>CAVNZK010000002.1:0-2500000 GCA_963693345.1 Pieris melete | reverse complement strand
AAGTGACATTAATTAAAATTAAGTAATAGTGGAAACACTTAAATTCTCGGATAGCTACAAATGCACTCAAAATAAAAAAACCTTTATACATTTTATAGATCTCATTGAAATACTATGATTGTCTAATAATTCTTTTGGATTATATAGTTTCAAAAGTAACTTACCTGGATTAGGTTTATTCAAATGTCTTTTCAGTAACGTAGGATCAAGAAGAAACTCAAACCATAACACAGTATCTGGTGATATTGGTACTGTTCCCGGCCTAAGAAGATCCACGTCCATGGCTAATTCTTTGATATGAAATTATAAAAAATACATTTTTCCTTTGAAAGACACTTTGTAAGTTTCTAACAATAAAGCACTATCCGTGAAGGAATTCCATTAATAATAAAAAGAGTGTAATGAGCTCTTAACTTTCGTGATCCGTCTCCGGTCTCTCAGATTTTTTTTCTCGATGTACTCTGTTGTTGAAATTTTGACATTTGTTTGCCGACAGTTATATTCATTAATGAAACTGACAGTTGACACCAGAGTGCAGACTGCAAACAGCAACTATAGACTTGTTAGTTGTTAGGCCGTTAAAAAATTAGTGTCACACTGGAGACGTGTGGCATGGCTGATGACACTGCTGCCTCTTATTTTTTATGGACTAAGTATTGGAAAAAAACTAGAATTTTTGTGAAACAAAATATCGTTTGAAAGTCTTTATTAATAATTCATTTCGTAACAAGACCCCTGAAGAACCGCCATACTGGTACAAAATAATGACCCACTATTTTGTGTCACTATCTCCCGGCCTATATTTTAATATTATAAATGCGTACTAACGTTGATATTCTTTTTTCGAAATTTCATGAAATGCTTGTATTTTGATTTTTGATACGTCATAGTTATCCTTCTGAGCTATATCATATTGTCGTATTTTAATCAATAAATAGTCATATCGTAATGGTAAGAGTAGGAGCAGTACTCTATAAATTATTCAGTGCATAGAAACGTAAAAAACATGTTGTATGCATATTTTTTTTGTCTTAGCAACCACATATAACTTTTACCCTATTAAAGTATTTTTTACCAAAGGAACGTTAACTGTAAGCTTGACGTTAAGACTTTGATATTTACTTCCAATGGATTAAGATATACGAAAGGAATTTAATAACAAAAATATTTAGCAAATTGCACTTCAATCTATACGATTAACTAACAGAAAAAAAATCTTTCATATTTCAAGACTTTTTCAAGTATTTACTAAACGATCGACTAGCGGTAGACTGTCGTCAGGACTCTGGTGTTTACTTTCGATAGATTAGAAATATTGTGCACTTGATCGATGTGTTATCAATAAGTGTGTGATAAAACGCCTATCTACGCTATCCTTCGTTCACTGGCGGACTCTCCCGTTATTGACTGACAAAAACAATGTTTATAAAATTAAAATAGTTGAAAATATGTACGAATGTGAATAAAGAATATCGCCAAAAGTAAGTACTTCATTAAAATTAGTTGAATGTGGATTGTAATTTCTATGTTATGACTATGAGGTTTATCTATTTCTGTTTGTAGCAATTTTTATGTTACTGTCATATACATTTTCGGAGCTTACTTATATTTTGCTATAAAATTTAAACTGCTCACACGTTTTGTATTGAGTATTCATAAACTTTTGGTATTCAGGTAGAAACAACTTCCTTCCTAGTAGAACCTTTGGAACTTGCAAGCATGAACTTGATCATGCGTAGACTACGTGAATTAAGTTAGTGTGGAAAAGTGGTATAAAGCAAGGATAATAAGAGTAATCAATATCGTAATTGGTTTTCTTTCGGGAATGTCGACGGAAAAAGATTTTATTCAAATAAATAATAGTGCTTGAAATACATAAAAGTTTTAATCCAGCTCTTATCTTTTTCAGTGGATAACATGTATCAACAAATCACTCAGAGTACAAATGAAGTCTGCATCGAGATGGACCTGCTTCAAGTTGGATCAGAGCCTGTAGGCATGCGATGCCCGCATTGCCACGAAGAAATTATGACAAGAGCTGACTACAAAAATTGTTCAAAGACACATCTAGCTGCTTTAATACTTGGTTTATTGTTTTGGTCTGTACCGCTTTATAGACTTAGGTTAATCGAATCTATAGGATTTGGGCGAGCTTTCTGGTTCGAAGATCTATTTCTATATTATCGACATTTAAAAAGGTTTTCCTACAGTAATGTTAAGCTAGTCAATTAGGTACTACTAAGGCCACGATAATTTGAAGTATATTATCGCAAGATACCATTTATACGTCTGCACATTTGAACTAATTAGTATAGACGTAAATAGTTAACATTACGATACTAAACCGTTCCACGACTTAGATAAATGACTAGATGATATATTTGCTGATAAACTATGTACATTATTGAATACAAGGTTAAAAAATAGTATATCGTCTATATTGAAAAGCATATGACAGGTTAATTTTGTTACTTAGGTATATTGGCTATCTGACGTTTCGCTTGTTTCATAGTCATCATGTTACTTTTGACCTACCTACCTTATTAAAAGTCAATAGAGTGTGATTTAAATAGCCACATCGTCATGCATGCAGTAAACAAAACCAAACGTTAAAAACATTTTAAAATACGAATAATAATTTTATAAATATATTTCGGTTGGTTTCGGCGCTTTTTAAAAAAACCACCAGAACAGCAAACGGGCAGTAGGCTCACCAGATATTAAGTGATACCTCCGCTTACGGACACTCTCAATGCCGGAGGGCTCGCGAGTGCATTGCAGGTGTTTTAGGAATTGGTAGGGTACCAACAAATACAATATATATATATTGTATTATATATTATAATTATAATATATATACTTATATATATATATAAATATATAAGTCAACTCTGTTCTTCTTAATGTTTACTAGTAAGCTGTAAAGTCTATTATGTTTTATTAAAAAATCTTAAAATGATTTACAGGTGGCTTTGCTGCTGTATATTACCGTACTTTATAAAAAGATGGAAAAACGTGGAGCACTTTTGTCCGAACTGCCGACGATTCCTTGGAGTTTATACAAGAAATACGTTATTTTAGCGTTGTTTATATAGTTTTTATAATTAAATAGTGTTGGTGTTAAGTACACCCAAAGTTATATTTAACACAATAAAATAAATATTTAATAAATTCATTGTTTACTAGCAAACTCCCGCGAAACTACGAACTTTTTGTGAGGAAGTTTCAACATAAAGATTATATTGTTAGTGTATTGGTAGATAGATAGATAATATCAAGTATGTTTTGTTGTCGCTCCTCAACTGTATCGCCTTACATTATCTGTAAAAGCGCTCTGTGGCGGTAATGCTGGTTTTGGCGCCAATAATATATCTAATATATAAAATTCTTCTGTCACGGGGTGCGTAATCGAACTCCTCATGAAATTTTGTGTGCTTATTGGGTATGCCTGAGAATCGGACAACATCTATTTTTCATCCCCCTAAATGTTAGGGGTAGTCCCTCCACCCCTAAATTTTTATTTTTATTTTTTAGACAAAATTTTTAATTTCTATTTTTTTATGATACAGCATTAAAAAATACATACAATCCCTAACTTTCACCCCTCTACGATCAACCCCTATTTTTTTATTATAAATGGCGAAACGACGTTTGCCGGATCAGCTAGTAATATATATAAAAAGGTTTCAAATTCTAAATTTTGTAAAAAAACATTTTTTGGATAAAAATGTATGTTATTACTTATTTGAATGTAAATAAAGTTTGACTTCACCCGATATTTTGGATATGGCAACGGCCGACTAAAATTACTAACCTAGGCCACGAAGCATAAATCTTCAATTTGAAAAAAAATAGATTTTTTTTCGTATGTTTATTCCAAATTCTATGTTAAAACTGTTTCGCCTTAGCTAATTTATTAATTTTTTTGAAGTTTCACAATTAGTAGGGTTTACAAAAATAATATAACATTAACTATGGAAAGTAAATATTAATGAATAAACGCAGCAGGATATACCAGTAAGGAATTAATAAAATCCTTAGTATTAGAAATATATTTTATTCTGAAATTTATAAACCCACATATCTACCTATAATTAAATCACTACATAGCAATTTTATCATTATTACAATATTTAATATTAGAATAGTCGGCGTTTCAAAAGATTTATGAAAATACAAAAACACTTCTAAAAGTACCTACATTCACACCAACATACAATATTATTAACATACGGCATAAAATAAAAATTAATACTCTATTCTTAATATTTCAATTATTTGTCATCTGTAATAAAATCTATTTTGCTCACATTCTCACTTAAATTACTAATTTTTTATTCCGATTCTATCTAGGCGTTTAATTACCCAATATACAGTCTCAAGAACGCAAGAGTCAGCATATTAATGAAGTTCAATAACCTATTTTTCATCGTCTTTGGTTATATGCGAGACGAGACCTAGCAATTAATTTGCATCAACATAGTTCTTGTTATGTTCGTGTTTATTTTCTTTTACGACGGCTGATAGGAGCCAATAAAGGCTTTGCAGGCTGGGCAGTAGTGGTTCGCTGTCCTGCACGATTTCATGCAGTACGGCAGGAAGCAGCCACAACAGCATCTGAAATTACATTAATTTGTATAAAGTTATATAAAATACTAGCAGACCGGCCAAGCAACGCTTAACGTTTATGGCTAAGGTTTTTGTTTATTACATAGTAGCAAACTATTCAAGGGAAACGGTAGGAGAACAACAGTCATGGGGACCACCATGCTTTTTTGGTGGTTATGTCATTAAATTGTAGGTTATGTGAAACGTTGGTACTTTCAACACAGCGCCATCTGTTAGAATTGTAACTATCAAATAATAAACAAATATTTTGCAATAAAATAATATTGCGGGTATAAATTGAGATGTAAGCTATCCTTTCTTTTAAGTTGGATCAAACTACACACGGTGTGCAAATTTAATTGAGTGAGTGAGTCCATAGCGGACAAACAACATGACAAGTAATTTATATATATTAAGATATATATAAAATTATAAATAACTTTCCTGCTTTTGATTCTTATATTGATAAAGATTTATTCTCGAATTTTATTCAATAGGTCAGACAGACTATAAAGGTCGGCCATGATAGCACAAAGAATTTAGAAGGGCAGAAGTTTAAGATAATAAGCGCTGAGTTCTCACTTTAACGCCCGAACCCAATAATCATTCCACAATATCATATAGAAAACAATCTGAGATCAGAACGTGACAGTCGATCGATCTCCTATCTGCATCCCAATAACCAAACCCTACGAAGACAATCCATTTTTGGCAACGGATAAAATGCTCTTTGTCGTTCCATTTTACCGAGTTTTCATACATATTTGATAATCAATGTAAACCAAATAAAGTAAATAGAACCGTACAAATAACATTAAAATATACATGTGTATGTTTAAAACATAACAATAAACCGCTCTGTCAAGAGTGTACCGGATAGGAAGAAGATATCTTCTTCATCTATTCTTACATATACGTATTAATCAGGCGGCAAATGTGTCTATGGTGTTACTGGAGTCTTAGAAAACCAGATTAGAAGCGTTGATTCAGGATTCTCTTTTGTATGTGCGTACAAAAATCTACGTTCAAGGCGATGTGAAGTACGAGTAAATGTTATTTCATAAATATCTAAAATATACGGATAATACAAATATAATGTTAATAAGTAACGGGCATACATATAAAAGGAAAGTGGAATAATTATTATGATTAAAATATGTCACTAATCGGAACTAAAAATAGCAGCGCAGCGATTTAATAAACATACTTTTAATTTGAAATGGATATCACGTTCGTCTTAAAAATAGTGTCACGTTTGTATTGTAATTTGCTTTAATTTATTATATACATACGTATTGACAACGAACAACAGAGATTTTTTATGCGATTAAATATGTATGACTATTACCGCTGGTGTCAATTATTAGGTGTATATTTGAACACATTTTTAATTCTTCTAAATTGGTTCTTCAATGTACCTAATCATTACTTGTACTGAGCCATTTAACATAAATATGTAAGGAAAAAAACGTAAACGCTAGTTATAACAAATTGTATAATGTTAGTGATACGATACATATTACTGTGTAATTCTAAAAACAGGTTTTGGTAAAAAAAAAATAAACTGGCTGTATATACCCTGTTTCTATCTATGAATGACAAGTAATGCAGCGTGCTTGTTTCTTGTATTACTGATTCCTATTGATATAAAGTGTCAATATTAAAAAAATCGTTTACAAGGTAATTGTAAGGAACTGCAACCATTAATTAAGTCATGTTTCACATGACATATAAAATGAACTTTATATTACGACTGTGGAATTGATTTTAACTTAAATATAAGTTTTTTTTTATATTCTTGAAAGTTGTTAATTGTAGTCTAAATGCTCAATGCTCCCGTCTCATATTCGTTTGTACTTTCTAGTTACAATGAGCCACTGCCTACAGAATAGATCCCTTGTTAAAATACAATTCAAATTGCATTCACAATGACCAATAATTATCATGAGCTGATCAATAATAATCATGTATGTTATACATTCCCGTATAATTCAGTTTCCCAAAAATCCCCATTTGCGCATAGCGTCAAGTTATAGCGGTTATCTATTACATAAGACAACATTACATACAAATGACTTTGTTAACCGTATTATTTTACGACATGCGATTAATTACACAAGACGCCTGCTCGAAACAAAGAAAAATTAAACAAAAATTTTCTTAGAAAAAATTCGACAGCAGTGCCGTCGAAGCAGGATCCTCCTTCACCACGACAATGCTTCAGCGCACTCCGCAAAACGGACTGTTGAATATTTGACTATGGCTGGTGTCGAGATAATGAGTCATCCGCCATACAGTCCTGACCTGACGCCCTGCGACTTATTATTTCCAAGAACTAAAGATACAATTTGAGGTATTCGCTTTACGAGCCCTGGAGATGCGGTGAAATCGTACGAAAATGCCATAGAAGAGACCCCTAAGGAAAAAAAGGCCCACTGCTTTTCTCAGTGGTTCCATCGAATGCGACGATGTGAAGAGAGGAACGGAGATTACTTCGAAAAACAATAAAAGTAATAGCAATGACATTAAGCCGTTTTTCATTTTCTAAACAATTTCAGTGTTACCCACGTACGTACTTTATGTCCCAACTAAATGTACTAAGTCTCCCAGTCATCTGGCAAATGCAAAAGTATCTTGACATGTCTCTAAATCATACCCAATATATGCCAGTTTTACAAAGATGTTAATTGCGCACGCTTATAAACAAAAGTATTTTTTTCTTCTGTGGTTCGAATTTAGAGTCGGGCATCACTCTAATTACGCATGTGCCTCGCAAAAGCTATACGTAATTATGTACTCATTTCAAATTACGTTTATCACGCGATTATTACGCATACAGACCAAAAAGTCTTAAAACAAATGCGATCGAAATTCGAATAAAGCGTCGGCTTGTTAGTAATATAATATTTGTTGATAGTTAATATAGTATTGTCTCTGTTTCACATGGTTTTTTCCTTACTTAAGCTAGTTCAAATGTAGACGTTTCTACAAAATTCCTATTTCAACAGACGATAGATATTTATTTAAAAATGTAAATTACACACAATTCACAGAAATAAACGAATGGTTTTATAGTATTTTATGTAAGTATATATAGATAAACTCACCCTGCAAGAACACAAAGAGCAGCTGACACGATATGTGTCCGATTGTTAGGAACATAATCCACTCTAGTTACTATTGATTTATTACAAGTTGGGCATGATGCTCCCGTGGGTCCTGGGCCAAGTTTTGGGGGACCTAATGGCGGTTCCCGGATTTGTGTAACTACAATAGTACGCGTTCGTGGAGGGTCTTCTGGTGGCGGCGGATCGTTCCCGAAATATGATGGTGGCGGTACCGGATTCGGTGGCATCTGTTCATATGGTGGCGGTAGACCCATTTTGTTTTCCACTGAAACAAATATTTTATATAGTATTCCATTGTTATTAAACTAAAAAAATTAAACAGTTTAAGTTAAACTATTACCAACTTATCTGTTTTATTAAAAAAAATAAAAAGCTTAGTTCGTTTAAATACCTTTTAAATTGAGAGTGTGTTATAATTTTCCAAATTCACGTCAACGTCTGTTTTGAATAAAGGTTGTATGAACAATTGCGTAAAACTGTATGTTATGTGATATTTTATATTACTCAACTAGCAACGTAAACAAAATAAATTAAACAATAAGAATTACAAACACCTGAGTCTTATTACATTGCGGATATGTATTGATTACATTACGTTTTTATTTCATACTGACGATAACTAAACGAAAAAATAATTTATTTCTTACACTGACATTGCATACATTTTTAATATTATATGTATTACTATTTCTATTTCATACATGAAATAGTATTAAAGTTCCGTTTTATGACAGGAGTATTGTGCTATTAAATTCTTCATGTTTAATTTAATTTATTTGATTACAAACAATATACAAAATTGGCGCATCCCTATATGACATGTGTGTGGCATCCCTATATGACATGTGTGTGGCATCCCTATATGACACCCGACTGTGAGAGGGGCGAGAGCCCTGGCTCACTTTTAATGTCTATAGACTTGAATTTTGAATCAGGTACTCGACATCCTGGGCTGGCCCTGAAGAGTTTGTCGCTTTTCAATCATATTTTACGTAAAACACTACCAACTTTAAAATACCTACGTACTATAGCACTTTAAATATTAGTATTCCGAAAGCGCCACTCTCATGGCTTTCCCTGAATAACTCAATTAAAAAAAAATAAAAAATAAAAAATAGTAGAATCCATATTAAAATTGATCATGTTTTGTTTTTAATACTTTTGTATGCATTATTAGATATCGAGAAAGATAGTTAAGATCACGTTCTTAATTCTTATCTCCTATAGTGACGCATGCGCTGTCAATCTTTCCGATTAATTAGGTAGGAATCTCGAATCTTTCGTAGGAATAGAAAATAAAACACTGTTGCATTGATTTATATTTCAAAGAAACCCTGTTTACAGTATCTGTATGGCCTAAACTACTATGTGTATATGTATATGTACTATTATGTGTATGTCAACAATTGTTTCACTGTTGTTTATTGGTATATTGGTCTATAGAGAAATTTGTTGTGTTCAAAATAAATGATCTGATTGGTAGTAGGAAAATAAAATTTAACTTGTAATAATTACAAGTTATTTAGTGCGTGACTTACCCGCAAGGTTTATAAAAACAGAAAGTCTAAAAATGTATCAAAAATCTTAAAAACGTTAACAATAAAATAGGATTGGTTGCTTGATTAGTCATGGTACAAATTTCAACTGTTCTGCTCTTTGCAAAAACTATAGAAGGCCAGATTAATTATCATTAAAATATTAAATCCCGCAAATACTTGTATTTAATTTTTTGTGTAATTAAAACGCGTTTATATGCGAGTACACAGCGTAATAATTGTAAAGTTTTAACTTACGATTGAAGTTAGGGTCGAAAATATTTTCTAAATTTTATTAATAAGGCAGACATAAAATATTTTTACTGGGTTGTGTTGTATACAACTAAAATGCAAATAGTTTTTATGCGAAACCGCATGAAAACTATTCTACCCTCAATTAATGATTTTGCTGACAAAAATAACAGAAGTGTATTATAAGACTGAAATATATTCTTATCTAGTAAATTTTCTGTGAGCTAAAAACAACAAATTAGGTTAGTTTATTTATAGTAATAACGTATAAATAATAATCGTTCGTACATATCTCGAGGTTATTGTAATTATAAGCAAATTTGTATATCAAAAGACGAGTTTAAATGGAGGAACAATTAATCTTTTATCAAAATAAGATTATATATATGGTTTAAGATTCTAAGTATGATTTGCGTTATTTTGATCATATTCATAACTTCAATGTCACTGTACTTTCTATTTTTTTTGCGTTAGCACGAAACATTCTAGGTTTACTTACTTGTGGCGTCCATTGTGATAAATGCGCTGTATTGTAGAAATAACTTTATTAATGTCGTAAGTTACTTTACACCACTATTATTAAAATTACACAATTGTACCGATGTAGCGTCAGCAGAACTACTCGTTTTCGTGACTTAACACAACAGCCGAGTGAATGCACTGCGTTGAAGCGCGCGCGCATTTGCTCAGTATTGTGAGAAAGGGATGCCGAATGGTCGTCAGTGTAAAGAAAAGGGACAGATTATATTTGCGTCACGATCCAACTAGTTTTACAATGCTTACTTAATCTTACCTTCCTCGTACTACTAATGCGAAGTATTGTGGCTTTAAGTATTTTTTAATGCTTTTATATAATTTATATTAGTAAGGGAAAATTTATAAAAAGTATTATAATTTACCTGATGTGAGCAACGTAAATATGTATAGTAATATATAAGAAGTTTGTTATTCGAATCATTGATATATGTATTTCCGTCCAAAACGCCAGTACTTTATAAAAAATATAAAGTTCGTTCCTATTTGAAAAAAAAAACTTTAGAGGTGTCAAGGGACACCCGGATGGAACGAAATTCCTTTCGATTAATTTATATGTTAATTGGTATCATAACAGTATGATAGATTTTCTCGACACCAATCTTACGACGAAAAAAAAAGCCAACATCACGAGGTGTTCCCAGGCGGTCACACATCCAAGTACTGACCTCGCCCGACGTTGCTTAACTTCGGTGATTTTTCGTAAGATTTTTTTCCGTCTAGCCCCCTTTCACAACGCGCGATAAGGAACTTCGTTCCAATATATTTTGATCATATACTTTAACAATAATGTGTTGATTGCCCGGAACTTGCTTCATGTGGCATAATATGTCGCAAAAAGCTGCATGCGTAGTGCACAGCGTAATTTGGCGCCTTACTGTTTAATATATTTTCTTAAAACAAAAAAGCTATATATTTTTGTGGCTTTTATCAACGCTGATGAGACTTTAAACTTTTGTTTCTAGTTTATACTATATTTCTCTAATCAATGTGTCGAATAATTTTATTCCGTTATCACTTAAAATACCTCAAAGGTTTTTGAGGTGAAACTTCTTTAGGCGCATGAGGGTAAATTTTTTTCGGATGACACGTCACGAAGATGTGCAGCGTCTTTGTCGAAGAAAAGGGAGAGAGCTATTGAGACCGATTGAGAGAGAGTGAGAAGGGCGAAATACCTTATAGAAATTATATTATTAACATTAAAATTTAGACAATAAAGAGAATTTATGAAATATTAGTATTTGATATTTTATGCAAAATAATTTATTGAAATCTCAAATGACGAATTGTAAATTAACCTACCACGTGTTTTTATTATCGAAGAAATAAATTTATAATTTGTATTACTTTCGAATATTTATTAATATTTTAATGACAATTAAATTCATTGAATTCCTAACATATCTTCCTTTTTCCTTCCCTCTTAGTCCCGGAAATCTAAAGTTTTAGATTTGTATAAATATGAACAAGACTTAAAAATTTGTTTACTAAAGAAGTTTCACGTCAGTCACGTGTACTTTGTACGCACGCACTTTTTTTATAATATATTGTCTCTTCACCCATAATCTCTATGGAACATTATGATCTAGCCTAATATTCGCAAAACTAATAAGTAATTAAAGTCTAACCTTATTTACTAAGAAATATATTTTTATTGAACGTGTCCAATAACACTATTGCAGTCTTTTTTAAGGAAAAGAACCTCTATTATTGTGTTATCTTTTCACTTACCACTTAAGACTAACGTGCACTAAGTACTAACACTAATTCAGTAATTCAAATGGTTTTAAAGTAAGGATAATTAGTTTCGTACTTCCTGCCCTTTCCCTTTTAAATAAACAAACGAATACTAACCATACAAAGTAAGTTATTACTATATTATAAATATAATAATCAAAGTAAGTGCCTAATATTGCAAGTTGGTACTGCTATGAGAACAATGATCCATACAAATTGGCTATAATTAGGACCTCACACGTATTTCTATTATCAATTGACCACGCGGACCATAATAATATTTCTTATTACTATCAACATCAATATAGGTTCGATCGAGTCATCTGAAACTGGAACTGGTTTCTTGCAGGACATCGACCTAGATCTGGGTCATTGGATAGAATAACTATGCGTGATGGACATGCATAATGCTATTTAAGGTATTTGAATTTCGCTTGAAAAGCTTTGTTAGACAAATAATTCATTACAATTGTTTTGTCTAGAAGGTCACAATCACAGCATCATAGTATGTTCCTTACAATTTTCTAGTGCGCCACCTATTTGAGTTTATGAGAAGGTCTTTAATTCTATGTAAGCTTGTGTGAGAGTTTGGGCGGGCGGTGATGAGTCCCCGAAAAGGCCGAGAGATGGCCTTTCACGTTTTCCGTGAAGTTGTCACGAGGCGGGGTTGGGATGCGCGCGCAGGTTATATAACGGCGGCGGGGCAGGTGGGACGGGGGGCGCGGGGCGATCGATGCGCGGCCGGGGGGAGTCCACGGCAGTCGAGCGGCGAGCGAGCGACATGGCGGCGCGCCCACCCCGCGCGGCGGCCCCGCGGCCCGGGCCGCGCGAGTAGGTCGCCATGCGCGATGCGGTATGAGGCAGCGGCGCGCCCGGCGGGCCGGCCCCCGCTAGCGGCGCCGCCCCCGCCATGCGAGCGCCGCCGCTGCTGCTGCTGCTGCTGATGGCGGCCGCGGGCCTGGCCGTGAGTCCGCTCGCGCGCCTCAACCCCTGGCTGAGCGCGTGCGATCTGGAGGAGGAGGGCGCGAGCGCGGGCGGCGATTGCGCGGCGTGCGGCGGCGGCGGCGCGAGCGCGCTGGCGGGGCAGGACGTGCCCGCGCTGTGCGCGCTTGGTGCAGGAACGCGCGCGCGTCGTCTGGCGGCGTTGCGGCTGCGCGGCTGCTGCGAGCGTTCACCCGCCTCAGCGCTCGACCGCGGCGCGCGCGCCGACGTGCTTGCCGGCGGGCCGCGCTGCGAGCGCACGCTGCGAGACCTCCTAGCCCTGGACGCGTTGGTGGCGCGTGTACATTGCGATTTCGTCACCATCCTTCAGCGCTACGACTGCGACCAGTCCTATTCTGTTCACACCTGTAACGAATGCCAGGTGAGTTTCCGTTCAGGTATCCCGTCATAAAGCATTAAGCAAAAGCTGTCAAGTGGAACTTCTATTGAACGTGGAATAACTTCTCAATCATCATGCAAATTACAGGATAAAACTAACAGGACAAAAACATTGAAGGTATATAACCTATTTCAGCAATCAGTTCAACAGAGACTGTCGAGATTCATACAAGAATAATTGATAAATATCATGACAAAAGCCGCACCGGTGACATAAAAGTCCTGCTTGTTTAGAGCCTTTTTCGTCAGAACAGCAAAGGACAGCAAAAAAACATTAACCTTCAGTTATTGATTCGATCATGTATCCGGTATAACCTCTTGAGTATACCGCGTGACCCACGTCAATGGTTAGAGATTATATAGGTATCGATCGCCCCTCACAAACCACGCTTCTTAACCTTAGCTTCTAAAGACGGTCTTTGGATCTATTGAAAATATGATGTCCTCTATATTAAAGTTAGGTCTGAGGAGAGTGAAATTTTCACGTATGCGTTATATAACCATACGACTTTAAACCATTCCAACCTTTAGTTAGATAAAATAGTATTTATAATTAATTAACTCCTTTATGGTACATAATAAATTATGCCTATTTTTTACATTTTCGAAGACTTTTTATTTTATTTAGTAAATAAAAAGGTTACATCAATCTAGGAATCCTTATTCTATTAACAGTTATTTAGTTTACTTTTAAATTGAATAGAACTTATAGTATATATATTTCTAAGTTACTATTATAAAGAAAATAGGCATATTATAGAACCTATTTACAGCCTTCCTCCACTGTGTGGAAAACTTCATACTCGACTGTTACATGATTCTTAAAAAACTTGATTAAAGATTCTCTTTGAGATATTATACACGATTTGGTTACATTTCAAACCTAAAAATATTAAGAAATTACATTAAAAAAAAGCTTTACCAAAGTGAATAATTAAGGTTATAAATACATTTAAAGGCAGATATGCAAGTAACCAAAGGTAAGAATGAAAGTATCTTCTAGTTTAATTCATATTTCAGTTTGATTGAGGAAACTAAACATATAAACGAAACATTTAATCCACAGTGACAGAAGTATGGTTACTACATTATAAATACAAGTATATATACTAATGTTTGGGCATGGGCAGCTGCCCTTTGCAGAGGAATATGCGCAGGACTATCTCTCCATCCTCGTCAACCATGATGAGGCACCAGTTTACAGAACCCCCCTAACCGCATCGTTAGAAAATCAGTAGGTACAATGAACATTAGGAAAGAAGAAAGAACGTAAAAAGTTAAACTGAAATGACGCTTAGAAAAACATAGGACGCTAGGCAAACACATTAACACTGTATTATATAATAAATAACACATTAAATTAGTAATTAAAATTACGAGACGCATAAATTTAAATTATTAAGTGTGCGCGACCAAAGCTACTCCTGCTTAAATTTGTTATTATAGAGGCGCTTAAACGCACTATCGTTTTGCAGTTACGAATCAGAGGAGGAAGGTTGTTCAAGCATTTGGCCGCGTTATTGGTATAACTACTCCTAAAAGCAGTAAAACAGTTGTATAGACTTAGGTTGAAGTAAACCACGAAGGGTACTGATTTATTAAGAACTGATTTCTTGTCTGTTCTATAAATTCTATTTATTATAATATGTTAGAAAATTTAGATATTGAATTGACGACTTCAAAAACTATTTGTTAAACGTTTATAATAGGTTCGACAATTCACCAAAACTTAATTGCCTCTAAACCAGTTAGTATGCTGTTATAAAAAAAAATCAAACCTAGATTTTATATTAACTTACGTCTAAAAAATATTACGGCAACGTTTGTTTTAAAACAGACAATTATTATAATATTATAAAACCGTATATTATTAAACCGTAAACCTCTTTCGCGTTTTAACTTTACAAGAATGATTCAAACATCTACAGGCACAAAAAGTTATTCCCAGGTTAGGTAAATAATAAATTATACGCTGTTTTCTTACCACTTCATAGTGTTTGATCCCTCACACCTTAACTACGGGCAGTCATAAAACACTGAAAATGACGCCATTGGGGGGACTACGTGTCGATGATGCAAACTCTCTTTATAGAATTTCTTAGAACTAAACCTACGTTCAAGCTATATGGGGTCTTGTATTATTGCCGTAATAGGAAATTAGAGAAATCAACTATCTAAACGGCTTCAGGGGTGAATTAATTTTCTGGTCGTGGGTCTAGACCTAATTATAAAGAGAAAAAAATTTTCTGTAGTTTACCTTATTTGGTCATACTTTAACTCGATGAATGAAGAAGATGGCGTAGCCATTAGAAATATTATTTTGTACATTACACACATTGACATTCTTTGTATGTTTGCTTTTTATTTTTATGTGTCTGTGCTAAATAAGAACGGAAGTGCGGTCTGCTATCGATTTAGGGATTCTATATCCAAAATGCTACGAATCGTAGTCGCTGGCCACGGATTTTATAAAAGGAAAAACGATTGATAAATACGCTTTAAATAGAAAAAAATACTGTCGATATATTCGTCTACGACAATTTCAGTTTTCGACAGCTTGATCTTATCGATTTCCATATAAAGACTCTTCGTATTCGATGCATGTTCGTGTGTCCGTTTAGTTCCAAATACGCCCACGGATCACTTATTAAGTTTACCCAGAACTATCAGATATATACAGAAATCTACGATAATTCGTCGAATCCTTTTCTTAAATGTATAAGAATAAATAATGATTATCTATTTGCAAAATTGTGATTGTTGACGACAAAGCTTGTGTAAAGCTGTTTGAGGTTTAAAAATAACATTATTTAAAGAAAAAACTTTCCGGTTCCGGTTAGGATTAAAGTTATGTATTTTTTCTTTAAATGTCAATCAAAGACAATACTAATAACATTATTTCTTCGACAAGCCTTATTTCTTATACAGGGTGAAGTGTCAGTAGCAGGTCAGTCAGGGGTGAGTCGTCAGTACCTAATACGTATATAACTGTCCATTGCAGACTGCAGTCGGACGTTACCTGTGTTTGAGATACTTGAAAGCTTTTATGTTTTCCACATTGTTAACCGTGCTCAGTTCAATTGCATGGGACGTAGATTTTATTTCTTTTGCAGCATGACATAAGCTTTTACGATTTACCAAGTTAATAAATGTAAAGTCTAGTTATATAATTAGTGTATCATGAAGTTTTTCTCATTTTCGCACTTGTAATTTTTAGTGATTTAGAAATCAAATTTCCAAGTGCTTTCTAGTTCTTAACATCAGCAGAGCCTCATGACTCAGAGGAAACTCTTTTATATACATAATCTGATTGCTCAGAAAATTTAATTACGTAATTGATGCATTATAAGATGTTCACATCCATTGCTTAGAACTAAAGTTTCGATAATTTCAATTAGAAATATGCTGTGTATTGTTTCATTATTATATAAGCATTAAACAAGTTTTTAGACATGCACGCACGCGAACGCTGCCGTTTAAGTAGTATTTTTGAAATATGTTCATGATTGTCAATTTCAATTTCCTATTGTGTTAAACATAACATAACCTAAGTTCAACAAAGAAAACTCTCTCTCATTCTATTGTGTCGTGGGTCGCCATCAAAGAAACTATGCTAGAAAGGTTATAAAATTACTAAGTGCTTTTAAATATCTAAAGTAATATCACAATTATATCACAGTCTGTGAACATTGATTATGTTCATACATTTATAAGACTGCTAAAAGTGGGAGTCATTGTTAACAATAAGTCCTAAATCTTGACTGAGTCCCTAACGTCCCACACAGTCAATATATAGAAAGAAATAAATATTCTCGATCCTCCCACGCTTGTCTTCGTAACCCATGGACAAGACACTAACGAAGCTATGTGGACCTCAAAATATAACTAAATAGTTGTAGTAGAAAACACAAATCATTAATAGCAAAAAAATAGTTATGATTGGGTTCTGGATTAAGGTTGGGAAATCAGGTGACAAAGTGACACGGGAATTACGTTTCATTCAAAAACACGTTTGGACTTTCTTGTACGCATGCGTGGATTACGCGCATGCGATGTGACACACAATTTGGCAATGATTTCACTACATAGCTTCGTATGAAAATACATTTAAATTATCGCGTCTAAGATCTTATTTTATTTGGGATTTCTTGTTACATTTTAATGACATTTGACTTTATATATGGATTAGCTGGATGTTACATCTACATTTGATATAAAATATTACATTCAGTAAAATTATCTATATTCAGAAGGGAAGTCATTCCTTACAGACTATTGGGATTAGTTACTTTAATGATATGGCTTGAAAAGAGAACGTAAAATCCCATTAAACTATGTTGTATAATTTAATAGAATATCGTTAGTGATAGAACTCTTATAGAAATAGTTTTGGTCATAAGCTAGCTAATATTTTCAACTGTGACTTCTATCCTTTCCATAATAAAGAGGTAGGTAAAGTTATTTATATAATATGTAGGCAAGTATAAACGTGCAATTTTATACGTCCGGGCTTAGACACGGCAGACAAATTGTTTAAGGCGTTATGTCCCTCCGCCGGAAAGGGCGACACGGAAGTTTTCCGTAGAAGGCGACGCGTGTCGAACGACGATATTTCATACGTTGTTATAACGTCTAAAAGATTTTTCATGAAATTTAAATTTATTCTATGTGAATTTCAGGACAAAATTTATTATACTTTATTCAATGTTTTTAGGTAGCCTGCAAAATATGTTAAGTTATTTAAAATGTGACATTTCTTAATGATTTTAAATATAAAATGAAACATACTCGTATACTTTTGTCTTTAAAGTAAAGATTATTTGATATTTCTATGATTTAAATATTATCAGAATTTGATTCCTATTCCTGTTCCTTCAGTAATTACTGATATATTGTTATTGGCGTAGTAAAAAAATTTCTTGTGAAGTGATTTCAAATATAAAAAGCTAAACCACATTACATATTGTAAAAAATTAAAAAGATTAAAATAACGAAGTATATGGCTAGTTATATTTTTTAGTCACAATAAAACAATGAAAACCTCTAGTGGCACTCTCAGTTTCTGCATCTTAATGCAGAAACGTTGCATAACTATGTTGGTTAGAATAATAGGAATCAGTTTGTGAACTGCAAAATGGAGTAAGTTAAGGGGTATCTTGTCACAAGGTAAAGAGTCACTTGGGGCTTGTTTGCGCGCAAAAGCGTGCTCAACCGCGGTGCTAACGTTGACTAAAATATTCATTTAATAACAGAAAATATTATGAATTCACGAATTAAATAAAATTTAATATTTTCGTGTGGTTGTTATAGATGCGAGATTTGAAACATTTACGATACTAAACTTTTACGTTACGTATTGTACAATAAATATTGGTTATATACTTAAAGTATATTTTGCATTTTAATGAATATCACCTAAGATATTAATAGAAGATGTTACCATAAGGTACTTTGAAGTGGATAGTGATTAGATGTTTAAAGAGGAGTTCTCAAACGTATAATACAAAATAATTGTATGTTTTAAATACATTTTTAATTATATATTGACATTTTCACGCTGTTTTGACATAGTTGACTGAACAGTTGTTTGTAATTTATCCATATTTTTTCCTGCCACTTTTATGGAAAATAAATCTTATTATTATTAAATAGCTGCCCCCGCGAAAGTTTCGTTTCGTTTTCGTTTCGCATAATATGATATTTTTATTAAGACGTAGCTCTTCTATAACTACCATTTTAGTACCTACATATGGAAATTAAGCTACCCCATAGATCCTGTCCACTTTTTCGGTATAAAAACCTACGTACTAAACCTAACTAAAACTTAAAAAAAAAAAAAAAGATTTACAATATTTCTCTCTGTAAAAACCTGCCACAGAGTTCGAGGACTTGCTGCCTTCGAGATTTGTGCTTAGCAACATATCTTGCGAAATTTTTATTCATATAAATTAAATACTACTAATATCATAAATACTATAGGAATTATGATTTCCTTACGCAAATACTACAATTTATTAAAAAAGTCTTTAACCGATTTAAACTACAGAGGTTCCCAACGGATCGGATATAAATTTATTTATAATTATATCATGATGTCAAGATTTTAATACTTTAATATCAAATTGTTATATGGCATGGCAGTTTCTAACTCTATGAAGCTGATCGGCTGTAAAGCAATTCATACTTTAAAAAAATTGCGTGAACATGCTTTAAAGATTTATTTAAAACTCAAATTAAAGCGGATGTGTCGTATGAGTGATACTATGTTATTCTTCTCCTATATTTCGCTACTTATTTCATGATTCATTATTAAAATTCAGGTAGAGTGAAATTTTAGGTAAATAATAGATCTGACTTCAAAAAAATATTCAAAAATATACATTATTAATTGACTCGTCTTAAAAGACCCTTTCGATCTGTTCCAATTCACTTTGAGGGTGGCTGGAGTACGTCGTACCAGCATTAATCACAACCCGCCTCTGTAGCTCTTAAAGCTTTCGCATTCATTATTTTTCTTAGTTTTCTAAAGCTTTTAACGTCTTTGGTCTGGCCAATAAACATGCAAACGAAACCAATTCAAAATGATATTGGACAAAGAGTATTTTTACAGCAACATTCATTTGTTTTGTTTTCTTTAATATTTATAAAATGGTTGCTCCTAATTAATTCATCAATGCAGTCTAAACCACAGGGATTATAAATTGCAAATGACAGCTTATGTATTTTTGTAGTTAACTTCAAAACATCTAATTGCTTTTTATAAATAAACAGGTACAATGGCAGGTGTGGTCGTAGAATCGCAGTAATTTCCTACTTTATAATAAAATGACAATGGTCTAACTAGCGTTATAAAAAGACAATATAATGGTGATAAAGTTAAGATGCATATAGTGTATATTCACGAAAAATGTTCCACGAAGAACGGTTCGATGGCCGTTGATACAGAATTATAAACAATAAATAGTAAGCCCTATTGCATAGCGCGATACTTGACTCAAAATAAAAAAGGTTGAAAATTGGGAGTTGTATGCTTATCCGCACGAAAGATAGGAAAACGAAAAAGGTGACTGACATCGAACATGGATCACCATAAACAAAAATTGTAAAATAAAAAAACGTGTGTCACTCGGGGACTGCCGCGGTAAAGCTATTGCATATTTTTTTTTCAACTTATGCAATTATAATTTATTTATGCAGTATTTTTTTTTCTTTGATATTAATTCAAGTTTTTTCTTTGATAAATTAATTCAATCTACCACTCTTACAGACTCAGACTAATTCATCTTTACAGTCTGTCTCACTCTAACGCGCACCGGCTGCACAGATATCGTCAGAGAGATGTGAATACGCAGTATGCGTTTAGTCCCGCTCTAACGCGTATTGGCTGCACCTATGTTACGTCATCGTGTGTTAGGTTTTTTCGTTACGGTATTTCTTGATTCGGTGGCCGCGCTCAAAGCCCGCTTTAAAATCTATGCAATAGCTTAAAAATATCTATAACCAGCAATAATTATTGTATCTTAAAATTAATTCATTAATACAACACAGCGCAACGCGTAGCACTACTGAAGGGGTATCCCCATTTAAAAGTGCTACGCAATTGTGTGTACTTCGCCATACGCCTGCCATGTGTTTTAATATGAATTCGTATTAAAATATTATATAAAAAATAAAATTGATCACTCACCACTCAATAAATTAATAATTCTTTTAATTGCAGGCATAATTCGGATGGAAAAATATCGACATACCGCCCAGTTGATCCAACTAGTGTTCATAGACGATTTGACAGTAGAGTGTTTGAGCCAAATTATTTTGAATAATTGAATAAAAAATCGAATTAAAATGTTTTGCAATTAGTTGTTACAATATGAGAGTTTAGATGGCAAGTACTAATTTCTCATTAAGGGAATTAAATAGCTATAACCAAAAGGTGTGGCTTTTCATTTTTATAACGACATGGCAACACTACCAGAATCAAATGAAATTCGCATAGAATAATTCGGCCTAATTTGTGATGTAACTATTTCTTTATGTGAAAGGAGAGTAAACAAACAATCTTTAAAAAAAAATCACAACAATTACTCTAATTGTTTCAAAAAGTATTAAGTAGCAACAAACTTCTCAATTGCGACCGCACGTTCAAAGCGGAGATCACTCAAAAAGAAGTTTAAATTGAGTAGACTAACCGTATGTAACATGAACCGAGAGTTCGAAACTTCGTCATAATTAAAGGCTGCCGTGAAAATTAATATTCCGTTTCTGCGGTGGCGAGTCACGACTTATGCGCGACAATGCGGTTTATTATATAATTTTGATTTAGAAATATGCCATAAAATATGCTTGTAAAATTGTATGCATTATATAATTCATAATTTAAATTATATTGTGTACGAATATTTTCTTTGTTATTAATATATAAACTACTAGCGGACCGAACAAGCGTTGCTGTAGCTAAGGTTTTTGTTATATTACATAGTAGCAAACTATTCAAGGGAAACGGTAGGAGAACACCAGTCATGGGGACCACCATACTTTTTTGTGAAACGGTACTTTCAACACAGCGCCATTTGTAAGAATTGTGACTATCAAATAATAAACAAATATTTTGTAATATAATAATATTGCGGGTATAAATTGAGATGTAAGCTAGTCTATCTTTTAAGTTAAATCAAACGGTGCGCAATTTTGATTGATATCGGTTCGGTAGTTTAGGAGTCCATAGCGGACAAACAACGTGACACGTAATTTGTATATATTAAGATTAATAGTTATATATACATAATTACATTGATGAAAGTAGCAAAAAGACAAAGAAATCCTTTAACGAATAAAACTACGTCTAAAACGGGCAATAAATCGCCGAATTGAGTTGCTAATACGGTGTGCCGACTATGAGCTAGGAATTTGTTTAAAGCTCTGGCCCTACTTATAATAATACTATTGAATTTTTGGTCGATTAATATCGTCGATATCAAAACAAAGAATACTGTATCGTCTGTCGAAAGGAGTTTTATGTAATAATTTGTTATTAATCTTTAATGCATTTAATAAATCACAAGGTATCAGAAAAAGCACAATCACTGCGAAGGGGTCTGCAAAACGGAGTAATTATGTAAGTACGTCAACGAATTAGTACGGGCGTTGGCAGCTTGCCAACTGCATACGGCCAGGAAATAAAGCCGGGTTACAAAGTTTGCACCTCGCAAATTATCATGAAGAAAACAGCCTTTAGATTTACGCTCTATCCAGTTATAACGAATTTTACTTTGTATAAAATTTTTGAAAATAACCTAAAATTGTATTAAGTTGGGAATAAATAGACCTTTGTGTTGTACCTACATGTTATAAATACAGGATTATCATAAACACATTTCATTTGATGCAAAAAAAGATTGGTACAGCATTACTTTAGGGCGATAAGAATAATAAATTTAATGATTATCTTAGATCTAAATTTTCTTTAAAAAAAAAACTCTTTTAAAATACTTATAAAATTGGTATCTTGAGAAATGTTTGCATGTGCAAAATTGTCTAAGAAAAGGCGCGTCTAATGGCGACAAAGGGTGCTCCGTGCTATCGTCACTTTGATGTCGAGACCCCCGAGAACGTGACTCAGTGTTTAAGCTTTTGACTAGATTTTTGACACTTTTCATTTCAAAATTAAGTTTTAATTCAGCAACAAAACATCTCATATTTACTATGCTTAAATATAATGTGGTTTTTATATGTATTTAATGCAATCTTAAATTGAATATTCCATCGTGCGAATATACAATACGACCTCCAAATTACGCTCAAGAAAACCTATTTGTATTTTGGTATTTCATAATTACAGATTTTATACATTATTTTTAACCGCAACTTAGCACACGATATACATAGTCTTCGCGGTACACACGTTATTGTTTGAGTTGAAATCATAAAAGTTGTTCGTATATTAATCCGTAGCGAGCGGGCGGCGCCGATCAAACACGAGCGGAATCAATATGGCCGCGGCACAGCTGATCCGTGACCTCACCCCGCATTCCGCGCCCCTCACCTACACGAGTTAATTCATAGCCTAACCATTTTACTCTTTACCGTTTTTAAGTAAGGTTAAATTTGACTTGACTGGGTTTTTCATTTAACAATCATTTACCTTGTAAATGTAATTTTGATTGTTATAATTACTTCGCATTTTTATCTCAAAATGATGAAGACGCACGCATAAATAAAAACCGGTGCTACTTACTTTTTGGGAATCTAACAGATCCATAAGCGATATATCAAAAGTTCTGAACGTTTACACATACGGTCTTATCATTGTTTCTCATTAATCATATGTTTATGGTTAAAGTGTAAAAAAATAGTCTCATTGTTTTAAAGTATTGTGGTAAAGTTTTATAAATGATAAATACCAGGTGTATTTATCAGTTATAACAAAAAGAATTCATGAATGATTATCACAAACCTTGACACGAATCACCAGACTTCCAGTTCAGTAATTTGAGAGTAAAGCGAAATCAGATTATGTGCCGGAAT
This sequence comes from Pieris melete, assembly GCA_963693345.1. NCBI lineage: Eukaryota > Metazoa > Arthropoda > Insecta > Lepidoptera > Pieridae > Pieris > Pieris melete. The sequence goes on along the minus strand of CAVNZK010000002.1, from coordinate 2,476,302 downwards.
AAATAACGAACCGTTGAAGTATACGTGTCATCGTGTAACAATATTGCAAATGAAATCTCACCGCAAACAACGGCACTAATTAATTAACAGCACTAACAGTGTTTACATGATCCATCAATTCTCTGATTGTGCCATGAAATAATAACTTGAGTGTATCGATTAACTGTTAATGTTTTAGCCATAAATGTGGCCATCATTTGACAATGGCTGATCTAGCGCTAAAAATGTCAATTTACTTTCTTGTTGTTACTTAATACGTTTATTATGATAAATATTAAACACCGGCGTTATGGCAATAGCTCTACTATTTATAAAAAAATAAATAAAAAAAATCAATGGCGTTACAACCTCTTTAGGCCAGGGCCTCAGATTTCTGTATCGGTTTCAGGATCATTTGTTTATCTAATAGGCAAGTTGGTGATCTGCCTTCTGTGCCTGACGCACGCCCTCGACTGTTTTGGGTCTAAGGCATGTCGGTTTCCTCACGATGTTTTCCTTCACCGTTCGAGCGAATATTATATGCGAACATAGAAAGAAAGTCCATTGGTGCACAGCCGGAATCGAACCTACGACCTCAGGGATGCGAGTCGCATGCTGTAGTTACCAGGCCAGCACTGCTCACCACCAACCACTATTTGTAGCATATTTTTATTGTGTTTTTTCAATTTTTTCACGTAACAAATATTCTAACAAGTAAACATTTATTTTATATTTCCTCTCGGCAAAATATATCCAAAGTTTTCCGCGCAATTAACGTGAGATTAGAAAGAATATGTTACAAAAATATCTCATGTTTAACGGCCGTCATCAAAGTAATCCTCAGTGCAGCACCTAGATTGAAGTTATATCTCGGAAATTTGTGGAAAATACAGCTGGTTTGACTTTCATTTTCGTTCATTGTTGAGTGTTCGTAGTCATACGTTCATATTATGTTTGTTATTTCAACTCATACAATTTTTAAAATTGTAAACCGACCTTATATTATATGTTAAGCTTACACTGATTATAACTAATTCCACCAAGCTCAAGCTTCTTATCGTAACCATTCTAGCAATTACATTTCAATTGCGACATCGTAGTAATGTATTGTACTCAGTAGATTAAGTAAAGTACAGGTTGTACGCCGTTATCATAAATACAAATAAATAATACTCCTTGTTATATGGTATGTAATATTAACACAAAAAGGATTTTTTACGTTCTGCGCTGTTTATTTTAAAATTATATTTAATTGAGCAGAGGCAAGACACGAAGGTTGTATATTTTATGTGTTAATAAATTACCTAGAGAGTTACGCCGTAGCCTAGTATGGCTCACGGTGTAGCATAGTACTACGCCGTGTTATTTATTTACACATTATTGTATTACAATTAAAAGAAATACAAATTTCATTGTACCATGTGTAGAAATAAAAAATTAAATATGGAAATATTTTACGTATTTATTGTATAGCTCTTAGAACATTGAACAGTCGCATAAAAATAATATTCTTCCATCATTTTTCTTTATTACCTCATATTGTAAAGAGAACAGACAATCGAAGCTAATAATGTTGGTATCCCATGAGAGGATCGTTAATTATCAAGAACAAGTTGTCACAGATCTAAAGCTCATCCAGCTCTTATCACTATGTGAACTTTTTAAGTGGATGTTTTTCTTTGGAGTTGTGCAAGTTAGAAATTACGAGTATGAGTTTTAAATGTGTTTTCGAGATGTGACGTTTATTAGGTTAATGAGATTAAAACTGAACTTTCTGTAGGGGAAAGTTTACTTGTTTTGCAATGGGTCAGTTTTTATTCTTAATGTTTTTATGAAAACAAGGTTGTGTGTAGTAATACAAATATTAACGTTAAGATAAATAAATGAATAAAAACAATATAAAATGTTGCGTTGTATGTAACTACTATTTCGATGAACGTAAGTACTTTTACAATATTATTATGATGATTCTACTATGGTATTTTTATTTAAATGTGATATTTTGTCGTACTGCTATAAAATCAAGTGTTATAAAATATTGCAATTAATTAAATTGTTTGGGATTAATTAAATTGCAATGCCAATAAGTTGTATATACTTTAAATACGTTTCAGTTGTATTTTAACCAATATTTCTCAATTTGAAAGTTATTTTTTTAACACACAATAAATATATTGCTAAATCTGTGAATTCAATATTGGCCTAGTGGCTTCAGCGTGCGACTCTCATAATTTCTTTCTATGTGTGCATTTAACATTTGCTCGAACGGTGAAGGAAAACATCGTGAGGAAACCGACATGTCTTAGACCCAAAAAGTCGACGGCGTGTGTCAGGCACTGGAGGCTGATCACCTACTTGCCTCTTAGATTTAAAAATCATCATGAAACAGATTCAGAAGGCTAGAGAGGTGGTAGTGCCACAGATTTATTTTAAATCTGTGAATTACAACGGTTAAATAATTGCTACCCCCTTTTCATAATAATTAATGATTTGTCATTAGTAGCATTAAATATAGGTCACTAAACACCACACGGCGCGTTCACTGCTTTACAAGTTGTGTATTTAAAATTATTTATGTAATAAATAGTTGCTTAATTGAATATTATGAAAAGAAATTTATAAATGAAAGTGCCTTTTCTTCTTTTCAAATGCGAAACTCAATCCCACTGTACCTAAATATGCAAAAGCTTTAAATTTCTACGTAATTAACTCTTGAACAGATGGAAAAGATACTTATTAAGTTACGTTAACAAATTATGAAAGGGTAAAACCATGCGAATGGAGATTACGATTACGTATTATAAATTTTGGCACAGATTATATCGTTGTGTGCAATGTTGTAATAATTAAAGTATTAGGAAAAAATACCTTTGATCCATAGAACTCGTATTATGTTTAAGATTTTTGCCCCACAATTTTGGATTAGCTCTTGTTTCCTGTTGTCAAATTCGGTTAACGCTGTGCTCACACACAGAGTTCTTTAGTTAAATAAAGCAATTCATTGATTTACATTACATAAGACGCGTACTCGTTTCATTTCATTTCAAAAGATTTTGATAAAATCGTTGAAATTGTACGTAAAATGTAATTTCAGTATTATCATGAAAACCATTGGATTCACCTCTTGAGAATGTCCAAATCCGGATTACTCGTCAAACAACTCAAAACTCTAAATCCATGTCACCTTCTTGATACCGCTTGAAGGTACGAGTGCCACTACGTCCGCGTCAAACGAATTCATTCACGAGTCGCGATCTGTGTGTCAAATCGTCACTTAGCAGCTTAATTCTTCGCACTAATTTTGGATACAGCATTCTTACTTGTGTGTGTTAGATCTGCTTGTTAGTTAGAATCGCTTAGCACATACCTCAAGACCGTGACCAAGTTGCCAGGATATATATGTATATATATATATACTCTTTATAGATCTAGCGTTCGCGTCTGTGACCTGTCTGTGTGTGTCGTTGTTAATAAACAGTGTTATATATATATTCACTTTTGTACTTCTTTTCTTTCACATTTCTAGAATACAGCATGATGTCTGGCAAGAGGCGCGGCGATCCGTCAACTTACAGTAATAGTGGGATGAAAAATATCTTACGTACCCATATTTCTTATCAATTACCTATATATTTCTTTATGGGGCTTTTAAAACCAAATGTTATAATTGTACACAACTATTACAGACAGTAAACAGAACGATTATGAACGATTTATCCATAACAGCCCATTGAATTTCATGAATAGGCCAGCCATTTACATAAAAGCCCATATAAAATTGTATTGAAAATTATTTATGTTCTTATAAAGTTGTAAGAATGAGTGATCGCTGTAAGGCCTTAGCCGGACCGCTTGACCCAAAAAGGTTTGAAGTGGACGATCGCGCCGATAGCCCGCGCCTGCCCCCCATTCCCCCACCATCTCCACACTATCCATGCTAATTATCTCTACAGCACTCATGTGTCACCCACTGTATATTATAAGACATCTTCTCGCTGGCCAACGAGACACATTTTCTAAACTAGGTATGCAATTATTGGCTTGCTTACTCGTGGGTACGTGATTATAGCTTTATAGTTTATAGTAATCGTTGACTCGATTTTGATAGCTTCTAATAATCTTGGGATAGCTTAACTTGGTACACTACTACAGTACGTATTATAAATTTTGGCACAGATTTTAAAAGCACAAAAATTAATTTGATTTACAACAAGTTTCGTTTCATTTACTAATTTATTATTGTTCTTTTTTGTATTGTCTATGTTATTTGATACTTTTCACGTGAAGAAGACAAAATGTTAATGTGTATGCTTTCGATATAAAACCAATGTGTTCATGGGACATTTACACAATAGCAAGCAACTGTAAATGAAGTGAAGTACATATTGGAAATTTCTCACGTGATTTAATTAACTAGCGATAGTAAAAGATTTAGTAAAACACGGAGTACAGACAAAAGATACGCTTTTTATAATGTTTTAAAATTATATATGAATGTGTATAAAGCAATTAAATTTATAATATACCAGAATTTTTCAATATATTTGAATTGGCCGTGATATACGCTAGTCGGTGCGGCGCATCGCTTTCCTTTCGTAGTCTGAAACTGAGAGGCGCGGGGAGGGCGCGTTGACCTACTCCCTCACACTTCCCGGGATACAAACGACTGTCAACCTTAAGCATTTGCTACAAGATTTATTTCCCTCTAACACACGCTGTGAAGGTTTATTGGAAAAATTTGTTCTCTACATTCGAGATACGGTTGAGAAGCTGAGTGCGAATTATACCGTTCTAGGGCGAGACAATAGAAAGTTCTTACTGCAAATTTTTAGTACAGCTAATTTTGAAAATTCTCTTATTTAGGTATACGTATAGGTGCTTTGATATATGTGTACTTCGACGATTTCTTTGTAATGCTCAACTTTAGAGTGAGATTTATTTTTCTTATACAAATGGATGGTTATTTTTGAGGCGAGACGAGAACTTTCCGTAACCCCCTATTGGGGCATAAGGCGATTGTCGGCGTCTGATATTTATTCGCACATGATTCTATCCGCACCAACTTTATGTAATCGGATCCGTGTAACCTACTTAATATACGAAGGTGGCGATATTTCTATTAATAAAATGAAAAGTCAAAAATAATATACGAAAGGTCTTCCTCGTCAAAATTAAACGGATGCAAAAATGTATCTGTCCCACGAGATTTTTATATAGGTCAACAATCAACTTACCTTTATTACTTACAATACTCCACTATTCTTGGTCACAGGGGAGCTCTGTTGTAGTAAGAGTAATTATGGGGAGTGGTTTTGTTTACTTATTTATGATGTAAGATGTTTATGTTATTGAAATGTTATGAAAATTTTGTATGCATCACATTATTATACTGATATACAGGTAAGTTAATATTGTACGCAAACAATTTTATAATTTTAATTATGGTTACCTACTACACGTCGACACATGGTTTAAAATGTACATATTTTTATAAAAAAATATTATTGTCATTCGTTTCTGCAGCACTCAAAATTATATTAACTTACGACGGTCTCACTGGCAAATTCTTTGCTTGGAGAGGGAGTAGAACGAAATCTTTAGAATATTACGTACAGTTACACGATCGATCATACATATTTTCGTGTCCTTTTCGCCTTAGTAACTAAAGCTGTCCTGTGTTAAAGTTTGTATGGAAACCTCCGAATAACTATACTTATGTCGAGTCTGAAATTATAAAATGTGAAGATAGCTTTGCGTATATGATATAGATGGTTAGACATGAATATGTGTATCTTCAGTTGTAACGTGATTTTAACTTACACAAAACGAATTTTTATATCCGAACCTGAAGTTCCTGAGATTAGCGTGGTCATCTAGATTTGATTTGACAGATTGCCGTAATTGAATTACTTGGAACCATTAAATAAAGGAAGGATAAAACCTTTTCACATCAGTAATGTTGTGATTACATAAGTTACAAATGGCAGAAGTCCAACTTAGGGGCACCTGCACCCGCAGCATCCGCATTCAATGCGACAAATTGCATGAAAATTTGTCAACTTTTACAAAATGATAGACGTTGTAAACGCAATAAAATTTTATTTTACAATAATAACCATAAGAAAACGTATAAGATTAATAACATACTGCTTTAAAACAGTCTTTAGAATACTAATAATACGTAATAAATAATAACGATTCGTTTTAAGCGGGCCATAGACGGACCGCATGTTGCAGTCAAGACCGTCCGTCTATGGCCCGCTTTAGCCTAGTGGCTTTAGTGTGCGGGTCAATACAGTATAATCAACTCCTGGATATGAATAAAATAAAAATAAAGTTACATAAAAAAACCCTTACTAATATACTCTAAAACTGATGAAACTGAAAAAATAATTCATTAACTTGGCCTACGGCAAAACTGCAGGTTTTCACGTGTTATCCTTTAACTAAGTAGGCTGCTTCTAATAGTATGTAGGTGAGGTTAAGCAATTTTCACTGTGGTAGTGACAGGCTTTATTTATTGGCCTCTTGTAAAATTAAGCGTGGACATTGTTTTTCAGTTGCCAAGTATTTGTACTCAGTTAAAATCTATGAAAGGAAATCGTTACGTCATATTTTATTTAGGACGTAAAGACCCTTTTGTCCTCACAAAACAAAGTTAAGGTATTGTTTACAAATATACATTTCCACTGCGTAAAAAGGGGAAATAATTTGTATCCATAATCGCTCGCTATTTGTATAGTAAGATGGATTGCGAAAATACAAATTCTTATATAATAACCGCACTAATTTGCACCATATTCCGTAAGTTTAATCTTCATGTGTTTTATATGGAATAAATATCCAACGAAACATGTACGATGTTCAGAGAAGCCACAGCTTACCTATGAAATTACAAGTTTAATACTGGCAAGTGCAAAGCTTCGAAGAAAAGCTATATGGCTAAACTTTACGATATCCCAGCAAGCATTTGAACAATAATTTGTTTTCCTTCGGTTATAGGGTTGCAGTAAATAAGGGTTGGTCGATACGACCCGCGACCGGCCGCGTGACCCACGTGACCAGCATCACGTGCGCATTGTAATCTACTTCTATTAATCTCCTTATTAAAACCCGATGCGAAAAAGAAAATATTAACATTACAAATAATAAATTATTATGCATACATTTTCCAAGTTTGCCGGAAGCCATTTGTAAAACAAATGAATATATGTCAAAAACTATGCAAAGTAAATAATTCTTTAGCTGTATAAACAATTCACATAGCTGGTTGTAATTAATTTTTTTTTTCGTCTTCGCGTGCAAGGTCATAAATATGCGATTAAATAGATTTGACATAAGGGTGATAATTGTCACCGTCTATTCCTGATTCGCCGGCGTGTTGTTTTTGTAATAAAATCTATAGCTTTGCTCCCAATAACGTTGAATGAATAATGGTTATACCAATATTCAATCTTAAAATAGTATGCCTCTAACATGATTTGAAGTATACTAAAATAAGAGCAAGATTTCAAGTTCTATTTTCATCCAACTGAAATAGTTTTGGGTCGCTGTCATGGATTAACTATGTCGGCGAAGACCTAATACATCTTTTAGGTCCGCTACACTTTAAACGCGAAGATATTTATTATAAGCGTTTTCTATATAATGACGCTTATTTGTCTAAGTTAGTCTTAGCTAGTTAGCTCCAAAACAAGGAAAACCTTAGAAGCGCTTACGCTGTCCATATCCGCTGTGTATTTCCAGCAAAATCTGGGACGGATGACGGGTCCGCACTCAGTTAAAATCCCAGGAAATGGGTTTTCAACATCCCGATTTTATCAAAGTTGTCGCCAGTCCAGATAATATTTAGGTTCTATCTTCGATTATGGTCACCTTCCTTCTTAGTTAGCCCTAGGATCTTCTAGGATCTTTGTTATTTTGCATTTTTTTGCCGTAGGTAGGTACGTCATTGAAATTCAGAAGAAAAGTTTTAATCACATAAGATTGTTATGTAAGTGATTTTTTATGTAACTTTTTATTTTATTAATATCCAAGGATTGGTTATGCCGTATGGACACACAATAGCGTGAATACACAGAGTACTCTAGACACTGTAATTGCAATAAACATGAAACGTATATAAGGAGCGTATTTATTTTTGATTGAAATTGAGTTATTGTATACTATAGTAATTATTTTAATTACTTAAGTAATACACTATTAATACTTTATTAAAACTATTGATAAATGATGTTATAACTGGAGAAGATATGTGTTTTTTTGTGCCTTAATTTATCCAATAAATATACTATACATTTCTTTATATAACGTTATAACGCAGTCTTCTTTAACAGCAGAGGCTGTTCCAAGTTTAGCTTTAGGTATGCAACAAACTTAGACGCTGCTCAAGAAACCCTTGCATATTTGATGTTAAGATGAATGAACAATTACGTCGACACTTACTTAATGAGCGGTAGCTATTTAGGTTCTAGATTATTCATCTATGTAGACGGAAAACTTGAAACTTTATTTCCTATCTCGCTCCGCCAGAATGATTTCGAATTTATTCATCAACAGTTATACTCAGAATCGTTTAACATTTAACAAATTAAATTATTTAATAAAAATTATATGTAATAGGTATAATTTCAATGACCTTTGTTCACTTGTTAACTAACCATTAAAATTTTAGTTACTAAACTATGCTTTAAATATACATTTATTTTTATTTTGAAAAAAAAAAAATTTAAAACTTCGAGTATATCCTACTTATGTATCTAATTTAAATAGGTACATATATATTATACAATACATGTTTGCCATCGTTACAGATATAAGTGGTTTGTCATCATAGTCTTCCAAATCGTGTTTTTCAATGTATTGTTCCGAACTAATAAACCTACATTAAATATATTGTAAAGAAATATTTTTAAAATATTATGAAACTCATAATGCATGCCCCAGATATATTAAATACCGTTCCACATATTATCAAGCTTTCTTTATACAGCTTTTGTTTCTTTAATAACATACTTAGTGGATATTGTTTGATTATTTTTTTTGCCTCATAAATTCATAGTGATAGTTTGTTGAATAGATATAATAGTTGTGTACTTTAGAACAGTTGAACCTTTCGATTTTATCAACGTTCTCAAATCTCATCATTTACAATTTAACCATTGTCGCACACGCGTGCAACCATGAGGTCGTTCGAAGTGTGCATGCGTGGATTTCTCTCTTATGTATTCAATCAACAAGAATGTTCGGTGAAAAATATCTTAAGTAAATCGGCATTTATTTTTCAATTTGGATCTGAGTATCGACAACAGATCTGCATTGTAATTAATAATGTAACTCGTGATATTATTGGTAACAGGACCTACAATCTCGGGTTTGCTTCCCGATGAAAGAATATTTGTTTTGAGCTGGAATATTCAGCAACAACGCATCTATATTTATGAAATAGACGCCGGAAGACCGGAATTATAAATACAAAGTAGTATTAACAACACTTAAAAATACAGTAGCTAAGTATTATATTACTTAAGATCACATAATATTATTACGCAGCCTTTAGAAATTATTTTATGATATTAGTTTCAAGTTTGTATGCAATATAGCTTATTGAAGTGTAGTTGCAAATTAATAGTACTGACCTGCTGTCAGTGGAACAGATGCTCCCCTGTTATTGAAAATCTTAACATATTCAATAGAGACGTCACTGTCCATATTTACTGTTCGGAAGTATTTCCACTGTATTATTACAAATAAGCTGTTTGAATTAATATAAATTTACATTATTATTTTGGGATTGTATACCTTGGTAAGAAAATAAATTTCACTTAAACATCACCACGGCGATTTCGGCACATGCTTTGTATTTTTATTTCAGTTAAATTGAGAACAGTTCTAAGACTGCCGATTTTAACGAAAGGTAAAGGATAATTTAAAAGAAGATTAGGTAACTGTCTTTTTTTTTTGCAAAACTTAATAAAAACTGTGGTTTGTATGTTTAATAAATTGATCGGAAAAAAGGTGTCAAGCTCACGCATATATTTTGATAAAAAAGATGACTTGAAACCAGAACGAACTCATTATATTCCGAAAACAATTTTATAACAACATAAATTTTCGATATTTTGTTTTAATTACACCCAGTTTGAAAAATTAATGTTTTTTATTCATATTTTTAATTGATGAGCTAATCGCACATTTAATTCAAGACATATTATTAATAATTGTGTGATATGTATATGAATGTACGGCGATGTTTCAAACATTCTACAAATTGAGCATTCACCATACGTGAAGAAAACATTTGTTCTTCAAGAAAAACTAAGCCGTTTTAAAGTGGAGTAAAAGAACAAAGGAAAAGACAAAGTGTGACAAAAATAATAAGAGCAAAGAACGAGAACATAACTATTTTGATAAAGCATTTGCCACACAACATTTTATAACCGTCTACAAAGCATTTTATTTAATAAACATTGTTGTGTATTTAATTTGCAGCGTAATACACTTGGCGTCAAAAAATCGCACCTTTCCTAAAATTCGTGTCAAGCGATTATAACTCCGAAGATCCTTCCTTACCTTATCATTTTAAGTATCATTTGCAAGCTAATGAAATCTCTTATTTGAAAACTGTAGGAAATTGGCCACCACCCCCATAAAAAAAGAAAATTCTGGGAAAATGTGAAACAATGTGTATTTTGATCAAAATTACAAATAAAAGGAACAATACAAAAATTAAAAATAAACAATGACAATCCTTAAAAACTTGTCTTAAAACCTAGTGTTGCCTCCTCTAGCCCTCCGACCAGCTTCCAAGCGGTCAGTCATGGACCTGATGAGCCTCACGACGTGTTCCTGGGGAATGGTATCCCACTCCTCGATGACGGCATCTCGAAGCTCATCGAGAGTGGCAGGAGCTGGATTACGGGCCCGAACTCGCCGTTTCAGCTCGTCCCAGAGGTGCTCGATAAGATTGAGGTCAGGGCTTCTTGCTGGCCAGTCCATAACCTTGATGCTAACTCGACGTAGGTAGTCCTTAACAATCAAGGCTGTGTGGCACTGGGCGTAGTCGTGCATGAACTCGAAGTTGGCGCCGACAAAACCTGCACATGGGACCACATGCTCCTCCAAAACCTCGGTGATATACCGGTGGGCAGTCAGAGACCCCTGGTCGCGACCATCTCCAGCTCTGGAGACGCACACGAGGTCTGTCTTCCCGTCGATAGAAATGCCGCCCTAGAACATGCAGGATCCTCCTCCATACTCGACCGTTTCCACGATGCAGGCTGGTGTGAAACGCTCCCCTGGTCGCCTGTAGACTCTCTTACGCATGATGTTGGTGTACAGGCACACGCGGGTATCGTCGGAGAACAGGACATTCCTCCACTGGTCGAATGTCCGCGGCACGTGCGTTTCGTAAAATCGCTTCCTTTTCGTCCGGTGGATGCCAGTCAATTGGGGGCCTGTAGCAGCTCTCCGGGGCAGCAAATTCTTCTCTCACAGCCTTCTTCTGATAGTTGAGATGCTGTCAGCTGTCCTTCGAGTAGCTCAAAGCCGCTGCTGTAGCTCCACAGCGTTGGAGAAGCGGTTCCGCAAAGACGTCGACACAATCGAGCGATCACCTCTGACGGTAGTGCAGCGACGTCTCCCGGATCCATGTCTCCTGATGTAACCTCCAGTCACTTGGAACCGTTGGTATACCCGTTGCACTCGAAATCGGCAGATTTTCAGTTGCCGAGCAACTTCAACCTGCCGTAGGCCGATTTGCTGTGGGGCCACCACTTGAGCTGCTTCTTTGCCATGGTATCCATTTTCACTGGGTTTTTTCTTGTCGAAGCTCTTCAGGTGTGACCTCTGTAACGTTTGGATAGCGAATAACCCATAATTGACTTTTAACCCCTCGTTTTATACGCGTCCAGGGTGGTACAATTAGTGAGCCTCCAAACGCGTACATCGCCACTTTTTAATCAAAGTGCTGGCGATTTGTGGTTTTTGATTTTCCGTAAACAAATGATTATTTTTTTGAAAGCTTATTAATTGAGCTTTTAAATAATACTAATAATGATAGGGTACAGGAAGGATCTTAGAAGTTATAATCGCTTGACACGAATTTTAAGAAAGGTGCGATTTTTTTGACGCCGAGTGTATTTTAATTCAATCCTACGTTGGAAAAAAATTGTTTTAGAAAATTTTTAATTCATTATTGAGGTGATAATGTCTTCTTTATGAGTTTAGGCGAGTACTGTCAGTTAAAACTTATTTAATGGACATCCGACATACAATTCTGAACGTTTCCAGTGCTGCACTGGAACATAATAGTGGTCGTCACCGAGTCTCTGTTAAATAAGTTTTATTTCAATAATTGTACCGGTGGAGCTGGAGCTGTGTGTTGTTGTGTGTGCGCGCGTGTGTGTGTCTCTCTCTCTAAGTGTATGTGTGCGTGCGTGGGTGTGTGTATATGTGTCGGGGAGTGGGTGTGTTACAGAATAACAGTTATTAAATCTATCTATATCTATCTATAATTTTTAGCATTAAATAAACGTTGGCACACACATAACGTCTTTGAAACTAACATATTGTATGCATTAAGACACAGATTATATTTAAGTTTCTTGTTTGAATGCGATGAAAAATCTTCATTAACAGATATAGGTCTTGTTATATATAGTCTATATATAATATAATCCATGAATAACTAGAACATGTATACAAAAGCGCGTTTTGTAAAGGGTACGAAACTATAGAATCTCTTTACAAAAACCGTTGGAAGAGTGGTTAACTTATATTATGAGATGTCCCAGCCGTTGGGAAATACGAGTTTCGCATCACAATTATATGAATGATGTATTATGTTATTTTATATCTTTACTAAACTTGCTTTTATGTTGTTATTTAATATCCCATCAATCTACTGTTTTTATAATAGGCTTAATGCAAGATATCGCAATTCAGGTAAACATGTATCATCGTAATAAAATACTTATTTACAATACTTTTATAGACACATTAGTATAATGTAGGATGCATAGGATAGGATAAAATGCATAAGATAGGTTTTATAATAAAAAATATTAGTGATGATGTTAAACGCATAATTTTCTACGTTTCTTTTATTTCGCATTAACTTACCAGTTTTCTTTAGTTAACGGAAATATTAATATATAGTATATACTCGTACTTAGCATTTTTACACGAACATATAAATTATTTTACATATCAAGCAAGTATGCTGGTAGTACACATGTGTTGGGAGTCAAATCCAAATACAACTAAATTCGACCAAAGAACATTTTCATCTTATTATTTTTATATTTAAATTTTTATTAGTAGAAAAGTTACTGTCAAGACTAGGAATTTATATAACGCCTATCTGGTCTTAAATATCTAAAAAGAACAGTGAATATACACTGTAATCTAACTAAACTGAGTGCTCTTAATACATTCATAAAATATTTACAACATTTGTGTACCTGAAGGAAAATTATACGAAAACTCGAAATCATTAAAAATGAGGCCAAGTAACGTATTTCAATGCTTTTGAAGGAAAAAATAAAAAACGGAATTGCGAGGAAATTTGCGCCGACTAATGCGACTGAATAGCGCTGGCAGTCCGACACCGATCTTGATCGTTGCAAAAGTGTTATTGAATATTGAGTTGCGTAGACTGTGAACCCTTATGTCCTCGTAATGAAGTAAATAATAAAATATGATATCGGAATCATCACATTGTCGGATTATTAGTCTGAATTATTTACAATTTGATAAATTATTACTATCCTCTTATCCACTAATAGTATAAGATCCCGCTATACAACGACCTTCACCGAGATGCTTATTTAATGAAACTTATTTTATATTTAATTTTATATGTCAATAAATATAATCCATATGGGTTGCCTAGCAAATTTCAGTCCAGAGTATGTTTAATTAATATTAAAAAAAAAATTGGTTTTTTATAATTTGCATGTAGTAAATTTTCATTAAATAAGCATCTCGGTGAAGGTCGTTGTATAGCGGGATCTTAGACCATAAAAAGCGATAATATGAAGTATTGATGTATCGAGCTTATTTTGATGATAAGATATTTACCGCCAGTGATTTTCAAAGAACGAGCTCTCCTGTCATGTTATTCTTAAAGTAAAAATCCTACTTTACATTTTTGCACAACGTTCAATCGATTCCAGCAACCCCATTTGGTACATTAGTAACAATTTGCTCACACGAGTCTCGCTTTTACTGTCTTTGTTCGCAAATGCAACTATTTTATATTGGTTACCCCGTAATGTTAATACGCATAAATATTGACTATCGGAGTCTATTGTATGTCGAGCTAACGTGGCGTGGGTTGAAACAATTGCTTTCTATATGAAATCGTATTGACTTCTATTCTCTGAAGTCATTTTGATTAATTGCTAGTCGGTACTCTTATATAGTCTGTGATGAAATTCAATAAATGAAACTTGTAATTTACTGTCTTATGTTTTGCAAACGTAGGGCGTAGCCTTTTTAACCCATAGGAATAATACCCTACTACACTATGTTTAGGCAACATTTTGTTTTATTCTATTGTCTGAGGTCACAGTGAATATAGATAATATAAATTTGCATTTCAGTTAATTTTAATTGACAGATTATTCTTCTATACGAGACTACATTAACTCGCCTTTATTAGACATAGAACTGTTTAAACGATGGTAAATTTTACAGTACTCTGTAATAGACATTTATATCAATACAAATTGTTCGTATAGGTACCATCTTTCTTTGTTTTCTGGAGACAGCAAATCTAATCGAAAAAACCCTTAATATATTGTAATTATATTTTGCATTTCGTTGTTTATTATGATTTATTTTGTCTAGTATATTCATGGATTATATACACTGTAATAAATGATAATTTATGTCTGTCTGCATCGCCTCGTATTTTAATTGTGCATTAGTCCCGCTTTATTTAACGAGTTGAATACTCACCTTGCGGGCCATAACCGGCCAATTTTTTTAAATTCTCCGTAAATCTAGGTAACTTTATAAAATCCGTAATACACGGACATTATCGCCTGATATTAATTTCAAGCGGCGTATCTGAGTTCCGCAGCGGAAGCGCATGATCAGCGAGTTTTCCGATAAGAGGATTACTACAGCGCTGTTTGTTAGCGGCCTGTTTATTTAGTTAATTTCACTCTACTCTCTAAGGAGATTATTTGAATAAAATTTAGTATTAATATCAGCTTTATTAGCTTTATTATTATGACTGAAATTCGAGGAAAATATTTTATCAATTCATTTTCAGTTAGTTACATTATAAGCCATTATTAATTATGAGTCACATAATAGTAATAACCACAACTTATCAAACTCAAAGTCAAATCATTTATTTCAATTAGACCACCTAAAATGGCACTTTTGAACGTCAAACAAAATACAAAGACGAAGGTAGTTTCGTGTGGAGAAGAATGGGGAAGAAACTCCACACTTACTCTTTTAAAATAGGTTTACAATATTTTGTTTACATTAGTTAAATAATTAAATATGAAGACAATGTACTCTTAGAATAAAACTATTATACTACTAAAAAGTATACATGTTCCTCACTTATTTACAAATATCGAAACCGTAGAATATTATACATTAAAGAGTAATAAAAATAATAAAAAAGACAAAAACAACATTATTATCTTCTTGAGTACTTCGTTCATTACTTAAACTGTATTTTGGTAAATAACAATGAAATTTTTACTTTATATTAGTAGCAATGATTGCACGTGAAGCTCTTAAATGAAACGAATGTTTGGATTAGTAGATTCACTCGGTAGTTTAGTGCATTTATAAACTAGAAGATGTATAACCGCAGTGATAAAAGTGCCTTAATTTTTTAACGAACTCAAATAATAAAGTCTAATGTTATTCTTTTGACCTACTATGAGGAACTACGGGTAATCTTATTTGGAAATACTATAGATAGGACGTTTAAACAAAATATAGATTTTTATGTCTGATATACCAAGGACAAAAATTTTAAACTTTCTTTTGGGACATTATTTTTAATATAAATATTATAAATAAATATTTAATAATTATTTCAGTCCTAGACAACATTAGACATTGTATTTAATAATATGTTTTAGTAAAATATTTGTTTTTGCATATGTTTTAAATAACTAAGTATACATACATTAAAATTATACTAAAAAATATGCGTTTTTTTATATGCAAATTTTGTATGTGTTATACTGTAGAAAGAGTATCTATCAGACATTCGCAACACATAAAAATGATCTTGGTATTCATTTCGTATGAATCGCGCATTCATTATATATGAACGCCTCATACAAAAGTTTCACGATTTCCAGTTTAGTTTTTCTATATTTTATGAATGTCACGCGAAGTCACAGTGAAATTTTATTTTTCCGAACACAGAATTGAACTCGAAGCTCCAATTTTAATGATACAGATTGAGTAACGATTGTTTGCATAAGTCATCTCGGCGAATTATTGTTGCATTTCGATGAACTAGCAAACTGAAGTGCATCCTGACATTGTTAAACTCAACAGTATCAATTAGTTTACAATATTTTGAGAGCCATTTTGACTACTCTGTAACATTTATTTTATTTTTCTTTGTTCTGAATTATTTCGTTAAAGTTTCTCCGATTTTTGTATTTTATTCTGTAACTAGCTTTTTATTAGATATGTTATATTATTTTTAATCTAGGCTAAATTAGCCTCTAAAAACTTGGTGTATTCAGTAACCCGTGACGGTACTTCACTCCGGGCCACCGCTTGCAACTGGTGCACGTGGTTTTCACCTCTAGGGGGCAGCTCACCAGTACCAGCTCCTTCCTCTTGACCGTATCGTTGAACAGTCACTTTCCAAGCGGCTTGATCCCTTAGAGATGTGCGGTCTCTCTGCATCTTCTACCGCATTTACCATGGCGAGTGTTCAGAAGAGTTATTCGGATTGTGTATACTACAATACCTTCAGCTGGGTTTCATCATCGGATGTCATGGCAGAATACAAATACCATCCGCACCACCTCGACGACCGTTGTTCCACAACTGAGCGTTTCTTAAGGCAGTTTTTGTCGCGCACCACCACTATGTCGAACAAATTCGACTTTCAAGAAAAGAGCCTACCAACCCTAAAAGATCGGCAACTTACGAGCTTTTTTGACAATATGAGTGTCCATGGGCGGCGGCATCACTTAACATCAGGTTTTAACAACTTTATTAATTATTAGTGTGTCCAATGTCGTGATGGCCCATTGAAAATCAGTATCACTGGTGTCAGAAACTTAAAGCTGTTTTGGGCCCATTTAAGATTGTGTGCTTTAAAAAAATAAATGTTCTTTTCTTTCTATTTTTATAATTGTTAGCACTTTTAGTCACATGCCACAGATTTTGACTTGTGGTATACAAACATTATAACCCAAAAAAGTAGACTTTATTCATAAAAACTAAATCACTAGTTGCAGTATTAAGTACTCACCTGTTTTTTTTTATCACAGCGTAAACACCATTTGACAAAACGAGACAAAATAATATTATACTTAAAATGTAATTACTTTAATTAAAAGATTTTAGTAATAATTAATTCTTCGATACGATTTCTTTCAAAGCAATAATACAACTAATTGTTGTTAGTAAATTGCTAGTTGTTCCAATAATGCCATTTAATGTTAATAGCCAATGCGACGTCCTTTTACGAGCATTCCTTTATCTTATGGCCCATTGACACGTGCTCTGCGGTAATTATGTGCAAATAATTGTAAGTGTCCGGTGACCTTTACATGCTTGCTGGTATTAAAGATTGGCTGTAAAAAAAAATATTTAAGACTCAAGACTTTAATGCAAGATAAAATTCATTTATTTTGGAAGAGTACCAATTCTCTTTTTATTAATACATTGATGACAGTTAATTGCTTGCTGAATTAACTTTAAGAAAGATAATAAATGACTTAAGAAAGATCTGTTTTATTATACTTATGTCTTAAACCCTTTATCATGTTGAATGCAAATTGAAATCACTTTTGATAGGGTAAGAAAATACGCTTCAACACGCGTTTTTATTAATAAGTAATAATAGATTATTTATTGAAAAAGTAACACATTAAAATTGATCTTCTCGCCTGCTCTGTGCCCTGGATTTGAGAACTGGTAGTAAATGTATTAATTGTTTCCTTTTTTTAATAAAGTGTACATAGGTACCAATACAGTTAAGTAAATTTTGGTCTTAACAATATGATACTCAATTGTATTATAATTTTAAACTGATATAGATTCATGAAAGGGTTTTGGTGTTCTTGATTTTTAGTAAAAAAAAGGTTTTTATATGTTGCTTTAATTAAATAAATATTTTTTACTTCTTAAATACAAGATAACATAGAAACTATTACTCTTTCTTATATTGCTATTACTATAATATTTCCTACTTAAGTTGGATAAAATAGCGCAGCCCTGTGATTCTGTAACTCACTTCACGACTCACACAGCGGTTTTCGCATCGGCGGTCTCTCTCAAATCAGTCGTTAAGCAGTCATTTTATGATTTGGCATTTTGAAAAGGTGGGAGCTTGTACTTTATTGTTTATCAGAATGCCAAATCATAAAATGACTGCTTAACGACTGATTTGAGAGAGACCGCCGATGCGAAAACCGCTGTGTGAGTCGTGAAGTGAGTTACAGAATCACAGGGCAGAATTCACAAACGATATTAGCCACTTCATTTAATCTATATACCCCAACCTCATATATTTGCTGGAACAAAGTGAATAGTGACTTGCCTTTCTCGCAAGATAAATCAAATTATGAGTTTCACTCATTATTATATAAGAAATCCGAACAAATAGAGTTGTGGGAGTCCCTGGGGCTTTGTTAGCGACCCCTCCCTAGTCTTATACATAATAATCAATCAAAGCTGATCTTAGATAAGTGCCGTTAAAGGTAACAGACCAATCGGGAAAACGAATCCGACAATTAAGTGATTAGAACAGTAATGATAACGATTTTAGCGGTTAGAGTTCTAACTTTTAATACTTTCCAAATTGTTTTCATAAATTTTAGACTTAAATCCTTTATATAAAAATAAATCAGTTTGTACTCAACTGAAGTAGGTTTCGTTTCTTTATGACAAGTTGTGGTTAAGCTGTGAGTACTTTAGGTACAACGGGTTTTTATTTCTAATAAGATCAAGAAGAATAAGGCAAGTAGATGGTCATCTTTCTGTGCTGACACGCTGTCGACTTTTTGGGTAGCTGGTTTCCTCACGATATTTAGATTCGTATGATACGATTAAATTTTAAATGCGCACATAGAAAGTTCATTGGTGCATAGCAAGGGTTGGAACTGACTGAATACGACCTCAGGGATAAAAGTTGCAATGGATTAGGCCAATATTGGAAGTAACATTGACTGTACTCAAAATGTGAGAAGTATTGGATAACTTTTGTATCTCGGTGCCTAAAGAATGCTTCTGACCCAAGGAAATTTATAAAATAACTAGCTGATCCGGCAAACGTATTTGCCATGTATATCATTTATAATAAAAAATAGGGGTTGATCGTAGAGGGGTGAAAATTAGGGGTTATATGTATGTTTTAATGCTGTATCATAAAAAAGTAAAAAGAAAATAATTTATCTAAGAATAAAAAAAAAAATTTAGGGGTGGACTACTCTTAACATTTAGGGAGATGAAAAATAGATGTTGTCCGATTCTCAGACATACCCAATAAGCACACAAAATTCTATGAGAATCGGTCAAGCCGTTTCGGAGGAGTTTAACTACAAACACCGCGACAGATAGCCCCCGCACAATTAATAATTCTCAATGATCAATGTAGGATAGAGTAGGCAGGAACATCACCTTCCATCTCTTTCCGACTCTTCACCCATTATTCAAACAAGAAAGAATTAAAGTTAAGCAATACTCAAGTTCTTAATTTCTAATTAATTTAGTATTATGAATGCATTCCATACAAAATGAAATCTATTTAACACTGAATGCGAGTATTTCAATGAAAAATGTTTCGTGGAATTTTTCAAGACTCTACAGATGTTAATGGGACAAATGTAAAGAACTGCACGGTTAGACTGAGATTTTAATTGTGACGTCACTCTGTTCAACATTAACGAGCTAGGCGTTTCTGCTTTTAATTTTCTAATAACTTCATCTGAAGAATCCTAATGTAAATGCAAAAAGCTTATTACATAATGCTTTTTGCATATTAAAGGAAAAATTAATTTCACCTGTTTTTCCTGGAATATTATACAATTTAATATTCTGCGTTAATTATATAATAATTAGAAATATTTATAAATAATCTGCGGCTAAATTTCATCATGGGTGTTATGACAGAATACAAAATTCAACCTTTCGTTCGTTCCACAACCGAGCGCTTTTTAAGAAATGTTTAGAGACGTTAAAAGAAGAGCGTACCAGCCCTGCGATTCTGTAACTCACTCACTGAATAGGTGGGAGCTTGTAGTTTATTGTTTATCAGAATGCCAAATCATAAAATGACTGCTTCAGAACTGATTTGAGAGCGACCGCCGATGCGAAAACCGCTGTGTGAGTACGAAAAGTGAGTTACAGAATCACAGGGCAGATTAAAAGACCGACAACTCACAAGCCACCTGGTGTTTCAGGTGTCCCCATGGTCGGGGTAAACACTTAACTTTAAGTGCCTACTCGGTTCCATAAAAAGATAGACAAAATTAACACTTGTATCATATCTTTCTATGAGCACTGTTGGCCTAGTGGCTTCAGCGTGCGACTCTCATACCTGAGGTCGTAGGTTCGAGCCCCGGCTGTGCACCAATGGACTCTCTTTCTATGTGCGCATTTAACATTCGCTCGAACGGTGAAGGAAAACATCGTGAGGAAACCGGTTTCTATACCCAAAAAGTCGACGGCGTGTGTCAGCCACAGAAGGGTGATCTCCTACTTGCCTATTGGATTGAAAAATGATCATGAAACAGATTCAGAAATCTGAGGCTACTAGGTACTGATTTATTTATTTTTATCATATCTTTCTTAATACGATTTTCTCTTCTATTTGAAACATAGAAATAATAAAAACTTGTAAACAGAATTATATTAACCTCAACAAAACTACTGCTTATTTTTATATAAAAACTTTGTAACAAAAATACCATAGGCGTTACGATGAAGCTAAACCTTTTCATATCCTAGGTTTATCAATGTTTTGATCCAAGATATGGCCTAGTAACATAATTACCAGCAACAAAGGGATGCTGAGATTGCATCAATTAATAGGCGATTTCCCTCTTAATAGTTTGAATCATGAGTCAGTATTATCATATTTTATACATGACCTAAATTACTTTTATAGGCATCACTTACAGTAACGTAAGTGAATATTAATAAAAAAGTATAATTTGTACTTTTATGAGGAAATGCTGCCAGCCATTTTCTTTAATTATTAATTTTTAATTGTTGCTATGTAGGTTAAGAAAATTGTAAATACCTACTGTATATTTGATTGTTATGTTTAGTTACAGGAATAAATATTTGTACTTTTAGAGATAGAGCTGGACAACATATCAATCAATCAATCAATCAGAATACGTTTATTCGCATTAGCATGCGCTAAGACGCATCTAAATTGATGCTGCATTATGAATGTCAAAAACGTTTACAAAATTCAAAATATATATGTTGATTTGTCTCTAATGAATTTATTTTAATAACATTGTCTATTGTAGTATTATAATATAGTATTGTAAACTTAATGACCAAAAATTAACACGATAAGAACTAGTTTAGTTAATTCTATACAGGTAATTATCACAATTCTATCAGCTGGTAAACTGCATTATAAAAATTATTTACAAAATAAATTCTTCAAATTTGTTTTAACGTTAAAATTTTAAATATTGGATAAACATCATTAGCTTGATAATCCTACATTATATCGTCCATTGTTTGGTCACGTACGACAAAGTGTTGTTCATCGATTTTATCATAAAAGAGCAAAGTTTTGTTCGAGCTTGAGTATTTTACTTGCTAGCTAATTAATCAGTGCCACAAGCGGTTTTTGTGAAAAATGTTATACTTGGCAACTTGAAGGGTTGGACACACTAACTCGGAACCTATTTGATTTACACTAACATAGCAAGGGACTACGCGCCATGGTGTTCCTCTATTCATTTACGTAAGATTATTAAATAACAAAATATTTTATTAACTAATAACCGTGATTATCAAGTTAATTTAATTTTTTTTAATCATTAACGTATTAACTTTATTAATACACAAATGCACAAAACAGAATTATTTTAAACATAGAACATTCTTATAAATGTGCACGGTGCGTACATACATTGAAATGTTTTATTTCAATAACTATACAATTAGATATGTATGATTAATATATCTAAATTTGAAATTGCGTGTTGTTCCCACGAGAATGTAAGTGCGTGCTTGATTTGAGAACTGGCAGTAAATGTAAAATTAAAAGCATTTAATGTATATTTCTTTTTTGACGTTCATAAGTGTACATTGTGTTACCTATATAAATAAATTTTTTTTTTGATTACCAATATCCCTGTTTCAGGAGACGTACCGGCGCTGGGCGTGCAGTACAATGGTTCCACTGTGGGTGGAAGAAGGATCTGAAGACAATGAGGAGGGTGGGCGGTCACGACGGGCCCCTTCAGAGCATGGGGCAAGATGGCGCGCTCGACACCTCGAGCGGGTCGGTCATTTGGACCGACGGCGCGGCGGCGGCGTGGTAGGCCGCTGGGTCCGCGCCGCCGCCGCGGGGCCAGGTCGACCCCTGGTACGGCTCAAGCCGTGCCTGTCAGTCTGCCAGCTGGTCGAGCAACACTGCCCTTACTTTTTGCCCGCGGACCGCGCACCAGCCTATCCCACGCAGTATGCAGGCGAACCCACATTCCTATGCCTCGGTAAATAGATTTACGAAATAATTATTTATTCAAATTCAATAAAGGTATCTCTAAGATAGGCTATCTTATGTTATAGATTATAAATAAGTATTTTGTATTTTTCAAAATTAATATCAAACTTTATGCATGCAAGTTGAATGTCTCTTTACTTGCAAGTTTGACAGGCATGATTTATAAAGTAATTGGAAACGTCTTAGGTTGGAATCGACAGAGACCTTCTACCATTCCCCTAATGTTAGATTGAATGCAAGTAGAATCTAACAAAAATACTTAGTTGTAATACTTAATTCAAGTTCTTAGAATATATACCTACTAAAATATACTAACTATACTAAATTTTTCAAGTCGGGAGTCGGCAATGGTATAGTCATACACACAAAACACTTTGGGAGTGGCTTGGTCATAATTTACCTTATGATGCTATTACTAGGTATTACTTTATGATCAACAATCTATAAAATTGTGTACATAAAACAACACACTTATCATAAGTGAAGTCTGCGGGCTGATTCTTGTTACGTCGATGGCAATGTTATAAATAATTATGGATTGATAAGTGTTCATAGAAGAAAAAAAAAACTTTTTTTTACCGGATTAAAGTTATGTATTAATATAAATTAACATAATTTTAAATTTATCCGACGTTTCGCGAGCTTTACAGAAAAGTTTTTTCTTTAAATGTGTAAAGGTTATGTCAATCAAAGACAAGTGTTCATAGACTAAATTTATATAAAGACTTAGGCAATATAAGCTCTTGACTCATAAAAAGAAACATTGCCTATGTAAATCAATGCAAGGTTCGGCGTGCCAATGACTTGCACTGACCATCCACGCTTTCTGGTGAGGTGAAGTATCACGACACGCCAGCGGCACATCTTCACACCTAACCTAACCTGAGGTTAAGACCCAAAACGGTTGTAAAGCCATAACAAAGTCAAAATAATAAAGATCATATCAACCACAAATACTACAAAATAGAATCAATGAATGGATTTCAACACTTAGGAGTTTTAAAGTTAAACTAGAATTTCTAATACCGTATACGATTTGTGCTGCTTCGATGGCGCAGCGTGATTACTAGTATTTCGGATTTTTTCATTACTCACCTATGAACGTAAAAGGTTTTTCTTTGTATTTTCATGTGTATTGCAGTAAAAGGGGCGCTTTAGGCTCGATTAGCTCTTGGCCGCAGTTCAAATTGAGAATAGTAGTGACAAATGGTGCTTATTGTATGCACTCTTTGTATCTTTGACCAATTGTTGCTTCTCGGCTTTCTCGATTGACCTTTTTATTCTTTTCTTAAAGCCTGCGTTTATAAAAATGTATTATACTTTTTACTGCATAAAAGTTGCTGTAGAATTTATTTCTTATACAAAAGAGGTATGATCTATTCAAATAATATACATTTTTAAATTAAAATAATATACAGGTAATAAAAAAGGCTTTCATTGATATCGTTTCGGTAAATCGCATGCCACGTTGTATAATAAACATGTTTCAGATCCGCGAATACCAGAGACGGGTGCTCAGGCGAACAAGTCCAACTACGGGCCTGACGACTGTTGCTACTGGTACTGTGAAGGCCGGCTCTGCTACCACTGCGAGTCTCGGCTCAGCGAGCCAGAGCTTCCCGCAGCAGAGCAGTGCACACCAGTAGTCGAGCGAACTGCCACCTGCTCTGTGCCATATCAGGCGCCGGCCGCCGCCACTTGCCCGAGGCCCTCCCTTCTTGCCCTGGCCCTTCTCACAACCCTAGCTGCTGTCGTGCGGACTCACTGGACATTTGTACCTCTAGTGAATGTGCGTGAATCGAGGTTATAGTTTTACGTTTCCGTGCGTCGCACCATCGCGGCCCGCGACCGCCGAATCGAAACTCTTATTAGTGATGTATTTATGATAATAAATTTCGTGCGATGACGATTTCGATGGCGGGGGACGCGCCTTCTGGTCCTTCGGTCCGGGTGGTGCGGGCCCCCGCTCTTATAGACTCTAAGTTAATGTTTGTGTCCGATTGTTCAATACTAAACGAAAAAACACCAATAGTTCTATATCGTTACTAAGATTTCACATGAAAACTTTTGCCGTTGACGATGCTCCGGCCATTATAATACATTTAATAGTTGAGGTTTTAATAAATACATTTATAGAGTTGTTTATTTTCATATTGATTATGGTTCTACACGATATATCAGTAAGGTCGAAATAAAATTTATTTTCCTTCAAAATTAAAATAGATACGATGAACTAACTTCCCAAATGTTTGTGGTGGTCTTATATGCACAAAAATTGTGCCGCAGCCGAACCCGTTTTATTGGAATTTTATGCAGGGTGCATAAAACGCTGAGTTGGAAGTCGCACGGCACTTTATATATAAAATTTAAATACTAGGCCGGGAGTCGGAAATCCTAACTCATAAGCTTTTGTGTTGCAAGTCGAAGGTAATGGTATATGTAACACTTAATAAAAGGAAATCAAAATTTTAATGCAGTTAGCTGTAATAACAAAATAAATTATTTGAACATATTAACAATAGTGTTATTTGGATGAGTTTTAGAAAATTATTTTTGTAAAGTTGATGGGCTGTCGTAGGCATAGAAGCAAGGATACAGATTACATACTTTATCAATTTAAACCTAAAATTTTTTCACAACGAAAACATCACTACGCAACAAATATATTTAAATAAAATAGTTGACAATTTGATTGTAATCACGAACAGGTAATTTACTTTATTAAAGGATATTGCTTCTATGTCCATCGGTCTTTGAATGCCTAACACTGGTCTATATAATATGTATTGATACATTGGAAAAATATTAGGGTTAATTAAAGTAGTTGTTGTTTTGTAAGAAGTAAAGAAAATAAATTACTTATATGTAATGATATATCCGTCTTATGAATGTAAGGTATTCAAGATGTACACATGGTTGAACATGATTTTTATATGATATTTGTTTTATAGTATATAATATATAATGTACATTTATATTATGTCTTATATGGCAGAGACATATACCATAAAGGGTGACGTCATAGTTAAAATACAGGTTTGTTTGAGTTTCGTCTGGGGATTTTTAAGTTACATGAAACCAAGTTCTTCAGTTCCAAAAAGTAATGCACAAGAGATAGCTGTCTTGCTGTTTCGCTTAGACATCGAAATGTTGGAACGTCATCTAACAATCTATAGATATAATATCTAAAGGCTTTTAGAATAGAAGAAACGTAGCAGCTGAAAATGCATTTGCGGGACTACTTCTTCTTTGTTTTTAGTGAAATAGCTCATCACTAAACATTCTTGTTTAAATTCTATTCTACAAAACAGACTGGAATCTTCAACACATGCCTTTAAATGTCTTAATTATAACCAGCGGCACGTAAGTCTAGCGCTGGCCGATACGTGGAGGGGATTGCTGCGCATGTGTACTGTCGCGCGGGGGACAAAATGCGACTGGAGAGCCAATCAAGCTCAGGTACCTTATTTTTTACTTCTGCGCAATAACGTTCAGCGCTAGAGTTTCGTGCCGCTACTTATACTAATCGACTACAACTCTACGTTAGCAATTAACTAACGATAACACGTAAGTGATAGCTACAGTTATTTATTTACTTAATTCGTCAACACTTTATTCTACACAACCTAGGTAATACAATAAGTTAAGTTGCAAACTTCCACATTTCTCGAGCCTATAGTTCTATAAAATAAATAAATCGAATCGAATCAAGTCGACGAACAGCTCATTATATGAGAAAATGATTTTATCTTGGAGTTACTTAAAAATCGCCAGATGAAATAAATAAAGCCCTATATTAACAGTGTTTGTTAGTTTTCTTTACATAGTTGCGTCGTTGAAGATTATGTGATCAAAATCAATGATTATAAAGACTTTATCGGATGGACATTTGTTAATATTCCTTAAATGGGAATGTAGTTGTTGTATTCAAATGATAAATGATAATAATATTAAGTAAGTTATTTTTTACGTTTTTAATGCGTGAGAATAAAGTACGGTTTGTTGTTTCCACTCCCTGTCTTTGAGCAAAGACCACCGTGGGTGCTAATTGTCTATTAATGCTTTTTAGGCTTTACTTTACCCTACAATAAGTTCAATATCGCAAGAACAGTCAACTTTCGGTGAAACCAGTTTACAAATATTTAATAATAAAAATTACTTGAAATATCCGATAATAATTTCAAACTGATGTTGTTATTAAATTTCATGAATCAAATGTTGACAATAGCTAGGCGTTTCTAACCTAAGCTAAAAGGTTCTATTTGCTTCTAATAGTCAAAAAAATACAATCGCGATTTTTTTAAATTTTTTATTTCATATCGGACGAAATTTTTGTCTGATACACTGTCTTATGTTTAACGTAACAAAATTCGCATCTAGAGTTCCGATTAACTTTGACCCACGGATATCACGGAAAATGTAACAAGTAAAATATTTCTAAATGTCGATAAAACTATTACCTGCCTTTGAAATCATATTTATCGACACTTTCCGATAATTGGTTTCACCGACCAGACCACTAAGAATAACAGTGGTTATATATTTTTAATACTTTACTTTTTCGTCAAAAAAACATCTGAACAACGAAAATTTTGTTTTTCTCAAAAAGGACGAATCTCTATATCTCTTGTTACCTTATCCAATAAAAAAAATCGTTTCAAAAATCCTATCCAAAACAATGAAAGAGTTTTTAATATTTATTGTTTCAAAAATAATTTACTGTCTTAGCAAGAGTTTATTAAATCGTGATGCCCAGTGCCTTCACTCATCACGTGAAAGCGAGCATGGATAGTAATATGGAGTTAACTGCCAGTCTATCTTAAATAGTAAATTCAACTTATGAATACGTCATACGTCGAGCCGTAGCAAATTATATGAGAATTAATTATAGTAATAGTTTATAATTAGATTCAAAACAGATATTAGAGATAAGATTACTTTACGTTCCAGATCTCGAAACTACCTAGTCATTGCCGCTTCTCTATATAACTGAAGGTTTCACTTTATATAATTTCCTTTAAGATATTTTGTTTGCCAATAGACAAATCATTCATTCGATAATTTAAACATTTCGAAAAGTTTGAGTGCAGTATAACTCAGCTCGAGTGGGAATCTATCGCGATACATGTATCTATGTGTAAATTATCAAAAAATTAGAATTAGAAAATGAATTACTAGAACATAATTAGTTGGATCAATTTCACGCACTCGTTAAAACTTACACATTGACCGTACATTCCTTCTTTTTGGATATTTCTACTCTCACTCTTAATATTCTTCACTTTTGTCCACTATTTTAAAATTAGTGTAGAGTAAATGACCAAAAGCGAGGAGTTCGGTTCGAATGTTGTTTGTGATCATGCTATATTGGCGTATGTCTTATTAGTGAGTCTCACACATTTAAACATGCTGTTATCATTGTACTGAAGCATAGTATAGGTCAATCTCAGCTAAATATGTTGGAAATATACCCCCCATTCAGAAAAACTAAATCAGTTTAATTAGACGCTCTTTGCTTGCGTCTCTTTCTGACAAATTGTGTTAACACTGATGAATAGAGGCAGAAGTGTACTTTAGTTAATACGGTACAATGAGACTGATTTATTTTTTATAAATAAGGGGATATACTATACAACGAGCACCAATTACGATATCCGCGGGAAATTGCTATCGCCACGTCACTACGAATTGTTTGATCGTAACAATAAAATTATTTGAGAGAATGCTGGATATTATATGATAAACAGTAGCTTATTTAAATGCGTGATTCCCGCTGATTTGGAACACCGTTAATTTGAAAAACAAATATCTCAATTTGAGAGTTCTCTACAGTCATTTAAAAGGTTAAAATTTTGTTATGCAACACTTAGCAATAATTGGTAGTTATAACTGTTATCCATGTAGAGATTACATAGGCCATCTCATGAACAAAATTCATCAAATAGTGTCTTTAGTAGTTTTAATATAATGTGTGTATTTTGATGTTCCGTTAAAAATTTGGTGATAGTGTATATTATTTTATGAATACGTATGTTTTGATGTACATAATAACGTGTAAATGTTTAACGCACAAATATTATGAAAGAAGTTGCTAACAATGTATGAATATGTATTTAGCTATAAAGTTTACTGGGAATAAATAGTATAGGCAAATGAATGTAGTTATTTTGGTGCGTACTCTCAAATTCAGTGTCATTTTTGTGTCGGATGATCTCTGGTTTTTGTACGTAATTTATCACGAATAGATTTTGCGTTATTTTTGGGATGCGCACAAGTTTCGGGGGTATACCAAATGGGTTACTAATAAAATCATAACACGCTTTTTCAACATTTGAGATTGCATATCTCAAATGTAAGGGCATATCTAATAGGTATGAGAATAAATACGCAAGAATAAAGAGCAGATGGCACTGTCATGAAAACTTAGAAGTCAGAGGTTACTTAGAGGTAGAATAACATCCTCCAAACTAGAGTTTCGATTTAAAAGCAAAATTATTTTTTAAACCAAACTGGGGACAAAAAAACTTTATGTCTATCGACATGTATAATTTTTAAGCGATGGATTTTTTAAAAATTGCGCGTTAAACTAATGAACACAATTTTTTTTGTAAACCGAGATTTGATATCATTCTTATCCTCACTAAGAATCGCGCAAATTCTTAAAACTTACATACAGAGTCTTATAAACATTGATTAACCATGGGAAAATTTTGGATATCTTGTAAATCATTTCAATAATAATAATTTGTATGACTTTCGACCTGGCAGTCTCTAACCGTTTCGTCAAAGCGTTGAAAAAGGTGCATATAAGTCTTATGATTAAGGTATAATAAAAAAGGAAATGAGAAATATGTCGTACACCATAACGTTCTGCCAAATATGCCCCGAAAGATTTAGTTAAAATACTTACATAAATATTTCATTAAAATTTCGTTTTTATCATAAACAACGAAGTGACTAAGAGACAAAAAGATTAAGGTTTTAGGTAACCATGCATGATGTTGGAAACGCATTTAATTGCGGGAAATGCCGATACTTTTTTCTGAGTATTTTGCGAGTATCAGGCACTGTTGTTTTATTATATTAATACGCTCGTAATTACTCATAATTTAAGAAATATCACAAGCATATTAATGTTAAGTCAAAGCTTTACGTGTTTATTTTCTACCGAGACATGAAGCGCTTAAATGTCAATTGTCAAAACTAAGCTGACGTTTAAATATAGCTAATTATTACATTTGTTGTTAGCATTATAGTAATTACGAGATGTAATGTAATAAAACCGTTTTAACTATTCTGAGATCAGTCAATTAGTCTGATTGGGGATTATTTTTGGATTTTTAATGTTTAATTAGAAAAAATAAAATAAATTGAAAACTTACAGCTTTTTATTCTCTTAGCCTCTTCCTTGTTCCGAGTGCCTTGGGGCCGTAATTTTTATGTTTACCATCGTACCAATAAAAAGCGACAAACCTACTAGGTATAATTAACTTCGAATTAGACTACCATCTACTTCACTATCTAAGTGATTCAATGTTTATTATTTTATCATAAACTGTCCATTTTATGTTTACTATAATAATTTCCACTATGTCTAATTTTAATATTAATAGTTCTAGGTCATATAAATATATTGTTAAATCACATCGCAACGATTTTGTCTTCGTGTTAAACCTGCCAGATAGGTAAGAAACGGCAGAATTTAAAGTTATAGTGAGAGAGGTAGTTTAGAATAAAATATTAGATAAACGCGAAAAGTGCCCCATTATAATCACTGTTGCTCCACTAATTGACGTGTATTGAAAATGGGGTATTTTTCTCGGTAATCTTTAATAATTTAACGTGTCCTGTTACGATTGCTAAGTGCGAGTGCCTTTTGGTACGGGCTCTTTATATTAATATGATCTAGAATGTGTCGTAGGTGTTTCTTGAGTAGTGGTCGTATAAGTCATTTCCTCGTTGTTGATCGATTTTAGAGTCACGGCAACATTAGGTGTGAATATATATGTATAATACTGCCGAAATGTAACATTAAAGTATATATGAAATTTTTTACCGTAAATGTCGGTCATTTTAACGTAAAATACGTGTTAGGAATTGTTACTTTAATAAGAAATGGAATAAGTTCAAGTGACATAAAATCGGCATAACACGAGGGGACGGGAAAACGGTGCCTGGCTACGAGGGGCACCCTGGCACCTGCGTAGCGCCCGCCGCCCTAATCTTCCCACATAATATTATTTAGCATGGTAAAATAATATTTCCAGCCAGGGTGGACCACTTCGGGACTTTTGAACAAGGTTAAGTTACAACTTTTATGGCCGTTTTAAACCTGTGGTTCGAGATTCGAGAAAAACTTTGCAGAATGGAGATTATTTGAATAATCAACGCATTGTATAGTTTTTACGTGTAAGGTAACCCTTGTTCGAGTTTTGAAGTAGAACGCCCTTTACCATGCATATTAGCAACGTTTGACACTTGAAGTAAGATTAATCACGTTCGTATAAATAAATGTAGACAGATTTTAAAACTTAATATCATTTGCAATGTCCTAAGGTTAGAACGATCGAGACAGTAGGTCGCACAACCGTGTTATGAAGATGTGGAGATGTTTATTAAAAAATGCGTTTATGAAAATAAAATAAAAACGAGAAATATTGTCAAATAAACTTGTAATTACTAACTTAAGTGGAATTATTCGAGGAACAGAAAAATGTTAAATAAACCGATTAAAATACAATCACGGCTATTATTTACCTTTCAATAATTAAATAAAACAAAAACAGTTATTTAAATGGTTTAATACAAAATCACTAACGTCAATATCACACTCGAGCTTACATCATCTATTTATTAAGTATAAAAACTATGACTTTTATTAAATTATTGTTCACGCATCAATATAAAAAAGTTCGCGCTCATCACGGCACGGCATTCGCTATACACAATATATTCAACGCGTTTGATACACTAGTGACGTTTGACACTTGACAGTTGCATTGATCACTTGGCAGAAGACATGAACACACAGAGACAGTCTGGCAGCAGTGCTAGGCGGCACGAGAGCATAGCGCTACCGCCAGAGCCAGAACCAGAATCCAGATATTGGAATTCGTCACGAATCCGCTATTTCCAGCCCCATCATGACCTCCATCTGTCCAATACACGAAAAATTAACAACATATCTGAATCAATCCTTACATTAAGAATAGACTAAGTAAAACGCTTATAAAACTGACTTAGGCTAAGAAAGAAAAATTAAAGAAGTTGGCGCGTTTGATTGTGATTTGTCATCAATACATGCAATCGGCTGTTCCGTTGACAACTCACAATGAAACGAAGCACGACGTCGCTTAGTCTTTTGTTTTACATTCTAATTTTAAATATTTCAGTCCCAAAATATACCTTTTCTTTATATATTTTGACAGCGATTTCTCAGTCTATCCTATTGTGAAGTAAATGATACAAATGAGTGGTGAAAATGCAAAAAAACCGCGATCAGCGGAAGCAAAAGAAATGAAAATAAACCTACGATGCGAGTGAATGATGGCGCAACGGAGGACGTTTGTTTGTCCCCCTAATATTCCGTACATACTACACTCTAGCGCCATCTGACTGTACGTGGACCACTGAAACATTAAATTGGTTTAGCAGTCTGTCTATGAGTTGCCAAAACCATCTAACTACTTTGAACCCCAATTCACGCTACTTGTATTAAAACGTGCATTTTCTATATTTACAAAAATGTGTTTTAGTATTATGGTTTATTTTATATATTTATGTTTATATAATAATCAATTTATCATACTGTTCTGGTAAAATATACTATAGTAAAAACTTACAACAGTAAATACATGCTTTCTTGTTAGTCACACTTTTAAAAACTATGCATTCATCACGTGTATCTTGGGTGAATCGGTGCTACCCAACGAAACTTGTAGGTATATGAATATAATAATTATTATAAATAAAATAATAATTCCAGTTCCTAAAGTAGGATGCCGCGATAAAGTAGAACAGCATAGACCGATAGCTATATTGTCAAGTCCGGCGAAGTTGTTGGAAACGGCACTTCAAAAGTGCATACTTAATCAAGTGAGTTCCCAACTCTCAGAAGCTCAACACGGGTTTCGGTCTACGAGGAGTACCACTAGCAACCTCTTAAATTATATGGCTAATATTAGCCCAGTAGTGGACAGTGGAAAGCAGGTGGACGCTGCCTATTTCGATATTAAAAAAGCGTTTGATTTGGTCGATAACGACGTGCTTTTGCAGAAGTTTGCACAGGTAGGATTCACTCCACACTTATTGAACTTCATGGCTAGCTTTATGGAAGATCGAACGCAATACGTGGAATACGCTGGGTGTAGGTCAGAGGCTTACTTTACGAGATCAGGCGTGACACAGGGCAGTAATTTGGGACCGATGGAATTTATGATAATGCTGAATGACCTACCAAAAGTTGTCAAGAATGCAAAGTGCTTGCTCTTCGCTGATGATATCAAACTTTACATGCCCATAGAAAGTACAGACGACTGTATGCGGCTGCAGGAAGACATTGATCGAGTGGTAAATTGGAGCAGGAGAAATAGATTAGAGTTTAATTTGGCGAAATGCAAAGTCATATCTTTCTCGAGAGCACGATTTCCCACTCGATACAATTATACTATTAGTGGTCTAGTGTTAGCTAGAGTATCGGAGGTTAAAGATCTAGGAATATATTTTAATGCCAATCTTGGGTTTGCGCAACACGTCGATAAGACTTGCAAAAAGGCATACAGAAATTTAGGGTTCATATTGCGAATAGCTTGTGGCTTCACAAATATCAATGCGATTAAAATTTTATACAATGCGTTAGTCAGAAGTCACTTGGAGTGCAATGCAATGGTGTGGGCCCCATATGAGGCTAAATACAGTCTCATGCTAGAGCGAATACAAAATAAATTCACCCGGTACCTCTACATGAGACTGTATGGAGTGTATCCTTTGTATCCACTTATGTACCCGACCCTGTTTGTTCTGGGTATGGTGGGATATGACCAGCTACGCCTCAGAAGAGAGCTAGCCTTGTCGGTGTATATATTTAAGATACTTACGGGTCGGGTTCATAATCCGGACATAATGGAGAGACTGAGTCTACGGGTACCAAGTAGAAACCTGAGGCAGAAGTCTCAACTTTTGGATGTACCGCGCGCACATTCCAACTTGGTTAGCGAAGCACCACTCACGCGAGCAATACACATAATAAATAAGATTTCTATTAAGGTAGACTTATTTGTTTGTACACTGGCTGAGTTCACAATAGTTGCTTCCTATATTATTAGTTATAAGATTTAGACACATAAATATATATCTGTTAATGTTTTGTATTTAGGTTAATTGGTGTGGGTAAAATATTCTTTTGTTCTATCGAATTAGTTATCACTGTAAAGGTAGAATAATTATATGGAAATAAATAAATAAATAAATAAATAATTTAATATGTTTTTATTACTTTTTTTACTGTCAATAAAAATTAAATAATTCTTCAATTTATTTTGAACTAAAGCCATACTAATTACTATCTACACGTACATTTAATTTGCATAACTACGTCCTTACACGCCAATATATGACATGATACAAGCTCAAAGTAACCCCAAGCATGCCGATAAATCTAGGAAGCAAAGCAAACTTAACTATCATGCAAAAGTGAGGTAAAAAAACGTACACAGAACGCGTGACATGACATCTGGTAAAAATTCACCGCTAATTAATCTCACTGGTATTCATTTCCCCTACAACTAATTGAGTCTTTAATTTTTATGTACATATCAGGAACATCCACTTATTTCCTGAACCAGAAGAACGATCTGGGAGCGGATGATTTTACACCTAAAAGACAAACACAAAACACAAATTGTAACGACCACAAGGTGTCATCGTGATAGCACTGTGCACTTATAACAAATATACCAATAATATACAAGTTTGTAAGTAAATTTGGGCTGTGCTTTGTGCACAATGCATTTGTGCTTTTAATACAATATAACTTTACGTCTAAATTCTCTCAGGTATGTTCGTAGGCGCCCAGAAGCCAATTTATCCGTTTCGATGGACCAACCATCAACCACTGCTTAAGCGAAAGCGACATAATTTAATAATTTAACCAACTTCAAATCGTCAGAAATATTTACATGTATACGTCGTATTTTTCATATATATAACGGGTATACATGCCAAATGGTCCTATACCCAAGTCCGGATTTACTTGTAGGATTCTAGAGTATAAGAGTTTATAGGATAAAAAAAATTGCATCAATTAAACAAGATATTGTAGTAAAAGTAACTGGATATAATAGCCTCAAAAGGGCTCCCCAATTTTTTTGTAAGTTTGAAGTCGGCTTTAGCATTTTAAATATATGTTAGAGCTGTTATTAAGCGGTTAGTAGCTAATTCATAAAATTGTTATTAGCGACTTGTCGCGGGTTAAAAGTTGAAAATGGTTATGACAAAGAGAAACGCTGAAAAGAGAGGAACACATAACGAATATTGACATAGACTAATCTAATAGTTGGAACACAAGGTATAAGACACAAGACAAAGCGGACTCATCCAAAATACAGTGGCGTTGGTCACGGTCCTAATTATTATCTGTGTCCTTTTGTGTGTCTTTGTTATATTTATATGGTACCTAGTTATTGAATTTTCAAAAATACTTCGTAATTTTAAATTCAACAAAGTCGATTTTAAGTTTAATGCTGCAGTAATTAATAACTTTTTTTAATATAACAGGAGGCAAAAGGGCAGGAGGGTCACTCAGAATTGCTATGCTCTTTTTTTGAAGGACCCTAAGTTATGACATACATTTTGAGATCTGATTTATTAGCCCGGGTCCTATATCTGATTACCACTCATAATTAACTTATATTCGGAAAACAAATTTGGTGTCCCATAGATAGCGGCTCATAGCAATTACGACAATTAATTTGGAAATCCGGACATTACACCCCGTTTTATATCCGCTCGTATTAGCTACAAGTCGTAAAATTTTCAATCAAACGCATGTTTGGTAGACGCCGGAACATACCTGCGTCGAAGAGTATATCTCCGACGTCTTCATCATCAGCGGGTGGAACTGTGAGTCTTGCGTTACCTCCGATAGTCCCTCGTGGGGCGCTGCTGCAGCCCAGCCACCAGTAAGCTGTTGACCTGGGGAACGCTGGGTCGTCTTTGTCCACCTGGAACGACATTTGAATAAAAATAATTAAAGCATACTTTAATAAATACACGATAGTTCAAAAAACATGAAAATTAACAAACAGTATCTTTTTTTAATTTTATTAAAAGAAACACAGTCAACAAAACACAGTTTTTCGGAAACGACCGTAGAGCAACTTTATTTATAAATATATTTATATTAGTGTAAAGCCCGTTTTAAGAACTCATCTGTCTCTTTTCATCATAACATAAACACAATTCGTCAGAAAGAAACGAAAGAGTACTACAGTTAAAAGCGAGAAATTAGTTTGAAAGAAAGATTTATTTGATTTATGAATACCAGGAATGTACTGTAAGTTATTTGTATTTTTTTTTCATTTATTGCTTAAACTATATAAATTAACGAAACGGATATAACACACAGTACACATTCAATTATTTAGAACTAAAGACTTTAGAAAAACACTCACGCTGAAAGTCCTATCATTGAACCGCCAGTACGTGCCACCCTTGAAGAAGTACGTGTATCCGTTAGTGTACTGCAGTGCCGCGTCCACATTGTCCGGTATTCCCTCCCAATTGGACAAGGGCTTTGGATATGTCGATTTAACTGGAGGCCGTTGCGCTGGGTCGAATCTCCAGAACTTGGAGCCTTTGTAGAAGTAAATCTTGCCGTTACCAGACCAGACTAAAGCTGCATCTATGTTATCTGGAATTCCTGTGAAGCCTGGAAGAAATTTAAATGGTTA
The DNA here is from genome assembly GCA_963693345.1 of Pieris melete. Classification (NCBI taxonomy): domain Eukaryota; kingdom Metazoa; phylum Arthropoda; class Insecta; order Lepidoptera; family Pieridae; genus Pieris; species Pieris melete. The sequence continues at coordinate 2,439,447 of CAVNZK010000002.1, read as the reverse complement.
AAGTAAACGTTGGCAAGATTTTTTTGCTAGGTTTTATCGTTAGTTGTTGTCTATAGTAAAATTAAAATCATTTAGCTTTTTTTATTGACGAAATATTAGGTGACAAAGTGAAAATTTTGTCACTTAATAAGTACCTTTATAATAAGGAATGAGGACCTGCTTTTTTAATTTTTTTTATATATATGCTTTTGTATAAGGTAATAAAGTGTGTATATATGTATTATATACTATACATTTTCTAAGTAATTACGACACTATACATAAAAATCTAGCGTAGTTTACTTATGAGAAAATATTTATATAATATTTTATTTAAAAAAAAAACAAATAAACCTAAGTGTCCAATAACACTACTTACAGTCTGTAATTAACTACACATTTCTTGTCTTCTATTTGTTAAAATAATATAGAAATAATCTTTTTGAAAAAGTATTAAAGTTATTATTGTCGTTAGATTTTGTTTATACATAATATATAAATATATATAGAATATATGTCGATAAGTGGGGTTGACCACAAACTAAGGTATGATCCTTAATGTAAGAAAGGAGTCTTTTAAATTTTGGTGGTATAAATTAACAAAAAAACTTGCTTAAATTTTTATTGAACAACACGCAATTTCATATTAAGATACATTAATACATATCTTATTGTATAGTTATTGTAATAAAACATTTCAATGTATGTACGCACCGTGCACATTTATAAGAATGTTCTATGTTTAAAAGAATCATCTAATAATTTTCATTAACTTTATAATTACGGTTATTAGTTATTAAAATATTTTGTTATTTAATAATCTTACGTAAATGAATAGAGGAACACCATGGCGCGTAGTCCCTTGCTATGTTAGTGTAAATCAAATAGGTTCCGAGTTAGTGCGCCAACCCTTCACGTTGCCAAGTATAACATTTTCAACAAAAACCACTTGTGGCACTGATTGTGCTTGAGTATTTTACTCGCTTCAACCAGCTATGTGAATATTGTTTATACAGCTAAATAATTATTTTTACATGTAAATAGTTTTTGACATAATATATTCATTTCTTTTACAAATGGCTTCCGGCAATCTTAGAAATAATAATTATAATATAATATAATTTGTAATGTTTTGTTATTTGTAATGTTAATATATACTTAAATCTATTTCACATCGGGTTTTATAGGTGTAGATTACAATAGAATAGGTGTAGAAAACAAATTATTGTTCAAATGCTTGCTGGGAAATCGTAAAGGTTAGCCATATAGCTTTTCTTCGTAGCTTTGCACTAGCCAGTATCAAACTTGGGTAATTTCATAGGTAATCTGTTGTTTCTTCGTACATGGTACATGTTTCGTTGGATATTTATTCCATATTTGATATACATAGTAATTACACTTACGGAATATGGTGTAAAGTAGTTCGATTATTATATAAGAATTTGTATTTTCACAAGCCATCTTACCATATAAATATCGAGCGATTATGGATAAGAATTATTTCCCCTTTTTACGCAGAACAAAAGGGTCTTTACGTCCTTTTTCCTTTCATACATTTTAACTGAGTACAAATACTTGGCAACTGAAAAACAATATCCACGCTTGAAACAAGTTTACAAGAGGCCAATAAATAAAGCCTGTCACTACCACAGTGAAAAATGCTTAACCACACCTACCAACTATTAATAGCAGCCTACTTAGTCAAAGGATGACACATGAAAACCTGCAGTTTTCAGAAACAAATGCTTTCTTGTATTATAAGTGGAAATTCTTTAGAATTTAGAATAAGCTACAAAACCTTTAAAAAAGCCAATGGTGCTACAACCATTAATGAATTGGCCTGTGTATGTTACTTGATAATAGTCTACTTAATAGGCAAGTAGGTGATCATTCTTCTGATATTTTTGTCTAAGTCTTAACGTGGCGTTTCCTCGCGATGATTCTTCTTTAGCATCCAAGCGAATGTTAAATTGCGCACCTAGAAAAAAAAGTCACGTGCACGTCATTTAACTTTTTTAATTTCTTAATTAGCCCTAGAATCTTCTAGGGTCTTTGTTCTGTTGCATTTTGCCGTAGGCCAAGTAAATGAATTATTCAGTTTTAGATTATGTTATTAAGGGTTTTTTACGTTACTTTATTTTTATTGTATATATATATCTAAGGGTTGATTATACCGTATTTACGCGCACACTAAAGCCACTGGGCTAACACTGCTCATAAAATAGCCTTTAAAACCTCAAGTTAAAGACTACACAAAAATCGTATACTTAAACGAATCGTTATTATCTATTAATTTATTAGATATTTCTGAAGTCTGTTTTAAAGCAGTACATTATTTTATATATTATTAATCTTATATGTTTTCTTTTGGTTATTATTGTACAATAAAATTTTATCGCGTTCACAACGTCTATCATTTTGTAGAAGTTGACAATTTTGCATGCTCATTTGTCGCAATGAATGCGGATGCTCGGGTGCAGGTGCTAAGTTGGACATCTGCCATTTGCAACTTTTGTTATCAAAACATTACTTACTATTTTTCCTTCCTTTATTTAAGTTCCAAATAATTTAATTACGGAAAACTAATTAGAGCGAATTGGTTACCGAGAACATGAGTCTACCTACGTCATTTAGTTGTTTAAGGCCCATTTACACGATGCCATTTTCTTGCCCGTAGCATACAATTATATCGACGCAATAAATGAGTTTACATGGTCTAAACAGAACGTAACGGTGTGGGTGTGTTAAATTAAATTAAATAAAAATTAAATAAATTTTATTTTATTTGTTAATTCCTTGGGTCCGAAACCGTCAACTTCAAATGCATCGGTTCTTATAATTTACATTTTCGGTATCCCATAAACACTCATGACTGCGATAAATCCCAATGAACTTTATTATATCAGCAGAACTGAATTTAAACACCTTTTTACTCATATTCATACCTTTCTGTTCTATTTTAAAAAACAATAATTAATGTTTATAAAGAACCAAAGATGTTACACTATCCGCGTCTAGAATAGAAGTACTGAAAACAAAAAACAGAAACTATCTTTTTATATAAAATTCAAACAGGTATTCTTTATATTCTACTACTAACTAAAACTTTTTCTTTACATGTGACAAGTGTTGCCTGCCATTATTACATTAATTTTTACATATTCAAACTCCAACACTCTTCTAAAACATTTAAGACTTGAATGAAAAATTTGTCAACGCAAATACGTGCAATACTTGAACGAAAGCGGAACTATTAAGACTGTCTGAATATCGCGTAGTGTAATAAGCTCTTAAATGGTATACGCACGTACAAGCCTGTGTTTAGACAAGTCAAAACTTGAAAGCAATAATCTCCTTAAAATAGTTGCATTGATGTAAACAAAAGGCAAGGCAATTATTTCCTTGTCAAAACTTGAATACAATAATTGCATTCAAGTTTTCAAGTGTAAACAGTTGCATACAATTCTTAAACGGCAATTATTGCGCTTCATTTATTGCATTCAATTATTGCTCTGGTATGTACAAGAAAATAGCATCGTGTAAATGGGCCTTTATAGACAGTTTTAATCAATATTGGTTAACCGATCGTTTTCATTTTTGTAGAAATTTATATTTTTGTCCTTCCTGTTCACTATGTGTCACTGTTGTCAAACGGAATATTATGTTATAACCGATACCAGTTATAGGAAGGAAGGAACAGTGAAATTTTAAATTTTGTATTGTCTATGTTATATGATACTTTTCACGTTAAGACGACAACATGTTAATGTGTATGATTTACTTAGGTACTCCTCCAACTCGTCAATAACTAAGCCTTGAAGACAAGATCCAGATCCAGATAACGGTGACTACGAACGAAAGAGCAGTATAATATTTTAATGGTTTTAATTTCCTGAAAGTCGGAAGAGATTCTTATAATGAAACCTAACGCTTTCGTGGCTTTATTAATGATACTCTCAATATGTAGATCAAAGAGAAGTTTGCTGTCAAATATAACTCCAAGATCTTTGAGATCCACTCTTAAGATGCATACAGTTTCTCAAAGTCTTTTACATCTTCATATTCATCATCCTCACATACTTTGTTTTCATTTCTTGGTAATACTGGAGATTTAGACACCGAGTGTTGCTGTACGTGTAGACTTTTATACTCTTTATAAAGTTCATTAAATTTGCGCAGGCTTTCTGTTTTAATTTGCTGCCCCCATAATGTCATATCAAAAGTCTGAGCTTTGTGCCTTGGGTCTAAAATTAAAGTGGTACAGGAAGTCCAGTTGCTCTTCTTATTATGTTTAAGCATTTTATCTCGGGCTGCTTGGAAACCTAAAATGAGCCTTTCATTCACTTCAGTTCGATTAGGTTTCTCATCTAATTGTTTTACCATGCATTCAATGTAATCATGCAATAGATTGAATAATACAGTGACTAGCGGTAATGTAACATATTTTGCTCCACCTGGTTTCGTTGATAAAAGTTTAAAGTGTAGAGGTGTAATTGTTGTCTATATAGAAATTTCGCAATTCCATTTATAATATTGTCGACCTATCATTATTTCATAATTCCACTTGCACGTGGATCGATTAGTCGCCCTATAACCGCCATGTAAATCAGAGGACAATAAAGCTAGTGTATTCTATTTCGGTTTTCATTTGGTGTACCTCAAACACTAAACTGGTGACCTCCCGACGTAATTCAATGTGAACAAAAAGGAAAATCTAAATAGGGCGGGGCGACTCACAAAAATATGTAAAAATATTTCGTGCAAGTATACGAAGAAAGCGCCCAACAACGGCGAAATCGCAGCCATGGCCGGAGCACTATCAGCAGCACCACAGATGTCTGCTGCAAACACACTCACGGGGCTCGTGCAGCAATTAAACCAGCTCATGCTGGAAGTTGCGGCACTCCGCAGCGAGGTACAAGATCAAGGACGTCCCAGGAGTCGCGGCCACCAAAGCTACATGAGCAGGTCCGCGTCGCGCAAAAGAAGGACTCCAAGGGATCCAGAGTGGCTCTGCAAGTTTCAATTCCGGTGGAGGAAGAACGCGAGGAGGTGCGAGGAACCTTGTGCCTGGCGTAAAGACAGACAGCTGGGCGGGAAACTAGAACCAGTATATCCGCAGGCGGTGGACGGATGTACTCAAGGACAGGTAGCTATTAATCACCGTTTGTTAGTTAGGGATAGTTTATCTAAGTTTACTTTCCTGATAGACACAGGAGCTAATATTTCGGTAATCCCGAAATGGTGTGTTAAACACCGCACACTAATTAATTGCGATTTTAAATTATACGCGACTAATGATAGTGAGATAAAGACATAACATTTAGCAATAACTTTTGGTCTTAGGAGAGATTTAAAATGGCCGTTAATAGTGTGCGATGTTAAGCAACCAATAATTGGGGCAGATTTTTTAAGAAATTTTAGATTATCTGTAGATTTATATAATAATAGATTAGTCGATCTAGTTACTAGTTTGTACGTTTGTGGATCAAAGAGTGTAAACTCGATAGGAGCGGTGAAGAGTATTAGTAGTAGGCAGCCGTACGCGGAATTACTTGAGCAATTCAAGGAAATCATATTCGACCTTGCGGGGGGGCTATAGAATGCTTAGTGCAATTACAAAACCGGACCGTTACCCGATTCCTAGAGTTCAGGACTTTACCTATGGTTTACACAACAAAAAAGTTTTTTCAAAAATTGATATTTGTCGAGTGTATCATGTTATAAAAATTAGGCCGGAAGATATTGAAAAGACCGCGATTATTACCCCATTCGGACTTTATGAGTTCCCAAGGATGACGTTTGGACTGCGTAACGCAGCCCAAACATTCCAAAGGTTTATAAATAGTACGATATTAGCAGGCATATAACATTTGAATAGTTTAGATGATAAGAATATAACCGGAGAATCATATGTATTCGGGTACCTTGATGATGTCATCATTGGATCAGATAACGAGCTAATACACCAAAAACATTTGCGACTGTTGTTCGAGCGTTTCAGTAAATACAGTATGTCAATTAATTTAGGAAAATGTGTTTTTGGTCAAGCAAAAATAGATTTTTTAGGATACGAGGTCTCAGAAAAAGGTATTAGTCCGTTACACGACAAAGTTCAAGCTATCGAAATGTACCCGAAGCCAGAAACTATTGTGGACCTTCGCAGGTTTCTCGACATGTTAAACTTCTATAGAAATCACATACCGAACGCCGCGAAAGTACAAGGAACGTTAGATAGGTATTTACATGGAGCAAAAAAGAACGATAAGCGTAAAATACAGTGGACAGACGAGGCTAGTAGGGCATTTGATTTGTGTAAGGAGAATTTAAAGAATGCCGCCACTTTATCGCATCCGATTGCAAACGCAGAATTAGCTTTAATGACCGACGCATCCGATTTCAGTATCGGCTCGGTATTACAACAAAAGGAAAACAACACTTGGGGACCACTAGGATACTTTTCAAAAAGGCTTACGGAATCCCAAAAGAAGTACTGCACATATGACAAGGAACTTTTGGCGATTTACTCAGGCATCGTTTATTTTAGAGACTTAATAGAAGGTAGGAATTTTACGGTGTATACAGATCATAAACCGTTAACATTCGCATTTAGTAAGTTAAGCTCAAATAAAGAATTACCTAGAAGGGCGCGACAGCTGTTATTTATTAGCGAATTGACAAATAACATCCAACACGTAATAGGTAGCGCGAACGCAGTTGCGGACGCATTGTCGAGGATAGAACCTATATACAATACCTAGACAGACATGCGCAGGCCGATGACGCTGAGTTAGCAAATTTATTGAGTACAAGTACCGCTAGTAGCATACAATTGAAACAAATGAACTTAAATAATTCCGATGATTTGATTTATTGCGAAACGTCTACTAAAAATATTCGGCCATACATTCCGAAAGAGTTTTGAAAGTCTATGTTTGATTATTTCCATGGGTTAGCGCATCCAGGGGTAAAGGGATCGCGAACACTTATATATAAAAAAGCATTTTGGCCAAATATGAACAAGGATATAGGGATTTGGGCAAAGACATGTATGTATTCAATGTCAAAAAAGTCAAAAAACTTTCGAGGAAGGCGACCGTTTTGCACATTTGCATATCGATTTAATAGGACCACTACCCGTGACGGAACATGGCTATCGGTACTGCGTGACGATGATAGATCGGCGTACACGATGGCCTGAGATTTGTCCAGTTACAGATATGATGGCTGAGACTGTTGCAAAAGCAGTTTATGATAACTGGATCTGTAGGTACGGTTGTCCAATTTTCCTGACGTCAGACCAAGGCCGACAGTTTGAGAGCGAATTATTCATAGATTTAATGAAAATATTAGGCATTCGAGGTTAAACAATAACGCAGCTTGGTTCGCAGAATTACCTACGGTGATGCTAGGACTGCGAGCAGAATTACGTATAAAACGTAAAGAATTCACTCTAGGTCATTGTTTACGTGTACCTGGTGAATTTTGTAGCGATAGTATTACTAAAATAGAGAATCCACAAGCGTACATAATAAGATAAAGAGATATTTTAAATAGTATTAAACCTAAATCTAGAGATTTTAGTAATAAAAATGGGCTAAAGGTTTCCGTACTGCGTCTATTCTCAAGAAAACATGTGAACAGGAACCTAAATACATTTCATTAAATAAGCATCTCGGTGAAGGTCGTTGTATATCGGGATCTTATACTATAAGTATGGAATTGCAAATTCAGCGATTGTTCAGCTAATTGCAAAACCAATTTGTATTTAGATTTAAAATAAAAATATGTAATTCATTTAATAAATATATAGAAAATAAAAATATAGAATATTTTTTTTCTACTAATTTCCCAAGTAGGTACTCAGTCTAAATATATTTTTCATAATTCCTGTTTTCATTAATTTGTTGTGTGTAATTGAATGGTAAACTCTAAATCTTACTTGAGAGCTTTTTTCAAAATAAACTTATGGAAAGCACTGACATGGCGTATACAATTTTCAATCTTCGTCGACCTTTATGAACTTGGAGGGTTGTATTGATGATTTTGATGATTACTCGTATAATTCTGTAACTACATACGTCTAACAGCGCGAATCATTATCTAAAATCTAAACTAACGTGTTCAATAAATAGCAATAGGCTAATAGGTATTTGCAAGACTTGACTCTTGCTGCACTTCCTGTAAGACTGGCCTAAGTCTCGTCTTGGTCTTGCATTTGGACAACACTAGACTTACAATGTCTGACTACGGACTATTATTTTAGGAGCTATTTTTTGGAGAAACTTACAAAGGTTCAAAGGCCACAAAGAGATTACATTAAACGGAAAATGAGGGACATGAATTTAATACGTATTTTAGTACTACTATAATACAATAAAATGAAAGTAAATGCAAATTGAATCTTGAAAAGGGTTGTATGTAATTCTTAAACAGTTGTAGTTGTATGTAGCCTCTTACCGTATAAGTTCTCGAAACGGCACAAAGAGCAAGCTTGCTACAGGAGCAAGACCCGCGATTATAAACATAATTTAAAAAATTTTTGAAAATGAAAATGATTAAGAAAAAAAGGTCAATTTTGTAAAGTATACGTGTACATAAACTATTACTTTCAAGGAACTGATTCTAATGTCCTTCCAAAAAGTCGGTTACGTGAAGAAAACTAAGGTCTAGCCGGCTTTTTAAGTCAAGGTCTAAGGCCCTCCTAATGTAAGCAAAACGTACCATTTGATTTATGATACCCGATAACTTAACGATATTAGTTTAAAAAGTAATTTTCACTGCAGCAACCTATAATCTAACAAAGGTTCTCTTTCCACTCAGACTCTAAATCTGTTAAGTTTGTTTCGAGACCAAAGTAATAATTACAGAAACTATTGATTCAAATTCGAATATCAGTAAGGACCTACGAATCTTATATGCCTTTGTTAAAATGTTACTTGAGGAAGTTATTTTACATTAGAATTATTAATGAACTGACTGTTAATGAAGTAATTAACTGGATAGTTACTACGTAAGTTTAACCATATTATGCACTCTAATTATTTGTAACATGGCGCTAAAACTGGTGAATTATTTATTTTTTATTTTGGTATATAGATTAAGGTTCTTAAGATAAACATTAGGGATGATTACATGGGTTGATTTTTAGTAGCGTTTAAATCTAAGGGTTTTTTAAAGAATTTTAGCGCTGGGACAGCTAAAAATCTTAATTAACGTAACAAAGTTTGTAGGTACACATATAATTAATTAACTCTTATAAAACATATATTTTTGTTATCAAAATATTACTTACTATTTTTCCTTCCTTTATTTAAGTTCCAAATAATTCAATTACGGAAAACTAATTGGAGCGAATTGGTTACCGATAACATGAGTCCTCTATCTGCGTCATTTATTTTTATTTTTGTCCTTCCTGTTCACTATGTGTCACTGTTGTCAAACGGAATATTATGTTATAACCGATACCAGTTATAGGAAGAAAGGAACAGTGAAATTTTAAATTTTGTATTGTCTATGTTATATGATACTTTTCACGTTAAGACGACAACATGTTAATGTGTATGATTTACTTAGGTACTCCTCCAACTCGTCAATAACTAAGCCTTGAAGACAAGATCCAGATCCAGATGACGACGTAGAGGGACCATTTTTTTACTTTTCCTTACACACCAATGCTCAAAAAACTCTCAAGGCATATTAAAATCTAAATAACTCAAAGTATCGATCACAAAGGGCTTTCTTCGTTCTAGTAACACTAGTGCAGAACAAATCCAAATCAACCCACCGACATGCCATTAAAAGAACGACATGCTCGCAATAGGTAAGAATTTTGTCTATTTATAGTTCTTGCTATGGAGACGTACAATAAATTTGGTCCACGCAGAAACAACAGAAAATAATAGATAACAGTTCTGGTAACTCAGCTGCACCATTGAATAAAGACATTAGAAACGTTAGGTATGTCCGATATTTTTCTACGCTCAGCTAAAGGCAAAATATGACATTTTTTGCAGCGTGTATGATACTCAGGCAGGTAACAGTTAGATTTAAATTAAATGTACCTTAAGAATTTTCTTTGTATACTTTCAAGGCGGTCTATATAAATGTTGTATATTGAGTTCCATACATGTGAGACATATTCGAGGTGACTACGAACGAAAGAGCAATATAATATTTTAATGGTTTTAATTTCCTGAAAGTCGGAAGAGATTCTTATAATGAAACCTAACGCTTTCGTGGCTTTATTAATGATGCTCTCAATATGTAGATTAAGGAGAAGTTTGCTGTCAAATATAACTCCAAGATCTTTGACAGATCCACTCTTAAGATGCATACAGCACTTAAACATGCATACAGTTTCTCAAAGTCTTTTACATCTTCATATTCTTCATCCTCACATACTTTGTTTTCATTTCTTGGTAATACTGGAGATTTAGACACCGAGTGTTGCTGTAGGTGTAGACTTTTATATTCTTTATAAAGTTCATTTAATTTGCGCAGGCTTTCTGTTTTAATTTGCTGCCCCCATAATGTCATATCAAAAGTCTGAGCTTTATGCCTTGGGTCTAAAATTAAAGTGGTACAGGAAGTCCAGTTGCTCTTCTTATTATGTTAAGGCATTTTATCTCGGGCTACTTGGAATGTGTGGAATTCCATCTTGTTGGACAGTCGAGTATAGGATTCAGATTTGATGGCACGCCAACTGCTTCACAAGCAGACTGGAACTTCTTCTTCAATATCTCGCTTCTTTTTATTTTACTGGAAATACTGCGAATTTTGTAATACCTGTACGTGAGTCAGCAATATTTGGCGCAAATTCTTCATCTTCCTCAGTTTCATCTCCATAGTCTTCATACTGTTGTTCTTGTTCTTTATTGTCAGTTTCACTGTGTAATGTCTTTAGTAAATCTTGTACACCAAGGTTCAAAATGAGAGCAAAGCACCGGAAATGTTGTTTGTCTGAATCAAAATGCAGCAGTTGTTTGCCAAGTTCATACATAAATTTGGTATTTGCAGTTGCGTTGTCCACCGTGATACCCTGTATTTTATCAATTATCCCATATTCCAATAAACATTCGTGAAAAATCATTGCAATATCTAACCCAGTATGTCGACCGCGCGATGGTATAAAATAAAAGACTACAGATCGATACTTCTATTCATTGTCTATATAGTGAATAGTGATCCCGAAGTAACTCCTACCAGCAATGGACGTCCATCCATCAATGGCAAACGACATTTTACATGAGTATTGTTGTAGTCGATTTTTAACATTCGATTGTAGTTCTTCAAATCGCTCTTTGACTTTCCTTCTTAGTATCGACCTTTTAGGAAATATCGTATTCGGGCAAATCGATCGAAAATGTTCCTGTGTATCTTCATCATCGAAAAATGAGAAAGGGAGATATTTTTTTACAATCCAATCAACTGTATCTAGCTGTCATGAAGTTGCCACTGCGGTTTTCAGATACTGACTGAAATAAAATATTAAAACATGTGTTAATAATAGTAGGTACCTAACCTATTAGATTTTAAAACTATGAGTATAGCATGATATCTGTAGCGGCGAAGACAAAGAGAAGTAGGCCGAGGGGCAAGTGGAATGCGGCGTAAAAATAATGGAAACACCACTCACCTAAAGTCCTCCGTCTCTTCACCTATCTTCGTGAGAGAAGACCACAAATAAAACTATATACACAAAAGAAGAAGCGTAAGCGCAAGCGAAAGCACACGCGTGATCTCACGGCGGCGGGTGAATCTTCTCTGCGTCGCGGGAGCATGTAGAAAACGGTTTGAATATAGCAAAAGAGACAAAGTGGTGTTTAGGGAATGGGTGCGGTAAGGATAGAAAATGTGACCAGAGAGGACTAAAGGTAACTGGATGGCGTGAACATTGCCCCCGTCCTAAAAAACCTTTAGGTTTTTTATTAAGAGATAATTTGTAAATTAAAGAAAGAAATTATAAGATGTAATAAAAATATTAATGTGAGTTTGTAGCGAATGTAAAGCGATTTTATAAAGCGGTTTGTAAAGCGGTTTTGTAAAGCGGTTTGCAAAGCGGTTTTGTAAAGCGGTTTGTAAAGTGGTTTTGTAAAGCGGTTTCTAAAGCGGTTTGTTAAGCGGACTGTAATGCGGTTTGTAAAGTGATTTGTAAAGCGGTTTTGTAAAGCGGTTTCTAAAGTGGTTTGTAAAGTTTGTTTTTACTAAAACTTTAGATTCGTATATACGATAATTGGATAAGTCACCCATGAGTGGTATCGTAGGATGAGATTTTGTTAATTAAACAAAAGTTATATTTATGTCTAACTGATCGCACTATGCTGCGGCAAAATAGTATCCAAAAACGTTGTCGGAGTATCGCCTTTAAAGTAACTGGACCAACGTGACAGTTATTATGATGATAATAGGAAATAATTAACTCAATCAAATTTTTAGTCTACCACCAACCCTTATCAACCCATCAGAATCTAGAAAAGGACATAATCTTTTAATAGAACGTGAGCAGCGGCCACTAGTTTTAATGTTATGGATAACATCAGAGAAGTATACTTTTTGTAAAACCTTAAAAATCTGTATTTCAGCAAAATTAATATCATCAACAGAGATACTAGTAGATCTAGGAAGTCTTTTCAGAAAACGGTATATCTATACCACTGTACGGAGAAACAATAACCAAGAAGAAACTCGATGAGACAGTTCTAAAATTGGGTTTGGATCACTCCACACAGTAGCGGGAATAGAAACTATTTTTCTTTCTTCTTCTACATCAACAGCTGTTTCAGAGTTAGCCGAAGTAATTGGCCACTCAGATGATTCCAATTCTAACCATTTTGGGCCAGTGAACCAAATAGAATTATTTACAAATGCAGTGGGTGACATACCGCGAGATAGACAATCACTAGGATTTTGATCACCTTTTTCACATGATGAAATTTTTCAGGTCGAATATGAGAAACTATTTTTGTAATGCGATAAGCAACAAAGGGCTTAAAGCGGTGCGGAGATGCGGAAATCCAATGTAGTGCAACCATTCAAACAGTGAAACAAAAAATGTCATGTTTCTTGTAAGTATCTATTACCCGCTGAGCTAGCTTAGCCATGAGTAAACATGCGCAAAGTTCTAGTCTAGCAACAGAAATGGTTTTAAGCGGAGCAACTTTCGACTTAGCACATACTAAGCGAATTGTAGGCGGAGAGTTTAAAGGGTTATTTGTCTTTAAATAAACAGTAGTGCCATAGGCTTTTTCACTGGCATCCGCAAAGGCAATTATAGAAATTGTAGATTTTTCTTCAACCCCTAAATGTCGTTGAACACGTAGCTGTCGTAAACATGGAAGTTCCCGAATATAAACTTGCCAAACATCAACTATAGCTGAAGGAAGTGGTACATCCCAGCCTATTTTAAGAAAGTTTAATTGTTGTATAATTAGTTTAGGGTAAAGTATGACTGGAGCTATTAATCCTAGGACGTCAAATTGTCGTGCTCAGTCACATGGTTATTATGATTAATTGAAACCGCGTACATCAACACATCAGTGGTTGGAGACCATTGTAAACCAAGAACTTTTAAATTATTTTCTGAACCATCAAAATCTATTTTTCCTAATTGATGATCAGAAGATGATAAATTTTTAATAAGCTCCGATGTATTGCTGGCCCATTTAACAAGTTCGAAACCCCCAAGTCTAACTCCCGAAGTTCTTCGCAAAGTTTTAACCCAAAAGGCAAGGATGGTACAGAGTAACAAACATCATCAACGTACGTGTTATTTTCAATTATAGGAAAAGCGTTTGGAAAACGTACTTTTTCATCATAGCACAGCTGGCGTAATACCCACATTGCAAGGTAAGGACTACAGCGTAAACCGAAACAAACACGATTGAACTGGTAAACATGAAGCGGTGAATTTGAATTGAAGCGAAACAAAATTTTTAAATATTTACGGTCTTTTTCTGAAACGCACACTTGTAAGTACATTTGTTTTATGTCCGCAATAAAGGCAAATTTATACAAGCGAAAGTCTAACAAAATATTAAATAGATCACTTTGCAGACTATCTCCAGTATACAATATATTATCGTTCAAAGATAAACCAGAAGATGTTTTTGCACTAGCGTCCATCACCATGCGCCATATCGTGGTGGTCTTATCCAACCTCGCAACTGCATGATGTGGAATATAATAACCTTGATTTTTATTATCATTTTCCACTAATGAAATGTAACCCTTAGTGATGTATTCTTTAATAATTGCATCATATTCCAAACGAAGTTCCTTTGATGCTGACATTTTACGCTCAAGAAAATAAAATCGTTGCTTAGCCATATCATAAGAGTTTCCTAAAACGGCTGGATTCTCTGAAAAAGGTAACATCACTGTATAACGACCAGTGGAATTGCGAGTATTTGTGAATATGCGTTCATTCTTAATAGCGTCTGGACTCAAAGGGACAGAACATTGCACCTCTTCTAAATGCCAAAACTTTTGAATCAAACTTTCTAACTGCGGCTGTTCAACTAAAGAACATAACGAAATAGCGGTACAACTGTTATAGTTATTGGTGCAATCAGAACTTAATAAGGGAACGTTTCCGATGATAATGTACCCGAATATTGTTTCGAAAGTGGTAGGAGTGCCAGGTGCGCCAGTAACACGGCCTGACAACATTATTTCTGCGTATTGCGGTGCACCAATAAGTATATCAACCTCTGAAGGATAAAAATAATTTTCATCCGCTAAGATAATCTACTATATAAAAATAAGTCGGGTTTTCCTTCCTGACGCTATAACTCCGGAACGCACGAACCTATTTCCACGGTTTTGCATTCGTTGGAAAGCTCTCGGGCTCCGTGAAAAACCGTAGGAAAAACTTCAACAGAAAAGCGGGATCACCAAACGAAATGTTACATAAAACGAAGCCATCTGGTGGCGTAACGGAGTTCGCCGAGTTTGCTAGTATTGTTTAAATGCTTAAGCGATGACATGTTAATTTATGACACCGGTAAAGAGTCTGTAATTTTGTCTATCGCAAAGGCATTTAAAGATAAAAAAATTATTGTTAATCCGAGAAGACAGAACAATAGCCACTTCTCCTATTATCGGATTTGACGCGGAACCCTTTACAAATTTATTAGAAAATTTATTAACCTTTAAATTTAATCTTCTGCAGCATTTCATTGTTATAAAAGTGCTTATAAAACATATATACTTAGATAACATTATATTTTAATTCTTTAATATACGTTCATTCTCTCTAAAACATTACACATGTCAAGAAGGACAAAGGCTTGGTGGTAGGTGTGAAAAGTCAATATTCATGACCAACCTTTAAACAATACAACCAATGCTTAATAGTTAGTTATTAAGTTTGTATCTTGATAAAGACAAAAACCTACGCAAACCTTCTTACTTCTTCTTTTACTTTCTGACTTGATAAGGTTTTGTTTGACCAGCTGTATATCATCCTCTCCTTGATGGAGCTTTTTTGAGTTAAGTGTGTTTGCAAGCAATGTTTATACATTTCCTATGTATTTGAATAATTGATCACCTATTTGCCTATTAGAAAATAATAAAAAAATTACCACAAAACAGATACCGACATAGAATATAAAAATCCGATGCCGAAAATTGTAGGTAGGGTCATTGGTATGTTTATAAAAATTAGGTAATAAAAGGGCGTTTTAAAAAACACCAACATCATGTTGTAGTGGATTCCAAATGTTGAAGAATAGATAAGATTTAAATTGTTTGTAAAATGCGATTTGGAAAAACTTCAAATAAAATAACCTTGAAATAAAATTGTTCAAAGGATTTTTTCTGCCATAATTATTTGAATGAGTTAGAAAGGCCTCATATGCCTTAACAAAGTTTGCTTTTCTATGTAACTGATATAAGAATATTCTTGAAAAAAACATTTGAAGGAAACATTGATTTTTGAAGTATTATAAAATTGCAGATAGTATTAAGATGTTAATAAAAATTTATTTTAAATGCGCGCTTCTAATTAAGTTCAATTGGGCAAAGGGGCGGGCGGAGGTAGCCTGACTAGGCATTTATAAAGCGCTTGAAACTCGTGGCGCGCCACACGTTGTTTGCCGCGTCGTGCGATAGGTTGTACCTTCGAAGGCATTACGATCGCTCGTGCCGGTCACCACGACATATTTTCTTTGAAAAGAAAAAGAAAAAAAGTGAACCTGTGAGTGAACTTCACATATCGAACGTTATATCTAGACAATGTGTAATATTATATATAACTAATACAGAGATGTTACGTGTAATTGTGTATTTAATAAGATAATTATTTATGTATTAATAACACTGATTTTATTGTAACGTTGCGACGTACTTCAGATAACTAAAAATATTTTTATGTTATTCCTAACTTTAAAATTGTTTGTTACAGATAACAAAACTCCGAGGCGCTACATATCGAAATATAAATGACTACGAAACATTTATAGCAACATATAAAATATTCGAAACCAATACGGTTAATATATATTTTTGATAAGTATGAGATATAGATAACATAAGAAAAAATAGCAAATTATTATTAATAGAAATAAACGTATTCACCAAGAGAGAGCATATCATCAAATATGGCGCTCATAAGCAAGAATAGTTTAAGAATTTTGTGGACCTCAGTAGCGGCCCTAATATTCCTAACAAGAAGTAGTGCAGCACCTACGTTTGGCGGCACAGATAAGGCAATGGTGAGTTTATTTGAAAATCGAATTTTATTCATAAAATGCTTTTCATCACATCGCATTAACAAAGCTTTCTCAAATTTTGTGACGACTTATATGTACGTTTGTATCGCACGTATGAATAGGTTATTATATATTTTATATTAACCTACAATTTGGGCTCGAAGGACATATATAAAGGAAGACTTGGAGGCTAGAAGCAATACCATAATTTCCCAGATTATGATTTTTGCGGACGTTGACATTAAATATTTTGTTCAAGGTACCTATTATTTCTAGAGGGCCTACGAATATTATAAACATTCTGTGTTAATACAATCACTTTACACGTGATAATTACCATTTTTATAAAGTTTCCCGCTCGTAATACAATCTTTACTTTGATCACGGGCCAGTTTAATCATCCATCGCTTACATTACACCTTTGAAAACACCATAATATGATGTCACGAACACGAATCATCATATTATATGATAACCGAACATATATGAAGGTTATATTTGGTAATAGTGTATCTTTAGCCTATCTTGGTACTTAATTTATAAAATTTAAATTCGCAATATAGACTTTTAACGCTTTTAATTTTTCAATAGAAGAATCTAGTTAAAATAATTTCTCTAGGTATGAAAATGCTTATTAGTAATTAGCTGCCCTCGCGTTCTTTGTCTTGCCTTAATATGATTTTAATAATTAGCCTTTTTTCCAACTTTCCTCTCCTTAAAAACTCCTTCAAATAAAAATCAAATATTCGAATTGATGCAGCCGTCTTCGAGTTTTGCGCTTAGCGATTCATTTTTATTTATATACTCGTAGAGTAAAACCTATATACATACTCCAAATCGCAAATCGGTTTTTACTATAAAATCTTGGTTTTAATTTTGATTCTTTTTAGCGTATTTAAATTCCGTAGAAGGAAGCATTACTCATTGGATGTGCTGTTTTTTCTCCTCTGAAGTACTTACTTTTATAGTACAACTTATTTATCGGTGCGAATACTTGACGTATATAATCGCGTCATAAAAGGAAATTATTAACGAATACCTACTGTTCAAGAACTCAATTAATATTTATCACTTTTATCTTTTATACAACTAATAGTTGTCATAACGCTAAATTAGTAACATTAATTGCTTTCATCGTATTATTTGGTATCCATTCATTATATCAAAATAAGAAAAACACGAATTTTGTACAATACTGTTAAAATTATATCCACCATGTAACCTTTAACCGTGTAAAATAAAAATATTGGTTGTTTGTAAAGTAGGTTTACGATCGAGATGTTTACGTGATAACGTCTTATTGGTGATATAAGTTTTTGGGAAGTAAGGAATTAATGAAGATAACAATTTTTTCAAATTTTAAATTACATCTATCGTTTTATTCACACTTTTGATGATAAATTTCGGGTGTAAAATGACAAGTTTACTTATTCGACTATGATATACATTTTTCTTACAAAACTTAACCGCACGAGAAAATCTCCATTCGTTTGTATGCCGCTAGAGTGAGATGAGACGGGAGATCGGTCCGGCTCTCTCTCGTTATACCTGCGATCGCGCTCGTGAGGTTTTGGTGTGACACAAGTTTCTGAACATGTCACCCGACTAAAACGATTTTAAAGACGTTATCACGTCAAAATGGTATATAGAAAATTGCAATTGAATTGTTTGGGACTGACATAATTTGCTATGCTAGGATACGTGACCAATTTAATATAAATTCCATTGGCATACTCGGTTTTGTCTCAAAATGCTTAAATGCTTAGGTTAGTTTGTGGTTAATGAAAATCCTCCTAACATTTCATGCTCTTCTAATTATGAAATTGACTTCCAGAATATGGACTTATCTCAATATGGCTACCTCAGCCCCTCTGTGAAGAATCCCTCCAGTGGGCATATTATGGATGAAAGTTCTTCGAGACGAGCAATTGCAGAGTTCCAGAGCTTCGCGGGATTGAATACGACAGGTATATTTAGACTTATCATTTATTTCTCTTTAAATATTAAAAAAAATAACTCTTGACAATGACAAAATGCAAGATGCAGTGCTCTTGGAATCATTTTCAAGGTGTTCCTGTATCTGATTTGAATCATTTTTCTTTTTACAAACTTACTTACTTTATGTATCTCCCAACCCAGAACACATGTTTCACAGCGAACCGGTGATAATATAATCATTGGTTAGACCAATGATAGTATAAAGATATTCATCAACTATAATTTTAAAGAAAATGTTTAACAGATAACATTAACACTTATAAAAAAGTATATATTTTATTGGCGACAGGTCTAGTAAAGGTGGATGAATCATTCTATTTTATAACTATACACGCGCGTGTATTATTTTAAGATCACATCCAATGATTTATTATGTATTTAATATACATAGGACCTATTCAATTTACATCTAATTTATTTAAAAATCATTTGTCGATATACCAAAGTCGCTTTTGGATTATTGATATTACCTTAATATGAATCATATAATACTTCGTCCATAACTCCTACATTACACTCTTTTAAGTATTTAGTAGTTTCAATATCATTTACAGACGAAACAATTCACGTGGTGGCTTTACCAAGATACGATGTCCGTTATAAAGTAGGCTGTGGCGAAAACCGAAGAAAGCGATACGTAGTTCAAGGTAAGTCCCATATCCCGAGACTACGGGGGTTAGGCCCTCTAAGTGACATAGTTTACATAGCCAGAAAGAGGGCTCAACCCCACTGAAACATAGATTCAATTCTATGATGTCATCTATTCGTTTCTGAACGCCATTATTTTAAGTTTTGTAGACAAAACATGACTTTTAAACAATTTTCAAAACATATCAACGTGTTCTAAAGGCTGTTGATTGGTTTGCTTACGAACTTTTAAAATAAATTTTAAAAACTGACTATTGTAGGTTCTACTATTGTAGATTTTATTTCCTTAGAAGAAGTATTGTTTGAAAGTTTTCTACTAAATTTTTAATATAATTTTCCGTTGTAATGTACAATTAATGTGTGACATTTCTGTATTTAAAATAATGTTTATATTTTCCTACAAAATATAAACTTTTAAATAATTCCAGGTACTAAATGGCGTGTGAAGAATCTTACATACAAGATCTCAAAGTACCCATCAAGGCTGAATGTCACTGAAGTGGACGCGGAACTAGCTAAAGCTTTTTCTGTTTGGGCTAACTACACTGACCTAACATTTACTCAGAAAAGAAAGGGACGAGTCCACATTGAAATAAGGTAATTTATTTATAATTAATAATTATTTGTTTTTATTATGTTCTCAAAATTAAAAAAAATCTTTTTTTTATTTTAATTTAATTACCACCAAATTACATATATTTACAATAAATAAATATTTCAGACCTATATTTCAATGTATGTTACAATCTAAATTTTTACAGTAATTTTTTATTATGTAGGTATAACTTTTATATTAACAACGACTAATCATACTTAATACTAATTATGAAATTACGGTTAACGATATAAAAATGTAGTTTTTGTGAAACATTTACAGTACAGTGGTATTTGTCATACAATATGAACACAAATTGCTGGCATTGAATGTCGTTTAGCTGTTTATGACAGCCCACATGAAATGTTGACTTTAATATATTATTTTTGTAAGTACAGTGCTGGTTACATGACACTGGTAACACTACCTCTACACCAGTCATTATAGACATTCGAAATCGAAAATTTGATAATAATTCCAAAAGTTTTCAAACTTCGGTCAAGTGAATGGTACATTGGGACGACAATAAATCTCATTTTGCAACCTTGTCCGCAGTCCGGAACATTGTTAAAATTGCAATTAAATTAATTTTATGTCTGTATGGTCGTGAAAAAAATTCCAAAAGTTCTGCAAACTTGGGGAAGTTTTCGATATAATATTTCATATCACGTATAAAATTTGCAACCAACCTAAGTGTACGGAACATTTTTTGTTATTTATTTTATTTTCGATATATCTGTCAAATTTGCAGAACTTTTGGAACGTTTTCCTTCAGTTTAATAAAGAACAACATTAATTTTTAATAACAAAAAATGTTCCGTACACTTAAATTGGTTGCAAATTTGACACGTGATGTAAAATAATATATTTAACACCACTCCAACTTTGCAGAACTTTTGGAATTTTGGTCTCAAGAACTGAGCAAATTATCATTTATTGCATTTTTAACAATGTTCCGGACCGCAGAGCAGGTTGCAAAATTTTATAGTTTGTTTTAATACCACTCCCGACCTTACATCAAAATTTGAAAACTTTTGGAATTATTATGAATTAATTGTCTTGACTGACTGGACTACTCCGGTTTAAGGAGTAGTAAGTGACTAAGAAGCAAAACTAAAAATATTTTTTTATGCATAATATGTTGCAGCTTTTAAGGCTCTCTCAATATTTCCGCACACCATTTTATATCTTAAATGACGCATACTAAGACTGACTCACTAGTTTAATTTATAATTTGGATGTTACTTTCGTTATTTTAATACAAACTTTACTGCTTTAAAACTATTTAAATATTTAATTTAATCACAATGCAATATACTAATAATATAAAGAAGAAAAGTTTGGGACATTGTAGGGGGTAATCTTTCGATCTATTAAGCCGATTTTATCGTGGTGAGCGAAACGCGCGAAAACAATAATTATTTTGGATTAGTAGGCACATTAGGTAGATATGATAAAATACTCAATCTGCTAAAAATAGTGCAAAAATAATTTGAAAGTTTTCTACTGCCTATCTAACTATTCGTTATTATTTCGTCAGGTTTGAGAAAGGTGAGCACGGAGATGATTTTCCATTCGACGGACCTGGTGGTGATTTTGCCCACGGCTTTTTCCCTGTAAGTATAATTAGCAATTAAGAATAGAAAAATATTATTTTACTAGTACTATACAAACAGTTATACTTTCTAGGGAAACATATATCATGGTTAAAAAACTGTTTATTATTAGTTGGAATCTGGGTACAAATGCTTCGAAGAACAGGGAATTTGTTTGAATGAACACCTGCCCTGCCACCTCGTGATTGAACGTTTCACAGAACGTTTCATGTTATTGTAATTTACATAAATACTTAATATGGTCAGTAGAGTTAATGTTTTATTAGGAAATAATGTAATGTATTCAACAATATAGCAACCGCACTAAATATTATTATATTAAATAAAAATTAAATATTAAAATAGGCCATGAGAAAAAATAAAGAATCACATTACATCTTTTATAGAATCATAAGCCGTTGATAACTCTATTCAATTTTCTCTAAAGAACATTCTAGACTAGATTCTCCTGAGGGATTTGATTCTCGCCTTACCCATTCGTATAAGTTTGATTCTTCTGCGGCTTACAAGTCAAAGCAAATGGACAGAAATATTAAAAAATTATAAATACTCTTAATTATATTAAACCTTGACTAGTAAGTAGACCTAGTAGAAAGTTATAAAAACTATTTACGAGAGCGAAGGCCCCAGTGGCTATTTTTTTATGGCATCTCGCTATTGGCCTGAAGGGTGTTGACAGCTCAGCACGGGCTGTTTTTGCGGGCTCTGCTTATAGTTGAGAAGTTATAAATAAAAAATATAAAAAAAATCTGTTTATTCATTTTAAGAACAAATGCATTATGCATTTGTGAGATTAATGTGTAAGATTTGGGAACTCTTTTAAATAAGAAATATCTGTGGCAGGGTTCCCAGCTCTTCCATAACAAACTTAAGTATTCCTTAAAATATATTTATATATAATTTAATTACATCATTTACTTTATTTTATTAACTTTTCAACTGTTATCAACACGCCTGAGTGCATCAGTGAGTGTGGGTAAAAATGTGTGATTGAGTGAGTCAATGAGGGAATGAACAAGTGTGTAACTACATACTAGGTCTCAAAGGCATCTCTAACACAGCGTAAGGTATGCTCAGAAGCCAGTCCTTTAGTCGTATCTTTAAACATCCTTAGTTATATACATCCTAGCGGTCGGATGTTATTCACGTTTCAGGGCTAGATGTCGCAGTGATTTGTAGCCACAGACTCTAGGTGTCGCTACAATAATAATGATACAATCTTAATAATTATCATTCAATATATTTAAAATATATTTTGTACAAATATTCTTTAGAGGTGCCGTGGCGATGCTCATTTCGACGATGATGAAGAGTGGTCTATCAATTCAAAACGAGGAATAAATCTTTTCTTTGTAAGTTTAAATATTAATAATATAAATGTATCACCAAAGTAATTAAAAAAAAGATATATGCAATTGAAATATTCAATATATTTGATACGATATGTTTTTAATTATCTTTCTTCCTAATACAATATAATTTTTCAATGATTTAACTTACCGCCTCACAAAGGTTTTGATCGCGGTAACTGAATGTTTTAGTTTCAATTGAGGTATTTTTTGTTCATATTTCTATAAAAGCTCTACCATATACTAAATGTAAAAATACGCCTATATATTTTCAAGTTCAATCATATCAAAACTATTTTGCTATTGTGAATGAAGGGCAATTTGGCTAATTATAGATAGCATTTCGATGGCGCTTAGTTGGTCAGTTGTTTTTTCTTAGTAATAGTATGTCAGTGTTGTCATTCTAAACAAATTAGCTGACTTGGCCCCCTGGACTAAAACCATATTTAACCCGAACTCTACAGGTAGCCGCCCACGAATTTGGTCACACGCTGGGTCTTGGCCACAGCGATGTAAGATCAGCTCTCATGGCACCCTTCTATGGGGGCTATGACCCCGCTTTCCAGTTGGACCAAGATGATATTAAGGGTATTCAGGTATATATAATTGATTTATTATTTATGTTATTACATATTTATTTAAACGTATAATAAAAATTTACAAGTATATTAGAACATAAGAAAAGTAAATAAAAAATTATACAAAGATTCAAGAATTAATATAATAATTTCAGGCTATATACGGGCACAAATCCCAAATCGACAACGGAGGTGGTTTCTCTCAAAACCCCAAAATCCCTCGCGCTACAACTCAAGAGCCGGCATCAAAAGAGATATACTCTTGGACGCAGGTATGTTCCGGCGTCCAGGTGCCTTACACACGAAAGACAATTTTCATAATACACATAATGACATTTAACCTCCACACAATATACATAATATATAGTTAATATAAAAACAATGTCAAGAGATTTCTACCAAGTTACTGGTTCTATATAAAAACAAAAATAATTGTTGCAATTTTCTATTGTCTATCAAACATGCGTTTGATTGAAAATTTTAAGACTCGTAGCTATAAAACGGGATGTAATGTCCGGATTTCCAAATTAATTGTCGTAATTGCTATGAGCCGTTATCTATGGGAAACCAACTACCGAATTTGTTTTCCGAATATAAGTTAATTATGAGTGGTGATATAGAACCTGGGCTATCAGATCTTAAAATGTATGTCATAACTTAGGGTCCTTCAAAAAAAGAGCATAGCAATTCTGAAAAGGCCGGCAACGCACTTGCGAGCCTTCTGACATTGTGAATGTCCATGGGTGACGGCTAACACGTCAGGTGACCCTCCTGCCCATTTGCCTCCTGTTACATTAAAAAAAGTTATTAATTACTGCAGCATTAAACTTAAAATCAATCAATTCAAAATTACGAAGTATTTTTGAAAATTCAATAACTAGGTACCATATAAATATAACAAAGACACACAAAAGGACACAGATAATAATTAGGACCGTGACCAACGCCACTGTATTTTGGATGAGTCCGCTTTGTCTTGTGTCTTATACCTTGTGTTCCAACTATTAGATAAGTCTATGTCAATATTCGTTTTGTGTTCTTCTCTTTTCAGCGTTTCTCTTTGTCATAACCATTTTCAACTTTTAAGCCGCGACAAGTCGCTAATAACAATTTTATGAATTAGCTACTAACCGCTTAATAACAGCTCTAACATATATTTAAAATGCTACAGCCGACTTCAAACTTACAAAAAAATTGGGGAGCCCTTTTGAGGCTATTACATTTACTATATCCAGTTACATTTACTACAATATCTAGTTTAATGGATGCTATTTTTTTTTAACATATAAACTCTTATACTCTAGAATCCTACAATTACATCCGGACTTGATCCCATTTGGGATGTATATGTTAAAATTATCCACTACACGACGTATACATATAAATATATCTGACGAATTGGTATCTTTGAAGTCGGTTAATAAGTTATGTCGCTTTCGCTTACGCAGTGGTTGATGGTTTGTCCATCAAAAAAAAAAATTATATTGTATTAAAAGCTTAAAGGCTGTGTGCATTGTGCACAATGCACAGCCTTTATTAAATAGCTTGTATATTATTGGTATATTTGTTATAAGTGCACTGTGCTATCACGATGACACCTTGTGGTTGTTCAATTTGTGTTTTGTTTTTGTCTTTTAGGTGTAACATCATCCGCTCCCAGATCGTTCTACTGGTTCAGGAAATAAGTGAATGTTCCTGAAATATTCATTAAAATAAAAGACTCAATACAACTACTAGGGGAAATGAATACCAGTGAGATTAATTAGCGGTGAATTTATATCAGATGTCATATCACGCGTTCTGTGTACGTTTTTTTACCTCACTTTTGCATGATAGTTAAGTTTGCTTTGCTTCCTAGATTTATCGGCACGCTTGGTGTTCCTTTGAGCTTGTATCATGTCATATATTGGCGTATAAGGACGTAGTTATGCAAAATGTACTTAGTTTTTAGTATGGCTTTAGTTGCAAAATAAATTGAGGAATAAGTGTATTTTTAGTGACAGTATATAAAAAAGAATAAAAAAAATTGAATGATAATGATATATATACGACATATATGGGTGCAAATTCATATATAATGATTATATTGTTACAAAAATATAAATATTGATATATAATTTAAGTAAATAAATATATATGGGCGCATATATAATGATTATATTGTTACAAAATATATTGAATATTGATATATAATTAAAGTAAATAAATATATATGGGCGCATATAAAATGATTATATTGTTACAAAATACAAAGATTGATATTTAATTCAAGTAAATAAAAATATTTAAGATAAAAATAAATAATATTAAGGATTGATAGTCTGTAGTAAATTCATAGTATTTATTATTTATGTTTAAGAAATTGTGTTAGTGTCAGCTGCCATTGTCATTTAATAATGTCAAAGTCGAATGGAGGAGAAAACGCAAAAGTAATTGCAGATGTCGCTATCATCGCTTGACCCATCTCAATACGCTGTCAGTTTTCAGCAATTCTTACGTAAATCTTAGGTACGATTTAGTAAATCTTAAAAGGTGTTTACAAGTGAAAACTGCTTAATAATATATTCGACATGGACTGTTCCATAATTAAAAGTAGAATTGAAAACCTGGGGCGGTTTTTTTAAATGGAAGAAAGGCAGATCTTATCACAAAGTGTCACCCCATTGGATATTTTTCAAAATTAATTGAATTTTGTTTATGAGGATATGGATGAAACTTTTTATCAATCATATTATGTTAAAAGTATTGAACAAATTGTATGTGGAATATTTTAAAAAGACCGTACTTAATAATAATATTTATAAGAATTACTAAGAAACAATAAAACCCACTAATTACTTTGGACTTTTATTTTACAATTCCTTCTTTAAAATTACATAGCATAACACAATTAAATCCACGGTCAGCCATTATTGCATCTTTTTCATCACTAACAGCTAACAGGGAACTTCCTTCAGTTATTTGACGGTGAACCAATAGTTTTATAGTGTTGTGGTGTTTGTAGCTACTAAATGTTGTTTGTTGCGCTGTAGGGTATGGTATGGTTATGGTATGGTTTGTGGACTCGTTTTCCGCACTTAGACGCTCACTAGGTCCGTTGTACGTGAGCCCTGGCTAACTAAGCCAGCCTAACTCCTTCCAGAAGCACAGAAGCTTCCTGGGCACTTCGCAGGCTTCTCGGAGCGACCTCACTGTTCCGAGGATTTCTGTACGTTGTTTAGCCACAGCCTCGCACTCCAGGACTACGTGGGTGACTGTTTCCTCTGCGTTGAAACAGCCTCTGCACATGGGGCTGTCTGTCGCGCCTAGGACATAAAGGTGTTTATTAAGGAGGCAATGGCCCGTGATTGTCCCTATCATTATTTTGAGGTTATTTCTGGTTAGATTTAAAAGTTGTTTAGTCATTCTTGTGTTAGTCACTGGCAGAACCAATTTGGATTGCCTGCAGTCCACACTTGATGACCAACGTTGGTGCTGGAGTTCCTCAGATCTCTGGCGAATCCATGTTCGCACTTGCGAGAAGGGCAAGGGTAGGAGCGGATACGGGCCTGCCGGCAACATTTCCGAGCCTCTCCTCGCAAGCTCATCGGCTGCGTCATTGCCGAGAGATCCGCTGTGTCCCTTAATCCACTGTAGGGTGACCCTGTTCGTCAGGGCTAATGCCTCCAGTGCATTGTGGCACTCCAGCACCAGTTTGCTGTTTGTCGTGTTACCCCCTAACGCCATCAGCACAGACGCGCTGTCGGATACGAGCTTAATACAAAAGTTATTAACTCCCAACCGCTTTACGCCTCTGGCTGCTTCGGTTAGGGCAACACACTCGCATTGAAAAATCGAACTGTGTATGCCTAGGGGTAGGTATGTTTTGATGTTGAGATCTTGAGAGAATATGCCAGCACCGGAGCCGCTCCCTGTCTTTGAGCCATCAGTGTATATACGTAGCTCGTTCGCGGTCGATCGATCACATTCCTCTTCTCTCAGTTGTACATGGTATTTCTTGTTTAGCAGGTGTTGATTAACAATCCTATCGCATGGCGCAGCTATTAGCGGTTGGTATTCTATTGCCCTGTTTAGGATCGCTGTGTGTGTGCTGTAATGGTTTTTACCCCATAAATCCAGTACCATAAGCCTGATGGCCGCCAATGCTGCCTCCTGCTGTATGTGTATGTCAAGGGGTGCAACTTGGAGCGCTAGCTCCAATGCTGAAGTTGGCGTTGTTTTCATGCAACCACTGGCAGCGGACAAGG
Organism: Pieris melete; assembly: GCA_963693345.1. Lineage (NCBI taxonomy): Eukaryota > Metazoa > Arthropoda > Insecta > Lepidoptera > Pieridae > Pieris > Pieris melete. The sequence continues at coordinate 2,411,725 of CAVNZK010000002.1, read as the reverse complement.
CAAGCCTTTGGAAGCGCCCAAGTTTAGTTATTACTGTTTGGAGTTCTGTCCTCGGCCACCAGACTAGGGCTCCATAAGCCAGCATTGGCCTGATTACGGCAGTGTAGAGCCATAGCGTAATCTTAGGCGATAAGCCCCATTTGACGCCTAGCATCTTTTTACATTGATAAAAGGCAATCGTGGCCTTGTTTAGTTTATGTTCAAGGTGTTTGTTCCAAAGCAGTTTGCTGTCTAGAATCAAACCTAGGTACTTGACGTTTTCTTTTAGTTTTAGTTCTGAGTTGAAGAGTTTTGGTAGCCTGTACGAGCCAAGAACCCTTCGGTTTGTGAACAAGACTAGTTCCGTTTTTGACGGGTTGACAGATAGCTCGTGCTGATTGCACCATCTCTCAATTACTCTGAAAGCCTTCCTCATACGATCACATAAGGTGCTTTCAAAGTTCCCCGATGTTAGGATAGCTATATCATCCGCATACCCTACTGTGTAGAGATTGATAGCGTTTAGTTCTGTGATGAGCTCATTTACCACTAGGTTCCACAAAAGTGGTGAAAGGACACCGCCTTGTGGGCAACCCCTGCTGACAACACCACGCGTGGTGGTGTTCACGGTGAACTGTATGGCTCGATGTTTCAGCATGTTATTTATCCACTCTGTAAGGGTCGATGGTACTCCACAAGTGACAAGTGCATTGGTGATGCTCGTGAAGTTCGTTTTGTCAAATGCACCTTCAATGTCAATGAATGCGCCGAGGGTTGACTGCTTTATTTTCAGTGAGTTGCCAATGCGGGATACTACGTTATGGAGTGATGATTCTGTTGATTTGCCTGAGCTGTAGGCATGCTGATTAGGATGGAGGAATTTAGCCAATGTTACCCGACTGCGTATCTCCAGGTCTCCCAGTCTCTCCAGTGTTTTGAGGAGAAATGATGTGAGACTGATGGGTCTGAAGGACTTTGCTTGGGTATAGTCCTCTCTTCCTGGTTTAGGTATAAAAATGATTTTTACTTCTCTCCATTTCAGAGGTATATAGCGGTGAGCTATGCAGGCTCGGAATAATGGCACCAGATAGTCCACTATAAGGCTCCCACCCCATCTTAGTAGGCCTGGGAATATCCCGTCCAAGCCCGCAGCTTTGAATGGAAGAAAAGAGTTGATCGCCCATGTTACCTTTTCTCTTGTGACTATTTTGTCAGCTACCTGCCAGTCGGAGTTGACGGTTGCTCTTTCCGCGTATTTCTGCCATGTCTGCTCATTGGCAATTGTACAGCCAGGAAAGTGAGTCGCCAGCAGTAGCTCACATGTTTCTTCGTCAGTTTTTGTATATTTGTTGTCAGGTTTTTTTAGGCAGCCGACCGAGTGATAGGTTTCCCTAGAGAGGCATGATTTCACTCTGTTTGCCTGGTTGTTGTTTTCAATACTAGTGCAGAAGTGTCTCCAGCACTCTTGCTTTCTAGTGCGAAGAAGTTTCTTGAACCGCCGTCTAGCGACTGTATACTTGTCCCAATCCCTAGGCATCATTGTGTTGCCCGCTCTATTGAACAGTTTTCTGACCTTCCGGCGGTGTCTCTCCAGTTCGGGGCACCACCAGTTCTGTTTGCCCCCCCATCTTGGCATGGTGAGGGGGCATGACTGCTCATAGCTTGTCAGAAGTAGGGACGTTAGGTTATTTGCATGTTTGTCGATGTCTTGTGCATCAATTATTGTTGGTAATGTTAGTTTAGCTATCTCGGAGCTGACTAGTTTGTGAAATTTTCCTGAATCAGTTCTCCGAGGTATTCTTCTAGGTTGTGGTTTAGGTAGGTCCCCTTTGATTGCAAAGCGGATCCACCTGTGATCCGAGCATGATAATTCACCAGACACATGCCAGTCATGTATCTGGTCTGACAGGCCTGGCGTTATCAATGTTAAGTCAATTATGGTTTTTGAACGTGCGTTGATAAATGTTGGTTCTGAGCCGCTGTTTGCTAGGATAAGATTATTACTAAGTATGAAATTAAGCATATTCTCACCTCGAGCGTTGGTATTAGCATTACCCCATAGCTTGTGATGTGCATTGGAGTCTGCTGCTATGATGAGCTCCAGTTGCTCCCTCTCGCAGTAGTCGGCTAGAAGACCGAGTTCCGGAGTGGGCACGTCCTCGTCGCCAGGTAGGTAGGCTGACGCCAGGACAATGTCTGGAAGCTCGTTCCTGGGTAACCTAACAACTGTGAGGTCCCTTGAACATAGTTCGTTTATTAGTAATGCTGGTACATGTTTGGGTATTAGTATGCAGGTTCTTGGGTTACTTACGCGGGTGTCCAGTAAGGTTTTACCACCGGTGTTACCCAGGCCGCATATCTTGCCATTCCGGATCCACGGCTCCTGGATCGCGGCGATGGTCTTGGGGTTGTTCTCCAGCAGTCTGCGCAGGGAAGCCGACGCTGTTTGACTATGCTGGAGGTTGGCTTGAATAAGGTCAGTTCGGCGAAGGGGAGGAGCGCAGACAGCTGTCGCTGAGATCACTCCCCCCGGTCTCCTGAAATAACTCCTCATCCGATGTTAATTGTGCCGTCTCCATGGGAACGTGAGTCTTGGTCACTCGGCCACCCGCAGCCTTCTCCGTCAGTGACGTGGAAGGCGTTGGCCTCGGTGTCACCGTCCCCGATGTGCTGGCAATGGCTTGAGGCGGGGCGTCAGCCACCTGCGAGGGTTCATCCCTATCCAGTATGCGGATATAAATGTTCCCCAGCAGATAGTAAACACGCCTGTCTTGTTTCTTAATCGTGCGTCAGGGTCCACGATCTGATGTTGTAGTGGCGGTTCTGCCTCAAAATCAGTCTCATCAGGTTCTCCGTGCTGTCAGAATAATCTGGAACGTGTAGTAGGCATGGAACCTTCCTCGGGATTGCTGACTGAGGCCTAACTACCAGCCTGGTGTCTGGTATAGGGTTGGTGATGGCATCGCAGGTACTGGTCAGCCACCTCAACGCGTAGGCGTCCTCGCTACACATTTTCAGGACGCCATCTGCGAAGTGGGCTTTGCCCCGGAACCTGATGTCGTTGGTTTCTTCTGTTAGGGGAGCTGCAAAATCCGCCATTAGCTCGTCATGCAGCTTACCCTGGATTTGTAGGCGGATGGCATCCGCCTGTTCTTGGGTCATGTCAAGGAAGGGCTCGGTCATTACAGCAACACAGAACTCATTAGTTTTGTATGCTGCCGCCGCTTCCGCGTAGCTGGCCGAGGTCCCTCCCACCGTTCGAGGTCGGTTAGGTTTTACCCTTTTCCTTTCCCCAGTCGGTGTAACTGAGTCCTCAGGCCGTACGCGTTTCTGGCCCTTCTCTCGTTCTTTGGTTTTCGGTTTTTTGTTGTTTCCGGGTCTCGTGCTGCACTTGGAGCCGTCAGGCCTTAGCGCGGCATTCGACGCAGTCGGCTTCGGTTCCCACCTCCTGCCACCTGTTGCTCTGCTAGCTCCAGGGGCTGGTTTTGGGTTAACAGTTGGTCCTTGAGCAGCAGCTAACAGCTCCTGCCGTTCTGCCGCCCTTCTGACCTTGTTGAGCCGTCGCCTCATAGATGAGCTCAAAACCATAGTCATGGTCGGTTCCTGTATTGCGGTTTTCAGGGCCGTCATGTCCATGGCTGAGGACGCTGCACCGGGTACATTCACCGTCTCTGACACGGTATTCCGCATCGGTCTGACCGTGGATGCCACACCTTCAGACGCATACAATGCTGTTGCATCATCCAGAGTGGCCTCCTTTGGCTCAACCGACGCAGTTAACCTAGCCGCGACGGAGGACGCTTCCCTCTGCAGTGGTTTTGTCGTTTCTGTTGGATTGGGTACGGTCCTGGGTGCAGCCCGGTTTGGCTTGTCCCCAGTCGATTCCCTTTCCTTCGATTCACTGGACGCTGCCGGGATTGGCGCATCCTTGTGAGAAACAGGGGCATCAAAGTGTCGTGCCACTGGCGCCTTGCACCGTGACCCGTCCTGAGACGCAACCCTGTGTTGTTTGTTGTGTTTAATTGTTTTTGAAGCCTCTTTGTCCATGAGGTGTTAGGTAGTAAATTCCCCGTCAGAGCTCTCCACCCGCCACGGAGTCCTCAGTCGGGGGCGTCACTTGCTCAGCAAGCAAACGCCAGAGCTACTCCTCCGGTATAGAGCCAGTGCGTAGGAAGGCAGACGCGTCCGCACGCTGCCAGGAAGTACGGAGCTGTTCGCATCACGAGACGATGACGCAAACTCACCCCGAGTTCCGAGCCTCGCCGACGGCCCCCCCCCCACACCCCGACTCTCGCTTGGTAGCCCGCTTATGGGATACCGCAGCCGGTTGACCACAGGTAGCTAGTCCATGGCCTCCCATGTGAGGGGAAATCCAGACCAAAGAGGCGTGTTGTGTGCAGCGCACAACTGTTCCCGGCGCACTGTCACACTCAACCCCCAGGACTCCTTCATCCCCCCGTACGGGTCCCCGCGCACGGCACAAACACGCGGGAGGTCATTTACTGTCCACCCTCCTATCTTTTTGGATGATGAACTTGCAAGGACATGACCTCTCCATCCCTGCAGCTGCGCTGTAGGGTTTTTGACTTTGATATGGGTATTTCTGGTGTTGGGTTTTAAATGTCGTAACATGAATTTGATAATACTGATTATGCAGGAGTCTTGGTGGACCTTCATTGGAACACCTCCAAGTGGTTTTTGCTGCCGGAAAAGAGTCTAAGTATTTAAAAAAAAATTAAGTTTTGTGTAATGTATTGAAATTTGTAACCAATCCGCCATTTTCTACTTTTTTATTGGTTATAAGAGATGTGACGTTCACTTTAAAAAATCGTGTTTTTAATTACCTAATCGGTTGTTAATTATTGTTTTTATTTATTTATCGATTATTTCCTCATTTTTGAAATTTAAAGTTATAGAATAATCAACATTGAAATTAACCTAATTTCGTGTTGATAGATTATAGGCAAGGGCGGATCCAGCTTTGGTGCCAGGAGGGGGTCACATAGTCGTGGTCAAGTCAAGAACTTATAATTTAATTTTGATAACAATAGATAGAAGTAAAAAGTAGATATTTTGTTAATGTACGTAAGTATTGCACTTAAAAATATTTATTCTTTATTGTACACTTGAAAAACTTAACACATAATATTGTGTACACTGTACATACAGGTTGGTCCAACTAGTGACGTCAATAATTTTTTTTAGATTCCTCACACCTAGGGGCATACGAAAATACCCCATGTATGTTCCGCGATTTTTTGTAGTTTTCGAGTTATATTGTTTTTTGTGTTTTTTTAATATTTTCTGCCAGCGAGGATTCAAAAATTCCTATCTTTTTTTGTTGAAGGTATTTTGCAATTTTTTTCCTTTGGAATGATTTTCTTAAATGTTGTTTAAATAAAAATATATATCAGCTTTCTAAAATTAGTTAAAGCTACTCAAAAAAGGTTTTAAAGTTAGAAGTTTAGTTTTTAGCTGGATTTGTCCAAACATTCGACTTCAATTTAAAAATACAAAAAGAAGTTTCCATAGCTTCTGGCTAAATTTAGAAACTCCGCAGGGTTCTAAGCTACCAAAACCATAGAAAAAAATGGTACTTAATTGGTATTTTTTTGTTGTAATCGGCCTTTAAGGTGGATAGGCTAAAAATCATTGTCGCATTAAGAATGTTTTTTTTTTCGACTTTTATTTTATCTTATGGCAAATGAAACTTTACGATCTATTTTTACAGTTTTAATGCTTCAATGATTTTTAGCCTATCCACCAAAAAAAAATCCACCGATTACAACAAAAAAAGACCAATTAAGTACCATTTTTTTTTCTATGATTTTGGTAGCTTAGAACCCTGTGGAGTTTTTAAACTTAGCCAGAAGCTATGGAAACTTCTTTTTGTATTTTTAAATAGAAGTCGAATGTTTGGGCATATCCAGCTAAAAACTAAACTTCTAACTTTAAAATCTTTTTTGAGTAGCTTTAACTAATTTTAAGAAGCTGGGATATTTTTACTTGAACATCATTTAAGGCAATAATTTAACAGAAAAAAAACTGCAAAATACCTACAACATAAAAAGATATGAGTTTTTGAAACCTCGCTGGCAGAAAACATTCAAAAAACACAAAAAAATGTATAACTCGAAAACTACAAAAAATCGCGGAACATACATGGGGTATTTTCGTATACCCCCAGATGTGAGGAATCTAAAAAAAATGATTGACGTCACTAGTTGGACCACCCTGTATACACATTCTCTTGAAGACATCCAGAGACACACTATTCACCTTTTTTTTTAAAAGTGGAATCTCGCTGTTGGCCCTTAGGGCCTTTACAGCTCAGCTCGGGCTGTTTTGGCGAGCTTAGCTCGGCCTGACTATCACATACGGAATGAGGCAGCCTATTTATTTATTTATTTATTTATTTATTATCCCTTATTTCCTATTTTTACAGTAACTTAATACTAATACAATAGAAAACTAACTTAAAACATAATATAACATAACAAGTAAAAACTTAAAAACCTAAACCATTTTATAACTAATTATAAATAATGAAATTCTTGTGAATTCAGCCAGTGTGCAACTAAATATATCAGTCTCACAAGCAATAGTATTTAGGGTGCGCAAAACACGCGTAAATGGTGCTTCTCTAAGCAAGTTCGTCCGCGCCCGAGGCACTGCCAGCAATTGCGACAGCTTACCCCGCCGAGTGTGGTTATTTGGCACACGCAGCCCCAGTCTTTCCAATATTTCCGCATTATATATTTTACCTCTAAGGATCTTAAAAAAATATAGCGTGATAGTAAGGTCCCTCCTTACCTCTAACTTGTTGTATCCAACCATGCCCAAGACAAACAAAGTTGGATACATTATTGGGTAAAATGGGTACACTCCATACAACCTCATGTATATGTATCTCATAAATTTATTTTGAATGCGCTCCACCATTAGAGAATATTTTTTTTCTTGTGGGGCCCAAATCATAGAGTTATATTCCAAGTGGCTCCTAACAAGTGCATTATACAATGCCATTACCGCTTTTATATTTGAAAATCCTTTGGCCATACGCAAAATAAACCCTAAATTCCTATAAGCTTTTTTACAAATTATTTTTATGTTATCCCGAAAATTTAATTCCACGTTTAAATGAACCCCTAGGTCTTTTACTTCGGCTACTCTTGGAATTGGCTGTTTCTCAATGTTATAACTATAAAGAATCGGTGTCCGTGCTCTGGAAAAAGAAATAACAGCACATTTTGCAGAATTAAGCTGCAGTCGATTTTTCCTGCACCAATTTACTACCCGATCAATATCCTGCTGCAATCGTAGACAATCTTCCGCACTATTAATCGGCAGTGATAATTTAAGATCATCCGCGAACATTAAACATTTTGCCTCTTCTACTACCCCTGGTAAATCATTTACCATTAACAAAAATTCTAAAGGTCCTAAATTGCTCCCCTGTGTCACGCCAGACCAAGTGTAATAGTTCCTAGATTTAATGCCATCATATTCCACATACTGCTCCCTATCTGTCATGTGACTTGCCATAAACCGAATCAATGACGCAGTGAAGCCAACTTTTGCTAATTTCTTCAAGAGCACGTCATTATCGACAGTGTCAAATGCTTTTCGTATATCAAAGTAGGCTGCATCAACTTGTCCTCCACTATCCACAACTGGTACTATGCAAGTCAAGAAGCTTAATAAGTTGCTCGTGGTACTTCTTGCTGCTCGAAATCCATGTTGTGAGTCAGAGAGTTGAGATCCTACCTGATCAAGAATGCACTTTTGAAGCGCTGACTCCATTACCTTCGCTGGTGTTGACAGAATCGCCACCGGTCTATGATGGTCTACTTTGTCACTTTGTCTACCTTTAGGCACCGGAACCACTTTGCTAATTTTCCAACGATCTGGGAATGTTGACGCTTTAAGGCTAAGATTGAATATATGGAGAAGGGGTTCCGCCAATACTGCCCGACAGTCTAAAGATATACGGAGGTATACCATCAGGCCCCGCGGACTTTTTTGGTTTTAAACGTTGTAAGGCATTCCGAACCTCCTCTAATTGCAACTTATCTACGTGAACCAATGTTCCCCCACTTCCACAATCCGCCTCCGCAATAGCTTTCTTAACGTCAAGCTTGGGCTTTTGCGTAACATACACTGAACTGAAATAATTAGCGAATTCCTCTACCCTCTTATCCATAGTTAACTCTTTTCCGTTACTAACAATACCCCTAGGCTGTCTTTCAGCCCTTTGGCTCTTTACAAATTTCCAAAATGACCTAGGATTTTCTATGACGTTCGTTTCAATAACTTTCCGATACCTATCAAATGCCTTAGCAATCCCTACCTTTACCTCAGCCCTACACAAGCTAAACGCTTGGTAGTCACATTGCAACTTAGTTCTCTTATAACGCTTATGTAGCTTTGCTTTCCATTTTATTTTACGAATAATTTCATCATTATACCATTCCGGATACGCGTGTTTTGAGTGAACATATCCTTTTAGGGTTTCTTTTGGCACACAATCGTCAAAGATAGTATTTAAAATATTATAAAAGCTATCTAGACTCGCATCTAAGTCCGAAGAAAATATACTAGACCAGTCTGCTGCTCCTATCCTCGAATACAACATATCGTAATTGGCTTTTTGAAATTTCCATTTCAATGGTCTACCTACCTTATCTACCGCCTTCGTATATTTCACCAGGGACGCAGCCGATCGGGGCCATACACACACTTGAAGCGGTGGATGTTGTTTATCCACTGACACCAGAGGCTGATCAGATACACACACATTTACGCTGCTAACCCCCCCAACCTTGCATAAAACCAGATCCAAAATTCTTTCATTAATATTTTCTACTGAATTGCACTGGCTGAATTCACAATAATTTAAAAAATAATCCTCAAAATAATTTCTAACCAAATTAGAACAAGAGTATAAATTGAAATCCCCTAACACTAATACACTACTATATTTGTGGCAATAATCTTCTATTATTTTAAATAATAACAAATATTCATGATCATTACTATTAGGAGGAATATATAAGACACACACAAAAAATAAAAACCTACTTTTTAAAAAAACAGTCGCACAAACAAGTTCAAATGCCCGACACTCGATATATACATCGGTAGGCAATATCACTCGCCTCATCTCTAAACGCGGAGTGGCTATCAAACAGGCTCCACCCTGCTTGCGGCCGTCCGCGCGATCACATCGTAGTATAGTAAAGCCTATTGGAACCAACTCAGCATCAGCTATTGACTCATTACAGCCTGTCTCTGTGACAGCAATCAAGTCTGCCTCTGCTGTCAACACACTTGCGTTAAAGTTAACTAATTTAGTCCGAAGCCCCCTTACGTTTTGATAGAATATATCAATTGGTTTACTTCCACCCTTCTTTACTTTTGTTCGATCTCCGAAACCACACCCAATCACAAAATTCTATATTTACTGGCCAATTTTCAGGTTGACAGAGTACCTTATATTCACTTTCTGGTACACCAATAATAAAAGAAGCATAGTCCCTCTCTGTTTTATGATTTATCTTTTCTACGCTCACTGTCACATTTTTGTTATATATTTTTTTTATATAACTTTCCAAACATTCCACCGACGTTTCCTTTTTTAAGCGCCATACGTGTAAAAACTTCTTCCGCTCGGTCCCTTCAATCTGTATAGCTTTTCTGCAATCACCCTTTTTTACCTCTTTTCGAGGGTATTTGCTCCGGAGGCTGTCATGGCCATTCAACTTTGCCTTGGTTTCCAACATATTACACTTTTTTCGCAATTTCTCCTTTACTTGCTCTTTAATCGTTGGCAATCCGTTTTGGTCTTCAATTTCTATTGACGCCGACGTCGTGGCCTCACATTCCTTCATGGACGCATCGGTAATTTGGGTATTATGTTTTAGGACATCCACAAAAGATTGCACAGGTGTCGTTGTATTCAAACCGGTCGGCTTATTTATTATTTCCTCGCCAAGTAGATCGCATTTTGTTTTTTTTTCGACTACCCTCATTATTTCCCGTAATTCTTTTAATTCCAATTCAGCATTAATGAATCTATTTTGTAGCTCATTATAGTCCTTTTTCTGCTCTTCAAAGCGGTTCAGCATGTCTTGCCTAAAATCCTTCATTTCTTTAAGCAAGTAACTGAAATAATTCTCAACAAGAACATGATTTTTTTGAGGACTTACGCTTTTCGGTGTTATAGTAATTTGAGACCCTTTACGGTTCATTTTATCCACCTTGGAAGCGTAACACAAACATTCTGGACAGCTCCACAAATCTTTCTCGTGCTGATTCATCATCACCAATTTTTCTTTGCTTATATTTAAACACTGAATATGATACATATTACCGCATTTAAACTTAGAACACTTCAAGTACAAAGAATTATATTACATAACCGTGGTGAATGATTTGTCATAACAGCTAGAGGTATGTCGAGGGGTATTACGCTAAACTTCGCAAAAGTGAAGAGATGGTACGACAAGGGATTCCATCAAACAAAATGGAAACAGACAAAATACGTATATTTTAATAACTAAATCAATTTTTCTTTAACGTGTTTTCCCGAAACGCGTTATTACGTCATTTACGTCAACGGTTACGTTTTCATGAACGTGGAGAAGTGCCAGTCCGGTTAGGCGATCTTCAACCATTGAAGATCTTAGCGACGATTTAATTCTGCGCAACGTAGAGAAAGACCTTTCTGCTGTCGCTTCGCTGACAGGGTAGTGTATCCAATTTTCATTATCAAATATATTAGGATACATATTGATGTTACAATTTAAAATAAGACTATGTTATGATATGTTGAAGTTTAGTCGTTTCGATTCCGATTGAGGTAAGGTCTAGCCAGACGTTTCATAGCGACAAGCGCGCGCAAGTGTGGCGCGGAAAATTCAAATTTTCGATGCGTTCATTCCCAAACGTTTGCCATCATACAAAGTTATTATATTATATTAAATTAATTAAATATTGAAGGTTAATATTGAGGTAGTTACATATAATCTGTATGGTGACAAATTTATACATAAAATCATTATGTTCAATTAGTGGTCCACCTAAGTCCTGCTCAGGGGGGGGTCATGACCCCCATGACCCCCCCCCCCTGGATCCGTCGTTGATTATAGGGTTCCGAAAATTTTAAAATTATCGATACCTACTTGTCTGTATTTCCTAATTAGTACTTGTATTTCATTGTTTGCAACTTTCTGTATTATTATTTATTTAATTCTTACTAGAATAACGTATTTACTTTAATATCCAAAAAGTACCCAAAACCGAATCACTATCCACATGGTCTTGTCTGCCCTACTCCTAGAGTGTATATAAAAATCGGAGGCGCGGAGGAAGAGCAGCCCCCACCCGCTGTAATGTCGAATATGGATTTTGCTAGAACAGTGTGTGAACAGTCTTACAGTGCAGAATATCCGTTCGAAATCCGTTACTTAAAAAATGATTATTGACAATCGATTAATTAAAAAAAAACGTGGTGCACTCGGGGACTGCCGCGGTAAAGCTATTGCATAATTTTTTCTTTCAACTTATGCAATTATAATTATTTATTTATGCAGTATTTTTTTTCTTTGTTATTAATTCAAGTTTTTTCTTTGATAAATTAATTCAATCTGGTTGCGCCGGATTCTTATATAATAATAATTTTTGATTTTTAAATAATGGTTGCTCAATACATATGCCCATCCTAATAGTTCCTAGACGCATATCTCATCACCCACCTATTTTATGTCCCAATCCTATGAAGGTACTAGTTCCGGAACGGGCTATAGGTGGCGCGCACGATGATGAGTCTCCAACAAGAATTAATTAGTGACAATTTTGATGACCCGCGATATGGTTTATTCGCCGCACGCTCGCACCGCTTCCTTTTAAACATTTAATTTTTTATTATAAACTTTAACTATATCTAAATTAATTAAACTTTAACTTGATTATAATTTGTGAAAGTGATTGTTCATTGATGTACAATAAAGTAATTTAGTCACGAGAAGAAGCCACAAGAAGAAGCCACGAGGTTGAAGGTACTGTGCCGACATCCTTTCTTTCTTTTTCCCGTTGTCCATTATTGAGCAATCATATTAGGTATCAATAAGAAAAATACAGTCCACTATATAACCAATTCAAAGGTTTAGTTTATAGGTATAAAGTTTTATATATTAACAACCCGCGCCGCCACAATCTATCAGACTTGGACTAACTCGCCTAGAGACAGACTATCTAGGCGAGTTAGTCTGAGTCTAGATGCTATTGCTTAAATAAATCTGGGTAATGGTGTTGAATACCACCGCACTTTTTTGACGATACTAATTATCTAGGAGTGTCCGGGGGACCTTCATTGGAACACCTCCAAGTGAGTTTTGCTCCGGAAACGCGTCTAAATTTTTTTATAAAAAATTTAAAGTTTTGTGTAATGTATTAAAATTTGTAAACAATCCGCCATTTTCTACTTTTCAATTGGTTATAAGTGATGTGACGTTCACTTAAAAAAATCGTGTTTTTAATTTATCGATTGTTAATAATCGTTTTATTTATTTATCGATTATTTCCTCATTTTTGAAATTTAAAGTTATAGAATAAACAACAATGAAATTAACCTAATTTCGTGTTGATAGATTATAGGGTTCCGAAATTTTTTGAAATTATCGATACCTACTCGTCTGTATTTCCTAATATATTAAATAAAAATATATAAATATTCATATACTAACTCTAACCTAACCAATCTAAATAATATTTTTTTTTGTGGACAGCTCCGATCTAAATAGTAATTGTTTATTCAAGCCTCGGCTTCTCGGCGTCCTGGTCGCCTTCGGCGACCAAATATTCATATACTAACTCTAACCTAACCAATCTAAATAATATTTGTTTTTGTGGACAGCTCTGGCGCTACGGGAAATGCAGCCCCTCCACCATTGCGTACCAAAGCACAGGCATTTTATTCAAGCCTCCGCAACCTCGGCTTTTTGGACCAGCCTCAGCCGCTACAGCTTTCATAATGCCTGTGCTTTGTTACAGCGGGTGGGGGCTGCTCTTCCTCCGCGCCTCCGATTATTTATATACACTCTAGGGGTAATACAGACAAGACCACGTGGATAGTGGGGTGCTCTGATTCGGTTTTGGGTACTTTTTGGATATTAAAGTTATTAAACACTTTATTCTAGTAAAAATTAAATAATATAGAAAGTTGCAAACAATGAAATACAAGTACTAATTAGGAAATACAGACGAGTAGGTATCGATAATTTCAAAAATTTTCGGAACCCTATAATCTATCAACACGAAATTAGGTTAATTTCAATGTTGATTATTCTATAACTTTAAATTTCAAAAATGAGGAAATAATCGATAAATAAATAAAACGATTATTAACAATCGATAAATTAAAAACACGATTTTTTTAAGTGAACGTCACATCACTTATAACCAATAGAAAAGTAGAAAATGGCGGATTGTTTACAAATTTTAATACATTACACAAAACTTTAAATTTTTTATAAAAATATTTAGACGAGCAAAACTCACTTGGAGGTGTTCCAATGAAGGTCCCCCGGACACTCCTAGATAATTAGTATCGTCAAAAAAGTGCGGTGGTATTGAACACCCAACCCTAAATCTGGCATATAATAATCAACCAGTGAGCGACTAGGCCAAATATCTATTCTTTCCATAATTCATAAACAAAATTTACCCATGTAACAAATATATTCCCAACAGCAGCAGAACTAATGCCAAAAAAAAAATGCCATCTCAAAATCAGGTTTATTTCTTCTTTATTTATTTATTTATTCTTTATTACCTTATTCAAAAACATAATGTAAAATGTTAAAAAAAACCGATTAAAATACAATCACGGCTATTATTTACCTTTCAATAATTAAATAAAACCAAAACAGTCATTTAAATGGTTTAATACAAAATTACTAACGTCAATATCACACTCGAGCTTACATCATCTATTTATTAAGTATAAAAACTATGACTTTTATTAAATTATTGTTCACGCATCAATATAAAAAAGTTCGCACTCATCACGGCACGGCATTCGCTATACACAATATATCGAACGCGTTTGATACACTAGTGACGTTTGACACTTGACAGTTGCATTGATCACTTGGCAGAAGACATAAACACAGAGAGACAGTCTGGCAGCAGTGCTAGGCGGCACGAGAGCATAGCGCTACCGCCAGAGCCAAAACCAGAGTCCAGATATTGGAATTCGCCACGATTCCGCTATTTCCAGCCCCATCATGACCTCCATCTGTCCAATACACGAAAAATTAACAACATATCTGAATCAATCCTTACATTAAGAATAGACTAAGTAAAAGGCTTATAAAACTGACAGGCTAAGAAAGAAAAATTAAAGACGTTGGCGCGTTTGATTGTGATTTGTCATCAATACATGCAATCGGCTGTTCCGTTGACAACTCACAATGAAACGAAGCACGACGTCGCTTCGTCTTTTGTTTTACATTCTAATTTTAAATATTTCAGTCCCAAAATATACCTTTTCTTTATATATTTTGACAGCGATTTCTCAGTCTATCCTATTGTGAAGTAAATGATACAAATGAGTGGTGAAAATGCAAAAAAACCGCGATCAGCGGAAGCAAAAGAAATGAAAATAAACCTACGATGCGAGTGAATGATGGCGCAACGGAGGACGTTTGTTTGTCCCCCTAATATTCCGTACATACTACACTCTAGCGCCATCTGACTGTACGTGGACCACTGAAACATTAAATTGGTTTAGCAGTCTGTCTATGAGTTGCCAAAACCATCTAACTACTTTGAACCCCAATTCACGCTACTTGTATTAAAACGTGCATTTTCTATATTTACAAAAATATGTTTTAGTATTATGGTTTATTTTATATATTTATGTTTATATGATAATAAATTTATCATACTGTTCTGGTAAAATATACTATAGTAAAAACTTACAACAGTAAATACATGCTTTCTTGTTAGTCACACTTTTAAAAACTATGCATTCATCACGTGTATCTTGGGTTAATCGGTGCTACCCAACGAAACTTGTAGGTATATGAATATAATTTAATATGTTTTTATTACTTTTTTTACTGTCAATAAAAATTAAATAATTCTTCAATTTATTTTGAACTAAAGCCATACTAATTACTATCTACACGTACATTTAATTTGCATAACTACGTCCTTACACGCCAATATATGACATGATACAAGCTCAAAGTAACCCCAAGCATGCCGATAAATCTAGGAAGCAAAGCAAACTTAACTATCATGCAAAAGTGAGGTAAAAAAACGTACACAGAACGCGTGACATGACATCTGGTAAAAATTCACCGCTAATTAATCTCACTGGTATTCATTTCCCCTACAACTAATTGAGTCTTTTATTTTTATGTACATATCAGGAACATCCACTTATTTCCTGAACCAGAAGAACGATCTGGGAGCGGATGATTTTACACCTAAAAGACAAACACAAAACACAAATTGTAACGACCACATGGTGTCATCGTGATAGCACTGTGCACTTATAACAAATATAACAATAATATACAAGTTTGTAAGTGAATTTGAGCTGTGCTTTGTGCACAAAGCATTTGTGCTTTTAATACAATATAACTTTACGTCTAAATTCTCTCAGGTATGTTCGTAGGCGCCCAGAAGCCAATTTATCCGTTTCGATGGACCAACCATCAACCACTGCTTAAGCGAAAGCGACATAATTTAACCGACTTCAAAGGTACCAATTCGTCAGAAATATTTACATGTATACGTCGTATTTTTAATATATATAACGGGTATACATGCCAAATGGTCCTATACCCAAGTCCGGATATACTTGTAGGATTCTAGAGTATAAGAGTTTATAGGATAAAAAAAATTGCATCAATTAAACTAGATATTGTAGTAAATGTAACTGGATATAATAGCCTCAAAAGGGCTCCCCAATTTTTTTGTAAGTTTGAAGTCGGCTGTAGCATTTTAAATATATGTTAGAGCCGTTATTAAGCGGTTAGTAGCTAATTCATAAAATTGTTATTAGCGACTTGTCGCGGGTTAAAAGTTGAAAATGGTTATGACAAAGAGAAACGCTGAAAAGAGAGGAACACAAAACGAATATTGACATAGACTAATCTAATAGTTGG
Source organism: Pieris melete (assembly GCA_963693345.1). NCBI lineage: Eukaryota > Metazoa > Arthropoda > Insecta > Lepidoptera > Pieridae > Pieris > Pieris melete. The sequence continues at coordinate 2,395,565 of CAVNZK010000002.1, read as the reverse complement.
AACACAAGGTATAAGACACAAGACAAAGCGGACTCATCCAAAATACAGTGGCGTTGGTCACGGTCCTAATTATTATCTGTGTCCTTTTGTGTGTCTTTGTTATATTTATATGGTACCTAGTTATTGAATTTTCAAAAATACTTCGTAATTTTAAATTCAACAAAGTCGATTTTAAGTTTAATGCTGCAGTAATTAATAACTTTTTTTAATATAACAGGAGGCAAAAGGGCAGGAGGGTCAACAGACGTTAAGTGATAGCCGCCACCCATGGAACCGCCACAATGTCAGAAGGCTCGCAAGTGCGTTGCCGGCCTACTCAGAATTGCTATGCTCTTTTTTTGAAGGACCCTAAGTTATGACATACATTTTGAGATCTGATTTATTAGCCCGGGTTCTATATCTGATTACCACTCATAATTAATTTATATTCGGCAAACAAATTTGGTGTCCCATAGATAACGGCTCATAGCAATTACTACAATTAATTTGGAAATCCGGACATTACTTCCCGTTTTATATCCGCTCGTATTAGCTACGAGTCGTAAAATTTTCAATCAAACGCATGTTTGATAGACTATAGAAAATTGCAAAAAAATTAGTTTTTATATAGAACCAGTAGCTTAGTGAAAATCTGTTGAAATTGTTTTTATATTAACTATATGTGTTGTGTGGCGATTAAATGTTATTATGTGTATTAAGAGAATTCTTTCGTGTGTAAGGCACCTGGACGCCGGAACATACCTGCGTCGAAGAGTATATCTCCGACGTCTTCATCATCAGCGGGTGGAACTGTGAGTCTTGCGTTACCTCCGATAGTCCCTCGTGGGGCGCTGCTGCAGCCCAGCCACCAGTAAGCTGTTGACCTGGGGAACGCTGGGTCGTCTTTGTCCACCTGGAATGACATTTGAATAAAAATAATTAAAGCATACATTAATAAATACACGATACTTCAAAAAACATGAAAATTAACAAACAGTATCTTTTTTAATTTTATTAACGGAACTCTTGCACAGTCAACAAAACACAGTTTTTCGGAAACGACCGTAGAGCAACTTTATTTATAAATATATTTATATTAGTGTAAAGCCCGTTTTAAGAACTCATCTGTCTCTTTTCATCATAACATAAACACAATTCGTCAGAAAGAAACGAAAGAGTACTACAGTTAAAAGCGAGAAATTAGTTTGAAAGAAAGATTTATTTGATTTATGAATAACAGGAATGTACTGTAAGTTATTTGTATTTTTTTTTTCATTTATTGCTTAAACTATATAAATTAACGAAACGGATATAACACACAGTACACATTCAATTTTTTAGAACTAAAGACTTCAGAAAAACACTTACGCTGAAAGTCCTATCATTGAACCGCCAGTACGTGCCACCCTTGAAGAAGTACGTGTATCCGTTAGTGTACTGCAGTGCCGCGTCCACATTGTCCGGTATTCCCTCCCAATTGGACAAGGGCTTTGGATATGTCAATTTAACTGGAGGCCGTTGCGCTGGGTCGAATCTCCAGAACTTGGAGCCTTTGTAGAAGTAAATCTTGCCGTTACCAGACCAGACTAAAGCTGCATCTATGTTATCTGGAATACCTGTGAAGCCTGGAAGAAATTTAAATGGATAAAGTAAACGTTGGCAAGACTTTTTTGCTAGGTTTTATCGTTAGTTGTTGTCTATAGTAAAATTAAAATTATTTAGCTTTTTTTATTGACGTAATATCTAACACCAAATAAAGACCTTTATAATAAGAAATAAGGACCTGCTTTTTTAATTTTTTTTATATGTATGTTTTTGTATAAGGTAATAAAGAGTGTATGTATTATATACTATACATTTTGTACGTAATAACGACACTATACATAACAATCTAGCCTAGTTTACTTATGAGAGTATTAAAAAAAAAAAATCAAATAAACCTAAGTGTCCTAACACTACTTACAGTCTGTAATTAACTACACAATTCTTGACTTCTATTTGTTAAAACAATATATAAATAATCTTTTTGAAAAAGTATTAAGGTTATTATTGTCGTTAGACTGTGTTTCTACATTATATATATATATATATATATATATATATAGAATATATGTTGATAAGTGGGGTTGACCACAAACTAAGGTATGATCCTTAATTTAAGAAAGAAGTCTTTTAAATTTTGTTGGTGATTTGTATAAATTAACAAAAAAACTTGCTTAACTTTTTATTTAATCCATAGATAAAAGCATGAAATCAGATTTAACTTACCTTCACTAATGTCCTTGGGATAATCACCGTCCACTTTCTGTCCGTTATACCTCCAGTACTTAGATCCCTTGAAGAAATAGGTTTTTCCGTTCTTGTATGTGAAGGCAGCATCGATGTTGCCAGGGAGACCAGGCCATGCCCGAGAGATGAGGCGAGGATATCCAGCTGCTACTCCGTTTTCTGTTAGCTTCCAATAGTGTTCGCCTAAACAACATTAATGTTATAGAACGAACTTTTTTAGAGCTAATAAGTCTCGGAAACAATGGAGATTAGGACGTGAGTATTGTTTTTGAACTAAGCGGGTAGAGAGAGAAAGAAATGTTCCATAGCCTCACTGCGGAGTCTTTCTGTGTCTATTTTATTGTTTCTAGTCACTGTCTCCCTTAAAGGTATAGTCATGACCTCGAGTTTCCACTGCGAATGTTGCCAAATTAAGGTCTCACGTCATCATAATGTTGTTCCTCATAATAAGTTCTGTACCTGGTAGACATCGTCGATTTAAAGGTTTGTACGGAGTCTTAGCTTTACGAATGGCAATTATATACGTTTCTGACATACGGTAGTCAAATTTAGGGCTAAGATTCGACCTTGAGGTCGTCTTAAATGAACCTTGTCTTGTCTGTCTTAGGTCCACCCAAAGTAAAAGGATTACCCATCCATTCAGGTAAGATTCTTTCCCGAAGATATACAGGTGGAGAGTGTTTATTGAGATATAGAAAAAATATATTTGTGTACAATGGATTAGAATACATGACTACTGGCATTTATAATTGATAGATAAGGCTCAATATCTATAGTTTAAAGTAAGTGTATATAAATAAATAAAACCTCCAGGATACAATTGATTCGAACATAGCAAATATAATCAATATTGATAAGTGTTAAGTGTATAAAGTTACACTTGAAATATTTCTAGTCCACTAAATATGAATGCAAATATGTTTCAACACAACTTAACCCCATTTTCCTTATCTATTTGTCACCGTTCATGATAAAAATCTTCTACTATTTTCGCTTTGATTTTAAACGATAGACTTTTATCTATTTATTTTAATTTTTCGGACATTATTTACTGTGTTTAATTGTTAAAATATAATTATGACAGGTACTACTTGAGATAAAAGTAAGCTAGAGTTTTTTTTTTTGAGGATACGGGTTTTCCCTAAGGAAGTTAAGTTTCTATGTTTTGTTAACCCAATAAGTATAAATAAATTTTAATTAGATTTTTATCCAAGTCCTATTAAATGACAGCTTAGGCAAAATTTCTGGCGAAACAATATTTTATTACTTTAAGGAATATCTCCTCAAGGTATTTACCTAAAGTAATCAATGAGATGTAGAAATGTTAACAGATTTCTGTTTGCCTAAAAAATATTATCTTATTACGATAACAATGTACCTACTTGAACTTTAAAAAAATTGAAATCCGTGGAATTGCAGTCGTGTTGCTTACCTTTGAAGATAAATGTTGCACCGTCAGCGGAGTTAAAGATGGTGTCAAAGCTGGGGTCGGAACATAAAGCGGGATCTTCTGATGCCGGCTGTTGAGTTGTAGCGCGAGGGATTTTGGGGTTTTGGGAGAAACCACCTCCGATGTCGATTTGGGATTTGTGCCCGTACAAAGCCTGAAATTTTTATATTTATTCTTGTAGTCTTTGTACGATATTTTTTGAAGTGAAACTTCTTTAGAATCGTTGTGATATCAAACCGGATGCAACGGAAAAGCGACAGTAAAAAGAGACAGACACATAAATTCATAGGATTTGGCGTGAGAGAGAGTGAGATAGGAGGCATTATACAGTGTATAAACTTTAAATTAGTGTGTATTTGAACATTTTCTGAAATAAAAAAACAGATTTGATGAAAATTCAATAAGTAAGTCAAGTAAGTAGTTAAATTATAAAATTAGATTATTTATCAATTTTATTAACAAATCATTAGTTATAGAAACTTTTTGAAGTGAAAACTTCGTACTACACTTAATTAAAAGTTTATACACTGTATAATGCTTCCTATTTCATTTTCTCCCACGTTAGATCTTGTGAATTTATTTCAAACTTTTATTATTTTAGTTTTTACCAAATTAAAGATTGATATTAAAGTTATAAATAAAAATTTAACATTAAAATATATTTTTTTAAAGAAAAGATCCTACATTTAGATAGAGAAAAGTCTAATTTACATATTTTAATTATAAAAACTTTGTTTTTGAAGGTTTCACTTCTACCACGTGTGAATTGGACACAAGTTTTTTTTTTTAATTATTATGTTCTAATATACTTGTAAATTTTTAATTTTTAATTTTGAGTAAACATATAAATAACATACATAACAAATCAATAAATTTATACCTGAATACCCTGAATATCATCTTGGTCCAACTGGAAGGCGGGGTCATAGCCCCTATAGAAGGGTGCCATGAGAGCTGATCTTACATCGCTGTGGGAAAGACCCAGCGAGTGACCAAATTCGTGGGCGGCTACCTGTAGAGTTCGGAATAAATATGTCTTTAGTCCAGGGGGCCCAGTCAGCTAATTTGTTTATAATAACATAACACTATTCAGTTCAATTTTTTCTTAGTAATAGATACTATAACTAAGAAAAACAACTGACTAACAAAGCGCCATAGAAATGCCATAATTAGCAAAAGTGCCCTAAATCCTTTACAATAGCAAAATAGTTTTGCTATGACTGAAATTAAAAATGTATAGGCGTATTTTACATTAAGTATATGGTAGACCTTTTATAAAAATATGAAAAATATCCCAAATGAAACTAAACAATCCAGTTACCCTGATCAAAATTTGGTGAGGCGGTAAATAAAATCATTGAAAAATAGATATCGAATTAGGAAGAAAGATAATTCAAAAGAAAACATAATATATTGAATATCTTAATTATATTGTAAACTTTTTTTAAATTACTTTGGTGATACATTTATATTATTAATATTAAATCTTACTTGGAAAAGATTTGTTCCTCGTTTTGAATTGATAGACCACACTTCAGCATCGTCGAAATGAGCATCACCACCGTACACCTGTACAAAATTAATATATTTCAAATATAAGAAATGAAAATTATTACTGTAGCGACACCTAGAGTCTATGGCTACAAATCACTGCGACGTCTTGCCCTGAAACGTGAATAACTTCCGACCGCTAAGGATGTATATAATTCTAACCTTAGCCACAGGCAGAGCCCGCAACACCAGCCTGTGCTGAGCTGTAAACACCCTTCAGGCCAATAGCGAGATGCCATAAAAAAATAGCCACTCGGGCCTTCGGGACGGCCAGTCCTAGACTGGTCGAGGATATTCCCATTAGCTTGGAGGAACTGTTTACCAAACCTCAACCGCATTACTATGCATTCTCGTAAATATAAGGTATAATATACAGTAAAAAAAACATGTGCGTGTACTTATGTACACGCGTTAAAAGTTATAATTCTTAGGCGTAACAAGGTCAAAAGCTTTTTAAAATTTTTATCTTTCGCCTTATTCTATATTTGTAAAAAAAGGACTTTAAAAATAGAAAAAAGGTATTTCATACATTAAAAGTTTTATTAGTTTATCTAGTTAAATAAAGTTTATTTAAATATTATATCACAAAAAATTATTTCTACATAATTAAAGAAATGGACAATTTTTATTTTAAATGTCCACTATGCTAAATTCTCGGTGTCGGTGTTGTGTGACGGTCTGCGCGCGCATAGTAAAAAAATACTCTCATCATTTTTCCCTAACGCGCCAAAAGAAGTATAACTTCAATAATTTAAAGTAATTTAATGTGTAATCTTCAATTGGTTAGTAACAAATCGCAAATGAGGCTTTGACACTAGTCAAGGTATTTATAATTTTTGAAGTGAAACTTCTTTATCGGGGTTGAAAAAAATTTAGTGTAACATTTTTTCGTTACGCCGTACGCGTCACGTTTTTCGGTTACGCGCCATGTTCCTTTTTGAAGTCAAACTTCTTTATCGGCGTTGGAAAAAAATTTACCGTCACATTATTTATTATTGATTATTTATTATTTATTATTGATTATTTATTATTTATTATTCGACACTTAATATTTTAATGACAATTAAATTCATTAAATTCCTAACATATCTTCCTTTTTCCGTCCCTCTAAGTATCGGAAATCTAAACTTTTAGATTTGTATAAATATGAACAACACTTCAAGATTAGTTTGCCACTGAAGTTTCACTTCTGACATGTGTACTTTGTACACACACACTTTTTTTTAATATTGTTGTTCATTTGTTTTGACTTGTAAGCCGCAGGAGAATCAAATTTATAGGTTTTAGACATATTACTGTTCTTAATTAAAATAATTCTAAATGGGTTCGGCGAGAATCAAATCCTGAGAAAATTGAATAGAGTTAACGCCAGTTTATGATAAAAGATGACCAATCACAATTAAACGACATAATTTCTTTTTTATTACTAGATATATGTTTTCTCATGACCTATTTTGTGCGTTATAAACAAAACCATAAAAGCGGGGCTAGATAGTTGAATACTTTACATTATTTCGTAATAAAACATTAACTCTATTGACCGAAAACATATAAAGTATTTATGTAAATTACAATAACATGAAATTTCTCTTTTTGCTTTAGTAATCTGTTACTTCCGTTGATAAATGATATAAAATTGCATTATTGAACCCTTTACGCAGGCTGTTGTTTGCTACACGTTACCATAGCAATGTATATGCGATAAAATCACATAAAAACTAGTTAAAATTTTTATTTACATATAAAGCCCTGTGAAACGTTCAATCACGAGGCGGCAGGGCAGGTTCATTCAAACAAATTCTCTGCTCTTTTCCAGATTTTTACCCAGATTCGAAACAATAATACACAGTGCTTTTAACCATTATATGTTTCCCTAGAAAGTATAACTGTTTGTATAGTACTAGTAAAATAATATTTTTCTATTCTTAATTGCTAAATATACTTACAGGGAAATAGGCATGGGCAAGAGTACCACCAGGTCCGTCGAATGGATCACCATCTCCGTGCTCACCTTTCTCAAACCTGACGAAATGATAACGAATATTTAGATAGGCATTTCAAATTATTTTTTCACTATTTTTAGCAGAGCGAGTATTTAATCATACCTTCTGTGCCTAGCAATCCAAAATAATTATTGTTTCCGCGGAAAACTCACTACGATATAAGAATTTTCACAATCGGTTTAGTAGATCCAAAGATTACCCCCTACAATGTCCCAAACTTTTCTTCTTTATAATAGTAGTATATTGCATTGTGATTAAATCAAATATTTAAATAGTTTTAAAGAAGTAAAGTTTGTATTAAGATAACGAAAGTAACATCCAAATTATAAATTAAACTAGAAGTGTTGGTGTTTAACTAGTGAGTCATACTAGTATGCGTCATTTAAGATATAAAATGGTGTACGGAAATATTGAGATAGCCTTAAAAGCTCCAACATATCATTTATAAAAATGTAATTTTAAATTTTGCTTCATTAGTCACTTACTACTCCTTAAAAACCCGGAGGTTAGTTACCAGTGTTTTGTAACCAGCACTGTACTATACAAAAATAATAAATTAAGGTCAACATTTAATGTGGGCTGTCATAAACAGCTAAACGACATTCAATGCCAGCAATTTGTGTTACGCCAGGCTGATCACCATTGTACCGAAACAATTTGTGTTCATATTGTATGACAAATACCACTGTACTGTAAATGTTTTACAAAAACCACATTTTTATATCGTTAACCGTAATTTCGTAATTAATATGAAGTATGATTACTTATTATTAATATTAAATATTAATAATAAATATGTAATATTGAAAATATCAAGGCTAAATTTATACATATTAAAAAATTATTGCCTAATTTTGATTGTTACATACATTGGAATGTCTGTCTAAATTATTAATTATTTTAAAATATGTGTAATTTCGTGGTAATAGTTAAAATAAAAATAAAAATTGTAATTTTGAGAACTTCATAACAAATAATTATTAATTATATATAAATTACCTTATTTCAATGTGTACTTGTCCCTTTCCTTTCTGAGTAAATGTTAGGTCGGTGTAGTCAGCCCAAACAGAAAAAGCTTTAGCTAATTCCGTGTCCACTTCAGCGCGATTCAGCCTTGATGGGTACTTTGAGATCTTGTATGTTAGATTCTTCACACGCCATCTGGAGCCTGGAATTATTTAAAACATTATATTTTATAGAAAAATTTAAAAATTATTTTAAATACAGAAATGTCAGACATTAATCTACCGCAGACGAACCTTTGATGTTAGAAGTGAGTTTTTATAATTTCTTTTAAAAGTTCGTGCGCAAACCAATCAACAGCCTTTTTAAGTTTCGTGCCGAGACTATTACTGTCACAGGCACATATGAAATATATATACGTAATTTTTAATCTCCAATTTGTATCCTTAGTAAAATCTCCCATTTTTCTCACATATAATTAAAGTTTTGGACTGAAGCAGGATTTAAATATCCTGTCAAAACGGGTTAGTAAAATGCATTCAATGTATTTCATATTCCATTGATCGGTGACGATGAGACGGTAGAACACGATGATATGTTTTAAAAATTGTTTAAAAGTCATGTTTCATATACAAACTTAAAATAATGGCGTTCAGTAACAAATAGAAGTCAGCATAGAATTGAATCGATGTTTCAGTGAGGTTGAGGCCCAGTTGCAGCCAGCAAGTGGGTCTCTACCACGTCACTTAAGCCGAATTTACATTACGAAACTAGTGGCTCGGAATTAGTTTTATGACATAAATTTCATCAACAATTTCACGTGTAAATTTACAGTTTCATAATGCATGCATCGGTTTCGCGACACTGGATAAATTTCGTGCCATGCGCATATTTTTTGTAAAACTAATGTCACGCAACTACTTTCACGATGAAAACGCGACACGAAACTAGTGTCGCGAAAGCATTTGCACAGGGCAGACGTGTGTGTTTGAGTGCATCGTGCAGCTAAATGACCGCCAAAATGGCAAACCAACGTTGGGTCAGTTGATAAAAATATAAAATTCGAATTTTATATATTAACATCTGTACCACGACGTTCTGCATCGCAAAATGAAGCTTTGATGTTGACAGAGCCATGTCGTTGGTGATACTGTTGATTTCACGACACTATTATTTTTTGTTAAAGTAGTTTAACACGTGCTGCAACTATTTTCATGAAACTCATTCCAACATGCATAACACTAGTTTCGTAATGTAAATTCGGCTTTAGTGGTCCCAGCTCCCTTAATGTCGTGACATCGGACTTACCTTGAAGTGCGTATCGCTTCGCTCGGCTTTCGCCAAAGCCCACTTTATCACGGACACCGCATCTTGGTAAGGACATCACGTTAATTGTCTCGTCATCCAGTTCACCTATAAAATTAATTACCATAATAGTTATAATTGTGTAATTCTTAACAGTTAGTACTAATTGTATTAGACGCAAGGAAAAAAATATAACGTAATGAATACACGGATAAGATCCTTTATTTAAAGAATCAATTTATATTTGGAAATCATATTGAAATGACTAAATACTTAAAGAGCGTAAAATATAAATGTAGTACTTTATCTCGTAACCGCTGATAGTTCATGGTACACATTTCTGTTTCTATAATTAATATTTTTTATGAGTAAGCTCTTAACAATGATTATCTTCCCGACAAAGTACAAAGGTCAAATGCAAGAAACGCATGATGCGTCGATACGTGAATACGACGGTGAAAGTTTTGATATAAGAATTCATTAGTAAATTTAGTAACGTCATTTCCTCGGACTAGCCGAAGAAATATGTCATACATAGTATTTTAACTCAAGTAATCAAAGCACATCAAGATTTATTCAATTTGTTTTAAAGCTTATTCACAGGAATACTGAGAAGCCAATATGCACGCTCCTCGTCAAACCACGTATGATTTGATTCAAGTTCAAAACACGTAATAGTATGGTATTTATTCTGCAAGGCGTGTAGGTATCTCTATATAATTGCATTGTCAATGCCGACGATTCTGCAAATCATGTTCTGTCGTCAGGCTTACAGCCAAGGTACTTTGTTAGTTCAAAGAGCATTACATCGTTTTATGTACTTTAAAAAAAGATTAACTTCGTTTTGTGGTTTTCACTCATCTGTAGGTATGGACATTGGACACATTTTCGAAGAAGGCTTCGATTGTATTTACTTATCAAATAATCTTCATTACACTGTACGTAAGTTAAATTCTTTTTTCAATATATTTTTGGTTAGTTTTAATTACTCAAAAATAAAATATATTTGAGGTTTATAAAATTTATAAGATTTGATTCAATAGCAGTCGCAGTAGCAAGGTCAGACATTTATGGGTTACCATTACACTAATTACGTCAAACAAGTCGTCAAACTATGGTCACGAATATATATATACGTAAGTTGCCATATGGTAGCAATATAACTTACACACTTTGATAACCCAATATGGATGACGTTTTAAATGATTCATATTAAGTTAATATCAATATTTCAAAAGCGACTTTGGAATATCGACAAATGATTTTTTAAACGAATTAGTTTTAACTTAAATAAGTCCTATGTATTTTAAATACATAATAAATCATTATATGTGTTGTTAAAATAATACACGCGCTTGTACAGTAATAAATATAATGATTCATCCACCTTTTCTAGACCTGTCGGTAATAAATATACTCCTTTATTAGTGTAAATGTTATCTGTTAAACAGTTTTCTTTAAAATAATAGTTGTTGAATATCTTTATACTATCATTTATCTAACCAATGATATTCGTTCGTATATTCGTAAAAAGAAAAATGATTTATATCAGATACAGGAACACCTTGAAATTGATGCCAAGTGCAGTGCACCTTGCATTTTATCATTGTCATGCGTACTGGTTTTTTTTATTTAAAGAGAAATAAATGATAAGTCTAAATATACCTGTCGTATTCAATCCCGCGAAGCTCTGGAACTCTGCAATTGCTCGTCTCCAAGAACTTTCATCCATAATATGCCCACTGGAGGGATTCTTCACAGAGGGGCTGAGGTAGCCATATTGAGCTAAGTACATCTGGAAGTCAATGTCATAATTAGACTGCCGTATCCATTATGGATATGGACCTTTGTTAATAACAAGAGCATGAAATGTTAGGAGGATTTTCATTAACCACAAACTAACCTAAGCGTTAAAGTATTTTGAGACAAAACCAAGTATGCCAATGGAATTTATATGAAATTGGTCACGTAACCTAACATGGCAAATTATGTCAGTCCCATACAATTCCATTACAATTCTCTATATTCTATTTTTGACACTGCTAAAGGTAACATGGTGGATTTAATTTTAACAGTATAGTACAAAATTCATGTTTTTCTAATTGTGGTATAATGAAAAATCCTATACATATATACGAAAAGAGATTAAGCATAGTTTGTAAAAAATATGTTGAATTAAATAAAGAAAAATCTAGGATTATTGTTATCTCTTAAGGTGAATATCACATAAAAGAAAATACAGTTTTCGGAATTTAATGTGTTTAATTAGATGATTACTCAATTATTTATTTTTCATTTTATATTACAAAGTTACAAGTACTTTCCAATCAGCATGGTCACGTAATTAAATTGTGCATTTTCTTTTATTGTAGCATATTATTTATAGATACCAAATAATACGATGAAAGCAATTAATGTTACTAATTTAGCGTTAAAACAACTATTAGTTATATAAGAGATAAAAGTGATAAATATTAATTGAGTTCTTGAACAGTAGGTATCGTAAATAATTTCCTTTTATGACGCCATTATATACGTCAAGTATTTGCACCGATGAATAAGTGGAAGAGAAAAAACAGTACATCCTATGAGTAATGCTTCCTTCTACGCAATTTAAAATCAAAATAAAAACCATTATTCTATAGTGAAAACGTATGTGCGGGTTGAAGCTTCTAAAGCCGCAATGAGAGCGTATATAAAACGTTAAAAGTGCGAATTAAAGTTTTATTTCTTAAGTACTAAGGTAGGCTAGAAAGATACTCTTGCCAAATATAACCTTCATATATGTTCGGTTATCATATACTATAATGATTCGTGTTCGTGACATCATATTATGGTGTTTTCAAAGGTTTAATGTGAGCGCGTGCGCAAGGCTAACATACTGTTGACTCTCAACTCTGATTACAAGATTAAACATTTCGATTCACCGTTCACGACTTTAGGTACTTTATTTTTAAAGAATAGTCGGACTTTGCTGCTAAAGCTAAATCTTTGCTTTATACTTTTACTTTACGCATTAAAAAAATTAATACTTTTTAACACTTCTCGTAACTGTAAACAAGCAACTTGTTTTTAATATGTAAACTTGGTCATTGGAATTTATTATTCAAAATTAAACTTTAATTAAAATTTTAAATTAAATTTTTATGTTCGACAGTTTATTTACACGGGGCTACCTCCAGTATAAAATAAAACATGTTTCTCTAATTTATTCCACAATTTAAATCAAATAAGATTTTTTGCGAGACCGTACAACTACATTAATAGGAAAATAATATTAATTTACACAAATAAAACTAGAATACTACAACGAATTTGCTACCTGTTGTGCTAGCCTTTAGAAATAAGCCTCGCTGTATTGTATGCTGTTGGAAAAAAGCTCTTAAATTTTACCACTGTTACTATTATAGTGAGACAGTAGCTTGTATATAATAACAAGACAGAAATCGTGTCGAACAACGCAATATTTACACCTTCTTTATCTCTAAGCCAGACGTTTGAGTTTGTATGCAGATTATGATGTGAACGACACAGCTCTTATGTTAACCAATAACCACAAGTATGCAGCGACCTTGGGCGTCGGCGCATGGTACGCATCATAATGTGTGCCACGCATCTCCGACTGGCACTTCTTTGTTTCATCTTATATATGCCGCAGTCAATACCCTTTATTGTTTTTCCTTAACAACAATCACTGCAATACGTGCGACACATGTAATGTGCCGTAGAAAAATATCAAAGCAATTGCAAACGCTAAAACGAGTTCAGTTACGCGATGAGGCCCCAGTTCCTTAATTTTAAAACCAAATTAACCGATTCTACATACATTACAACGTATTATATTCTTTTCCAGCTAAGACTAAAAAATATGTCTGCGTTATATTGGGTCAAGTTAATGGTGTGAACAGAATGTGAGTCGACCACGGCCGCAGGTTACTGGGTCGACAGTGAAGACACTTAATCGGTACCATTACGTGGATAAGTTCTCGAGGTAATGAATTGGTTGATAATCGTATACGACGACGTAGACGAAATTTTAAAGATTTCTTCAATGGTTTTATTAATTCGGATTAATTACAAATACTTGTACTAACCGGGGTAGGTACCTACTACAATTGGATGGGAAATGCTATGAACCCATAAAACCCGAATTTGTCAACATTCTTAAAGATTAAGCCGTGTTCTTATTTTAACGTTAATTTTAGTGTAATTAAGCAATTAGCAGTATCGTGTTTGTACAACAAACATAAACAGCTAAAATCTCAACTCTGTGTAAACGGTTAGTAATTGTTTATAGTCCCAGGTACTCGCCCCACCTAAGGGACATTGACATTGCATGGAGTATTGTTCTGTAAAGAATTTACGATTGCATTGAAAAGATTGAATTAATTTCGAGACTCTTCACCTTTATGGTTATGCTATACATTTCTATCCAAGTATAAAGTTATCCCTTTATGTGTCATTGGTTGTTATGGTCATTCTTATTTGAAAAAGTATACGTTTTAAATACGGTCAAAAATGTATAACTGGGTTTCTTGACTTGCATGGTAGCGGTACTATAGACGCCTTATTATATTAGCTGAAATGTTTTTTTTAATATTAAGAATTCATTCGACTATACTAAGGCTAAACTACCAAACAGAGTTTAAATATTTTCTTAACAGAAAACTACCTACTCAAGAGATTAATAACACTTAATATTTTATAATAATCATCTTGCTGTAAAATACATATATTCATGACATAAAATGTTATTACTGGTTTAAAAATTTTATCAGTGTGATAATCTATGCATTAATTACATAAATACTTGAGGTTATAAACTGGAATTAATTTATAATGATATGACGTTATAAAAATTACCGCATCAAATGTCCTTGTAAAGTCACAGCAGTTATACTGGTTTTAATTCTTTAAAGCTGACAATTACCGTTAAATCAATTAGCTTTTAATTACTATGACATATATAATTTATAACAATTTTAATTTTGAAATTAATATGAGAACAAAAAGCCTCTTTTTTGATGAACGTCATATGTACTATAAAACACCAAATAATTAGGATGTTCGTCTGACATCCCTGGTTTGATGTCTAAGGGTTGGTTTCGTATAAGGTTGAGGAATTTTCCTCACTGAAACAAACATTTTTGAAACAGACCACCTATAAATGTGTGAGTAAACCTAGGACGTGACCTTACTCTAGGATATCCTATATAAACAGCATTCCATTAATGAATTGAAATAAAAATTATTTTTACTAAACCAGTATTGCCGCTTTGACTTCCGCTATTTGACATTGACATTTGACACAATATATAAACATAATTGTTTATTACGCGGCACGCATTATAATTTAGGTATACTTCCTGTGCTTACATTACCTATCATCCTTATTTATCTAATATGTGGTCACTAGTGAGGAAACCGTTATACATATAGTGCAAATTAATTATATTGTCAATTTCACGTAACTGTAATTCTCATTATCATCTTGTGAGGATTTGTTAATTCTTACAGGCGTAACGAGGTTAGTGTGTCCCACTAACGGGTTTGAGACCGGTCATTGTCAGTATGTATCGGAAATGCCACAGATCACTTTCGCGCGCCAAAATGAGGTGCCGAAATTACTGTTTTACACTGTTATTTTGAAACGTCGGCGATGTTTTAATGAAAGTCATTATTTAAAAAGATGTGTTTAGTAGTATTTTCTTACATTGGGTATTTTGCAGCTCAGGTAAAACCAAATTAGTTGCCAAAATGATTTTATGTGCTTTAATGCCCTTGACAAACTATTAATTATTATTAATGTAAGAAATTATGATTCAACTTAATAACACTATAATGAGGTAAGTATGAATAATAAGGTATGTTTGTATGTATGAAAACTTAAATCATAAAAAAAAATTAAACATTCTTACAGGATTGGGATGATATAGAATATAGTGTTTTATAAGACGTAAAAAACGTACCTTTGACGAAAAAGTGGAGATATTTTCCCCTTCATGCATCTTGAATATTAAAAACACAAATTATGATTTTTTACTTTTATGAAAAGTTTTTATAATTTTCTGATTACAACTAAACCACTGATTGGCAATAAAACCCAAGATGTCACCGCGTATACCGTATGTACGCGACCGATGCCACAGACAATTAATTATAGAAATTTGTCGTAAGTTAGAGATGGCGCGTTCTTTAAGCAAACTTTAGTGATTTATTTTTAATATTGCATATATACAGTCCGTCAGTATAGATTCGTTTTGAAGATTATAATATATTGATGATGATAAATTTTTCGATTTCGACAGCCTCTTCGTTTTAATTGTAGAATGACTCAAATCATACCTTTCATCATACAATGTAAGTACATGAGACATCTAAGTCATTGTGTTTCAAGGGCACTAGAATGCTTGATAGATTATAGATTATTGTAAAGCAAAAAAGATAAAAGTCCATAGTTTGACAAAGAAAAAGTTATCTAAATACTTAGAACTGTATTAATAAATTGTAATTATTAATTATTTTTTAATTTTTATTAAAATAATTAGAACGTGGAAATAACATGCATGTATTTTAATTTAAAACTTGTCATAATAGGATATATGCGGGCAATAATTACAGTACGGGCCTCATTACCAGTGTTAAAATTTTAAAAGCTGTCTTTAACATGTTCTATAGAAGTCGATTGATGTATGCTACGAAATGTTCCAGTTCCATTTTTGAAATTCGACGTCATATTAATAATTAAAACCATGTAATGAAATAAAAACATAGGTACAAATATTCCTATAGATAAAATAATAAAGCATCGTTGTTTACATTCCTACTTTATCGTTATGATAAGGACAAGGTGAGTGCTGTCCATATTGGGTGTCGAAACGAATTTTAAATCGATGAGTCTTTTGTTCTAGGAAGTTAAGAATGACACTGATAGCCTCTAGGGCTTAACACGTGCACAGCAAATAATAGCCCCTAACAGATCTGTTTAAACACAAGATACACTCGCGATCGTAGTTACGTTACAAATAAAAAAATCAATATTTGTTGCTACGTTCTTACATAGACACTGAAACTAGTCCAAAACATTTTCAGTCGATTACTTGGCAACATTTTCATACTCATGTTAACGTTATTTAGTCTACCACAAGTCGCTAAAAGATTTTGTATACTTAATTCGTATATTCGTAATTGATAAGCTATTTTTTTCTACAAGTCATACAACTGGGAGGCCTCATAGCATAGCGGTCTTATTAAGTGGCAGCTAGGTACCGGGTTCGATTCCCGGTTCGAGGGAAGGTTTTAATTTAATTTAAATTTGTTCTCGGCCTTTGGGAGGGTTGTGCGGTACCGGGCGAGTGCCTAAAACCGTACATGGAGGACACGGTCGAAGTTCTCAGGCAAGCACGAATATTAAAAAAAATCTTATACTTGACGCTGGCACAACGCACAAACCGTGCCATAGCCATTAAAAAAAAAGGGTGCGTGTTATACATACTTATGTACGCGCGTAAGAAGTTATGCTTCTTTGGCTTTCTTTATTTTTTTAAAATATAATTAATTAATAATTAATATTTAACATAAACAATTTAATAATATTTGATATTTAGTATATTATTCAATTATTAATTAATATTAATAACAATTATTATTATTATTTATTATTTTATTATATCATTCATTCTGTTTAAAACCTTGGTATGTTTCATAACCTTTTAACTAAGTAACAATAGGTCTTTGTGAAAAAGCATTGCTAAATTTCTTTGAAAAAATAATTAAAACTCCTTTATTTGTTTAAAAGGTAAATGTCATTATGGCCATTCAAAATTCTTGGCATAGCTGCTAACTTCACGCATATTCTATTTCTTTTTACTTGTAGATTGTCTTATTCCCATCTCGCTCGCGCACGCTATAATCACACTGACAACTTTGTGTCTCAGGTGCACGCGCATCGTAAAATTTCACTCTCATCAATTTTTCATAACGCGCCTAAAGAAGTATAACTTCCAAAAAAGCCCTAGTGCTTATTGTGATCAACAAGGCCGTTAAAGCAATATTTTACAGCTTACTGTTAAGATCTTACAACATCTGGTAGCAAGATAATCATTATGGGTATTACAAATGTTCATAAAGTCAAAAAGTATTAAGATAAAATTATTCTTGCCTTTTAATATGTAATAAATATTTTTCTTGTGCGGTTTCTTAGCAACACCTTGCAAGATTATTATCGTTAAGTATAAAATTACGTGTATAAATTGTTTACTAGAAGTACTTACATTGTCAAGATACAACAATAAAAACTAATTTTGTATTCTACGTTTATTATTTAAACCAAAATATAATTTTATTTTATTATTAACTGGCGGACCCGACAGACGTTGTCCTGCATGATATTTCAAGCGATTAGTATATAGTACCAAACAAAGTATGATAGTACCGACTGCAGCGCCATCTGCTGGGCTGATTTGTGAATCTAAACCATCCAGGGCGTAACCTAAACGCATACAAAAAAAATCATTTGAATCGGTCCAGCCGTTTAAGATGAGTTCAGTGACATAATACAGACGTTCAGCAGAATTATATATATATACTAGTGGACCCCACAGACGTTGTCCTGCATGATATTTAAAGCGATTAGGATATTAAGCAAAGTATGAAAGTACCGACTGCAGTGCCATCTGCCGAGCTGATTTGTGAATCTAAACCATTCCCAGATCCCCCTGAACACACACAAAAAATTTCATCAAAATCGGTCCAGTCGTTTGAGAGAAGTTCAGTGACATACACACTCACAGAAGAATTATATATATAAAGATATTATACACCCACATATTAGCTCATACAGTTTCTTCTAGTCTCCCTTTCTAAAAAATTTTTGATGTAGTGTGCTAAGATATTTTACCATTTTTAAATAAATTTATTGATTATTATTGCATATATATTTTATCAATATATTTTCTTACATCCTTTTTGAAGATATTTTCAGCACGTATTCTGTCAATATTATGTCAAACGCCATAAGTTTACATCAAAAACGTTTGAATTGTATGGTGGTTATGTATTCCTAAATTTTTCTAATTTTTCGCGCAATTTTCTTAATTTTTCATAAGAACCTTCTCCTGACATTAACAAGCACAACAAAAAAATAATTAGCGAAATCGGTATATATATATATAGATATAGATAACGATGAAAATACACATTATTCAAAATTAAAAATATGACAGGCAGGTAATAAACAAACTAATTAATGGTCGCTTAAAAGCAAAACATAAACTAGCCATTAACAATAAAAGCATAGAGAATTTAAATGACATTAGCATCGTAATACACAATAAGCCTTAAAGCGATCGACCACAGAATAAAAATCAACTACGAAGTAAACAAAACATAAATTATCTACTACGTGAAAATACTAAACAACTCGTGTATGGGATACACACGTGTATGGTTAACATATTAAAGATTTTGAAACGCAATCACAAACGCGTGGACTCATAATATAAGAATAATTGGATCACAATTTGTAGTTAATATTTTATTTACGTCCATATTATTCAAGATTACTGCGCAAAGATCGTAAATGCTCGATGTAAGTTTTAGCATAAATTTGTATTAAACATTATAAGTTTTGCAAAAAAAGTGTTTGTGCTATAATTAATCTCATTCTATTATTACTGTAATTATCAATGCCCGATCAGTGATTTAGCTAAGAAAGTATATTATGTCTAATTTAGTTTTGAACAATACTGTTCTTAAAATCGTGTACCTGAAAATATGTTTTTATGTGTATGTTTTGCCTTTGCAGCTTTGCGATTCTGTAACTCACTTAGAACTCTCACAGCGGTTTTCGCAGCGGCGGTCGCGCTTAAATTAGTCGTGAAGCAGTCATTTTACGATTTGGCATTCTCATAAGGAGGGAGATATTAGTTTATTGTTTATCAGAACTGCTGTAAGAGTTCGAAAAGTGAGTTACAGAATCGCAAGGCTGGTATTTTTTCAGAAATTAATTGCATTGTGTAATATGGGGCGGAAGATACATTGTATTTTTTATAATACTACTCAAACTAATCACTACTTACCGCCTCTTTTACGCAATAATATAAAATTACAGTAATTAATGCAGTTTATGTATTATTTACGTTCAGCAATAATTCGTATTCAAGCACGTGAGATATATAATAAGAATGTTGTCATTTTTCATTGCTAATATAACGTATCCGTAATACCTTTTAAATACAAAACCAGTGAATTACATTGGTTTAAAACACTGATCTGTCCCTTTCTATCACAGCGTTAACTTAATTATGCAGAAAGAGACTTGAGTATTTAAGTTTAAACACTGCAAAACATTAAACGGCTACATAAAATGGCGTCTTTTTATAATTATTCTTAAAGAGATCGGGTAATATTTCACTGTTATAAAAAATAACAGTCTTGCATACACACAATATGATAGAAATAGACGAAAGAGTATATTAGTTGAAGTGCAATTAAATGTATTTTTATAGAGGAGTTTTGTTAAATAATGTATGGTTTGTATTGGTTTTTTTTTCAATAATTATATTTGTTTATTCACATTGCCCTTTGTTCGATTGATCACGTTCGTCACGTGTATTTCACAACTCACCAAGTTATAACTTACAATCAATTCCTCAGATTGCCGCCAATCTTCTGTAACGCGTGTAAGACTTTTCAAGTTAATTTTCCTTTGAACAAACGTGTTTTTCCACAGCTTTACTTCCACAGATCACTTAACATTTAGTTTATTTACTTTTTATTTGATTTATTATCTATGCTGTAATCAAGCTATTCTAATCATTATGTAAAACCAATATAGCTATGCACAATGTTTAAAGTCATCTCTAAAAATCTATTTTTTATAAAGCTTTAGTAAGTCTAAACTACAAAAAAAAATGAAAAGTAACCTTACAAATACACATTCCTTATTTTAGCTCGAGAGAAAAAGGTGTCATGTCGTTTCTTGTTTATATGTATGATTTGTTAAAATGACGGAACATGATGAACAATGCGAGCAGGAGACTGGCCGTGGCGCGCAGGCTGAAGGTCGCCGGGTGCTTCCTGTGTGCGTGACGAGAATCACCACAAACAGCATAACGCAAATAATTACAAACCGCAAAAAGAACCTATATTTGTCTTATCAGTTACTGGTCTCGCGCATGGAAGCTAATTCTCTAAAGACACTTGCGAAGATATAAACTTTTTTAATGCAAAGTTTTTTAGAATCTAACGAGTTCATTTTACCTTTTGTTTTTCTATACATCAAGACAACTATTTATATAAATTTACGGTTAAACAGATGTTATTTAAGTATTCATGGAAACATATTACGTATACACTAATCGCTACACATTATCTGCATTTTCTACTGAATTCTCCAAAATTTACTTCTCACGATCGTGACTAGAGTACGTTGTTGAAAAATGCTGTTCGAGACTCGTTTATCTTTTCAAAAAGGCTCAGCTCGTGAGATCATATGATTAACGTTTCCTAAACACATAAAAACAACTCAATACTTTTGTATGCGTAGGGCGTATATAAAAACGCAAAAGACAAAAGAATGTGACAACAAAATAAGCTCCTTGGTCATTGGTACTAAAAGTTCATTGTTCGAAGAAAATTTTTACAAGATATGTCCGTTCGTAGAGACATGCGTAGAATTTTTATAACGCATTAATCTCACGAAAACAAAGTATTGACAGTTTCTGCAGGGCATTGTTCTGGTGGTATTTAGTGGGAGAATGACCGTCTATATTTGGGTGTGTGCCATAACTGTACCCTTTGAAAATGACAGGAAATACCATATTGTGAGTTGCAGGGTAGATGACACCAAGTCATGTGACTAGTACATTGACCTAAAAACTCGCTATCCCTCTGATAGAACGGTTCGTGACAAGACTTGTGCAGCCTGAGCGTATCCTAGTAACGATTGCATTTCAATACTCCATCCGGTATTTTCATAAACGAAAGCTTATGAAACTCACCATATTCCACAGAACGCTTTTCTCCCTCTTGACTTTAAACGACATATACCTAAAATATTACTAATGCCTTGACGTCATGCAATTGATTAGAAATGTCACGAAAACATACCACAGTTTGTACAACATCTTGAATATATTTTAACGAAGGTTTCAGATACATTTAATTCCGAATTTCATGCCTACTCAATGTAATTGATAAATTATTAAATTTAATGGTATTCAACAAGTGAAAATCAATTTGAAAGCGTAAAGTAAGCCTTGACATGGGGCCAAAATCTAGTGAACGTGACGTTTTAATATCGTTATTACAGATTGAATAGAACTTTCTCTATAATCTTCAAGGTTTTATATTCTGATAATTGGTATTTTATAAGAAAATATTATAGGGTACTCGAATTGATTGTGTTTTCATTTATTATAAAAATAAATAATTGACACAGAATCTTACAAGTTATGCTAAGACATTAATACATATGAAAACTTTTCTTCTCTAGACTAGGTAATAGAAATATAAGGTAATGGAAACTTTGGTTTTTCTTTCTAAAAAAGATTATAGTGACAATCCTGTGCTTCTTTGGACATATAGCACGCGTAGAGTGGAAGGCACGAGACCCTTTAAGGGCCTTACACAGGCGCCAAGGCTTGCCAAAGACAGCGAGGAGTTGAGGAAGATATAGAACACCAACACGATCTTTAGAAAAGAAGATAACGACTAAAAAAAGAAGAAGTAAGGTGGTAGAATGCTTTGTACCCTACTTTGGATTAAAGATGCGTAACTCAGAAATATAATGATATTTGTTGATTAAATATTGATTTAATTGTTACATGATGGAAACGGTTGCGTGTCAATAATATTATAAACATATGTCGGTGCACTATGGCCTAGAACTTGGCGGCAAGCGAGTTCAACTGGTTCATGAGTCACAGTACGTTACTGTTTCAAAGAAACATAATATAACTTTATTACTGTTTCCTCTTCTGATTCACGAACCACTGACCGCTGTATCTTTATGTAATCTCTTGTTCCTCAAAATAATACAGTTTGAAATGCTTTTTGCATTGCGTAATTCACCGTTGTATACTAAGAAGCTGATCAAAAACAAGTCGCTTGGACGCTTTATTGGTGCCGAAACATTAGTGAAATCGTCATTTGTGTGTTATTAAGTATTTTGGAATAGCTAGCTTTCTTACAAACATAAATACGACCTGAGAAAATAACGATTAACGTTATTTGTTATTCGTTAGATTTACAAATGAAAGAAAACATATACATATAGCTATATAAGGTTGTGAAATCCCTACTTAGAGGGTGGACACAAGATGCCTAAATTTTTCATGAATACACATACCAGTGCGGTGTTGGAGCAGAGATTCAATAAGATTTAGGTTAAATATAGCAATGAATACTTCTACATGACTTTATGTACAATTACTAAGTAAATAGAAAATCGATATCTGATTCATTCATGCATAAATGACACAAGTCATTAAGTTGAATTACCAATAGGTAACATATGACTCACATATTGATTCAATGAAAAGTATCCGAAAGGATTTTATGAATGAATATACGTTTACTACAGATTTTTTATGGAGTACTGTTCTTCGAATTATGACTCATTTTGGGTGCACGTCGAGATTTCCGTTTTATAAGATAAATCACTAAAGGAACTACCTGGTGACTCATAAGATCGGAAGCTTATAACAACTAATATATTATGTACATATGCAGATGATGGATGATTAAACTGGCACGTGATCAAAGTAAAGATTGTATTACGAGCGGGAAACTATGTAGAAATAGTTAATATCATGTGTAAAGTGATTGTTTTAAAACAGAATGTTCATAATATTAGCAGGCCCTCCAGAAGTAAATATCTACCATCAAGAAAATATTAAACGCTAAAGTCAGCGAAAGTCATAATCTGCCTCTAACCTCCAAGTCTTCTTTTATATATTTCCTTTTACAATATAGGCTATTGTAGATACATATAAAATATATAATTACTTATATGTGCGATACAAACGTACATATAAGTCGTCACAAAATTTGAAAAAGCTTTGTTAATGCGATGTGATGAAAAGCATTTTATGAATAAAATTCGATTTTCAAATAAACTCACCATTGCCTTATCTGTGCCGCCAAACGTAGGTGCTGCACTACTTCTTGTTAGGAATATTAGGGCCGCTACTGAGGTCCACAAAATTCTTAAACTATTCTTGCTTATGAACGCCATATTTGATGATATGCTCTCTCTTTTTGAATACATTTATTTCTATTAATAATAATTTGCTATTTTTCTTATGTTATCTATATCTCATACTTATCAAAAATATATATTAACCAATACGGTTACTAATATTTTTATATGTTGCTATAAATGTCTCGTAGTCATTTATATTTCGATATGTAGCGCCTCGGAGTTTTGTTATCTGTAACAAACAATTTTAAAGTTAGGAATTACACTAAAATATTTTTAGTTAACTGAAGATCTTTACAAGGTTTAATAAAATCAGTATTATTAATACATAAATAATTATCTTATTAAATACACAATTTAATTGCATCAATTATAATTATCATTTATAAAATGTAAACATCTTTGCATCATATCATATCATATACATATTATAAATTGTCTAGAAATAGTTATATTTCTATAAGTGTTATATTGTTTCTGAATGGTATGAAAAAAATTGAGCAGTTGGTAAGATACAATGTTTTCACGTGAGCATCAACATTGAAGTGTTCGAATATTGTACCATTCAAATGAAATTCCTGCTTTTTGGCTCGTTTCTTTTTTGTCTTATGATTGGTTAACTGAAAGAAATATCTAAACAGATAACAATCAGCTAAAAGTGATGCGTATAGCACAGTGACCTACATTGACGGAATATTTGTCTACACTTATCAATAGTTTCGAGCTTATCTACTTTTGCTTCGCATACATTTGAAGAGGGAAAACGTTTCACTAAAGGTTATTAAGTCTTTCTATTATACAATTAAAATATTGACATATATAATAAAAAACTTGAATGCTAATCTTATACAAACACTTATGTCAGAGCTCTTTTAAATCGATTCTTGGTGACAATGTGAACTTGTTTTAGTAAACTTCGATTTTGGAAACAAAATTTGTGGTGTCAGGCTCATATAAACAAGTGTTGTTCAATATATTAAAATATAGCCTGAATTCTATATAAGCTTCTAGAATTTCTTCAGTGCCTGAAAAATAGGTCTTACGCTTATGCGTAATATTTAGTAGTTTAAATAGTTCGAATGCATGACCTTAGGGTTGACAATTACTATCACTGCTCTGTAAAGGAAGTAATATTTTCCCAAACTAAAAAACCAACAAAGATGACGACAAGTTTGCGTTCAGTAGAGCGTGACATGGTTTCTCCGACATTGGGATCTTACCTAACATTTATTTGAACTTATTTACTATTGCAATAATAATCTTGGCACCGAAATTTTTCTTTGTGAAATACAATCAAATTAAATGAAATGTCTAGTTATAGTATCTAAATTTCTTTATACAAATATGTTGTTGTTTGAAGTCCCCAATGACGTAATGATCAAGTTGTAAAGGTTGTAAAACAAAACGTTCCTATGTTCGAGATACAGAGGTCGAATTTAATTTTTCGAGTTATAGAGTGAAAATATGTAGCAAAATGGCTTGGAGGGACTCGGTGATTATTTCGATTAACAGAGGGTCAAGATTTCAAGTAATGGAGCAAATGAAACAAAACATTTTTTCGAGATTTGGAGGTTTTTGACTTATCGAGGTTCTACTATATGCATTGACTTCTTTCTACTAAATGCTATATGTTTTGACCTCATTTTGTGTTCTATATCTACACGAAAACAGCAGCAAAACTAAAGCTTTATGACTTTATTCTATCGTTGTAATACAAAATGTGGGAGTAAATGATTGACAGAGGTCACCTTAACTGAATAATCAGTCGTGCGTAAAAATCAACCGATTATTATTATGGAAAGTTGATAGGACAAATTAATCACCTATTGAGGAAAATTGATTTTAACTTAAAATTGCTTGCTCTGTAATTGCTGAAATTATTTTCATACATGATACATAGTGCACAGACATTAATAAACCGTTTAGAATTCTACAAGTCCACCTTGTCATTAGATTGTGAATCAAGTTCAAAGTGATACACTTTTTCAATGTTTAGATAGATAGATTCTTCATTTTTCTTAAACGTCTTTAAATACAAATCGAATTTATACCCCTCCGTTGTCAGTCGAAAATAAGAACACAAAACCATTATTATATAAATTAGATTTATAGTAGATACCATTGTAAAACTGTGAGAATTAGTAGTAGTGCCAGTTCTTCTCTTCAGTTCTACGCCCTTGATTTGAGAACTGGCACTAAATGTGTAATTAGAAGCATTAATATGTATTTCTTTACTGACAAGTCATAAGTGTACAATGTGTTACCCATATGATTAAATGATTTTTGAATTTGAATTTGAGTAAAAATCGTTGATTATAGTACAGTCTATAGAACTTTACCTAAGCCTATATCATTAATCTACATTCCCGATCGAACCTGCGGTCATCTGTTTGTATTATTGGATCGTAATACTTATCTAATAGCTATAAGTAAACTCATTATTCTGATTACGTTGTCGATTGCAGTAACTAAGCCCTTTGTAATCTTAGAAGGAAAATTATTTTGTGAGTCAAGATACTGTTGGGTTTTCCTCTTAATATTTTTATAGAATTTAATATATTCAATACGACTTGCTTGATCGTGTAGCCTATAAACCTGTTTACATCTACGTATTTCAAGTCAATATGTTGGTATATGTCATCAATATTGGACAAACTCATGACGTGTGTAAAACATTAAATACCGGACAAGGGAAATTTAAATTATGACTACATAAAAATGCTATTATTAATATATTTAAATGTAAATTTACTATGTAAGTATAATAAAGTTTGTTATTAGTGATCTGTACATGAAAAATCTATTTGGATTCTCTTTAATGTCACACGCGTATTGAAAAGATACTACTTCCTACAAACATACAATTTACAAAGATATAGAATGCATATTAATGAGTATATAGGTATGCACTGCAGATTCCCATCTTTTGACCCTGAAAGCTTTCCTTCTTCCGGAATTTTCTTGTCATACTAATCACAAAGACATCGTCTATGTCTGACATAGTGAGTCATTGTGGAACACAAACATACTGTGATTTATTGAGGAACCGCAAAAACACCCAAGTTTAAAATACACTTAACATACAATCTAAAGGATTTTTGAATGACACCGGAAAACGCGCAATTTTCTACGAAAGACGTAATGAACTAAAAAATTAAATCACAACTTTGATTTCAAAAAAGTTTTTATTACATGTTACGATCTAAATTTAAGTGCATTTTAGTTGCTTTGTATAGTAGACATTCCACTATTACTTGCTTTTAAACCGGAATTAATATTAAAAAATCTATTATCTTTTACGTTTAACTTTTGTCAAAATTACTTATTCCAATCCTAATATACGTAAGGAAATAATTTAGCAGGTGTTACCTGTAAATATTACTTTTTATAACTTCTGTTAAGTTAATTATTCTTAGTTTTGACTCTAATCAATTCATTATATTCTTTTATAGATTGTATCTGGTAAGTGATGTGACCACCATTACATCTATTTTCCGCAATTTGTGGTAATTTATGATAAAATTATTACCTGTTTATTCCTTGCTTATTCATTCCACCACAAACCATTAAATCACACATCTAACTGTATACCTATAATTTTAATTATAGAGGATTAATAATATATATGTCCATGTGACTCAGAGGTCATTTTGTTAAAAAAAACACATACTAGAACTTTTCAAACTTCGTTAAATCAATCACATTTTTCCGGTTGCTAAGTCATTAACTAAAAACATAATAAAAACTGGCTTTTCACAAACCTAAAAAAAACACTTGTTACATACTAAGATCCATGTTATCAGAAAGATAGTATACGTCTTATCCATAAAATGTTATCTGATAAGGTCGCCATACTGATACCAATTATAGTCAATGAAAGTGAGAAAAATATTTAAGTCCTACAAAATTCCTTAAAAAATTATTTTAGCTTAATATATGTCAAGTCTGTGTAACAATATAATAATGGTCACGATCATTTGTTTATGTTCATCGTAAATAATTCATAGAGACGATCATATTGTCATCACTTATTCAACTCAAGTGCCCAGGGGACTGACCAGTGCTACTATTATATACATGAAATACATACAAATATGCTATATTTAAGCTAGATCCTAATCCCTAGTCAAGTTCAAGTAGGAAATCGTGAAACTAATTCAAATTTTTGTGCTGAATCTGAAGAGGTTTAAAACAAAAGAGCTATTAAGTTTTTTCTCGTTTTAATTAATAAAAATTGCGGTTTCTTAGTATAATCTTTTAGTAATCAAATCAATTAATGACAATTATATCTTACAATTGTCGCATAACATCTTGAATTTTTGTAAGATGGTACGTGTATTGTGGAAAATTGTTTTTATTACTATTATTATTTTAATGGCAATATTTACCTGTATTTAGAACAGGAACAAAAGTTTGACGCAAAAATATCTCACCTGTATAAAATTCCGAGCTCACAAAATCCTCATAAACTCACTAATGAACACGTTCGATATGTGAAGTTCACTCACAGGTTCACTTTTCTTTGCAATTACACGAAATTTCAAAGAAAATATGTCGTGGTGACCGGCACGAGCGATCGTAATGCCTTCGAAGGCACAACCTATCGCACGACGCGGCAAACAACGTGTGTCGCGCCGCGAGGTTCAAGCGCTTTATAAAAGCCTAGTCAGGCTACGTCCGCCCGCCGCTTTGCCCAACTGAACTTAATTAAAAGCACGCATTTAAAAGAAAGTTTCAGTAACCTCTTAATACTATCTGCAATTTTTTAATACTTCAAAAATCAATGTTTCCTTCAAAAGTTTTTTTTTCAAGAATATTCTTATATCAGCTACATAGAGAAGCAAACTTTGTTAAGGCATATGACGCCTTTCTAACTCATTCAAATAATTATGGCAGAAAAAATCTTCAACGACAGTGGTTAGAAACTTCTTTATATTTTACGAGATATTTTTTATTAAGTTAAGTTACATAATTGTTGTTTGATATAAAAAAAAGTTATATAATAATAAAACTTTATTTTATGACAGAAATATCATAATTTAATATATTAAATATAATAATTTTACTCTTACAACTTATTTTCTTCAAGTTATCAATTGGCTATTGAGCTAATTAATAAACAATACTAGAATAAATTGCTCTGTAATCTGAATGCTAAATGCGTCGGAGCAGAACATAGTTCTTTTACACGTGTTTTCCTTTGTTGATAGCTTTATTTTTGATTTGGTAACTTATAAATTTATATGTACATGGTATGAAGTTGTGTTGTGAATTATGACTATTTATTTATTTCATTTACTTTTAATGCAACGACACCAAAAATTGTTTTAGTTTGTCTATTCCTTCTATAAATACTAAATTGATTTTATTACACTATTTCAATAACTGTCAAATTGTGTTCGATAAGATCAAAAATTAGTGACAAATTGTTTTAGTTATAATTTTGTATAAAGCTATTTTAGTTTTTATGAATTACAATTTAATTAGAGTGGTTACATATAAAAGTGTCCCATCGAGTATATTATGGCTTTAAATAATATAAAATTAGATATAGTGGATCTATCAAGAGGGAGAAAGACTTATAGAGACCCTAAGTTTTTCCAAATCGCACTTAGGATGCAGTTGCTGCTTTTACAAACAATCAAAATCTTATTTATTCTTCACAGGGCAATTATGTCTGCGCACGATCCTGCAAACATTTGGCCACTACAACATTAGTAGGTGTATATTAAAACGCCCTTTATTCGTTAATTTTATTTCAATGTATAAACATACCAATGACGCTACAATCTTTTAAATCTGGGCATCGGATTTCTATATTCTATGTATCTGTTGTTGGTATTTTTTTTATTTTTTTCTAATAGGCAAGTAGGTGATAATTAATTCAAATATATAGGAAAGATATAAACATTGCTTGCTAACACTTAACGCATGAGAAGCCAATAAAGACGATGACATTAAGCTGATCAAGCAAAACCTAATCAAGGATAGAAAGTAAAAGAAGAAAAAAAAAGGAGGAGGCTTTTGTCGTTATACATGTTTGAAAGGCTAGATTGTAAACTTAATAAGTATTAAACATTGGTTATCTTGTATAAAGATTGGTCATGAATATTGACTTTTCACACCTACCACCAAGCCTTTGTGTAATGTGACATTTGTAATGTTTTAAATACGTACGTATATTAAAGAATTAAAATACAATGATATTTAGGTACTCAATTATCTAGTCTTTATGTTTTATAAGAATTATTTTATATGAGTACAAAGTTTGGTACCTCAATCAAGATTTTTAGCTGACCCTATGTGTAAAATTCTAAAAAAACCCTTATACACTATTAGATTTAAACGCTTCTAAAAAGCAACTCATGCAATCATCTCTACTGTTTATCTTAAGAGGCTTTACCTTAATCTATACCAAAATAAAAAATAAATCATTCACCAGTTTCAACGCCATGTCGTTACAAATAATTAGTGTGCGTAAAATGGTTAAAGTTACTTAGTAACTAAATGTAACTATCCAGTTAATTACTTAACAGTCAGTAGATTAATTCTAATGTAAAATAACTTCCTCAAGTAACATTTTAACAAAGGCATATAACCTTCGTAGGTCCTTACTGATATTCATGACTATTGTCTACGCTGACTAAGCAGGGTGGCTTGAAGCTTCCCTGAACTGGTGGAGGCATGACCTAAGTAGGGTCAAGGACACTTTTGTTGTACTGCAAACACAGGTGATTCAAATGTATATTACGTGAATAATATCGGCTTTCTAGATTATGAGGTCATTTTGATTATTACTTAAATACAAGTAAAATCTTTTATATACATTTACGGTTAGGGGGCGTCCACGTCCCCCTCCCCCATCCCCCAATCTCACGTGAGATTTTTCAAAATGTGGGTTTCTTACTTAAACGCGTTGGATGTTTATTGTAAAAAGAAAAAAAATTTGCTTCGTGCTTTAATTTACGACTAAAAGTGAAAAGTTGAGCGTTTAAGCGGGAAGTTGCAGAGATGGCCTTTAGGGTCAACCGTTTTCCTAAGTCTTTTTTTTTCAATCAGAAAAAAAATGCGTGATATTTGCCGAGACCTAGAGAGAGGGGGCTCTCTCCAACGTAAGATTAAATGAGATTTGACTCGACCCCCTCCCCCCCTTAAACACCTCACGTAATTTATGGACGCCCCCTTATACGTAGAACTGGAATCACGGAAAATTGCCCATGATAACCCTAACTAAATAACATGGCAACGTTGCCAGGCCTAAAAATGTAGCCCATAGGAGTGTGAAACGCTCTATAATTCAGAAAGCTTAGCGCTAATTAGATTTCGGTATAATAAATGTCACATTATTGCTCTTTACGAGTATTAACAAAGATAAATGGATAAAGATTTTATTGCTATATAATCTAAATTCTGTAGAAGTATTATTCCATTAAAGTTGTTGAATACGTTATTTGAAGATTTAATTACAATTGGAGTAAGAACATAAAATGGTACTATATCATGACAAGGTGTATTTATATAAGTTGCTAATTAGATTATTAACACCCTTTAATAATAATTTAAATTAATATAATTATATAACTAAAATAAATAAAAGTTTGGTCCCTGTGACTGTGTTTCATTAACACCAAGAAGAGCGCGAGGAACGCATCTTTTCTGGAGTTACTATCCAGGCCAGGCCCTGACCAGGTGCCAACATAAATCTTGGGGACAAAATCAAAGTTAGAAAGACTCTTGTAATATTTTCCACCTGCTCTGCGGCTGCGCTAGCATTTGTACTTCTGCGAAGAAGGTGAGACGGATGTCACATTGTGTCCACACAATTACATCTATTCAAATGCATAATTTTTAAAGATTACAAATACTTAGTTGTAGCAATTCCCGCGTCCATCGTTTCTTTGTCGCGATAAAGTCGTCGAAACAAACTTAACAGATTTAGAGTCTGTGTGGATAGAGAACCTTCGTTAGATTTTAGGTTGCAGCCTTGCGATTCAGTAACTCACTTTTCGAACTCACTCTCAAATCAGTTGTCAGTCATTTTATGATTTGGCATTCTAATAAACAATAAACTACAAGCTCCCACCTTTTCAGAATGCCAAATCAAAAAATGACTGCTTCACGACTCATTTGAGAGCGACCGCCGATGCGAAAACCGCTGTGTGAGTTCGAAAAGTGAGTTACAGAATCGCAGGGCTGCTGTGAAAATCCCTCTTTTTATATTAACCACACCATTACGTCGTTATAGTTAGACAGTAATCATCTTGGTACTTAATATGAAAGAAATTAAACAATATATTTCTACATATTATCTGTATATGCAAAAAATAATTATTATAATTGCCACACCGGTTCTCTTTACGCACAGATTATTTATTTCTACATATTTATTACATATAACACACATAAACTATAATACTGTAATACATATTTCAAATTTTAAAAAGATTGTTTAAACAAGTATCGTTAAGTTATCGCGTATCATAAATCAAATGGTACGTTTTGCTTACATTAGGAGGGCCACAGACCTTGACTTAAAAAGCCGGCTAGACCTTAGTTTTCTTCACGTAACCGACTTTTTGCAAGGACATTAAAATCAGTTCCTTGAAAGTAATAGTTTATGTACACGTGTACTTTACAAAATTGGCTTTATTTTCTTTATCCTTACATTAGTACTTTTTTAAATTATGTTTATAATCGCGGGTCTTGTTACAGGTCTTTGTGTCGTTTTGAGAACTTATACGGTAAGAGGCTACATACAACTAAAACTGTTTAAGAATTACATAAAACCTTTTTGAAGATTCAATTTGTATTTACTTTTATTTTGTTGTATTATTGCAGTACTAAAATACGTATTAAATTCATGGTCCTCATAGCCGTTTAAAGTCTCTTTGTGGCCTTTGAAACTTTGTAAGTTTCTCCAAAAAATAGCTTCTTAAATAATAGTCCGTAGTCAGACATTGTAACATTATGACTTTAGGTATGTTATACAAATGTTTCCGTTATTTTTACGATATACATACTAATATGATAAGAAAGTAATGCTTTACATTGTTGTGTGAAATTTAAAACTCCTTTTTTTGCGAGGTTTTGTTCAATAAAATTGCCAAGCACTCATCGTCAAAATATAAATGTATGCATCTCGGTCGTAGGTTGGCTTTAAACTTAACATGGGTAATCCCGAATAATGAAATACGGGTTATTCCTGTTTAGCTTATTACTCTAAAACCGTAGATTTTAGCCTCTACGTATTGACGCTTAATTGTGTACATCCTATATACGTAATGTTTGTCTCAAAACCTAGGTCCAAAGGTCAAAGGTGCATTTCCTATTAGCAATCAGTTTTGCGGTTACGGGTGAATGACTGTTTGACAAGTTCAGTGTGAACATATACAACAATACAATCTGTGTCATTCAATTGTCTACACTTTAAAATATTCATTGATATAATCTGTTCTTTAAAATTCGTCGCTGGTTTCTATGTACATGATTCGTTCGAAATTTAAATTTTAATATTTTTAATGTCGAATTCACCTCAACCAGCCAGCGAATTTTGTGGGCCTTGATTTAGAACTAGAACCAGAGTCCGCTGATTTCAGTACCTTGAAGTTTACACAACCCTTTCATCCGGCAATCCATATTTTCTAATATCTAATTTAGCAAGTAAGACATGCTCTTCAAATAGTAATAGAGATAGTTTGAAAGATTAAGTCCTCAATCCCTCAACGACGAATATGCTCTCCAAGGGACAGCTTAACTTAAGTGTAAATTTTTTGACGTGACAACGTCTTATAATTCGATGGAGCCGGCTGCACGCACGAAAAAACATGACGCATACGGCGTTACCTCGCTCTGAGGCGTTCCATTTAAGGCTTGTAGTGCAAGCGAGAGCGCGGTACGAGCGACAAAGAGGCGCAATCGGCCTCCACGTTCGGCAGCGTTCGTTCGTTAAAAAATTTACATAATTGTATTAATGTGTACAAATTAATGTAACTTGATCAATTCACTTGTGATTTCCATTTACCTCCTTCTCTATAACCATACAAAATATCTATCAAACAAATAAAAGTAAAATTTTCTTTTTAAAAATGCAACCATTCCATCAGTATTTTCCTATGACGTTGTTGACGTTCAACTATCGTTAGTAAACCGACTTTACAGACAACCGATTTTTTTTATTCTCATACTCCGTATATAATGCTTTGCTTGTTTGAGTACTAGACATTATGTCTGGTTTGTATTTCTTTACAATATGTTTAAGTTATTAATCATCTAGATAGTTGTCAACGGCATCTTATGTCTAAATCTAGGTTAGGATTAATGAGGTTGTGACGCCCACACTAATGAACCGTTACTTTCGTGTATTTCATAAGTGTGAAGCATATATACTTAACGTAATACGAGTATGGATTATTGTCCCCGTACGAGCGGGTGTTATATGCGCAGATAGACAGCAAGTCCATTGGTGCAGTCGGAGTTTGAACCTACGACCTGAGAGATGAGAGTCGCACGTTGAAGCCACTAGGCCAACACTGCTCGTGTAAAATTTCAAGGACACAATGTTATTCAGTAGTATGTATACATTTATTAAATGATACATAATAAACTTTACACAAACAACACATTCGATATATGGTAAGTTTTGTGATGTCATGATAATTTTTAAGATATTTTAAACCTATAAAAGTAACTATGTATAAATTTGACCTTTAGACAAGGTAAAAGAAACATATTCTTTAAAAGAAGACGTAGATATATTTTTTTATATAAAGATAGTGTATATCAAATAAGACTGGATAGCTTGTCCTCGAACATCTAAACGCATCTAAAGATGAAATTGGAAATAAAAATCTATGATGCTTACCTTCTCAATCTAGCCGCCAATCAAAAGATTTTTTTGTAATCTATGAATGTTTAAATTGCAATGCAATGATAAATTTTAAATTTTGCTTCTAATTCCATGGGCACACATCGCGCATTTACTTTCAAATCGGACATTTTCCAATAATCCAAATAAAGAGAAAAATAACAAGCTATAGAAAATATTTATTATCACCAACTTGATTTCCTTAAACCCAAAGGAAACTTACCAAGTGAGTGAGTTCTTCGTAAGATCATTATCTGAAAGACTTTGTACCGACAGCTTTAATGTAGATTAATCGACATAGTATACGTATATTAGATTCAAGGAAGCGATTGACGTTTGTATTTTCCGATTCCACTCATCATTTTATAAGGAAACCAACGAAATTGTCCCATCAATAGCCAGTTCTATGAATATTCCAACAAATTCGGTCATTGTATTAATGGGCGAACTTTGCTTTAATATTTATAAAATACAGTTTTTAAATAAAAGTTTGGGTTTGGATTAAGGCCTGATTTAACGTAACAACAGCCATTTTCACATTATTAACAAATGCTGATATTAATTTTATTATCAAGTGCATTTAAAATAGAATATAAAAATGTTTTTATTAAAAAATTCAAGCGGTCACACTTCGATAGGCCCTTTGGGAAAAATACATAATTAAACGGTATAAAAACTGAATATTAAAACTGGGATATGAATCGCTTTTGGAGTTACGGAGTAAGTGCAGGGTGCAATTCTGGTGCATCTACGCGCGTTGACAAAT
The DNA here is from genome assembly GCA_963693345.1 of Pieris melete. NCBI lineage: Eukaryota > Metazoa > Arthropoda > Insecta > Lepidoptera > Pieridae > Pieris > Pieris melete. Next base: position 2,360,192 of record CAVNZK010000002.1, on the reverse strand, counting down.
TGACCGACGTCACGGCCTCACGAAAACTTATAGGAATTAGGTACAAAGTATTCATAAGGAAAAACAAATTTAGAACAGCTTAAATCAGTACAAAATATGACCTCGAAACGTTCACAATAGTATTTGCATCGTTGTTTTTCAGCATCAAACAAAGGAAGTTACGCTTATATGTAACTGTTAATTTTGTAACAGTTTTGTTACATAAAGAAAACTATGTCCGCCACGTGGTGACTCATACTCCCGTTATGAAAATTAATACGTTATTTCCTTTACCACATTTTTCTTAAGGCGAAGCGCACTGAAAAAACTAGACCCTCTGATCGTGAAATCTTAATATCCTGCTATCAAATTATATTCACGCTGTGATGGACGCAGACTGATTTTAATAATGGCAATATATTCTAACAATTCTAATTTAAAATTCCACCGTTCCTTCCTTCCTTCCTATAAAATAGTCAGGTGTATATGTCGCTAAACTAGGTGTGAACCTGTATTTCAGCATACAGCGCCTAACCCCTTAAATATATCAGACAAAAAAATCTAGCATCAAGTACATAGCTCATTGACAAAACTAATATCTTATAATGTACAATCTATTTAACAAGTTATGTTATGGTGTGGAGTGTTTAAAGTGTTCTCCCTATAAGTGCAGAGGGTGCATGTGTGTGTTGGAAGAGTGTCTTAAATACTATTTTACAAAAAAAAAATACATAATATTCCGTTTGACAAGCAAGTAACCAAGTATAAAAACTTATTTGTTTAATCAATTTCAATTTTGGAACAGTGAGACATAGTGAACAGGAAGGGGTGACAAAAATATAAATGTACCAATAGGTATTTATTAAAATTGTCTATAAAACAACTAAATGACGCAGGTAGTGACTCATGTTCTCGGTAACCAATTTGCTCCAATTTGGTTGCATGGATTATGTGCATTGAGTCTGTACTCAACCTCTGTAGGTTAATGGATTAGCAGAAACATTTTATATATGTCTATTTGTTTCATACACGTTTTATTACAAATAAAAAGTTAGTGGATCAATCTTTAAAGCATTGCAGAATTTAAGTTGTTATCGGGTTGGTTACAAAACTATATTATGCATAAAGTATTGTGCACAATGTTTTACTTCCAAAGCCTACAATAACTAGTGAAAAGTTTGTCTCGCGTCCTAATATTTGTCCTGATGTACTTTCTTCTATTGCTTCGCTATACTAAAATATTTGAAGTGATATGTCGTCCTGTTGATATCATTACCTCATGTGATTACGAATAAGGTACTACATGTTTTTTTTCCTCTGTACTATAGACAACTTATTGTCAAATACTCAAATTACGACATTGAAAAGATTTAAACAATTATAAAGCAATACAATATTTACAGATGTACACACGTTAGTTAGGAATTATTCACTTTTTCATACAACATTCGCACCGCAACACGTTTCGACTCCTTAGAAACCACGCAAGATACGATGAAATTTGTATTATAATGGTACTGTAGTAAAAATAACACTATTGAGGGAAATATGTGTAGATAATAGACCATAGGAAGGTGCACACAGCAATATACCTACGTTATACCTGCCTAAGGCCTTTACGAAAACATAAGCTCTAAGCAGATCTAACCTACATCTGTTACAAGAGAAACATTATGACGCCAATAAAACCTCAAATGATTTATGAGAAATAAATTTAGGTGTCATGATTCAGACACCGCCAATTGTTCCCGTTAGATAAACTCGTTAATTAAATGTATCATACATGGGGTTAGGCATATAATACGTACGTAATATACGGTCATATCCGTACCTATTTATTGATCTTTAGAATCAAGTAGGTGATCGGTATACTGTATATCACGCAACAGTTTCGCCGGGAATCAGACATCTGGGTAAGCAAGTGTCCAAGTAATTCGCGTAGGCCGCCTCTGACTCATGGAAAATTTGTTTTAAACCAGCCTAAAGAAGTTGTACTTTCGACCCAGAATCGAAATGTGATTCAACTTGGATGATAAATATTTATAATACATATACGTGATAAAGTTAATCATTAAAAAAAATACTTGTTGCATTTTATTGCCATACTAAATAGAAGAAGAGAAGTAAAGATGTTAGCGTCGTAAGGTTGGTTTAACCAATCATAAATTATACTATGTATTTACATAATATATGTAAAATGAAATGGCTAGAGTTATGTTAGTATCTAGGTTCTTGTTCTTTTTCTTTTTGTGAAAACTTCGATCAAGGGGATTTGATTGTATGTTATGCCGGCGCGGCTTTGAGTCGTCACTCCATGCTCTTGGTTCCCCGAGACGGATAACCAATTCCTATTAAAACCACTCGGGCTTCCCCCAACCAATAAAGCCTTAGAGCCTCTGAGTTGTCATTTAATCAGGCCTGCATTTCACTTAACAGTAGATGAAAACGCGTTATGCACGTTCGAAGAAGATTTTCACTTTTTGTTTCCACAACAGATGTCTACTCTTGAACTTGAAAATCTAAATAATGTATACAAACACTATCATATGCAACCTTCATACAAATGATAGGTAAATGAGGCTTTATAATCGCCGCATTGATAGAACCATCAATTCTATCGCTGGACAAAAGCCAGGGGTTTGCTAGGCATTTGTCCAACACTTCCTAGAACACTTAATTATCTTCTATTTTTACATTGCCTTCTTAATTGGTCATGCTATAGGCGTTTGGTGCAGAGGTCCTAAGGCATCCTGCACAATTTAAAATGGTTATAGTGCATCCTTTTAAACTATTAAGAGCATATTTGGTAATACATAATGTGTCATATATCTAATTATTCAATAAATATGTAGAAATATATGATAGGAAATTATGCCCCTCGTTTTCTTTCTTAATCTACCTTTTTCGTCAGAGGATGTTACATGTTATACATAATCTGATAAAGTGTTTGTATTTTTAAATTGCTTAGAACTGTGTGGATATAGGACTAAAACAGTCTTGACAAAGGTTTTTATAGCATATGCCAATTTAGTTCAAATATTGCCATGTAAAAAAATAATTATAACAAGAATTTTAAATAGGACCCGGACCGTGAAAGAAAATATCTTAAGGAAACCGACTGGTCAAAGACCAACAAATCAATTAATAAGAACATAAGGCTAATCAACAAACAAAAGACATAAAGCAAATAAACCCGCCTAAAGAAAAATGATAAATAGATGTAGAGATGTTCTGATGCTCCATTTGCATTGGGGTTTCCAGATATGCACAGCTAACAACTGACCTCCTTTTTTACGAAAAACAAAAGAAGTCTCTAAAAAGTGTGAATTTTCAAACAACTGTATTGAATATATAAACAAGGGACACATTAAAGTTTATTTTATATCTCTTTGTTATATTTATCCTCAAATATACAAAATCTATTTACGCTATGGTGTTTTCCGGACCAATTTAAATACGATCAGCATATCAATGTTTTATAAAGATTATTTCAAATCTACAGGACGTTTCTGAGGAAGTGATTATGTATGCGTAGTATGAGTTGCCGGCGAGTAAAACATACGTATCACGTTTGCGAAAATGAGTTTTTACAAGCGTTTCGATTTAAATAGCAAATTAATGATTTTGTATCGTGCAATTCTTTTAGTACGTTTTAGTAATTGTAGTAGCTTCTTTGTGTCTTGTGCCGTTGGTGACTGTTAACTGTATACAGTGTATTCACCTCAGCCTCGAAGATTTCAGAACGCCGAGTATGTTTCAATGTGCCGAGCGTTGGCAAGCTTTTATAAGTAAGTCAAATGTTCTGTTTCAGACATTATCTTTTAAAAATTAAAATATATTTAAATAAATAATAAGAAATTTTAAAGATTAAAAAAAAAAATCACCCATTATGATTTTACGAATTTTTGGCTATGATTTTAGGGTCAGGCGATTTTCATACAAAACTTAGAAGCTTTTAAGTTTCAGACAAAACAGCTTGTTTTAGTTTTATGTAGAAATCGCATGTTATTTATAAGATAACTAAACCGTAATCGCGTAATCTTCGTTTTCTGATGTAAACTCGTACTAGGCGCTACGCGTGCGCAGATCTCGGATGTCGCTAATTCCGTGCGCTTGTGTTGAATCACTAATCATTAGTAGAACATTAATATTCCTGTAGCTTGTTCACTCAGTCGCTAAAAATATAACAAGGGCAAATCACATGGCCATACTTGGATCACATGAAATAACTACCAAATCTCTGTTCCTGTTTCGGTAAAGATTTTATTATCTGTGGGTCATTGCATTTTATCATAGATGTGTGTGCTCAAAAGAGAAACATTTCTCGAACCCGCATTGAATAAATCAATTACTATTCATAAATATTTGCATAATACACTTTAGAAAAAAATCGTATAAATATTTCACAAACGTAACCAAATCTTTATTTTGACAAGATTGTATTCTATTTCTAAATCTCAATATATATAAATTACGTGTCACGTTGTTGGTCCGCTATGGACTCCTAAACTACCGAACCGATATCAATCAAATTCGCACACCGTGTGTAGTTTGATCCAACTTAAAAGATAGGATAGCTTACATCTCAATTTATACTCGTAATATTATTTTATTGCAAAATATTTGTTTAATTTTTGATAGTCACAATTCTAATAGATGGCGCTGTGTTGAAAGTACCAACGTTTCATGTGAAACGCTGGTACTTTCAACACAGCGCACACACACAGCTTATGTAAGCTACAATTTAATGGCATAACCACCAATAAGCATGGTGGTCCCCATGACTGGTGTTCTCCTACCGTTTTCCTTGAATAGTTTGCTGCTATATAATAAAACAAAAACCTTAGCCACAGCAACGCTTGGCCGGTCTGCTAGTCTAATATATGTCGGACCAATATTGTAATATCAAATAAGCTTCTAGTATTAACGGTTTTGAACAGGTTTGACTTTGATGTTGTTAATTAAGCCCTGTCTCACATAATTACAATGCAGCTGACAGTAACTCCATTGCTCCGAAATATATAAAATTATTATATATTACCTATTTACACTATCATAAAATAATTAATTGCCAATTTTAGTGAACATCTCAATCATATGATGGATAAAAGAAGTAACAAGGCTGAAGTGACGCACAAATTATTACAGCCTAAACTTATGCATTTTAATTACACAACATTTGTAGAATTGTAAAATGTAAGGTATTTCGGTCAATTAAAAAACAATTTAAATAACATACTTTTATTTATTGCCATAGTCTTCAGTAACAAATGTAAAAACTTCTAATGACTGATAGTTTTACCACCTATTCTACTTTAATTATTAACACGATTCGCATTAATCTTAACGGCATTGCATTCTAAAAACTATAGGTAGTAAAACTCGCTAGTGAAGGTAGAGTTTGATTTTATATATAATATTATCAATACAATTAATTCCCAAGTGATAATATCAATTATATAATAATAATAAGCCTTAGCAACCTCTTGCTTTATATTTTATTTCTTCTGTTTTATTAAGAATCTGAGTATTCATTTTTAATAGACACAACGCGGTTTAGTAGATTCTTTAAAAAACTTTCAATCAAAAATACACACAATTGAATTGTTATATGTATGAACGTTAAATTTGGAGCATGTCATCAAACTCAAACTCAAAATATCTGTATTCAAGTTACCAAGTACACTTTTGAATTGTCAAGTTAAATTAATTGTAAATTTACATCTACTACCAGTTCGCAAGTCAAGGGCGTAGAGCGGGTAAGAAGAACTGGCAAGAAACTTTTCGCCACTATTTTTAATCGCCAAGTATTGTCATACAAATTGTTTGAACTGGAGCAAATCAATCCCATCGTATAGGATAGTATGTTAGACGAAATCTATGAAATAGTATAAGTTAAGGTACACGGTTATCACGTGGAGTTTAACTCTGTGATGCTGGATTAGTTCAGTCAATGTGGTTTCCAGGAACTTGTTTCGGTTTTGTATATGTTCAATTATTTAGTTTAAAACTTTCTTGCTCAGCTATTCTGTTCCTCTTGCCATGAGTGCACTTGAGTATATTTATTTTCATTGTGACATCTTCTATCTTAGTTATTTTATCTATTCTTTTCTTCCTAATGGCACAATAGTAAAGGTACAATAAACGCAAAGGAAAAGGAAATTACGAGGTGGATAGACCAGATTAATGAAACAACAGAAATGGCGGGATTTGTAGGAGACCTTTGCCAAAAAAGGGAACACAGATATCTAGAAATGAATGAGATGAAAGTAATATTAATGTAAAAAATATCTGAAATATATGGCTTTTGTTATTTAGTTTAAAATGCTCATAAAAGCGCAGTTTTTATGTACCTCTTGTGGGGTAATTGTAAAACCTTAATGATGCGGCAAAACATGAAGTGATTTCATTAAATTGACAGCTAAAATTGTCGTTGAAACGATAGTCGGCTGGTGAGATCATTTGTTCATTTTCTCTCTACCTCTATTTTCGCTCTACCATAAATATCGTACATGGAAGACGTAGGATGCAAAATATAGACCATAGCAAAGTTTTCTATAATTAATAAAGCATTCTTATAATGTCTTATAAATAGTATTAAGTATAGAAATGTTTCGTATATAGGACTGACCTTAATGATACCTAACAATGCCTTATTCAGTTCATTAGCTTATCTACTCATTTTATTTTTTATTAATAAATTAACATGAACCGGTTTATATATTTTATTTTACACTAGTATATATATGTGTATTATTTTTTTTAATTTTTTATGCCTTTGTGCATTTCCTTGCTGTCTAAGTCAGACTTATTTTTATGGAATCGCTTTGGCAGTACAGCTCGGGCTGTTTTGGCGAGTGTAGATCCAACCATACTTATCTTTTACTAAATGATTGTATAGTTTAGTTGTACCGCAGAACATTCTTTATACATGTCCTGTAGTCTATTGTCTATTCTACTCACGCCCGATGTAGATAGATATAGGACCGAAAAAATCGGTAATAACAAATGAATAACGCTAATCTAATTCATTGTCGAGATTAATTTTCTCATCGTTTCTGAAATACAATACTTGCAAGTCATATTTGACCATTTATTCACCAAACGTTTGTGAAATTCTCCAGCTTCAGGCATCTAATTTACATTTTGTCTATCCGATGTTTTTCGACGCTTCATTTTTTTTTCCTAAACATCACATGTCATCTCTCTAACCCCCAGTATATCAATGAAGCCTCTTTGGAAGACGTCTACGTCCGAATTATCACGTATCCTGTCCGCCAAAGCCTTTTCCTGGGCTAGCGGATGCCACGCACCAAGTGTACATCCAGGGTCGTCACCTGTCAAGTAATAGTGGCAACGTTTAGTCGCACGTACGGATGGTACGTACTCGAAGACGCGTACGCGATGACATCGATGTAGGGCGAACCAGATGCCTGGAAATTCAAAAGACTAAGATAAAATTCATATTTTTTTTCATGTAACCCAATAACGTGGCTGTCTTGGGTTTAATTCACGGATAAAATAATTTAATTACGTAGTTAAATACTGATACCCGAGTATCTAATAAATATTTCCGCCGTAAGCCTTTGTGTAATTTATTAAATACTGCTTCAAAATAATACACATAAGAACTTCAATCAAATTCGTATTTAACATAGTGGATCACGTTTAAATGATAATCGCATAAAAGGCTATAAGAATAATTAGAAACTATCTTAAATAATTGTATAACATTCCTCGAGATATTTACATATCCTATGTTTATAATTATTTATACCCAAAAATATATAAATGACCAATTCGCAAATTTTTCTACAGAGTTTTATTATTATAAGATCTAAAGTGTATGCTTTACCTATGAAACCTGAAGAGGGAGGATTCTTTCTTAATCTATAAGGCGATAGATGTTGTAATAAATTCCATAAACGCCATAGCACCGTAGGATTAAGCAAATGAACGTCAGAATCTGGTCGAATCTCGAGTAACCTGGAAAGTAGTAGTAGCTTATTTGTCTATGGTATCCCTCCTTTAAGGAGATGATAAAAAAAGGAAAATACACGCCAAGGGCCAACCAACAAAAATTTACTTTATTTGTTTATTTACTTTAGGCAAACATTATTTAAACAGGCTTATTACAACAGAGTTATAATATACATATTTACATAAAGCCTAAGGATTAATTTAAATCGTTCAAGCATACCAAGGCAGAATTTAAAGCGCAGTACCCAAACCTCACAGTACATACACACGCACTTATGCAAAATCTAGATAGTCTTCGGTGATGCGGAAATGTGAAGAATTTAATGTAGACTACAGTTTACCCAATAGTCTAAAATATACTCACTTTTTGTAAACAGAGAACAGAGGAAAATCAGGGTGATTATACCAGTCTTCAAGGGTTGAGGAGTAGTTAGCGGGATCCCATATTAATATTGATACATTTCTATATAAAGGGTCTTCAAGGAACTTATATTGTGGCTTAGAGACAACCTGAAAAATAAAAACATAAATATAAGATATAAATATAAGAATATAAACACACAAATATAAGAAATATTATTTTACGTGGAACCGATCTTACGACCTCGTTACGCAGGTCTATGATTGTCTCTTAACTTAATTTGCAATAAATTATGAATAATTAAAATTGTATAAGCTAAAACTCCATGCTATCACGGCTAATGTGTTACCTGATACTTTTGGCTCAAGTAATTACCTAGTATTTACTCAACTTAAATTGTATATGTGACTATGGACTACCAAATTAATAGTCGTTAATTTGTAGATTTCAAATCGAATAAACCACAGGAATTAACAGTTTTAAACTAATTTGACTTTGATGTTGTTATTATATGAGCTCTGTTTAATAATGACATTGGCAGTTGACACTGGAACCATAACTCCGAAATATATAACTTTACTTTCTTTATGGTGTAAAAATAAACCTGAGAATTGAGGATACGGAAGGTCGTCTTCGAACCCACGTCATCAGTATAGTTTTCGGTTGGAGCGTTATTAAATCTAAGCACCATCTCATGAGAATCTGGAAATAAATGTTTAATTTTACAATTCTATTTGGAATTTTAAATCAATTCTCTTATGAATAATTCGATAGTTCTAAGAGAATTTATTTAAAATTAAGTTTAGAATTAAGTTTTTCTTATACTGTGTGGTGCGTGTTTATACTTATGTTCTCTCAGTTTTTTGGTAGGTTAATCTAAGTGTGCCAATCATAAGGCATCTGGGGGTTATATATAACGTCCTTTGATTGTTTTATGAAAAAACTCTTTTACCAAATTAATACGTTTGACATTATTATTTCGCACGCAAAGTTTACTTTTTGCGATACTAACTATAACAAAATATATCTAAAACAACAATAGACGAGATGTTAGTGGATATTAAATATAGTTTTACTGATATAATAAAACGCACGTTAAAAGACAGGAAAGCGGAACAATGGAAGTAAACAACACGATTAGAAATAAAAGACTTAATAATTACGTATACTTATTATCAATTATTGAGCAAAACGTTCACTTTTTTCTTAGGAATATTTCCTTGACCTTTAATAAAGAGTAATTAAGAAAATTGCAGGAGTCCCTCTCGTGTGAGAAAAGTTCAATAAATTCATAACATAATTAAACATCTTCGTACTACTGAAAAATACTGGTATATACCATGAAAATATGTAGAACTCAGTATAATACCGTGAATATGTTAAATCGCTTAATGAAATCGTCAATCGTGAAATCATATGTCGTTCATATGTCGCCTCAGATTATTACCGAAAATTAAAATATGAAATATTTAAAAAAATTGTGGCTCAATGACGCTTGGTCTTAGTCAGTCTATTTTAGTTTCTTGCCGATAATAGGTGTGATAATTGATAATAATTTATGTTTCTATTTAAGATTAGAGATATCCATCATAATTTAAACAATTATTTGTTGCAACACGTGCAGGACGACAGTTTAAATTGACACAAATAGAACTAAACTGCTATAATGTTTGTGATACATTATTAATGGTTTTAATTGACTGAGGCAATTCTATTGTTTGCAGAAATCGTCACCATTTGACATTTATTATACATCATACAATTAGCCCATTCATTCCCGAGAGCACATTTTTAAATCTTCCGTTTTATTTCCACAATCTAAAGGAATTTTTACCTTGCGACTAATTAGCAGTTAGTTCAAATAAGTGATTACCGGAATTCTATGCACGTGCATTTTTAAAAATACATTTAGGTTGTTTTGGCGTAAACCACCTTCCTTAAGTTTTATCAACAAGTACGTAAATTTGCAGCTGCTTGAAATATTTGTATATTCGACGTCACATATGTTTAACATTTGCTTTTCCCTGTTTGAAGCGCACTTGACAAAAACATAAAACGTATGTTTTCGTAGAACATAAAATAAAGTGATCATTTTCATTGTCAGTTTTACCTCTAGGTTACGAAAAGCTTTCGAGAAAGGACAAAGACACGCGTGCGGTTAGGTGACTAATACGACACTTAAATTATTTGTTGAATTAGTCATCCCACCTACTATGTATATACGCTTTCGCTCATGGTTATATTTGTTAAGGATCGATCTAATCATGATTTGTACTAGCTTGTACAACAACAAAATAATATGATGGTGGACTATGTTTTCGGCAAATATCACACTTGTCTCGTATTAAGTCAAAAATCAATCTTTGAAAATAAAAGCGAAGCGAGGTGTATAAGTAATATAATGGAACCAAAGAACAGAAATAGGCATACAGGAATATGGCTTGCCATCGGAATGGAAAAGGTGGACAATATGTGGCCACTTTTCCTGAGACATTGAGTTTTTGTATGTATTCAATATAGGTTACTGAAACGCCTCCGATTATACACAATTTATATCCACTTGATAGGGTTTTAATATCCAAACCGGAGTAGACGCTTTTAATCAAAATCGGTGCGTTATTATGGTGCATTTAAAATGTTCTATATTATTATTGTATTCATCTTACTAACTTCAACACTAACTACAAAGTCATCGCCATAGGTTTGATGTGATTTTTATATACAATAATTATACATAAACACTGGCGCCAACCACGACTCGGCGCCATAACATTAGCTTCGAACTTCCATATCAGCATTCAAGATAGCCGTGCATTTCTGAACTTAGATCTCGATAATAATGCATAAATCAAACCATCTTTGCATAACTATTAACTATATCAAGTAAAGTATACTTGACTTTAGTTGTTATTGTATATCTTATGGCATAATATTGTTTTATTACGAAGGCTTTGATGTCTGAGAATATATTTGTAATCCCTGTTTTGTGTTATCTTCGAATTTATATCCATTATTTGTCTGCCATAAGCATATTACCATTGATTATACGTAGGTAGAGGTAAAGAATTCGGCTCGAATCATCGTACCTATTTAGGAAGCCATTTTAATAATTAGCATCGTACATATTGTATAAGTTGCATCGGTATTAATATCCTTTAATCAAGTTACAAAGTTGTTATACTAAAATATTCCTTTATTCGGTGTGCCGTTCATCATAGGTCTCTTCCAATTTAACTAGAAGGTCTATAGGTTATATGTAATTATATTTAATACATAATTTAGAATTAATTTTAAGTAACTAGTGTGCTATAACTAGTATACTATAACTAGTAACTAGTATTAAAATATTGTCTAAATCACGAGGAAAAATGGTAATATTCTAAATCCGTGAAACTTGTCTCCATAACCAAAATAACATCGTGCGACTTACGTACTCTTAAGGCAAAATATTCAATAGCTACAATCTAAGGCATTTACATACCTTGTTTCTAAACAATCATTGATTCCAATACATTAAAGCTGGCAATTTAAATAGTTCTTTAACTACGCTCCTTTTTATTTCGTTCGTAAAAGTAAAAACAATTGCACAATACCAAAAGGTGCGCCCAAAATGACTAGGTTAGCATGAGTAACGTCAGTAAAGCCCCGTCTTCATATATGATTTGGGACCTTCTTTGAAACTGCTTGTGCATATAAATGTGTTAACAAAGCGCAGATCACCCGATGCGATAACGGTCGCTCACCCGTGCATAGTCACACTTGTAATATAAATGCTAGGTATTTGCATGCCACGTACGAAATATCAATAGCACAATAATTTCTTTCGTATTAGCCACATTTAAATGGCTGAGGAAACATTAGATTCGTTGTAGGCTTGAGGAACGGATCGGTAATACATCGATGGAAGTAATGCAAGAATTTGTTCTTGATAGAAATAAATTTTGTTATCATAAAATTAGGCCCAACTGACTAATCTAAGTTAGTTAGTATAATATTGAAAAATATGTAACGTACCAATAAATTTTCCGAATCGAGATCCCAGTAATGCTCCAGCACTTGTCACAACCGCACACGTGTTATACAGCCGATTTCCTTGTAACGGAGATTTTGGGATTGAATAACCTAAATCTAAAAATGGTTCATCATTCGCTATCACCGTTTTTACTGCAACATTTTTTAGTGCGCACAAAATATCCTTGCGACTATTTCGTAACGGACCATCTCTCTCATATTTCACATCGTAGGTATTTTGATTGTCTAATCCCGATGTAAAAACTTTGCTGTCACCCATTAAAACACGGTGGAATTCTTTTAACACAAGCTCTCTAAATTCCCTTGACTGGTCCTCACATTCTGTTGTTGTCAAATCTGCACACTCGTACTTATCCGTATCGAACTCTAATATAGCCTTATGTAAGTTAGGAAAACGAGGCTTTCCATGACTTTTCACAATTATATTAACGGACGGTCGATCTGAAGACAGTTTTGTATTTGAAGACTGTGAAATATGGCCAGTCTTGAGCACAACCGATCTTCGCGATTTCAGAATGGAATCATAGAAAGATGATTTGTTTATCTTAAATGATTCTAACTTTTCTGGAGAGGCATCTTGAAAGTGTAATCTTGAACTTTTTCGCGCAGCACCAAATTGTGAATCACTAAACAATTTCTGTCTTTCAATACTCATCCAATATTGAGACCATATTAAATATAAGTAACCACACATCCCAAAACACAAGAGGTTAATAAAAATCCACACAGACATCGCTGCAGCCTTCATTTTTACTAATTTACTTAATATATTGTTGAAAATGTGCACTACGTCCTAATTAACATAATGGCATTTGATCAATTCCTTTATTAACTAAAATCAAAATAGCGATACATGGGTAACCGAGGGCGGAGTAAATCAGCTGACTAACGTGATTCTACGCATGCGCCAAACTCCAAGAAAAAAAAAGAAATATGCAAAAGCATTGACGCAGGCCTCTTAGAATTTGCGGCTCCTTAACTTTAAGGTTTAGGTAATTTTAACATTTAAATACACGACTATACCTAATTTATACTTAATTGCACGCAATTTTTTTAAAGGCGTTAAAAGCGATAAAATATTTAATAGTCTACAGTAGGCGTTTAAAATGACAGACGACAGTTTAAATAAGGAACTATTAAGAAGAAATAAGGTTAAATTGTTGTATCGCAATCATTTATTTTCTCTCTTCTTTCATTAAACTAAAGGTCAACAAACTAATTTAATATTTTTTATTGTCTCAAACCATCAGATAGGTAGGTACTGCTTTTGGGTTTAGGTATTTAGCTGGATTAGGTATTTTCAGAGTAGGTACCGGCGTAGGGCCAGGAACAGAAACGTGGGTAACACTGAAAATGTTAAGAACGGGCCAGTTAGAAACATTACTAATGAAAACTTAACGTAGTATATTGCATTCATTTGTCATTTGTTTTTGGTAATTAGCGATTAGAATTAACATTTAGGCGTCAGGAAGCTTTGTACCAGATTGATTCCCCATACTTTAACCGACGACCAGAAACACCTTCGCATTGACTGGTGTGCCAAATGTTAGATAAGGTCAACGGCGGTGTCTCAAATGCTTTATTTGACATCGTCACAGGTGATGAAAGCTGGACATATTGCTACGCACCCAAAACTAAAGATAAAATTCGAGGTATTCGCTTTACGAGCCCCGAAGATGCGGTTAAAGCGTATGAAAATGCCATAGAAGAGACCTCTAAGAAAGAATGGGCCCACTGCTTTCCCAGTGGTTCCATCGAAAGCGACGATGTGTAGAGAGGAACGGAGATTACTTCGAAAAACAACAAAAGTATTGGCAACTTTCTACATTAAGTCGTGTTTCATTTTCTAAACATTTTCTGTGTTAACTAGGTATTAGGTAAACCATTATGTTAAGGACTTGGTGACTGTAGTTTCTGTGTATCCACGTGTCATCTCAGTTTATGGAAATATTGTCTAATAATAGAAGAAAAATATTTACAATAGTATTTAAACACCTATGCTTACTGTACTCCACCCACCCGCCTGTGCATTTGACCATATTTTACCACACAGGTACAAGACCAAGTAGTAAGCACAAAGTAATTTTAGGAAAATATATAGATTACCAAGTTATTTTTAATATTGAAACCAAAACAAAAATACAATACAAACTTATCAATGTAAATAAAAGGATGTTTAGTTAAAAGTATGACTATATTTTTTTTCTACAAACACAATTAGTAATATGATCATTAACAAGACCACTAGCCTGCATGAAAGCATAACATATTGTAGAACCAACAAATTTAAAACCTCTCTGTTTTAATGATTTTGAAAGTTCTTTTGAAACCTCTGTTTCTGTCGGCACTTCCTTATCAGATGTCCAATTGTTAATTATTGGTTTATAATGGACAAATTTCCATATGAAATCTGAAAAGTTTTCTTCATTTGACTCCATATCTATATAACATTTTGCATTGTTGATGATAGCTTGAATTTTACCTTTATGCCTGACTATTCTTGTTTCACTTAAAAAAATTTGGACACAATTATCATCAAATTTTTCAATTTCATAGGGATCAAAGTTATGAAACAGTTGTCTATAACCTTCTCTTTTCTTTAAAATTGTTATCCATGATAATCCTGCTTGCTGTCCTTCTAAGCAAAGAAGTTCAAAAAGTTTTTGACTATGTAATTCAGGTACACCCCATTCATTGTCATGGTAACTAATATACAAAGGATCATTATTAACCCATCCACATCGTTTCATTTCAGTTGTGTAAATAATTATGTAAATAATCTCTTCTATTTCTATAGAAGAATAAGATTATGACATGAATTGGAATTAGAATATGAACCTAAGATACAATAATTCACTTGATTATAATTAATGACATTACACTATAACTACATAAAGTACAGTCTTAGCGTCTCGGTAAAGAAACAAAAGGGCATGGCCCGCATGGGCGGTATTGATGGTGAATGGTGATTGGTGATTACTGATTTGTTTACCGGCTCGATATTTTTTATTTAGATACTTGTTCTGTTCTGTCAGTCAGTTACTGAAACTGATGTTATACCTATTATCTGCCTGTGTTTAAGTTGTCATTTATGTACATTGACAAAAAATTTACGTATGTTATTATTTATTCTGTGAAAATGCTTTTGCTACGAAATTGTTAGTTCTCGCGCCAAGAAAATTATCATTGTTTACTAAAACTTTTCCTTTCTTTTTTGATTTTGACATCAAACGGGAGCTATGACTTATGGTCCGCGCTAAGTCTCGTTTCAAAATCTCACCCTAAAACCCTGACATACACTTAAAAAATGTAGAAATGAAAACGATAAGCCGTAATTTGGGTGTTTATATTATATCATATCGAATTACAGATGTACAAAACTTTTTAAAATATGTTATTTTTCTTAATACGTCAGTCGTATAAGCTTGGAGTATTTAGATTTATGTATCCTGTACAAATTAGCCACTTCGGCCCGCCATATATTCTAGCTAACTTTGATTGATGGTTGCATCGATGTGGTTTTATGTACCGACGAGTTTCAGACCCATTAATAAAATTCTTTATAAGGCGTTCGTTATTTCTACCTAAAGTGCCCTGTGAGAGTTGATGAAGAAGGGTGATATATTCGGGCTTAGATAGTTCCATTGTGATTCGATTCATCTGAAAATATTTTAGAGAATTTTAGAGATGCTTGACCTAATAAAAAAAAACAATCAATGGCGCTACAACCTATTTAGGTCTGGGCCTCAGATTTCTGTATATATTTCATGATCTATTGTTAATTGAATAGACAAGTAGATCAGCCTTCTGACCACACAACGTCAATTTTTTTTTGCGTCTAAGGCATGTGCCGGTGTCCTCATGTTTTCCAGGCCGCACGCGTGACTGTTAAATGCGCAAATAGACAGAAAGTCCATTGTTGCTTAGTCAGGGATCGAACCTACGACATCAAGAACGAGAGTCGCACGCTGAAGCCTGAATAAAAGCCTCCGATTTTGATGAATCTCTTTGTGTGTGTTCAAGTGGATTGAATAGATTTACAATTAGATATTTTTTGTATTTAAGGGTCGATTCGACCAAACTTCAATTTATACACGAGTAACTATACCAGGATTAATCTATTCCATCATTTTAATCTCGAGTAAATCCATAGTCGTTTTTCCACGTAATCGATAGTATAATTGCGCTAGGAATAACAATACGCGAATAACAGAGAGAATGGTGAACGAAAATAAAACTCGGCAAATAAATGTTGTTCTACAACGGGACAGTTTAAGAGCATACATCAGTCAACTCGATTTTGCCGTATTATAGTGTGAAAAAGTAGCTTTTAGGCAGGTGTCAAACGACAACAAAAAGTTTTTATTTGTTGTTTGTTTGAGGCTGTCGTCTAAAAAGGAACTTCTGTTGAGCCTAGTTGAATTTCGTTATAATATAATAGAAAATAAAAAAAACTAAAAATAAATAAATAAATAATAAATTGTTTAAACGTTTCATTATACAATGCCAGACTATTAATTAAGTGCGTCGCGTTGACTTGAAATTAAAACACAGAATACATATTTGTGAAATGACAGAAATCAGATGATTGGACTGATTGACGCCATTAAATTATTCTAGGAATAGCTGTTATTCCGTGCGAAACGGCGGTGTAGTAATAATCCCCGAATAGGCCCACTATTCTTAGAATTTGTAGATGGGAAAACGTAAAATTGATTTACTCTCGATTAACTGACGATTTATTCTAAGATTAAGATTTACTCTTGTTTGGTCGAATCCACCCTAAGTCAGTCTACTCCGCTAGTAACCTATAAATACATACGATTAATTTAAGCTGCCGATCAGTTAGGGTTGTTGTGATTGGTCCTAACAATAAAACGCTACTATTTTGCTGTAAAGTTTCAGGATCTACTATAATTAGTTCATTACTTCCATTACTTTTTATTTCCTCATTTAGTATAAGAAACATGTATTCAATCGGGCTTTTATCATTAATTTTCTGAGTGTCAAATTCTTTTTGGATCTGTTTCTCTGTCTTTTTACAACATAGAGTTTTTAATTGGTTGACAAGTACATTAAAAAGTAACTCCCTTTTCTCGTCATCGAGACTATCGTCTTGAATTGAAAGCCGTTTTGAATTTAGAAGATCATTTAGTTTCTTCAGTGCAAAATAGTTTGCGTCATTTTTTGCATCCAAGCTAATCTTTTTATTTTCAAGCCTAAAAAATGGCATTTGTTTCTGTTTTTTGTCTATAATGCTTTCGTCATTTTTATGTTCAGAAATTCCATAAAAGCTCTTTTTATTTGAGTCTCTTTCTTTTAAATTCAATGCTTGATTCTCTTTGATCAGGTTGAATCCAGCAGCTACTTTGGCAATATCGCTTAAATCATAATCGTTTTTAGATGGTTGATCGTTTAACATTTTAATTAAATCTTCATCTGACAATTTTGATAACAAATATGTTACATCATCTCCTGTAAATAGTGAAATATTATATTAATAAATGAGGTAATAGGAAATAAAATGCGTGATCGTGTTAAAAGTTCCGTGAAGGCGCTTCTATTTCTCGCGTTAGTTTGAATTGTGTCTTAAGATATCAATTTAATTTGGATCTATATGGCTTCAGGTAATCATGTAGATATTAAAAAGGAATAATGTAAGAAGGTATATCGTTTGGGTGCGTGTTAGATTATAAAAATCTATATTACCATCCCAAAATATTAGTATAGGTATATTTTAATACCTATAAGGTAGCCATTGATCTGACAAGTTAAAGCGCGCAAAATAATATTATATGCTCCAAAAAAACATAATTGTGGCTATCATGAATACATTAAAATTTCCTATACCTAAGTGCCTACTTACCTTCATTTTTTACAATGGAAGTTTTTGGTAAGTTATTTTCATCAGGCAAATAACTCTTAGATGATATAATATCAGCTATATGATTATCTGGACCTTCATCATCCATAAAATAAATGGTTTTATCGTTGGACGATATTGAAAATACTCTGGCGACCTTAGAAGAAAGGGAGGAATTATAAACAATTAACAGTATTTTTTTATGTGAGCGTAAATTTATATTTATAGTCTCAGTCTCTTCACTACACTTTAAGTTAAAAATTAAACGAAGAGCTTGCGAAATATGTAAAGTAGATGTAGATTAGCATCTAAATATTTTGACTCGGTTCTTCGACTTCACCGGTTTTGCCGAGCCAATAAAATATTTTTAAATATTTACCAATATAATAACTATCACAAAACTTAGTAAATCATGTAACTTCATTATACTATACAGTCGCAAGAAACTATAATAATTTTCAATGGGCAAATAATTTCACGCCACTTACACATTTCGCTCTACGACAATTAAAAAATGAAAAAATGTTATTTCCTACTTCTTTGTTTACAAAATATTTTATGAACAAAGCGGTCATAAATCTAAGTTTACACATGCTCATTATTAATCATGATTAATAAAGCAAATTTCGGCATAACTAGAGAGTAGAACTAGCTTTTTGAATAGGGGAGCGTTCAAGTATTACGTAACGAATTGGGGGGGTCTATTTGTAACACCACATAATGGTAACTTTTAGGTATAAAGAGACACTGGGTGGTCGAGAAACGTTTTACTATTGGGTACAGAAAAACGTTACGGCGCGTTATATGGGGGAGGGGGGTCAAGTATCTCCAAAAATTGCGTTACGTAATACTTGAACGCTCCCTAGGGCACATACCGAATACGTATACGATCCATTATGTTATTCATATCCTATTATTTTTTTTCATTGTCCATGAACTGAAAAAAGTTATATTTGTCAGTGCACCTATAGTTAATTATTTCTTTGTCAATATCTTTTAGCTTATTCTTTATTCATTGTTTGTTATCTCGTGTGTCTATTTTATTTAGATTTGAATTCTTGTTGATTTAACATGACGAGATTGTATAATTTAGAAATAAATAAGTAATAACTAACTAGAAGTTATTAAACTAAGTAAAGCTCTAAATTTTGAAATCACAGATTTATATCATGTGATGCCTAGATTATCAAACATAAAAAAATATGTAGACGTTGCACAGCTAAAAAGGAATGGGAAAACTTATGCTTTAAGACATGACTTACATAATAACAGGACAAATTTGACCCATTTGCGGGAAATAAAAAATGCTGGAAAAGCAAGGGGAACTTCGTTCATTTTTAAAATCATAATGAATAGAAATGATAATATTTCTATAGTTTCCATTTATCTAGCTCGTTTCTCTTTTGTTATTTTCAATAGCGTTAGTAATTTACTTTCTTCACTTAGTCGAAATACGTGATAAGCATTTAATATGATCTCATAGAAATTATACCGTTATCTTTGCATGGATTCCAAATTACTGTGGAATTAAAGGAAACGAGAAAGCCGATGAGCTTGCCAAATAAGCTAAAGAGGATGAAGACATAGTCCCATACATTAATTATTGTCATGATTTAGCTGCTCTTCCCAAAACCCAGTTCTTTGGCAGTCATGGAATGATGTTTCGTTGATAAGCAGCAAGTTCAAAGGCAAACATTATGCTGAAATTTAACCCAGGATCCCCAGTAAACCATGGTTCTTTGAGGTTAAAAATTCTAAAATTGTCACTTCTATCATTTCCAGAAATCGTTTAGGAACAAACATTTTACATGTTTGTACACCTAATCATTTAGCAAGGCTTCGTATTGTTGATAGTAATATGTATTTGTGAGTGTGGAGAAGATATTGGTCACCACGACCATATTTTTTTTTTAAGTTATACTTCTTTAGGCGCGTTATGAAAAATTGATGAGAGTGAAATTTTACGATGCACGATGCGATACCTGAGACACAAAGTTGTCAGTGTGATTATAGCGTGCGCGAGCGAGATGGGAATAAGACAATATACAAGTAAAAATAAATAGAATATGCGTGAAGTTCGCAGCTATGCCAAGAATTTTGAATGACCATAATGACATTTACCTTTTAAACAAATAAAGGAGTTTTAATTATTTTGACGTGATAACGTCTTTAAAATAGTTTTAGTCGGGTGACATGTTCAGAAACTTGTGTCACACCAAAACCTCACGAGCGCGATCGCAGGTATAACGAGAGAGAGACGGACCGATCTCCCGTCTCATCTCGAGCGCTGCCAGTCATTCCGACCATTCCGTGAATGTATGAAGAAAAATGTATATCATAGTCGAATAAGTAAACTTGTCATTTTACACCCGAAATTTATCATCAAAAGTGTGAATAAAACGATAGATGTAATTTAAAATTTGAAAAATTGTTATCTTCATTAATTCCTTACTTCCCAAAAACTTATATCACCAATAAGACGTTATCACGTAAACATCTCGATCGTAAACCTACTTTACAAACAACCAATATTTTTTTCAAAGAAATTTAGCAATGCTTTTTCACAAAGACCTATTGTTACTTGGTTAAAACGTTATGAAACATACCAAGTTATTAAATTAAATGAATAATATAATAAAATAATAAATAATAATAATATACTAAAAAATAAATAAATTAATAATTGAATAATATACTAAATATTACATATTATTAAATTGTTTACGTTAAATATTAATTATTAATTAATTATATTTAAAAAAAATAAAGAAAGCCAAAGAAGTATAAATTCTGACGCGCGTACATAAGTACACGCACCCTTTTTTTTTGAGTTTTTGGAGTTTACTCCTTAAGAAACGATTTGAGTTATAAAGCCCGGTACGGAAATTTTATGAGGAGTAAAATCAAGTGTAACACGAAAAGTTGAGGCGTTATGTAGAAAGAGACAAATGGATTGAACGTGTAAAAGAATGATATGGAATACATTACACAGACTTTTCTATTTTGAATTCACGTTTTGACAGCCACGTCACAACATTGTCAGTGTTGACAGGTGTAAAAAATAAAAGTAGATTGTCTAGCGTGCCATAGACTTTTGTCAATAGTAGTCAGTGAAATTAAAACTAAAAAGATTGTTCATTCTTATTCTTCTCTTACTATAAAGGTAGCTTTGGTCACAGAAAGAAAATCCTATTTGGGCATAGATGATGATAGGTACGTTTTATTACTATAAACCTTTATATTATAAAAACATATATTCTTACCACCTTTAGTATGAAAATATGGTCGACAGCCACAGAACATTATCGCAATTTTATCGTTCGTAAGGAGTAGACTCCAATCGTGCGTCGTAGCTGCCACACGCACACTTTTTTTTTATGGCTCTGGCACGGTTTGTGCATTAGCCAGCGTCAAGTATAGGATTTTTATAATTCGTGCTTTTTGCCTTAGAAATTCGACCATGTCCTCCATGTACGGTTTACGCACTCGCCCGGTACCGCACCTCCCAAAAGCCAAGAACAAATTTAAATTAAATTAAAACTTGCCCTCGAACCGGGAATCGAACCCGGTACCCCTCACCTAGTTGCCACTTAATAAGACCGCTAGGCTATGAGGCCCCTTAAGAACCTTTTACTTGAAACTGGCATAAAGTTAAAACTGTTGCCATAATATAAAAAAAACAAATATGAAAATGTTACTTTTGACTATAGGATATTGGCAACACTGACTTGTCATCTGTCAAGTGTCCATACTATTTTTAATTTGTAAATATTTGCTTACGAAATAACGATCAATAATAATTATTATACCTAACTGCTAGTCATTTATAATGAATATACCATTTCCAACTTTAATGCCTCGTTTGGTGGACACTAAATGGTTTAAAGCTGATAGCCCTTGTGATGAAGAAGCCGAACTCACCAGCCTAGAACAAGAACATCAATACAGCGTAAGATTCCTTACATAACTTAAAGAATCAATTTATATAAAATGCATCTATTCAAATGTAAAATCTTTTTCAGTTAACTTCTGTTATACAAAAGTTTACTAAAAGGGCACCCATTGGCAAAACTGAGCCAGAGACAATGGAAGAGGAGGCTGAATCTGATGAAGGTATTATATTCACTTAATCATTTAAAATTGTTTCATACTTATATAGATATCCAGTAATCATTCAAATGTCATTTGGATTAATAGTATAGATAAGTTACTGTTCTTATTATACCACAAGCTTTTGTAAGGTACTAAATTATTATAGGTACATATATAATTTGCAGGCAATGAAGAATCAGAAGATACAGAGGAATCTCATGATGAAGATGAAGAATTAAGACCTCCATATTCACCATCCCATAATAATAATGAGATAGGTGACTCTGTTGATGACCTCCAGCTTCCAGAGGAATAATTTTAAGTAATAAACATCTAAGTATATTTATAAGTTATTATTTTATCAAAGATTAGAATAAGTTGTTAAGGGGTGTTTACTGCTAAAATAATAAAATTTCATTCACAATGTCTCGTATAATTTATTATCAAAAATTTGTTTGTTTTTATATATTTTTTACTGATACATTAATCTTTCAATTTTAAAAGACCAAGCCACATATTAAGAAATAGTTTTTTAAAAATAAAAGAAATAAATAAAATCATTAAAAACTGTAAAATTAACCAATCAATCATATATTTTACTAAAAATATAAAAAATACATATTAAGCAACAAAAAAAAATTTAAAAACCATAATAGAATACCTTTTTTAAACAATAATTACAAAAAGGCTAAGATCACAAATGCATGACTGTAAGACTACTACTACTACTATGAAATTAAATAGTCATTCTACATTCTACTAGAATTTGTTTTAAAATGTAATACTGTTAAAATATGTAAAACTGCAGTGATAGATATGACTGCAGCTTCAGCAGCAGACTAGACTTGAAAAAAAGTTAACAAAGACATGACATGACATGAGAATTAAATTTATTTTCTTCATGTTGCATTAGTAATGCTGTAATAAAGCCTCCATTAGATACATTTTTTAAATTTAGAAACAGCTGTTATTTCTGTGTTACAGTACATTACATTATTAATTTTATTACATTAAGTACAAAAGTCCTTTGAACTTAAGAAAAAAATATGTATATAAACTGGCATGCAGCATGCTAAAAGTTTAGTGGCAGATTTAAAGATTAATTTAATACTGCAAATTTTAATTAATTATTCATAGGTTTGTAACATCAACAATAACACCAACTACTCTGGTTAAAAGTGGTGCTATCTTGTCCCTGTCAACTTCTCTCCATATATCTTTAAGACACCTCTCAATATAATCATGATCAAGAGATGGTTTACCTACAAAATAAGGTTGTATATTAATAAACATTTTAACTTAAAAATTTTATAAAACTTTTGTTGTAGAACAAACAATTTCATAAGAAAAGGCACCTGTAGGATGTTCACCTCATGTTCAGTGATAACACTGCATATTTTTGCCACTGCAACTTTGGCTCCCATTAGACTGGCAGTCATCGTGGGAGGTGCTATTTGTTAGAGACCATAAGCAAAGGACAGTTCTGCCTTAGAGTCTTTTAAGTCAAGGGTTTTCTAAGATTTAGACTCAGCGGTAGTAAATATGATTTCTGTATGTCAAAAACAAGGCAGTCGATAATAATTTAAAAGTACTTACTTATCAGTGATTTGCATTTCGCGACATCTAGTGTAAAGAAAATTGCACTTTTTTTTACTAATGGATTAAATTCATCGCAATAATAATGAAATGCCATAGCAAGCTTAGCTGGTACCCTTTCAATGTTTTTCACCAGTAAGACACCAGTTTTATCTAAATTATCACGAAATTCATAAATAAGATCTACATCTGATTTGATAGTAATTACTTTACTGCTGTCTAATACAACATGTTGGACATCTTTGGTGTCATTCCCTGGAAAATTAAGTCAGAGTTAACACTTTTTTACTGAATTGGTCTTTGATTAATATTGTAAAGAAAAGTTAAACTTGGGCAGTTTAACTTATATACATGTTTGGAATGTGATTAAGCAATGGATGATTCCCTACAGGGCAGTATCTAGTAGATACATTTTTATATCTGTTTAATCATGTTTGCCGCAGCCGCTTTGTTTTACTATATTTTATTTACCACTGGAAAAAATTACTGCCAAAAATAATAAAGGTAATAAAACTGTCACTTTATTGGTTTAAGTTTAAATTTTTAAAAAGAAGTATACATACGTAGGTATCTGGAAGCTGCAGAAGAGATATTATCTATGAAATTATAAAACAGCTCAGAATCAAATGATTTGCTGTCATAAGTGAATATAAATGAGCCAGCATCCTCCTTTTGAAATATTGTATCTACTCCTAAAAATTATTATAATTATAACTATGATGAACACTTCACTAAAATATTACAACATAGCAAATTAACTTGAATATAATGAATAATACAACACAAGTAATTGGTGATTACACAAACAAGAAATTACCAATTACTTACGATTTACTGCATTTGTTTGTGCTTGGAATTGATTGCAACTAGCAATAAGCATTGCAACTTTATAACAAATAGTTGTAATTACCTGTGCGCACTTGCAACATTGAATCTGGTTTAACTTTATACTTCTGGGCCATGCTTTTTAAATCATCATAAAAATTGATTCTATCATAAATTTTGAAGCTAATATTGTTATCATTGTATTGCTCATAAACAATATAGCATATTCCACATAAGGCTATGATAATTGGTACTATATATTTGCAATTAAACCCACTCTTTCTTTTATTTTGGTTTTCAGGGATATTTGTATCTGAACTTCTTGAATAGTTATGCCAGGAAGTATTAAGTGGAACATCCCTATTAGAATTTATGTACTGATAATTTTCATCTCTGTAATAGGAATGTATTTGAAATTCAGCAGGAGAGGATTTAGATAAAAGATCACTGAAATAGAATTATTACCTTTTAACATCACTTCAAAAAGATTAATGACAACTGATACTTGAAATTAAATGTTGATGGTTGGCAAGTAAGCTTGTAAGCAAATTTGAAAGTTTCAATTCAAGCAGTATTAAAATTGCAATGTAGCAATGAAGTGATTGTGAGGTAACAATTATTTTAATAGCAGATCCATAAGAAAAACATGCAAACATTAGAGTCTTCAATTTTTAAGTTTACCATAATACTGAGTACAACACCACAGACCAATTGTTTCCACTATTTTACCAAGAAAATACAACTTTATGTAAGAATCACAATGGAGACTTCCCAGAAAGTATGACTCCCATGTGTCAAATAGATATTAGATTTGACTTATGTCTGTACATTATTGTCACACAGGAATTATAGTTAATGCTCAAAAAATCTTACTATCAGATTAGAGTTAGAACTCTAACTCTGAAATTAAGGCTTTGAAAAATCTAATTTACTTAAGTCAAAAATATTTTGAACCTGCTATTTTCATGGAATATATTAAGCTTACTCAGAATCGGTATCATCACTTTTATCTGATAGTTCAGCATCAACTGATGACCTTCGAGGCAATTGCTTTCGGACTGAAATAGGGCTGGAACATCTAGCTGGTTTGCTGTAAAGTAAAGTAAATTGTCAATATATATTAATCAGAATATAAACTATTTATTAATAATTTGAACAAAGCTCTAAAGCCCTTGGTACTGTTCAACATAATTTCAAGTATTGGAAGGATCATAATATGTACAAGGTATTTTAATATGTTAATTAAGTGAATATATGTGACTGCGATTTAAAGTAATATCAGGTACCTCAAAATGTTATCAACTTCATCCCAAGTTTCGTGTCTTCCGGATGTAAGTTCTGGTGTGTTCCTCATAATAGGATTATGATCATGGATTCCTCTTCTGGCTTTTGGAATTACAACTTTCAAGGACACCCTTTCCTGAAATATTTTCATAAAATTATACGAAACATAGCGAATAATTTTTGTTTTTCCAAGCGTGGTTAGATTTTTGTTACCAAAACTTATTTACATAACATTAGAATGTATATAAAGTATTTTGTGCTCACCCCTGCACATGGATGATCAAACATTAAAGCTATTTAATTAAGTGGGTGTTAATTACTTATAAAGAATATCGTTTAATTATTCCATAGCACTAATGGCTATGAGCAAGAGTTTAAAAATTATATGATATTTCTTATTCTTGCGATTTGCTAATAAAATATCTTGAAATGTATGGTGATGCCAGCTCCTACAAATATTCCCCCTAGAATCAACTTCACAATTCACATAAAATAAAATCTTCTAAATATCGACTAAAAAGGAAAACGTCTAAAATGTTCATTGTACTCCGTTTGTAAAGTAATTTATAAAATGAATTAAAAATACAAATATAGTAAAGTAATATAAAATAGCTGTCGTAGTTATGCGGGTGTATTATACAAATATTGATTAATGACCTAAAATATGTATGAATGATTATATTTTTTAACTTTAAAATTAAGTTACGAAAAAATATTTAGAAAGATCAGGAATCCAACCTTACGTGGCCATCTTACGTTACCATCGGCCTATTTTTGAATTTAGCTTGGAGCTTATATTTGGCTTAGTTTGTTGGTTGGGTGCGAATCTTACTATAAATATATAATCATGATGTTTTTTTTAAATCTTGAATTAAGTACTCCCTATTCCTTAAAAATCCCCCTAAAGAAATTCATACCCATAAATCCCTTGGACGTCTTAATTCACCATAAATTTGGGAGAAAAACCCCCAAAACCCCCAACAGATCAAGTTCTAAATAGAGGTCATAGATAAACTAAGCACAGACTAAGAGTACAATATATAAATATATCTATATCTCATCTATGAGAATAATAATATTTCATATAGCCCGACTGTAGATAGAGTATAGAATTAGATGAGCTTCTAAAATAACAATAGTAACTAAAGAGAGAAGGCATTAACGTGAAATATTTAAGTGCGAGCGAAACAGAGTATCAGTTTTTCTGTCTCGATTTGCGTATCGGGTTTTATTTGTTTACCACCGAGCCCTTGGTGGTAAACAAGTTCTCACCGCTTACTGATAAATCTGTGAAACCCAAGTCAAACCCATATTTTAAGACTTTATCCTCATAAGAGGTTTATTTAAAGTGTCAGTCATTGTGAATTGTTGAATAATTGGCTATAAAAGCTATAGTGAACGTAAAGAACCAAACATACCCTTTCATCGGTAAGTAGCTTATTTTATCACGACTCAGCTAACTTTGTTCAAGAATTATTCATTCCAATGTGTATTTTGGTCAATAATAAGCAATCTTCAATGAATTAAAACTGTAAATACGACATAATATGTCGATCATTCGCTATCTCACAAGCTGTACGCTGATGCCTGGTCTATACCATAGTCCGTCTACGAGCCCGATCAATGAAACAAAAATCGCTATACCAAATATCTATAGTCTCTGCGTCGTGACGTTCACACTTCACATGGATGTTCACCAAGACTTAAAAATACAACTTGAGGCGGGCAATATTTCCTAAAAGATTTTTCACAAGGTACAAAAAACCATCAAGATTGATGGTGTCACTTATGGTTAACGTGACCAGACGTCCCGTTATGAACGGGACTGTCCCTTTTTCCAATTACGAGTCCCGGTGTCCCCGAAATGAACTGTGGGACGCAAAATTGTCCCGTTTTCAGAAACCGCGCGAAAATTTGAGCAGCAGAATGTAAAAAAAAACGTGCCAAGAGTTTTATTCTTATTTGAAATCGTTACCAAAATGAAAGCAAATTCTGATAAATATAAAATATATTATTTTTACTACCTACCTATATTTTGTAATTCGTTGCTTTTAAGCCAACTAACTTTTTTAAATAAATAACTTTAAAAAGTTTTTTTTAATTGACTACTTATTATTTTACCTAAATTAAACCTAAGTCCTGTTTTGAGTTAAATAATAAATGGTCACTTTACAGTTATGGTGCGCAACCGTATCTATATAAGTCTACAAATAATTTATGAATACATTTAAGAAATATCCCACAATATTTTATTTATTTAACGATGAAAATATATAAAAAAGTAATATTATAAGATTCGTGAACATTCTGCGACTTTTCGATTTAAAAATGTATGCAGATTATTTTGTAATGATAATAAATGAATAACTAATTTTTTGTTTAAACATTCTTATTGATTGCAAAATTTTATGTTTTAGTATTGGAGCTTTCTTTAGATTGTAGCTAATGAATATAAGATGATCGATAGCTTGGACACACTGTGCACAATTTCGAATAGTTTTAATAAACATTAGATTTTGAGCGGTAGTTGTATTCAACTGCCGCTTGTAGAATTGGAATGTAAACTGCAAATTTTTTGGACCTTTCGTAGGACTTCGTATTTAACATTAAAATAATTATTTTTTATGACAGTCACATATTGGACAATCACGATTTCAATTATGTAGCTTTATTTGCATAATTCAAATTGACATCTTTTACTCAAAATTTAAATAAAATTCCATTATCATAACTAATAAATCAACAGTAATTTGTATAAAATTTGAATAATAAATAACGACAAGCTAATTTTAAATCCATTTCCAGAACTTGTCATCACGTGTACTGCTTCGCGGAATATCGGCTTCGAGGGATATATTTCTAGAGGTTCTTTAACCTGCTCTTGGTTTTTAACAATTTGTTCGTCAAGCCATGCTTTGAAAGTATAGATTGGTAGAACGTCAACAATGTGCTTGTTTATTGCGTATGATGTGGTCATTTCTTTAGTGCATTCATTTTGTCCTTTAGTTACCACTCCAATAAGTTCACTATCAAAAATTACAGGCCCTCCTAAATCTTTGAAACATGTTGGCACTTTGGTTTCAATGCAATCAAAGAAACCCATTAATACATCGCCACTAGTTGACCTTTGTTCTACTCCTATAACCTGCAAGGTTTTTGGCTGTCCAACCTCAGTGTTTAACCCAAATCCTATAGCTTCCATTTCATTTAAATTTTTTCCGTCTGTAACATTGCTCAGGCGAATTTTTGAAGCTATAGTATTATTGTGTTTTTCAGTAAATAGAATTCCAACATTTTTAGCGGCATCTGGCCCAGTATAAGTTGGGAAATTTTCAGTTTTTATCACGTGCAACTGTATAGTAGCTTCGTCCTTTTTATCAGAAGTTGTATTTACCAGAGCATAGCTCGCCAATTGAGCGCAGTGACCGGATGTGAGAATTATGCCATTCGCAACAATAGATCCTGCGCAAACATATTCATTCCTTTGAGACATAAGTGCTACGACAAATGGGAATTGTTTCGGGCTAGCCGTCTGGATTTCATGCATCAGAGTATTCTGTCTTCTCACACACATTGAGATGTTATTATTCGTACTCATATCCTGGTCTGCGATATCCATTCCATTCATGGCAGAATCATCCAGAGGCTCATTGTAATCGGCGCTTTTTTTGTCCACTTGGCTTGCGCAAATTTGTAAAATATTAAACAACAAAAGAACACAAATTAAAAAATCCATTAAAATATTCTTACCCATGGTGAATATTATTTTACTGCGAGAATTATATGTTCTATTTTCATTAATAGAATTTTTATGACAAGTCTTGATAGAAAATTTTCAGCCAGTAAGTAGATACTTTCTGCTTAGTTATTAATTTTATGGGAACCTTCTTGAAAGATAAAAGGAATGTTTAATTAAAATTCTCATTTAAGCTCCAAATAGAAAAATTTCAGACTCTAAAGTTTGATAAAAAAACGTATATGCAATATGGCCGAACAATTCATGAAATGATTAATTTAGCTATACGGTCACGATACATACATACGTATTAATTGTCTTATGGCTCCTTCACATTTAGGTTTCTGATGGATTATGATTACTGGAATTTGAAAGATCCTTTATTTAAATATTATCGAGAATAAAGTTGAAATTACTACCTACTAAAATGAACTTGCAGAATTAAAAAGAGACTTAAGATACACACCCAATTAAAATACCTACATGTAAGTAAAATGTTAACTAAGATGGGAGGTGATGCGAAGATAAAGCAAAGTATGTACATAATTGACACAGTCCGACTTTGTGTGTATCGCGGCGCAAACCACCGGGAAAATATGAAACCCTGGTAAAGTCGAAATGGTCAGGTGACCCCACAGGGATCTCGGAAACCAAGACCGAAGCATAGGTGGATTTTTTATATTTAGAGTAGTGTTACGTCAGATTTTTAGATTGGACGTTAAGTCAGAATAAAAAATACCATCGAATCCCCTCGATGTCCGTCGTTCCACAACTGTGCATTTCTTAAGGCAGTTTTCATGCATTCCATGAGATTTCAAATCATACCGCGTAATATATATGTAGACGAAACAGTTAATCTGGCACTCGTTAAGTAAACCACATATTAATCTAATAATTGTACTGCATGTACTACGCACCGTTCAAAATGCCCTCGAGTATGTACTACAGATACGCGACCATTGCGCCGCGGTGATTGCTTTTGTCTCAAAAGCGGAGGAACCCGCGCGGGTGAAATCATAAATTTTGCTCTGGCCCACTGCGCGCTCTTACGAATCAAAATTATAGCTTTGGACTTGGCCTCTAATTTTCATACAACAGATTTCTTGACGTTCAAAGGAAATCTGTGGACGAGGCTTGCTTGGCAGGAGTCCTCTTGAAATGCCCTACTTAATATATTATAAAAAAATATATCCATAAAACCAATAATAAGCCTATTTGTTAATTATATTTTGTGTTACCATTTATGCTTAACTACAAAACTGGCCCTTTAAACAAATATAAGGAAAGGTTTGCAATACAGCTTGTAGCCTAAAAGTTTACGAAATCAGCGAAAGAATTTATTTAGTAATCTATCTGTATAATGTATTTCTAGTATGTAAATCCACTGTGAAGTGTGATCAAATACCACGATATATCGTAGTCTTGGAATAAAATGTCAATCTCTATTGTACTCGATCTGTGTCGATCAGTGTTAACTGTCAAGTGTCAATCATGATCCCATCTCTTTTGCAAACTATATTATAATTGCTTCGATATTTTTATTATTTGATGTCTTCTGTTTTAATACATTTTATATTTTAGACTTATTGAATTAGAAAGATGTCTAAAAAAAAAGGTAATAAAAAGAATTTAGACGTGGATGAAGATTTTGAGGACAAGAAATCTGTTGCCAACGACGCTATAACCTCAAAGACCAAAGGAAAGGGCCAAAAGAAAGCGAAAGATGTCGTGGACAGTGATGCAGAAGGAGATGTGAACAAAGCACACATATCAGACGATGAGCAGGATGTTAAACCAGCTTCAAAGAAGTCTCAAAAGAAAGGTAGATGATAATGATTGGGTCATGTAAAGTTTTATAATTTTAATTAAAACTTTACTAAACTGTTGCATAAACTATATAGTTGATTATAAAATACAAGATCTGATAGAGCAAGATGATACATCAAGTCTGGTACATTCTTAAGGTCTATTTTATTATTAAGTCTTTATTTTTTATTTATTATGTATTCCTTGACATCTGTTAAAGTATCATTATTTGTTAGTTATATAGTATACATTATAGATTCTATAGTTATTAGATTAAGCTAAGCTAAGTCCAAAATTGAAATCTGATTTTGACCTTTTGCTTTTAATTGCTGAATCTATGGTCTTATTGTGGTGTAATTTATTGGAATCTTCACTTAACTCACTGACTCTGAGTATTACTGAATATCTTTACCTTTTAAAATAAGAACTTAATTATATCCATTCACTTTATTTATCTGGAATATTATATTTTTACATATTGTTGTTTAAATTGGTAGGCATTTTAATAAAATATTATACTGATGTTATTATTTATTTGTGTTTATATTCTTACTTAAATAGGTAAAAACAAAAAGAAAGGGGTTGATATATCTGATGATGAGCAAGAGGATAAATCAATTATTAGCAATACCACAAATACATCTACAAAACCTGCAGCAAAGAATAAAAAGAAAAAAGGTAATATAAATGTATAAACATGTTAAGTATTTCTATTCATGTTTAAAGTAACATCTAGAGAGGATTGTGGAAGCTTGTATCATTGTATACATATAGTACAATGTGATAAAGGATCCTCCTTGTCAGTAAATATTTTGATCTAAGTTCTTATAGATTTCATATTATTTGAATGTCTTTAAAAAGAACATTTTGTTGTAGGTAAAGGTAAAAAAGGTGATGATTGGTCTGATGAAGGCAGTGATTTAGAGCTTAAACAAGCCTCTGAGGAAGAAGAAATAGCACAACCCATTATGAAAAAGAAAGGTATATATCTATACATATCACTTCTATTGTAGTAACATTGTTTACTAAGTTCAGAAAATTATTAATTTTATAATATAGGTCATTCACTTGTAGTTCCATATGGCAGCAAACATATTTAGATATTTTGATAATTCTGGAGTATAGTAATTATTAGTAATAATCTTTATAAAGTGAAGAGTTTGTCCTTTTTAATTTGTTCTGTGTTTGCTAAGCTCAGGTGGCCATGACCAATATCTTTCCCTCAAATAATGCTTGAAAAGCAATATAACTTATTTTGTTTTAGCAAAAAATAAAAAGAAAGCAATAGCAGAATCTGATGAATCGGACAATGAAGATACAAAATCTGTTATTAGTAATGTGTCAAGTAATGCACCTGCACCAAAATCTAAAAATGGTAAATATTTTTCTGTCATAAGTCTGGAATTGCTATATTTCTACCTCTGTTTGTTAATCATTATTTTTAATATTAAACATGTTCTGTGAGGTAGAATTTTCTATTGTTGATTGATTTTTTGAATTGTTGTTAAAAATGTAGTACCACACCTTAACTTCATTAAAAAAAACAAACTACCAGTCATTAATTATATTGACTGAACATTCTTCTAGAAAAAAATAAAAAGAATACTCATGCCGAAGATGAATCAGAGAATGAAGAATCAGTTAGCAGTAGCAACAATGTATTACCACCGAAATCGAAAAGTAAAGGTTAGTTTAAGAACGGTCTCCATGAAATGTTAGAAGTTATTTCGTAATGACTAATCATCCGTCTTTATGTAAAAGTATGAATAAGTACTTTGAAAATTAGTCAAACTGACTTCCAGTAACTGTCCCCTAGCTGATGTCTGTACCTCAAAAACTGCTCAATCGATTTTAATGAAATTTGATCTATTACCTAGGTTGGAATATATACCTGATGTAATAGGACTCACCTTTATATGAGTTTAAGTTTCCGAGAAAATGGACAATCTTACGAAATTTAGCACACATTCTTTGAAACCTAAATTGATCATAATTTGTAAATATTCAATCCTAACAATGTCACATACAAGCTGGTCTAATGTATAACCTCCTTGTTTTGTAGTTGGATAAAATGACTAGATGTGGACTTATACTTGTTATCTTCATTAACTTAGCCAGGTACTGAAAAAATGAAATTAGTACATTTAGAAATACATTAACGCTACGTCAAATAAACGTTTTTCTTGTTTATCTGCAAATTGTTTATTGCTTGCTTACATTATATGATCAATTATTTAACACAACAGTGATCTTATAATAAAATGAGTGGCCCAAGGAAAAAGTTAACCCAGCAAGACATTCACCGCAGCTTGTTCGTCACCAGGCCCAGAAGCAATTCCTTAGGAAGTAACCCTCCAGAAAGCTCACAAACCGTGACAGAACTACCGAGAGACACGGCCATGCAAAATGCACCAAGCCAGCAAGGCACTCCATGCCCCCCGTCTTGGCAAAGAGTACCAAGCACGAGAAATCCAAAACGAAAAAAAGTCAGTGACTCTCCAGAGAATATAACCACCAGCAATATGTTCAGTCAACTTACAATTGACCTAATGGAAGAACCCTCTACAACCAAAAAACCAGTGGAAAAAAAAACCCATCAAGCCTCCACCCATAATATTATATGGCATAGAAGATGTCAATAAATTAACGGAACTCGTGGAAACAGTTACAGATAAAAGCTCATTTACATTTCGGATAATGAACAGAAACCAACTAAGAATCAACACCCTAGATACAGAGGCCTACAAAAAAATCATCACTAAATTCCGTGTAAGTGGCTTAATTGGTCACACATTTAACAAAAAGGAAGAACGACCCTGTCGTATTGTCATTCGGAATCTTCACCACACAACACCTATAAGCGAGATAAAGGAAGAAATTGAAAAAACTGGAAATACTGTGGTCGGGGAAATTATTAATTCCAGATATGGCCCAGAAAAAAAACCTACCTCAACATTCTTTGTTAATCTCCTACCTAGCCACAACAATAAGGCAGCTAAAGAAATTAAATACATCTACCACCAATCTGTAACCATAGAGGATCCCAAAAAGAAAAACTCAATAGTGCAGTGCCAACGGTGTCAGCAATATGGACACACAAAGAACTACTGCATGAGACCTTTCCGCTGCGTGAAGTGTGCGCAAGCACATAAAACCTCAGACTGTCCAAAGCGGGATAGAAATACACCCGCCCAATGTGCACTATGTAATGGCTCACACCCGGCAAACTATAAGGGTTGTGAAGTATACAGAGAAATTCTTGCTAGAAAAACTAACAAATATGGCCATCGAAGGACTGACAGACGCATTACCGCAAAAGAAAACACGATTCAAGACGTAAACGCTCCAAGAAACACTGCCCAACAATCTTCCTTCATTGGTAAGGAAAACGAACCACTCTCTTACGTAGGAGCTGCTAGAAAAGTTCCAGACAAAGAAAATGCTTCACCTGATGCTAGCCCAAACCCTACATTATTAGAAACTCTCCTCACCAAACAAAATGAGAAATTCGACTTAATATTACAACAAATGAGTACTCTAATGAGTCTCATGACTACGCTCATAACCAAACTACAAGGCTAACCGGCCTTGGGTTAAGACTGGCGACCTGGAACATAAATGGTCTCTCACCCAATAAAAATGAACTCGAGATACTAATAACTGAGCATAAGCTAGACATAGTCCTAATATCGGAAGCACACTGCACAGACAAAACCAATGTCAAAATTAAAGGGTTCCAGATATACACCACGAACCACCCAGATGGTACAGGTCATGCAGGATCAGCTATAGTTGTTAGAAACAAAATAAAGCACCATCTACTGCCTGAATATAGAACCGAGCAAATACAGGCCACTACGGTCGCAATACAAGACAGAGGTGGATACTTTAATGTCTCAGCTGTTTACTGTCCACCAAAACATCGAATAGACGCCGACCTGTTCTCTCATTTCTTCTCGACTCTAGGCAATCGCTTTATAACAGGAGGCGACTGGAACTCCAAACATGTGCATTGGGGTCAAGATTAACAACAACTAGGGGAAGACAATTGATGTTGAGCATCGATACAAATCACCTAAACATAATTGCTCCATCAGAACCTACCAACTGGCCAGCTGATCACAATCGAATCCCGGACATACTCGATTTCTTCCTAACAAAAGGACTCTCTAAACAATACATGAAGATCGAATCATGTGCTGATGGTTCATCTGATCACACTCCAGTCTTATTAACTGTCAGCTCCACTATAATTGAAGTCGAGAGACCGATAAGATTATATAACCAGCATACTGATTGGCCTTCCTTCAGGGAACACATAGATGAAAACCTTAACCTAAATGTCAGACTTAAAGAAGCAGAGGAAATTGAAACAGCACTAGCGCAGTTTACTAATCTCATACAAGTTGCTGCGTGGAGAAGCACGCCTACTACTGAACACAGAAACCAGCACACAAACATACCATTGGAAATAAAGATGATGATTCAGGAGAAACGCAGATTGCGCAGAGTTTGGCAGCTGAGTCGTCATCCACAAGACAAGACAGCCCTTAATAAAGCCATTGTAGAATTGAAGGAAGCTATAAAGAATGTTAATGACTTAACAATGCAAGCAAAGTTGGAGTCTCTAACCGCTACTAAGGCCAGCAACTATTCGCTCTGGAAAATCACCCGTTCTTGTAGCCAACCTAACAAATCAAAAGCCCCAATTAAAAAGGAAAACGGCTGGGCCAGAACGAGTCAGGACAAAGCGGACTTGTTTGCGAACTATCTAACAAGCTCCTTTAAACCTAATGTAACACTGGACAACTCATCAGAAGAATATGTTGACCAAGTTCTAAATCAAGACCTTCAAATGGATCATCCCCCTAGACCTGTGTCGCCTGCAGAAGTCATAAAAACCATCAAATGCCTGGACAGTAAAAAGGCACCAGGTTACGACCTGATAACTAAAGAAGTATTGATGGAACTACCGAGAAAGGCTATGATCTTCATCACTATACTCTTCAATGCTATGTTACGAGTAGGCTACTTCCCAGTTGCGTGGAAAATCTCAGAAATCATCATGATTTATAAGGCTGGCAAACTGATGACCGAAAAAACATCCTACCGACCAATCAGTCTGTTGCCTACTCTTTCCAAGGTATTGGAAAAGACAATACTTCGTAGAATTGTGCCAAGCCTTGTGGAGCGCAAAGTAATACCAGATCATCAATTCGGCTTCAGACAATACCATGGCACAGTGGAACAAGCTCACAGAGTATGTGACGCCATAAGAAAGTCCTTAGAACAAAGGGAATACTGCTCATCAGCATTTCTGGATATCCAACAAGCATTTGACAAGGTCTGGCACAAAGGCCTACTATGTAAGATCAAGCAGAATATTTCCCACTCTTACTTTCCAATATTCAAGTCTTACCTAGAGGATCGCATATTTTATGTAAAAGAAGGTGACGCCACTTCGGAATTTCAAAACATTGATGCCGGGGTACCACAAGGATCTGTTCTTGGCCCCATGCTCTACACGTTGTACACTGCTGACCTACCGCTATTGCCAGGAATAACCACAGCAACATTTGCAGACGACACCGCTATATTAGCAAGCAATAAAGACCCAGGACTTGCATCTGAGGACTTGCAGAAGGGCCTTGACAAAGTTAACGAATGGCTGCAAAAATGGAAAATAAAAGCTAGTGTCGCGAAGTCAGTACACGTGACCTTCACCCTTAGAAGAGGAGACTGCCCACCTGTAAAGTTGGACCAATGTATTCTGCCCCACAGCGACCATGTAAGATATCTTGGCTTACACATTGATCGTGGATTAACGTGGAGGCACCACATCAAATGTAAAAAGCAGCAGCTACAGCTAAAGTACAACAGTCTTTACTGGATGCTAGGAAGAAACTCAAGACTTTCTCTAGATAACAAACTTCTTATATATAAAGTCATCCTTAAGCCCATTTGGACATATGGCCTCCAACTATGGGGCAGTGCAAGTGATACCAACATAAACATACTCCAGCGACAACAGAACAAGATCCTAAGAGCAGTTGCAGAAGTACCCTGGTACATTACAAACAATGAAGTTCACGAGCACCTTAACATGAGAACAATCAAAGAGGAAATCCGGAGACTGGCAGCTAAATACAAAGAGCGGTTAAGCTGTCACCCGAATAAACTTGCTCGCCAACTCACCATTAGACAGTATGTGAGTCGACTAAAACGTCACCATGTTCTAGAGCTAGAAGACCGGCAGTAGCTCTAGACAGAAGATGAGTAGATGCTTCCAATGGGAAGTCACTCCACATGACAGCACCACAGAAAAAATTTGCTCATAGCCTTGGGGCTGATTGCAAATAAACGCAGAGAAAAAAAAAAAAAAAAAAAATCTGCAAATTGTACTTATTTTATAAGTTACCAATTAAATATGTATATTCAATTTGTCGATTAGGTAAGAAAAAAGAGGATTGGCCGGATGAAGAAGAAAGTGATAAAGAATTAAAAATTGAATCTGAAGATGAGGAAGAATTGAAGCCTGTAGTTAAAAGTAAATGTAAGTATTTAAATTGAATCTATCATATACAATAATCTGGACAATAGCTATAGAAAATTTGTTTTAATTTATTGAACATATTTTAAGATTAGGCATCAATGTTCATAAGTCTTAGCTTGAATAATATCTTACATGTTATAGAAAAGTAACATTAAATTTTACCTTATCATAAACATAGTATAATATTCCTAGAGGCTCATACTATGAGTGTCAACAATCATATTATATCAGCCTTTGTACTCAATTTGCTACGATAAGTGGACACACTAAGAAAAAAAAAAATTACGAAATAGTGAATATTGATTATAATAGAATGTTTAAGTAATATTTGTCTATATTTTGTTTTACAGTAAAAAGTAGGAAGAAAAATAATATGGATAATTTAGAAGAGGAACTTAAAAAGTTTGAAATTAAGGATCCCGAACCAGATGAGGATGTTAGTGAAGAAAAGGTTAGACTATATCTGTATCTTTGTAACAACTAAAAAGCAATTAAACTCTGTTTTTTATTAATATGCAAAAAAATCAAATTCTAAAGCAAAGGCAAATTGACCTTTCTTATAAAACATTGCAATTTATTAGCTTTTATAAATCCACAATATGTTTAAATTATGATGCTCAATTAATAATTACTTATTATAATTAGGAAGAGAAACCGAAAGATAAATTAAAGCCAGAAGAAAAGAAAATGAGCCATAAAGAGAAGAAGAAATTGAAGAAACAGCAAGAGTATGAGAAACAAGTGGAAATGTTAACGAAGAAGGGTGGCCAGGGTCACAGTGACTTGGATGCAAACTTCACAGTTAGTCAAGCACAAAAGTCTGCTGGTATGTTTTTTATTATTCGTAAAATATAAATTAACTAAAGGTTTATGTAATTTATGTATTTGTTGCCTTAATGAGGCAGATCCATGACGAAATGACAGAACTGTATTTTACGGTATTTCGGTTCCGAAATATTTTTAATGATTTACTTTTATAAATAGCCAGTGGTGCTACAACCATTGGTCTTGGTATAATCCTTGGTGTTGGTATTCAATTTCTGTATTAGTTGCTTGCTCATTTTTCTTAATAAACGAGTAGATGTTCAGCTTTCTATTATCAGATTTTTTGGACTAAGGGACCGTTCAAGTATTACGTAAGGAAAACTCGAAAATGCATTTAGGTATCAAGCATAGACAATGTGTGGGTAATATGTGTAAACGTAAAGTAACTGTTAACGTAATCACCAAATAAGAAAATCAAAGACCCCCCCCCCCTCACCCCTATAGTACTAACATAATATTTGAACGGCCCCTAAGGCATGCATAAGTATCCTCACGATGTTATCCGTCACCGTACGCACGGGGTCTGTTAAATTGGGCTCATAGAAAGGTCTATGCTGCTCCTTATTATTACTAAAGTCACGTGATTTTTTACATTGGCCTGTTAATTCGTTTGTGGTATGGAGGAGCTTTAAATGTCGGCTTTTATTGACCGGTGTTCAGACGTTCACGCTTCCTGAACAGTAACCTATATTATATAAACGTAACCATTAAAAGCACTCATATAGTAAATTACTGTGATTTATATTTCTCCTTGATAATAAAATTGACACTAGAAAAGGTAAACGTACTAAATTGCTAGCTTACATATTAAATTAGAAATACAAGTCTTCTTGAAAAGAAATAAAGTACAGTCGACTGTCGATAATTTGATACTCATTAAATCTTTCGATGATTTGAAATTTTTCTCTTAAAATAAATGTTAATTTATTGATGAAGGATATGTATCACTTTATAATTTGAAGTGTTTATCATCCACAAAGCTGACGTTTGCTTGCATATACCTACTGTTAATTGCTTTTTTTAAACAATGTTAAAATAAAAAAAAAAATAAAAAAAATTGGACAATGAAAGACTAAAGTCGCTCACTCAAAAACAGATTACGGACTTCATTTCGCAATAAAATTTAAGAATAATTGTATTTTATTGTTAGTATAGAACTTATAAATCACGATATTTGATCAAACTTTTATTTACTTCAGTTCTCACTTCCCTTCGTCGTTCGCTTTTTATTTTGAACTCTTGGTAATTTGAAATTTATATGGGGTCCCTTGAGTTTCAAATTAACGAGAATTACACAATGAACTTACAATCGAAGGCATAATATCTTTAGAATTTCTAACACGACTATAAAGTATAAAACAACTAAGCATAAATGTATTACAATTTGTTGAGTAAGTGTGTGTATGTACTTTAATGTATACAATTATGTTATATACCTATACATGTCTGCTCCGTACATTGTGGCATAATATCTCGTAAACACAATTTTCAGGTCAAATGGCAGCATTAGAAAACGCAGTCGACATTAAAGTAGAGAACTTCTCAATCAGTGCGAAAGGAAAAGATTTATTTGTGAATGCAAATCTGTTGATTGCAAATGGTCGGAGATATGGTCTTGTCGGGCCCAATGGTCACGGGAAGACCACGTTGTTGAGACATTTGGCACAACGTGCATTTCCACTTCCGCCCCATATTGATATATTGCTTTGTGAACAGGAAGTTACTGCCAGTGATATGAGTGCGGTCGATACTTTATTGGAATCTGATGTTAAAAGAAAGGGTAAGCTATTTTTTTTTTGTATTATAAGTTGTATATTAAAATGCACAAATATTCTAAGTTATTGTACACAAAAATTATACCCTTTATTGAAGAACGGAAAATACGTAAGACTAATTGTTTTAATACTGTTTGTAATTCTTCCTAGAAAGATATTAGAGTGACTCATGGCCATGTGTAATACCTTTTCAGAATTCGTATCAAATGCGCCAAAACTTGTAATACAGGGTCACTTTTCGGTAGAGTATTTTTTTTCACAGTGGGGTCCGAAGTAAACAAAAAGTTTGAGAAATCTTTATATCGTTTAACTTAATATTATCTTCAAAACACTCAATAAAGAACTATAAATAGTATGTCAATCGCAAAGACATATCAGTACTAATCTAGTGAATATTATGAAAATGTAACATGATGTAGATTTTTTCGAATTTTAATAAGAATTAGTAAAAAACGTCAATTTTCTTATAAAAACGCTAAATAAGTTATAACTCTGAAGAGGTTTAGCTTAGGGACCTCCTATAGAACAATTTTTTTCAGCTGATGATCTAATCTATCTCCTATTTGCGTTTGATCCACGACTTTTTGACCACCCTGTATATTTCAAACTACACTGAAGCACGTACGAAGGTCGTTAGTGTTCGTTGCAAACTATACAAATTGTATGGAAAACCTTAGCTTTCGAGCTTCCAAAATGAAATTTTCGTTTTAACTTTTTCGAATATCTATCTACGAAACTTAAAGTCCGTGGTAAAGTATCGTAATTTTTGAAGTCTTAGGTACGTATACGTATTGATACCGAGAATATTCAGCCATTATGTTATCAATATACACAATTTTCAGAGCTTCTGGACGAGTGTAAGGAGTTAGAAGCGCTTATAGAAAAAGGCGATCTGACTAAACAGGAAAAGCTAAATGAGGTATGTTTATTTCTAAACTGTTTAAAATATTATCTATAGAAATAATAATAATCATTGGCGCTACAACCAATTTTTCCGTCTGAGCCTCAGTGTTTAGTGATTATTTGTCAATGTAATAGGCAAATAGGTGATCCTCCTGTGCCTAACACGCGCTGACTTTTCGGGTCTTTCCTCACGATGATTTCCTTCACCGTTCGAGCGAATGTTAAATGCGCATAGAAAGAAGGTATTGATGCACAGCCGGGGATCGAACCTACGACCTCAGGGATGAAAGTAGCACGCCGAAGCCAACACTGCTGCTTTGCTATATTTATTATCTATTATTTAAGACTGGGCGGTTACCTCAATGTTTACTTTTACAAAGTATTACGCACAAAATCTATTAGTGCACAGTCGCTATTTAAACGTATGCCCTAATGGTTGTCGGTCGTAGTCAAATGCCGCTACGCACATTCCTTATTTTTGAAGTTATACTTCTTTAGGCGCGTTATGAAAAATTGATGAGAATGAAATTTTACGATGCGCGCGCACCTTAACACAAAATTAACAGAATGAAGTTAGTGGCGCATGTTGTTTACAGTGACTGTGTATTTATATTTATAATATTTATCCACATGCTTTGAGTTTCTACATTTAAAACACGTGTTTTCTTTTTGTTTTCATTATACAACTGCTAATTTTATATGTGCGCCTGAATTATAATCAGAAGTGATTTAAATAGAATATTTAAATCAATACTTAATTAATATTAGAAAATAATAATAAATATAAATTAATAAATATCTATTTATTAAATTTTTCAAATGTAAACTGAACTTTATTGACTATAATGACTCCTTTTCCAGTCTTTGATTATTTAATTGTAATTAATTATTTGCATACAATCAAAAACTATATTTAATAATGCCAAAGAAGTATAACTTCTTACGCGCGTACATAAGTACACGCACCCTTTTTTTTCACAAAAAACTTATTTTGTCGCTTGACACCAAACACGGTGTGTATATGAGCCACCGCCGTCCCAAATTATATAAAATTTTTTGAAGGTTTTATAATTCGAACTCACATTTTATAAAGCTGTTTTGTAACGTCTTCGATATCGCATTAACAATGTGTGTGTTGACGTGTGTGTTGTATCTGTTAAGCAATTTAAGGACACCACTCTAATTATAACTTGTATTTATTTTTAATTTTCTTATATCTGTGAGGTGTCTGTTATGTTTCTTTTTTTTAAATTAATAAATAACAAATTTATCGATCTTTCATACGTTTGTTGAGGTACGCTGCAAATTTAACACCGTAGATTTGCAGCCACAGATAAACAAAATCCCTTAAAATGATAATCCCTGGGTTGTAGACTGATTTTTCTGAAGTCCTAGTACTTTAGTCGTCACAATAATTAATTTCAGGTATATGCAGAATTAAAAGCGATAGGTGCTGACTCCGCAGAACCACGCGCACGTAGGATTCTAGCTGGTCTAGGATTTAGTAAGGAGATGCAAAATAGAGCGACGAAAAATTTCTCCGGAGGATGGCGTATGAGGGTCTCATTGGCTAGGTATGTTTTAGGACTACATGCGCTACGGTTTTATTCGCTTTATGTCCGTCGTTATGTATAAGTGGACATCACAAGTTAAATAATACATTAACAAATATAAACGCGAATTTATTTTGAGTGCTTTTACTTCGTGAATAGCGAGAGATGTCATCTCAATTTGATATTATGATCTTTTTTAATTTATCACTTTATTGATTTTCTCCTTTATTGATTAAAGTATCGAAAAGTTGCCATA
Organism: Pieris melete; assembly: GCA_963693345.1. Lineage (NCBI taxonomy): Eukaryota > Metazoa > Arthropoda > Insecta > Lepidoptera > Pieridae > Pieris > Pieris melete. The sequence continues at coordinate 2,316,773 of CAVNZK010000002.1, read as the reverse complement.
TTAACGCCATCTATTGTCACGAAGATGTCTTACATACTTGATTTTTTCTTGTGATTAGTGCGTTAAAACAAACAAACTCTTATCTTGTAAAAAAATAATGTTTTCCACATTAAAACCACGCGTTACTTTTGAACAGCTTAAGTTCAACTAATTTAGTTGAGATTTAAACATCCAATATCTCGTTGAAATTGTTAAAAAAAAAAATTTTTTCAGAGCTTTATATATCGAACCATCGCTGCTACTACTCGATGAACCTACTAATCACTTAGATCTGAATGCTGTTATTTGGTTAGACAAGTAAGTTTTGAATTTTTTTTCTTCCTATTATGCGTTAAACTAACCCGCCATTTCGTATGCCGATAAACCAGATTTATTAGCCCTGAATAAAAATTGTCAATTCCCATTAATGATTTTTTTTTGATTTCTGGCAAATATTATATAAAATTTTGTCATACTTAGCGCTATATCTCAATCATATATTTTACGAAGACTTTTCTTACGTTATTATAATACTTTGTCAAGCTCGTAGGAGATAAACATACTAAGACTGCAGAAGTAAATGATCCATAAATAAATTATTAATAGAAATGAATTTCTAGTTACCTCCAAGGATGGAAGAAGACATTGCTAGTTGTATCCCACGACCAGTCTTTCCTAGACAACGTGTGTAACGAAATCATTCACTTAGACCAACAAAAGTTGTTCTATTACAAGGGCAATTACTCGATGTTCAAGAAAATGTACGCCCAAAAGCGGAAAGAAATGATAAAAGAGTATGAGAAACAAGAGAAGAGGTTAAAGGATTTGAAGTCGCATGGACAGTCGAAGAAGGCAGCGGTATGTTCATTTATATTTTTTATTGATAATCTTTTATTTCACAGATTCATTTTAATATTATCTTTGTTGTCTCGTATTACTTAAACCACTATTTATTTAACTATTCGTTTGAATTCTCGTGAATTTGGAATGCTGTCTTAAGGCATTGTAAAATGTGCCTTTTTGCTAACAAAATTTTAAAAGCAATTATTTGTTTCCGCGAGAGTGTTGACTTTTGTACAGTATGTACACCGTTGGTCTTGGGTCTTGTTAAGAGATACATACATACACGGACGAAGTGATTTTAAGTTTGTATGAAAGATCCTTATTTGCTAGATATAAACTATGTCATTTTACAGGAAAAGAAACAAAAAGAAGCCCTTACACGTAAACAAGAGAAGAACCGTAGCAAATCACAGCGGGAAGAGAACGAAGACAACGCGGCTCCTGTCACTCTCTTACAGCGGCCTAAAGAGTACATTGTCAAGTTTAACTTCCCAGATCCACCGCCATTGCAGCCTCCGATCCTTGGATTACATAGTACGTACATTTCGTTCGTTCAGACGTTCAATCACTCTTTTATGTACAAAATAATCTTATTTGTAAACTGTATTTTGAAATCAGATAATTTTCTTATATAGAATTTTCCCAATACTACAAATTGTTTTTATCGAATATAAATTGTGATTTTGGGTTTGTAGGTTAATTAAACATTAAATTTATTTATTTATTCCATATCCTTATTCTATCTTTACAACAATGACTAATTCGATAGAACGACACAATATTTATACCCACACCAATTATCCTAGATAAAAATCATAAAAAAAAATATATTTATATACCTAAATCTTATAACTAATAATATAGGAAGCAACTCTTGTGAACTCTGCCAATGTACAAACAAATAGGTCTACCTCAACAGAAATCCTATTTATTATAATTATTGCTCGCGTGAGTGGTGCTTCGCTAACCAAGTTAAAAAAATGTATATAATTTATGTGGAAACGTCTCATTTTTCTTAAATTGGTCACGTTGAAAACTGAGTTATTTTTGGAGTTATAACTCCAAAAACTATACAACTATATAACTCCTACACACTCTTTACTAAAAGTTTAAAAACATTTTGGACAGATGATCTTTATAAAAACGGTTATATAAACACAAATGAAGAAATTATTTAAAGGATAATGCAGATAATTGAAAATCCAATATTATTAACTAACAAACAAAATAAATTAATAAAATCACTGTTTAGATAAAATTAGCACATACAAATAAAATCTACATTGACAATAAAACGAATGAAATCTGTGAACTTTTTAATAATCCCAGAATTACCCCAGTTTTGATTTGTAATTGCCAACTGCCTAAATTACAAAATAAAAACAGCTGTCCGATGGGGACGTGCAATTGGTATAATAATTAAGTTCTCATGAAAATAAAATGGTCATTTTGTCGATGAGAATAAAATTCCTTAAACTTAAAAGTCTGTGTTGCAGACAACTTGAAGCTGAGTTAAGCCCATTTTGGTTAATTTTAAGCAAATATATTTTTTTTTAGATGTGAACTTCAATTTCCCTGGTCAAAAGCCGCTATTCATAGAGGTCGACTTTGGTATCGATCTCAATTCCCGTATCGCGATCGTAGGACCAAATGGAGTTGGCAAATCCACCTTCCTCAAACTGCTCGTTGGTGAATTGAGTCCTATTCAAGGCGAGCTTTTGAGAAATCATAGACTGGTTAGTATATTCATTTTTCTTAAAAAACTAAAAAAAAAACACTGTTTTCTTACTATTTTAAAATTGTTCCATATAAAACAATTTGTGTCGATGGTATAGCGAGTCTGTAAAACTAATTCTAATCTTCTAATCTAATCTTCTTCAATCTTAATAAATAAATTTAATCTCTCAATAGGTCTAAAGCTAACGCTATTTATTTAGGCATCATTTTTTAAAATTGTTTTTAAATAATTCTATTTTTTATTTTAATTGTTATAATTTTTTGTTGTTCAGTGTATGTAGCTGTCACTCCAAAATATGTAGTATAGGTCCACTAAAAAACAGTGTTGCTAGTGATAGCAACAAATGTAAAAAATGAGCCCAACTTAAAGCTTAAGCTGAGAATTTAATATTTTTTTAATTAAATTGATTGTGTTTGTATTCTTTTTTATATATATGTGTGTGTGCTTGAATCAAATAAACGTTTTTTTTTTCTATTCTGGCAACACACACGTTCTTTATTTTGGTGTCTAAGACACATGTCTTGGCTTGAGTTCTACCATTATACATTAGAGTAAGGTTCAGAGTCCAATTTTTTAATTACCTTTATTATATGTAAAATCGTCTTCACGTGTCAGAGACTTTATATTTTTATGCAGAGAATCGGTCGTTTTGACCAACACAGTGGAGAACATTTAACGGCTGAAGAGTCGCCAGTGGAATATCTGCAGCGGCTTTTCGGTCTGCAGTATGAGAAGGCTCGTAAAGCACTCGGAACTTTTGGGCTTGCTAGTCATGCGCATACGATCAAAATGAAGGATCTGAGTGGAGGGCAAAAGGCCAGGGTTGCCTTGGCTGAACTTACATTGATGGCACCTGATGTTATTATTCTGGTAAGAAACAATTACTATTTTTTTCAAATTAATTATTAATTATACTATATACATATATACGACACAGTAGTATTTAAATACATAAAAGTTACGCCTAATAAAAAAATTGTAAGATTGATGAATATAATTTCCTTGGAATTTTATTCCTAACTATTACACTATGGACTATAGAATATAAAATATAAAAATACAATTCTCTAGTATAAAAAAAATATTGTATTTAAGAACTACTTCTTTCCAGAGCACTGAGCTCTTATAAAAACCAACCTAACTAAAGAACTCTGTCCTCTCTTTCTTTCAAATTGTGTCTACGCTATGATAAAAAGAGATAAGTACTCTTAGTTTTCTTCAACAACGATACAAAGCATTTCTGGTTGTTAATTATAGTTTTATTTAATATTTTAGGACGAGCCGACAAATAACTTGGATATAGAAAGTATAGACGCGCTGGCAGAAGCCATCAACGCATACAAGGGCGGGGTCGTGATCGTATCTCACGACGAACGACTCATTCGTGAGACGGAGTGTGCCCTCTATGTTATCGAAGACCAGACTATTAATGAGGTTAGTATACAAAACCATAGAACATTTTTTTTTATTTCATCATGAATTAAGTCTTTATTGTGTTAAGTCGTATAAATCTGGATTTTATGAATATATTGGGTTACGTAACTATTAACCTTTATTTGTAGAAGGAAAATTTAAAAACAGATATGCATTTAATATCTTGCTTAGGTTTCTTGTCGGGAAATCGCTCAAAAACGTATGGGCAAACATTTGTATGAAAATATAAATGAATAAGGTTTCTATTGGAATATATTTATATTGGAGGAACACCTCGATATGATTTTTAGTTTCTGAGAAGTTTGGGGCCCACTTAGGATTTATCACTTCCTTAGTTGCCTAAATCATGCTGAAGTATCTAATTCGAATATCTCATGAAAAACTGACAAGCGGCGCTCAAGTATTACGTAACGAATTTTGGACAGGGGGGGGTCCTTTCGTAAAACGTTACGATGCGGGGCGGGGATTGAATTACGCGTTATTGTTAATATTATTTTCGACTTTCCAGTACTTTACACCACATAATGGTAACTTTTAGGTATAAAGAGTCACTAGGTGGTCACGAAACGTTTTACTATCATCTTGGTTACAGTACTGTACTTGGGTACAGAACAACGTAACGGCGCGTTACAAGGGGGGGGGATCAATAATGTCCAAAAATTGCGTGACTTAATACTTGAACGCTCTCTAACCTGGTTTTTGAAGTCGGTGGCCGGTGAAAAAGTTCGCTGGGTTTATTATTTATTATATTTTTTTCTTTAGGTGGATGGCGATTTCGACGCCTACCGTAAGGAGCTCCTCGAAAGTCTCGGCGAAACTATTAACTCTCCTTCCATCATCGCCAACGCTGCTGTTCTCCAATAAGACATTGGGGCTGATTATATATAAGCACTACAAATTTAAATATAACTTTAACGGATTTAAACGCGTAATTATTACATCCAATCCGTCAAAATGCATGTAAATAATGTTTAAAACGCGAGTTTTATTTAGATATTGGTGCTGTATAAAATTAAAAAAAAATCGTGCTTGTAATGAAATATAATATCCACATATAATTCTGGTATGACTAATTAATAGTAAATAAAAAAAATATCAATCAATCAATGTAGTTAAAATAAACACAATTTTAATTGTATTTGTTCATAAATTTTAATTTTTAATACCTCATAGTGGCGTATCATGCGTTCAGTTCCCGGCTAAATAGTCTTGTCTGCCCAATTCACCATTAAAAAAAAGCAAGATTTTAACCAATTTATTTCTCGTATTGTTTGTCTTATATTGTACAGTTTGTATATTTATTTTTATTTATATTAATGTTTGCAAACTGTACATAAACGTCATGTAAGATTTATCTTCCAATATTTATATTAATAAATTTTGTTACAAAATATGTGTCTTTATTTCTAAGCTTTGAATTAGTGTTAATTTATCTGGTAGGTATATTCTCATAAAATGAAAGGTGCAAGACGAAACGTTGCATTCGATTGTGATTGGTCAAATGGATGTGATTATCGCGTGTCAACGCGTATTTTGCTAGAGATTGCCAATCATAATCAAGGGAGCGTACAATCATTTCCTTTTTTCTATACACCGGGCAAACGGGCTCACGGAGGAGACTCACCTTATATTAAGTGACGCTTATGCATACTCTCAATGCCTGAGGGCTCGCGAGTGCGTTGTCGGCCTTTTAAGAATTTGTACGATTTCTTGAAGGACCCTGAATCGTATCGGTTCGTATACCTCGACGGTGCGGCAAAAACGCCTTAAAACGCTCACTTGTGGAACGGCGGACGTCGAGGTGATATGGGTAGAAATTCATATTCTGCATCGACGTCCAATGATGGAACTTGGATAGCTGGAATTATATTGTAATCCGGACAAGTCTTCCGAACACTCCATTGTAAAAGATGGTAGGAGATGCAGAGAGAACCATCATCTCTCTTTCTCATCTGTATATGGAGCGCCAAGGGATCAAGACGCTAAGACAGTACCACTCTTGGGGGTTGAATGCAAAAAAAGTTCAAGCGAGGGGGACTCAATTCTCAAAGAGGTCTGTGTACCTAAGGTATACAAGCTGACGATTACGACCAAACCCGTACCTATTGGCCATCGCTAATCAGCTGGCCCTATAGTTACCCCTTTAGGTGGCTGTTCATAATGGTTTCCATTATTTTGGAGCACAAGGTGGTTATGGCTATTAGACAATAGTTAGGCGGGTCAAAGCGATCGCCATTTTTAGGGATCTGATAAATAGAAGCGGCCTTTCAGCAGTTTGGGAGAGAGCCGAGTGAGTACAGGCACCGAAGAGGCGCGTTAGGACCCGATCCAACTTAGGAGAACAAGCGCGCGGCACAATTTGGGGGATGCCATCAGGCCCGCTCGACTTGTGAATGTCCAAGAAAGGTTGTCCCTTGATCTTACGATGTGGAGTTGGACGCGAAGAGACAGCCCAAAAGGTCGGTTTTCGCCTTCGTGGCATAGGCCAGCGAGTCATTTTCCTTGTGCAGGGGTGGAACGGAGGGCTGATAGTAATTTCCTTGGACAACTTTGGCGAGAAACTAAAAGAGAGCCATCACTAGCAAATCCAGCAATGTACTCAGACTGTGTTCAGCAATCTCTAGTTGTAAGCACGTGGAGGCAGGGTTATACGCTTTTTTAAGTTCGCTAGTATTAGCATCACGAGATAACGCCGCTTCCACCAACGCGTCAAAGAATATTCGTAGCCACGAGGCCGCCTTGCAAGAACGGTTAAACTAGGGTTGTAACTTGCCACCAATCGGCACCGCAGAAAATGGATTAAGGAGTTACATGCCCTGCAGAACAAATTCAGCGATAGAGTCAGCAACGAAATCTGGAGCATCCGACAAGAACCATATAGGCCCCCAAGGGTGTGATAGGGTAATGCAAAGAAAGACCGCATCCCGTTCCAATCTGCTGACCAAATTAATACTTACGGCGTTTCGTCTCTCACTTTTTATATTCCTTTAAGAAAGTTCTAAATGTTTAATTATCGCGAGAGTTTAGACTATCTTCAATGTAACCCGGCTTGGTTATTTTCAAAGCTTAGGTCGATGGGTTTCATCAATGAATTTTTAATGTGCGTAATAAGTTACACATACGATACAGGATGGATCGTAACTTATACTTATACTTGTACACATTTTGAGGAAACCGCGTAAGAACCAAAAATTTACGGTGTATTAAATATGCATTAAAAGCTGATCACGTACCTACATGTGTGAAGAAAAATTACCAAGGAAATAGAAGGGTGAAGCCATAACCAAGGCCATTTTAATTTAGACTAGATCGTTTAATAATTTCATTTGTTTTTTTTTTAATTGACACAAGATTAGACAAAATGTTATTAGCTAATTAGGTAAGTAGGTACGTGTATAAGTATCTTACTATATAAAATAGCAAGGACCTCTAAGCTTCTTTACTGAATTATATTCTAAGATTGTTTTATTATCACTTTCAGTTCTCATAAAACATCTATATTGATATTTCTTAAATTAAGGTGCAGAGGGACCAATTTTAACATTTATTTATTTCTCAGAATACATATACCTACATAAGTACTATAGTTGGTTAATAAAATTACATTTGAAAACCATTGTGTTTTTAGTAATGCACCAGTTTTAATTTTTTAATGAAGCCTATTTTTTTATTTAGAAGAAATGTCTTAGGAATCTTTTAATACACGACGTAATTATTAGAAACAACGATCGAACGAGACAACCTTGATCAAACACAGTAATTAAATAATCTAACAAGTATTTATTTTGTACGTAATCTAATCCTCTTATAGCGTAAATTTTAAAATTATATGTAAATTATCTAATAATATAAATTGCAAATAAAACCGCGGGTTATGACATAGCCCAATGTTTTAGCAAAACAAGCGAAAAAAGCGCTATTAATCGAATGACGTTACACAAAGTGCGTTATAAAGGAATAAATAAAAAACTAATTTTAAGAGGAATGTTTTGCAAAGACGAGTCAACATTTCTCGTTAAAGCTCGCCGAGTTTTTTCCTCAATTTGTCTGCAGCCTTTCGCCCCTCCATTATAAACTTCTCGGCTTCATTAGAGGATTTAAAACGCAAATTTCCTTTTCGATTGTAACTTTTTTCTTTCTTGAAAGGAAGCTTCTTCCAAGGAAATTAGTATCCTTCCCTTTGAGGGGTGAAAACGTGTTTTGAAGAATTTACTCACTTTTATACTCAATCTGGTGGAATAAAGCTGTTAGATGCATTCCTGATTTATATTATAATAGTTAAAACATGATGCGAAACTACAGTATTACAAATATAACTTACAACAAAAAAATCCTGCATGCGTATTAATTTCAATACATACATATTTTGCCGGTAAAAATACTAAAAATGTAACTTTGGTCGTGTATAGGAGGACCTATGGATCTCGGATCATGGATTTTTATAATTAAAAGCAATATTTTTTTAAATTTAATACAAAGGGGCACTACGTTATGTATTATAGTCAAAAGTTGAATTGCACAAGTAAATATTTGACGTTTTTCAAAAACAATTTGCACTACGTTTTCGCGAGAGTTTATTTTTCAATTAATATTTTAATGACGTCCTAACAAAACTAGCACAGATATATTATTGTACTTTAGATTAAAGGAAGAAGTAATTCAATACCCTATTTCTATTACACATACTACAAAATGTCCAAAAATGCCATACTAATCAAGTAATAAAACCATCAAAGATTTACATAACTCAAACCCTACCAGATTGTCATGTTTTCGCATGAGACCACTAAACGTATTACACTAATGTACTGAATTATCTTAACAAGACAATAAGACGAAGAGCCAATTATAACCCCCCATCCACCCTTGTCAAAATGATCACAACCGCAAGTTCTTATAATATACGTTATTACTTTGACAAGGTTGCATGTTAACAATGTAGGTACGATTGTTCTCCCCCGACATGATTTTATTTGTGCAGTTATTACAGTCTCGTCGAAAGATATTTAAATTTCATTAGGTTTGTTTTACACTTAATTTGTGAGGGGTGCATTGTATCTTTGGGGTGGAGCCCTATTGCTTTGAGCTCTCCAATTTATTATCCCCATTGGTGATTTGAATTTTGGAGATGTTATCGACGATTTGGTGTGAACTAGTATAATGTATCAAAGGATAATTTACAATTAAAATCGAGTTACAATTTGTCTAACAGAGTACATTATAATTTCAAACTAATAAATTGTAATTTATACTTTATGTATGTCTGTTTGCTAAATTTGGGATAGTGCAATACATAAGTACATATTTGTGTAAGTCTATTAATTTGTCTTTGTGCCTTGTTCGTCTTTGAATTCCGACGCTAGAACCTGGAGCTAGGCTGCATCGATTAACAACGCGTCATACTTTTTGTTAATAATTTAATTCGAAGTTTAAACGCTTTAATAATGAAACTCTAAATGCGGCCCATTTCTCCGGCGAAACAAATACAAAAATACGAATCGATTCATTTAATCGTCTAGAATTATAATAATAATTATTAGACGTTATTAATTATTAGGAAATGGTTTCGCGTTAGCGCCCTCTATGTAAGTGGAACGCTTCGCAGACGCAGACTCCATTAGCAGTGTTCGCCGGACTGTCACAATCATTTTTCTTTCCCGCTGCCGCTAATTCTCGGCCGCGCTTCAGTGAGCATGTACTGCGACTGACTCGCTTTAATCCAGCCATAATTTGTTACACGTCACCATACAATTGTAGTAAAAGAGAGCATTTCACTTAAACATAACTAAGATTATTAAATATTAATTCGTAACATTAAATAATACCTACTATTAAATAATATTTAAAATTTATTAATTGACTTTGACTTCAATTTATTTCTCTAGTATCTGTTATAGCATGTTAAGCTGGCTGACGTGTTTTAATGTAATAAATGTATGCAATTATTATTAGTATGTAAACATAATTTTTTTACTCCAATAACTAAATTTTTGCTGTATATCCGAGTGGGGAATGACATAATTATTATACCTGGGTTCAAATATAAATCATGTTGCATCAATAAAACAATCTCTTCAGCTTTATGTCATTAGCATATTATACACTTGTCGAGGAAAAGTTCACATGTAAAATATTGACATGTTTTTACTCTGCTACTGCTGTCAAAACATATCCAAGTGGGGAATAACATAAGTATTAAATAAGCCTAGGTTCAAATATAAATCATGTATCAATAAAACAAACTCTTCAGCTTTCAATTATTATTTGACTATGATACTTAATAAAAAATTAACTACGACAAAGTATCAAAATGAGTTCAACCGAGGTCGAATGAGAGTTGATATCGACTTTTATTACTGTGGAGGGGTTGGTCATTAGCGAGATAAAGCGACTGCCACCTGATAAAGTGCGTTTTGTTGCTCACTTACTTATTTCTCTCTGTTTCTAATTCACCCGATATTGTTTTATATTTTCTTATATTACTTTTAGAATTAATACTATAATTATAAGTCTGCGATTGTAATTTTTGAGCGTACCTACGTGATATTGCGTCAAAAAAAATGCGTGCGTAAAAAGTACACATGTCAGAAGTGAAACTTCTTTGGCAAACTAATTTTTAACTCTTGTACATAGTTATACAAATCTAAAACTTTAGGTTTACGAGACTTAGAGGGATGGTAAAAGGAAGACATGTTAGGAAATTAATGAATTTAATTGTCATTAAAATATTAAAAGTGTCGAAAATTAATACAAATAATTTTTTTTTTCTAATAATATTTCTTCGATAGTAAAAACACGTGGCATTTTAATTTACAATTCGACATTTGAGATTTCAATAAATTATTTGGCCTAACATATAAAATACTAATATTTCATAAATTCTCTTTACGAAATTTTAATTTTAAAAATATAATTTCTATAAGGTAATTCACCCGTCTCACTCTCTCTCAATCGGTCTCAATTGCTCTCTCCTTTTTCTTCGACAAACACGCTGCACATCTTCGTGACGCTCCGTAAAAAATTTAAGTAAACTATAATAATTATTAAGCTGTACATAATTCAATAAACTGATGAAGATGATGTATTCGGAGGATATGATTCGATTTCATGTAAAAATTTTCAAAGTTTCAGGTTAACGTAAGAAACAGAAATGTGCCCTACTTCTCACTGGGGTCATATTAAAACAAACCCAAATGAGCCACAATTAACAAATTTGATTTTAGACGATTTAACAATTTCTTGCAGATAGTAAGAATTAAAGCATTATTTAAATCGCAAACAATATCATAAAACAGGAAAGAATACAAAAAAAAATCAAAGGAAAAGCTAAAACCAGTTTCTCCCAGAAATGTCTGAAAGGCTGTCTGAAAGGACTGAATAAAATTAAAAATGCAGTTTACTCTTAATTCAACGTTAACCTACGGAATAATTAAAGTTCAATATGAACGAATAAAATTCCTAATATAGTTTAATAGTTGATACAATTATTAACACTTTAGCCGAGCGGCGGAATGATTGATGAGTTTACCCGTTCACAATGACTAATAGTGTGCCATGAACATATGATATTCGTTACGGGAACGTAAACTGATATTGAACCTGAATTCTCCATTCTCTCGTGTTAATACTTAATTTTCTAATTAATTGTCATCTAACAATGGTTGAATAAACCCGTGTTGTATAATAAAGTAATAAACATACAACCGAAATATTTTACAAAGTATCATCAAAAAGGTTTGACATAAGTTTGACAAATCTCTACGCTCTATGACCGATTTGCATAGATTATAATAATTTCTAGTCTGTAATAAAAATTTACCAATTTGTATATTTTGACGAACGAGATTCTTTTATCTTCTATATAAAATGAACGCTTTTCTATTTGATATATCGTGTCGAATATAGTGAACCCGCTAGAAACCTATACGTTATAAATGCGATTAGACAAACATTTCCTGATGCCACTTTTTCCAAGTTTGCGAATAAATCAGTTTGGTGTGTCGCAGTTTTCTCGTCTTGCCAAATTTATGTACCCATCGGCCCTTTCCAATGGAGATGGAGATCGCTATTTACATATAAATACCTCGATTATTTGAATTATTCAATCGAGAGGGGGAGGAGCTGACAAATCACTTCCTCAGGAGATGGCAGCCGCTAGGCGCTACAGTGTGCTTCGACTACACATTTTATTTTCGACATTCTTATACATTTCTAAATGCTCAACTCAACCAATGTATTACTTATTATACAATATAAATATCACGCTACTTGCTAGGTTTTTAGTTAAATCTAAAGAGCTTGAAAATAACTTGCAACTCGCCAAAGAAGTGTTTCTGCAATCGTTAATAAATTTGTAAGGCAAGTAGATGTTTAGCCTCTTGTAACCGGGGTGTAACGCTGACTTCAGCGTTGAGAATCCAGCGTAAAAAATATTTATAAAATGTCACTTGTAACATTATTCTAGTACAAGCAATAATAATTCTGTAGCACTAAAACTCTATATGGGTGTTCACCTCAGAATACATCCGTTTTATTAATAATTTTTATTTGATAGACAAGAAGTGATCACACTGACACATGTACTGAATTTATAGATTTTAGACATGCCATGCCGCTTTTCTTACGATGTTTTTCTTCACCCTTAAAGCAAGTGTTAGATGCGCATATGGACAGAAAGTCCATTGGTTCACAGCCGGGTATCGAAGCTACGACTTAAGGGAAGAGAGTCGCCATACTGTTACAACGAACAAGCAATAATATAATAAAATAGCTAGAAACCACACCTAAATCCAAATCAAGTACCCATTATTTTATTACTCGTATTATGTACAAATGTGCGCAGTTTTCCCGTAGTTTTATGTGCTCTCACGTGCCATTTAGCTCGGGAAATAGAAGTTTTTGTATGGAAATCGGATGCACTAAAGCTCTGAACCTCTGGCGAAATCTCTGCCTATTGTTACTGTTTTATGGCCTCATAAAACTTTATCATTTGTTATACTTACCGATTGTCTGCCAGATATAAGCGATATTACGCTTGCTTAATATACCCGCTATATATACCGCACCTCAACTATGATTTTACACATCATTAATCATTTATATATTTTACAAAATATAAAATCCATTAAACCTTTGTAATTTTTTAAAATAACGAATATAAAAGCGATTGTATCATGACGTGCTTTATATATATTATCGTAATTAAATAAAAAATAGTACTTACTTTGCTTGTACGATGCTTGCTTTTAAAAACCGAGTCAACTAGATACGGTTATTGATTCAATCACAAAAGTATTTTAATACCTAGTACTATTTGATTAACTTTATTGATTACTATTGAGATTGATTCAAATAGTTAATAAAATGTAAAAAAAACATTTGAATAACATGGATGTGACACTTGTTTTCTTCTATATTCATTGATTTACTCTATTTTTTGCTGATTATTGTATAAAATAATAAACATAGGCAAATGGGCAGGAGGCTTACCTGATGTTAAGTGATACCTACCCATGGATATTCACACTGGCAGAAGGCTCGCAAGTGGGTGGCCTTTTAGGAATTGGTACAGTCTTATCAAGAAGGACCCTAAGTCGAATTGGTTTGGAAATACTTGATTGGACAGCTGGTTCCATATAGCGGTGGAGCTATAATTCCTTATAAAACACTCAGTTATGGAACGACGGACGTCCAGATGATACGGGAGGAATGTCGTATTCTGCCTCGACGTCCGATCACTTGTGTATTGCGCAATGACGCAAACTTGCGGTTGTTATTTAACCTTACATCCTTATTTGCCTTATAAAATATGTATCTTTGCTATATGATATTTAATAATTAAAAAAAAAAAAAAAAAATTGTAGACAAAATCACAAACGGCGTTTTAAATATAGAACAGCTGATAGTTGTAACAAAGCTTTCTAAAATTCAGCATTACACGATCGCTGATAACGATCGCCAACTGGTGTGTTCCACACCACGGCTTCTGTTACCATTTCGCTAATCGTGTTATTGTCTCGTGTTAGAGCATACTTAGTGGCCGAGTGCAGTTTAACATCAGATAAGGCTATTTGATATGCTAATAGTGGTAGCGAATGTACGCGTAATGAGCGTGCGACGGCTTAACAAGTTTTACTTTGAGCTGTGATAAGCTAAACACTACACTGTTTGAATTTAGAATCCACTTTATGGTTAATTTTAAAATATCAGGGGTATGAATCTTGAGCGATGACGTTTAAACTTAGGTTTTGCATTATGGATTTGCAAACATCGATTTATATGCCAGTACACGCCAGCAAGTGTTACACGCCAGTAACACTTGCTCTTCGCAACAACAAAACCTTTTGGGAAAGCATACCTTCAAACCAAAAATTAATCATTAATGCCAGGTTCAAAACACGGGTCATATCTCTGAAAAAAAAAGAGTCGAACCTGTTGAGCACTTCATTTGGTCGGTTTTATATAAAACATAACGACAAATATGATATTTAGGGGAATGTAAAATTAATAATTGCTAGATATGATTATTATACATTTATTAGTATTTTGTATCAAATTATAGTAAAAAAATTATCTGTTCATGAAGCGGAATGTATGTATTATAAAAAATAAAATTTTAAAATTCACTTGTTTATTACATAATTATTATAGTACAATTATGTATTTTTAATAAGCTATTTAAAATCACGATGAATTCATCTAAATACATATATAAATACAATATCCTAGCATCGGTTACTAAGGGATTAAGATGTTATCAAACTTGACGCGCACGCGGCCGTTCGTTTGATCATCAGTTAACCGCTAATGCGACTTAATGCAGCCATTGTTCTCTCACAATTCACTTGTACTCGAATTTCCGTTAGCAAAATGTTACAATCGATCTTTGCGGGAATTATCTGTTGGATTTTGCATTGACTGTAGGTAATCGCGCTACATTTGTTTTCCATGTTTTCTATGTCATAAATTTTTGATATAGTATCAGTTTTTGCATCTTGAGTGCATGGGTCAAGATCGGGCGGTGAAGGTACCTTATCTGAGCCAGTCTAGTCGACCAGGGAGACCAGGGGAAAATAATTTGGAGCAGGGACCGCTGGATCAACAGAGTGAATCACCTGAAAGGCAGCAGTTGGGGGGAGGTGGAACAGGACACTGGAAGCTTCACGTTACGGAGGCCAAGACACTTTTTGGGTCTCGAATCCAGCGGAGTGTAATTTTTCTCCGTTTTGTTCTTTTATATGAATTTGTTAAAATTAAATTAAACTACAGATTAATATACAACATACGTATGGTACTTACATAATTTACCACAATGATACAGAAAATTACGGATTTAATTTGCAGTAAAATTTAAAATCAAATGTATCTATAATAAATTCAAAAAATGCTATACAAACTGAAATCCTTTGAAAATACAAAATTGAAACAAACGTTTGAACTATGACTATCGATTGTGAATCCATCTTTTCCACCCTCTCTAGTAAATCGCATTTACAACGATTCAACATCGCTAACATGTTAAAACAGAACTAATGGACATTCGCTTCAGTCTCAGCCGGCAGGAGACGAATAATACAAGTAAAATGCTCCCATCTCTACGCTTCATTAAATTTATTGCCCGGAGGCGCTCCGGCTCAAGCCACGCCGGCGAAAACACGACATTATTGCCACTGACTTAAATTAAATAAACACAAACTATTAGGGGTAATTCGAAGTGCAGTCTTTTGTTCTTGAATTTATACGCTAAGGCTTTTAAATGTAAAATCTACTATGTGATTTATTTATACCACTATAACAAATTTATATATACCGGACTGAATCGCAAAAATTGATTTTTGTTTATTTCCTGTCCGTTATTTTTGCTTTGATTGTTGCTTCCAAGTTTGCTTAATTTATATAATTTACTAGCTGATCCCGCAAACGTCATTTTGCCATTTATATCATTTATAATAAAAGATACGGGTTGATCGTAGAGGGGTGAAAATTAGGGGTTGTATGTATTTTTTAATGTTGTATCATAAAAAAATAGAAATTAAAAGTTTTGTCTAAAAAATAAAATAAAAAAATTAGGGCTGGACTACCCCTAACATTTAGGGGGATGAAAATAGATGTTGGCTGATTCACATAGATACCGGATAAGCACAAAAAAAATCATCAAAATCAGTCAATCCGTTTCGGAGGAGTATGGCAACGAAAACTGTGACACGAGAATTTTATATATTAGATTTTCTTGAGCACTCGATTTACTATATTTGTGTAAACAATGAAATAAATGGTGGCGTAATAAGAATGGACAAAAAATATAGAGATAAACGTCAGTTGCGTTGCTTTGAATAATATAATTTCTATATCCAACTACGACCTTATGGGACTACCTAGCCATTGTATATTCCTTAGGGGTATTATAAAAGGCGCTTTTGAGCGTTCCTTTAAAAAAATCTAATTATAACAAATGCCAGTGGGTTGTTTAATAAATTGTCACTCGACAATTAACCATTATATTATTACAATTTACCGTTAGTAGTATATAAAACATATATTTAGAAATTAAATCACTTGCGGTGGTATATTTTATGTCAGGGCTAATGCATAAAATGTAAATCCCTAGGCTTTAGATTTAAACTTTAGATGAACAGTAATGGAGATATTAGAGAGCGTAAATAATTCCGACACGGTTTTTTTGTTCGCGACACAATAGGATTATTCTCCATTGATCACTGCTTATTACATAAGTAGTGAGGGTGCGTAACATGAAAACTAAATTTGGTTTATCGGCTATTATGGAAAGTAGGTGTTAATGTTGAGTTAGTTATTTATGGTGAGATCGTGACTTTTCCGTTTTGAATAAATTTTTATGGTTTCGTTTGTTACGTCTATTGTAATACAAATGTTGCACGCGGTTTTATTGTTATAATAAAAAGATACGTCTTGCGCAAGAAAATCCTTAGCAATAGTAACAATACATATTTGCTATAACATAAAAAAAATATCAATTTGATAAAGCACCACAATTTAAGTTGATTTGAGAACTATACTGCATGGTCACGATTAATACTTACTTAACTTATGTATGAAATTCAAAAAAACCTAAACACGGTCAAGTTCTTATTAAAATTGTTTTATGGTCCTAAGCAACGCATTAAAAATTAACAAAAACTTTTGTATCCCATATGAAACCTTTTTTAATAAAATCCAACAACCACAGACCACTAGAGTCACAAAGACAAAAAATATATCAAACAAACAAAAGCGATGGGCGGCAACTGGCAAGTAGGAGTTATCTGGCCGTAACCTCTTAGGCCGCGATCAACAATGCCCTCAACGAATACTAAAGTACCTCAACTACTTGTTTACTTAACTCTGAGCGACAAAAGGCCGGAACTATTGTTTGTTGGGAAAGCTTTATTTGGCGACCCCTCGCGCGCGGTGACAATAGGTTACCCAACTTAAAAATATATTATCTTACTTGACGTTGGCATTCTATGGATTTCTTGTATTACTAACGCTTTAATAATTATAGATAAACGACGGATAAAACTGAGTTATTTAAGCAAAATCACTGTACAATATTTGAAATAACATATATGCACCAAAAGTGTTCCTATACGTTTTTAAGCCGGCACATGTTAAGCATAATACAATTATTTAAATTTCATCAGTTTCTGTGTAATAATAGGTTATTATGGTTTGTTGATGGGACGATGTACATTTAATTATAAAGAAAACAAAAAAGGTTATCGATAAAACCATAGCAATATCAATAGTATTCTTTATCATACTCCCATTAACATTAATTGTATATTTTAACAACACGCAAATATATTCAATGTAATGTCCATATATTGTTAACTCTACGAGTTAGAGAGGGCGGTAGAGAGTTGAAAATTATCCTTTTCACGAACGACCTTAAGTATAATAGAGAAAGCACTTAAGCCATTTTCTCCGCCTTTAAGTGGCGTAAGCGCTTCTGTATTTGCAGCTTGTTTCGTGAGCTAGAAAATCAACCATTATAGTAGTGGCTAGGTTGAGTCGGGCCGCACTGCGTTCTGAAGGGGCAAGGGGCGGCGTTCGGGGATTTTCAAGCTAATGTGGCCATTGGGCGGCGCTAACAGCAATTAGGCTACATGCGAGCAAATGGATTGTGCATTACCGACGACATAGATTGATTTATTGGCTCCACGGCGCGAGTGGTTTCGATCACACAATTTAAACCAGCTGCGATATAGCTATTACGAAAATGGACATCGATTATTGAACGCGTTCACCGTTCAATCTAATGCCAATTACCTCGCAATCATAGCGGTCACAAACGTGCAAAATTATTTATGCCCATTCGTACTCAACCCTTCATGAAAAAGTCATTAGCCGCATAATTTTAGAATGATACCTACATTTTAGGTATGTATGGAAATACGAGTTTCGCTTTGATCGCTAGCTATCACGCGATTTGTTTATTCACAATTCAGATTGGCATGTTTAGTGATGTCGAAAGCAAAGTATTGGCTGGCTCATATTAAATTCAAATCCCTCAATGATGTCATAACGTTATCTTTTTCCTTCACGTAAAACATCACATCTGTTAGTGGCCGGGCGTCTATGTACCGGTCTATGAATAATAAATGTCCCGATAGCCGATTGGGGAAATTGAATTTTATAGTTCGTAACACATTCGAGGACAGATGTCACAAAATGCCGGCGGCGAAGCCGTTTGTAATCCAAATGTCAAATAGAAATCAAAATTGGGTCGATTGTGTCGTTAATAATTTAATAATGACTGATGGCACTCACGCATTAAATGTAGGGAAGGTGCTATCATTGTGATTAACAGAGTTACTTCTATTTGGGCGGACAATTATCGGTCCATTACCATGAGTACACAATGCTTCTCCATTAAATTATTGAATGTCATTCAAATGTCACCAATCGTGTGATAACATGCTTTTCCATACACGCGATACCATTATTAAATTAGGTTTGCTTAAAACTAAGTTTACTTAGTGAAGTGGTAAAACGTATTTAATATTGATCAATCCAAAGCAAATAGCTTTCTAATTTATGAAATACCCTCAATACCGTTAGTAATGAAATATCAGAACATAATCAGGACATTACATATTCAAGTATTTTCAACACTAACCGCGTTTTGTGTTTCTATTTATTAATTCGATTTCCAGATAATATTAATTCCCCTTTGCAAAGATAACGATCCGTTTACGTCATTAAATTTTATTAGCTACAATACAATAGAAAAGCATTGGAAGAGCACAGACTTTTCCGGCAATAGCGACCCTCGCCAATTTCCATTTCCTTTCGCCACGAATTAGGCAGGCTATTACGTCGGCTTTCAGACGTATGACGAATCGCAAAGCCGGACGCATAACACTATAAGTAGATGTATTGTGAATCTATTTTATGCACGATAAATTATTGGAGTAATAGTAAATAATAATTACTTTGTTGAATGCGAGTGATAGTTCTGGTTACGACAAAAAATATTGTCATTTAACATTAACAAGCAACTAATTTTATTTAGAAAACACAATTAATATTAAGTTATTGAGACACACTGACAGGTACAAATAATACCAAATATGTAATTAAAAAAATGTAGGTGTCACTTGTTTATTATTTCTATTATAGTTTAAGGTAAAGCAGTAATATTATTTTAAATTGCTTCGTATGTACCAACTTAGTATGAAGCTTATTTAGCTGGCAAGTTTTAGTGAAGTTGCACGAAAGATGTTTTGGTTGGTTTTTGGTAACAATATTGGATAGACTGTATTAATTTAAATAGTTCGCAAACTAGTAAAAAATCGTTTTGAATAAAACAAAATGCGACTCGTTATTTATTTATTAAATATTCTCTATCCATTATGGCCTAATCAGTATCTCTAAGTATAGGAATTCCATCGAGTTTTGTAATTTGTTGAAGACGATTGGAGGCCTGAGTGCGCCACGTTTCCACGTCCGGTTGGTTGTCACATATCGGGTTTCCGATGAACATCACGTCTCTTAGAGATGGACATTCCTTGATAAATAGTATCTTTTGTAAGTATATAAAACAATAAAGATTTAATTTTTTTATAGGACAGGGAGGGGGGATAAAGGAGAAGTAGTTATCTGATGTTAAGTGATACCCGCTGCTGTCAGAGGGCTTGCGAGTGCGTTGCCGTTCTTTTTCTTCTTTAAAAAACAATTGATACACTATTTTTTGAAAGATCCTAAGTCGAATTGGATCGGAAATACTTCAGTGGGGGTGCTGGTTCCACATAGTGGGCGCTGCAAAAATTGCCTTAAATGCCTCAGTTGTGGAACAACGGATGTCGAGGTAATACGGGTGGTATTTCGTATTCTGCCTCGACGTCCGATGATGAAACTCAGCTGCAGGTATTAATCCGAACAATTCTTCTAAAAATAAAAAGGAACATGGGATTTTGAACGGCTAAGTAGGTGAAGTATTTGCAAATGTTTAGACTACCTACTTGCTTAATTACGCAGTAAGTTATATTTCAGTTTGAAGTCCCAATAATGCCTGGGACAAAGGCATTTGTTTGTCTATGTTATTGTTAATTTTAGATAGGTATTCAGAACAAATTTTATCTTTGGACATCCATCCCAGCACGGCATCTTTATGAATAAGGAATATTGTTGAAAGTTACAAATGCAAAAATATTTGTCCTATCTAAAAACAGGGAGTAAAGTTTATTACAAAATTTTACCCATTTGCCTTTCTTCGTTACCGCGTAAACACGATTTCACGGGAAGAGACGAAAAATACTTCAGTTTAATGACAATAAGTTAATAAATAAAGTACAAAAACTAAACTAAATAGCAAAAATACCTGTAATCTATTAAATTCAGCCCACTCTTTCACCACGTTATTGGACATGTACAGCACTCTCAAAACCTTCATAACTCCGATACCTTTAAGCTTATCTATCTGGTTATAACTTATCCATAATTCTTCAAGAGTTTCAGAAACAGTTTCCTGAAAATGTTATGTTACTTTTAATGAAAAAGTATGTAAATTCAGCCTTGATATTTGATAGATATCGTGATCTTAACATCTCATCCGGTCTTTTAAGCCCAGGACGGAAAATCATGGCTTCATAGGATTTAAAAAAAATAACCTATTTAACTTAAAAACGCATTATAAAATTTACGCTAGGCTGTAGCCGTACTTTAACCTTATTTTTAAACGTAAGCGGTCTTATAACAAAACGTTAAGTTCACCACCATTCTTTTTATAATATCGTAATTATGATAACACACAATAGTAACTTTAATCCACATTTTATAAGGTCTCAATTACTGTTAAAATGTAAAGTCTAGTTTATTTATTAGTAATGTAACAAGAGCAAGTACCAATTATTTTAATAATAATATTTTTACTTAGAACAAACTTACGATTCCCGCCAAGGATTTAATATAGTTCCTGCCCAAGGATAGAATCTTTAAGCTTCTCATTCCAGCGATCCCGACTATTTTATCGATCATGTTGGATGAGAGACTTAACTTTCTGTAACAGACAGGAAGTTTCTACGTTTTACGATAGGTATTTTGCTATTAGTACCTTTTTGTTGACTTATATTTAGATGTCTTGGATTACTAAGAACTTATGTAATTGATAAACATAATATGTATGGAGCCGCTAGAAAGTATTAAGTATACGATTTTATCTGGAATTCGAAGTGTTTCAAGTTCTACGGCAACTTAAATCGTTGGTAAATGTTTACAAGCTTTGGTAAATATATAATAAAAGATTAAACGTTATTAATTATGTGCAAGTATTTTAATTGAGTATATACTAATAGGTTTTTTTTCTATTAAAAGGCAACCAGACCAATCAATGAAGTCAGTTAAAAATAGTATAATATAATAAATTTACTACAGCTAAAGCGTATAGTCGATGCCCGACATCAGTCTTGTGTAATAAAGAAAACAGTAATATGTTACATATAAATTTCATCCCTATATTCATCATAGTATTTTTAATAGACTGAACCAAACCATTCCATAACTTTAAAGAAGTCCCAAAAATTAGATCAAGTACATACTCGCAAGCTACAAGGGTTGATAGAGCACCATCCATTTTCTCAATAGGTGGCCATTGGAACTGCAACTCTATCACTTTCGCTTCAGTCGCATTTTCACCAGTTTTCTTCTCCCATCGAGCAATGGCTTCCTTACACGTTGTAGGCTTTACCGCCATTATTTGCTAAGTTTATTTTTATTTGTTAAGTTTCAGAAAATTTATGACAGTTATTTTAAAACGGACATGACAGTTTGCTCATTTCTTTTTATTTAATAATGAACCATACGAGTGAGTGTGAAGGAGCAAAAAACTGTTAAAATAAAATAATTTGTAACCTCTTTCGTACCTTTTTTCTTTAGTTAGTTTAGTAATGGTATTTACTTTTTAAGGCTGTGGTCGCTGTCACTCTTATGGAAACTCTCTGAGAAACCACTTGCACGAAATATTTTTTGCGATGTTATAAATTATCTCTTTATTGCTTATCATTTTATTTTTCCGCCTGAATTCCTCCAATTCCTCCTACTGCACAGCAACAGCATCAGCAAGTAAAACCTCAGAAAAATAATTAGGTATATTTTAGAAATATTTTCTATAGTAGTACCGCAAAAGTATTATACAATTATTGTTACCATCTTTAGATATTCAAGTTATAAACAGTGCAATAACAAAGATATTTAAACGAAATATTTGCTTTGAGAAGTATTATAATTCCGGTCACGTCAGAGGGTCGTCCTGGTTGGCCGGCGGTAATCACGTCGCGCCCTCACGCCTCCCGTGGGTCGACAGACCCCTATGTTGATATAATACATGAATTTCAAGTGCACGGATTACACGACTTCTTTGATTTTTATATATACAACGATTTGCGTGATACTTCATATTTTGTACACTAAAAAAGTGCATCAGTCATGCAGTGCATGTAATCTGCACCCAATATTTGCACCAATGTTCTATTTTATTTTTTTGTCTATGTGCGCACTCGCTCTTAATTGGCTTTACCTTTATAGGGTTGAAGCGACACTACATTATTATTATTCTATTTTTTTAAAGTGGTGGATAGTAAGGCATTGCGGAGAAATCGGAAGATCTTAGTACCAAAAATTTACGACATGTGAAATACACAAAATGAAGAAACAAAAAACAGACTGATCACGTACTTGCGCAAAAAATTAGATACTGAATTTTTTTGGGGAATCGAACGCGAAATCATCAAATCAGATCTGTGTGAAGCTACTATAGGCCAACCAATATAAATGAGTGTCAAATACTTTTTTCACCCAAATACAAAACCAATCACAAACTATGCACTAAGCTATTAACAAAATGGATCATGAATAATAATTATTAGTATAAGGTTGTATGCAAAGAGATATACAACGCAATTCCCTTTGCACAATTGATAGGATTATGATTTCGATACAAATATTTATTGCATCTCTGAATGGACTCTAGTCATCTTGCGCTTTTTGTCGACACACGCACGCACGTGTTCTCGTTGAAGTTTGTATAGCACACGTGTCGAAGCTTATTACCACTAATCCTTCACTAATCGACTGAAAATTATGTAGTAAATCCCTGAGAAACTCACAGGTTTTACGTATAAAATGATGTATTTTACAACTATTACACTTTTAGGATACATCTCCGTGTTTTAGAGCCATATTCTAATTCGTATCCCAAGTCATAATCTCGCCTTGAGCGCTGCCAAATTTATCGAAATTCATAGAGAAAAATGGTTTAACAGTTCTTGAAACTAGATTTAAGTTTTATTGACTTTCTAGAATATGGTCAAAGTTTAATGAAAATACTTGTCAAAAAAAAAAGATTTGATAATGTCCTAAAAATTCATCTGTAATTTTGTCTCCCGATACCCCTTTATTTTACCTATTTTAATGGCTTTAAATATTTTGATAAAACATGTTTGTGAATCATCGTCGGAAAACGTATTTTCAAAAAAACCGCATCTAAATCGATACACCCGCTTAAGAGCTACAGTGCGACAAAATTCGTAAAAGGTATCACCCCTTTTTTCCATCAGGAGCTAAAAATATCAAGAAACGTTTAAAACGTATCGTGTTGTATTCATAATAAAAAATAAACATAAATTTAGGATCTATTTAAAAAAGTTTTCAGTTATTAATGAAATTTTTGTGTTATCTAAATAATTAATAGTCTTCCACGAATTGTCAGTCAGGTGCAAGTATCCAATTTCTCTTATTGTACCTAATGTCTATCTGACAGTTGAAACTTGAAAGTGACAAATCGTAAAGTATGTATTTTGTAAACAAGTTGTCCACGGCATGTATGTAACCTCAAATTCTTTAAATAAAATATTATTGTAGAAAGATGGAAGACTTACAATTAAATATATCTACAACAAAAAAGGTAAACAATAATTTACCGAAATAGTGATCTATATAGTTTGAATAAATTTAATTAAAATGTATTTTATTTAGAAAAATAGCTCATCTGGCCGTCCTTCTCCAAAAACATCGTCGGACTACAAGTTTTTGGCTAAGCCAAACTATTCGGGAAAGATAATAGCCAGAAAAAGGCCTCAAAATGGAATTCCAAGGAAGTTTACTGAGAAATATTCAGAAGAACCTAAAAATAAAATAGCTAAACTATCAGATAATAATGTGACAAAGCCTCATGATCTACAGTCAAAACTACGTGATTTAAGTGAGAATAAAGGAAAATTTCATGGTAGGAATTACCAAGATGTAACAGATGACCTTGTTTTAAAACAAAAACAGAGAAGTGGTGCTTGGATATCATCATTATTCAAGAATAATCCTGATGTTCCCCGAATGGGACAAAGAGCTGTAAAGCCTGTAGTGGAAAAAGTATTTGCTGGAAGAACATTTCAAGATTTAAATTTGCATCCCCATATAGTTTCTAATATGAAACAAAATATGAATTTAACGGAGCTAATGACAGTGCAGCAAAAGGCGATTCCTGTGATTTTGGAGGGCCGGGATGTTTTGATTAGGTATATTAATAGTTTAGTTTTAAATGTATTTATTTTTAATAAAAATTATTGCAGTAAAACTTAAGTGTAGTTGCAAATGTTGGTGGATTTACATGCATAATTTCACAACAGGAATGTATAAGTTAAATTTTTAGTTTATTCAATTTGCAGTGATATACTACACTAGACAATGGTTAGTTAAATACTTTAATAAGCCTTTAGTGCTACTATGTATATGAAGTAAAAATAAAAATTGTTATCTGTTTTGTTAAATTTAAAAAGAAATTTGAAACACTTTCTGAATAAAAAAAAATATTTAAACAAACCTTTTCAAAGGTATTAATTTCCTAGCTTACCATGATTACTCTGATATATCATAAAAACCACAACAAATTATTTGTACTGTATAACAGATCTCAAACAGGCTCAGGAAAAACCTTAGCTTATGCATTGCCAATAATTGAAGGTTTGCAAGCTATAAGACCTAAAATAAATAGACATGATGGTATAAGAGTTGTGGTTGTTGTGCCCACTCGAGAACTAGCTGTGCAGACATATGAACTATTTGAAAAACTTCTTAAGGTTTGTGACTTCATTTGTCTATTTAAAATTACTTACTTTTCATTCTATTTAAAATTACTTTCTTTTATGTTACTTCTTTTTTATAGTTTTCTGTATTTTTAATTTTCAATAAATGTATGAAAATAAAAGTAATATTATTTGGAATAAACAAATACATTAGACAAAATGTCTACAGCCATATTAATAAAAATACTTTTTTGTTTGTTCATTTTCATGTTTTATATAATTTTAGTCATTCATATGGATAGTACCTGGGTTATTGAGTGGAGGTCAAAAAAGGAAGGCAGAAAAGGCAAGATTAAGGAAAGGGTTGACAATACTTGTTGGAACTCCTGGTAGAATCAATGACCATCTCAGGCACACACATTCATTAAATTTTGCTAAACTTGGGTAAGAATTTTTTGTACTAAGAGTTTGTATTGTCTATGTATTTAGGTACATTATTTACATACTTAGCTGTTTAATCTAATCCAATTAAAGTAAATGTTATTATTTTCTATATGTATGACAAACTAATTAGTAATAAGAGAAAATAGGAATAAATAAGCAACAACAATAACAATATAAAATATTTACTATACAGATGAGATAAATAAAGGGAAAATATAGATTTTTAATTGAATTCCAAGTCCAGGCCACAATAACATGCGTTAATATTATATTAACGCATAATTTTGCGAATTCTTCTATAATTTCACATAAATGCAATGTTTGATGCCGCCTTATTTTCTATTGCAATTAACGATATATGTCGGAGGAAATCTTGTTCAAAGGTCCCGGAGATTTCAATGGTGCCTTGTTAAGAATCAGCCGATTTTCGTTGTCGTTTAATTTCTTGTAAAAAGTTATCCCTTTTGACCGATATTTCGCCGAGGAACCATAACAGAAGGATACGTAAAAAGGTGTCTCGCTTGGGCAATTTTATTTTACCCTTTTTCTCTTTTCTGACGTTGTGTCCGCACTGCTACGTTCGATATTTTTGGATATTTTCAATTTACAACTATCAAGATTTTAGATATTTGGAATAGGTACTTACCCAGATTTTCCTACATTCCTTGTTAATGTTTGGTAAATCTTACGAAGTGGAAGTGTTCAACAAAAAATCATAGATCTCATATCGCAATCGATTTTTCATTGAGTTATTACAAATTATACCGTTGCCGTTGTGCTTCAACCTATATCATGGATGTACGGAATTAAAATAATAGGATTAGTGGTGATACGTGATGAAATAATGCTGATAAGTGATTGTAGGAAATTACGAATTACAACAGTTAGAGACCTATCCGTCAGCGAATGAAAACTTAACTAAAAGGTTAATGGGTGGAATTGTCGTATTGATGTCACGACCGTCAAGCCCGTGAGCTTATCGGTGATCCAATTGCTACGGGCGTACGCAACTGAACTACCAAATAACGATCACTAACAGCACATACTTATCGAATTCACTATACTGTACTGTATGTATGTAATACGCGAATGTGTAATGTGTGTCCAAAATCAAGAGTTCTGTGATTGGTGTTCATTTCAAGACATTAAAAAAAAATCTTCTCAACATTTTTTAGCTTCAGGAACTGGCGGCCCCTTTCTTTTCAAAGCTTAGATTATATACCTTTGCTTCGGAGCACTGCACTACCTGTCTCTACGATATGTACGGCACTGGTAACCTAAGTTTATATAAGTACTACCCTATAAACGTTGTTTTGCCATGTATATTATTTCTACCTTCTAAGAAACATTGTTTTAGTTCAATAAAAATAACTATCTGCTATAATAAAAATACGGGTTGATCGTAGAGGAGGTAAAATTAAGGGTTCTTTTTTTTGTATGTTTAATCATAAAAAAATAAAAACAAAAAAGTTTCTTGGTGTGGCCACCCCTTATCACTTAAGAGTTTGAAAGATAGTACTTAGCCGATTCTCTGACTTACTGATGCATAAAAAAATTCATAAGAATCGGTTGATCCATTTCGGAGGAGTATGGGAACAACCATTGTGACACGAGAATTTTATATATTAGAAGATGCATAAGTTTACTAAATAATATATATTATTTAAAAAATATATTTTCTTTGAAAACTACTGCTATGCCTGAAGCTGTGTATTATATTCAATATGTTATGTTCATTATTTGGGTTTCTTAAGGTGTTTAATATTGGATGAAGCTGACCGACTATTAGACATGGGTTATGAGAAAGATGTAGCTGCAATTGTGAAAGCTATTGAAGACCATAAAAAGGCAGCCACATACGATCCTATGGCTTTAGTTAAACAGACAATAAACAAAGCACCTGAAAAAGAGGAGACACTAATTGAAGATCCAGATAAAGAAGAAATGGGTGATAAACACCCATTAACAGATGTGTTTTTGTCTACTGAAAGACAGACAATATTGCTGTCCGCTACTTTAACGAAGGTAAAATAAATAAAATAAAAAAGGGTGCGTGTACTTACATACGCGCGTAAGAAGTTATACTTCTTTGGCTTTCCTTATTTTTTTTTAAATATAATTAATTAATATTTAAAATAAACAATTTAATAATATTTAATATTTAGTATATTATTCACTTATTAATTAATATTAATAACAATTATTATTATTATTTATTATTTTTTTATATTATTCATTCAATTTAATAACTTGGTATGTTTCATAACCTTTTAACTAAGTAACAATAGGTCTTTGTGAAAAAACATTGCTAAATTTCTTTGAAAAATTAATCAAAACTCCTTTATTTGTTTAAAAGGTAAATTTCATTATGTTCATTCAAAATTCTTGGCATAGCTGCTAACTTCACGCATATTCTATTTATTTTTACTTGTAGATTGTCTTATTCCCATCTCGCTCGCGCACGCTATAATCACACTGACAACTTTGCGTCTCAGGTGCGCGCGCATCGTAAAATTTCACTCTCATCAATTTTTCATAACGCCTAAAGAAGTATAACTTCAAAAACTACAATAATTACAAATTAAAAGTTACTAATTAATTTTGTCTTGTTTTAATAGGCTGTAGAAAACTTAGCTGGAATCACAATGAAAGAACCTGTCTTCGTAGACACATCAGATGGTAAAGCAGTTGTAGCTGATTCACTCAAACCTAATAAGAAAGATGAAGTTAAAAATCTAGAAATCGCGGCACAACCAGTAGCAGTAAGTCCGGAAATTAAGCTAACTAAACAAAAATCTGACGAAGTCTCAAATAATGCAAAAGGAAACGCCAACACTGGTAAGCAATCATAATATTATAACGTTTATATAATTTTAGCCCCATTAAAAGTATTTTTTTTTGTTACAAATAATGAACATAACATGACACTAATAATAAATGCAAATGTCAGAATTTTTGACATGATTTCTGTATAAACTCATTTCTAGCAAACACTGATATTACCCATATGACGACAAAACCCGTATTGTAACTTATTTCAGTTTAATTTGTAACTCAATAAAAGTGTATTTAATTTTATTACGGTTTTAAAATAGTTACCGAAATGATTGGTATATATTGTTATTGGTTTAATACTATTTCCTAAACGCAAATAATATTATTTATGTAACTCGAAGTTTTCAGTATTATAAAATTGTTTTTGTAGGCATCAAAGCATTCAGTGGTGCAAATCATCCAGATATATTTGGTACCGAGTCAACAGAAAATAAACATAAACCGAAAGATGACAAAAATGATAGTGATTCTGACTCAGATTATGAATACTTTAAAGTACAAAAAGAATTAGGCGGAGACAAGAAGAATGAAACAAAAAAAGTTGACGAAAAGGAAGGACAAGAGGAAGAACAAGAGGAACAGCCAAATATGTTTGAAAATGCTTTAAAAACAGCAATAGTTGAAGATGAACTAGTCCTACCATCCACAGTTAATCAGACATTTATATTGATACCTATGAAATTGAGATTAGTTTCACTTTGCTCTCTAATCGTTGAACATTGCATTTTAAACAAAAAAGGAGGGAAAATGATCGTGTTTATGGCAACATTAGAAATGGTAGATTATCATTCTGAATTGATTGAAACTGTTTTAAGTGGAAAGGATGGCAAAAAAAGGAAGCAACAGAAGGGGAAAAGTGATGAAAAGTCTAAAAAGAAGAAAGGTGATGATGAAGATAAGGACGAGGTAGATATTTTAAATATTATTTCATGTTTTAGTAATGAAAAATACACATTTTTAAATGATCTTCCCATGTTTGTAGTTACTAGTGTGATAAACTCGTCTGACCTAAGATTCCTAAGAATTCCTTTTGTACATTCAAGCTTACCCTGTAACTTGTGATCCTCTAGTGACCGGTCCGATTACAATATTAAGTTTTCGTACTACGTAATTCATCGATTGCGTCAAACACTCTATAATAAATATAGAACATTACATCGAAATGGGAAAAATGTCGGTCGTTCTATGCGATATTGAAATCTGGACTTTGTTAGTGTGTGTTAACCTAAAAGTACCAATTGAAGCCAAATAACATCATTAATAATGGAACGAAGTAGTCAGGTTCATAAAACAGCTGTAATAAATTTTACAAATTTAGCATTTTTGTTTGCATTACGCACAGCATTTTTAATAAATTAGTCTTGCCATTGTAAAGCTTGATTAAATATGACCGATAGAACTTGAGGGACTTAATAAAGGAGATCGGCAGGCCTCCCCTAATAGATGAATGTGCCCATACCTATAATAGATTTAACTAATAATTAATTTACAATCTATTATATGTCATACTAATTATTGAATAAACAACAAAAAACGTTTCTGTCTCACACATTTTCATGCATTATTTCACGTTTTGTTACCAAAGGAATCATCAGACGAGTACGAAATAGATTATCAAGCACCTGCCGAAGGTGGCCTTGTTCCAATGGAAGTCGATGTATTCAGCCTACACGGCTCCATGCCTCATGAGCAGCGAATGGAAGTTTTCAAACAATTCCGTACTGCAAGAAGAGGTGTGTTATTCTGCACGGTAAGTAATTTTGTGAGCTTTTTCTGTTGTATCTATATAACTAAAATTGTGTCTGTTATAAATTGTATTATTTTCATTACATTAGTGATATGACTGGTAGGTGACGGCGTAATAACTATTGTATGATGGTAATGTGTACGTTATAGTATGACAAACCATTATAGATTTTTGACGTGACAACGTCTTATAATTCGATGGAGCCGGCTGCACGCACGAAAAAATATGACGCATGCGGCGTTACCTCGCTTTGAGCCGTTCCATTTAAGGCTTGAAGTGCAAGCGAGAGCGCGGAACGAGCGACAAAGAGGCACAATCGGCCTCCGCGTTCGGCAGCGTTCGACATCTTTATTGTATATAAAGTATTATACATCGATTATATTGTAATCGATCAATTCAATTGTGATTTCCATTTACCTCCTCAACATCCATACAAAATATCTATCAAACAAATAAAATTAAAATTTTCTTTTGAAAAATGCAACCATTCCATCAGTACTTTCTTATGACGTTTGTCTGATGCGATTTTTTACATACAACAATTGAACATAAACCAAGTGCGTGTAGTTGAGGATACTTTTTCCATTTAGATTGTATTTCATTTTTATTCAAAAATTCTAGTTCAATCCGGTTTAAATATGGTTTGGCGGAGATGCTACTACAATTGTATATTAATTTCATTTGAATTTTAAATTAAATAGGTTTCTTAAGGAAAACTAAGTCTTTCACGGTTCAAGGGGCTTTTAAAACAAAAACCATTTTAAACATTTATTAACCTTATATTATTCTGTTTGTATAAACACGAACTCATTTAAGCGTTACTGTTTTAGTTATGTTGGGCGTATCTTGAAGCCTCTTTTCGTTTTTAAACTCACATAATACTTTTAATTCATGGGATTACGTTCCTCCGATAAAAAAAATATCTATAGGTATAATTGACGGCTACAATCAGTACGATGTCGTTATACCCTAAATCGCACTACGAGGGTTTTCGACCCCTGAGCAAACATCTCAGTCACTGGAGCCTTTATGCGGTCGGTTACTGATTCGAATGGTCCTGGACTCTCCCTTGAGATTGGAGGGACAGTTAACCTTTCCTCCTTTACAGTCTTTTAGTCCCTGCAATAAAGCACTGGAATACGCTCACCAATTCCATTTTAGCTCCATCTTTGAAATCCTTAAAAGATCTCCTATTTAAGTAGCTATTTGCTAGCCCTATTGCCTTGTGTTTGTTGTAGTTGTACTATCAAGTGAAACAAAGGTGCAGGCGTCTGTCTATTCGTACCTAGTGTTGCTGGAAAGTTTATCTAAACTAAACACATCTGTGAATCACGTTTTCTGCGCGACGCTATTGCGTTATTGCTCAACTCACATTTTAAACGTTAATGTAATAAAAGTTATTACTAGAAATAATACTTTCAAATAGTAAATTAACAAATTAATATATAAACTTGACACGGGATATAACTTCCATGTCAACATCAAACTGTAAAAACTTAACATTATAATCTATCTTCCGTTAATGTTAACTGTCAAAAATTATGATCGGCACGGCTCATTATATTTGACAAGATTTGAAAAAACTTCAATACTTCGAACTAGATTTCTTATTCATTAGTGACTATGGAACTTATACAAGTATTTATTATTTAATTCTGTTAATATGTTATTCTGTTAAATAATATTATTAGTTTATGTTGTTCACCAGTCCCTATTACCTACCTTGCTTACATGTTAACAAGCTTTTCGTACGTTAAAAGTCTTTCAGACATTAACAAACACGTCATCGTCGATTCGATTAATCTGTGACATTTTGAGTCACGTAACTGAGAAGTAAAAAATCAATATTTTTTATATTGGGTAAAATAATGATCAAGTAATTTGCTCCATAACGCTTTTAAAGCCATGTTGTATACAGATTATTCTTAATAATACAATTTATTTTTAATACTGCTATTGGCACTTAAATTCAGATAGGAGTTAGGAGGAGTTAGGCACAGATTACTAAATTATCTATGAAAATCAAATAGCCTTCTCAGAAAACATCGCCATCGCACTACTGGTTCCAGTGTTGACCACGAATCAGATGAGTTCTTAAATTTTGGCGTCAACATCCGATATATATATTATTATAATTATTGCATAATTAAAGCGATATAAAAAGAATAACATTGTATGTAGTCCTAAAATTAATTGCTTTTTTATTAACGAGGCCATTAAATATTTTAATAGTTTAATTTAAGTTTAGCAAAAAATCTTGCTAAAAATATGGAGGTTTAGTACGTGTGAATATGTACTGGCATTAATTATCAATTTGAATGCGAATTTATAATAAACCAGCCTCTATACGCTATTAAATATAAGTAGTTTATGAAACTTCTACTTTAATTAACATAATATTTTATTTTAATTAGTTTAACCCATTAGGGGTTGTGTTTAGAACACAATTTTGCTTCTCAATTATTTTTTAATGATACCTCTTGCTCAAATTTGTTTGTCATATATAAATATGATAAAATGGGAACCATGTTATGTTATTACGTCTTCATAAAAACTGACAATTTATATTTGACATGACACTTGACTACTTATCTGTCAGTTGTCATTTCTAGCCATATTTCACATATAACAGGTATCTAAGTTTTAAGGCTTATGGGGCGTTCCCACGGAGCGTTAATCACGACAGTCAACTACGCTAGTCAACTGTCGTTCGTGACACTCACGAAAGTGTGAATTGATAAAACGTTCACATGGTTGGGGGATTTCGTGCCGTTCACGCTTCGTGTTTCGACTTAGTCTTTTTAGTTTTTTTAACTCCTGACAGAAAGAGCTTCTTAAATTTTTGAATTTTGATATAACTTCTTTTGGTCAAAATCCAGGAATATTTAATTCATGACTTATTCTCTTAGCTGCGGCGGCACGTAAATCTCTATCACGGTATTCCTCCAAACTTGGATCATATAACACCTTTTCCATAGAATATAACTCCAAAAAACGCGTAGTTTCACTGTCGTTAAACTTAATTCCACGTTGTTGTGACGACATCTTGGCTTCACGAATGGTATATCACGACTGAAAATCAAACACGTTTGATCTATCCACGATTGTGTCGTGCGCCGTTCCTCACGAAAGCAAGTTTAACACCTATGCGTTCACACAGAAGTGTATTTCACGAAAGCGTGGTTGACTGTCGTGATTACCGCCTCGTGGGAACGCCCCTTTATGGTGAATTCTCTAAGACTATTAGTAAAGATAAAAATGACTCGGCGGTCTGAATAAATTTATAAATTTTTACGTTATAATGATTCTTAAATATTTTGTTTAGGACGTAGCAGCACGAGGCATTGACGTGCCCCGAGTGGACTTGGTGCTTCAATATTGCGCCCCAGCATCGGCTACAGATTATGTTCACAGGTAAGAATACCTTCTTTTTATAAATAAGTTAATTGATCAGTTTTAAAGTACTCAGAAAAAAAGAACCCAAATAAATTACTTTTGTTTAAAAAGTTAGTTCATGTCACTCGCGTGTTATTTTGCTAATTAGTAATAGTGGCAAATCTTATATTTTGTGTGTGAGTCTAACTTACCGCTAAATATAATAAGCTTGTCTAAGGAAATTTTGTATTACGATTTGTATAGTTTATTCAATACATTTTTACTGTTGAACACCGACGCTCAACGACGACTACGATTCATGAAATGTAAATAAACAAACATATTATATATAATTAAATAGTAAAAATCATAAAAATATATTGGTTTCTTTAAAATACAATTTTAACTAGTATTACATTATTATTAATAAACACCTAGATTCAAGTTGTAAAGTTGTTTTTTTTAATTGTATTATATTTTAATCAGGGTGGGTCGTACGGGACGCGCGGCTCAAGTGGGGGCTGCGATTATGTTCCTGCTTCCAAGCGAAGCGGAATTTGTCAGACATTTAGAACAGAAGAGAATAAGGTCAGTCACATGTGTGAAACGTGGCCTTAAAATATCGTATGGTTAACATACATGGTATTGTTTGCATAGTTGAGTCAAAATATACAATAAATTGGTTTTTTAACTGTAGTAATCGTAAGATATGTAAAAAATTAAAATCTGATTTTATATTTTTTTATACAATTTATTTTCACACGAAATCGTGAGCAACTTTTATATTTTCGAAGATTACGTCAAACGGACGAGTCAAAAGTGTTGGAATCTCTTCGCTCGGTGGCACCAACCGCGCATACCGTGCAACGGGCGGCGATAGCTGTTCAAGCTAAATTGGAAAACACAGCTCATTCCTCGAAAGATTGGTTAGCGAGGGCTAGTAGAGGTAAGTTACGAGTAAAAGTTTCGCACTTGCACTTTGCTGTTAATAGACAATTCTTTAAGTTCCTTAAATCATCAATTATCCTTATAGGATACTAGCTGTTACCCGCGACTTCGTCTGCGTAGAACTACTACTTCGTGTAAATTTGTTTTGACTGAATAGGCTCTGAAACTATAATGAAACGATTCTAATGAAGCCGGCACATTGAATTATTGAGATTAACATAGGTAGACTTTTCCTGACCCTGATCCCTGACTTAACTTAGTTTAATACGTTTTTGTATAGGTACGACATTTTTTGTTTTTCCTTCTTTGGTCAAAACATGTAGGTTTTGTGGACTCGATACTCGTGAGCACGCCACATACAGTTGCCCATGGGAGAAACAGTTTTTTTCTTAATGAACACCAGCTACTTTGAGTGTCTGTCCTTGAGCTTTGTTTATCGTCATAGCGAATGCTGCTTTCAGGGGAAATTGTACTCTTTTGAATTGGAATGGCAAATCGGTAGGGATTATTCTAGTTCTTGCAAACTCATCTCTTATGCAAAGTTCAAAAAAAGCTGTAAGGGTAGTTTTTGGTCGAGTAGATAGTCGCTCGTGGAAATTATCTTCTGTAAAATAAACTCGTTCACCGTTCTCTAAGTGTACACTTAGATGTGTAACGGTGGGGTGCCTTTCGTGCAACGGGAACCCTAATAACCGCCACACAGCTTCGTTGCTGCTAACATAACGACCAGATTGATATGTATGTACTTCATTTACGCGATTTGCAAGCTCTGTGCTCCTAAAATTGAAAATAGCTTGGTCACTGCCTTTGTTAATATATTTGCAGATATATTTGATAGCGCGCACTGAACTGCAAGCCTCAACATTTATATGGGCGTTAAATATTTTTAATAGAATAGCGGAATAAGGGACCACCCAACTATTATCAATAGTGACGTAACTCCCATTTCGTAGTTTCACAGATGCCGTTCGACCTCCGTCTGCTGGTGCTCTTCTACGATAGAGTGGGTATCCGTTTTCACTGTGGACAGTGTCTTTGTGTAATTTGCGAGGAAATTTCTTTGTGCATTTTCCATCTTTCATGCAAGGGCACTGAGGATTTTCAGGTCCACATGGACCATGAATCATGTTTTTAACTATAATATCATGAAGTGTCTTGTCAGTGCTTGGATCGGGTATTTCTGCGCTGATAATATTATCAATTTGATCGGGTCTCAACTTGTCTTTTAACCACAATAATATGTGGACATGTGGTAGGCCACGCTTCTGCCACTCTATGGAATACATAAAGCAGATCACTTCTCCAAATATTCTGCCTTTGGAAATAACAGACATAAGTTTTTTAACTTTCAACCTAAAAACTCTTGCGACTACATCATGCCTATCAATCGCGCTTTGACCCGGCATTAATTCATTTACTATTTCCGGCCATGCTGGGTTGCAAGTAAACGTAACGAATAAGTCAGGGCGACCATATGTACGTACATAAGCAAACGCATCCTGAGTATATTCGTGTAAGTACCTCGGACTATTTACAAATGAAGACGGTAAAATTATCATTCTACCAATATCATTTGGATTTAGATTAGCGTTATTCGCTACTGCGTCTTGAAGGTGGATATAATTTTCTGCTCTTAATTTAGTTTGATTTAATGTTATGTATCGTAATCGTTCACTTTCTACCTTAACCTACATATCAACATAAAACTGATTGGCCAGTTGTCTGCATCGTGATATAATATTAAAATCATTTTCTCTAATCATGATATGAAAGGCATAAAAGTCCATACATGATACCTTTTTGTTAGGCAAGGGCAGGCCAGTTACAGGATCGACTTGTGGAATTTGAAAGTGATACCCTTCTTGCCCTTTGCTAAATATTAGCGGATATTGTAACGCATCGTAAAATTTATATGTATCCGGCACCCTAGTTAGTGTGTTATCACGGGCATGTAAAACTATATCACGGGAAGAAAACTGTTCACCACAAACCATGGCTGCGACTTCATTTATTAAAGGTGCATTATATCGTCTTTCGTGTTCCCCACTTGGTGTACGATCTGGGTGAATCACCAACTTATAATCATCTCCCGGCATTCTTTCTAAGGCTGTTGTGAAAGTGTTTATTAGGCGGTTATGTTCATGCAACATTCTCTGAATCTTTAAGACAATATCCTTTTCTACTAATTGAATGTTTTGACACCTGCGGTCAACCTCGTCGTTTTCATTTCCCATAAAATAAATCTGTAAAAATTTTGGTTGCTCATTATTTGTAGGAAGCAAAGAACCAATCCTATGATAGATTTGACCTTGGATTGTAAAAGTAGATGAAAACCCAGGCATAACCACCTCATTTTCTACACCAAATGACGTCATTTGAAAGCACGAATTATATTTCCTTATTTTGATTAAAAAACGCCGCGATTCGTTGTTATCACCTAAAAGTAAAGACTTCAATGATTCCTCTGGTTCTCCAAGTATTGGAATTGAAACCTTGCCACCAGAACAACACATACCCGGAGTTTCTTCTTTCCACTTGAGTGCTTCACAATGTATACATTTTTTATCCATTCCACCTATGAGAAGTAATCGATGGTTATTATACTCAATCGATGGGTCATAATCAAAAGCAGCATTGTGGAATGCTCCCCATGTATACATTGTAAACGCATTTCTCCTTTCTGACTGCCGTTCAGCATTTAACACACGTCGTCTTTGGGATTCTTCTGGCATCTCTGCAGCTATCAATGATGCGTGTCGCTCAGCATCTAAAATCTGCCGGGCCTGAGTCTGTTCATAGGTCTCGGCAGCTCTTTGCGTTGCGTGTCGCTCAGCATCTAAAATCTGCCGGGCTCCGGAGTCTGTTCATAGGTTTCGGCAGCTCTTTGCGTTGCGTGTCGCTCAGCATCTATCATCTGCCGGGCCTGAGTCTGTTCACAGGTTTCGGCAGCTCTTTGCGTTGCGTGTCGCTCAGCATCTAAAATCTGCCGGGCCTGAGTCTGTTCATAGGTCTCGGCAGCTCTTTGCGTTGCGTGTCGCTCAGCATCTAAAATCTGCTGGGCCTGAGTTTGTTCATAGGTCTCGGCAGCTCTTTGCGTTGCGTGTCGCTCAGCATCTAAAATCTGGGCTGAGTCTGTTCATAGGTCTCGGCAGCTCTTTGCGTGCGTGTCGATCAGCATCTAAAATTTGCCGCGGCCTGAGTCGGTTTCATAGGTTCGGCAGCTCTTTGCGTGCGTGGCAGCCATCAGCATCTAAAATTCTTTTCTTGGGGGGGGGGGGGGCGGGCCTGTGAGTCTGTTCATAGGTCTCGGCAGCTCTTTGCGTTGCGTGTCGCTCAGCATCTAAAATTTGCCGGGCCTGAGTCTGTTCATAGGTCTCGGCAGCTCTTTGCGTTGCGTGTCACTCAGCATCTAAAATCTGCCGGGCCTGAGTTTGTTCATAGGTCTCGGCAGCTCTTTGCGTTGCGTGTCGCTCAGCATCTAAAATCTGCCGGGCCTGAGTTTGTTCATAGGTCTCGGCAGCTCTTTGCGTTGCGTGTCGCTCAGCATCTAAAATCTGCCGGGCCTGAGTTTGTTCATAGGTCTCGGCAGCTCTTTGCGTTGCGTGTCGCTCAGCATCTAAAAACTGACGGGCCTGAGTCTGTTTCATAGGTTCGGCAGCTCTGGGACGTTGCGTGGACGCTCAGCATCTAAAAGCTGCCGGGCCTGAGTCTGTTCATAGGTTTCGGCAGCTCTTTGCGTTGCGTGTCGCTCAGCATCTATAATCTGCCGGGCCTGAGTCTGTTCATAGGTTTCGGCAGCTCTTTGCGTTGCGTGTCGCTCAGCATCTAAAATCTGCCGGGCCTGAGTCTGCTCCTCAGATTCTTGGGATCTAGCTACTTGCGCAGTTCGAGCTCTTTTAGAGCTACGCGCTAAATTAGATTTACGCTTGCGAGGCATATTACTTAACCAGTTACCTACCTAAAGTAATAAAAACAGGTAAGTACTTATGCAAAAAAAAAATTCTTTAGCTGACAAATAATTTAGTTAAAGGTACTGAGTACGAAACTATACTTAAGGTAGGTACTTATACACATGAAATAAAACAAAAACAAAACTAAAACTAAATGTTAAAAAAAATATACTATCTACATGGAATAAAAACAAAATGAATCGATAAAATTATATGCGAAACTACTGGAACTATTTTATTCACAAAACAACATTACTTACCTATTAATACTCAATAAAAACTATGCTGACCTTCTTAGGTACCGTAACTACTTACTAAATGTGAAAAAACTTAAAAAACCTGCCTACTAATCTACTACAATTTTATACCTATCCTAAAAAATGAATTAAAGTATTTATTTTACCTATTAACTATAATTTTACCTACTACTAACTTATGCTAAACTAATAATAACAACCAAAACAACTAAGTAAATAACACAAAATGCTTATCCAAGAAACCCTAAACACCAATGAAAACGTAAAGAAAGCGAATACGTTGCAGCTCAAAATTGTAGATATCGCATGCGTCCGCCAACGACGTCTGCCCTCACGTGTCTGCCCGTTCGGGTAAGCATACTTTGTGATCTACACTCCTCCCACCGAGCCATCCGCGTCCCCCGCACGTCTTTGCCGCCGCGCCGCGCAGCGCGCCCGCGCCCGCCAGCCCCGCCACATCACACCATGCATCGTCACACTCACACATTCATAGTGTATAGGCCGATGGGCCTGATGGACATGTCAGGCAGAAAGTATTCTAAAAGCTGGCTAGGAGTATTTGAATTATGCGATACATAACTGCACCCCGCGTTTTCACCCGTATAATTCCGGATCGGGATCGGGATCTGGATAAAAAGTATCCTATGTCCTTTCCCAAGGTTCCATCTATCTCTATACCAAAATTCATCAAAATCGGTTCAGCGGTTTAGGCGTGAAAAGGTAACAGACAGACAGAGTTACTTTCGCATTTATAATAGTAGTAGGGATATTTAATATGTTATTTACATAATTTATATATTTATTCGTGTTAAAGTTTTATTTAAATATACTTGCGCAAACTAAAGGGTTATTTATGATAATGATTTATTACTTGAAACAAGTTTGCGCCGGTTTCACCTGTGTGGATTTCGTATAGATAAGATTTTGCGACGTCTAACAGTAATCAGTATATTAGTGTATATATTCCTTTATTAGGAATCCCACTGTCTTTTGGATTTTACAAAAAAATATCGGTATTTATCGCGTTCCTACAGATACGCGTTGAACATTTAATCATATTGGTAATTATGTATATCCATATAATCTAAGTTATTCATTTTAATATAGCCTATACATCCTGGGTTCGATTCTACTCCGGGTACCCACGTGAAGTTCGACCCTATCTTGATGCGCGGCAACTTCATTTGGGTCATGCTGCCAAATCCTTCGCATTAAGAGAAGCCCCGGGTGCGCTCGCGAAGAGGGCCAGATCTGACCTAAATTTGAAGAAAGAACGACCAATGAACCGGCTTTCTGTGAAAGAAGAGGAAGAAAAGAAAAGACCTGGGTAAGATTAGTTCGACGAATAGCAAGTGTTAATTTTGTGGAATTATATGAACACATTATTTGTTTTTTTGGATTTTGTTTTTGGAATCTTCTGTGTTAATTTCTCATTAGATTCATAAAGACTAAAATTTAGTGAAACCATAGTATTGGTTTGGAAGGCACGTCAACCTGATCACTTATAAAAAATAATGATTAAATTCTTCCTACATAGTTGTATACAGGTTTAATGCTGGCACAATACCACCTGGGTCCTGGGTGCGATTCTGCTAAAAAGTTTTTGTAGTTAACAAAGGTAGTTTTTGTTTTATAAAATTGTAATGATGCAGTGTCTAATGTTCCATTGGTTATCAAACATACATATTATTGGGATATATTATTAATTACTAAATTTTCTAGGTTGCCCAAAATGAAACCTGGAGCGTTCGGAAGCAAAATTATCTATAAACAGAATTCCATGCACACGGCTAGTGAGTTCGACAGTGGTCTTCCTCCTCTGGATAATTACACTAAGAAGAAAAAGAAATAATGTTATTTTTAGTTGTTATATTTTATTGTAAATAAATTATGCATAAAAAATGGTTTAGTTACTATTCTACTTTATACATAAAAATAGATACAGTCTACGGTTATAAAATTGTTTGATTTATAATTTATATCATCGTTTAGTAGCTCAAAAATAGTTATTTTATATTATATTTTCACTAATGGGAACGAGCTATGACGCCCAATGCAGCCACATATTACGATAGTGATAATAGATTTATTATGTTAAAGTATAGAATACAAAACGTGAGATGAATTCCAATAATTGTATATAATAAAGTAACGAAAAGTTCTTATATCGTTATAATTTAATAAATATACACCGGTAAATACTGCATTAAATTTAATATACATAACATTATTAAACATTACGTTTGAATCCCACGAATTCTGTTCCGTTTTTTTAATTGTTCGGCAATGTATCCATAGACCCCCGCGGGTAGCTTATTAAAGTGATGCACGGAGTGTGGGGGTCCGCCTATGAGGTGCAATGGATCCCTACACACTAAAACCCAATAGTAATTGCGTTGCTGTCTCTTAGGCCTTCTTTTGCTTTCGGGTCGGCATCTGGATTACACTCCCAAACGTCTCGTTAGCCTTGGGACCATACTAGTTGTTACCACCAAGGTCGGAACTACTCTATACTACGTTATGTCGAGTAAATTTTCTTTAAACCGAATTATTTACATTAATTTTTAGCAGATGAAAAACGCGAATTTATTTCAAACCTCGACTCAGTGAGAGAATATTCCTAAAGCTAACAATTCGAATGAAAGCAACACAAGGTGTACACGATTTGAAACATTCAACATTATGTAAGTACTGCATCAAAATAATAGATGGTATCATTAAACCACTAAAAATTACTTTAATATGTCCATTTGTAAGATGGATCTTGTCCAAAAATTCTAATCGAGCCGAGATAATGGAAGCCACGGCTACCGTTTCTCTGATTCACGAGTCTCGAATGAAAAATGACTTTAAACCATTAATGCCCCGTCCGGCCTTTTGATATTTAAATTTTTTTCAAGCGGCCATCATTATGAGGGCATGATTTGCGAATTTCGCCCCAGTTTTTAACATTTTTTGTCGCTCTCATTTACGATGTTTTTATTGCATAATGACAAATTAAAAGACTATTGTTAGGCTGTTTCATGCTCTAATCTCCTCCTTTATTGGGGCCTCAATGTCTCAATCATGACGATGACAAATTTGGAGTAAGTAACGTAAAGTGTATTATTTTCACATAGTACAATGAACAATTCCTGGATAAAAGGATGTTTAAAATTATAGTATAAATATCTCTATTTAGTCTCTGAAATCATAATATACATTCCGGGACTTTAACTTTCAGGTAGTAACTCCAACATTTCTACGGCGTAGGGCTAAGCCAGACTTATGTACGTCAAAAACTTATAGGATATTGACATACTGGGGTCAGTTCGCGCTAAGTCTCGATTCTAAATCTCACCCCAAAAGCCTGTGCCTAAGCAGAAGCCTACAAATTGGCTTGTTCATATAAAATTATTTTATCGAATACAAGTCTATTAACTGCTTTATTCGGAACTTGTTTAGGTACTGTTATTTAGTTATTTTATTTATGTGCTCAAATATTACACATGTTAAATGGAAACCATCAAATACGATTAAGAAAATATGTTATAAAAATAATATACACGTGTGAAAATAACATAAGAGAACTTAAGAAGGCGAAGCGCTAACCAGATCAATGCTTCTTTGCAGTCGGGTATCACGTAATATCGCACACAACTCCCGAGAGGACTTTTTATATCGAAAAAGTTGCATGGGTCCGCCAAGCATAGGCGAATAAACAATGTAAATACATATAGAAATTAGAAATAGTATATATGTAGTATACTTTTAAATGAAGCAATACGGGCGTGTTAAATATAATAATTATTTAACACGCCCAAATTGAAATCCAAATTCTGTTTAGGATGTAAAGTTCAATTGCGATCTGTAGCGTGCGCTCGTCTCGGCTTTTGTTTTACAATTTTACCCAATACTATGGTGCTGGTTGGTGGCAGTTGCTTAATTTTTTTTTAATTTGATTTTATTTGTAGACTAGAACATTCCGGCTGGGATAAATTTAAGTTACTGCAGTTATTCATTATTTAATATATTACGAATGTGGTACAGCTGAAATACTAAGGCATAATTTGTAAATCGCGGCAACTTTCAAGAGAAACGAAACGTTACTTAAACTGTCACCCGTACTATGCTACAGCTAACATACTATAAAGGTCTTCCTTAAGTAAGTGATCTCTAGTGTTTAAGCAAACCAGTACTTTTTAAAGTTTACAAGTAGCACGCGAATCACATTTTTACTAGAAAAATGCAATTACAGTCATAAGAAAAATGTGCAAAGTAATTGAGTTTCTGCAAAAGCAAACCGAGAACGTTAATGGTTATAATGTAAAGTTATTATAGAATAGTTCATAAAGTTGTTTTGCTCGCTTGTCTTAATGTGTAG
Source organism: Pieris melete (assembly GCA_963693345.1). NCBI lineage: Eukaryota > Metazoa > Arthropoda > Insecta > Lepidoptera > Pieridae > Pieris > Pieris melete. The sequence goes on along the minus strand of CAVNZK010000002.1, from coordinate 2,273,327 downwards.
TTTTTATACAGCGCTGATGTATTTGTGTAGCATGGCTTCGCAAAGCATAGCGTTTGTGTCAAGTTGTAAACTTTTTGCTAATATATTCGTTGTTTTTAGAGAATTCTTTATCATGTAAATTAAAAACAATTCTAGGTGGTCATGCGGGCAATGCGGCGAAACAATGCAATGTTTTAAATTTTCTGTTAATAAGAAACTCTTCGATAATCACAATTCACATCACGTCATAAGTTCAAATTCAAAAATTCTTTATTCATATAAGTAACAAAATGTACACTTATGAACGTCAAAACATAAATATATATGAAATGCTTCTAATTTTACATTTACTGCCAGTTCTCAAATCAAGGGTGTAGAACGGAAGAGAAGAACTAGCAAAAAACTCTCCGCCACTCTTTTTAATCGCCAAGTTTTTTGTTTTACACAATGTTGGTAAGGAGCTGCAACCATTACACCATGTTCCACATGACATCTTAAGTAATTACAAATAATAAAATAAATTAAAAACAAAGATTTGTCCTCTATCAGCAGGAGGCATGGTGAAATTGGAGCACGCATTCCGGGAACAACACGCAAATACGTAGTCGAAATGAATCATAAGTCGCTTGAATACTATCAATGGCAGCATTATATGTGCCAGTTATTGTCTAATTCTGTAATAAATCTACATATTGATATAATTCTGAAATAACTTGAAAAAAAGGAGGAATGATGTAGACAACGGACAGTAAAAAAATAGCAGGGGGAGGCAACTAGGACAATTTTAAAAGCGTCGGGCCTCATTCTCCAGTTTAAGGTTGTCTGTTCCTTTATTTATAAAACAAATGATATCACTGTTTTTAGCCTAGCACTTACTGTCTCTTTTCGTCGTTCTCTGAACCCAATATAACTAAAAGAGACAAATGCATATTTAATTGAAAGCCGAGTAATTTCACTTATTTAATTGATATGAAGGCGCTATCCTACGTCTTATTAATACTTACATAAGCTTCAAATAGTTTATATTGTCTAGTTTTGAAATGACATAAAAGCTATTCCAGAAACTTTATTTAATAACCGTAACTTATAGTTCCTCCAGGTTTATAATATCTACGTTTTTGTATGCGAATCAATCAATATAAGAAAAAGTAAATTTAATTAAATTGCGTATACCGCAAATAATCTATTCTATTCACTACTACCACTGTATTCAGTGGTCTTATAGAAAGCTTGTCAATAAAACCTTACATTTATTTCGCTCTCAAATAAATAAATTAATAAACAGATTATGAAATTAGTAGTAGGTATTATTATTGTAAAAAACTAATAGGTAGTGTCTTTTCTATTTGTGTATAAATTAGCTGAATGATTTTTTCCTTTAATCAATCATCTGTTAGGTAATTTCGCTTCGGTTTCGGCGCTATATTAAAGTAAAAACAAAAAATACTTTTTTATTTTATTCTACGCTCTCATATTTTTAAAATACCGAGTATATTGAAATGACTAAAAATATATTACACGTTAGTAACACAGCCCACAAAATATTATCTATAAATCTGTTACCATCAAACAAGTAATTTCGCTAAACAACATCGCTACTGCGCGGCACCTCTTTGATTGTACGATGAATTGAATCAGATTAAATAAATTGAAGCCAGATAGTAGCTGCTTTCACGCCGACGAATTCTATAAGAATTGATAGAGAATCAATTCGGTAGTGCAATCGATTCAACCTTGGTGGGTGTTCACTTCAGATGTACCACGATCACGTTTTTCTACCACCAACGACAAGTATCTGTGAGGACATAATTTGATTTGTCTTTGGATATTTAAAATTTAATATTAACAACAAATTAGAAGTTGTAATACTACGAATGCGAAACACCGAAAATCATATTTAAAATTATTACTTTTTAAATATCCCGCGAGGACGCTACAATTAATTGAGAATTTAGACATTCTATTGATTTAATTTAATAACATGTTGTAAGCAAAGTGATATTTTCCAAGCCTGAATTAGTTCGCCATAACATCGTTCGACGTACCTTTCGCACGACTATATCGCTGTACCCTCAGATGTGATGAATAAATTAATAAAAACAGTTGGTCTATGCGTTGAGCGGCTAGTCAAAGACGCTTCGTCACGACCTACCGAATTATAAGCACAATGCGCCGTTGATACCGAATATTCCATATAAATATTGAGCTAATCGCCCTTTCAATGAAGCGGGCCGCTTTTTATAAATAATTGATAGCGGAGAGGCGAGTCATGCGCCGTATTGTAATAGACGAACATATTTTTTGCTGCAACTCAACTCATTAACCGTCCACATGACGGCAGGGCGGGAAACTGGCCCGTAACTAATTTTCGATGGGTTCAAGATACACTTCGAATAGTGGAACTAATCTTTGTTTGTGTATTATTAATATGTTTTTCACATGGCACATTGCCCATTGTCGATTGACGTTAAAATTACAAATGGTTCAAGCATTTGCGTAAAGTCTTGACCCAATGTTAAGTAGCAAGACTTATATTGTATAAGAATTGGCCATTTATTCGATGAAATAGTACTCCGCTACAAACGTGGCGATCACATGCTTATCGCGTACAAGCAGTAATTGCTTGTGTAAGGGCTAGTTGATCTAGTTCTTAGGGTAGGAAATTAAACACTCCAATTATGATTTCTTCACTATAATTCACACACTGATTTTACGTAAACTGTATAACTTCAAACTTGAACAAAGGAAATTGCCCGTGCACATGTGTTACAACCTCTTTTATCATCTATTCCCCACTCCGTCTCGACCATCCCACTTCGGGCAGTTGTTCGAGTCAATTCGTAACAATTCGTAAACAACCGAACGAGTCAAATGAGTATCTATTGCACATTGTAGCAAGATTCTTAAAATGTATATTTCATAAAAATGTTTAGAGTTTATTGAAATAAATATTAAATGCTAACAATTGCTTCAAAAACAACTTAGTACTGCAAAAAGTACTTACTATAATACCAAATATTAATAAGTATATGTTTAATAATGCAGACTGACAAATTGTTTATGGATTAAATTTTATCTATAAGCTTTGGTATAAGTATTAAAAAGAATACTTTGAAATACTTACATAATAACCGAACAAAACCATTTTAAATTACGCTGCCATTTCTAGATGTTTAAGTTAGCTAATAGATTTTCATCTAAAATTCTAAAATCTTTATATCTGCATATAGTTGGTAAGAATACTGTTACGTATAAAGCAAGCTGTCTTTGTTAAAGGATGTTAAATCAGTTTTTATTGTTATTTTTGTGTGTTCCTAGGTGTAAGCTTTCAATGTAATGCCCGCTGGCAAAGCTTTAAATAAATAAATAATAATATCTCGGAGAGAATAGCGACTTTCATTAGAAGCAATATCAGTTCCGTTTATCCCACTTATCTAATTAAACATTCTCACAGTTTTCATAAAACAATAAGTTTTAATTTTTAAAGTAGCAGAGTGATTCGCTTACAGGCGGTTAGGTTAACAGTATAACAACTGCGTGAGAAATCGGCTAAATATCATCGTATGACCAAACGTTTCATTGTTTATGGATATTGTTTTTTTTTTTCACAGAAATACATTTTTATTATATCTGATTTTTTTAAATTAAAACATATCGGAGAAAAATAGATACTTAAAGCATTTGTTTCGCAATAAAAATAACCCAAGCTTATATTGAAAATTCCATATTGAAAAGCAATCTAACCATATCTATATTGCGCTATCGTTTTAAATTTTTCCTTACCAAAATCAGACCGTTTAAACTACAACTCTCTGTCTCTTTTCATCACAGCGAAAACACAATTTAAAAGAAAGAGTAGTTTGAAGAGTGCAGCTGGGCTGGTTTCGTTTTTATAATAATAACAATTTAATTGTTTCTTCGATAAAAATCGAAAGTGAGTGAAGTAGAAATTAATTTTTGTCCAATTCATGGGGCTACTATATGCCACTGTCATTGTTCTGGTTTTTGCAAGATCTCGCTATGATTATGTTTATTGTTTCAAAGCGGGAAGCTTAACATTATTAATAATTGAGTGAACATTATCTTAATGTACATCTAAACATACGTAACCATTTTCGAGAATTGATTAACAACAGGAAAATTATTTTCCTTTAGGTAATACGAATATTGCGTGTTAAACGCTATTTACATATCGTTCTTACAAAGTTAACAGTAATTAGCATACCTATTAAGCATGTGTTGTAAGGTCCCCATCAGCACATATTAGCGCATGTGAAACTATAAATGCTTTCTCTTACGATAGACCTTTCTCCGAATGCCGATAGACCCCATTTCAATATTAAGTTTTTGTAGCGATTAGAACCCTCACTCTGTAACTTCCAGTAACGATACTAGCGTTTTCCCAAGGTTGCAACACCAGCCCATGTGGAACCAGCTGGCCACTGATGTATTTCCGAACCAACTCGACATAGGGTCCTTCAAGAAAACAACGTACCTCCTTGCGTGCCCTTGCGAGCCTTCTGGCAGTGTGAGTGTCCATGGGCGGCGGTATCACATAACATCAGGTAAGCATGCTGCCGGTTTGCCTCCTGTAACATAAAAAAAATAATCTATGGTTTTTGAGAGAACTACATAAAAATTGGTGCAAAATCTCAATATTTTGCATTCAACTTCGACTCTATAAAAAACAAATGTTTAATTAATTTGTAGTGATATTATTTATAACGGCTGTCATACAATATCATACATAAAAAGATGTTAAGTATGTTCATATCTGTTCGCTTAAATATATCTATAATTTAAGCAAAACGTTTCAATTAAGAATTACGTCGTGTAAGGAAATACTTTTTTTCAGTGTATTAGTGGAGCGCTATAGAAAGTAGTATATTATATTTTTAACAACATAAGGTATATAAGATACCCCCATTTTTGGCTTAGTAGTAGTGCACCAATTAATTGCCTGTTGGTACGGTAAAGAAACCGTCTTTTGACCTAAATATTTACGATATATGGCACAGAAGGTACCTGCATGTTTATAAAATTAATAAAATATCAAAAAATAAGAAGCCATCTGAAAGCTAGAGCCGAATAGGTTTCATATGTATATTTTAACTATTTATTTTTAAATTTGTTTTTCAAAATCGTAAAGCATTGAGTATGACAGAGAAACACATCTAAACTTATATTGAAAAGAGTATTATAATTATTTTCTAGGCGTTGGTGAGTCCGTTCACTTGGAAAGAGGAAAACGTAATTTCTAGGATGTTCACGGCGTGAATCGACATTGTTTTATACTATGAAATTATAATGAATAAATGCAAATATAAAACAGTTTATTTTTGTATAAATAATGTCACCAACAAAGCCTTGGCCCGTTTTGTCAGGACGTTGTTTTTCATTACATTTAATTTCCTTATAACACAATATGACTTTATATTATGATTGTTTTTAACTACTACTACTATTACTTTGACATTTGCATACTGATTTACCAAAGGTAATAGTGCAATTGTAATCTTATGTACAAAATCTGTATATAAAATGTATTTTTTATGGCAAATAAAGCATTTACAAATATTTAATGTTACTTTTAAACCTAACTAAATAACGAATATAAAAAAAATACTTTTACCTTTCGAAGATATTTAGATTCAAAACAAAAAAAGATTCATCTCCCATAGCAACGATACAAATATGAAGTAATAAATATTAATCGCAAGATAGCTCCTTATAATTACAATAGACGGGTACCTAATGATGTGGAAACCAAATGATGCGCTCGCGTGAAAAACCTTTAAGTTTGAGCACTCACTTTGTAAAACAGTGGCTAATAGCAAGAAACAACCGTTTTATAGGAAGTAATCATAGTATATATAACAAAAACATCAGCCATTAACGGCTACGACTGAATTATTATTCATAAGTTAACGGAGATCTTTCAACTTACGGGAGACGAACGCAAAGATATGATAAACAATAAACTAAAAGCTCCCACCTTTTCAGAATGCTAAATCATAAAATGACTCCTTCATGACTGATTTGAGAGCGACCGCCGATGCGAAAACCGCTGTGTGAGTTCGAAAAGTGAGTTACAGAATCAGAGGGCTGGGAAAAAAATTCTAATATTGTTAAATTATAAATTCAACTTTTTTTCGTATTAAAGATTAACGAATGTTAGATACGTAACGACTTTGTACTTATAAATCTAAAGAGTTATATTTTTTTTATATTGCATTTTAATTGTGGAGTTTATGATGCGTAAGAACGCAATTGAATGGCTAATTTATTAACAGCTGCTAGCCAGAAATATGAATATGCATTGTTCATTATAGGAATCTTAAACGAATGTCGATAGCCAGGTCTCTATTTTACTATAACTACCGACACGGCCTGGTTTTGTTTGGATAGATAAATACATACAAAAGGTAGGATATATAAAGTGTAGTTTCTTAAATTATCTCTAATAATATATTAATAATTAAAAATGAGTCAACGTAACTGCGTAAATTTATTTGACGTTAAATTTTAGGACAACAGTTATTATAAAACATTTATATCAATTATTTCATTATTTGTTTGTGTCCGAGGATATGAGCCTAGAAAAGAGTTATACATGTATTATGTAAGAATAGTAATAATAGTTGGTGATAGAGAACTGTTGCTAATTAACTTTATGTAGATGTCTTCATTTGTTGTTGATAATACCGTTTTCTCACTTCATGCACTGTAACGAAACCAACGTTAATATTATTACTTTAGTATTTGCCTAATTATTTTTATTGTCGCACAAGTTATCGCTAGATTATTATACAAAGCACGTTTTTTTCTAAAAAACCGCTAAATATCTGTGAAAATGTGTTTACTGTTTACGCTGATGATAGCGCTTTATTTAAAACCGTGTAATGAGACTGATTTAGTTTCTATAAAATTTTTAATCGATTTAAAATAAGATTATCAGTTCGACTTGTAGGTTATTTAAGTATGATGATTTATTTAGGCTTCGAAGCACGTGTGCTGAAATTCATGTTTGTACGGTTGTCAAAGTTTGACAACGGCAAATGTCTCAGAAGCTAAAAGTCATATGAGATTAACTATATTCAGACTTAGGAACAGTTAAAGTTGCATCAAAATCAGTTCCTCGTGAACTGGAGATTTGGGTTTCCACACAATTCTGGAAGGGACCTGTAGTATCTAAGTGACAATACAGTGTATAGGCAAAAAGTATTCAGATACGGTTAAATTTTTTTGAATGACCTTTTGATAGGTAGTTTGATATTCGCCTATGAATACTATGGCTGTTTATTTTTAATTAGCTAAGTCTAGGAAAGATACCTTCTAGATATATGCAGGCGGTGCTCAGGTTGGGCTAGATTTTTTCGTCACAGCCATTGTTCCGGGTAAACATAGGGCGGACCGCTTACTACAAAGTACCACTGTGTAAAAATCTATAAAAGAAGTTTTCTTAACTGCCTGGGAAAACCAAATACAATATTTAACGGATATTAATACTGTTTATTCTGTAATTGAAACTTTTATTTACCTAAAATTCTATATTATTATCGAAACATTATAAATAGTTCACTTTTTATATTAATGACCATTTTAACATATCACATGTCTCGAGACATCGAGGTGAGGTAGCCGGCAGCCACATTCTCAACTTACCGTCAACGATACATTAACCAATAGTTTAACTCCACAATATCGATTTACAATCACTCATTTAAGGTAGCTTCACTATAATTTTAATCAGTTTAAATAAGTCATATTTGTGTTTGCATTAAATAAAATCAAATATTGTTCTGGAAGTGGAGTGGTCTGTAAGTGTGGAGTTTCTTGCCCATTCTTCTCCACACGAAACTACCTTTTGGAAGGGGCAACTAGAATCTTCTTTATATATATTTTTTTTGACGTTCAAAAGTGCCATTTGAGATGGTCTAATTGAAATAAATGATTTGACTTTGAATGATTCGAAAATATGTAAATAATGATTGTATTTTTTATCGTACGTCTTTATATATCTAAGTATTTTATTACAACACACGTATATTTTTTATTGTAGTGATATATATACGTTAAGGGTTAGTACAAATCGTAAAAAATAGATTACACCGTACACCGTATTTATTAAAGAAAGCGGAGAAATTAAAGACCAAATAAAAAAATTTGATAAAGATTTTACACATTGATAACTTTTTAAATATTAAAAATTGCGTTTCGTTTCGCCCATAAATTTTTTAAATTATAAAAGAGTAATTAAACGTGATTAAATTGTACTAAAACACGACTTCCTTACTTTGCATAATAATTAGGCCATCATAAAAGTGCAGTAGTTATAAAAATTAAAGTCGTTCTAGATATGTTTAATAAGGGCTATACCAATTATTGTAATTATTATTACTCAGCTGTAAAATATTATATATCAAACTAGCAGCCTCCGTGACCGCTTTGCCTTATTGTGATTTTTTTACTTTTTTTTCCGAATTATTATTAAATTTTTCCTTTTTTTCACATTTATCCAATACATATTTACTCTCCATAAAACTTTCTCAGAGTTCAAGAAAAAATTACTCGTCTACGAGTTTCGCGCTTAGCAACATGTTTTGCGAATTATTTTTATTCATATAGATATAATATTATAATTATCCAATATATGTATTATATCCATATTTTATTATTCTTTGCATTATTTATACTTATTTATTATTACCTATAATATTTTTTAAATGTAGAATAGTAAGATATTGAAAGTAAAAATAACCGTTCGTTTCGAATAATTCGAAATTATTCGTTTAATATAGGACGCTAATGCTGTGCTATTTAGTTCTTTAGTCTATGAATGACTAAAAAATACCGCTACTAAAAAAAATAATTATACTAGGTAGTATTAAGTAATATAAAGTCAATTGTAAGCAATATTATACCTACCTCAATTAACTAAATACCATTGCAGTAAACGTACAATTTCACCCCAGTATTTTATGAAAATCGAACCAAATTAATTGTCTTTTTACCACTGGACAGCAACAAGTGGCACTTGAACAGTGTTTAGTCGAGATTACGTCCGTTTACGCAGCGATCCGAGACAAACCGCACACTCACACAAGTATACAAGTCCTCGGCATACATAATATTAATTGCAAAATTAACACGATACGCGAAAGTATTGGAAAATTGTGTTACGCCCTAATAATTTTCCAAGACTTAAACGGTGTATATTCAAAGTGAAAAAATATCTCTTTTCGACAAATGCTCTAACTTGTAAGGTAAAAGTAAATTGTTTCTATACAAATATTGTAATAATTTAATAGGAAATATTTATATAAATGAGTCGTGAGTCAACTACATTATACATGGGTTTAAAAGGCTAAATTTATTTCCAATATATTTAAATTTCATTTTTATTTTCTTAAACGGTTACGTTACGTGATTATTTATATAAAATTTGAAAACCCTTAAAACCTTCGGAATGCAATAATAGTAAGGATAAATAATAATACCATATTGTATATAACTATATAAATATTCAAATACTCAAAAACTATTAGACCTGTTTTTTGGTCCATTTGAATGGCTGTACGCTTTTTAGTTTGATTTCTCTTTGATTTGCAGATTGATCATACGTTTCAAAAGTAATTGCCTATCTTAAAAATAAGGTTATAATAGCATTTTTAACGAAAATATTTAATTGCCATTACTTAGTATACTCATTATTTTATGCACATTATTTAGTATCATATAATATAAGTTGCTGCCATTGTCATTATGTAACCGATTATAATTTACTAATGTCAAAGTCAAATCAGTTCAAAACCGTGAATTTGATTATTTGATTTCGCAATATTGCTATACACCCTATACCTATATTTACATCGCTGATTTGACATATAAATCGTACTAGATAGTGTGTATGTTTTGGCAATTCGATATTTTCGATAAAAATTATATAATTACCTTTTTTAAGGTACCATGAAACCTTTATGTCCATATAGTCCAAACTAACAGGTCAAAAAATATTTTTTAGAATTAAGTATTTATTTAGAATGTTTTTATTGAAATTGTTTTCTTTTAAACACTATTGTATATTATTTTAATGAGTTATAACAACATATTTATTTCTTATTATTAAATAGCTTTGGGTCATTGTCACTTTAAATATCACATTAAATATAATGCTCTAAGTAAGATCCCGCTATACAACGACCTTCACCGAGATGCTTATTTAATGAAACTTATTTTATATTTAATTTAATATATCAATAAATATAATCCATATGGGTTGCCTAGCAAATTTCAGTCCTGAGTATGTTTTATTAATTTAAAAAAAAAAAAAATTTTTAAACATTTCACCGGTATGATTATTAGATAAATTCTATACCAATCGAAAGTATGAAGCCCATAGAATATGCAAATGTTAGGTTGGTTTTAATCAATTAATTATTTATGTGTAAATTTTTTATGTGACACTAAAGTATATATACATCTTTCGTATAAAAGAAGGTTATAGTGATACATATATAATATTACCCTGATTAAAAATATTGATTGAAAAAAGTTCAAAAAATTTACTACATGCAAATTATTAAAAAAAAAATTTTTTTTTAATATTAATTAAACATAGTCTGGACTGAAATTTGCTAGGCAACCCATATGGATTATATTTATTGACATATTAAATTAAATATAAAATAAGTTTCATTAAATAAGCATCTCGGTGAAGGTCGTTGTATAGCGGGATCTTATACTATAACCGACTTTTTAGGGTTTCCTTTGAAGTTTCACATTACAAGACTAGCTATCGGTTGTAATTGTACATATTGGGACCGTAAACTAGAGAGGCACTGATCTGATAGGTTCATCATTATGCTTAGGGAATACAGGACGCTTGTATTTTTCTGCTTTCAGTTATGTTTTGCAACCAGATACCAGACTAGTTCTAAAGGGAGCTTTTGTTATTCTTTCATATTTCGACTTTTTGTTGTTTCAGCTTCAGAAAGATTCTTTATGAGCTAGTCTTTTGTTTTCGACAATTAAATAAGACAAGAGGACTCAGTATCTACTATGCTAAAACTACCAATAACAAAAAAAACATTTCTTTGGGTCCCACAATAGACAAAAAGGAAATTCTTGGTTTTCAAATTTGAAACCATATAAGCTTACGCGCGACATAGTATAAATATATATATATTTAAAATAAACGATCTGTTCAGAGTACGGTTATAACCGTTCAATGCACACTATGAGTACAGAAAAAGAAGGAACATCTACTATGTATTCTAGAATCATAAACCATTTGCATAATTGCACTGCACGCTACAACACTTTGAAAAGAAAAACTAATCAGATAATAGGATTTATGTTGAAAACTAACATTCATTAATTAGAACAACAATAAATTAAACATTAATAAAAGGTGATTGATTTTTATAGTTTTTTTGTCTGAGGTGAACATCCAATGTTTATCGATGTTAAACGGGGTATGTGAACATGTCTGTGCGCGGGAGCCGTGCCTACTGGTTCTGGTGATGTGTATGAAACGTGACGGCCATTTTGCGGTTAGAATGCCTTACCTTAGCGTTTTTTTTTATTTTGTCATTCCATCTTAAGCTGTATTTGAGATAGAAATTTACAACAACTTTCTATATATTTTCTCCGCATCTCGTTACCCAGGTTTGTTTGGTCCTGGAGAAAAAACCTGATCTCTTTGCTAGATAAATAGAATGACAGGTTCAGAAATAAATCTGTTTTCTCTAGTGCAGTTACAGGACTTCAAATATGACAAAACCCTTTAAACTTAAAACTACAATACAATAATTGAAACAAATATTTAAGCGTTGACCCCGTGGCACCAAAACCAGTTAAGTTTTGTCATAAAAATAAGGTCTAGTGAGTATAAAAATGCCAACATAGAAAAAATCTATTTTATAGAATTTTATTTGATTAGCATACAACGATTATAGCGGTCATAAAAAAATTCGATGCCATATTTAGAGTAGGATTTGTCTTTAGCCTCAAAATAGGCTTCAGTTTCGGCGATTACCTCTATATCAGCGCGTTATTATGTCTGAGAACAGAAAAAAGTCGCTGGGGCCAAATCTTTCCAAAATAAATCGGATTTATTACGATTAGCTTCAAACACTGCTCAAAATCATCAACTCGTTGTTTTTTTTGATCGATTGTGAGCTCGCGCGGTACCCATTTCGAACAGAGCTTTCGCAAATCCATATATTCATCTAGGATATGTCCAACACGTTCCTTGATATCTTTAAGGTCGCAGCTATCTTTATCAAAGTCACTTTTCGGTTATCCAAAGTTATTTTGTGGGCTTTATTGGTGTTTTCGTCGGTAACAGCCTCTTTGGGGCGTCCACAGGGTGCATCGTCCTCGGTACTCTTATTGCCTTCTCAACGGTTGATTTTCCTGGTGCAGAGTCCGAATAATGTTTATCAAGACAAGCCTTGGCTTCAATAGTATTTTTTTGCGCCAAAAAGCAATGCTAGGCAACAAATAAACTAATTGTACGACAGTAGACAAATTTATACGTGTCTTTTGAACGTTAGGGCTAATGAAAAATTAATATTAGTATCGCTGGGTATACAGCTATGCCAGCCTACGAACTTTTCAGCAAAACACAGCGCTCGATGGCGCCGTATTTCGAAATCAAACTAAAGAATAATAATGATAATATTTTTTAAAGATATTAATAACAGCTTTAGAGTTATAAACGTTACTCGATTTTAATTTTCTATTCGATTGGATTTTTCGATCTAAGTTTAATCAATAATGGAATCGAATCGCGTAAAAAATTTGATACTTACTCCTGTAATGTACAAAATTTTACTAAACATAAGTAATTCAAAAACACGTGTTTCCCAGATTTTATATTGTAGGCAAGTAGCTGATTAGCTATTCCATCGAAGCTTCAAAATTTGTAGGCTCCAATATTATTTTAAATTTATTACGCACTTAAAAAAAAGACTTGAACGCATTGTTCGGCATCTGAGTTGATTGATGCACGATCACCTACGGTGAACACGTCCCATAATAAAATTAAAAACTTACCTCATAACACGTGACGTAATTGTTTGCTAAGTAGACAATATTCATTATAATTTACATCATTGAGAGCATAGATTTTCTCACAATTAGATCACTAAAGACATAGTTGGAGTAACTCGAGCCGCTGAGAGCTGTGCACGCGCAGCGGACCGACGCAGACGCCTTCCTACTTCTCAATTTACAAAATCGTAACCGTATTGCATAATAATGAGTTTTACTTTTTGCCGTGATATTCATAGAAACATTGTTAACAGTCGTTTCTTACACGATGCTATTATTATACAAAATTTCAGTTATTCAATACTGCGTTGTTATTTACTTTACATAATATATAAATTAAAGATTTGTAACTTTTACTGAAAATTATTGCCATCAACTGCTTTTTTTTATATAATAGGGGGCAAACAGCCTGTGGGACGCCCAAAAAGGGCAGTCATCGCAGCCCATAGACACCCATTTTTAGTGAGTGCGTTGCCGGCCTTTGATGGAGGAGTATACTCGAATTTTAAATATTTGGAGGTTTTGGCGCTAAATACCTGGCAAAAAGGCGACAATTGTCAGTTTTTGTTTTTTAACGCCATTATTAATTATTCATTATAGTTTCATTATTCGCCTTCCAGCCAGGCTTAGGACTTCCGACCAAACCGTTACGTATATAGGAAATTCCACGATCTAGTGGGACTAAATTTTTAGCAAAAGGTTAATCGACTCTCGTGTCTGACTTTGACACACAACAACCAATTGGCAACACTGACGCAATACCAATATAATAATTGCCAGTCAAACATTTTTGCGCGTAATTTTATCGTACTATAACTAATCTCCAAACACAAAACTCCTCTTTAAGATTACTATTTTAATCTTCACTGCTAAGAGTTGTCAAAATATTAATCGCGAGTACGAGTTTTAAAGCCAATAAAACGAACGCTTATTTACATGATTTGTAAACATAAAAGGATGTATTTACATTTTGATTTTGCGAGAGCTACGGGGACCGACGCTACCCTAAAATTTTAAAACAGCTATTTGCATATGCTTTTAGTACATAAACGACACTTCAGAGCACTTCAGTGTAGTGGGAGGTTGGGTGGATCTATTAAAACAGCTTTGAAGACTGTATTTACCGTATTTACGAGTTTCATTCTTAAAGGGTACATAAACATTTCATTTAAACTGACGATCCTTTAAAAGTTTAACGTGTTTTTTTGAATTATTATATTATTTGATATATAATTATATATTATGATATTGTGTTATAGTCTTTCAGTTTTCTCTCTATAATATTATTGATTATTTATGCAGCACCTAATTATGTAAAAACTTTCTTATTTTAAAACGTTTTATAGTTAATTTATTTTTTTCATAAATTTTATTATCAATATCTCTATAGTTTTCATTGCGCCAACTAGATGGCGCCACAAGCAATAGTAAACGAGTAGCATGTAGAATTTTACTAACATTACATTGTCCGACATTTTACCCTAATTTTAAATGCAATTTGTTGTAATTTAAATTATTTTTAATTCAGTGATGAGGAAGACTGTATTGTACTGAATATTTCCGAAAAAATAATGCATATGTATGTGATATCAAAATCTTTACATAATTTACAGGTAGGTATAGCTGTAGATTGATTTACACTTTACTGATTTATCGAGTTATTATCTCTTTACTCAAAGTAAAAGGATGATTTGCATACATTTACAAGGCTTTTTGTGGGGGGTCGAAGTGGTAATCAGTGTAATGCCAATCATGCAAATAGCGAAATCCGTCTGAAAGCTCTGGCTTGTTTCAGGAGTTAAAATGGAGATCCACTTAGCGCGCTACGCAACTCACATACGCAATTGATGTTTCATAGATTAATGTAAACAACATCAGATGTGACATATAATATAAGTAGGTGGAGGGCACTTTAGTTAATTGATACGCTTCTATTATTAAAATGATTGGGACGATATTTGTTATAGGAATATGCAAAAAGGAGTTTTTTGAAAAATCTGCTAGTTTATATATTTATATAAATCTGCTATGCTGTATAGAAACTAATTATTTCACAAATAACATTCATAATAAAGTTTTTGTCGAAACATTTGTGAATGCATCCATTCCATCAACTCATCCAAGTAACAATAAATATTCTTATCACAATGTCATATAAAGATACGTTTATTCACAAAGTATTGGTATGAAACTAGTGAATATTTTAACTCCCCGCCCCAGTTAGCCCAAATATGAAAGAATCATTATTAATTTCAATCAATACCGCACCATCTCTATATTTTAATCTATGCCACCACCGCGAACGAATACAACATTACCCCACTCCTAACGAATTTAAACGCTGGCATAAACTGAGCTGTATGCTGCTAATTGAGGATTTGTAACACGAACTCAGTTTTGCTTTGAAGAAACCTATTAGCGACGAAGAAATATATGAAATAAATATTCATGTATTGAGCCCTTGAATACGTAAGTTATACATGTTAAAATCAAATTTGTAGGCTTTCAGAAAAGTACTTTTGTGCATTTCTTTGTATAGTGAAGTCCACCATAAGCTTTATTCGCTACAATAAGGTTTTATATCCAAGTCTGAAGTGCTTTGAGGGAGTATGTAACTTGACCTACACAAATATACAGTATTAATTTGACCTTAGTTGTTTCGTTGCAATATATAATATAAACTCGTTTAATTTTATTTTTAAAAACTATTTGTATAATGCATACACGTTATTGATATATACCAAGTTTAAATTTTGTAGTAGTTTCCAAGTCCGTTGATAACCTGTAATCTTAATATTTTTGTGACGACAAGAATGTGCCGCAACCAGAAATAAATATGTATTATACTAAATTTGCCACTTCGGCAATATACATATGTATATACAAATGTAATCATAAGAAAATAACGTAGATATTACCAGATTTTTTTATACTATTTTTTAAAAAAGTTTGAAGACCCATAGTGCATAATTGGATGATATTACAAAATGTAAATGTACGATTATTTATTTTAAAAGCAGCGTTTCCATTAAAGGGTGTACTAAAAGCAATAAGGCAGCCATTTTGCCATTTTGATTTCGTATTCAAAACACGGAAAAGGAGACGAGCTGGTGTAGGTGACTGTTTTAAATATTAAAATTAGATTATTGTATCGTAACACTGAATAAATTTATGCAATCTGTGCATTTAAATCTTTGATTTTTATGTACAATTTATGTATTTGAATTATAAAATATATTGTGGAAGATCAGACAAGTATAAGAAAAAGTAGATTTAAAAAAGTAGTGAACTTTACTTACTTATTATGTATTATTGTATTATTGTATTACTATCATAATATAATAAATTAAGTTCAGCTAATCGGTAACACGACATTCATTGATGGCGGTAGGAAGTTCGCCGGGGCAGCTACTGTGATATAAAATTGGAATTCTCAACTGTAAAATTATGGTTAAATGAGTTTAATAAAGTCTTCTAAAAGATTATTTATGTTAATATACGTGTTACATAATATGTAATATATAGTAATATATAGAGTAAACCTTAAAAGTTTCTTTGAAGAATTTATTAATCCTATATTGAAATACTTAAATAATACATGCGTATGTTAATCATAAATATTTTGTTTTTTATTGATCTACGCAATTTATATTTACAAAAAGTAACGGTAAAAACCTGTAAAAAGCAACCATGATTTGCTTGAATAATTTAGTTCTTACTTATCTGATGTGAGTTTTCCTCCTAAAAGAATGAGAATCTAATTATAGGCGCATTATTCTGACACGTTGTATAAAATTGTCAGTATTTTAGTATTTGAATAAAAATACTTTACCGAATTAATATTTGCATTTTATATCATAACTAGCTGACCGGGCGACCGTCGTTTTGCCATGTACATATATCATTTATAATAAAAAAATAGTGGTTGATCGTAGAGGGGTGAAAGTTAGGGGTTGTATGTATTTTTTAATTCTGTATCATAAAAAAATTGAAATTAAAAATTTTGTCTAAAAAATAAAAATTTAGGGGTGGACTACCCCTAACATTTAGGGGGATGAGAAATAAATGTTGGCCGATTCTCATAGATACCGGATAAGCACAAAAAATTTCATCAAAATCGGTCAAGCCGTTTCGGAGGAGTATGGCAACGAAAACTGTGACATGAGAATTTTATATATTAAATTTTGCAGTTATTTATTATGAATTTCAACCACAAAACCTTACCGATGCTTCGTGCTTTACATAAGTAAACTTCATAAAACTACACATATTACCTTCTCACGTCACAAAGTATATATTATTATATATATAATATATTAGTATCAGTACAGAGTTATGCATTTATAACTCGTATTATATGGATAAGATACCAATTGTGTAGGTAAATGCCTCTCCCTCGTGGGTGTGTCAGTCAAGCACCTCTAGGCAGAAGTTAAACGGCGCTAAACGTTTGGGCGGCCCGCCCTACGTAGCTACTTCCCTCAAATGACTTATAAAATGATTCTTATACCATTATATTAAGGGCTTTGTTTTTATACTTATTTGTATATTAAAAGGGTGGTTTAACGTTATTTACAATATTTGAGGGTTCATCAAATATTGTAAATAACGTTAGTAAATGTTTGGAATAAATATTCAATAAAAGATTAAAACGAAATTAAAATTGCTTATATCATCCGCATTTTGTCGCTGTGAAGCAAAAATTGTCGAGCTAAGTCATTTATTCACTGAAAATAATAAATCCATAAAAATTTTAAACTTATTTATCGTAAACCGTTTATAATACACATTAATTTTAAGTCCTTACATATGAAATTGGCGTATTTCGTACTGGCCACTTTAATCATGATTTTCTCCTCTTTGGTAAGGAATTCCAAATTCAAAGAAATTTCCAAATCACCTTCACAGATTTTATTGATTCCCGTCCGACTGTTTTTTTTAGTAAAATGATCAATGAACTACCTATGAGATGGCAAAAGTGCATAGAAAACAATGGTTCATACTTTGATTTATTAAATATATTATATTTAAAGATATTCGCCTTTTTGTTCCTCCCATACAAAACGCCAATTTCATATGTACCTAAGGACCTAATATTTGGTAGATTTAAAGTCGATACGAAAGTAAACCCGTTTAAACGTGATAAATATTAATAATTTCAGTAATACATTAATTAGAATTACTACGTAGTGTTACATTGGTCCGGGCACGTATGCACTGAAATCGACTAGCAACTTTGTTATTAATAAGGTTGTGTACCAATGATCGACCAAGTATCGTAATGGCCAATACAATTTTTCGCAACAATTATAGTTCAATGTACCGTGAATGGCTCTCGTTATTTATACTAATTAATAATCATTTTAAACTTGCATCCAATGACCGTTGGTAAAATGAATGGCTACTTCAATTAACTAATTAGAAATCGCGCAGATATTAACCAGAAAATAACACTACATGACCATTTAAACAAAATTTATTCTATAGGGACAGCAGTATGAAAACATATATAAAATTGTATACAGTAAAGTTTTGGTGTCCCTTGTAATAAGAGATGCACTCGGCAATTGCTCTATGTGGAACCAGCTGCCCACTGAAGTATTTCCGAACCAATTCGACTTAGGGTCCTTCAAGAAAAAAGCGGGCCAATTCTTAAAAGGCCGGCAGCGCGCTTGCGAGCCTTCTGGCAGTGCGAGTGTCCATGGGCGGCGATATCACTTAACATCAAGTGAGCCTCCTGCCCGTCTACCTCTTGTAACATAAATAGAGCTTCGTAGGGATTTTTCTGTGGTTTGGTTTAAGCGAAATTAAAATGAAACGGAAAGCGCATACTTGCTGGGAGAAATCATGAGGCTATACGTTTCAGACAACTATTACCGCTGCTGGAAACATAACCTTTTTGCTGTGCGTTCGGCTCGCACTGTCCAGCGACAACAAGCGCCCATTCCTCGGTTACTCTCGCTGCTTAATCTCGCGGTTTCTCGACTCTTCACCGGAAAGCGACCTATTTGGGAAGCGTATGGGGGTAGTATACTGTGATTTGAGAGTATACTTGGAGGGGATAAGATTTTGTAAATAACATAATTGTATTTTATTGTAGTTTTATGTTATTTTTAGTCTAAGTTTGGCCATGCAAGGGCTGAAATCTTACGCTCCAATTGGAAAAACGTATTTTAAAGTCCAAATGGCATATAGAAAGAAAAATTGGTAACCTATGGCCGGTAAATGTCCTTGTTTACGATGCGTAATTAAAAAGATCTAAGCGGCAGATTATCAGATGCGAATTTGTCTATGTAAAGTTGTCTTACAATGGAAGTATTGCGTTTATTACGGGCTTACGATTGCTTTAATTACAAGTATCGTCTAGATAGTGTTTATATTACAATATGTATATAAGCACCATTATGAGCAGCGTTGGCTAAGCGTCGCACTTTTCCCTTGGGAGAAGATTAATAACTTCTCGATAACTCGTTACAGGGACGCACTTACGATATAAAAATGTAATAAATAAATCTAAATTAAATAGCTGTAGTGAATTTACAGGATTTTCCATAATATTTCCAAAATAAAATTAAATGCGCTTTTGTTGTTTATAGAACAATTAATACTCGTGTTAAATATCTAAAACGTTTTGGTGTAACTAACGTTCCATTACGTCACTATAAATTCATTTTAATATATTGTTAGTTAGGGATGTCGTTGATCCCTTGGAAGATGGGACAGGCTTTGGTGTGGGATGCTACTTGTGTAGACCTTTGCACCAAAAAGCTAGGGCGTCCGTAGAGCAAGCGGAAAATAATAAATAGCTGAAATATAAGAGTCTTTCGTATCGCAATACAGCGAGGAAATGCTGCCAGCGTTAAAGGTACACTGCCACAGGGACCAAACTTTTTAAATTTGTTTTAATTTTATTTTGATTAATTTTTTTTATTATTACAATATAAGTTTAAAATATTGTAAATACTGTATATTTGATTGTTATGGTTAGGTTTTATTTAAATAAATAATCTGTACTTAGAAGTTTAAATGAATTTCTATTTAGCTGTAAACTAATATCAAATTTGGCAGCTTTTTGGTATACTAATATCTTCTGGTGGTAAAAAATATGGATAGTTTTTTCATGATAAAATGCAATTCCTGCT
The DNA here is from genome assembly GCA_963693345.1 of Pieris melete. NCBI lineage: Eukaryota > Metazoa > Arthropoda > Insecta > Lepidoptera > Pieridae > Pieris > Pieris melete. The sequence goes on along the minus strand of CAVNZK010000002.1, from coordinate 2,253,147 downwards.
CTGTATTTCACCCTGCAGTGCTTTAAGCTGAGAAGATATCACTTTTTTACATAGTCAGGGGTAGATCGCTTTTTGTATTTATTACTTTACGATCAAATACTTTACCTAATAACATTATCATAGTTATATAAACATTATAGCGCAATAACCTAAAAAAATTGTCTAAAATATAATATAATAATTTGTTATAAATATATGAGCGGTCTGTCAGCGTTCATTTTAATATATATATTATCCATTATTGACTTATTAAAAATAAGGTAGCACTATGATGTAATTAAGAGAGCATTTGCCTTTTGTTGTTTGTATGAATGTTACTGTAATTACAAGGCATATTGTAAAACTATACAATACTGTTCTGAAATAGCGACATGGGATGACAGTTAAATGAGACTAGTGCCCTATTATATGCTACTACAAAAAGTTGTTTTATTCAAATAAGATCGTTTTTCAAAGATTCATAAAAATAAGTCTTGTTCAAATATAGCAATTATCTGCTTTCCTTGATATTGTATCATTTTTACCTTAGAATGAAACAACCAGAAATTACAATTCCAATATAAAATACATTATAATTCCTATTAAAATTCTAATAAGAAGCTACAAAATTGTGTTTAAATATTTATCGTGTACCAAAAGTGTAACGCGTCTGAAGCGGTTTTTTTATTCGCCTAGTTAATAAGCGCCTACTGGCTCGTGAAATATTACAAATTGCGTCTCCACCCTCGTCCTCTGACAACCCTCCCACTTTTTGACATAACTTTTTAAGTATATCCAGGCTATACCTACTATTATTTAGTTGGTTATGTTTACAGTGTGAACTAAAGTCAAATTAAAGTCAATTGTTACTTTAACTGTCAACTGTCAAGTAATTAATTGTAGTTTTTAAATTAAATATGTTTTGATCAAAAAATATTATTCAAGAACATTGATAGTGAATTTATTTTATCACGTACATATGGCTTTTTATTATAACGCCATCTTGGGTGACTAAAAAGTATGCCATACACACCCAAATTGTCATGTTGTGTGTATCATATAGTATTGGCAATCCTAGGACTCTAGACAATTACAGGACCCGTTATCACCAATCCAATTTGTATGAAAATTGTCACGTGACCAGCTTGAGAATTCATGTATTTAAATTGTATCATCATCTACGAATGGTGGTTATCGTATATTTTTCAACAGTCAGGCGCAACCAAGTCACAACAATATCGGGTCCGCGTATTTAATCATTTTAAAATCTGTTTACTTGAGGTTCAAAGTACATTTATGTTATCACCTAGCGTACGGGATGCTGTGAAAGTGTTATCCGTTCAAAAGAACGTGCATTTAAGTGCTTTGAAGTGTAAAATGTTCGACATCTGTGTAAAACAAAAAACCAATAAATAAGTGCTAATTAGTGATCTACAGCGTAATAATATTATATTTCTACAGAGTTCGTGATAGGGGACAGAATTGGAGAATCTTTAAATAACGAATAAATAATAACATTCTTGGACCCGAGTCTACCCACTTTTGGATCTTGAGTACAATATTGTTGATATTATCTACCTACATAAATTGGGATATCTACATAAAAAGGGTATTGAAATATGAATTGTTATGAGTGTAACGATATAATAGATGGTGTAAACCAATCATTAAAATGTACTGTTTGCCAACGACAGTATCACATTAGATGTGTTAACAATGCACTGGCCAGTCCGGAGGGTACTAGCGAGAGTAATTCGTGGATATGTGCAATATGTAAGAACCACGATAACCTTGACAATTTAAATATGTCCTACCCAAGTCGTGCTTCTACTGATAACATAGTTTTTAACCAGCGACGTCATCGAGAACTGCTGACTTTGCCATCTCTTTCGGGTTCCGAATTGCGAGGAATGATTGAGGAAATTGTCTCTGGAGAAATTAAACGTGCAGTCTTCGCTCTAACTGATAATATTTCGAGGCTTCTAAACAACTCATTTGAAGTATTAAATAATCGGTTAAAGATCATAGAAGATAAACTATTCGTAACTGGAACTGCCAGCCAGCCGATATTAACTGATTTAAATAGAAATAAGCAAAGCGAGGCAAGTACTACACTACATCCAATACCATCAAAGAAAAATCGGAAGCAAAAACGCAAAAATGCATCTACGGCTCCAATTACTCATACCTCTCCCATCGATGAGGTGAAGGAGTTGCCCAAGCCAGCAGCTCCTAAGAGACATATAGAATCACCTAATAACACAGAGAAATCAACGAATTCCTGTAATCATGTAAACTGCACGGAGGTAAAATTGCCGGTCAATCGTCGACGGTTGAGCACTCGTTATCTTGTGCGAGGTACTGCACGGCCGGGGTCAACAACTCTCGAGGCTTCAGAGAAAATGAGTTATTACCATTTGTTTTATTTAAAATATGGGACAAACGTTGAACAGGTTCGTGAGCACCTTGAAAACATCTGTACGACCAAAGATATCTCTGTAGAAGCTCTTAACGCCCGCGGAAATTACGCATCATTTAAAATTGGAGTTCCTGCCAAGTGTGGCAACCTAGTCATGGCGGAAGAGAGCTGGGCGGATAAAATATGCGTCAAGCCTTGGAAAACTAATTTTCGTGGCAAACCAAAAGAAAAATAGGACTCCCTTAATAAACACACTATATAATAAGAATGAAAAATCAAGTCTGGTTGCCTATTATCAGAACGTGAGAGGCCTTAAAACAAAATTACTAACATTCAGAACGAACCTAATAACGCTTATCGGTGTTCAATTGGTCGCTATAACAGAAACAAATCTGGATGGAACTGTATGTGACGCCGAAGTCATTGATGGCGACTGGTCTGTTATTCGCAGAGACCGTGGGCGTCGTGGAGGAGGTGTTATGCTTTTGTCAAAATCACCCTTACATTTGACGCGTTTACCTGAATATGAAAGCAGCGATGTTGAAGATATTTGGGCTAGGTTTAATTTTATGGGCCAGTACGTATACGTTTGTGTTGTCTATTTACCACCTTCAACTTCTGAAAAATTGTATATAAACTGGTTTGATCATGTAAGTAATATTGTAAAGGTAGTTAGTAATAGCAATAAGATTTTAATATTAGGAGATTTCAATTTTTATAGCTGTAGTGAAAGTTGTATAATGAATTTTAACTGTTTCCTTGCTGAAATGGGCTTAACTCAGTTCAATAAAATATTGAATAAGAACGGCAGGGTATTAGATGCAGTCCTTACCGGTGAAGAGTCGAGTTACAGCAGTGTGAATGTGGTAGCGGTAGATTCAGGTGATGAGTTATCCCGAATTGACGCTCATCATCCACCCTTAAAAGTAACTCTTAATTACAATTTTTACCAGCCTGCGCAAACCCGTGAACCATCGAATATTACTAACGTAAATGAATGGAACTTTAATAAAGGAAATTTTCTGTCATTATTTTATATTCTAGAGGACGTAGACTGGAGAGAATTACTTGCTATTGATGATGTCGATGAAGCGGTGGAACATTTTAATAGCATTCTATATAGCTCTTTTGATCAATGTTTTCCTAGAAAAATTCGAAAGTTAACTAAACAAAGGGTCTACCCTGTATATTTTAATAATGAAATCATCGCTAAATTAAGAACTAAAGCGCAGCTCCATTGGCAGTGGAAATTTCTTAATGATAATAACGCGTGTTTAGAATTTAAACGTCTTAGGTCAATCATTAAGAACGACATTCGCAAAGCTAACATTAACTATTTACATACCATCTCATTAAATTTGGTTAATAAACCTACGCAATTTTGGCAATATATTCGTTCTCTTCGAAACCCAAAAGCTAAAGAGTCTGCAATTTCTTATAATGATGTTGAATATTATGGTTGTGACGCGGCAGAGGCATTTGCTAGTCACTTTAAATCGGTATTTCTGGCAGATCACCCGAAACTAATTCCAGAAACTGCCAATCATAACCCAAAAGCATACTCTAATCATTTTGATATCAAAAATTTCGAAACAGAAGTTATTATGCGTAGTGTAAATAAACTAAAATCTAATACACCTCCGGGTCCAGATATGATTCCGGCTTATATAATTAAAGGACTGGCAGAATATTTAATATTGCCTATATCGCATATTTTCAATATTATTTTATATTCAGGGGTCTACCCAACGTTATGGAAGACATCCCGCGTGACCCCAGTTTCTAAAGCTGATTGTAGAAGCAGAGCTGAAAACTACAGGCCTATCGCGATTCTGTGTACGCTGGCGAAGGTATTTGAAATGTCCTTACACTCATTAATGTTGCCTAAATGCATTCCCCACATCACTCCTTGCCAGCACGCCTTTCTTCCACGCAGATCAGTTAATACTAATCTATTGACTTTGGCTGACATGGTCTCGCGTGAAATTGATAGGCGGTGTCAGGTGGATGTAGTATATTTGGATTTTCACAAAGCGTTTGATCGAGTAGACAACGACATTCTTCTCCAAAAGTTGGCCGCAATTGGGTGTGGACCTGTTCTGCTTAAGTTTTTTTCTAGTTACCTAGCAAATCGTAACCAATATGTTAAATATGGACAATATATCTCGCAGCCTTATCCAACAATTTCTGGTATTAGCCAGGGTTCAAACCTGGGACCGTTGCTATTTTTAATAATGATTAACGACCTTCCAAGCGTTATCAAATATTCCAAAATACTATTATTTGCTGACGACGTTAAAGTCTTTAAAATAATTGAGACTGACAATGATCGTCTGTGTATGCAACTTGATTTGGATGATCTGCTGCATTGGAGTGAATTAAATAAACTCCAATTCAACTATGACAAATGTGAAGTGATGACCTTTAGTGCCTCTCCGAATAAAATACTCTGCGACTATGGCATAGGATCGAAAGTTATTAGGCGCGTAGACAGAGTCCGCGACTTGGGTGTCCTTTTCGTGCCCGATCTTTCATTTGCGGAGCATATTCGGACGATTACGGATGCTGCTTTTAGAAGATTAGGGTTTGTCCTGCGAAATTCGGTTGGTCTGACGGACACTGCCACTAGGGTGATATATTCATCATTAGTAAGGCCAATTCTCGAAACCAGCTGCGTCATATGGTCCCCTTATGAAAGGTATTATGGGGATATGATTGAACGAGTTCAAAAGAAGTTCCTGAGAAATCTGTATAAAAGAAGATACAATTTCTTTCCTTACCTCTACCCTACAAAGTTCTTGATGGGGGTGTTAGGGTATAATTCATTAGAGCTTCGTAGGGATTTTTCGGTGGTCAGGTTTGGTTTGAGTGTAATTAAGAATGAAACGGAAAGCGCATACTTGCTGGGAGAGATCATGAGGCTATACGTCCCGGACAAATATTGCCGCTGCCGGAAACATAACCTTTTCGCTGTGCGTTCGGCTCGCACTGTCCAGCGACAACAAGCGCCCATTCCCCGGCTACTCTCACTGCTTAATGGGTTTCTCGACTCTTCACCGGAGAGCGACCTGTTTGGGAAGCTTATGGGGGTGGTATACTGTGCTTTCAGAGTGTACCTGGAGGGGATAAGAGGGTAATGCTACCCTGTGTTGTAAATCTTAATTGTATTTTATTGTATTGTTTATTGTTTTTAGTTTAAGTTTGGCCATTGTGCTGTTATTAAATAAATAAATAAATAAAATAAATAAATAAATCGTGTCGAGGCCCTAATAATTTTGACTCATTGTTTGATGTACCTATTTCAGAACATGTAATTACCCTGTTCATTGCAATAATAACCATAAAAAATAATCGAGAATGATTATTACGTTCTCATCATTGTGTAGACGTAACGTATCATTTAAAAAGTTATGTTAATTGAAGAACTAACTTGCATTATACACGGTTCCCTGAATTCTTGGTTATCACTAAATCTCTTACGATAGTCCAATCAATTTAAAGGATAACTTTATAAAAGCATCTGAACCTTAGAAATTGGGAAAGTGAATTAAGCGCCCCACAAACTGGTTATATCAATCATAAACTTATTCGATTAATTACGTTTTGCGGAGTTAATAGCGACATCTAATATAAACTAGTGAGGGGGCGAGAAAGTCGATTGTAATTATTGAATGCAGATAATGTTTATAGAACTTATATTTATGGAATTACCTCTCTTATTAGTACCATAAACTTGGTTTATTACATTTCATTCGAACGTGCACTGAAAATACGTTTGCGAGTTATGGGATAGTACCATATTATTTGCTGTCCAGTAAACAACTTAACCATAGATATTTTATCATACAACAATTAGTTTATTGTAGATATCATTTAATCTAATTGTAATTTTTTAACTTTCCATTTTAAACTTTTTCTTACTAGGATTTGCTAATTGCTTTTAATTTCCTGATTGTTTGTAGCAGTAAGCAACGTAGTATTTAATAAAACAGTAGCCAATTGTCACTTGTACGTGTCAACTGTCAAATTCGATGTGACAATTACATCGATAATGGGATTACATCACTGCTGGCTGTTTCGGCGGTGTCATTAAGCAGGCTGCGTTAATGATTAATGTGGCGCCGCATACGTCCCTTCGTATCCAAACTGACACTTAATCGAGCTACCCCTTTTGATGGAGCTCTCAGGACTTTTATTTGCGACGAGAGAATCGTTTGATATAAAGAAGCTCTGTTCAAATAATAGATATATAATATAGATGATTCATTCATATTATTTATCACTAAATAAGCAATATTAAACAGACTTTTTGAAGTGAAACTTCTTTATCGGGGTTGGAAAAAAATTTAGTGTAACATTTTTGCGTTACGCGTCACATTTTTCAGTTACGCGCCATGTTGCTTTTTGAAGTCAAACTTCTTTATCGGCGGTAAAATATGACATATATGTAGTATGTTTTTAACTTTGAAGTTTGACAACGGATTACATATTCGAAGTCAAACTTGTTTATCGGCGTTAAAATATGACATATAGTATGTTTTTGACTTTGAAGTTTGACAACGGATTACATTTTCGAAGTCAAACTTCTTTATCGGCGTTAAAATATGACATATAGTATGTTTTTGACTTTGAAGTTTGACAACGGATTACATTTTCGACTTGAAATTTGCTAATCGCAATTTGCAGCAATTAATTTGTAAATTGTATGCTAGGCAGTGTATCAAAATTTCGGCCCTCTAAACTTAACACAAACCAAATATGGCTCTACGTACAACAAAGGTTTTATATAAGTTTCACTTCTTACGTGTGTACACCTAGTACACGCACACATTTTTTTTTATGTCTATGGGACAGAACTCAGAAGTCAATTATGAGTATTGAAAATCTCATATATCGGCTTGTATAAAACTAAACACTATCGGGAACTTGTTGCACATCTTTTATATGCATGTTAATTAAATTTGCACATTTATTCCAAGGTATAAATTCCTATCACATTACCATTAATTAATCATGACATTTTGTTTCTTTTATTCCAATCTTGGAGGCAATTACGAGCTCACCTCAAAGAGGTTACAGGACGAATTAAAAGCAGGCGAAGCAAGGTAGCAGGCAATTAGTCGCCGAGAATGATGGATGACTCTCAGCAAAACGAATGAGACCCAACTCATTATACGCTGATATGTATGAAGCTGTACTTAGATAGCCTCGATTGACGTTACTGATTAGGTTTCTTTAACCAAAGCTAAAAGGATCGTAAATTTAATGCTCATATTTGAATGTTATTTTAATGGATTTATCAAAATTTGTATTATTTGATACAATATTATTTATTAAGCGCTGGGCGGCTTTAGAACACGCATAAAAGCCCTCTTAATTATTTAAGCATTAATTGTACTTATATAATATACGTTTGTAATACAACGTGTATTAGTCACTTACAAATATGTAAATAAAATAATAAATAAATAAGACGTGAAAATGTTACATTAGCTAAACGAGATAATGCCGTCACCAGGAATGCCTGAGTTTTAAGTGATCCGGTTGTTTCCGAAAGACACATTTGCTGATGCTTAACGGGGGTTTGGCAATTTTCATTTAAATATAATAATAATAATAGCGTTTATTCAGATACATTTACTTTAAAACACTTTTCTATTTAATCTTTTTCTTGTGTGTTTTTAAGATACAACAATTAAAATTTGTAAGTAAATTATAAATTAAATTTAGTATTTACTCGTGCTATAATAATAGCAAAGGTAGACGTTTCTTAAAAACTCTTGCACGGTAGGACACGGTAGTTTTTGTGGTAATCTGTGCGGCAGATACAAGGGCGGCAGTATATCGAATCTGTCATGGTATTAGAGTAAGACAGAGGCATTAGATGTGATTACTCGGACGCAGGTGTCCAGTTAGACACGCTACTGACAGTAGGTGGTTAGGCAGCTGATTACGGAAATGCGGCTTTTGATCGGTGCGACATTTCCCGTTTTTCCTTTACCGTTAGCCCTTTCTAATAAGAAATGGCGATGTGCGGCAAATTTGTGAATTATACGTTAACAAGGCACACCACGTGCCACCACGTACTTTAAGTATCACAAAATCTAGGTACTAAAGTATCGGATGGTGTTCTCTGGTGACCGTCAGAGAGGCAAGACGCTTTTTGTTATTTGTCCAGCAGTGAGGAGGAGTAAGCACATGTAGCAAAATGTTATAGTAAATAGCCAGTCAGCCAGTAGTAAATATCCTGATTAAAATAAAATAAAATCAGTGGCACCACTACCATCTTTTTTAGCTCTGGTTTCTTTTTTTCTTTATTTCTGTAGCTGTTTCATAATCATTTGTAAATCTAATAGGAAATTAGGTGATAAGTATCCTGTGCCTGACGCACGCCGTCGATTTTTATGGGTCTAAGGCAAGCCGGTTCCCTCACGATGTTTACCTTCACCGTTCGAGCAAATATTAAATGCACACATAGAAAGTCTATAAGTGCATAGCCGAGGATCGAACCTACGACCTCAGGGATGCTCTGATTAGTTATAAATATAATATATTTATACATTATTGGGATTTAGTCCCATAAATAACCATTTTAAGAACCGCTTGTAAAATTCTAATTATTTTAAAAACGTAATGTTTATAGTTAAAATATATTATAGCTACATATAGCTATATATATAGTAATACATATAAGCTTATTTCTTTAGGATAGTTATAGTATATAGATATATATATAGATATAGTTTTATTCTCAAGAAACTTGTATATTCTTAACTACGAATGAAACATCAAGTTATAGACATAATCCACTAACAATTAGTTAATCCGTTTTAATTCGATCTTCTAATAAAATATATATATATAATCACTAATACAGAAAATCACTCATTTCATTAAACCCTGCGGGCCATTTCAATCTCAATAAAATAATATACATATTACAACAGTTTTTGTTACTACAAATTACAGAGGGAGCCACTGTCGTTTAAATGCGTGTACGCATATCACTGTACTAATGACGCATGAAGATCTTATATGTCACGGACTACGGACGTTACGGGGATTAAAAACTTCATTTACTATTTTAAAAACCGTCCCCATATTGCATATTACTGTATCTATTAAGTACTATGAGCCCGCGATGCTTTCGTAGAATTCAGAGCTTATTATCAGTAAATTCGGTTGTTCGGCTCACAGCGATATAAGAAATATGTCATGGTCGATTGAGGAAGTTACGGGTAGCTAATAATAATATTGGAGTGGTAGCCAAAAATCAATAAATAACGCTGAATTATTACTAAGTAAGCGGTGAAATAATAAGAAAAGTCTCTAGTCCGAACGGATACCGCCGACCCGAACGGGTCTCTTTTTCTTTTAATATATTTACTACTTATTTCTACGTTTGTATATGAATACGACTATCAAATGCGCTCTTTTCGTACATTCAACTCGGATATAGAAACCAGACCATACGCAACTGCTATCGTTATATGATATAACGCGAATATCAATACATAATTTAATATAAATTGGTATATATCCATGGTTATTCTTTTACAGTAAATACCATACAAATTACAATTTAGTTACACTTATTACACGACGCACATAATGGGAGATAGGATCATTTGTCATGTGTACACCTATTTGTGTCACTTTCACCAAATTTGTGGTAATTTATACTGACTTTTTGATTGCTACATGCAATTAGAATACATTATTTTTTGTAATGAAGTTTTATATATTATATTTTCTGTTATGCAAGGTAATGTATATTATAATCATTTAATTTTCAGTATATTATTTATTTTATTTACCGTATTAAACGCTCATAATTGTATTAAAATATAAAATGCTGACGGCAACCAAACCTGGAACGACGGTTGACTGAAACATCGAGTCAGTTTATTCAAAACAATTAATTGTGGTGAATATAACTGCGGTGGTGTAAATTCTTTATCTCCATCATCTGGAAAAGGGATTATCTATACTAATATTATAAAGAGATTAACTCAAGTTATCTCTGAGTAACGAGGCAAAATTAATTTCCAAAATATAGCCATCATCATCATACAGCTTGGAATCGTACCTAAATAAAAAATGAAATAAATCAGTGTCGCTACAACCTCTTTAGGTCTTAGCCTCAGATTTCTAAATCTGTTTCATGATAATTTTTTAAATCTAATAGGCAAGTAGGTGATCAGTCTCCGGTGCCTGACACACGCCGTAGACTTTTTGGGTCTAAGACATGCCGGTTTCCTCACGATGTTTTCCTTCACCGTTCGAGCAAATGTTAAATGCGCACATAGAAATAAAGTCCATTGGTGCACAGCCGGGGATCGAACCTACGACCTCAGGTATGAAAGTCGCACGCTGAAGCCACTTGGCCAACACTGCTCAACTCCACTCGGAAACCTACATGCAAAAAATGTGTTGCTTCCAAAACGTTGAAACTGTAGGTATGTTATCCGATGTCTCTTTACAAACAATTACAAAATATTACATTAAATTCTTTAAGGATGCCCGCGTAATTAACGAGGTGTAGGCTCCGCCGATAAGTTACAGGCATAACTTAGAAAAAGATAACGTTGAACCGGTAAGTGCTTACGATATGCATCAGACTCTAAGCGATTTGAATTTAATCCGTACCAAACGCGATGTGAAGTGAGATGATAAAAGAGAAAAATCGTCTTGATTTAACATAATTCACACGTGTTATCTCCTCGAGAGTGCTGCGCGCGGTTCTGCCTCGCCGATACAAAGAATTATTTGCGGTAATGCGATAATTCAGTTCAATCTATGTCGTGAGTTGCGCTTTGTTTTATCCTAGGCTTCTGTGCGCCTTTATTTAGAAAATTGATGAGAAATGGTTTCCATTACGTTAGCCGTAAAAGGTTTCTAGAGGAAATGAACGCAAATTTGTTTTCGTGATTGAAGCGAATAGAAAATTTATATTACCTATCTTCCATTAGGCTGACCCCCTGAGAGAATTCTGACCTTTGAGGGGTTTTGATAAGTGCAATCTTCAAACGAATATTGTCATTCGTATATAGTTTTGTGAATACTTAGATACATAACTCCGCATTTCCAGTATAATCGAATAAGTTGAAATGCTCTCGTTAAAGCTTTGTAATTATTAAGGTAATTCTGACTAATTAGTGGAAAAACGAACCGAACGTATTTGTTAATAAATATTTTAATACCTTTACTTTATTTCACGTCATAAATAATTGCGTTGACTAAAGTCATGACCAACCCAAAAGTTGCGCTGCAAATTTGCACTTAAAGCGAATTAAATATTAAATTTTGACCACTAGTCTAGTGTGGGAAAGTTGTCTAGTTATTTCAGTAGGAAGTAACTAGGAATACCAAGGTAGCATAAGTGGTTAGCTGGCTATATCGATAAACTGTGCAATCAAGCAGGCAATTTGAGGGCGATTGTCCGTGGCGGGACGCAAATTGGACGGGAGCTATTCTCCACTGACCTTATACCATTTAGACCTAGCAAATCAACTTCCTCATGATCTACAGCAATTTAAATTCATATTTGGCTAAGCATTCATCTTATAATTGAATGAGTATAGCTTATATTTGAAAGTTTGTAAACTTGAACGATGGAAATACATTACTTTTATTCACAAGATTGAAAATTATGTTGGTATTCTGCTTTTTAATAAAATGCATTAAAATCAGGTCAGCTGTTAAGAGACGGTTAAATTTCGGTTTCAGGTTTGAAATTTGATGTTAAAATAGCAGAACTGTTGTTTATTTTTGTATTCCAGAACAAGGGACGAGACAAGACGAAAAGACGTTCATCAGATGTTAAATGATGACCCAGTGACAATTACTATGCTAGAAGGCTCGAGAGTACGTTGCCGGTTTTTTAAGAATTAGAACGCTCTTTTTAATAGGAAACTCAGGAGCACTGGCACATTTGTATCTGGAAGACATACATAGATAGATAGATACTTATTCTATGAGTTATTTGAACAAGAAGGTGTGACACCAATTCCTTGTGCCATCGTCTCTTCTACATCTCTCGGCTACTCCTAACTATTCAATATAACCTTACTGAAAGTTATCCTTGCGTGCTATGATACCTTTAAAAGGAATTGACATCATTACTTCTGCATGTCAAATGTCAAACCACGCGCGCAATGTGGTCAAAGTGCTGCTCAAGTATAATTTATGACGTAACACCATGACCTAATCAATAATTACGATAGATGCAGAACGAATTAGTTCCTGCCTAACTCAATGGTGCCTATACAATACGGGGTCATCCCACAATACAGATCGACACCAATTCATCGATAGTTAAAAAAATATCGATTTCCGTAAATAAGTGTAGAACATTTATAATAATGATGAATAGGTTGGTCGATTGCGCATCGAATCGGACAGCCGATGCGATCACTGATCGGTAATTGAAAAGGAATCCAATAAATAATATAAACTAGAGTGCTGTAATTTTTCCTTTCACACGTAAATCATGTCTTTTTGTTATCTTAAGAAGAAACTTAGTGGTAACTTCTAATCCAAAGTATGTATTATTACGGTGAGTTCTAAGGTATTTCAATTGTTTTTTGACATCTAGCAACCCCCAATGAGCATAACCAGACACGTTTATAACGTCTTCACTCTGTGCATACCAAATTAAACCAGTATTTAATGCGTCAAGAATCGACCCCAGAACCTCTGTTAAAAGCCAATTGCAGAGTTTTACCTACTTGCTACATGTAAGAATTAATAAAAATTCATTACCCTATTTAATGGTAGCTTTAAATAAAATGCATTGAAAAAACCTCGCAATATTTTAAAAATAATAAACTCACGTTAAAGAAAACCAACTGTCATTGCAAAGGGCCGAGACAGATGTTGCAAATAAAGGGCGCGGGCGCACTCAGACAAAAGACCACAATTTAATGCGTTTTCAATTCATCCACACTAATTGCGTAATTATAGACTTGCAAAAACTTAAAACATATTTTTTATATTCGCCTTTGCATTTAAGGAATTCAGGAATGCATATTTCGCATTTCGATGACATTCAATAGTTATAAAGGCCTTCTTCAATAAATTTGATGAAATTACCTTTCCAACATTATCATGGACGCCTGCGGTAATGTGGTTCCCCTCACACTAAAAGTTGACTTGTAAAAATGATTGAAAATATCAAAGTGAATAACTTATAACGTCGTTAGGTATTATAAATTATAGAGTAGGTTCCTAGCTATCCAGTGGTAATATTGAAATCTTACTTAATTTCGTTTAAGTTCTTTCAACATCGCATTGTTTTATAATGTTGCAAATCTGTACAAAAATCACTATTGGAAAATATTATCTACATCTTGTTCGTAAAAGCTTAATCAATCTTACTCTCCATAGGTCTCTTCATACTAATAATAAACAAAAATTGACAAAAACAGATCAATAAGAGCAGAGTTGGCCTCGTCGCTTCAACGTGCTACTTTTATTAGAGTGGTCTTTGGTTCGATCCCCGGCTGTAAACCAATGAACTTTATGTCTATGTGCACATTTAACACTCGTTCAAAACTTGGTAAAGGAAAATATTGTGAGGAAAATTGGCCCAAAAACGACGGCGTGTGTCAGGTCCAGAAGGTCAAAACAAAATGATAACGATACACAAATCTGGGGCGTAGACCTAAAAGGTGTAGCGCTATTGTTTATTTAGATTTTTGAGAAAATTTCTTGAAATAAGATTGATTTAATTAGTTTATAAATAAAGGTCAGTTTGAGTAACAAACGCTTAAAAAAATATAATATAAAAATATTACAAAAGTGTTGTTTTGTTTGCTTGAACACACTTGCCTCAGAAGCTACTAGATTTCAATTATTTTGTGTTAATCCAAGAAGTCTAATTTCTACAACAATTAAATCAATAAACGAATTTATTGGAATGAGAAACTATAATTAACAATCACTATTTTAATATGATAGTGATGTGTGCAATGGTATCACAGGTGATCTGTCACCTCACCTGACTATTGCGACCACTTCCTCCGGACACAATTAGTGACGCAGGCATAGACAATAACACCCAAATTCCCTAGCTCAACAGTTTAGTTTCCCGCCAATTATCTATATAAGAATTTATATTTCCAAAAAGACTAACAGTTACGTATATATTGTATGATGAAACTTTGTACTAAATATATTGTACATTCAGCATTCAAAATAAAGACAAAAGTATGTATAATTTCTTATTTATATTTTTATACCAGCCACCCCGACCATGCGTAATGTAAAGTAGGTACGTGTAACGTCGGAGTAGTTTGTAATAGAATATATAAATAATTTTAATAAATAACCTGCTGCAGCTGAAAGCCAGAACTTGGCGGGAAATAGGACATTACAGGGAGCGCTGGAAGTTTCTCGAAGGCCTTGAAAGAAAATTACTTCTCGTAGTGATTCGCTAACGCCGAACGAATTCGTATGGGTATGGTCACGTGACAAAACTCGAGCTAATATGCCAACGAAGTGAGTAAGTAAGTGTAATAAATAAACAAGTTTTAATTAAATTTAATGTATTCTTTCTAAAAATAACTAAGTTTCACAACCAAAGCCTTTACCGCTATTATCAGAACTTTGTATTTAATTTTGACTTCTCGTGAATAACGACTGTATCGCTTTAGATTAAAGTGCATTTTATATTAACGTTTACTGTTCTTTCACGGTCTTTGTGGTCATAATATAGCGGTCTCTGAGTTACGTGTTCTGTTATATGCTAGATAGCTGTAAATTATATAATAAAAAATATGAGTTATAAAATTGACAGATCAATATCTATCTAAATTATTATGGTGTAGACAATGGCAAGAAATGAAATGACAAACCATGTCTACCAACGGACTTGTCAAAATACGACAACAGAACGCAAGAAATCCGTAAGCGGAAACTAGTTACGTAATAAAATGTTTAGCACATTTAAAAAATTAAGTCTACACGTTAAATAATCCCCTTATCTGTATGATCTACATATATATAAAGGAATAATAAACTTCTGTATGTACACATTTTTTAAAGGCAAAATTGTATACATAAGCAATAATAATATTGCGTTAAAATAGATAACGCTGCATTCACGGTACACTATATATTTTGGAGCAAGGATGTCGTGCTCTTCATCCGACCCAAGGAGAGGATCCACGACCTGTCTAATCTTTGGTTGGTCGGCCCAAAGGCGCCAGTGGCTAAGATCGAGAGATTCAGGGTATGATGTCATCTAAAGCGGGCCATAGACGGACCGCATGTTGCAGTCAAGACCGACTGCAACATGCGGTCGCCGCACGGCGATCTGCAGTTTCCATACAAAATTCATATTCGCAATACACGGACCGCTCGAGTAGTTCCTGAGGAAACCGCATGTTGCAGTCGGTCTTGACTGCAACATGCGGTCTGTCTATGGCCCGCTATACTGTTTGTATCCGATTGTAGGTGTCACTGCAGTATCAATGAAACATTTAATTGTGACTGGTCGTAATTTCGCGTGTTTCACAATGCAGATTAATTTTAATCGAACTAAAATTGTTAAACCTTTATCGATTTATTCTTAAGACACATCCTTAGAATTCAACAATGTAACGGACCCAGAAATCTGCCCGTGTTCAATCTGAGGTCATACTAGTTTGATATCGCAAGAAGGAATTGTAAGATTATTTTATTCTACACGTCGCAGTCAAAGAACGATCATTTGCTAGTATATCTACAAAAAAGACAAGATCTATTATAGTTATTTAAAATTCAAACTCATTATTCATATTAACATATTACTAACCGGCTATGTTAATTAGGTATTAGGGGGAGCATTTGTTCATAGCAGAGATTAATTAATAATTATCAATTATAACGTTAACTTTACTAATTCTAAAACGGTCTTACGTCGTAGTGTAACCACACATTTTCAAAGTGGTTAGAGAATTTGTTTAACTTTATGTAGTTATAAATCTTTAAACAATTTATGTTAAAACCAATATTTTTGAATGAAATTCAATACATAGATCATATAGAACAGTCTATAGATAATAGAGTTGGTAACATAATCATAGACCATTTTAATTACTCAGTAGGTATAAATTTAAAATCTTGAATGTGCTAAAAAACTACAGTCAGTCCGCTTCCTTTGCCATTTACTATAAGTAATAAGCTTACAATTAAGCATAACTTATGGAATAAAAAATGAAATGTTTAGTGGTTAGGCACCTGGCCACGGTCCGTTAGAGGGGGAGCGGGTTCACGATAACATCGCGATTATGCGCAACAAAACGCCCGATACTACGGCCTCATTACGCTTGCTTTTTACAAAGTTACTTTTATCATACGAAATGTATTATAAAGCACGCACGCTGTTAAAAACTTTCTTTGAATGAGACAAATTTTAACTTAGAACGGAAGTAGAAAATGAATTGAGAATTCAGTGAAATCCCGGTTTTAAAGTAATTCAGCCTATATTACACAGTTGGAAACAGTATGAAAAAAGGGGTTTAAAATTTAACTTATTGTTTTTGGAAATTGAAGTAATGGTTGATAATTTTTAAAGTTTTGGTATAATGCGTCGGTCGCCCAAGTTTGTGATGTAGTAGTATTGTCTGGTCTTACAGAACAGTATTTTAGTAATAGAAATAGTTACTTAAAATATACTTTATACTTAAATAAAAAAAGTTTCTCGTAGTAATTGGATTTGCGTAGTTGGAAAAAAACAATCGATTGAAAACGTTTCTCACGAACGCTGCCTTAACGATGGAAGTTATGATTGAGTTCTAGAGAATAGTTAGAGAGCTTGATAATGCGTACAAAAGTATTAAGTATATTTATAATTTTTCAAAGTTTACGAGTCAATAGGAAATTGTGGGAGGTTAGGGATTACTGCCAGGAATAGTACAAATATATGAAGACTTTTCATTATCCACAGAAAATTTGTTATTTGTATGTTCTATGTTTGAGAGTTTTATTTCCCGCTGACGTTAACTATACGGATATCAAAACCATTTTTTTAATACAATCAAACATTAGCAGTTGCGTAAATTAGTATCAATCAAAACAAATTAATGTTGAACAATAGCAGTAAACTTATTTAATTTCGAAACGTTCCATTTCCATTATTTTATAAAAATTACAGATTAAAATTCGAAAAGAGCGATGACAAACGAGTGACATTAGAGAACAATGAACGCCGTATTTCCCGCGCATTATCCAATTTGCTTGTCAAAAATGTTGCTCACGATCATAAACACAATTTGAAAATCATCATAATTGCCCTACTGAATTCTAAAAACCTTATTTATTATTTTTATTAGGTAATCGAGTACTTCTATGACCGTTTCATCAGATTAGTCAAAGAAATGTTTTCACAGCTATAAGTATAACATGTAAATTTTATAAATTTATATAGTTAAGCAAACTGGCTTCACCCTGATTTTCGTAACCATCCAATAGGCACATGGAGTTGATTGTAAAACACTCGGCACTTTATTGCCTTTTAAATTAATTTGCATATATATGTTACTTAGTTAAATTATATAAGAAGACGGTCTTTTTCATAACTTAAACATGGATTTAATTACTTTTTGTCGCGTTCATTTTTGAGAATTTAGCAGCTTACAATGGCTTTATAAATGCAAATCTAAGCCCCGAATTATATTACATTTTCTATCTGAAATGATAATAACCGTTATGCTATATAGAAATAACCTTAAAGTTTAAGCCAGCTTTCACAATTATAGCTTACATTGTAGCATAAAAAGTAATTGAATGCCCGTAGGTAAATTCAGTGGCAATTACGAATCAATCGATTTAAAGGAATTAATTATAAAAAAGTGCATACAAAGCGTGCAGTGTTATCGCGACAGTGTTTAAATGAAACGAATAATTACTGACCGCGATACAATCTTGAACGACCGGGCATTTTGTGCCGGACATAACGACTACTGCTGTAACGCTTTACTGCACTTTATCCGACTGAAGAATGCATGGTAATGTTTTGTCAGATATTCTCTTCTTCACAAAATCAGTCTATTAACTACTCTTTGATCTAAAGCACTGATCGATCTCAGGCTGATCACCAACATATTAGATGTATAAATTATCATGAATTAGATACAGAAATCTGAGGCCCAGACCTAAAAATGATTTTTTTGGTGATCGATGCACATATCTTATACTCACCAAATCGACTTAGGGTTGAAAGGCCGGCAATGCACTTGCGAGCCTTCTGGCAATGTGAGTGACCATGGGCGGCGGTATCACTTAAAATCAGGCCCGTTTGCCTTCTATTACTTTTTAAAAAAAATTATGTCTGTTTGATCTGGTTATTGCACCTTTGCAGAAGTTGTAGAAGATGATTTAGAGGCACTCGCGTGAGAGCGGTGTCTTCAGAATTTCCGAAGAACTTCAGATTTAAGAATGGAAAGTTGGAAACTGTGAGAGGGTCAAGAATTGAGACAGCTGGAATAAATTAATTTTACCGCCTATTGTACTGTTATGCACTACACACCAATATCAATCCTTGAAATATTTGAATTCAACAAATAAAAAATATCACGAACTGTATCTGTAATTTGTACGATAGTTATGAAAAGCATTTTGATTGAATGATAATTGTACAGATGTTTCATTAATATGTGCATTATTTTCTGTCTGATTGCACACATTTTTTTTGTAAATATTTAATTGTTTTAATCAATATTAATTATTTCTGTGCATCATTGCGGATCTTCTTTAATATGTATGATGTGTTAACAGTAGAAGTTTTATAAAGTAATACTTTTTGCATTCAAATTGATCTTTTATAGAATTATTTGTAGGCTCGACTTTCTTAGGACATTTATTTTTATCGTTACGTTAGTAACGTGGTAAGTTTTCTAAATTACGATTTTATAGAGAGAGAATAAGTAATAAGTGTCAACACAAAGTTGTGTCCAACCCTCATTTTGATGATTCTATGAGATTTTCCTCTTAGTTTGACGCATGCGTAGATGATATCCGATAAAAGAAGTCTTGCCCAATAAAAATTAATATTTCTTGCACTTACGCAATTTCATACTTTAAATTATGAACGTTTATAATACACCTTGTACACAACAATGTATGAGCAGCGCAGCTATACGTAATTAGCATGTTAAATTCGTTTACGGTTGCAACTAAACGGAACGGCTGATACCGCCTAGTTCGTGTTAAACTAAATAGCTTTGCTATTCAATGTGTGCTGTTTAATTGCCTGTACAATATTCTGCGATTGGTAGCTCTATGAAAAGTGGTTACTCAATCATAATTAGCATCAATTCTTGGTTAGTTCTATCAAGTACGTCATAATGTCACTGTCATTTCGTTCACAAATATTATTCGAATGATGTACGTGCTTGTGTATGTTTCTAAATAGAGCCCACAGCCTGCTCAAGTAACTTTATTTTATACGATTTTTATGTATCAACAAATCCCATGCAAATATGACACCTGGTCAGGGTCTTCCACGGTAGATACGATTGTTTAAAAGAACATACCTACTCCTTTCTCAAGGACCGGCAACTGACCCAAAAAGGGTAGACCCCGGCGATGACTTTTTGGGCGTCCCGTAGGCTTGATTAGGTCCCCTAACCTTTGGCTATTTAAAAAATTACGTCTGAAACTGAAACAGATCTCCACTTATTTATGTTAATCTATTTCAACTTATGAGTTAATTTTGCCACCAAAATCAAAAATCTTTTTTAGTTCGACAAATTTAGTGCATATTGACATAAGTAAGTCAACTAAAAAAAGAATGCAAAGCATTCAGAACCAAAGACAATCTCGGCATTGAACAACAACTTCGTAATCAAAATGGCCTCCGCAGGCAGTTAACTTAAAACGAAACAAATAAAAATAATTCTATAATAAAACCACTGAGAATCAGCATGGCGATAACTAATTCCGCAATTAAACTTGATAGCAACAAAATAAATACTATAAAAATAGTTTAAAATAATTAACTGTCCAGTAATTATGAATAGCCGGTGTCGAGGACGGAAGGCGATAGTTATCTACATCCACAAAGGGTGTTTATAATTTATACAAACGCTAAAATGTAATAACAATCGTATAGCCTTCATTTAATATTTAAATTTTTTGTGCACATTTTTAATCTGTGGATTGGCGGAAACGTATTTGGCGCCATAAGTTTTATAGTCATAGGAAGAGAGCATGGATATGTTGATAAATTTGCATTTAATAAGTATAGTGAAAAGAAATTCAAGCAATTTATTAAATTATTATAATTTACAGCAACTTCGTGTGTTATATCGCTGAGTGTCTATGGACGGATTGTCAATTAAATCAAGTAAGCCTTTTGCCTGTTTGCTCACTGTTTTATAAAATACTACTTGAACCTTACTTAAATCCTATTACGTACAACAATCGCGCTTTTATCACTTCAAAATATAATAGTATTTGTAAACAATGGAATAAAACAGATTTGACCTCTCTGTAACACCAAAACCGAAATAAATACGTAAAAATTGGCTAGCACTCCCTTATATGTATGTAGAACCTGAATGACGTCATCCAATGTAAAGCCCAATTTGAACGTTTCAATATCCAGAATGGCGATGTCGCTAACTTAGAACTACTACAAAAGATACCTACTTTGACCAGTACGTACACAATACGTATCTCTGATAGACGTAATTTTATAGAAAACCTTTATTAAATGCTTAACATTGCTGTATAATATTCTCATTCCAATTACAATGTAGTAATCGAAAATATCCAGAGTAACGTTTATATAAAACTGCGGAATCAATGGAGTTAGGCGTGAGAAATTGTTATAACAATGGTAATTCACTCAATTAACGGACAAAAACTGAAGTAGAACAAGATGATTTAATTGTCGTCTGATTACAATAACTGTTGCTGTTTTATTTGATTGGAATCTGATTATGGAACAGTAGACAGGGAACAATGAGACTACACTGTATAGTCTGTATAATTACATGCTATTTTGTAGCGTTATATTTTTTTTTAAATGAAATGAAGAGTGATATACTTCATTCTTTTTAATAAAGTAATTTATGTAGTAGGTAGACTTCCTTACAATCTTTGTATTTATGATGTAGATTCTTCTACATTGTAACACTGTATACATAAGTTCCACTCTTACATTCACTCAATCCTGTGGCACTGCGACCCAAAATGTCTCTTTGTTTCCAAAACCAGAATTTTCAACACTCTCTGTTCACTTCCTGCCAGTTTCGGGCTTTCAGATGCAGCAGGTACTTCTCCACTGCATATTAGTTAACTTAAATAATATCAATTTCGAAGTTTGTATTAGGAATTCCTTGTTATTTGAGTTAGAAATGTTATTCTATTAAATTCTATTATTCTAATTTCGTAGCGAACTCAAAGGCCAAACATCAATTAGTCAAGCGCGATATTTAGTTAATAAATTTCTTTTAGTTTTTGTTGAAGCCAGCCGTGACATGCAATAGTTTGTTAAGGCGATTCCAGAAAACGGTCGTTTTGCGATAAAATCATGGGGGGAGGGGGGTTGTTAATTGCTCCGTTTTGTGAACACGGCACTAGCGTGCTCGCACAGTAATCAGTGCGGACTGATTGCTTTTTAAATAGGTTTTATGCTAAAAATGGAGGAAATCATGGAAAGCCCTTCAAGTTCGTGCGATACGATTGTTAACTGATGACCTCTGGTCCGTGACGAATTTACATTAAGTCAAAATACACAACATTTTTAGGGTAAAAAGATGTATTCTACAAATGATAGTTAAATGATAATCTAGCCCCGCTCAGACGTAAAATAATATCCGTAGAGCCCGTTTCAACACGAAATGACACGGCAGACAAAATATTTTTATGCTTTATAGTTATAACATATTTAAAATATTCATGAAATTATATATACATAGGTCTAGCGATTTTACAACCTTACGATTATGCGCCCCATATTCCTACATGTATTTTCATGATAATTTTTTCCCTATTTTGAGTGGGACTAAGACTTACCTGTTTTCTTACTATGTTTTGTTTCTCCGGATCTAGAAGTCCAAAACCAAAACATCAAGCTTGAGAATCACTTGAAGCTTGTCAATATGTTAACACTGCTTCATAAAAACTAAAAATAATTGAATCCACTTAATTATAAACTTTCTAGTTATAACCTACTTCACGGCAATGATTACTTGTTTTTGTTACTTCTTTACATTGTTGTCAATACTAGCTTGGAAGTTGGAACAAACGCAACTGTAATTTAAATAAATGATTAGGTAAAAACGATATAGGTTGCTTAATCTATTCTATTTCGTAACTACAAGGAAGGTGCACTGCCACAGAGACCAAACTTTTTAAATTTGTTTCAATTTTCTTTTTTTTTTTGGCGGCAAATATAAATCTCTTGTTACACGTGAAAATGAACCTAACTCGAGATAATTTTCGGTCAATGATTTATTATGACTTTCGTTGTGGTCCTACTCAACAACGATGCAACTGCGATTAGCATTTCTCAATCTCATGCCACTTTTACAATTGGTTTAACGAGTATAAGCGCGGACGTAGCTATCTCAATTATCCGCGCGACTACTGAAGGTAACATCAGTGCTGTGCGACGCATGATAAAGGAAGATAAGAGAGTGAGCTATCAGCAGATACGGACAAGTCTAGGCATTGGTATGAGGCAAGTTTAAAAAAATATTACACGAACATTTAGTGGTCAGGAAGCTTTGTACCAGATGAATTCCCCATACTTTAACCGACGACCAGAAACACATTCGCATGAACTGGTTAGATAATTTCAACGGCGGTGACTCAAATGCCGTATTTAACATCGTCACAGGTGATGAAAGCTGGATATATTGCTACGAATCCGAAACCAAAAGACAATCAGCTCAGTGGCTGTTTGATTTCGAGGATCGGTCAAATAAGGTAAAGAAAGGAAGAAGTCATGGAAAAAAGTGGATTACCTCATTTTTTGGTCGGAAAGGTTATTTCGCGACAGTTATGCTAGAAGATGGAAGGACAGTTACTCCAGACTGGTATGTCAATCGCTGTTTGCCTGTTGTCTTGGTAAAAAATTGACAGCAGCGCCCTCCAAGCAGGATCCTCCTTCACCACGACAATGCTTCAGCACTGTTGATTATTTGACTATGGCTGGTGTCGAGATAATGAGTCATTAACAACATTCTACACTAAGCCGTTTTTCATTTTCTAAACATTCTCTGTGTTACCTAGGTATATAGAAATAGTGACAACAGAACGAATAATTGTACATACCGTTTGCATGAAATAAAAGGCTTTTTATTTTATTTATTATCCAGCTGTTGCGATATAACTCTAACTGCTTGAATTATGTTTTAATTATAATTAATTATGTATTAATTCTGATAGGTGTTAAATGTAAATAATGTAAGCCCATGCATATACTCATTTTTCCAAACTGGATTGGACACGCGTTTCATTAAATCATTATGAACAAGTGTCTATTTGTATCGACTAGCTTTAATAAAACTTTGTTTTCAATTCGTTCTGAGGTTTGCTTATATGTATAATAAATGAAGCACTAGATCCACAGGTCCACATAAGGCAGGATCTTTCTTTTTGTAGGAACGCGTAGTAACAAACCAAAAAATAGTGTTATTCTTTTTCTGCGATAGTCATAATATTTTATTTCATTATAGTAGAAATTGATCGGAAAACTTTGATTTTAAATAGAAAATAACCAGTAATTGCTTACTTAACGGCAAGTAAGGAATAATATAAAAAGACTATGAGATGATTAACTCCTCTGAATTTAAAGGGACGATACTGTAATAATATACGTGAAACACGTGATTTTTTGAGTTTTGTAAACCTTTTAAATAATAAATTACAAATTAGTAATAACACCAACTGAGGTAAATATTACTTAATGTATTACTTCAACAGTCTTCTGATGATTTTTTATCATTTAAACGATTTCACAGAACGTGTAAGAAAGTAGAAATATGGCGTGACTAAGCGGAGTTATACCGCCATTGCTACCGTTTGGTATTTGTAACAACTGCTAACTGCCTAAATGGATTGTAAGCATACATTAATCTATTTACGGTATCAATCGTATTACATTTGTTTTCCTTTTGCACTTTTATTGATTACAAACCTAAGTTATGCGTCTTATTTGGAAACATTCAAGTGGAATTCGCCCGGGGAGGAACAGATAGGTGGAGCAAGAATGTACTAAACTGGTACCCAAAGTACAATAAACGAAAAAAAGGAAGACAATTTAAATGGTAGACCAAATAAGGGAAACAGCAGGTGGTAGATGGCAGAGAGTGGTACAGTGCAGACAGGAATGGCGTGATTTAAAGGTCTTAGCCAAAACTCATTCTTTTTAGATTACTGTGTATACACAGTTGAAATATAAATGTGTTTCAGTGTTCAAAAGTATCTGTACTAAAAGGCTAGTATTATTATTAAGTGTAAACGTTTAAAACATTTTAACTTACGTTTCGAGTGGTTTTGATAATAGACAGCGAACGCGAAAAGCAAGGCAAAAATGTTTAGATTTGTCATAGTAGATTTGGCAATCCTCACGATGTTTTCTTTCACTGTACCAGCGAGTGTGAAATACGCAATACTCGTATAGTCATTTATATGTTGGTATATTTAACATTGTGGGTAAATTGGATAAGGTCGATTATTTATAATAGGTGCCAAATCTTGACCTTTGATTTATGGCTTTTTCACGTAGCTACACAAAGTGTACTAAACTGAGAATCTTTAGAATTAGTACTTGGTGTAGACTTTTCCTCGGGCCTCCGTTCTTGACTCGGGCCGTGCGGAAGAAGTGCAAATGCTATAATTAAGTATTTAAGATGAAACCTGGTACATATTACCGTAGACCGCAGCGCTGATGCTTTTCTATCGCAATACAACGAGAAAATGCTGCCAGCATTATGGACCTATCCGGTCGCCAAACTCCAAAAAAGTACATTGTTTCTGTCCATTTTTTGTCATCGTTTCTTGAAGTAAATGGAAAAATATATGGTGGGGTTGAGTAGTTTATGTATCCATTTTGAAAGATCGATACACGATTTAAATAACTTTGCTCGAAAGAAAAAAAATCCAAACAAAGCCAATTTTTGACACTTTGAATTCATTTTGTGACGAAAATTTATATAGAACATGATTTTGAAATTTACATATATATAAAAATTGATTAAATTACCCTTATTTAATGTTTTACATAACTAATTGTTATTACGGGCCGGTGCGCCTCAGTGCTCCAGCTCTCCACTGCGCACCGCAGTCCAGCCCGAGACACTGCAATTCGTGCTGGGATAGGGCTTTATAGGTATACTGCCACAAGGACAGGTTTCGTTAGTTTCTATTTATGATTTTCTCTTGATATTTAGGATAAGCCCTTGGAATAAGCATTGTCGGTCTTAAAAAAAACCTAAATAAAAATTAAAACCACGAGTTAATTGACAACATTTTAATTACAAAACACCACATCTATGTATTGACATAAAATGTCACATCTGGGATTGCTTAAGTACATTGCCACAATAATACGTCTTTTCTATCTCTAAATACAACATAGTTAAAGAAAAATTTAAAGTTTTGTCGTGTTATGTGTATTTCATACCAACAATACATTATAATACTATACACAAGTTATTTTATAAGTGTAATTTACATTTAATTTTATTTGAAACTGATTTTAATAAACCAAAAGGACCCGAAAACTGTATCATTTATACCATTTATACTGAGTACCTTATCATCAGTTATTCATACATATTTTAATTCAACATCTAAGTTTGAGTACCGAAAGCAAAAAATAAGTATAAATTAAGAAATAAATAGAAAATTTCGTTTAGAACTTTTCAATATTAAAACTAAGCATAATCTATAGCTAAACATCAATGAATATACAACTAACCTATAAAACTGAGCTTATAATATCACAAAATTTAACGTCCTGCGTCAATGTCAAACACTTATGCACACTGATCAGTACCGTCACTTGAATGTTTTCTATCACTTTTATACGTGAATCGTTTCATCGTCGTCTTCGTCATCGGATCGTCTTTCGGACGGCACGGGAGATCTGGGAGGGGGCAAAGGGCTTCCCGGATCGACGTCGGGCGAAGGAGTACGTCTGGCTTGGGCGTAGTAACCCAAAGCTCCGAGGCCTGGTCCCCCCAGGGAGCCAAGGTGGGCTGAAGGGCCAGGCAGCCCTAGACCGAGAGGGGGAACGCCAGCTAAGGGAGTACCGGGATATAACCTATGGACAAAAAATTAATTTAGTTTGTTTTTTTAACATTGATTACAAAAAACTCTGGTGACAAGCTAAATTACGATGCTTTATAACCAGTTGACAACGTTTAAATGCCGATATATTTTGTTTATACTCTCAGTAGAAACTCCATGCGCGCGCAATTTTCATCTTCGCGACAATATATTCTAAACACAGACAAACTGCTTTTTTGATAAATATTAATATTTTAAGTTTAATATAGAGCATACTTTTTGAAAAATAAAACCAACGTCATGAAGTCTATATGCTTTTCCTTGGATACGGAGTAGAGAACTTCAAGTGTAAACTTACCTATAGGGTAAAGGTTTCTGCAGCGTATTCGCTGATGCAGATGCCGCAGCTGCTGCAGTAGCAGCCGCCTGTCTGTAATACATATCAGCGGTGGGCGCCGGCTGGGCGGGATAAGCTGGGACGCCCGCCCAATAACCACCGTATAGTCGCTGGAAGGCTGCATAGTTCCCGGCTTCTGCTAGAAGTTCCAACCCAACCGCCGTTTGTCGTTTCCATTTTGTCCTATTAAAAAAAGATTAAATAAAAATATAAATCTCATTAGCAATATTTTGTCACGCTTTTTATTTTTCAAATTGACGTAAGACTGATAAAGACAAAATATTTAGTACCTTTTAGAGGCTTATATCATGTTTATTAATCAGAGAGAGAGAGAGAGTTAGATTATTGATTATTAACTTACTAATTGTTAAACTATTTTTATAAGAATTTCTATTTATTTTCAATATATTTTACTACCAGACAAACTCTTTAACAACGAAGTAATATATATATTTAAAAACAAATGAGCTTCAAAGCGAGCATTATAAAAAAATCAGGGTTAAAAACATCCCGCACATTAAGCCAAGCTGACAAAAATATTAGTCAAACCAACCATTATGGCACGGATCATTTAATATTTGGATAACTTAGTACAAATAAGGATTCACACATTGTAAACTCAAATAGAGTTTAAAATTATTATTACCCTCAAACCTATAGATCATAACCCTTCGAATGACCCTCGTGATCAAATTTGTCACAGGCCACTCTAGAATACAAAAGAGATGACGCTAATAAAAAATAAATAAATAAAATTTGACAAAACGTCTTAAGCACTCACATAGTCGCTGATGCGGTAACTATTTAATTTGATATATGATGAAGGGGTAGATTCGTATAAATTTGTTTTTTTTAATCTTATGTGTTTGCTTCATTTATCACGTTTTATTGCCGAAACCAAATGAAGCGTTTAACCCAATGAATCGTGGATTTGCGAATTATCTTATTTTATCTTTCAAGTTTCCGGTCGAAACTTTTATCGTTCACTGAAAGTCGTGAATTGTAATAATAAATTGCTCTTGAATTTACATAATGATATTCAGGTTGTACTGTATCTTATTCGAAACAAAAAAAAGTAGAAAAAATTACGATTTAATGCCCAATTCCATTTAAACTACTCCATCTTTATAAATTATCCGAATTATTTTGTTCCAAAAATATACTTTTTATTTATTTATATGGTCGTAAAACAAAACTGCATAACGTAACTATGGCGGACTGTGGCGAAAAACATGTCAGCTATATTCACTATTTTTATACTTTAGTAAGCCAAATTCATTGGGACTTCGCATATTTTTTCTATTGTCTAATAGGGTTGTACAAAATCCACTTTGACATAATTTATTTCATCAATACGCCATAAAAGCAATTTGGAGTGCGGCTCCCCTGCGTAGCGAAATTAAATTCCGTCCTGCAGTTGTCTATTAGTTCCGAAGTGGTTTGTCATTGTTATCAAGTGAGCTTTTTATTATTGTGTAGGGATGAGCTTATAATATCGGGGAAGCCATTGTTCGAGGGTTGCGGTTGCAAGACGCTTCAGTGAGTCCCGTTAATTAATTTCTCTAAATGCATCATTTAATTTTATTAAATGTAAATGGAGAGTGCTTCAGATGTTCCCTACGTTTTTATATATTAATCAAAATTTTACGACGGCTGCGTATACTAATTTTAATTTGTAAAAATTCGAGGCGTCTAATGAATGACAAGATTAATTTATTAACCGACAATAAAACGAGTTTACTATTATTTAGTGTGTTGAAAATTTATTCAAAAAAACAAGGACTGTTTGATTTCATTACGATTTAATACTGATGATAAAATAATTTATCCGGTATAGCGGTAATAATCTTTTACAATCCGAAGACTTATCGTAGTAGGTACTAGTCGTAAAATACCTACCTACTTCACAAAACGATCATTTCATTTATTTAAATTATACCAAGTAATAAGTATAAGTTTGCAAAGTAGGATTTTTTTAATAGAATGATTTAATAATAAATTAAACCGTACTATTATGAAAAACTACTGTTATCAATAAACATAATAAAACGAGACACTTAATCATTTGATACACGAATATATTTTATTTCAACGTTATTAAGTTCATAATAATTATCAGTAGCTGACATTTGATAGAAAGCCTCTCAGACCCCATTAATCATATATTGTGACGGGTTATTCCGAGAGCGAACACTCAAGAGCACTTATTTAATTGTCAAGTGTTGAATAAGAGGCAATCTGCTCAATGACACTCTTTTATTTCGCCGCGGGTTACAAAGCTTCGAGCTTTCGACCGTCTCAAGACATCTTGAGACGATACTTGTCTCTTTCCAACTCTAGATACGAGATATGAAAGGTAGATCACCCGTCTCTGTCTCCCAGCCCCAGCGGAGACTACGCTCCGCCCCGTGGTTTAGTGATTTGATGCTGCGTGAACTGATTCAATTGTTGTCCGCCGAACTCATCCTAAAACACGCCTTAAGCGGTCGCTTTAAAGACTAAAGTCGTCCGGTAAAACGGTCGCTTACGACCTCCTACAGGGAGTTTTTATCTCGATTTGAGTATTTTGACGACGTGATGCGAATTCGGCTTGCACCAAACAAACATGAACACTCATCGAACTGAAACGATTGCGATACACTTAAGCCCCTTTGTACGCGAGCCCAATTTGAGCGTAGTCGAACGTTATTTATACGCTGCTTAGAAAGTTTTAGTGAGCGAGTGTTCTTTTGGGAATTGCCTTAGACATTGCGGCTTTGTATTGATCGAAGATTATCTTACAGACTGGAATATCGCCTTGATAAAAATTGTCTAAGACTGTATACCTACGTAGCTATTTGGTACGCTAGTCAAAAATTGTAGAAATGACGTTATTCATCTACCTACTTGTAATATCTCTTTTAAACATTTTCCTAGTTCACAAATAGGTAATTAAACAATGGTATAATCTATATCGTTCGCGCGTCCGAGCCTGCATGATTCAGAACGACACTTTGTATTTATTTCTCATGAGCTAACTATCAATTCAACATTCTCAAAGATAATCAGAGACCAAATATGTAACTGGTAAATTATAGAGAGAATCAAAATTCGACCAAATCCAAAATGGCAATGATGATTAGTTACAAAATGATAAGCCTAGTGACCTCAGCGTCCTTGTCTCTGTTGGGTGTAATTTGGAAGTTCCCTATAAACGATTAGACTGTTTCTCGGTAGCTACCACCGATATTATGTCATTAGGAGCGAGTCACACGGTTTCAGAATAAAATATTTTTCTTGTTACACAAGATGCTGGAAGCCCGTTTACACGGTATACCTGAGCTTTATATATAGTCCTTACGTCTTAGGGTGATATATAGAAACAGAGTTAGCCTGAACTATGACTTCTGTATTTGAAAATCCTATACATTTTTGATGTAAGTAGGAGTAAGATAAAATAGGTATTAGATATGATGAATTACGTATCAAAAGCCAGTAGAATTTATCACAAACATTTAACCGTTGCGCTCATTTTTAGTATATATCATACATTTTTAGTTTTAGACAAAGATTTAAATATCTTGTTATAAAACGTTTTTCAATGGATATTTTTAGGCGTTGTTATGGATAACACAACCTTTCGGTAATCAGAAAACAAACATTTATTAGCAAAAAATACTGAATTGCAAATATTATAAATGATTAAACGAAACAATTAACATATGTTCCTGATTGATTCGCTCAGGTAATAAAATTTCTTATGCTTGTGCATAAGCACTAATTTTCTTTATTACAATAATCGTCAGTAAATGACATGTCCTTGTATAGCTCTGACAAAAAATATAATTGTCTCCATAATTGTAGTTTACTTAAAAGATTCTTGGACTAGGCGTTTCTCGTGACATTAATGATATTCTTCCGAATTGTTTTAATATTTATGAAGTTATACTTCTTTTGGCGCGTTAGGGAAAAATTATGAGAGTAAATTTGTACGATGCGCGCGCACACCGTAACAAAAAACCGACACCCTGATGTTAGCTTTTTTATGCTACTGTTAGAGGCTGCTACTATATTTTTACAAACGTAGAATAAGGCAAAAGATAGAATGTTTGAAAAGATTTTTATCTTGTTACGCCAAAGAAGTATAACTTCTATCGCGTGTACATAAGTACACACACGTTTTTTTTATGAATAAATCGATGTAACTGCATCATTTTACTGTTCTTTGTCTTGAAATAACAAAAATTCAGCGGCACTACAACACTATATAGTATATATGATTGGTTGCATCCGTTTATTTGATCATGTTTATTTCATAGACAAGTCGCTGATTAGCCTTGTTCAAGATTCTGACACGATGTTTTCCGTCACCGTACGCGAGTGTTAGATGCGATATAGACAGAAAGTCCATTGGTACGGCCGACTTACCTTACAATCTCAGTGACGATAGCCTCACGCCGTAGCAATTAGTCCGACACTGATATTTTAAAAGCCCTAATAAAAGTTGTCAGAAAGAAAGCTAGCCCCGGGTATATTTAAAAAAATCGATAATATTGTAAAATAGTAGTCTAAGCCTTTATTAGGAAACCAATAAATTAATTAATATTTTTGTCTACTTGATGAAAATATTAGTATATATAAATAACATTTGTGATTTCTCTTAATCTCTATAGGATTTCTTTTTTGCACTAAGTGCTTCAATGTTAAAATATTTTGTGTATCTAATGTGGCTAAGCTAAGCTTCAGCAAGATTTCGGATTTCGGAATAATGATTATATTACAAAATAAACATATATGCATTGATTTGACGAGACAAATAAAAACTGTTAAATATAAGTAGATTCGAGGCAAGAGGCAAATATGGCTTTGTGCTTATACGTACCTATAAGATCAAAACGCGCATTCGCAATAGAATTATACTAAAAATTAAACGTAAATGTAAAAAGTTAAGTGCATTGTCCAAAATAAACACTATAGTTAGTAATATGGTATAATTACCGTTTTAACTTTTAGTTTAATGCAAAAAGCTAATATTGCAGTGTAATGGTAAAAAATTACATATAAACCTTTTAAAAACCCACAATCGACAGTTCTTGTCTCTAGTGTTTTATTCGTTTGTTTATAAGTTCGAATAAAATGAGTCACAAGAATTAGTACAAACGATTCTCCAATAAAGATTTTTTAAATATTATCTTTGATTTAAATGAGTAATACGCACTTCATACATATTATTTGTACAACTTAAAGTTACTTAAAGCTTGTATTAGAGTAACGGTTTTTTTAATTGTCTCTTCACTGAGATATAATTGAATATTGATCTAGCATAACTTAAGACTAATATGTAATTTAAGTCTAACCTAATTTAATAATAAGGATATTTTTATTCAACTGGTCCAATCAGTCTCTATTAAGAGGAAGATACTCTGTTCTTGTATGTAATTTTTTCCCTAACTTGTTTAGCACTAAAACTAAATTCACTATGGTTTTCAAATGGTTTTGTCCTTTTCAATCTTCTCAGTAAGTCCGTGGCGTCAGTTGAATAGCCTCCAGTAACGGTAAATAATTGTATAAATTATTAACACAATTTTTAGTACTAACGTATTTTAATTATACATATATAATAAGGAGTACGCGAACGTCAACTCCATATTATCTCCAAACACTTTCAAATCTTTTCAAAGGACCTCACACCTCAACCAATAAATATTATTAGTTAAATGGTTTTGTTAGAAAATAATATTCTTCCTATATATGGTGTAATCCATTTTGGTTAAATATTAAATAAAAATTAGTAAATATTATCTTTAAAAAATTTTTTTTTTAAATATTCTTTAACCTAACATAGGGGTAATATAGGATTCCTATTGGTGAAATATTTCTGAGGATGTTCAATGCAGATAAGCAATAATATCTTTCCTCTTATTAATTATATTATAATTATTTTGTATTATATGGTTTTAGAACAGCAGTTATATATGGTAAATATAAAATGCTAATGAATTTTATGACAGTAATAAATTCAATAACGCTGCATTTTAATTGCCAATAATGATTGAGTATAAGAAACTGCATAGCAAAAAGAACTATTATTATGTAATAAATTATTGTAATTCTGTACAATTAATGACCCTTGAATGAAATGCTTAAAACGATGGAAAAATCACTATATATTATTTGATTCCATAAGTATCGAAAAATAATATTTCCCTTATGAAAATAGACTTAAGGTAATAACAATTTTTGATGACTATTGAGAATCATGCTACCGTCATGCTTAGTCTAAAACATTTAATTGTACTGTTAATCGCTTTGCAGAAATCTACGTATAGTTAATCAAAAACTCGACTTAGCTCCTTCAAGAAAAGAGCGTAAAAAATCTTAAAAGGCCGGCAACGTACTTGCGAGCCTTCTGGCAATGTGAGCGTCCATGGGCGGCGGTATCACTTAACACTAGGTGAGCCTCCTACCCGTGTTCCTCCTATTAAATAAAAAAAAATACTGCTGGTACTTTAAATAAAGAAATCGGATACAAGATGTCTTATAAATACTGAGAAAGTTACATTTTGTGATATCCGCTGAATGGCGAATACAAAAAAACCACACAGCTTGATAAACATCAGCATAGAGAAATATAAAGCAGTAACAAGCAAAATCTAAGAGGTTGTCTCAAAATGATTATAAAATTCAAACAAAAAACTTATGTAGGTAAAATTATAAAAACGCTTTTTCATTTCCCTAATCTTTTCATATAAAATTCAGTGGCAGTGTATATTTTAAAACAATTAAGTAAACAAAATGTATTGTTAAAAGTATCAATTTAGCTGGTAATAATGCCTGGCGCCGGCTCGGCCGTGACTTGCAAACTCTTTGGTCAAGAGCCGACGATTCACACATCCAGAATCTTTTATCATAATCCTAACCTTGGATTACATTCATTTTATTTATCTTCAACCTCAAGTCACATCTGTAGGTACTTATGATAGATTACTTGAGATCTGTGGTAATAAATCTTTAGGTTATAATGGTAGTAGAATTTGTTTAGATAAACGCGCCAATCTACATGAAAAGTAGTTAAAACTGTTTCTGTTGATTGATCCTTAAAATAAATAAACTCTACTACCGAAGCAGGACAAGAAGGCCAACTATAACACAAAACGAAATATTTTTGTAAAATTATTACATTGACATCGAAAATAGACAAGCTCGTTCTCGCAAAAACTCGTAAATATTGAATACAAATATTTGTTTCTACAAGGCGTAACAGCATTGCAACATGAAAATAGAAGGTTTCTTGTTATTAGGCATAAAAAAGAAGAAAAGCTAAAAACATATTGATGCAAATTGTACATTAATTTTGATCTTAATTTTTTTCTCACACAGACCTTAACATCGCAGTTGATATGTATTTCTGTATATTAGTAACTTTAAAAAACGATTCTGCTTTCTATTTACATAAGTTTATTTATAAAAAAATCAGATTGGTCGGCACAAGATGACCGCACACAAAAGCTATACATCCTTCAATTAACTCCGATTTCACACCCTTTCACGAACCGAAAAATTGTAGACCAAACATTAGTTTAACCAAAATTATAGAAAATCAACAAAAACCCAGGCAAAAAACGGCAGAAAAACTTAGACTGGGCGGATGACAGCGGCGCCTTTGCCACAGTTTACTTCCTATAGTAACGCAGTGTTCGAATTTTACAGTGGGACATGAGAGACAGAAGTATCACAACTTTTACTATTAATTTTCTTAACTATCGTAGTTACACTTTCTTTAATGATAATTTTTTCTTGTGTTTTCCATGCAAGTACACATAGGTACAACCAAATAATATCGTTACCATGGCAACAATCACGATACTCGGTCAAAAATCAATGATGTTTTTTTAATGGTTGTACTTGTATTTCATTTAACTAACCTATAAAATAATAAAGTCCTAAACTTAGTAAGTTTTACGGAGTAATCAACGAAACTGCTAATATAGAAAATTATTACACATTATTTATTATTGATATTGCCAAATATTGTATTCTATAAATATTTTATATTATATTTAATTAAAACTTCTAAGATTAAAGCTCAAATCCATTACATTATTTACATAACTCGACATTGGTGAACGAGGAAAGTAAACCATATAATAGATACGCGTTTATATCCGTTAAAAAGTGGCAAAAATTTCATATTTTCTGATATTTGTATTTATTTACCAGAAAAATAAAATAAACAGCTTTTAAATGCCTATTAACATTATGTGTTCATGAACTGCTATTCCAGTCGGAAGAAAGGAAGTTTTCAAGAACAAACCTTTTGATTTTAATCTAATTACAAATACAATTACAATCAACTACACAGTAACAGATTCAAGGTAATCCCACAAAGGCTGCTAAAAAAATACTTATAAAACAATATCGAGGTATTAATTTGTATACTTTTAAACATAGTGGAAGTCAGTTTTTGAGTCATTATAGTTTTTGTAGTAACGTTTAAATGTGCCGCGGTCGGTGGCAGTTAAAACCCTAATTATTACCGTTTGTTTTTTAAATCACCGCTCCTGGTATATTCATGTAAAAAATAGTATTATGTTTAATAAGGAATTAATATAGTTTAGATTGTATATAGAACCTTCTTTAGGTTTCCATAGCAACCTTTTTAAAATAGGTTAGAAATATCGTTTTATTGTATTAGTATCTATTTTTAGTAATTATTATTAAAATTATTGTCACAAACCAAATCAAATACAAATAACATTTTGCGACAATTTTATCTCTATTGCAATTAGTCATATTTGGCAGCTAACAATAATATTTATGTATCTATATATAGTTATATACTGACGGAAGCCTTATATGGTAATAAAGTTATTATCCGTATGAATTTAAGCGGATAATTATTACATTACTATTGATTTAATTCATTTTTTGATACACTTTACCGCGCGACTGCACCGCTGACTCAGCATTGATCTGCGCGACCCGGCGGTCTCACGAGAAGCGTATTAATATTGTAATCAAACACGTAGATACAAAGAACCAAGTATAAAACTCCGAGCTTTTCGATTATAAAGCTCTCAAAATCTTTAAAAGAACCTAGTTTTAAAACTTCATATTTTTAAATCGTACATTTCATTTATTAAGATAAAGGCTGTTTTTAATATCTGCTACCAAGCTTTTAGGTGTGAGCCTCAAAATGTTTCTATCTGTTCCGTGATCATTTTCAATAGGCGACTAGGTGATCAACCTGTGCCTGACACACCGTCGACTTTTTAGGGTCTAAGGCATGCCGGTTTCCTCACGATGTTTTCCTTTAGAAAGAAAGTCTATTGGTATACAGCCGGGGGCGAAGCTACGATTAGGGATAATAGTGGCATGCCGAAGCTACGTTGGCCTAGCGCAACACTGCTCTGTTTTTATAATAATTATTAACAATTTATACTGTCAGATGCCACTGAAGTATTATTCTATGAAACAAGAACTCATTACCTATGAGTTTAGAACTCATAGGTAGTCATAGGAGTTGAGAACTTTTATTTTTTACACGGTTTCAATTTAGCTCGTCCTAGCTTAGCTTGTCCGAGGAGTTATTAGAAGATATTTATATAAATTACGTTTCCTTTACTACTTAGTTTTAAGATTTTGCCAGCATGTACGAAAATAAAACATATCCAAAAAATATTGTTTTATGAAGAGTAGATAAACGTTTTATAAATGATCATCACTTCTGTCACATTTTGTCTTTTGTTTCCCTAAGATTCAGCGTCAAAAACGCGAAGTAGTCCATTTATTCTGAATTATTTAATATGTAGACCACACTTTTCTATACGTATTATCAGGCAAAAATACAGAATCAAAATAAAATGCCATTTTGACATTTCAATAATCTTTTCACCCTTTTCTAATATTATTGTTATTAATTAGGTTTGTACCCACTTAAAACATTATTACAATTATCATTTGTTTAAGTATTTTTTTATAATAATCATTAGTAATCGCCAATTTTAAATAAACAATATAAATCTAGTATTAGCCTTTTTATTATTTAATTTAATTTTAAAACATTGCAACTCAACATTTCATTAATTCTTAGAATTATGATTGCACACCTTGTCTCTGGTTTAAATGTACGCCATATATGTTTTCGTTAAACATTTATTCTGAACAAATATAGGTCCGGTTAGAATATAGGTGATAAATAGTGGGTAATAAAATACATACCGTCTATTCTGATACCAGGTCTTGACCTGCGTATCCGTGAGCCCAAGTTTCGCTGCCAGTTCCATTCTGTCCTGCACGCTAAGGTACTTCTGTCTCTCGAAAGACTTTTCCAATGTTTGTAATTGGTGATCTGTAAAGGCCGTCCGTGCTTTCCGTTGCTTCTTCGCCAGCGCAGAGGCATCCCCACAACTTTTACTTGATACGTCATCTGAGTCGTCTTTTACACCTGAAAGGATACATTGATGAATGCACCATCGATACAAGAAATATTATAAACTAGCTATATAAGAGTTTATATTGTACACGCAATTTCGTTCGCGAAAATCTTTAAAAAGTCAACATGCGGCGAAAATCTTATGTGTTTAAAACAATGTAGAGGTTATCTACTATGTTGATGCAATAAGTTCTGTACCTCTAAGCAGGAAAACTATTGAATAATACAATACAATGTATGAAGGTATTTATTCTGTATCCAGAAAAAGAGGGTTTACCTGCTCATTATAAAGTAACGGGTAGAAACGGGAGCGTTTTTATCCTATAGACAAGTACATTACATTAAATTAACTATACGATTGCGTACATAGTATGCTGAACACAGCATATAATTAACAAATTATTCTATGGATTGTAATTATGAAGTTGGAATACGTTCGATTTGCGATTTCCAAAGTAAAATAATAATATCCTATGACCTACGTTATTTCCCCTGAAGTTTCTCTTTGGATATTTTCATTCTAAGAGAATATTGGAGTTTTATTTAAACCATTTGATCAGCAAAATCCTTTTATAGACATAAATATTTAAAGACATACGATTACCACAGCCTCAGACTACAGCAAAGCATTGACAGCTACGCGCGCGTTTGTGACAACTGACAACTCGTATGTATACCTACATATTTTGACAGATGACTATTGTTTACGCTGACGTTGGCGTAGACACAGATTTAGAAATCTTTTCTTCAAAATGGGTTCGGCTATAAGTTTAACGTTTTATAGAAAATTGCGTCTGCATTTAATATAAAGTAAACCAAACAAAACACGCGTAATTAATACCCCAGATAAGTACTTAGTAAATCGGAGTTGCGAGACAAGCTAAGGAAGTGCGCAGACCACAAGAAGCCTTACGCTAAACTTACTTAGGTTACAAAGCTTCGGCTTACACGTTTAACCATACTTAAGAAGTCTCATTTCTCTACCTTTGTTATGCGATTTGCGATTTAAACGGGTAACGTATGGTTAATGGCTACTTTGTTAGTGTAGACAGTCTTCTGCTAAGCCCTTGTATGAAAAGCTTTGAAAAATGTATTGCTATATTATTCATTTAAACTTACTACTCATTATTAAAACAAACCTTTAATGTAGCAAGCACATTGCATAAACAGTTTTTGAGTTTAGTTTTAAAAGCTGCGCGTGACTTGGCTATGTCCGCTGTCATCGTTA
Organism: Pieris melete; assembly: GCA_963693345.1. Classification (NCBI taxonomy): domain Eukaryota; kingdom Metazoa; phylum Arthropoda; class Insecta; order Lepidoptera; family Pieridae; genus Pieris; species Pieris melete. The sequence goes on along the minus strand of CAVNZK010000002.1, from coordinate 2,214,479 downwards.
AATTAACACCAATTTTCTAGTAGTATTTATAACTACTTTGTTGGAACCTGACGTTTGGAAATAAGTTCTAGATATTTCTTAGTTAATTAGAATAATTATTTAGAACAAAACCGAATTGAACTTCGAACTTTAATGAGTATAATCTATGAGAATTCGTAGAATGTGCAATGTCCCAAATAGGTTTCAAGTTAAAGGCGTGTCTGATAAGGGTAATGACGTTTGTTCTCGTAGCCACATTATTGCCCACTAATGATAATAATTTTCACGGTCGAACAACTCGGCAGTTGGAGCTTATTATAATAAATTAACGGCAGGACCCTAATGGCTCGTAATTACTGGGGGTCGTTGAAAAATCGCTAATAGACAAGGTGTTGTCAAGGCTGAATCAGACGAACATTAAACCTAATCCAACGTTAATATCTATATCTGTGGTATTTTTTCTTTGAAGTACTCGCGAATATAGACGATCAAAGTACGTAGAAGCCAAACAAATTATTTATTTAGAAAATCAAAACTAATTTCTAAATCGAAGCGCCAATTAGAAGGCATTGGGGTGTGTATTTGTGTGTGTCACTGACAGTTTATAAGTATCATTAATTTCTATACAACAATTAATTTACATCATTCATAATATCATAAAATACATATTTCGCTTTAATTCATATTTCCGTGCATAAGACCGATTCATTTCCAGTATGGAATGTCGTTTTTATTCAATAATTTCTGCTCTTTTAAAAAGGTTACTCTAAATCAAGTCGTTAATATTCTATCCACGAGACAACTTAAAGTAATTAAGTAATTAGTCGGTGTAAATAAAATGTATAATACACGTTAATATGCAGTAGGTAGTGCCTGGGTGGCAAACCGCAACCTCTACACTTCGCTGCCCTAATACCCCACGCCTGTGCGCATAATCCTTTGTTGCTTTTACGATTTACGACAAGTGACATTCTTTTTTAAAATATTTTAAAGGTTTATTACGAGTAGCTTGTAGATCTAAAAATTTTATTTGATGTTAAGAGTGTTGACTCAACCTCGAAGTCGTGAGTTCGGAGCTCGTGTGTGTGTTATTTTATTAGCAATTAAAAGAACGAACGTAAATTAAGCCGGCTGGAAATTACTTGCCTAAATAAAATTGATCACTGGAATATGTCTACTTATGTATACTTCGCGTAAAAATGCTTTCTTATGACACTACCATTATGTAACACTAAGCTCTAATTGCTACTTCTTTACTAAAATCGTTCTCATCTCTTCCAGATAGTCACCCTCATTATTTATTTTGTCATTTGGAAGGGAAGGCTAAATTACCCTACGAGTATAAGAAGCTTAGTGTACGCATTTCACTCCAGGCCATCGCATTCAACTCTATAATTCGCAAATCGGACCCACATGGAGTACCGTTCTTACTTCTTACCAGCTCCTTCGCCTTGATCATATTCAACGTAGAGCGATTCGAATTGTCATCGACCAGTCACTTTCCGAGTGGCTTGATCCCTTGGCGTTGCGTAGAGTCTTCGGATGAATGTCATCATCGGACAGAATATGAAAATCCACCAGTAGGTATCACCTCCACGTCCGATGTTCTACAACCGTTCCTTAAGGCAGTTTTCGCAGCGCATCACCACTGTGTGTTTCCTACTGAAGTATTTTCGAATCAATTCAACTTAGGGTGCTTCGAGAAAAAAACGTACCGATCTTACAAAAGCCGGCATCGCACTGGCGAGCCTTCTGGCAATGTGTTCATGTGCCGGTAACACTTAACATCATTGACCCTTATGCTCGTTTGCCACAAAAATGTATTTGGTTGACACGGGAGGCATAGTCCGAATTAAATATCGTTTCTGAATCTGACCCTAACCAAAGATCTGCCTTGCTATTCTGTAACTCACTTTTCGAACTCTCACAGCGGTCTTCACAGCGGCGGTCGCGCTCAAATCAGTCGTAAAACAGTCATTTTACGATTTGGCATTCTGATAAGGATGTAGCTTGTAGTTTATTGTTAATCAGAATGCCAAATCGTTCGAAAAGTGAGTTACAGAATCGCAAGGCTGTATATAAACTGTAATAACCAATGCTTTGCAGATAAAATGTATAATTAATTTATAGTTCAAGCAAAGCCGGGACGGTAAAGCCACCGTACAAAGCTAACAATAATTAAATTAGCATTTATTACCGATTCATGGGAAGGCTTAATATGTTTATAATCGAATACGACCTCATTTGTATGTCTGTCCGTCCCACGGATTTAATAGATAAGCTAAGCCATTAAGTGAATATTATCGCTTGATTGCTTTTAAGAATTTAATTGATCAATAAACACTTAAGTAATAGAATTAATCTGTGCTATTAGGGTCAGATTTGTTATAGGCCTTATTGAGGTGTAAACGTATTAAAGAAGGGATCTTTTTCGTTATAACCTTCGGTAAGCCAGCACTGACGTGCGCCTGTAAACCCTCAGGTTCCAATTTTGTCCTGTGCACCAATGGGTTTTTCTTTCTACAATTTGAAGGTAAATATCCAGAGGAAGCAGGATTGTCTTACACCCAAAATTCGATGACATGTGATGTGTACAGAAAATTAATCCTAATAAAATGTACGTACTTGTTAAAAAACATGATGTGGTTTTGAAGCAGAAATCTGAGGTATTGTTAACATTTTTATAAATCACTAGGTGATTCGCCAAACGTCGTTTTGCCATGTATATCATTTATAATAAAAATAGGGGTTGATCGTAGAGGGGTGAAAATTAGGGTTTGTATGTATTTTTTAATGCTGTATCATAAAAAAATAAAAACAGAAAGAAATATCTAAAACTAAAAAAAAAATATTTAGGGGTGGACTACCCTTAACATTTAGGGGGATGAAAAATAGATGTTGTCCGATTCTCAGACATACCCAATAAGCACACAAAATTTCATGAGAATCGGTCGAGCCGTTTCGGAGGAGTTCGATTACGCACCCCGTGACAGAAGAATTTTATATATTAGATGGCTAACATTTTTAATTGCCAATTCATTAAAAAATAGGTCAAGATGTTCCGGAGGAAGTTGGTATACATTATAGAAGAGAGAATTATGAAAGTATACAAACAAATGTATTGCGTTCTTTATATCTTTTATAATCACGGGTGGAATGTAATTGACAGTAACGTTAAATTATTAATACCAAGGATATAGAAATCGTCTAAGGGATCACATAGTCAATGTAACAGAGGCTTATGTAGGACTGAGGTCTAGGAGTAGTATATACTTTATTATACCATATTACATTATATTAAAAAAAAATGGCGGAAAGTTTCTTGCCAGTTCTTCTAGCCCGCTCTACGCCCTTGAGTTGCGAAATGGTAGTAAATTTACAATTGATTTAACTTTTTTTTTGACGTTCATAAAACGTGTACCTACTTGTTCACCTACATGAATAAAAATATTTGGAGTTTGAGTTTACCTGAACTAAACCCCTCTGCCCCGCCTATATAGCATTTTTTCTTACCGGCATTGGGCTGTTCTTACTTGACAATACATGTCGTATAGTAGTAACGCAGTACCTACTAGTAAAATTATCGATTTAGATTATTTGCATACAGAATTTGTAAATTAAGTAAAAAAACAAAAAAGCATGGCTCTAGTCTAGCCCCCATAGGCGGATGTGGCTCTCTTCTAAATAAAATGATCTTCGTAATATTTTTATTAAAAATTGAAAGTAATTAATTCATATTAATCCATAATTTCTTAATTGGTTTATGTGAGGTATGAACGACTTTCACGTTACCTTTTAGATCTAATTACAATAATTGTAATTAGTAGTCTGACCTTGGCATATTAATGCGCTTATGCTATGACCACACTGACGTATACAAAAATAATTAAAGTCATATTTTCCCTTCTGTCAAAAGCCAACATGAGCGGTTGGCACTTCTAAGTTAAAGCAGAAACATGAAAATATTTAGTTAAATAGTTAATGCTGCCATTTATTATTTCATTTCATTTTAATGGTCCTTTTTTTATTGTTCCTTTCACTGTCTACAAAGATTTAAATTGCTTAGTTTTGTTCCATTTGTCTAAGTAATTGTATATATTATATGGGTCTACATTTCTTGCGCTCACCTTATCTATTTTTTTTCTGCAAGGACGTGTGAATAAATAAATTAAATCCACGTATGTTTTAACACAAAGAGTCTTAAATATAATTTGTGAATAAAGTTATTTCCTCGTTTTTAACAAAACGAAACAATGATATACGAAATAAAATTTCAAATAAATAGTCACACATACACACACACACAGACATATCAGTAACAAGATTATATTTTCCTTTTGTTCGTGACATTTTTATTTCCTTATGCAATACTTTATAAACATGTAAATATAAATATTAACGTGATACGTACCGTATACGCCTCGTTGGTCGTGGTTATAAATAATTTCGTGCAGTAATCATTCAGTGTAGACGCAGCCTAACAATAATTTTACTTATAAGATTATTCATTACTAATTAACTATGTAATGAGATAACGCGTGGGCTTAGATTACTTTTTAAATGATAATATAAACTTACATAATGTACCGTTTGAAACGTGTTGGAAATTTTTTCTTGAGTGTCGGCCATTTTGATTATTCGTATTTAGCTAAACAAATATTATTTTAAGACACCAGTGTAGGCCAATAATTATATACGAGTCGAATAAACTTCCTTTTTGGACTTTTTAAGTTGGATAAAATGGTTATACATATATTAAAAAAATAATAAATCCGTTAAACCTTTTAATACCGTAGGAACCTTAAAATCTGTTCGTAAATACTACTTTCAAGTGTTCAATATTTTTTGACGTATTTTTATTATTTTCCGTTTCCTGAATGAACGACGTTTCCTGAGGTCACACGCAATTGGTAACAAAAATATCAAATTATCACAGTAGGTATATGGTTAAACGTATAAAGCCATTGTATTAACACTTATATATATAATTGGACGTGCGGTTTAGATAAAAAGTCTTAATTTATTTGGTTTCTTATTAACATGCATAGATCTAATTTGTTGACAAGCAGGACAAATATAATCGTTTATTTTTAGTGCAAACAATTGCATAATGTAAACACAAACTTAGGCAATGTTACAACATAATTATTTGTTTGGAAGAAGAATTACTCATGAGCTTGTCTATAGGAAAATTATTTATAAAAGTATTTTTGTCACAACTTAAGATAACTAAAATAAAAATGCTTTGTAAACGCAGTTGATTTTTTTTTCGAATTTCGAATGATATTTCTTTCTTTTAATTTGAATTTTTAAAAATAGAATAGATAAGGTTCTATTTTTAATGCTCAAGATTGGAAATCTAAATATTCCAACACAGGTTCATGTTATAAGAAGTGAAAAAGTAACGCACAATTTAATGACGTCTCAACACGTTTTGGCGCAAAATTGACAACATGGCGTCTTTCTCATGAATAAATTAACAGTTTTCATGTAACTTGGGAATATTTAAGTTAATCTCAAAGCACTATTTTCAGCACAATAGCAAATAATTAACTTCAAAATGGTTAGTGTTTTTTGATGTTAAATTATGCGATTTAACGTCTTAGAGCGATTCTAAATTGAAGTAATTAACTATAATTGTGCTTAACGAGAGTTAACAAAAACGTAGTTTATTTAATTGAATGCTAAAACATTAATTCGTATTCATAAATTTAACTTTACAGCTATACAATTTGGTATAATTGTTTCATTCCGTTTAAGTTTCTACGAAATACCAAATTATTACATATTTTGTCATTGTTAAAATTTATTATCAATATTATCGGATAATAGTCAAATTTTATACTACAACCTGTATCGTTAATTAAAATGTAACGGATTCCAACACCAAAGTTCTTTTTCCGTAATTGAGTAATTCTCAAGTAATTGAGTTAGATACCTCAGAGCTATATTGTAAATGATATCAAAGTTGGGTTTCGTCCTTAGATGACATCATTTGGGTATTTTGTTAGGGAGTGATGATACCACTCAATATTATTAGTGTTAGTTGACCACATCGAAGTTAGATTAGAAGTTTATCCGGTCTGAATCCCATCTTTTGACAAGCTACGAAGTATGATTTTAATCACGCACGCTCTATATCGATATACTATTAAAAGTGTTGTAAAATGCCAAATATGAAATTCTTATCTGATCATTGATTTCTTTGCTATGTGCGGTTCCATATATTTTCTTGCATTCGTTAATAAATTCATTTAACCCAGAGAAACGGAAACTATTAGCTTAGAAAATTCAGATTTTTATGAACCTAGTGGTTAAACGTGTATGGTCGAAGACATGTTCAAATCTCCGCTAAGCGCAATATACCTATGTATTTTGTGAGCAACTTCTGTGGTGAAGGAAAAGCCTGAATTCCAAAGATGGACGATGCGTTCTTTTTGTGGTGCCTCAGACTGGATGTTGGCCGTCAGTCGCGTGAAGTGATTTGTCCTGTGCCAGATGTAATAAACCATAATTTCTATCAACACGCCCATAGAAAAGTAAATTTGTATGTCCCATTGATGGGTGCAATGACTTTACGGTATTTTTATTTGAAACACTGTGCCAATATATGTTCATTGAAGTGGGCACAGACATAAATAGGCCATTACACGCTCGCTGTAAAGGGAAATCTTTGAAATCGCCTTGACATATGGAGGGAAAAGATATGAAAGGAAAATGCTAAACATTTGTATCGGACAAGTGAAGTTATACATATCGACTGTTAAGATTAGTTTTGTGTCTCTCAATAATTACTTTTAAGTTATTATTTTATAATTACTATGACCTACACACCTCAACTCCAATAAAGTGCTTGCAGTGCGTTTTACATGTCATTACTACACCACAGAACACTACTAAAAGAAATTATAATAATTATTTAAAAACTATCTGACTTTTTTCTTGAGTGTCTTTAGACGGCTGTAAGTAGGTACGCCGTGGAGGTTATAATAAAACATATATTATACATATATTTACTTATTGTAAATATAATATATCTGTCTGTAAATTGTCTCCGTATCTCTAGGCTGGTAATTAGTTCATTAAACGCGTCCTCATCAGTTGTATTCCCGAGAAAATAAATATTAAACAGCAGTTCGGCCGGACAATTTGTCACTGAAATAAACGTTAAATATACCTATTATTGTTGTGATAATAACTTTAAATTTAATTAACAACACAAAACACTTTTACGTTTTGGGATTTCAAGCCAAATTAAATTTGTCCCCACACCCGCTTAACAAAGTAATACAAATAAAAAAGCTTCTAAGACGTATACATTAAAACGAAATCGATTTCACAGCTCACAACGCCTGTCAAATGCGACGCAAAGCCGGGATTGAAGCTATAGCACGGTAGAACTGGGCCTATTATAAATCGTAATCTATTTATTGTCATACAAAAACTTTTGATTTTATCTACTTGACGAAAGAATCGTCACCTCGGCTTATTATGCCAAAAGATGCCTGTTAGAATATCAATCTTAGCCAGTTGTAATAAGATTGAGTTTTGAGCGGTCAATGTTCTAAGCAGCTTAGCAATGTGCGCTTGAGGTTACGTTTGACGTTTCAAGTAACGACCCACTGGCTTCGAAAGTACAGACGATGACAAAATTGTTTAATTTATTTGTGCCTGATTGTGAGCAAAAATAATTAATTAATATATTCAGTCAGTCAATATTACTGGAGTTATTTTTGTTGACGAACAAAGCCTATTTTAATCTAGCATAATTTATTCGAATTTATTTTAAAAACAATTTAAGAATAGAACAACGCACCTTGTTTGCCTTAATGCATATAGACAATAACCATAAATAATAATTTATAACTCAATTGCATTACATTGTAACTTAGTAATTGATTTTACTATGACCACGACCCCACAATTAAACACCGGACTAATTACTTAGATAAATTGCCAGTAGAGTTTATATGAGTACTAATTGCTATAAATGCTGTATTTTTCACATTCTTTGTAAATGTGATTTTTAAAAACAATGCAAGAATTGTATTTACAGTTTCTTAATTGTGAACGGATGTTGATGGTAATTGGGGGGCATAAGATAACTTGGCTGGACTCTAGACTAAAGAGTATTAAAGTGATTCTAAAACTAAGATTTTATAGCCATATTTATGTTCTTCGTTTACTTGTTACACTACATTGAATTACTGTAGTAAAAATATTTAATACTTATTTATGACTTATGAATCATTATACCGCTTTTGTAATTGACAATATGCACCACTACTGTGTGGAACCACCCTACTGAAGTATTTCCGAACCAATTTGCTTGTGGTCCTTCAAGAAAGGAGCTTACCAATTCTCAAAGGGCCGGCAGCGCACTCGTGAGCCCTCTAGCGTTGAGTGTCCATGGTCGGTGGTATTGCTTACACATCATCATCATCACTTCCTGCCCATTTGCCCCCTGCCCCCATTTAAATATAAAAAAAAAAATTGCTTGTACACGTACGTATCTACGTATTTTCTATTACAACAACTGTAAAATCGTAAATAATATTTTAAGAAAAATATATTTAATATTAAATTATTTTACAATACAATTCTATAGACGTAAAGAGTATTATACTCCAATAATTACAAAAGCTAAGCCGTGATTCTAATAACTTTAATCCGTAAATTAAAATATACTTAAAAACTTTGCGCGCGATTGTACAATACGTAACATCATCACAGCGTATGATTTCGAGCTATTTTAAAATTTAAAGCGCTTGACATTTGACAAAAAGCTGATTATGACGTCAGTTTCCCCGAGTCCTTTCATCCAGGATTAATTCTGTATTTTTAAGGGTTTATCTTAGAGTTGAACGGGTTGTTTATCGCGCCCATTATACATTTTATTATTTAATTTATTTAACGCTCGGCTTATCGACTTGTCTATTAAATCGACGATAGATTAATGCGATTCAAATTTATACATGAATCTTTGAGTTTTGATAAGTTGAAATATCTGAAAGCTTGTAAGTTATAACCTACGGACGTAAGATAAATCTGAATTGGCATGATTTGTTTTATTCTAGTAAAATACAGATTATATAATTTTTTTAATTGCGAATGAGTTCTTTCACATTTGCAAGTATCTCTTGTTTGAAAGACTTTCTTTGAGCCTATAATTTGGTATTGCCCAAAACTATTTATAATCAATCAAGTATAAAAGTATTTTCATTACAATTAATTATAGACTATAGAGAGACACTTTATTTGAATAGATACACTAATAATGAATAAACTCCTATTATGTCTAAACATTATTAATTAAAATACCTACTTGTATCTCCCTCATATCAATTACATTGAATTGTGTTAACATTTGTTTAAATTTTCATAGATTACTAAACACACGTCACACAAAATTATGTTTAGTTGACAGGATCTGTGGCCGGATTCATTTCGGATCGGATTTCTTTAAATTCCACCTGACGGATGACCTTACTGAGGTCACTAATATAACTTAAATTAAATGGATTTAATTTTAAGTTATATTAGTTAGTTATAAGAGTCATCTACCAGATACACACTACATATAACGAACAGTTTCTATGCTTTTAAGTGGTAATATGATTAAAATGGTGTATAAAAGAGGCGAATCGGTGCCAGTATTGGCCATAATTATTATTTACGGAGTTAGAAATTAATATATTCGAAAGAAAGCAGAAAAGTTGGGGCTGCCGCACAGCAGGCGGAACATATTAAACGGCTCAAACATAAGAGTCTTTCCTACAACTTATATTTTGTTCCCTTTGGAGTAGAGACTCTTGATCAAGTGCACAGCTGCTAATTAAAGATTTAAGTTGGCACCTGGTAGATAGTACCGGTGACCCCAGAGCTGGTGGTTTCGCTCAACGAATAAGTATCGCAATACAGCGAGGAAATGCTGCCAGCTTTAGAGGTACACTGCCACAGGGACCAAACTTTTTAAATTGGTTTTAATTTTCTATTTATTTTGAATATTATTATACTATGTAAGTTAAAAAAGTAAATGCTTAGTTCTATTAAGTTTTCATTATGATAATATTAAATTGAAGTAATATATTTGAATAATACCTAGTAAAAAAAGACGACAATTTATTATAATAAAATTTTTACGAAATTATGTACTAAAAGTGCTAATCAAAATAATGCAGTGCTAATTAATACAGTTATAATTAGGAAAAATTATAAAATAATCATTTTATATTATTTAATTTCACAATATTTCCTACACTTTATTAGATATGATCATCTTTTATCTACATTCTGCATATATGAGTTAATATAAAAAGTTAAAAGTATTTCAAAAATTTCAAGTTTTTTAGATAAAATTTACCGTAATTTTAGCATATGGAGTAATATTATCAAGTCTATTGCAGATTGATAGATAGATATCCTGTACTATAGCCTTATCACAATAACCGTAGAATAATAAAGATGCGTAACACAACCAAGTTTTTAAGTGTGGAACTCTTCGTATTGGACTAGATTTCCCACGTAAGCCTTAGAAAATACCAGGAAGTCCTGGTAACCCGTGAATTCTATAGGTCTATATAGCGAGATACATGAAATATAATAATTAAGTGAAAATACTTCAGCGGCTTTCTTGCATACATTGAAAGAAATTCAATTGCATTATTTATATGCTCAATTATTAGCAATATATTTGTCCTCTATTAAATCTACAGCATAATTTGATCGGAAGACTCGGCCATTTAGAAATTATAGCTATTAAAATAACAATGTTGTAGTGTAATATTATTTACTAAATAAATTTTTATTAAGAATCAATTGTAGCATTCCATTCACTGAATGAAATTATTATTTTATTTTTTATTTTATTTTATTTTAAAAGGCACACTAACGAAACACATACAAACACTTACAGAGAACACATAACACAGAAAACAAGATACATGCATGTGCATCAATAACAAATGTGCACAGCATTTAAAGGGAAACATTACAATGAAGAAAAGAAAATAACTTAAACATTAAGAGTAAAAAAAAAAAAAACAATCTAGATTAAAAAAAAACATGCAATTTACAATTAAAAAAAAAACAATAATTTTTTACTTTGCAATAATCATTATTGGTCACGGATCAACAGTAGCTGCAGCATCTTACGCCTGAACACATGGAGACTATCATTAAATGGATCTGCTTGGCATGTACTCAGAGCGTCGTTTAATGTCGATAGAGATCTATGTAGAGGAGCATTACAACCGACGTTGGTCCTCACTGCCCGAACGTAAAAAAGGGTTGAAGTGTTTCTTGTGTTCCTCTTTAAGAGGAAGTTTACTTGATTTAAAACATTAGGTAAATCTACCAAGTTATTTAACATTTTGTACACAAATATAATGTCGATAAGGCGGCGTCTATCGCGGAGTGATTGTAAGTGAAAGAAAGCTAGTCTTTTTTTATACTCGCATTTATAACTAATGACTCGCATTTATAACAAATGACTCCTAACCTATATAGATATTATTGAAATAAATTGTTGCATTTGCAATGCAGAGGTTACTTAGTACCTTCGTAATACTAACAATTTTAACTATTTTAAAATATAGGTACCTTTTCTAATTTTAAAATCTTGTTACAAAGTTAATGGAATCTATTGATTAAATATTAGTGGTTTTAGAGCAGTATGTGATTACTCACTACTAGCTTCCATGAAAATCAAACCTAAATTCTATTGGTTTTTAATATTGTACGTTATTTACTAATCCATGGAGATTAAATACTAGTATTTAATTGAAATAGCTTATTATAGCTACGATTATTTTATATTGCTATTGTTTATATTGCTATTGTTTAAACAAATACAAATATAGGATCGCTGAAAATATAGCTAAACTACAATGCCTTAAAAAACTAAGCCTTCTTGACTAAATATAGTTAAGTTATTGTGAGAAAGTACAAAAAAGAAAACAAAGTCACATAAATTGTTTTCAAGTATTCCTTTGTAAAGTTTAAACAAGTAGCTATGCTTGCATTAAATAAATTATAACAAGGCTGTGATAATTGGTGTCTGTAATATGATAACTCGATAGATCTATTGTTCAATGGTTTCTCAGTAAGATATAAGTTTGCGTGACTGTTCTCAGTATTGTCGAGATGTCAAAGCATGACCCGATGTTGTATAACAATTATGAGATTGTATCAAACTGTTACAATTATTTTAATTAAACGTACGTAATCCTACGTTACGTGAATGGGTACGTCGCGTTGATGTCTTTTTCTTGAAGATTTCAAGACAATTTTTAATTCCTTTAATTATGTGATTTCTTTATACCAGACAGAAATAAATAACTGAACTCTTCTTCTTTAGACAAATCCATAGTAGTGACACGAAAGTGATAAATATTTAGCATTTGATGGACTATGTTTATAAATAAGTTAAGGAAATTAATTATATTTATATAAATTGTTTGTGGCATACGCAGAGTCGTCGGGTTGTAGAAATAAAGGAGCTAAAAGGATTATTTCTTTTTAATTATTTTAGCTCATTTTTAGTACTATCGATAATAGATAAATAATATTTACGTAATCTAAAACTTAATAAATCATTAGTATGGGCTTATCTGTGCTTGTATCAAAATATTGTTTTGTTACCCTTTTCAATATTACGGTAACGTAAGTATTTTATTATAAGTTTTCAGACTAAATATTTTTAAACTAATACCTTTCTAGGTCTTGGAGTACTACAATACAGCTTTAGATTAAATAATATATGTGGACAAATGAGCAGATATAATATCTAATACTCTTTTACTTGGTTTCCAAAGAAAAGTTATTTAATTTTTAACAATAAATAAAATTTCCACTATGACGTTCTTATAAGAATAAGAAAATTTCGTATATTTACGAAGCTATACATCCTTTTTAAATGATCACTAGTATTATACTAATTGTCTCTTATCGTGTTCCATTGTTTTTTAATCTATGCTTATTTTATGATTTTTATTAGATATTCATTTAATATTCCTCCTTTATACAAGTTACGTCTTTAACGCAATTTTTTGCAATCCATGGCAAACTAATGTATGTTTATTTAACTATGTATGTGCCTAGTCAGTCTTAAGATTGGATTTTTCTTGCTTAAAAATCGTGCTAGTACAATAACATTTATCAGTAGGATTCATGATCAACATGCTACAGGTACAAAGATTTCCACGCAATATGGAGGTTTAAACAGCCCATTTAATCGTTCTGGTTAATAGAACCATGCTAACCTGGTGAATCCGTTGCTGATCGATCCGAGTCCGAATCCCGATGTGCGCTAAGGTCCCTTGGAGCCGCATCCAGGATATCAGTGATCATGAAGCGAGTCCTGGGCGCGCGCGAATCGCGCTCGTCTCGTTGCACCGTCATCGCCACGGCGCCGCCGGCGGGGCTCGCGCCGCCCGCCCTTACCGCATCCAGCGCAGGCGCAAACACCGCCCGCTCTTCACCATACCATTTCACTACTACAATTGTCTATAACACTTAAAATCCGAGTTGAATGTTATAGCACTTAGCACGCACTTGTCGTAAAGTCCGCAACGTGACATAGGCGACACGAGCAGCCAGCGCGGAGTGTGGCGAGTGACTGAGTGTGTCGATGTGGGCGCTAGCCAGGGGGCGGTGTCGGCCAATGGGTGCTTTGCCCCCCTCCCGTCCCGGCCCCTCCCGCCCCAAGGGGCGTGCCGCTGCCATGTTGGGCCGCGGGGCACTAATGCTCTTTTTGCTTGGAGAAAGCTCGGATTTAAGCTTTTATACGTGGATAAAACGCTTTTATAGGAAATAAAGTGTTCGCGGGATATCGCGCTTTACGATGGCTTGGAGATAGTATACGTTTGTAATTGGTTGCCAAATTGTGGCGTTATAAGTTCACATGTTTGTTGCATGGTGTTTTTGGTGTAGGTATTATTGATATTTTTCCTATAGGTAGGTAGGTGTTTCACCAATGTGAAGATTTTACGTTTATAAAATAAATTATTTAATTCGCAAAATTTATTAAATTTTACAAGAGTTATGTACACCTGTGTACCGTCTTTCTATTCATAAACATAATGTTGTACGTATATATTTTTCTTCTACTGGTGATGATAAGTATCGGTGTGAAATAGATCGAAAAGCCTTTTTATAAATCAAAGGTGACGTCTTGCAATTCGCAATGAGCCAGAAATGTAGTTTTTTTTATACAAATGAAAAAAGTATTACACAGGCTGTGTTTACTTGAGTTTTTTAATTTACTCACAATAATTTTGGTAACTACTATGTGTAAAAAAATGCGTAATCTTTTAATACCTGGTAGTTTCCTGCTTTATTTCTTAAAAGAAAAAATGCGTATAGCCGTTCGCCTTTATGAGTTAAAAATAATGTAACATTGACATCAGAACATCTTACGTAATGATTACAGACATACACAATTACTTAATTACATTGCTTTTATAATTAACAGATTTTTCACAAATTTTTTCAAGAAAAGCGTAAAGCGTGTCATGCCATGATAGAATTACATTCTCACATCAAAACACCTCTATTACATCAAGTTTAATAAAAGTTTTAATGTTGCATGCGCATGCGCAGTGCACCTCGTAAATACCACTAATGACTGTTGGAAAAAATTGCATTAACTGATGCAATTATAGTGTTCACAGTACGCTGACTCCTTACTCTTTGACAATACTCATTTGAACTGATTCAGGTACCACTCGTAATGATTTTAAATTGAAGATCAGCCAAGAGATTTTCACTTTAACTTTTAGGAAATGGAGGAGAGAAAAAGTGTGAACAGGTGCAGTTACCCAACTACATGCTGGTACAGCTAGCAGCAAAACTTCTGGACTTGATACAGTTTCCGAAGACCGAATACCTCGCGGCAGCCATGACTTTGAATGAACTAGTAACCACGTGGTTTTCAATTTTAGTGTTTGCAATTGCTATCGTAAATTGAATTGTTATATGCCTTGCCATCTTATCCCCTGTAGTCATAAAACGCCCATGGTCACTTATAGTTCTGGGAGGCGTGCAATTGCTGGCCATTAAAAAATGTATACGCTTTCTTCTAAGTTTTGCTGGTTTGGAAACACTTGAAGGGCAGCTGTTTAGGAGCATTTTAATACATAGTTTTGGAACGATGGACTACTTTCCACAGAACTTGAGCGTTAGAGGATCATGAGCATTAGAATCATTAAATTTAGTTAGGCGAGCAGGTACTCTTTCGTGACATCGTCAACTCTAAAACATATGTATTACTCCACGAAGTTTTCCTCGACACGTTCTAATTGAAAATTTAGAAAGACCACCTCGTGGTAACCCGATATAAAACTGTTGGTGTGCACCTCAAAGTTATTCTGACAACTCACGCGCTTCACCTGCATTGTCACGGATGACTTGCCAGCGCCATCTATGAACATTAAACGGGTAAAACTAGATTCATTAAGTAAAATATCGCTGTGCTTTATAACCTCAAAAACTCTATTGTAATTTTGCAAATTAATAAACGTGACAACCTTACTTCAGGGTTATACTGGAAATTATAACATGAAGTTATAACGCATTAATGCCTTTAGTAGGTTCAATTATAAAATAGTAATAGTAATTTAGGTCATAAAAATGTATAGCTGGTTATGTATGGGACAGTGGTATTTCACAAAATAGTTCTACTGCAATAAATCTATATATATAAAAATGAAACCCGTTTTCCGTTGTCACGACATAACATGAAAACGGCTTGACCGATTTGTCTGGTTTTTTTTTGTTGTGTTTGTAATTGTCAGGAGAAGGTTCTTATAAAAGAAAAAAAGAAAAAAAGAAAAAAATTGCCCGGAAAATTAGAAAATTTAAGAATACTTAACCACCATACAATTCGAACTTTTTGATGTATATAACCTTATGGCGTTTGACATAACATTGACAGAATGCATGCAGCAAATATCGTCAAAGAGGATGTAAGAAAAATGAATATCGTTTAAAATAAATTATTCGATCGGAGTTATTATATTGATAATGTAATAATATGCGAGCCATAAAAATAGTTTTTAATTAATTATACCAATTTGAAATCAATATTCATTTTTAAGACAGGACAACGTCTGTCGGGTCCGCTAGTTGTTATATAAATTTCTTTTCTATTGAATACTGTCTTAGTTTAAGACGCTATTAATTCATTTAAAAATCTCCCCTCACATTACGTGTATTCTCATAGAGATAAATGCAAAATGGCTGCCTCTCACCAGTGAGTCGTGACCAGTACAAAGTAGCGATTCATAAATGCCCTCAGAGCCAATGAATTCTCAACAAGTTAGCTCTTACTACTTAGTAAGTCATGCTATCCGACTTTAGAGAAAGATGTGTTATAATGGAGTCAAATGTCTAAATAATAATTCTTGTTCATAACAAATGTCCTTTAATAAACTTGAACTAGTAGCACATATTTTTTATTTTTATTATACACATTCTGTGTAAGAAAAGACGCGACGTACGAGTATAATATCCTAGGATTAAAAAATGGGATTGCTTCTAATAATTTAAAGAACGTTTTATCTATATGTTTAGGCAGAAACTTTCATTTTCAAAAACTGCAGGCTAGCGTCAATACAAAAACCAACGCACTCTGTTTATTAATATTATCTATTACCCATCAGTCTTTGATTCCATACGTGGATATTCTTATAAACATAACGTGAACCATTCAAAAAGGCTATTGACCCCGTATGCTATGAGCACATATAACTTAACCAGAAAAAGCTGCAAGATTAATATAATAAAAATTATCGTTTCTTTAAACATGCAATGTACGTGTAATCGTTTGAAATGTTTATTTCACGGCTGCGTGCGCTTATAATCGTATGCTGTCTATTCAATACAAAATTAATTATAGACGATACTCTATACTTAAGAAGCTTATTGAAAATGTTGAGTGTTGCACCGTTTTTGCAATTCTTGATTATATCTACTTAATATAATACGAGCTATAGTAATTTTACGCTTCAATTGGTGAAACTTATGATTGGTTTAACATTAAAGGACAGATACATATTCCTCGGGCACCTAATCTTATTATTAAATTCCTTTGCTTTACGAGTTTATCAGAATTTTCTGTCGAAAACGAAAATAATATACGAATACGCATTAACGTCCAATATGTACCATTTTGGTACGTTTTTGTTTTTATACAATTTTTTATATTTAAAAAAAAACGTTCTTTTTATTATATACACTAAGTAGGTATAAGTAAGTAATTATAAGGATTAATTCGTGTCTTCCCAAAAATCGGACGTCAAGGCAAAATACAAAATACCATCCATATCACCTCGACGTCCGTCGTTCCACAAGAGAGCGTTTTCTAAGGCAGTTTTTGCCGCGCACCACCACTATGTGGTACCAGCTGCCCACAGAAGTATTTCCGAACCAATTCGACTTAGGGTCCTTCAAGGAAAGAGCGTACCAACTCTTGAAAGGCCGGCAACGCACTTGCGATCTTTCTGGCATTGTGAGCGTCCATAGGCGGCGGTATCATTTAACATCAGGTGAGCCTCCTGCCCGTTTGCCTCCTATTATAAAAAAAAAAAACAATCTGGATATACTCTTCGCCTCATATCACTTGAATGAAGCCCATCATAAGTGTAAATTCTGTGATGTATTTTATTTTGTATGTGTTACACAATTTTAATGTACCTTTGCCTAAATCAGTAGTTTGGATAAGGAACTAGTCGATTTCCCAATCCAAGAATTCAACTCAAAGGTAGGAGTTGTTTTCATCTGCTATCTTCACTACGTTACAGGACAATGTCTTTGGTAGTCTATCTCCGCAATTTCCTCTGCGGTTTTTGTAATTCGTATAGGTATGATTGGAGTGGCTGGCTTAGTAAATTCATGTGCAATAATAAGCGTGATTCATTTTTTATATAAATGACCAGCCCTAAGACACGTTGTCCATTCCGCCGAATCCCTCGCAATGTTTTCTTTACCGTACCATCAAGTAAGCCTTGCTATCTTACTACTAAATATAGTATAGGAGTAGGGTGAACACCATAAGACTATGAATCTAAGTGCCAAATAACCACGTGGCAAGTGAACTCAGGTGTATTCTAAATTTACAAGGGTCGTTCATAACTTGTTTCAAAAAAGATTTGGAACTATTTCCATGTTTTTTTTTAAGGGTATATTCTGTTAATAGTTTGACGTTTGTATTAGTTATAAGTTTTCTATTGCATAAGTATTCAGTTCTATAAAAGTATAAAAAAATACAACAGGTAATTATTATTCGTATTATAAGTTACTGATAGTGAAAAGCAGGGTTTGATCGTATTGTTCAGAGTATAGATCTAGGCAACCTACTTGCCTGTCAATATAAAATAGACAAAGATATACGCCACTATATTGTTACGAGAATTTAATTTTCACTCTCTTGAACGTTAGCAACAAATATGATAATTAAATGGCTCTGTGGTCACACACTGGCAAACTGGAACATTTATCGTCCGTTTCCGTTCGATATCGCGCTTTTTGCTATCAATTTTCACGGAACTGTTGTTAATTATAACGAGCGGTTACTTTGATGTTTGTGAATTAATGTTGCGACAATTTATATAGAACTAGGGGCAATGTCAATTGATAACAAACGAATCTGTATTTTTCCATAAGCCTGAATTTTAGTTAACTAGATTAGTTATCAGTAATACTTATTTCAATAACTATTAATGTGAGTGCTGATATGTGGATTGTGGAGGTTAGAAATTCAATTGTTTTTATTGATAGTGAGTAATAGGAGCTGTAAATATTAAATACACATGATGATTTCAACTTACACTCAGTAAGTCAGTTTGCAATATGCGTAAAAATTATCTAACGAAAAAACATAACATACCAATTATGAAATTTATTATTCGTATTAAAATAATAATAATATCATTAAGTAAACTTCTTAAAAACTTGAAAATTAAAAATAATAAAATCATACACACATTCACTTTTTTCTCTAAAAAGATATTAATTTCACAAAGTTATGATTGTCTGTAGCGTTTTAACGCATGCGCGGTGAAGTGCTATCTTTTGTGATATTACGTAAAATTCTTGTTTTAACACCAGGAAAATATATATTTCATTATATATTTTATTTTATTTACTATTACAGGCAAATTTTGTAAATTCCTAATCAATTTTATTTTATTTCGCCAGAATAAGCGCGCATTGTCATAGCTTTACAAAAAAGTTTGTGATTATCTGTAGCAGCTACCGTGGAGGCGCGATGATACATTGGAATTTGGCGCGAAGATTCAACGTTCATATACGCAATGTACGGTTCCTGGGTCATATGGGTGCTTTAAATAATAGAAGATTTTTGCTTTCCGCTATACCACTCGCGTATAACAATAGAATGTGAGCGAAATAATGAAATTTTATTTGCTATTTAATGAATGAATGCAATGTAACAGTCAAAGAGAGTGCCTACGTTTGTCTATACTCTCGGGGCGTAACTCCCACGATTTAGGAAATCGTCATGCTTATACACCTAAGAATGCCTGAGTAAGCAAAATGTACAGCCTTGGCTCGTACAGTTACGTAAATATCTCTTTTCTAAAATATGTTGAAAATTTATCTGTTCTTGAAGAAAATAAACTCATACCTATATGAATTATGATGATGGATTAATTATATTTCAGCAAAAGATGCTATTCATGAAAGATGTAAACGGTTTAATCAATACTATGAGATAAAATAATTGAACTTTAAAGTAAGCAAGATATGTTTTATTATTATTACCTATTTTGTGTCCATTTTAGACTAGTTTATATATTATGGTCTAATCAGTTAACAACACCCACAAAACATATTATTGCCAATTGAAATTAGATTAATATAATACAAACTTTTCCTCATGCTTGTGTTTGAATAATATGAGTTTGAAGTTGTATTACAAATGCTAACATAGTAATATGTTATTATGTTATAAAAACATAATACAATAATAAAAATAAATTAGCAACTTTTTACATAAATCGCAATATTATGTGTGTAGTTTATGTTATATTTACTATGTATAGAAAGCAATATTATTATTTAATAACTATATATTATGTATTATTATTAATGCTGCATTATATTCTTTAGTGTATATTGGTATACTGCACACTTATGTCATCATATAATGCAACTTTAATACTAATTATATGATTTACAGTGTAATTTATTTAAGTTTCTCTTTATCTATTTTAATTATTATTATTATGAAGATTTCAATTGTTAATTTACCATTAAAAAAAATCTTGTGTTAAAAATAAATATAACAAAAAAAATAATAATGATAAAAATATTAAATTTAGTAGATAAATATGCTGTTATAATAAACACTTTATTTACATCACAAAACCGGTAAAAACCAAAGTAGAGAACAGAGGTTTTAATTTATATTGTATGGATAATTGATATTAAGTAATATATTAACCTTTTGTATTGTAAAGTAGTATTTGAAATTCTGAAACATTACGTATATTTAATTTCTCATCTAAAATCTTGACGCCTGTTAATCCGCAACATGTACCATCAACAACCATCGCAAAACAAATCTTATGATGCTATTATGAGTAGGTACACTATGCCATGGGTGTATTAAGTTTACCCAAAACTTATTATTTGTTTTTTACAACACATTTTTTCTTACTTCACTTTACTTCCTACTTCAATTTCTTTGTGTATATGAGATAAAAATAGTACAGAACAGTGTCTTCCCCTTAATAATGACTGTTAGTAGTATTGGACACTTTCTTACGTTAAATATCCTTTTAAGTAAATTAGGTTAGTTTTAAATTGCTTACTAGTCTTAAGTTAGGCTAGATCCTAATGTTAAATTATGTCTTTGTGCAGAGACAATTTATATAAAAAAAAATGTGCGTGTACTAGTGTACACACGTAAGAAGTGAAACTTCTTTATGACCTTATAACTTATTTTTCGAAAAATTATCTATATGCAACTTTACAGAAATTGGTTAAATAAAGTTAAATTAGATAAAGTTTAACAAAAGGCTTTTATTATCATAGACATGAATACAAATACAATTATTTCATTTTACCTTATTACCACTAAGATTATTACAGAATTTAATAAATTGTAACAGAATTTTTAGTATCATTGTTATATGTAGTTATTATAAATTTTTGTTATTAATGGTTTAGAATCTCTTCGAATCAACCGTGGTAGGGACAAGAAAAAGACGCACGTAACGGTCAAATGTGACGCGTAACCGAAAAATGTTACACTAAATTTTTTTCCAACCCCGATAAAGTAGTTTCACTTCAAAAAGAAACAAACCCATGAGATATTTAATCCCTTCTTTAAAACCTTATCCCAAAATATCAGTTGCCGGTCCTTAGACTTTATGAACGTCTCTCAGACCATCGTTTAAAACCTACATAAGTCAATACAAAAAACCTTAGCATATGAACAAAAAACTCTAGTTTCTTCTGCAATTGTGCGTTAAGTATTTATAATTTTTCAATTATCCACTACACGTTACCGAGTTACGTTATTGAAATGAGGTTTCAAGTAAATTAAATAATTATTACACGTCACCACGTAGATTATAATTAATCAATCCCATTGAAAACATAATAACAAATACGATATGCTCTATATCATGACTTAATTCTGTAAGTTCCTGGCTTTTTATTTCGCTAATGTCCTTAATACTTGTATACCGTAAACCTTAAAACAAAATGTCACTTTTGTGATAGGCTTTAACGTGAGACTCATCCCTGAGGTCGTAACTTCGATCCCCGGCTGTCCACCAATGGACTTTCTATCTATGTGCGTATTCACTCACTCGTACGGTACATGTCAGTCAAAAAGTCAACGGTTAGTGTCAGGCACAGAAGGGTGATTGCCCTACTTGCCTATTAGAAAAAACCAAATGATCACAAAACAGATATACAAAATCTGCGGTTCAGAAAAGGAAAGGTTGTAGCGCCTTGGTTGTAGAGGCATTGATGACATGACTGCTGACCTACTATATAAACTAACCTTTAAGCATTTGAATTCCAAATTAACGAATGAATTTTCATGAACAAACAAAAGTCTAAATACATTTATTTTGACTTTTGTATTAAACAATTACATATAATACAATCTATAAATTTACTCCCAATTCTTTATTCTCGAACCAAGGCCGGAGAACGGATGACCAGAACTGTCAAGAAACTCTAAGACACTCTTTTAGTCTCATTCTTATTTCACTACCGAAAGCTACATACATTTATCTCATCATTAACAGCCAGATGATGTAGTATATAATGAATATTGTATTTCTATTAACAGCAAAGCTGCGGGCAGTAACTAGTTAACAACGTTCAATGTACTTTATACAATTACCATAATTACTCACTATCAGCAAGAACGATTAGTTGTGTTTTGCTAAGTGTGCGTATGCGCAGTTACCTGTTTAATTACATAGTATCTCTTTCCTACATTTTGTTACGGTAAAACTGCTTGCGCAATTCGCATGTGTATCAAAATTATTTCCGACATAAAGCCCTACGTATTGCAATGAAAATGCAGATTTAACTGGTTAGAACGAGGGATCACGTTGACAATTTAACTAGAATTTAATAAATTACGCAGTGTTAATAAAATCATGATAATTTAACGCATTTTTATTGGTCAAGCTTTGTTCGTCTTAAAATGTAATAAGTAAGGTATCCAATGACATAGACTCCTGAAGGTTTATTATATCGCGTATGATTCCACAGACTTTATCTTTTCCGCAACAATCTCCATTTCTTCCATCGAATTATGAATGTATTCACATCACTTTATATTATTTAAATTCTACAGGTAACTCATTCATTCCTCTAAATGTACAGTGCGCTCTCCCTCTCCCTTCTTCTACGACATTTTTTTCTCAAAAAAAGAGACTATAACATACCAAAGTACGCTACAACCGTTTCACTAAAACGACACTAGGCAGAGCGAGTTCGTTACCTACGAAGTGAGATCATGGTGGAACTGCTACCCCGAGGAATGACATTCATAAATGATGCGCCTCAACCATAGAAACACAGCGTTACCTCTCACAGAACAACAACAAGCGCTGACAGATTCCATATACCATACTATAAATCAATATTTAAGCATATTTGTGCTTTAAGCGTTTTAATAAAGGACAGATAAATCAAACCCGTTTACAAATGATTAAGTTCATGGGCATTTCAAAAAGTAAAATCTTTATAAAAATTTGGGAATGAGGCACTCTTAATACCTCAAGCGTGAAAATATAATGGCGGTAAGCAATGTGCATACTGGGATAATTGTTCATTTAATCAAGTTACAGTGTTTTCGAGATCTTTTATCACCGCACATAAACCTAACAAGATAAATTTTATTTGATGGGCTGAGTTTTTACTATTCTTTTATTTTTTCTTATTTATAACGCTTTTAACTATAAACGCGCATTTACATAATTTTACAGTTAACTTAAATTTAAAATTATAAATCTGTCCGACATTATACGTGTTGTACACATATTTCAAGAACAATATCTTACATTTCTAAGTATCATTATCCTGTAATAAGCAAATTACGTGCGTAAATCTGAAAATGGGACCGTTACATTTATGTACTTATGTGATACCCAACCCTTCGGACGATAGAATTCATGCTTTACTACAATTAATTTTCACTCGAGTTATACAATTAACTTGCTCCGTGCTCGTACAGAAGAGTATCACCATCTACAACATTCGATTCTCGGCGAATCAATGTAGACGGTAGACGAGGAACCTTGCAAAAACACTTTTTTCCCTAAACTATTAATAAAAAAGCAAAATTGTTTCTATGTGGTTTCGGAAAACAAGCACAGGTAAGGTTAGCCGAGCGGTCTTCATAATGACAGTGAAAGGCATTTAAACTGATAAAAGACAATTAAATAAATATTTGAAGCGTAATTTGAATTAAGGACGGCTACTGTATTTTGTGTGCAGTGTGCAAATCTCCCAATTATAACTGTAAAGTAATTACTTAACTTTCTACAATTAAGGACATTCCAAAATCAAAAATATTTGAAAGTTCTGCGTTCTTTTTATCAAAAAATGTCAAAGGCAACAGAAAAAATACGTCTTTAAATGCTGAAATTGAATTTCGATTTCATTTACGCGTACGCAATTTAATAAGTAGTATCGAGAGTACGAGTACGTCAAAATACGCCTTAAATATTTATGTGGAAAGGAGTACATGTACATATATGTATAGACACATAATGCAACTGTAATAACATTTCTTAGTTTACTGAACTAACAAATCAATTATATTGTGTTATAGAATTTTTTATCAGCCTTGCGATTCTGTAACTCACTGCCTTGCGATTCTGTAACACACTTTTCGAATTTGGCATTCTGATAAACAATAAACTATAAACTCCCTGCTTATCAGAATGCCAAATCATAAAATGACTGCTTTACGACTGATTTGAGCGCGAGAATCGCAAGGCAGTATTGATTTTTTATAAACAATCAGCAAAACTTCAGCTTTAAATAGTTCTTAATAAATCAGATATATTTTATATGTACGCCATATATAAATAGCGGCAAATGTACTAGAATGGTTCCCTTTGCTACAGTCTTCTATATAGTACGGTCTTAACCGGTAAATTATACACCAGTCATGTTACACTATTAGTAAAAGACTACGAAAATATATTCTGTATAATTAGACAGTCATTAAAACAATGCGAGCAATTATATCTGACATAAAACAACAAAAGTTAGACAAGTGGAAATTAATTAATTGGATTTTGGAATTACGAAAATGCTTATAAAAAATCAAATAGTCACAAAACCATAAAATTGGTGTTTAGAGGCACCAGAACCGGAAACAGTGTAGACATGTGGAAACGCAACAAAATAATGAACGAAAGTCATTATAACCGAGATTGGAGATAACGAAAATGCGCTTTAACGTTAATTAAACCTACTGTTGTAATGTATGGAAGCAATGCCTAGCGGATATCATGAGTATCGTGTCGTGAGGTCCGTATCGCACTGAACATGCCAATACCGTCTTAAGTTTTAATGTATCAAATTGGCTGTAAAAATAAATTATATTAAAAATACAAAAAGCCGTTAATTGCCTACTATAATGAATTACAAAGATTAACTATTGTGATTAATGCAAAAAATTAATTTGCGGTCTCAAATGAATACCGGAATATGTTATTGTAGACTTCGTTGCTTCTGTTAGATATGCTCAATGCTTTCAGTACGTATATATTATATATTTAACATTATCAACACTCGCACAAAATTAATGTCTCAAACGGGCATTAATTTTTGTATTTAAGACTGTTCATCAGTAAAAAACGAACTTTTAATTTACAAATGCAAGCCCCATGAAACATTTTTAAATACGTTAATTCCTAAATAATATTAATAAATTTAATTCACGTAAGAAAATACAGCGACGTAGGTAACTAAACGTAGATAGAACTAAATCCATTTAACATAATTTAAAACAAAATACATAATCTTTTATCGGATAACAATTTTTAATACTTTACTTAATATTATACAAATGTCCTATTTTATATATTACTGCTGTATTAGCTGAGGGGAAAATTAAATAACCGTGATAAACGCAATTTAATCCTTACTGACTCCCAAAGTAAGTCCTGGCCTCTGGAACTAGAGGACGCCTTTTCCGATTGCGCGGTACCGACCAATTTAATCTGTTTAAAGTGTGTAAATGAGCGAACGAATAGGTTTCGTGTATAAAAGCCCTAACTCAATTTTCACGCAACGTTGATCGTGATTATATTCCACCATCAGTGGCAATTAACTACATCGCGAGAATAAGGTATTTTTGCAATAACACTATCTTTATAAATTCACATCATCATAACTTAAACTTACTGTTTAATTCTAACATTAATAAAATTTTCACGCCCTCTTCCTACTGTAAATTACAAGGCGAAGAAAAAACATGTTTTTTAAATCGCATAAGTTCGCGCCAAATCGTACTGTGAGTGTTTGTTGACGGTTTACGTAAAAATTATAATTCAAAAGCATAGAGAATGGCACATTGTCTTATATTCAATAATCGTCTAATAAATTTTGTAAACAAAACACACTTGCCATATATACAAATGACTATCATAATTATCCGTGACCGTGATCGCAGTTAAGCGAACTGAACGTTCTTAAAATTATATTATTTTTAACTTAAAAATAATTTTTAAAATTATTAATTTTTTTCTAGATTTATTAATTTAATGTAATTGTATACAACGTTCCTTTTACTGCTAGTGCGGTAGGTACAATTTTTTTATTGATACCCAAACATTACAGAGCAATGACAATTCATTATGTTTTTATAGAAAATACCATAGAGAGTTCTCCCAGAGACAATTAGGGAATAGAAACGTTCAATTACAAGACGATTATCTTTGAAATCCAGAGCTGTTTCCTCATTGGCTACGCGCTGTGACATGACGACAAAGGTCCCACTAACAGGCCACAGTATAGAGGCATGTTGAGTGTTTTTCACGAAGTTTTGTTATAAGTACTCAACCACAGAATAGATAAACAAAAATTAGTTAGTTACTAAGTCTAGTTAGTTAGAGTTAGTCGGAATTAGGTAAAAATACTTTTTAATGACCTAAATCCACAAAGTGCCTTGAATGCGGTCGTAGACAAATGAAATTACATTTAAAATTAGTACATTCAATAAAAAAAAATTTTAATTATTAAAAATTAAATAATTAAATTAAATTTTTAAATTATGAAAATGTAGATTATTTTTTCATATATGTATTTATTCGTTTACATCATAGCCAAACAATAATTACTATATAGACTAACTTACTTCTACTACCTTAAACTACTATGCAATTCAGTTTTTCCAAACCTGTCACAAATATATCCAGTTCTGATGCATAACTTTAGTAAACGGTTAAGCAACGAAATCATAAGCGGTATTGATGACTGCTGGCGGAGGAGATTTCATGAGCTCCAATCTAACAGCAGGGTATTTATTTTATTACAATCATTAAGTAATTGTATTAAAATATCTCTTAACATGAAAAAAAATGCTTTATTAAGAACTATACGTAGTACGTAAGTTATATTTGTAAAGATATATAAAACGAGCCATCTTAGTTCGACATAATAATAATTGTGAACAGATGACAAAAACGACCTCATTCTCTACGACAATTCAACTACATTTATAATGCTATTAATAAGAAACCATTATATTAATAATGTTAATTCCGCATCAAAAATACATTAAATGAGCAAAAAAGTTACAGGTAACATATAAACAAAAATGGCCGAACGATGTCTGTATATCCATGACCCATAATAAAATAAAATGTGTGTGTGTACTAGGTGTACACACGTAAGAAGTGAAACTTCTTTATGACCTTATTTTTCGAAAAATGATCTACTATATGCAACTTAACGAAATTGGTTAAATAAAGTTTAACAAAAGGCTTTTATTATCATAGACATGAATACAAATACATTTATTTCAATTTACCTTATTACTACTAAGATTATTACAGAATTTCATTAATTGTAATAGAATTATTACTATCATTGTTATCGTTATTATATATTTTTTTTATTAATGGCTTCGAATCTCTTCGGATCAACCGTGGTAGGGATGGCGAAGAAAAAGACAAGAAAAAGATGGCGCGTAACCGAAAAACGTGACGATTTGCTACAAAATTTCTCCCATACGTCGATAAAAAATTCATTCTAACGCCGATAAAGAAGTTTGACTTCAAAAAGCAACATGGCGTTAAAAAAATGTTACACTAAATTTTTTTCCAACCCCGATAAAGAAGTCTCACTTCAAAAATGTTACACTAAATTTTTTTTCAACCCCCATAAAGAAGTTTCACTTCAAAAATATGTAATAATAGCTAATATAAAATTAGGCCGAATATTACCCGAATGCTAGCAGCTTCTTTCTCAATTGCAGCTTGCTTTAGGGAATACCTATTATAAATTAGTAAATTAATTGAGTAGAATTATGTTTCAGATCTTTGTAATATCGTTTTTGTGTAAGACCTGTTTTTCTCAAAACATGAATTTCTCTAGCGAGAATGTCCTATGCAATTGAAAAATTTAGTTCAAGTAAATAATTTTCTTTCGTTTATTGTGTACCAACGTCATATTATTAAGTTCATGCAAAAATATCATCAAAATCACAATGTTCCGCGAGTGATGCCGCGTGTAGCTTACATAATGGGAATTATTTTAACATTACACTAAGCAACGATAAACATCCAATTTTAATGTAAATTTACATTGCCCATTGTTAAAATTTACGAAATTGTTTTTGTCTATTTCCGCATTTATGTAAACTAAATGTAATCAAAAATAATTAACTCGACATTTTGCTCATCTTGATAATTTTAATTGTTAAACTCACGTTTGATTTTAACTACCTGTGGTTTCTAATTAAAGCAATTATTGTAATTAACGGAATGAAAATACATAACCAAAATACTTGAGCGAACTTATATGTATGTACTTGTACTTTATCTATATTGCCGTTGTGGATGCGTTCAAATCGTCATGTTTTTAAATGAATTTGTTGCGACTCCTGCCAGATCGGCAGTTACAGAAAGCTGATAGCCATTTCTGTCAGTGTAATCCATCATAGCTTTAAGAACCGGTGATTTAAAAAAACACTTGTCAATTAACAATTTCTCTTTTACAGTAACCTACTATTTACATACTAATGCTAAAAACTTATTACTAATACAATTTCGTATAATTATCAATTAGGTTTCGAAGTCTTGCATTTCTTCAGAATTCTTTTGTTTTTTATAACGCTTTCTTTAATTTGGGTTGACTGGAAGAGATCGCTTAGTAGCGATAACACCGTCCGTTGCAACATGATTTAAAGTTTACTGTTAATATTATTATTTATTTCTGTATAAAAAAGTGTAAATAAATACACTAAAAAAATATTTGGTAAGTAAATAAATCGAATTAATATTAAAATAAATTAATGTTAAATAGAAAGATATTTAAGGTAGGTTCTTATATTACGCATTGATATATAAATTACAATCATAGTATTACCGAAACAATAAACTATTGGACGTGTATTAGCCGCAAAATTATTTGAAAATAGAATGTCGATAGCTATAGATACTATAAAGAGCACAGTCCGCGAGGGAGGCAAGTCAAGCAGGGATAAACATGGAATCAGACTACTTATTACGGAGCGCGTTAGTATGCATGGACTGGGATCCCTGGGCCCTTCATCCCGCATTATGGCTGTACATAAACGATGCCGCAATTTACAAGTATCTAGTAAACCTTGCACCGCCATTATTTAGATTGGCTTGTTTTCGAATCAACTACTTTGTTGTAAAATCGTATATTAATGAGCAAACAAAGCTTGTTTATGTGATTTTAAACAGTACATTTCTGTAGTACATGTGTATTTTTGTAACTATTTTACTTACGAACAAGCCACGACTAAGATCTAGGTGTTTTAATAAAGTTTGCTTCGCTTTAAACAACTGTTTTTGATGAGAAAATATCGGACCGTTCACAGCAATTGTTTCATAATTTTTTACAGCGAGAACCGAATAAAATGCCCAATTTAAGCAATAAAAAGTAATAAATAGGATGACATTCAGCCGTTTCTGAGACATTTTCTCAAATTAGCCTATTATTAGTTGCCGATAGGATGCTTTTAATATTGAATTAGGGGACCCTGTGGTTATTTTGACCCTAATCGTATCTTGAGTTAACGCACAGAGCTGTAATGGCTTCAATAATGCCCAAATGACACAAAATATTGTCAAATTATAGACCCTGGAGTATGAGCAACCACTTATGAGCTCTGTCGTTTTTCAAAGTAGCGATAGCAACGAAAGGGGTGAACCGTTTTTAAATTAAATTACATATGGTAAATATGTATAACTCACAAGAAAAGCGTTGGATACAAATAAGAAACTTATTTCTTACTATTTTTAGTCTGTCTTGTAAAACATGATAAATAGGGATAAAAGTAGGTACCAATATGAATTCATATAAGGCCGGCAATGCAACCGCGAGTCTTCTGTCATTTGAGTGTAGCGGCGGTATCATTTTACTCCTCCAACACCTGTTATCTATTTTATAATAATAAAATAATTTAAAAAAATAGTTATATCCGTCGTGCTATAGACATTATTTTAAGAGAGTTTCATTCTTACATATTTTATTTAAATTATTCTGTACTAAACATCATAAAGCGTTTCTTAAATTACTATGAAATTGTCAACAAATTAAGAAAATGTGCTTTATCATCTAGTAAAATAAATATAAACGTTCAGCTTGGGATTGTATATGTTCAATGCATCAAAAAATTTATTTGCAATCGTCCGTTCCTCAGACATTTCAAAAAAGGCTGTGTCATATTATTTTAGTGGATGACGCCGAACTAACAGCTGCAACTGCTTGATTGTAGTATTTATTTTCGATACGAATCGATTTCATTCGATTTATTCGATTTAGATCCAAAGCCTAATAGGAGTGATGTATTTCGGGCCGTCGGTGATTAGTTCCTACGTGATGCGCTTACACATAAATCGTTTGATTCGCATTATACCATTCGTATTATTAAATGCCTGTGAGAACTTCTTATTATGCGAACGTGATGGAATGTAGAAATAAGTTTAGGTTAATTCTCTCCGTTTGTTTTCGGACAATAAAATTTTCATTAAAGTTCAATAAGTTCAGAAATAACGGTTTGTTTATAAAATTTAATAAAAACTATGATGTAAGTAGTAGATGAATTCAAACAGAGTACTTACTTAATGCAATGCAGGAATAAGTTTAGCTTAATTCTCTCCGTTTGTTTTCGGACAATGCAATTTTCATTAAATTTCAATAATTTCAAAAATAACGGTTTGTTAATAATATTATTGTTATTTATTATTTATCAAATTATTATAATAGTTATAATAATAATATAACAATAATATATTTATATTTTGACGTTCATAAGTATACATTTTGTTACCTATAGAATAAATGATTTTAGAATTTAGCATTTAAAGAAATAAGTTTAGCTTAATTCTATCGTTTTTTTTCGGACAATACAATTTTCATGAAAGTTCCGAAAAAATTTTTTGTTTATTTATATTTACGAAATAAATAAGAATAAAGTAGATATATTTTCATATGTAAATAGAATTAAGGCTGTCCGTGGTACATAATAGATTTATTTATAATTCACAGAACAGTCACCTTTCAGTTTTCCTCATTTTGATATCTTTTTTTATAACGTTAACATACTAATAATATTAGTACATAGGTAGGCTTATTTTCGACTGAAACTTCAGCAAAATTCCTAGCGTAAATTGATATCTTCAAGCCAAAAAAAGTTCATTATATTTTATTTGGAACCAGTAACTCGCCCAATGAAGTGTAGAGCAGGCACATTTTTTGTTGTGTCATTGAACATTTAAGGCAAACAGTCGGATGTTAATCCGAATTTTGTTTTGCCGGAAAACCCAGTTTCAGAACCGTAACCTAAAATAGTTTAGAGTTCTCCATGAACACCATATTTTTTTATTTATTATTAGTCTTTGAATTTGTTAGCTTTAACCACAGAATAGATACCTAAATAAGTAATTTGGTTGAATCTTGTACTAGAAAGTTGTTTTACTCCCAGGTACGGAAAATATGTATTTATACCTAGCATTGTTGATGCGCAATTTATATTAATCACCTTTATATATACGGTTGTAGCCTGGTATTATAATTAAAAACAGACGTTCTTAATTTTAATACCAAGAAATTAACAGTGTCCGTATCTAGTTTTATTAAAATTCCATGAGCAAATCAAACTTATTACCGCGATCACAGTTTCATTTTATGACCATTTTACGGCTTTCCGAATACATTTTATCTAATTAAAATCATTCAGTGATTTATGTTTTGTTTTAGAGACTTTTAAAACGTTGGCAACCTTTTAATTTTATTGTCTGTTTATTGCCACGAAAACCTGACTTAATTATTATAGCGTAAAATGAAGTGGGTATTTTTGCTGTTAACCTTATCGCAGTTTTAGAGGTTTTTCATATTATATACTCATGTGTTAGAATATCTATTAATTGTCATTGAAATATATATAAAGTACCTACTAATCACAAGTTATTTTATCAGCCGCGAAAACGGAGGTTATTCATAAGTTTTGTTGAATTTTATATTTGAGTATGATGATGTATTTAGAGCAATGTTGGCCTAGTGTCTTCACCGTTTGACCCTCATCCCTGAGGTCGTAGGTTCGATCACCTGCTTTGCACCAATGGACACATTCTATGGTGGACGAAGGAAAACATCGTGAGGAAACCGGCTTGCCAACCCAAAAAGTCGACGGCATGTGTCAGGCACAGGAGGGTGATCACCTACATGCCTATTTCATTGACAAATGATCATAAAACAGATACAGAAACCTAAAGCCCAGTCCTAAATAGGTTGTAGCCACTGATTTATTTATTTTTATTTATGACCATGTAGTTAGTCATGCAAGCACAAATTCGTATAAGCATACACAAACTTTTCGGAAACTAAAAGACATATAAATATGATACTTTTTGAACTAAATTTAGTAGTTCTTGAGAGGATGATATATTATATAGTTATTATGACTGGTAAATTTTTTAACTTGTATTAATGGTCGACCTACTGAGTTCTTCTTCTTCTGAGGACGGAGTTTAATGATCTATAAACTTAGGCTTAAATAACTTTCATACTATTATTCTATATAAAAATTATTATTTATATAGAATAATATTATTTTACATAAAATTAGAATTAACTATTTACTACGCTAACTGGTTTGTTGAATAACGCTTTATACCTTGCGGTGTCTACATTTAATTCTTATTTCGTGAATACCTCATAATACCATCGCTACATTTCCTTATCATTTCTATTTAGTACCCATAGAATAAATAAAAGAAATATTTGCCCTTGCATTAGTATAAAATATTCAGTTGACCTCCAAATACTGCATACCAGTGTCATAATGTGAAATCGCGCACAAACAAAACCCTACTGACTGATCGTCAGCTAAAAAATAAAAAAAATATTTAAACTCTGATATCCTAAACCAATATATTTTTGGTCCCCATCTATATTGACGTGAAACTAGAACAAAACTATTTTTGAGAGGTTTAGTGCCGCCTCTTAGTAGTATTTAACCCTCGTTGGTGTGCTGTACCTATTCTTTACCAAAGACAAGTAGACTTTCAGAGTCGAAACTTCGAACGACGTACGTCAAATAGAAAAATATAGGTTTATTAATTTATTCATTTACAGTATAGATTCCAAACACCAATTGTAATAGACTAACTTACAAACTACGTTGAACTTCTAACAAAATTTGTTTCTTAAAAATAATGCAACATTGATCTCTTACGCTGGCCAAAGACGGACCGCATGTTGCACCTGAGACCGACTGCTCTAGAGCGGTCGCCGCACGGCGACCTGCAGTTTCCATACAAAATTCATATCCGCAATACACGGGCCCCTCCAGCAGTTCCTGAGCGGTCGGAGCGGTCGCTTTGCGGTCGAGTTTCGCCGTGCGGTCGACTGCTTAGAGCTGCCGGACAAACCATACACGGACCGCTACAAGCGGTTGCTGCCGACCGCGCGTCACTCCCTCCCCGCTCCCCGCTGAGTACCAATCCCTTCCTCTCTTGATTGTAGTATTGGACGCAGCCACATACGGTGTCTTCTACGCCTACGCTTGCGTAATAGTATTACAAGAAGCAGTGTTTCTTCATCGAAATCCATCTTGTAAATGAACTCGCATCAGTATTTTTCGATCGAACACAACTGCTCCAAGCAGTCGTAGTAGTGTACGACTTTAACGCGAACAGTCTACAGCAGTCGGCCTCAGCTGCAACATGCGGTCCGTCTATGGCCAGCGTTAGTCATCCCATACCTGTCACCTCAGTTCTGCACCAGAACTGTAACGGTTAAGCAACGAGATGATAAACGGAATTGTTTACTGCTGACGGATGACAGTTCGTGAGGTCCACTCATAAAGCATAGCAAGCCTCGGGGATCTAAAATACTTTTCAGGCATACAGTCTGAGCAATCCCGGAAACTGCCCATGCAGACAGTTCCACCCCTCAAAACATTTAGTGCAAATTAATTAGTTATTATATGGAAGGTAAAATTAGCGCTGTCTTTACTCAAAACATCTAAGGGAATGACATCTTAAATTTAACATATTTTATGGTCTACTATTGTAGACTAAATAACGTCTTCGTAAAATTTAATATAACCTACTATTTATATGAGGACTATATTAAAAATAACACAATAAAATCTAGTCAAATAAATTAATTATTATAAAAAATGTTTCATTGCTTTCGTAAACCATTTTACCAATTACCAAACTTATATATAATGATATAAAATCTCTAAAAGCCGGAATCACTTAAGCGCCGGAAATGGCCACAACTTATCGCCAAATAAATCAAAATTGCACTTTTTTCAACGACCATAGACAAAGGTGCCGACACAATTACCAAAAATGACTTGGCACCATAATTTTGGCTAATCGTAACTAATTCCTCAAACGACCAATTACTTACACAAACTCCCACAAAATTTGCGGAAACGATCCCAAAATGTCCATTCATAAAAATTTTACGAGAGCAACCTCATTATATACTATTTATAATGACATCTGAATTCTCTCCTAATATCCTGCAAATAGATCGCGTTGAACGTTTACTAAACACTAACTTAACTATGAATTCTCATCTCAATAAATTAATAATTTTAGATTATAATTATTTTAAGTATGTTCAAGTATGGATGACGTTTTTAACCATTTCGCGTCCCATTAAGTGAACGCCAAAATGTCATAAACAAGAATTGTTAAATGTTATCCCATATTTTTTAATTGACTTGAAAAATAACCAAAGCAGGACTTTTTTTTATTCTAGGTTATAGTCACTAGAATAAAATTAGTGTGTTCGTAATAATCTTATGAATAAGGTGATTAGCATTTATCTAAAATATGAAAGTGCTCAATCAATGTTCAACTAGCTCGACTTGTCAACTTTACGATCCATTTAAAACTTTCAAATTTAGATTATATATATACTTAAAATTATTTTGTAACCAATGTCTGTATCTAAATTAGTGATAATCTATCATTTGAAGCATATAGGGGACTATAGACACGCATTCAGGTCTTTATTCTAGATCACCTACGTACCTACTAGAATCTAGTTTCATGATCTGCCAACTACTTTTTTATATATAGGCATATGGTCTAAAATAAAGCACAGAACAGAACTAGCTGGTTCTTGCTGGACCAGACTATCCGATTGTCTGTAGCATCATGATGCTGATCTCAAATTCTATGTCTCTAACCTAAGAACCCCAGTTATTTTAGCTGATCAAAAACTTAGTAGTACAATTTGTATACAAATAAAAGTAAAGCAAAATCAATGAAACAGACACAGAAATCTGTCCAATTAAAGGGTTAAACAGTTAACTAACTCCATTGGCTCTGCGTCCCAAAAAGTGACTTGGTCTCCGAAATTAGACTAACAGCCAGTCCTGTACCACCTTCCGCCAAGTGAAGGCTTTCAGCTGCAGCAGGCCCTCATTCACTCTGTCGATCCAGCGGTACCTAAGCCGACCTACTGGTATCCGACCACTAAGTCTCCACCGCCCGATCTTGTCCCATGCACTCTACTCACTAAGGGTTACATGACTTTTTATAAATCTTCCTTTAATTCACCAACGTGTCAAGTCGTGCAAAGTTGTTAGTGTAGTGTGTATTAGTAGTAAATGGTAATTAATCCGGATACTCGCCAATATCGGTCAGCGATCTTAACATTTATAGCTTGTCATTACCGGTAATTAACACTTGACAAAATTCAATGTGAAAGTACAATTTGTTGAACTAGCCTAGTCGTTAAAACTGAATCAAAATGTTTAACTGATGTGTATAAGCGTTTCTTAATTTAAATAATTTTGCTAGTAGACATTCATTGATTGTCATTGTCCACTGACTATACGTTCTTACTCAGCTGAAGTTGCAATTTGATTTAATAAAATTATAGTTTGCTTATAAGCTAATTTATTATAAGGGTATCTTGGTATATTTGACAATAATAACCCAGTGGCGCTTCAGCCCTTTTTGTTGGCATCAGATCATTTTTATTTCATAGACAAGATTTTTAGATTTTAGCCGGTTTCCATGATGTTTTCCTTCACAGTACTAGCGAGTCTTGCGCATCTAACACACAGACAGAAAGTCCATTGGTGCACAGCCGGGAATCAAACCTCCGTAGGTATGAGAGTAGTAGGTACGGTAAAGTAAATAAAAATGCTAAAAACAACAATTGAATTTTCCAACAAAAACTGTTGTTAGCTGGGAAATTTTTGATGTCTTTTCTCTGTTTAGAAAAAAAAATTGTCACTTGTTTGTCATACATCTGTAGATGCCTTTCAAAGTGTTTCACAGCTGGAGTAGGTATGAGGTCCGATCTCTTTAGTCTGTTTTAAAAAATTTGTATTACAGTTTGACACAAATATTATGTAGGTGATACGAAGTTCACCGGTTGATATACATAGTTATATATAAAGAATAACTACTGATATACGACCTGTCTTACGTATAA
Organism: Pieris melete; assembly: GCA_963693345.1. Lineage (NCBI taxonomy): Eukaryota > Metazoa > Arthropoda > Insecta > Lepidoptera > Pieridae > Pieris > Pieris melete. The sequence continues at coordinate 2,177,822 of CAVNZK010000002.1, read as the reverse complement.
AAGAATCGATACTCAGATTGTAATAGGATTCTTAATTATCCTATAGAAACATTTAAAAATTACGTGACAATTTCACGTCAGACAAGGTGCTAATGGAGTATCTCTAGTTATCTTTCAAAAGAGACGGATATATGAAATTGGTACAATAAAACGCTTAGGAATAGGTTTATCGCGTCCACTTCCTATGGCTCTAATACCCAAAACAAACAATAACGAACAAAGGAGTCCTAATAAAAAAAGTGTGTTTTTATAGCGCCACGAGTGTGAGGTCGGTACGAGGAATGTTGGCGCCTGTCTGAGTACGTATACCTGTTCGTTTATCAATGGACCGAGAAAAAATACAAAAAGACGAAGTATCAAAGTGCTTTATCAATTGCGTCCGGGAAGGGTTGTCCTGCTCTCGTAAATCATTTCTCAATTTACGACACTTCTTGTCATAGAAATTTTCATAATTTTAGTACTATCAAGTAGTTATGTATATCAATTACAATTTACAAGTGACCCAAGTATTCCCAATGGAACCTGAGCTTCTTTGTACATATAGCATGCAGAGATCCCAATGTCTTACAGAAGCTTGTGGTGAAGGTACAATACCTCGAGGCCGAGTCTCTACTCGCTGGACCGACCAAGTTAAACACACACACACATTACACATGTATTTTAACGGTACATAAAAACGCGCTCGTATTAAAATATATTTCACAATTTAAATAAATACATATGAATATTTCGATTACTCCGATTACCTTGTAATTTACCGAACATACCAAGCTACGGCTGCCTTGAACTACGATGATTAACTATGCCGCACTAAACGTTTAACATTAATTCAAATTACCAATATGTCCCAATTCGAAGGGAGTCCAACCACATCAGATCAGATTAGACTCCCCAAGAAAAAAGGCCGCCTCAAACAATTCTGGCGACAGTCTGAAGTTAAGTGCGTGGCTCAAGAAAGAATATTGGCGAAGCATTGGGGATTCTCTCTGCCCCACCAGAAAAATAAGTCAAAGTAAGTAATATGTGCCAATATTTTGCCATAAATACTCACATTTTGGTTGATGGAACCCGTAATTAAACACATTTTCCTCCAGTGAAAGTGTATTTTTTCGTAATGTTGTTGAAGTACATCAAGGCATCGGGAAAACACATGTCAAAATCTGTTACACTGGTCATGCAAGTAGGTGATCAGCCTTTTTTACTTACCAAACAATAATAATTTTGTCACCCGGTAACGGACCAAGGACTCTGAATTATATTGTTAAAAAGGCGTTTTAAAGGTCACGAATAAATGTATAAATTGTGAATCTACCTAGTGTTGTAGTTGAAATGAGGTAGGATTCTAATAGTGTAAAAATATCTTACTAAATGGTTTGATATTGAATGAGCAGTGTTGGCCAAGTGCCTTCAGCGTACGACTGTCATCCCTGAGGTCGTAGGTTCGATCCCTGGCTGTGCTACAATGGACGTGTGTCAGGCACAGAAGGCTGATCACCTACTTGCCTATTAGATTATAGTATAAGATCCCGCTATACAACGACCTTCACCGAGATGCTTATTTAATGAAACTTATTTTTTATATTTAATTTAATATGTTAATAAATATAATCCATATGGGTTGTCTAGCAAATTTCAGTCCAGAGTATGTTTAATTAATATTTAAAAAAAAAAATTTTTTTTATAATTTGCATGTAGTAAATTTTTTGAACTTTTTTCAATCAATATTTTTAATCAGGGTAGTATTATATATGTATCACTATAACCTTCTTTTATACTAAAGATGTATATATACTTTAGTGTCACATAAAAAATATACACATAAATAATTAATTCAGTAAAAACAACCTAACGTTTGCATATTCTATGGGCTTCATACTTTTGATTGGTATAGAATTTATCTAATAATCATACCGGTGAAATGTTTAAAAAAATATTTTTTTTTTAATTAATTAAACATACTCTGGACTGAAATTTGCTAGGCAACCCATATGGATTATATTTCTTGACATATTAAATTATATATAAAATAAGTTTCATTAAATAAGCATCTCGGTGAAGGTCGTTGTATAGCGGGATCTTAGACCATTAATAAATGATCATGAAACAGATACAGAAAACTGAGGCCCAGGCCTAAGAAGGTTGTAGCGCCAAAATTAAAAAATGGATAAACCATAAACACTGCTCCCTAGTGTTATGATATTAGCCTACATATCCTGTAATCGTATATAGCCTGCGACAAGCATTGCAGATTCTATCTACAATATTCTATGACAAGATGCCATAGATATAACATTTAATATTATATAGATTTTTAGTATCCTTTCGTACGGACATATAATGTAATCTTTAAAAAAATTATAACATTCACATCTGTAAAAACATCAATACATAAGGTTCTAACTATGTACCATGCTTCATTCTCGCGAAAGATCATACAATATTAATGTTGAACCAAATTTATTACCACTTTAGTAATAAAATCCCTCTTTAGTTGATAATAGATGACCCAGTGAACTGCGTATCACCTACATGTAATTTTGTCAAACCTTAATAGAAAATTTTTAAAATAGACGAATGATATCGAATATCATACTATGAAACACAACTTTCTGAAGGCATAATAACCACAAGTGACAATTTTTTTATTTATAAAAAGAGCAATAACTTACATACATTAGATATTTTTCAGCTGGGAACAGTTTTTATTCGAAAATACCATTTTTGTTTTAAATACTTTTCTTTATTTATCATTTATGTTTCCCACCGTTGAAACCTTCCCTGAATTTCCACAAATATTTCAAGATGGTAATAAGCCAAATTGATCCAGCCATTCTCGAGTTACAGCGACACAAGAACAGAAATTAATTTGAATAAATATATAGATTTCAATCATATTGCAAACTGTCAATGTCAAATGTCTAACGCAAGTTGAGCGTACATCAAAAACTGTAAGATTCCCTGTACGTATATGCAATAAGTTAGAAACATTGTCACATGTAGGCTCGCCACCCCGGTGTAGGGACGTAAATATACCGAGTAAAACCTAACACAACTCAAGATGAACACGACAAAACTGATAAGAAGTGCCGCGCCTCGCCGAGACATCCCAATTTAGTACCAGCCCTCACAGATAAGGCTATTATTGCTTTTAACTATACTCGCGATACGCTAAATGTGTTTAAAATCACCTTATTGTGTTTTTTAAGATAAAATAATGGTTTAGTGGTTTTGGGTTTTAATTGATTTAAAACTGTGTAGGCGGTTATTGAAGTTATTGAGTTGAATTATGAAAATACAATGTCTAGCGAGGTACGGTCGCCCACATCTTACATTTTACAGTATCGCAAACATGTCCCGAGATTGTAGTGTCGCTATTTATGAGATCACTTATTATTGATATCTTTGATTTTTGTGGACAACATAATGCAGAGAAAGTCTATCTCCAGAATATCGTAAACTTGAATTAACATTGAGACATCACAAAATAACATTGCTCTATTATTCATTTAGTTTCTAAGCTTTAATCAACTAAGATCAAAACCACGGAATATAGTTTTAAACAACAACAGTACAATAGGTATGTTCACAACGTTTATCAAATTAAATTTGTCCTTGCTTAAAAAGGCAATGCAGGTCCTATACTGTAGCTTAGCTTTCAAGCGGAAAATAAAACAAAAATGCGTAGTACATTCCCTAGACAATTACTTGATATTAATAGTCGAATAGAACACCTTCACAATAGTTGCCTTTTTGTAATATTCCTCCGTTCTCATGATACTTCCGACTCCATTTTGGCAGATGACCACAAAGCTGATTCCATCTGCATCGCTGACATATTGGTATGACTTAAAATACAACATAGTATTGTGTAATTCCAATGGCATCATAACACCACTTTTTAAATTGCACAATCCGTGCATTTTTATCTTCATAACAAATAGCTTATAATGGATTTTAAGTTAATTATCGTAATGGGCCAAAGTTCAAAACAATCTAAATGGAATTTATAATTGTCTATGATGTCACATGACAGGTTTCACTTATATTAGCGATTCAAAGGTGCTTGTAAAACACTTCAATAAAACACATTTGAATATTCGAAATGACACACCTGTGCCTTTCGTTGACATTCCACGACACTCAACAAATAAACGCTCATTAGCTTGACAGATTGCTTAAATTTTAATGTAATTGATTTTCGTTATATTCGGTTCGGTATTCTACTAGCTGTGTGGTTTTATACGCGTTTATTGGGTCGTGGTATAATGTTATATTGCCTTCCTCGGTAAATAGAAAATCACAAAAGTATTAGGTACCTACCTACAACAAAAAAAAATCAGCTTTAAAGTATAATAATAATTAATCAGGATATGTTAAGGTGAAAATTGTTCAAAAACAGTTTTTTTTATAGAACAGGGGGAAACGGGCAGGAGGCTCATCTGATGCTATGTGATACCGCCGCCCATGGACACTCTCAATGCCAGAGGGCTCTCGAGTGCGTTCCGGCCTTATAAAAAACCCTAAGTCGAATTGGTTCAGAAATACTTCAGTGGGCAGCAGTAGTTTCAGTCTTGGTGAACTGTATTTTAGGACGGTTCTTTGTCAGGCGAATCATCCGTAATCAATTATCAGTAAAAAAATCCTCCTTTCTTTATAATATAAAAAAGATAAGTGGTTTATAATTTACGTTTTGTGTGATACTAAAACAAATCTTATTTACTTGATTTCGATGAAAATCAGCATTCGTAGTAGTATTTTGTTAATGTGTGTGTCGTTTTATCAGGTGTGATCAGTAAAAGCATTCATAAATACATTATATTTTCATAGTAAATATTATTACATGTATTATAGTTATATGGTAAAGTTACTAAACTCATTCATACTACAGTATCTCACCCATCAAATTGTACCAGCTAGCATAGCGGTTTTTTTCTAATATAATATGTATACTAGTTAATCTCTATAAACTTTTGCTTTTGTGCCGTTAAACAATTATACACTCATAAAAACTGGTTATAGCTATTTACTGTGTGAAGATCGTCTTTGTAAAGAAGTAAATTAGGAAAGATCTTTTTTAAATAATGAACTTGTTACTTTTTAGAGCTAGGATTTTGTTTATCGGGATGAAGGTGTGTAGAACACTTATTGTCATACACGCACACAAGCATACAGCGCCGTGTGTGACCATCGAGGCTCGATTTCCGTTTAACTAATTGAGCGAAAACGACACAACACGCCATTCAGCGTCGAACTAATGAATGACCCACGAAAAAGGCAATTTGTAGTTTTTTTAACACTTCAATTTGTGCCTTAAACCCAAAAAAAGCCTCGACCAAAACCACAATCGAATTAGTGTCCCTTGTTCCAGAGATTACAGGACTGTCCGGCTCTTATCTCGCTCGTTCGTTATTTTATTGGGTTGTAGAGTAAAGTCGATAAACACGACGCATAATGGGCCATAATGAATCGTCCTCGCTAGAGGTTTGACTAATCATAAAGGTTTTATGTGTTTCTGAATGTATGACGCACTGAGCGATCAATCGGACCATTCACATTTAGGTACTACCTTTTTGCTGCAAATCAGGTCTCAAGATCTCATAAAATGTCCATGAATCATTAATAATATTCATATAAATGAATTAATATCTGTAAGATATCTTTCGACAATTATTTTTAAACTATGAAAGATATATATTCCAGATAACTGTTTCCATTAGCTGACTACTATACATTACACAACATATAATACACGTACTGTGCGTGTGTAACGAGCCGTAATAATATAACATTAATGAATAAAATGATACAAACTGCGTAAAAGAGCCATTCAGGCCGCGAATTAAAAGTGAATTAAATTGTCTAAAATGTCAAATTGCGAGGGCATGTGGCTTATTAAACTGTCTCCTATTACACCGTATATAATGTATATCAAAAATAAAGTATATTATAAGTATGATTTAAACAAATGAAGAAACGAATAAATGATGACGCAAAACGGTTCTGGATTTAAATAACATGGTTAAAACTTTGTCCTAAACCTTTTTACATTCAATTGTATGAAACAAAGAAAAGAAACATTTAAGCAGATTTTGTGTTGTTTGGTTTCGTTAGGCGCAAACCGGAATACCGGAAGGAATTGAGTTAAATTCGCTGACGTTACAGTAGTTAAATCGATACTGAAATCGATTAAAACCAAACCCCCTTCCCCTTGACCTCTTGTCAAATACTCAAAGAGTGATTGTATGCGTAAACAAACATTTCTAGACGTGAAAAGTGCACAAGAAAAAATTGATTTCAGAGACTAACTGATTCACCCTTTATCCGAACGATACATACAGCTTGTAACATGTCTGCCAAAGCCAGCACCTTATAATAAAGAAACATGTAATCGGTGTAACAGAAGGATTGTCATAACTACAGAATATACATCCCGGTATAATGTCAAATGTTTAAAATGTTAGTGTGCAAATGTTTTGTGTACGTATATAAACGAGCGATGTAAGCGTATTAGTGTGCGAATAACGTGTATTAGTGTGTCCGTGTGCGTGTATAAGTGTCATGGAATAGTGACCGTTCACCGCCACTAATGACTTCCGCTATTTTTCTACACGCTAATTATATTACTCTGCGGACATATAGACAAAGGCTTTGTTTAAATAACACTCATACGTTATTATTATAATTACTTAACCTTACGCAAAATGGGTTTCTATATAATAAAATTGTATAAAGACTCACAAAACAACTATTATTGTTACTTAATATTTCCGCCTAAAATTCTCAAGCTGATATCTTGCGCATACTGCTTGACTCTTATATTTATCACATCAGAATAATCAACACAAAGATCTTTAATTATTCTGATATATTTAATATATGTAAAAAACTATAATATAAACTTCGAAATTCATTACAGCTGCTTGGCAGCCTTTGTGGTTTTATTAATATAAGAATTTTCAAACTAAAAACTAAACTATGAAACTAAAGCTTGATTCACCGAACTACTAATTTAATTTTAATTTATGTTGTTTTATACTTATTAATATATTTAACATCAATTAAATCTAAAACTCATGCATGACTATTAATCGTCCTTGATGACGCGTCCTTTTATTCAGGCATATTATTCATTTCCACCTCTTACATTTTCCACTTATTATTCTTTTGTCACCCGGTACCCTTCTCTAGTGATACCCCGCTATTAGTTTTAAATCGTATTTCTTGTTCCAGCTACCGCGCGAGAATAATTAATTTTATTTTAAAATTATTAAACGTCTGCGTGAGCCACAGAGGCGGTAACCTTATCATCAAAATCCAGACGACGCTACGAGCATTGTCACAGCCTATTGATTTGGATGATTTAATATTACCCGTTACAAACACGGTAAATGAATTATAATAAAAGCGTGCTGGTCGTCATCGAAACAAATGGGTTGTACATGTCGCCGCCCACGCGATGTCACCGCTATAACTTTATAAACGATGCATAAGAGATAAACAGTATCGCTATCTAGGTATTTTCGACTAATTACGTAATATACCACCTTGGAGATTGCGTTCCAAATTTGAATTGTGCTATGGATGAGTTTGTTACGAGGCTGAATTTGAATTTTCGTATTTTACAAGCCATGCCATATTATTTTTACGTATTGTAATACTTTTGCCTCGTAACTATAACTCATAAGGTAGTATATGTTTGAATATAATTGGCGTATCTAATAATGAGCTTTTAAAATATTTTAATTGAAAGAAAATTCAAACACAAACATGGCTTTATACTTTTCGTCCAGTTTTATTAAAGATTATTATAGGCTTTAGAAGATAGGTTGATCAATGTTGGCCTAGTGGCTTCAGCTTCCCCAAAGGGTCCAAGCCTTGACGTGGCAAGGGCGGCTCTAAAACCTTGAGTATAAGCTAGCACTTTAGGAAAACCGATTGGAGCGATGGTACATTTCTCAGTAGGCTTCTTTAAACGGATGGATCTCGGTGAACAACAGGTGCGTGAAGCACGTAGAAGTAGTGCTCTTTGAGGGAAGGTGTGCTTCATCGATTTTCGAACGTGGGATGCCCGGCTTGCAAAGCCAGCGTTTTTAGCTCGTCATATTTTGGTGTATCATGTTATCTGGGGTGCAAGCCAGCACCTTGGGTAAATTTATGGACCGAACTTTGTAGTAGCCTTTAAAGGGCAGAGGTGCATTTAACTGCGCACCTGGGATGTCCAGCTCGTTTAACTGGCGTTGGTTAATCTCAAGATCACTGCTGTTGGTACACTGGTCTTGAAACTTGTGGAGTTGCCAGACTTCAATAGATCGCGACCCCGGATGGCGAATAAGGGTCCCGCGTGGGTACCGGTTGGACTTCCGACATCTAACTGACTTGGACCAAAAACTGAACACAACCGTTTTTGAATCGGTTATGACCGCTGTTGAGCGCATATTTTTGGCGCTGAATTGGAAGCGCTTGCGTTTCTTTTTACATTTGTAATGCTCAGTAGTGCTTCTGTAAGTGGTGGGTGAATTTCTGATTATTATTATATGGATCTACGTTTTATTCAACCTAACCTTAACTAATGTGCGAGTGCTCAAGACTTTTTAGTTCAGAGTTTGACAGAGTGGATTGTTAATATAGGGATTGTTCAGAAACCATACATGGTTCCAGATAAAAACAACTGAGTGATGGTGGTGGTGACCGTGATGGTCTGATTACGGTTTTTATAAACAATGTCAACTTACTGTCGGTTGCTTTAACAATTCAGGGTAGAGGTTGCGTTGCTTGGAAAAAATTGGAAGCATTACAGTTATTGGTCCTTATTTTTCCCCAAATAAAACGCTGGCTGAATCTGAAACTTTTTTGTCCGAATTGAGCTCTCTTGTGTCTACCGCTCGATCTTACGGTATCGTACGGTAAAGAAAACGGCATGTATAGACTCAAAAAGGCGACGGCGTGTGTCAGGCGCAGAAGGCTGTTAGAAAAAACAAATGATCACGGGACAGATACAGAAATCTGAGGCCCAGGCCTAAAAGGAATTTTGGATAAAGGTTGATCATTCACTAGGTAATTTTGCTATCGTAGTACAAGAATTTCGAATAACGTATAAACGTTCTTGCCTCTTGAAGAAATAAATAACAAGTAAGAAAATACTCCAATCCATTTTTTATTATCTTTAAATTGGGCCAATTTTACCTTAATTAACAATATACCTACTACTTTTGAAACAAATAGCCCGAAGCAACGGAAGAGCTATTGAATATCATTAAATGACATATTATAATAATGACAGTTTGTCATTATTATGGGTCGCCGCTAAAATTATGCGGTGTCGGAATGCTTGTGCGCAGTCTGCTTAGCCATTTATAATGCGGACGAAACCACAAACAATTATATATTTTTTGAAAGCATTTGGTTAATTTGCCCAGCTTTTGCGAAACGGTTTTTGTTTTTAACCTATATTTAGTGTAACGTCTATGCTTACTCAATGAAGAAATACCACCATTCAATTATTTTAAAAAATATCTATGTATTAGATAAATGGAATTTAATTATGTTAGTACCTACACATATAGTGAACCAACATATAAAAACTGCGAGGACATAAGGACTCTCAATATAAAAGATATTTTATTTAAATATGCCCATTGTTTACAATAAAATACTAGAAGTTTCATGAGTTTTAAATATTATCTGACATAAATCTTAATATTACTTTATTAGCTCGTAAACAATATTAGTTTTATAGATACAGCTTAAATAGAATTTATATTCCATCCTATATTCGATTTACTTTATATAAAACAGGGGGCAAACGGGCAAGAGGGGGCCTCATAGCCTAGCGGTCTTATTAAGTGGCAGCTAGGTTGGTAGTGGTACCGGGTTCGATTCCCGGTTCGAGGGCAAGTTTTAATTTAATTTAAAATTTGTTCTCGGCCTTTGGGATGGTTGTGCGGTACCGGGCGAGTGCCTAAGCCGTACATGGAGGACATGGTCGAATTTCTAAGGCAAAAATAACGAAATCTAAAAATCCTATACTTGACGCTAGCTAATGCACAAATCGTGCCAGAGCCATAATAAAAAAAAAAACGGGCAGGAGGCTATTATGACTGCCAATGGACACTCGCAGTGCCAGATATAAGTGCGTTGCCGGCTTTTTAAGATTTGGATTCTTTTCTTAAAAAACCCTAAGTCAATGTGGTTCAGATATACAGTGGGCAGCTGGTTCCACATAGTGATGATGGTGCGCTTCAAGTGTCTTAGAATTTCGGGTTCCAATCGACAAATGTTCAACTATAACTTCGCAATATCCAATACTTATAATATTATGTTATCGTAATAATAAATATCGATTTTCTATGTTTAAAGCCGTGATTAGTGTTTGACCTTAAACAATAATTTTCACATCTATAATACTTTAAGCAAGTATGTATGTATGTTCAGTAGGATAAATACATTTTGTGGAACAGTTGGTTGTTTTTAATGGTTGATAAAACGCAACTAGGGCGTAATGCAGTATCTTATTGTGGATAGTACGTAGATACTATTAGTACATTCATGTTTTCAATGCATTGTAATTTGTTATATACCTACTAAGATTATTGCTTTTTATAACTAAATACAAAGACAATTAATTACAATTTATCTAACTAATATACCCGCTTATTCTTAAAAAATAAATCAGACTGCAATAGGCTGAGTACTCATCACTCTTTTCATCACAGCGAAAACTCAATTTCACAGAAAGAGAGAAAAGCTTACTTTGGTTACTGAATGATATTTTATGAATAACGGGAATGGACTCCCCCCTGATATGGATCACAGGGTTTTTAATACTAAGCTAAGAGTATAGTAAAACATTAAGATACAAAATTACTTTACGGATTCCTACTAATACCATATAGATATAATGTTATTTATTTGATAGTAAACAACCTCTAGAACTACTGAAGGAATTTTGAAACTTCTTTTACTTGTTATATAGACAATTCCTAATAGGAATTGTCTATGTATTTGTATGTCCTCGCAATCGAAGTAATACTAGTTAACATATCCGCGAGTTTTACGATCAACTGAAAAATCGATTCTGTGGCCCCAGCGTGGCTTACCAAGTGTTGCCAGTACGGCATTGAAGGATATACAAGAAAGCACGTACGAGTAAATGAAGGAAATCGAGCTACGATTGATCCTACGTGACTTCTAGCTCTATAATTTGTAGATAATAATGCGAACTTGGCTCTTTGTTGCGCATAATATTGTGAATGACAGTTTTACAATATTATTTCAATGCAGAAATAGAAAACTAATTGGTTCTATTTTTGAAAAGTATTCTTACTAGCTTACACGTACTATATAAATATAAAATAAGTAAGGTGGAGTATTTGTTCTTTTTTCAAGATTGGAACCTGTTTTCCCTTTCTCCATTAATATTGTAAAACTATGAAAGTGTTATTCACAATATTATGCGCAACAAAGAGCGAAGTTTCAAATATAGAACCTATTAGTCTTCTATTTCTGCAACAAACGTATGTTTTAACGATCCAAGGGTATTATAACCGTACATCAGAAACACATTGGAATCGGAATATCCTAAGTGTTTCGAAATTAATAAGAAATTTTTAAGTTAACCTAACCTTTAAATGAAACCCTTTTTTTAAATGTTATGTCCACCGTAATGTCGTATATTTTAGAACATTAGATTGTAACTTAATATAGAAAATTGTAATATAGAATTCTTGGTTCTCATCTAGGGATGGGACAGAGGGCATCCACAGTGAGTTTCCATCGCGCTCGTATTTTTCTTCACTTATAGTCTTTCCGCCTCTCTTTGCCTCATCTGCAACTGTACGACGCCAGGTTTGCTTGGGACGGCTATGCTTCAGCTTTTCTTGCGGGTTCCAATCATGCGTTTGCTTGGAGATATAATTGACACTCTTCGGAGTGTAGGACCTATCCATTTCCAGTTGCGATCTGATATGTTATATTTAAAAAAATACACCAAGGCTTCTATGACTTGTCATTTGTAAGGATGGTAATAAACCCGGATCGGCTTCTTAAGGTCGCAATTTTTTGCATTACAGATACACCTTGCGTTGTTATTCATATACCTTTAGTACGTATACCTACGTAACATATGTTAGGCATATAATTAGGTGAACGTGGTGTCATAAGAGCTATATAGACGAAACATTCAATGGATAAGCCTTATGTAACGTCTTATGTATCGTATAAATATTTTTAAGCGATTATCAAATGTTTAAAAATGTTGACGTTGGTATTTCCCTTACCGTTGTTTGACACTTAAAGAGACAACATTTATACACCGAGATGTGCGTCAGCTGAAATATTGTATTCCTGAAGTTTCACTACAAGTTTGTTTGTTATAAATTTCATATATGCTATAAGAAATTAAGACGAATTAAATCAACAAAATCAAATGAAGACTAATTAAATTTTTTAAAAAATAGATACAAATTTTAATTCAAACATTTTTCGATTTGACGTCATTAAGATACTTTAAATAATTTTATATACGTATAATATTATTTACCTGTTACCCTATTATGGCGACTCAAACAACTAAACCATGTACTAGTATACATTTATAATGTTTCCATTTAAAGTCGTTACATTAAAGCAACTTTCAAAATTATTCAGAAAATAGAAGAGATATATAGAGTAGCAATCAAGAAACAGAGTCGTATAATTAGCTTATCGTCTGTAGATCGGTTAACGATGTCCGATCATGCGCGCGCGCATTGGCGAGCTCTGCGCCAATCGCGTGCGTTCAACATAGATCCTTCGGGTATTTACACATCTGATAATCCGATGCTCGCGTACAATTGCTGTAACTATTTTGGGCGGTGCGATGTATTAGTAATATATTTAATAAATTTTCGTATTTCATTCATTATATTTCATTAATGTAAATTTATTTTTCTTAAAATTCAAAATCCATATTGAGTTTATCAGTGTCCTTTTCAAGTACAGGTTAAGGTCACCAGGAAAGTTGTTTAAGGCTTATACAACAGCCACTGTGAATGAAAAAAACATACGCGTCGAATAAAATATTTCCTCTTCTTTCTATTTTTTTAAGTTAGCACGGAGCACTTCACCTACGTTGTAGGTGCCGACGCAATTTAGCACTTTATTTAAAGCCATTAATTATTAGCCATTATTTAGGTGTCCATGACAGTTTTTTATCATAAGATCGAGAATTGTATCGTTTTCATAGCAATAGTGCGAATTACAGAGGTTTAAATACTGTGATATGTGAGAAAACCTTAAATAGGTTCACCAGGCATGATACAAAGGTACATTACATGAGTCTTCTACCGATATTTACTTTAATTTTTTTAAACGACAGCAATAATATTATAATATATATTATGAGTATTTCATAACTCGGTGGGTAATATCGCGTGTTGGCTCTCAGCGTAGCGTATGTACGTCAAAAATGTATTGGATTTTGACATAAGGGAGTCATAGTTCGCGCCGAGTCTTGTTTCTGCATCTTACCCTGAAAGTGTGCATATGACGGTTTCTAGCATTTGAAGGTATTTAAATAAGTTTTAAAGTCCTTTTGTTTACTGGTTTGGACGAGTGAGATGTATCCACACCTTTATAGTAACGATTCTTTTCGGTTATTACAATAATTCAAGCACGATTGCGTTTAATTGTGTCTGAACGTGGAAGACGAGTTTGTGGAAATCTAGAATCAGTTTAATCGCATCTAAGTATAATAATATAAAATCGATTCTTGTTGAGAAAATTATATCACGTCTAAAATTAAATATTACATTGATAGATTATTGTTGGACGTGCTCTGAAGTGCCTACTGGTATACAATAGATATACCTAGTTAAGGTATATAGCAGTCACGAGTGCCTCTTATCATTCTCCATACAATTTAAAAGATTATTTATTATATGATTTTGTCCCATTCGGTGTCGAGACCCTTGATCCGTGGGGTCCTAGCGCTTTAAGGCTTTTTAAAGATATTTCAAAAAGGTTAGTCGACATCACAGGAGACCGAAGATCTGGCAGCTACCTCGGACAAAGAATTAGTCTAGCAATTCAAAGAGGGAACGCTGCCAGTATCTTCGGAACCATGCCTAAAGGGACTCCTTTTAATGATATATTTTAGTTTATGTTAAGTTTATCTAGTATATTAGTAGTATTTCAATGTATATTATTTTATTATTATTAGTTTATTGTGAAAAAAAGTATACATTAATGTATTATTAATATTTAAAAGAAACATAAACGTTCCAAATCCAAAGGAAAACAGAAACAAACCAAATGAATTGAAATAAAATGTTAAATGTGCTGTAAAAACTACGTCTCGTAGTTATTACGATTGGCATTTTGTATGTGGAATCCAAGCGTAAGTTAGTTAAACCTAATCTCTACAACAAAAGCTTTTTTAATAATTTAATGGAAACATCCGCCTAATGTGAAAATAGCTTTTATCTTAATATTCACCTCCATCAATTTAGCAACGGAAGCCTAAAAACCATCGCCAAAGAATTGAGTAATGTTTTTACCGCGCCTCACCGCTAGATGGAATGGAGCCCTCGTACATAATCAAACCACATGCAGAGCAGTAATTGCCTCCACATTCAAAGACCCGCTCACATCACGCCGTATAATGACAAAAATAGTCCAAAAAATGCCTCATATGAGATATTTTTTCATGAGTTCGCGCGGAGCTAAATTACGAAATAAAAGATTAACTTAAAAGATCAATAAACTTAATAAATGATCTCAATAATTGTTGTATTACGGACACAATGGTGCGGCGTCGTGAGACGTCATTACGGCGCGAACATCATTAATTTATTCGCGGCTTTTTGACGTAAAGGCAATGGCGTCTGTCAGATTTGAAAAGAGGCGCTGCTGCCACCTGTTGGTAGCAAAGCGAATTAGACATTGGACCCCGCTGCGCTCACTTGATACTGCTTCTGGAATGACTCGCTAGGATACGATTGCAATCACAAAGGCTGTTAATTATCAACACGTTTAACTTCTATAATTGCAATCAATTTAGGGTCATGCAAAAAATGCCGATTTTACAATTTGAAACCGAAATTAATTCACATTATCGACTAGTCACTGTTATATATGTTTCTTAAGTAAAATTGCTTGAAGACCATTAAATTTGTTCCCAAAGATATCTAGGTGCCTTGGTATGAATCATAACCTAAAAATTTACATGATATTAATACGTAGAACTTCATATTAACCATCAAAACTCATTCGAAAAAATGAAGCTGCCAAAAAACTTGAACCGCCTCAAGATTAGATTTTGTTTTTGGTAGCTAATTGCGTTTTATCAAATTAAAGCAATTCCCGCGCGGAATGATTGATAATGTTTGACGTGGATCCGTTCCCACTAGTTTTACAGAATAAACTGTTTTCATTTACACTAATATTGCTCATTTGTCTTAAAGAACTTCATTGAATTGCCTTTACTTTTTAAGTTCCCATGTTAATAAATTAAAAAAAATAAGAAAAGTCGTTGTTCGTGTTACTCTTAAGTAAATTGTTCTATTGCAAAAAGTAAATGTCAGGGCTGGGTATACTCAAAGTACTTTCGGAGGAGAATGTCATAAATTGTGGTAAGATTAATTAATATTTTTCACCATTAATATTAGTTTTTAGTTTTGGCAAAACATAAATAATTAAGAGACAAACGGGCGGTCTTATCGCGTTTTAGCGATCTGTTCCAAGCAACTGTTCCGGAAATATAATGTAGAATAAGGAAAGGCGAAAGATGAAGAAGAAAATGCTTTTGACCAGAAAATATAGGGTATTTTCAACATTATTAGGTAGGGTCAAGGGTGTCCTAGTTATAGTTATAGTGTTTACACCTCACAAGAAACCAACGTTAAGTAAATAAGACTTATTAAAGCTGCTTAACCAGTTGATGAGTTATGGAGTAGCGTCCATCTCACTGATCACAGACCATATTATAGATTCAACCCAGAACCACCCAGCAACAGGCAGCCACGAAGGCGATAAGATCTAAGTATAACATCATAAATATAATATTACACTTAGCCTGAAACATTAAAAGAAACCAGCAGGTGTATTTTTCAAAATTTAATTACCTTGATTGTTTCACCTGCCTAGATTAGCGAAACAATCATTCATAGGATGCCATTAGTTTCGTCTCAAGCTTTTGTTCAACAGACACCACGGCGTGCTTTTAATTACCGAAGAGCGATTAATGTAATCAAAGTTCGATACATCATACTCTCTATCGCCCCGCCTCGCTTTGATTAATAATTCTAATGAGCGGCGGTGCCAAACGAGTTAATTAAGCATTCGTTTTTTACTCTGCCACTGCGCCAGTAAACGTCCGCATCAATCACTGCTTTGTGCCCGCCGCCGAATTCTTAATGATTGAAATGACGTGCGCGAGCGCATCTCACAATGAAGACCCACGTTGGGGGTTAATCCGTGTCTGAACTTAAACACGCACTAGCGCACCAAGTAAACTATTTTCATACATTATCTAAATTTATGCAAATCATCTTATGAGAAATCAATGATTTGTCACCCTCATTCAATAAAACTAAACCAGTCTTTGCACTCTTTTGCTGTAAAATAGTATCTACGCTGTTTCATTTTTTTATGAATACGAGACGGTTAGTAGGACTTCAGTCGTCAAAGAAGACAAATGATAGAACACACATTAATTTATAATAATATTACCTTAATTAGGTCTTGCCACATTTTAATAATAATAATAATAAATATATTAAATAAAAAGAAATGGTTATATTTTGTTTAATGCTTTTGTTATTTTGTGATACCACCTGTAAGCTGCCCATCTAGGTAGTTCTGGTTCAATATGACTTAGGGTCCTTCAAGTAAGAACTTTTTTAAGAAGCCAATAACACACTCTCGAGCCTCTAGTATTGCCTGGCATATAGTGTGTCAGTTATAGGGCGGATATATCAGTTACATATATAATTATATATCCATTCACAACACCATTTTATGTGCATTGTGGTGAAGGGTAATGTGGGTCTCGCTACTGTGCATACCCATTAAAACCCCTCGGCGCCACCAGCAATCGCCCCAGGCAGGACACGATAGCATGTACCCTTGTCCGTATCCCATCGTTGAAAGTACGGCCCCTTATGACCATGAATGATGTGGAATGGACCTTGGCAGATCAAGGGCCATACTCACATCGGCCAATTAACCCAGATTTGTAGAGCTGAAGGAGGTCGGATGGTTGCGTGCTTGCAAGGATGTGTCATTGCTTCTTTTGGACGCATGAACCCCTGTTCCCCTGTGCTGAAGTATCTGCGTGCCCAGGATTACACAACGCGTTGCATGGTGGAACGGCGACGCGGGTGGGTTGCGGGATCGACTTCCCTGGCACTCCGACTCGAGTCACCCAGCCAAGCTTTCATTTACCACCTATATAATGTTATATGTTCTATATAAATAAACATGAAAATGAAACAAACTTGTGCAATGAACGTTCAGTATCGCAAATATATAGCATTCATAATTTCTGTTTATCAATTGTAAAACATCAGTAACGGGAATAACAAATAATCGTGACTATTCAACGAAATCGATCGTTATTAGTATTTTAGCATTATTATATTATTATTGTACGTCAGTGCACTATCGGAATCAACATTCGATATGATTGTTCTGGTAATTATAAAAATAATTACATGGATATGACATGCAACGCGTATTGAACAAGCATTGTACAAATCTATTAAGTTTTTACTTTTTTGTTACAAAATATTTAAATAAAACTATAATGAATATAATTGTAAAATGATTATATTATCTAGCCAATTCTACTACAAAGGTTTTTATTCTACTAAACATTTACTATTAAGGATATGCTAATTAGATTCTAAGCGCGAATTTTATAATTATTTTAAAGAATATAGGTACCAGTAAGTAAGTAAGATTCTAACACCTAATTACGTTTAAACGTTTATTTATAAAAACATTAATTAATCGAATATTTACCTAATCAAAGACCTAATAAAACTATAAATACTAACTAACCACTAAAAAATTATTTTGAAATGATTGTAAAGCGTATGAAAATGTAAAATGCTTAACAATTAATTTTGAACAGAGTCAAATGATATAAATGGACAATCAAAGTGCAATTACGTAGCGGTATAGAGGGGAAGCGAAGTACTTTTGTATTCACCGATACTCGTTAATGGGATGAGGGACACATTTTTGCGTCTATTTTATTCATATACTTTAGGATATTACATATAGTGCAAATTTAGTTACTTTAGTTGAATTCCCGTGACTATTTAAAGAGTTTCAGGTTAAAATTATGTAAATAAATAAAATTAATTAGTTACCCAAAATCGTTCAGTGGATCGTTTATGGTGTTTTAATTCTTAAGCATTCTGTTTTATTTTCGGTGTTATACAGGAGATACGGAGATACGACTTGCAATTTTTTAAAGAAAAAGTATACTACGCCCTCAAAAGCCGACAACGCACCTACTCAAACGTTTGTCTATGTGCTACGATGACTGCCCTTTTTGGGAGTCCCGTTTACCCCCCTAGCCAATAAAAAAAAGAAAATAGGAACACTTAAATACTTATTTAAAGTATGTTTACAGGCATAAAATGTATCTATTAGTTTTACAGTCATCAGAACACCACGTAATAGATACGGTAGATCACATAAAACATTTTTTAATATTGTTTTTATTATAAAAAAATTGTATAACAATAAAAATGATTAATTTATTTCCTCGGAGTCCGAGGTATATGCTGCTTAATTCAATATGCTCGACAACTGTGTTAAGTATTCAGTGTAAATAAAAATGCTTAACGCCGTTATGATGCATTTCGTTCTTTAAATAAACAATTCACCACAAAATCAATACTAATTATTTCACTAATATCACGTTCCAATTACCAGTTCCTGGATAACAAATATGAAATAGTCATAAAAGCAAGTGAACCATTACGTCCCCAGCTCTCACCCCTCGCACTCAAATTAAGTGTTCCTCGATCAACAGTCATTTTCGGTTACAATTAACCACACATTTGAGTGAAAAGTCAACCACCCACTCCAATTGATTTATTGTATTCAAGTCGCTGCTTTTGTTTGAAATTTTATGGAACAACGACAGCTAGAAGGATTAGTAATTCGGTAGCAATCAATGGAACAAATGGAACGTAAGAAATAACTTTCAAATACACTGATTTTCTTTATTCGCGACTATACACAAATAATTATTAATCATACTCATTTATTCGTTTGTCATTGTTACATGCGCAGAAACAAATGACAAACCATAAATGTTTCTTGCGTCAGGATGTAAAGATTTATAAAAATTAAACTAGAAATAAGAAATATGTGTTTTATTAATAAAAAATTCGACACAATGTAAACCATGCTACGTCGGGACAGTTTTGATAAATGCACGATATTAATTAATTAAAAACTTTTTAAGATGTTATTTTAATTAATTTTAAAATGACTTATCTCCAGATCGCAATAGTTTGATTTTGTCATGGAACTTTGTTCCTTTTATTGGGAAATTCTAGTGACTAATAGATCGCACATATTAGAATCACTTCTAGTCATAATAACTGATCAATGTAGTGGCGTGTGCCATGGAGGGTGCAACGTTGTTCATTTGTAAACGCAGTACTTCTGAAGGGCACTCAGCTAAGGGCTGGGAAAGTGTTGCACTTTTAAAAAAAGTCAAAAATGTAATTCAAGTGTCGTTCGGGCATTTAATAACCGTCGTATGACCAAGTTAATTTTACATAACAAAGTGTCAATTATTTTTTTTGAATTAGGTAAATAACTATAGTAAAGATAATTGGTTTTTGGCTTGCAATTTGAAATATATACCTAAGTAAATTTATTATATCTCTCTATTTTCAGTCGGTATGTCATGTTTGAGCGTCTTGATCAGCAAGGAAATATCTGGAGCAGACCATCTGCTTCCACCGTTTTCTGTCCAGCGCGTCTTATAAAACAGGGTATAGTTTTTAGGACAATGAGTATTTCACTTAATCGGTCCATCAGGTTAGTGAAAGGCCGGTTGGTGAAACGTGATCTTTTTCCCTATATGTCAACCACGATCAGTTTCTCTAAGTTCTTATCGCCTCTGCGCATTGCCGAAAAATGATATAATTCGCTGTCGGCATATGTTAGACAGGCGAGTCCGTATGATGAGTTGGGTTAGGATCGATGTATTGGTGCGCTTTGCAGTCCACAGTATTCATAGCATTCGCCTCCAGTACCACACCTCAAAAGCATCAAACCTTTGCCTTTCTCAAGCCACCACGTTTCTACTCCATACAGAGAATACTAGAGCCGTATCAGTCTGATTTTGGTTTTGATACCAATTCCTCTTTTCTTCCAGATGTTGGTTAAACGTGTCAAGGCATCTTTAGCCATGCCGATTCGCAATTTTATCTCGAGGACAGTGCTGCCGTTGTTAGAGATTTGGGATCCGAGATATTTAAAGCAGGCAACGATATGGATATCAGAAATGTTGTACATGGAAGTATTATATAGATAGAAATATATATGTTTATGCAGTTCTTCAATAGATATAAAAAGAAATAAGATATTAATTTGGAACATTTACTTTAAAAATAACTTACTATTTTATTTTTATTGTAATATATTAAACTAAGTCACTTTATACGTATTAAGACGAAATTCTAAAAGCAAACACAACAATTTGCAGGTCTTTCGGTACCTAGTCAACACGGAAATAACTTCTATTATACGTTTTGGCGCACGCATTTCTGCATTAAATATAGGAGCCATTATTTTACCTACCTATATCTTTTTGCAGCGACAAATAAAAATAAAGCTTTAATGTCTACCGAAACACCTTACGGGTATTAAAACCACAATGTTATCAAATTGTAAGTTATAAGTTGTCGTCAAAGTATCATTATGTTACTCCAAATTACAGATACGCCAGGCCGACTCATTAAAAGTTCAAATTACGTCAAAAAGTAAGCGATATCAATCTCTTCACAAAAGCGTAATTTACGACTATTTGGCTTCTATCGATGGAAAAGTTTTTCAATTAGTGCGCGTGCTAACGTGCCCAGTAATTTTTTCATACTTCCATTTTATTGCCAGTCATCCCGCCTAAAGGCTTTTCTTATTGTATAATCACAAATTATAACGTGTATTTTTTTAAATAGAATGCGTTGTCTTCGCCCGCGTAAGGTAAATCGTATGCGGTATATAAAGCATTTCTAAACACAAATTAATTTTTTGGGACAAACAATATAATAAGATGGGGAAGAGTGACAGTTCCTGCAAAACATGCTATTTATACTTATCTATTTATAATTTGATGATAAAGTTTATCATCAAAATTTTAACAAATTACTAGTTCTCTTGTTCTCCCAATGTATACTGTGCAGTTAAGATTATTTTATACAAGGAATCGATCTACTTTCATTTAGTCATCGAATAGTAGATAAACCAGGGGCAAGGGTCTAGATCAAAATTTCGTTGCAATTACGAGTAGTATTTTTTTATAAATAAGCGATGGTTAACTTAAAAAAACGTTCGTGGCGCTGGGGGCAGCTTGAATTACTTTACTAAAAGATTTCCGTATATATTTTCAACGTGTTATTAAAAACTGATTTCTACCTAATTATTAAAAAGTCAAGTGACACCTAAGGGCTTCTATTAGTTAACAAAATTCGTAATTAAACAGTTGTCTAATATAATTGGCAACAGGCAAGTTCCCACATAAAGTCACCCTCATAAAAAACGATTTTTCCCAACAATTACATGCGTTCGTGATACAAGGTATAATTATTAGTGTTGCGATAAGCTTGTTCAATCACTGCGGTACGCAGCTGTCTTGTTCACTTTACTACTTTTCAATGTATATTATAAGGTTTTGCTTGCAATTTAATCTTTTGAATAAATGTTAATGGGGCATCAAAACAATATGATTGGCATATTAGTGTCGTCTATAAAAATGAAACCCATTTTCCGTTGTCACGACATAACATGGAAACGGCTTGACCGATTTGTCTGATTCTTTTTTTATAATATTCCTTGAAGTACGAGGATGGTTCTTACGGAGAGAAAAATTAAAAAAATGAGTGAAAAAGTCTAAAAAAACACTTTTCTATATTCCCATACAAAATATTCGTAGTACTACTTAAAAGTCAATTTGAACTTTAATACCATATCTTAAAGTTCAAGTGTTAGTGGAGGGGTTCCGGGAAGGTAAATTTTAATTTTTTGACATAATGTATTTGTTGTCTTATCAACTTTCTTTTTTTATTTTACTAGCTAGACTGGTGTCCCGAATAGCAGAATAAGTATTTAAAAAAAATAAAGAATCGACTGTTAGGCGGTACGATGTTCGCCAGGCCAGCTAGTATTTATATACTTATTGAAATTATCCAACATGTCTTTTTAGTGTTTAATACCAAAAGGACATCGCAAACCATTTAAAATTCCGAAATTGAAATTACTCACTTGAAAATTGTAAGTCCCCTGAAAACTATGCCGTACGGTAAGGGAGACAGATTTTCTACTTCGATATTTTTACATGAAATTAAAAAAACTAGTTTTTCATTGGCCTGCACCAGCTTCGGCGCTGTTCACACTTCTTATATAGTTTCAACTGCTCAATTTAGAAAATTATATAAAGTAGTGTAGGAAACTGTAGGTACACTGTAGTGCTCGTCTTTTTATATCTCTCATCATGTAACAATTATGTTTGTAATATATAAACTCTCCTTACATTACCTACAAACACTTACATCGAGTGATAAAGATTGTGTTCCTATAAAAAATACAATAACATAGGCATCTACAAAAAACTTGCTATCATTTTGTTATTGTGTTGGGACAATTATTGATAAATAATGGTGCAAATGATAACCAATTGAAAATTAACGTTTAAATCACACTACTATAGCCACAACCATGATATATTATCTATTGCAGCAGAACATTGCAAAGATATATACCTAGCTCTCTAAATAATCTAAACCTAATACTTGCTACTTCTAATACCTTAACACCCTCGTGTTTGTAGACGTATACATTTAGATAATTCGACCGTACCTTCTACTTGGACCCGCGCTATGACAGACATGAAATTAAATAATATCTTCTAACAAAAATCCTTTTCACTCAAGAGACGCTCTGTTGGCTTCCGCTCTTCGGCCGTTATTAGAGAGGCGATAGAATTACCTCTTTTTGATATGAAATGATTGATTCAACGATCACACGTAATCAAAATCGTGTCGGTACGATTAGGCCTCATAGGGCGCCGACGATTTAAATAAATATAACTCCTAATGGCTTCCTCTCTTCATTAAATTGTAATAATGCCTTTTGTTCATGTTAATGATTTTAATATAAGTATGGTGTACTGTTACTGCTGTGTTACCGCATTAGATGGGTTGTGGTCATTTTAATTACATTCACGACAATTATGATTATACCGTAACAGTATTACTCCTTTTCGCTCTCTAAAGTTGATTGTTCTGTGAAGGTGTTTAATGAACGCTTAATGTACCTAACAGTTTAATTTATCTAGTTATCTCACATAAAAAGTAAGATTCTTCGCGATTTCAACAAATTGAACACAGCGTATCCAGAGCTGGATATATTCGGTAGTGGGCTGATCGGTTTTAGAGAAAGCATTGTGGGGTGCCTTTCTAGAACCTAATTTCGCTGTTTTTCTGATGATTTTTCTTTTTTTTTCTGCACAGTGCCATAGTTTTTGAAAATTTTATTTTATGTTTATGTTAAAAAATTGATTTTATTTTAATGTGTGCTTGCATTGTCGTGTGTGTTTTAGTTGTGTTTTTTTTTTTATTTCTATTTGATTTTTTTACTGAGAAACTTATGCTTGCATTAATTGTCACACATTTTAGATGTGGGATTTTGTGAAATAGTTGGTGGACTTAGGACTGTGTGTGATGTTGTGGGCTTATAACTAAATAAATAAAATAAATAAGATCTTGTTACATATTTAGATACGTCCAATCGAGACTGATCAATAATATATTGAAAAAATAATTTTAAAAATCATAGACTTTCTATTGTGGGAGCGTTCAAGTTTTACGTAACGAATATTGGGGGGGGCGGTTCTTTTGTAAAACGTTACGATACCGGGCGGAGATTGAATTACGCGTTATTGTTAATATTACTTTCCACTTTCTAGGACTTTACACGAGATAATGGTAAGTTTTAGGTATAAAGAGTCAATAGGTGGTCACGAAACGTTTTATACTTGGGTACAGAAAAACGTTACGGCGCCTTACATGGGGGGTCAATAATCTCCAAAAATTGCGTGACGTAATACTTGAACGCTCCCTGTTGGTAAGAAATATTATTATCGAAACCAAAAACGATACATTACATAATTTTTTGGTCTGATCGACTCTATCAAACGAAGACGGTTGCTAGTTATATGTAATGGTTAAATACGAATATTTTTGTTCTCGGTTAATCATCCTTTAATGCACAAGAGATGTCTTCGCAATCAACCGGCAAGTGCACAGTCTGGGTTGAACCTACGACCTCAGGGATGTCGTACGATGAAGCCCTATGCCAACACTGCTTGTACGAGAAAAGGCTTTAAATTTTTTTACTCAGGCATTCTTAGTTTTATAATAGTGATTATAGTCTGATACCCTCTTCAGCATTTTCATAACATATGCATTCATTTGGAATTGTATTATTTTATATCCTTTGTTTAACAATACATTTATTCATTATTCAAAACAGCCCCCTGACCCAAGAACCGTACACTGCTCTTCAAAGAACAAGCATCTAATTATTCATAAAACAATGCAGAACTACTTTATAAAATAAGATGTCCCTATGAAATACTTTTATCACCCATTAGTAATATAAGTAGCAATTATTCAATTTATTTGGCAATTACAGTACTTAGCTTTTAATAAAATATACTAATGTCCCTATAAATATCCTAACTTTTCCCATTACAAGCTTAACCCTTACTATAATAATAAATCATCCTTATGTTAATGAAAGACTAAAATATTTATATACACATTTATTACACGTATACATTGTACACATAAAACTGATACATACCTATATATACAAATCTTGCCGCCTGAATATGGGAAAGGGAATGTATGTAATATATTGAAAATATAAATTATTGACTAGATTAAATAATTTTGACAGCGAAAAAATTATATTAAAAAATAAATTAAAACATTATTCAAAAAGGGCCTACCGAATAATTAAATAAAAAAAATTACATATGTGAAATTAATTTATAAATATAGGCATCTCAATATTCAGGACACAAGAAATTTTAACTAAATGCCACGCTGCCATTATATGAAAGGCAACACTCTTAGACAAATTTATGGTAACACTTCGTTGAATCTAATCTCTAGTTTTTAATACCAAACTTATCAAAAATTTCGCAGTCAATCATTAAAATCATTGAATGAAATAATACTTAATTACGCACATACATTTAGCACTATTAATTTTATGTGTTTCGATATTGTCAATAGAACTATAATACTTTATCCATATAATAATTTTTACATAATTTAAACACTTATTATACATTAATTATTCTATAATAGTAATAATGCTACGCAAAAGCAATATACAGACGACATCTTATTTACAATTCAATCACAAGATGGCGGCGAAGCTATTTTCAATATGGCCGCCCATTCTGCGGACGCTCAGGCAGCTTTGGCGGCACGTTCGGCACTGGACGGCTACACAGAAACACAAAAATAGTAAATATAAAATAATAGGACATAAACAATCCTTGATGTGTGAAAAGTGGAATTTAAGAATAATTTTATTACAATGTAATCACATAATTCCAAGTTTATCAAAAGCAATATTACTGAATACAAAAATATCAATATGATTCTAAAAAATTAGAATATGATGTATGTTAAAAAAATATAATTTATTACCGATTTACCCACACACGAATTAATCTGACTCTAAATTATCAAACAAAAGCTACTTCGTATAAATAAAATTATTAAAGAGATAATATGATAAATCGGTAAAATTATAATGACATGCCCAAAAGAAAACTTAATACTACGAAATAGAAAAATACTAGCCACTAATTTTAGCAATGCATTTTGCATGCACAAAAACATTTGGCGCTCACAGAATAACTACACATTCTCTCATTCAAAAAAACGTACGTAATTTATTCTATATGTTCTACTTAAAACGTAATTGAATAACAAAATAGGTTATTATGTGGTCTTGTGTTAGTATTATATACATGCATTTAGTTAAGTCCATTAAAATATACCGCAATAGTAAATTTAGCTTACCTAATTATCCGTTTAGACGTTGGCAAGAAATTTAAATTAAACACCTAGGTACACGTAAATAGCGTTTAATTATACTATTTATACAGCATAAGATTAACAATATTAATAAACTATATCAAATCCAACAATCTCTAGTGACCTTCGATGGTACTAACAAGAGAGCAAAATGTGTGACGTATATGTTGTAGCGAGTAGGAACTATGTTCAGCGATGCTGATGATGTCCCATACCATACCCATACTGGTCCATTTGGCTAGTACTATACAGGGTTTTAGAAACTTTCGTAATTCCGAAATACGTGCTCTGAGAAAAACCTATTCGACGGCACTGAATATCGTCTATAGCTTTTCTTATTGAAACCATTTTAATTATTCTAATGGGCGAGACATGGATTTTGCCAGGGTTTTCTAAATCCGCACCTACGTCAAGCGCTTCGCCTCGAAAGTTTCCAAAACATTGTATAACTATATACGAATATAAAACGACCTGCACTGATGAGAATATATGACAAAGCCGCGCGTCTACATGATGATTGAAACATTAAAATTCCATTAAAAGTTCATAACATTTATTCCGATTTATTAACAAATTTTCTAATAATTGACCAAAGATACTGCTAGGACCTCGGGACAATCACTTTGGTCGAACCATAGATAGGCGATACCAATATCGTAACAGCTTATATTTGATAAATGCATCAATTTTTGAAGTCGGTCGAGACCCTAATCTAGTGAAACACAAAAGTGAGAACACTTCCTAAACTACACTACGCATAGTGCATCAACAACAAATAGACGCTCGATCCACATTTACTTAAGTTTACAAAGAAAACTATTGATATGCCCCATCGGATGAAAGAAGCGCGGTAAAATCCGAACTCAACTATAATATACACCTTATAATAAACATATGAATTCAATCTTTACAATTATACAAAATAAATTTATACGATAATAATACATACGCGTAAATTATTCTTTACAATATACCTAAAGCACTGCATAAGATTTATTCACAGATAATACTGTAATTTCACAGCTAATTTTAATGTATCAGACTGGAATGTATGAAATAATAAGACATTAAATTGCAATGCTATTAAATTATTATTTTTTGGTGTGTGATCTTCTACGACGAATACAAATACAAATATTAAAAGCAGCGTTAGGACATTATTATTGTTAAACACGCTAGGGTAACATTAGTTGTTAATCATCATAGTTACGCTCAAAGTCACAATGGAACGAAATTTATAACATCAAATCCATATTTATTCGAAACATTGAGATATCGACTAGGATATGCATTCCGTCACATTTAAACACGCTCATGTAAGATTATCGGTGTAATCCACAAATTTCGATCCATACAAGGCATACAAATTGTTATATCTAAGTAACAAACTGATTAAATCGTATTACAACGTACACCTAATCGCGTATGCGTACGTAAACATGGGTTAATTGCACAGAGTATAATTTACTTGAATTTCGCGAAGGCTGAACTTAATTCGCTGATAGCGGCGTTGGTGACGGCTTGTCCCACTGCTTGGTTGATTTGCTGGCGCATGTGTGGCGGCATTTGATTCATGGCGCCCATTGCGACGCCTGCCGCACTCCCCGGACGCCTATTTATTAGTTACGATAAATAATGATAAATCGAAACTGACAAGTTTGTGTTAAGCTTTGATAGTATATAGATGCAATATATATTTATATTTTATAAATAGGCAATAAAGTTTTACCTATTATTTTTCAATTCAGGCCAAAAAAGTTTTAAAATACATTAGATATCATCAAAACAGGTTTTTATATATGAATATATGATTAAGAGGTTTTTTTAAAATAAATTAACATAGCAAAACACATTTTAAAAGATAAACAATTGAAGCTTCTGTCAATATACACCCACAGCTTCTCTGTAAGTATTGAGTAATGTAACTGCCATAACAAGTTAAAACTTAGATGTACTTACTTTACATACCTTACAGGTTAACTGTGACTGTTACAAAATTTCAATGTGAGGTTTTATACAGTGAAAAAGAATCCTAAGAAGACCACACACAATTTAGTGACAAAACATGCAGTGCTTCACTTTTAATCTTGCTAGCTACAGAGCGTCATAAATATTTTTTGTGAATTAATTAGAGCCTATACTGATTTAATGTGGCGCGAATCTTACCCAAAGTCGCTGTCAATTTTCTTAAATCGGGTTATGTTTATTAGATACATGAAACAAACCTTTCAATATTAGCTCTTGAGATTTTTAATCTGGTTTTATTTCTTCTATAAATTTAAGAAAATTCATTATATTGTATAATAAATATGTGTTATTTAAAAGTACTTCATCTGTTAAACTTCTATTGACAAACAATTACGGCCTAAGATTCGAGCCACAAAAATTGATATTTAGGTAAATAGACACCTATAAATTGAAATTATCTATTTTGTATATACTCAAATCTCGCTGCAGTTAAATTTCGATGACAGCACAACCTTTCCGTTAAAAGAGGATTTTTTTTTCATATCGCCTTATTCCCGAATTCTATACTCAAAGTACCAACGAGCATCGAGTCGTAGACATTTATAGCTTGTCAATAGATAATTAACGATATAACTGGTGGATAAAGAAGCCGGCAGAAATTGCTGCAGGAGATTCAAGATACTATTCCTACATAAACTTCTAATTTTGATTATTGGAAGCAATTTTATTTCAGACATTTCATAAGTTTAATATTGTATGTAACATATTGTAAACCGAGTGTTAACTTATTACAGTTGATTGACGTAAATTTAATAAAAACAATGTATAAGTGAGGTATGCGCCTCTCAAATGTACTAAGTCAACACATATATCTAGTTAGTACCTTAGTTCGTACGTAACTTAGTATGTTAGCACGCACCGGAGTTGTTTAGCGCCGTCTGCGAACAACAATCTACTGCAATTTCTTTTACCTTTCCCAATGTTCATAAGACAAGCACACCAGTTAAATATTATGGCTGTTACATCACCCAAATACACAAAAGCTCACACATATTATTCGGTTAATAAAAGTAAAGATTGCAAGATTTATTTAAATTGACCAAATTAAAGTTTTTGTCCATTGAATCAAAACCGATAGTTAACATATTAGTTATGAGTTACCATATGCCTCTATTAAACATACTAACAATGTTTTGGATTTATATATATATAGCTTCATATTTAAAAGCATCCCATCGTTTGTTACTTAAGAGTTAGGTCAAAGATAAATACAATTTATTTTAACAATAATTATAAGTCAAAAAGTTATTTAAACAGCGATTTTACGAAAACAAATATTATGAGGCAATTATGGTAACCCCTTAATATTTAGGATAGAAAGTTAATTGAAACGAAGATTAAAGCCCAAACCCAACAAATTCATTTGATGACCGCACTGTGGATTTTACCGCGTGACATAATGCCAAAACCTCAAGTAATTTTTGTCATAAACACAGTGTGATCACTTCATTTGTCTTTTATAGAACAAAGGCGGTTCAAAATCACAGCACACTTACGTGGGAATAAGTGGTGCGGGCAAGCCACCCCCTGGAGCGGGGCGGCCACCAGGTGGTGGTGGGGCGGAGCCTCCGGGCCGAGAAGGCAGCGGTGGCGCAGGCCTACCCGTGCCTCCGGCTGGTGGGGGCGGAGCGCCACGCTGGCCTAACGAACCTGGAAATGCATTTTTAAGCTAACGTTTAGGCATGAATTAACATTGTATTGATTATTTAAAATAAAGGCACGTGGAGAAACAACGTTATTAATACCTTAACTAAATAATTAGAAAAGTCTAGATTAGCAAAGAATATTAAGAAAGTTGGACTGACAGAAACCCTTAATTGGAACGTAACGGAACATCTGAGTTTTTTCACGTAGATGCCATTGCAAGAGAAAAAAATACTACGTTATATGTTTGTCTAAAGACTCATTGTAATAGCGATTAAATATAAAATTAGGACGTAGACGAATCTATCGGAAAATAATGCCCTAAATTGTAGGCATACTGTACATGCAGGTACGGATCAAAATTTAAGAAGTTAAAAAAGATACCTAAGATTCATTAACCCGCTCGTTCTTATGAAAACTAAATCAGTCTTTACAAAATTTGCACTTTTTCAACTAAAGTTCTCATTCATTTCTTTCTAAGTAAATTAACGCTGTGTGACATATATCAGAAACATCGCAGCAGTCGATACTTACTCTGTTGCTGCGGCGCAGCTCGCCTTGGTCCACCTGGTGATGGAGGTGAAAGCCGCGGGTTCGAGTCCAGTCTGCTCTCTAACCAGTCGTTCTTGACGGGTGGAGGAACAGGTGTGCTCACAGTTGCCATAGAGACGTCCCCAATGATCCTTAATGCTTCCTTGCACGCATGGTACATGCGCAGCATCTCCTCGCGTTTTAGGGCCTCTTCGGGGGATTCTTCCATCATTTGTGACTAAAATTTAAAAAAAAAAAGAAAATTACTGTTAATTAAAATTAAATATTTTTGAAGTTATACTTCTTTAGGCGCGTTATGAAAAATTTATGAGAGTGAAATTTGGCGCCGAGCGTGCGCGAGCGAGATGGGAATTAGACAATCTACTTGTAGTACCTTTTAAACAAATAAAGCAGTTTTAATTATTTTTTTAAAGAAATTTAGCAATGCTTTTTCACAAAGACCTATTAATAATATAATATAATTATTATTAATATTAATTAATAATTGAATAATATACTAAATATTAAATATTGTTAAATTATTAACGCTTAATATTTATTATTAATTATTTAATATTTAAAAAAAATAAAGAAAGCCAAAGAAGTATAACTTCTTACGCGCGTACATAAGTACACGCACCATTTTTTTACCTTTAATCACGACACCTAATAACCATACAAATCAAGATTTTTTTTTTTTTTTTTTTTTTTTGTAATAGGAGGCAAACGGGCAGGAGGCTCACCTGATGTTAAGTGATACCGCCGCCCATGGACACTCACAATGCCAGAAGGCTCGCAAGTGCGTTGCCGGCCTTTCAGGAATTGGTACGCTCTTTTCTTGAAGGACCCTAAGTCGAATTGGTTCGGAAATACTTCTGTGGGCAGCTGGTTCCACATAGTGGTGGTGCGCGGCAAAAACTGCCTTAGAAAACGCTCTGTTGTGGAACGACGGACGTCGAGGTGATACGGATGGTATTTTGTATTTTGCCTTGACGTCCGATGATGAAACTCAGCTGCAGGTATTAGACCGAACAACTCCTCTGAACACTCTCCATGGTAAATGCGGTAGAAGATGCAGAGAGATCCCACATCTCTACGCAACGCCAAGGGATCAAGCCGCACTGAAAGTGACTGGTCGTCGACGATTCGAACCGCTCTTCGTTGAATACGGTCAAGTGGAAGGAGCTGGTACTGGGGAGCTCCCGCCCAGAGGTGAGAGCAGTACTCCATATGGGGCCGAATTTGCGCTTTATATAGTTGCAAGCGGTGGCCCGGAGTGAAGTACCGTCTCGCCTTGCTGAGCACACCAAGCTTTTTGGAGGCTAATTTAGCCTTTCCTTCCAGATGACCGCGAAACTGAACGTTATTCGATATGTCAACGCCCAGTATTCCGATGCTAGCCGAGGCTTTAAGGAGAGTGTCTTCAAAGAGGGGAGTAGCGACAAAGGGAGTTTTTTTAGCGGAAAACGCGCATACTTGTGTCTTCTTGGGGTTAAATTGGACTAGATTTAGTCTACCCCAGTCCGAGACTCCACGTAGAAGAGTTTCGACTTCAGACACAAGTTTGTTCCGGTACTCATCGACAACAGCCCGAGAAATACCTGCCCGGCCAGTGTAAAAAGTATCCCCAGTGCTGTCGTCCGCATAGCAATGAATGTTGCTAAGCTGCAACATATCATTGATATGCAGAATAAACAGGGTCGGGGATAGGACACAGCCTTGTGGGACACCAGCATTCACAGGTTTCAGGTCGGAGCATGCTCCGTCGATGACGACTTTGATGCTCCGATCAGCGAGAAAGCTGGAAATCCAGTTGCATAATTTCTCAGGGAGCCCGTAGGCTGGAAGCTTCGAGAGCAGCGCTCTGTGCCACACCCGATCGAAGGCTTTCGCTATGTCCAAACTTACCGCCAGCGCCTCCCCCTTGGACTCAATTGCCTCTGCCCACCTATGTGTAAGGTATACAAGGAGGTCACCAGCTGAGCGACCACGACGAAAGCCGTACTGAGAATCGCTAATCAGCTGGTGGCCCTCTAGATACCTCAGGAGCTGGCTGTTAATAATGGTTTCCATTATTTTGGAGAACAAGGAGGTTATAGCTATTGGGCGATAGTTGGACGGATCAGAGCGATCGCCTTTTTTAGGGATCGGATGTATCGAAGCGATCTTCCAGCACTTCGGAACAGTGCCGAGCGTGTAAAGGTACCGGAAAAGGCGCGTTAGGACCGGAGCCAACTCAGGAGCACAAGTACGCAGCACAATTGGAGGGATGCCATCGGGTCCGCTCGACTTATGGATGTCCAAGGAAGACAAAGCTTTACGGATAGCACGTTGCCGGAATATAACTTCGGGCATCGTAGTATCACACCGCAATAATGTCGGTGGTTCCTTCCCTTGATCATCCAAAGTGGAGTTCGACGCAAAGAGACAGCCTAGAAGATCGGCCTTCTCTTTCGCGGTATGGGCCAGTGAGTCATCCTCCCTATGCAGTGGTGGAATTGAGGGCAGACAGAAATTCCCTTGGACAGCTTTGGCAAGAGACCAGAAGGCTCGAGTTCCCGAAGGGAGGTGGGCCAATTTCTCACCAAATCTGGCAATGTGCTCTGACTTTGCTTTAGCGATTTCTCGCTTGAAGGACCTGGAGGCTGAATTGTATGCTTTTTTACGTTCGCCGATAGTCACATCACAGGATGTCACCGCTTCTGCCCAGGCTTTAAAGCATTCACGCTTACGGCGCAAAGCCGCTTTGCAAGAACGCCTAAACCAAGGCTGGGACATGCCACCGACCGGCACCGCAGAGAATGGAATAAAGAGTTCCATACTCTGCAGGACCACCTCGGCGACAGAGTCAGCGACGGCGTCTGGAGTACTCGACGAAAAGCAAATTGGCCCCCAAGGGTAGGACGCAAAAAAAGACCGCATCCCATCCCAATCTGCTGACTTATAGTGCCACACGCGGCGACAGCCAGTGAAGCTAGGCCGAACAGGGCGCGTGAACGGCACAATGCTCCGGACCACACAATGATCTGATGAACCCAATGGCGGTTCAACAGAGACTTGGTAGTTCTCCGGATGTGAAGTCAGCAGAAGGTCCAACAAAGAGGGTTTATGACCAGCCACATCCGGTATTCGCGTAATCGCAGGGACCATTTGCGTCAAGTCGTAAGCCAAAGCAAAGTCGTGAAAGGATCTTCCCGCATGATCGGTGGTTTCTGAGCCGAGCCAATCGGCATGGTGGGCGTTAAAATCGCCAAGTATCACGATTTCAGCGGTAGGAACCCTTTCGAGCAGGGAATCTGTAGCCATTTGGATGTGCTCAATGAGTCGGTCAGTTTCGGTATTTCCGCTATGGGACCTATACAGGCATGCGTAGAATCGCGGATGGTCATCGCAGTCTACGCGCAGCCAGAGGTTAGATAGGTCCCTTCCTTCAAGCGTCCCGAGGCGACGAGAACAGATATCCTCTCTGACGTACACGCAAACTCCCGCCCGCGGCACAAATGAATGTTCCAATTTGTACCCCGGGTAGGAGAGGTAGGAAGTATCAGCCGGGGGGGATATCTGAGTCTCGGTAAGAAAGAGCAAGGCCGGCTTCGCAGTCTCTAAGTGGTAGTGGACAGCGTTGATGTTGGAATTGAGCCCCCTAACATTTGTGAAGTCCACGGCGAGTGTGGACGGGGGTGCCTTTGTTAAGTTGCTCCGTTTGCCCCGAGAACGATTAATGTTTTTACCGAGCGCAGAATTGCCCCCCCCAGAATACGAAGGGCAGCCTGTGCGTCCACCACCGGGCGCAGAGTGTCCCGGTGTTGGACGCCCAGAGGGGGATTCTCCACCGCGAGCGCGTGTGGTACCCCCCTGGGGTAGATTCTCTTTTTTCTGCATCTTCATATTTCATGGGGGGGGGGGGGAATGGGCTCCGGGAGTCTCTCTCACCGCACGAAACGCGAGTACAATAAGGTGAACTTATTGCATCACT
The DNA here is from genome assembly GCA_963693345.1 of Pieris melete. Taxonomy (NCBI): domain Eukaryota; kingdom Metazoa; phylum Arthropoda; class Insecta; order Lepidoptera; family Pieridae; genus Pieris; species Pieris melete. Next base: position 2,143,298 of record CAVNZK010000002.1, on the reverse strand, counting down.
TCACGCCGGTTTTCTGAGAGACAGTGGTACTGCCCCGGTCGTGCCTGCCCATTTGGCTGAAGCCCGAAGGCAACAGCATGGCACTCCCACTAGGAAGGGGTTGACTGATTGCGCTGATGAAATAACCTCTGTCACAGGTTATTTCACCAGTGGGCGATGGGGTCGTCACATCCCGACGCCAACAAAAAGATAAAAATGTTTAACCATCCCTAAACACCAATCGCATATAAATGTATAATACCTGGTCACCAGACGCGTATAAATGTGCGAGCAGCTCCCCATTAATGAAATCTTTGGCATTGTTTATGATCATCATCATGATTGTCTTCGGCACGAGGTCCCTTGTCGTCTTTGTCACTATACGCATGTAGGAATCAACCAGGTTTCTGATTGTCTCCACTTGCCTCTCCAATTGAGGGTCCATGCTGCTTGTCCCACTCGAATCTGAATTCTGAAAGCAATCCGCGATTACGATAAAGATTTATAGCGATGCAAATGTGTGTTAGGTATATATGTAGCGTGGTACAGCGTTGTGTTCGTCATATTGCTTTAATTTCGTTTTTTTTTTTCAATGTTAGCTGATTTAAAATCATTAAAAAATATAGTATTTTTGCTTTTGTGTTTGTAAATAATTTGTGTCCATTTAGAATGCAATCAGAGTAAGTGTATAAGCACGTAGTCATAACAAACTACAATACAGAAAAATCACGGTATTTTTACTACGAAATCTACTACTGTTTTTTATTTAAAAACAAACGAAATCCAATATTTTTATTAACTGTTTATGGTCCTGAATCGAAAGCAGAGCAGGCAGAAGTATGCGAAGTGTAAAGGGCACGTACGTAGTCACATACGCTACGAAATTAAAATAGAAGCGGGGCACCTCGCTAGGCTTTAAGATGAGACATGGAACAAACGAGTCGCACCGTGTAAAATGTCACAGGCTAACGCCGCAAAAGAAAGATTCGAAGTGCGTTGGGAGATGTGATTACCTGAGATTACCGGACAAATATAACATCTTTTTAGAGGTTTACTTTATGAAGAGACTAGACTAATAATTAGTATTTGATTTACTTAACAAAATGTATCTTTTTCTTACTAATTTTTAGTTAATTTTTTGTAAATTACATTGCTATAGAAAAATTTACAATTTAGCGTCCCAAATACGGTCGTTATCGTGTATTGCAAAAAATTATATTACAGCTTACAGTAGGCAACAAGACTTCTACTTAATATCTTCTCATAGCATTCCATAAATTCATTGAGCCATTTAGAAAAACCTGTACTACCAAAAGCCCAATTCGGTTATAAAGCTAATCATTATGCTCATATTCACACCAATTTTCATTCCATGTGAGGTGGAGTTATGTTTGCCTATAAAGTTAGTTCATTTCTACAAGCCGATGTAACTGTTATATTTTTTCGAAATTTGTCTAGTCTGTGTTAGTTTAACATGCATTAATAGGCTATGTTCAGATGGCAAAAACTTGACGCGCGTTTTCAAATCGCGCGACTAGACATTGTGGTATTTCCATACAACTGTTCACATGTGCGCGCGTTAACGCGCGTCAACACGGCGCTCAGAGAAAAAGTCTCTAGACGCAGGTCATCGCGCGTTGACGCGCGCTTTGATATTAATGTAATGTCCGTATGCTGTTCAGTTGAGCGCGCGCTTTCATCGCGATCGCATGTAATTTTGTTAATTTTCGTAATTATATTTATAACAAACTGGGTCTAATTTTTCAAAATTGGATGAACCCAATGTGTACGTTTTCTTTTTCTTTATAATATAACCACAAAATAATAGCCTCTTCCACGTCTATTTTCTACGTCCTACCGAACTAAACTGACGAGTACTCTCGCAACGCGCGTTAGCGCTCATCATCTGAACTCTCTTCAAATTTGATCGCGCAATGACCCGCGTTAACGCGCGTTCCATGTGAACATAGCCATAAGCATTTTGCGAATGGTTATTCTGTACCCTTTTCTTTGACGCAAATCCCGCTAAAATAAAATACTATTCAATTATTAATCGACATACAATTTTTAGACGAGTATATATAATTGAAATAATATTTTATTTGTGTTTGAATTGTTTCACAGGCCTTCATGCTATGCAAAACCCAAAAATTACCCGGCTTCCGTTTAAAGCCACTAAAATCAAACACTGCAATTTTTTGAAAATTGACTTACATTTTCTTTTCGACCCGGGTAAGGCAGAATAAACTAAAAATAAGAATATAATGCCAATAAAAAATAATCAAAAAATTAAAGAAAAACACACTTTAAAAAACATATGCAGCGTACCGAATTTGTTATTTCGACAATACCTCTTATATAGTGGATATTAGTAAGACAACACCTATTACACAAATGAATTAAATATTGAGCTGTTAAAAACATTGCCGTCTCATTTAAATGTCTAATATAAAAGAGACAGCTATATTTAAAATGACTCCCAATATTTTGAATAAAGAATGCAAAATGAGACTAGCACACTGTTAGAAACACGGCCAAACCAACTACATCAATACTACTTCTAGCGGTAAGAATGTGCGTATGTAAGTAGCTGAAAAACTGTCGACTTACAGTCCTCTTGATTCGAATACAGAAAACAATGTTTATATGTTAGTAACATGAATTGTGTGCGCTATTAACAACTGTTAAGCCGATATAACAAACCTCGGTTCCTTCACCCTGTATCGCATGACAAAATAATACATCATTGTATATCATATATTGAATAAATTAACGAATATTCAAGACACATTTGTACATACATACCAAAATATTTAAAATTATTAACAAAATAATAATGATATAACACATACGTACGAACGTAATGTTATATAATATATGTCGAGAATGTATCAAATAGTGACGGGCTTACGCCGATTTGAAACTTACTCGTTTCTCTTTAAGGTAGCATCATAAGGGAGCGTTCAAGTATTACGTAACGCAATTTTTAGAGAGTATTGACCCCCCCCCCCCGTAACTCGCCGTAACGTTTTTCAGTACCCAAGTATAGTAAAACGTTTCGTGAACCTAGTGGCTCTCGTGAAACTAGTATGTGATGTAAGTCGAAAAAAATATTAACAATAACGCGTAAATTAATCGCCCCGTATCGTAACGTTTTAGAAACGGACAAACCCCCCGAAAAATACGTTACGTAATACTTGAACTCTCCCTAAGTAAAATATTTTTAAGTACCTATTTGCCTTACTGTGAAAAGGTTTATATTATATAAAATTAAAATGTGTCTTGATTTAATATATCATTTTAAATACACAAATTACAAATATAAAGCAATATTATGCTATAAGCGAAATCTATGGATAAGAAATTTTAAAAGGAAAAGACAGGCAAGATTAAACTCGTATTATTTTGACTTCTTACCTCATCCCCGTTAGCCGCTTCCGAGGTCTTCTCTGGGTAGACACCGGCTCTGAGGAAAGACGCCTTCCAAGAGTCTACGTCATCTTGCGTTTCACACGATAACTCGAGTTGTTTATAATCCTTAGAAAACATAACAGTTAATAATATAGATTAAATTACGATAAATATTAAATTATAAATTACTTTTAATTCTGATTTGGTAAACAGTACACCAAAGCTTAATAATTTGTTAATTGATCAAATCGTTTTGCGTACTTAATAGCGTGGTAATTTTGTATTGCCAAAAGTGTCTTTACTGAAATTTAATAATTAATTAAATTTAGAACCAGCAAACCTTGTAAACATTCCGTCCTTCAGGGTTGAAGAGCGCGAACATGTGTCGCCGGGACATGAAACCTTGCTCCAGGTCTCTCAGCTTGAGTCCGTCCAGCGGAAGCATGTACTTCTTCTCGCGTTCCTCCTCATCTTTGAACCAGGAGATGCTTTCCGATGTAAGAACGAACCAGTAGTCACGGGAACCACCTGAAAATTAAAAATATATTTAGCGGGTTGAAATTTAATATTCATTTTGATGTCGATAAATAGAGTTTCCAGCAGAAAAATAATGGATCAAATCGAACCTATATGTCCTAAGGTTAGCGCGTAGGTGCATACAGCCGTATTATAGCCGTTTACAGTAAGTACGATCGTTTAAATCATCGTAACATATTCCGAAATTCATAATAAATTAATGCATTAGGGAGCGTTCAAGTATTACGTCACGCAATTTTTTACCCCTCCATCTAACACGCCGTAACGTATACCCAAGTATATTAAAATGTTTCATGACCACTTGATCACAAGAGTGACTCTTTATACCTAAAAGTTACTTATGTGGTGTAAAGTACTATAAGTATTAAAAATAACGCGTAATTAAATCCCCGCCCCGCATCGTAACGTTTTACAAATGGAAAAAAAAGCGTTACGTAATACTTGAACGCTCCCTTATCTGACCCAAAACTTTTCTTGAAATAAACAAAATGGTACATAATAAATACATATCATTTAAATAATCATAATTGGATTTAATAATAATTACCGTATCGCCAATATACCTTTCATAATTCCCAAATTGTGTATACACATGTATCCTTTTCTAATAACCTGATTACCGAGCGCCCGGTGACCGGACTTGGCCGCATTCTCAGATTGATTTTGTGCGCTGCAAACAAATTATCAATATAAACTAAAAATAGGTTTCACATTGGAATAAATCGCGTGTAATTACTAGAATATACTCGCCCGTGGTCATGCAGGCTGTAAAACACGCCGATTAAATTAATAATGTTAAATAATATGTGGCAATAGGATCTACTTAAAATGTTGCCCCATATAAAAACGAAATTAATTACAACAGTTTCAAAGTACTATGTTCCTTTCTGCAAAATTGGATTTAGCTAAATCAAAATAGGTCCATTTCGTTTTTATGAATATGGAGATTGGACTTGTATTCTAAAACATATACTAAAACTCTATAATCCACTCTTAAGATTTATTGACACTTTAACTATAATAATAATAAAGTTTATTTCCATCTAATATTGCATTGTACGAGTTTATGATAGAGGTATTTCACCATCTTTCTAACTGACACAGTACTGAGTGAACTTTTATTTTGATATATTTTAGAATACTTTTAGTCGAAGGAAAAGCAAGCGTGCACAGAATGAAATTCTAACACCTAACTGCCCTAAGTGGTCTTACCAAATTCTTAAGAAAATAACTTCTTGGAAAGTTGTTAGGCAGTAGCTTGTAGATAGAGTTACCTATTAATTAAGAACACAAATATCTGTATGTATAGGCTGATAAAAGACGCAATGTAGAGCGCTGAGAATCGTAAAGTGGATAACATTTACGCAATTCTGAATATCTGTACAACACAGCATACCTCATAACATATATTTAGCGTGACATTCAGAAAGTCTCTCGTATGTTAAAATCTACGTTCTGACATACGGGAGTTAGGGAGCGTTCAAGTATTACGTAACGTATTTTTTTCCTTTTGTAAAACGTTACGTTGCGGGGCGGGGATCTAATTACGCGTTATTGTTAATATTTTTTTCGACTTACACCACATAATAGTAACTAAAGAGTCACTAGGCGGTCACGAAACGTTTTATTATACTTGGGTACAGTACTGTACTTGGGTATCTACTGAAAAACGTTACGGTGTGTTACATGAGGGGGGGGGGGGGGGTGTCAATAATGTCCAAAAATTGCGTTACGTAATACTTGAACGCTCCCTTACATCTACCGCTAAGTTCCGATTCTCTTAATCCGATATTGTTCCGATATTGTATTGTATGGAAATTTTAGACAGATTTGTGACAGTGGGTTACCATATAAAAATTAAATACTAAATTCTCTTTCCGCGCATAATCTAAATATCTAAAATATTTGTAAAGTTTGAGGTGGAATAATTAGACATAGAATTCTGCAAATATTTCGCTCAGCGCTCATCATTCGTCCAATAAATAGGTGAGGAAAGGATACCTCAGAATGTATGGAGCGACATGAAAAAGCTGAAGAACGTATATACAAAATCCTTACTTGGCAAATCCAATAAAGTCCTCATGATTGGTGTTCATGTAAGCCAGCTCACAATCGATAAGTAAGACAAGTTGATCTTTGCATTGTTGTTCGCGGGATCGAACGTGGGACATTATAATACGTTCGGTCTCTTCACGGAGACGCGGGTAACGAGACATCTGCAATTGTATTACAATTAAAGCAAAATAGTTAACCTGATACTCTTAATAAAAAAATGTGTGCGTGTACTAGCTGTACGTACACACGTAAGAAGTGAAACTTCTTTACGACCTTATTTTTCGAAAAATGATCTACTATATGCAACTTTATAGAAATTGGTTAAATAAAGTTAAATTAGATAAGGCTTTTATTATCATAGACATGAATTCAAATACAATTATTTCATTTTACCTTATTACTACTAAGATTATTACAGAATTTCATTAATTGTAATAGAATTATTACTATCATTGTTATCGTTATTATATATTTTTGTTATTAATGGCTTCGAATCTCTTCGAATGAACCGTGGTAGGGACAAGAAAAAGATGGCACGTAACCGAAAAATGTGACGGTAATTTTTTTTCCAACGCCGATAAAGAAGTCAGACTTTAAAAACAAACATGGCGCGTAACCGAAAAACGTGACGATTTGCTACAAAATTTCTCCCATACGTCGATAAAAAAGTTTCACTTCAAAAAAAAATATTTTATTGTTTTTCATTAATTCATAGTCTAAATCAAGATTGTTACAAGAATTTTTGAGGGTAGAAACATAAACATACCCTTTCAGTACAAACTCGGACGACATTAGACAATTCCTGTACGACCAGATCCACACACTTGAGCGAGGGCTCCTTCAATCGAGAGATTTGTTTCTTCACAATAGCCTCAAATGCCATGTCCGGAGTAAATAGACCCACCTGAAAAGTTTACGTAACATTAAAGTTATGGAATATCATAATTGCTTATTAAGCACATAAAAGTATATTTATTTAATAATGTCCTCACCCTGATACCATGAATATTTCTTATAGCAAATGCTATCTCCCTACGCAACTCTTTCTCATCGAATTCCATTTTGACAATCTCAAAGGGGAAACGTTCGTGGAAGAGACGGTTAATCTTGGCACCACCAGATAACTCATTTGTATTGATCTGAGCTGAACCCGAACCTTCAATAGTTCTCTCGAAGTCTGTCTGAAGCTGCTGGATCATTCTGTAAAAAGATATTTCTGTAGGTGTGACGTAAAATAAACGAAAAAATTGATGAACGAAGATTAAGTTTTTCTATGAAAAATTATAATGAAATTATATGAATTCTCTTTAGAAACGCAACTACTCGTAGTCAATTTTGTATTTTCTGTTCAAGAAGGATCAGTATATATTTTAAAATAATGGCCTATTGAATAAGATTTCAACAGATACATTTTTAGTTTATGGTGTTTCGAAGCTCAATAAATTATGGTATTAAAGGTAGTCGATAGATTAAAACAATAACTTAAGATGTTGATAAATTACGCAAAAAAATTAACAGCACTAACAGGCAGTTAGAAAAACGATTAAAAACAGTATAAAAATATCAGAATTAACAGTTCATTACAATATTAAATATGTTATAAAATTAATTTTCTAAAAAGAACTAATAAAACTGTAAAGTAAATTAATAAAAAAATAAATTAAGCCTTAATTATTGAACAGTTAATTAGGTTAATATAGTGTAATATGGAATATTTATGCCATAAAACTGCAATCACATCACACAATTGTTACGTAAAATTCGTCACACATTCTTTACCTGTAGAAAATTATATCGCTGGTGAAACACCGAGAATAATAAATCTGTGATTAATTTATGGCTTTATTGTAAAGTTGCTAAAAAAATCGAATAACAGGTTAAGTGTATATCCAAGAGGGACATTAACTTAGTCAATGGACAATACACAAAAATGTAAGTGTCATTTAAATGAAAATACACCTTTGCCGAAAAAAAAGCGTTTTTTTATGAATTCAAAGAAATTGTTTTATAACATGAATCCGATCAGTGTTTCCCTTAAATATATTACACACTGAGATGATTACAGCTGAAAAAAACAAGAAGCTAATCTAATGCTAAGTAATTATTACCCTCCACCTCCATACGTCCAAATTTTGTACGTACTTTTTTGTGTCAATAGCATTGGTAGAAATATTTCAAATGGTAGATTCCACAAGTTTGTGGAACTGGAAGAGCTGGCATTTCTAGATATATTGAGAGCAATTAAAATTAATACTAAATATACTCACTGCAGCATAGCCTTGGTCTTAATGGACGGGTCATCAGGTCTGAAATGCTTGTACTGTTCTACATCCTTTTCCAAAGCTAGTAATTGCTTCTGCAACTTGTCCCGAAGGCCGGGTAGAGTGTCACGAATGTGGTTAGTTAACTGCTGGTTAAGAACCCGCTGGAGGTAAGGTGTTCCTAGACGATCGGCGAGGTGGCGATATGATGGGTGGCTGGAATATTAAAAATGGCGTTTAGTGTGTCTATCTATTGATTCATTAGTTAATTTATTTTTACTTAAGTATTATAATATTATTGTAATGAATGTCGACGCATAGGTGGATGAAGAAATTGTGACCAATTTGGTTTCCACCGTTAAATTATTTTTTTTTAAATAAATAATAAATCTGTCTATGTACGCTATAAGACGATACTACCATTTTGTTAGTTGAAGTAATGTAACTATTTATGTACGTTGAAAGAAAAATAGCTTTGATTTATTTGCCCAATATAGGCATCTTCCAAAATACATTAATACTTTTAATACATTATTGTATTTTTACGATTTATTAATTATTATTGCTATCGTCGATTATATATAATTAGCCCAAAATTTTGACGATTTAGGCGTGTTATCTCTGTGAATTTGTTCACAGAGTAACTCACAATGGAGGGGCTTGACTTTAATTTTTGATACTCATAACTAGATTGTATCTAGAGATACAGGCATAGATAACAATACTTGGTCAAGTGAAATTTATCGAGGAATTTATCAAATTTATAAACTAGAACAATGTGTGTGATCGATAAGGCCGCACGGTGCTGACGATGTATTTTACTATGTTTATATTGTGTTGCAAAAAAAGGAAGAAAATTATTTTTTATTTAACACTTCGTTGTATTTACAAAACGAGTTTAAAGTGAAACAACTCAAAGGCTGTCGGCAACATGCGGTCCGTCTATGCCGCTTTAGTTAAACGGAAAAACGACTTCTGCCAACTTTCATACTTTTTTTGGTGACGGATATGTACCTACAAAAAAGTAAATAAAATTTATAACAATTAAGGAAATGAATAATATGATATTTATATATCTTATCGTCTTTCAGTGCTTACTGTAATATCAACAAATTCCTATTACGGCGCGCACTGATAATAAAACAATAATAAATTGATGGATCAATGAACACAACTTTTATTTGTTTATATAAGAAATAGCTGGACAATATTGTTAATCAACGAGAGAAACCGTATTTAATTACTTTGGCAGTTATTTTTAATATATTGCAATTATTTTTTCTATCTGAGCAACAAAATGACTTAAAGTTGTACTTTCATATAAAGCATTTACTTCCATATTCACAGCAATTTCAATATGTGTACGATTTTCAAGTCGAAATAGCTTTTCATCTTTTAGAATCAACTGTCATATTATAAGACGACAAATGATATATCTCACTCTGTTTTGCTTAAAATCTCATTAAGTCATTGATCTATTCTTGGATTAATTGTTTATACGCTTCTATACTGCCTGCATATACTGTATTTTTATTTATTTAGTTGTCGCATTTTCTGCAATATTGCTGCCTTAATATCATAAGTATAACTACAATTACTTCCACTATTATAGTGGATTGTGGTATCTTGACCGCGAGCTCATGTTAGCAATAGGGTCGGCTGTTGCCCTTAGTTACTTTTTAGTTTACTATGTCTAAGTATGGAAGTGTAAATAAAACAATACCAGTGTACTTTAAATCACTAACCTAAGGAAGAACTTCCTTTCTGCTCCCAATGCGGCAGAAATATCCTTTCTGCCGTCGATGTCCTTCTGCGAGCGGTTGACCACACCGATGTATCCACGACGAAGAGGCAGCAACTTGTTTTCAAGGACATCTCTGGCGTCGGTTCCTTCGTCCATGAGATCCAGTTTTGTTATTACACCGATTGTTCGCAGACCTAAAAAATAATAGTTTGTTCTCTGTAGATCCTAGTAAAGGACAAAAGTCAAATTCGTTTATTTGCAAATTTATTTGACCGGAACATAAGACGGTTGGTGTAGAACTTACGAATCCAAAAACAACGTCAAGTTTTTAGAAAACAAAAGAATGTTATACCAGACAATCTTGCGAATTCCGGCTTTTGACAACTTTTTAAAATCAAATTTTGTTCTATAGAACATACACACACGGACTGCCAGAAGGCTCGCAAGTAGGTTGCCAGCCTTTTTAGGATTGGTACGCATACGTACGTACTTTTCTTAAAGGATGTAAGGTAAAATAGGAAGCAATAATTTGTTATTTATTTTTTATCGTCTTATTTTTTTGTTTAAATTAAGACAATATAACAACGTTGTGAAAGTAATACCTAAAATGAAAGATATTAAAGTCGGTGCTCTGATTTGTCACGCAGTAATGCTTTCTTTATTTGGTCTATTTTTTCGATAATAAATGCAACTTTCTAAGAATAGATGTTAAAATATTTATTTGGTCTATATTTTCAGACATCGACAAACCAATTTGATCTTTTGTGTATAACAACTGAAACGCATATTTTATTTTGATGACATAACACTTAAATGTTACAAAACAAACAAATAAATAACTCGATAAAATTTAATTTCACAGCACAGAAAACGTTGAGTAGGTTTATTTATTATTTTACTAGAAGGCTCCTGCAATATGAGAAAACATCATTAATGGGAAAGACCCGTCAGCTATAGCCGAACTAGTGCTGCACATACACAAATGAAACATTGCATTTTAGAAAGCAATTACAAAATCAAAAAAATATTCATAAAAAAGTCTTATTTCAACCGTATGCAATTTTAATTTTTTCACTAAAACATTTTGAAGCTATACCAAAACAGGAGAACTATTCTAATTAGCATATTACACCTATGCAATTAGCTGAATCTCAGTTAGATCATTACGCAAGGTCGTTACAAAACCATATATGTATTATAAATATTTAATCGAAGTTTAAATTTTTAAAAATAAAAGAGAATAATTAAAATACATAATATCATAACTAAGAAAATTCACAAAAACAAGACAAAATCATCACCAACCTTGAGGGTCCACTTCTTTGGCAAGTTTGAGGGCATCGCTGTTCGCCAAGTCAGTGTTAGCTGGGGTCACAGCTAAAATAAGACAGCTCTCTCGTTTGATGAACTGGAATATCATGGCTTTAATCTGCTGCTCTATGTCGATTGGCTGGTCTCCGATGGGCACCTTTGTAAGCCCGGGCAGATCGATTAATGTCAGGTTGAGAACTGGAATAAACAATGTTCGATGACTATTCCATATTTAAATTATTAAGACAGTGAATTCGGGTTGAGTATTGTACCTCTACCGATTGACAAAGTATGTAACGCGCAAACTATTATTATATTAATTATTTAACTCGTTGTATAGATTACTGAGCTAGACAATGACTAGGCTTTGCATTTTCCTGAAACCCCTTCAATTTTATACTGTTAACCTAGGTAAAGTTATGTACGTGAAGAAAATACCTCTGTATCTGTATGGAAGATACGATCAAACAATGACCTATTATAAAATGAGAATTAATAAATTCTTATGCTTCACAAGAGAAGGAACATTGCAAAGTATCTATTAAATTTAAAAAAACGTTTAAAACTGCCGCTAGCCGTAATATTTATATCTTTAATTTTTCAGGTATGTATGTTGTAGTTTTTGTTATAACAACAATAAGCCGCATTTTTTCGCTACAAAAAGTATAAAATCTACCTATACTGGGATACCCTCATATCAGTAATATACCTATATTTCGTTTCGTTCCATTATGCTTTTCAAGACCTCCGTTATGCCTAGACAATATAATATTATTAAAACACAATGTTGAATTAAATCCAATATTAAATCATGCATAGGTGTAATTAAAATATAAAATGCTTACAACTCTATAATAAATTACTATATAATAAAATTAATTATGAAAAACTACGATAAATCAGCGCCCAAACCAGTGCTAATTAAGCCCAATGAAGTTAGTTATTATAAGGAACCTATGTCATTGTGAAATCTTCATTAAGAATCCAGACACGCTTGTATGGATTTGCCTTTTGACCTTTACGATCTGCGCCGCCAACGCACGCATGCGCTTATTGAATATGCTTTCAAGTACTTTGAGATTTTCTCCCAATCAATGACGAGTGTGAACTGGTTGGAATAAAGGGGCATTTAACGACACACTACCGGAGTATTAATGTTGACGTTTAATCTATTGAGCGCTTGTATTTAGCTCCAACTTAGTTAAAAACACATCGGATTGGGCTTCGATTAGCAATTTTAAACCTCTTTAACCGTCATTTCAGCCCTAAAAAGCTGATCTTGTAACCAGCTTTAAAAATCTATATCTATTGAAATTTATAGCGCAAATGTTTATTATAAAGTTAAGGTGCCCTTAAGGCAGCGGAGAAACGTCTTTAAAAATCTAAGGAAGAGCTTGGAAAAAATTACATTATTAGATTTATTGTCATGACATTCAACCAATCAATCAATCAAACTACTATATTTAATTAAAACATTGTAGATTATAACAACGTTTAAGTCAAATTACAATTATACCATCGTCAAGATATTTTTTATTTTTGAGCATCAGTTCAACGATCATTGAACAATAGAATTTTTCAAGATAAGCCTTGGTAGGTCATTGCCCGTACGTTCTACACAGTTTAAAATATTTTGCCATTATTATACTCCCCTAGAACAATTTTCGGTCAGAGACAAAGTTCATACTTGATATCATAGAAAAAATGTACTTAAGTATCTATCCCTATTTTGATTCCTACACTGTCTGATTTTTATAAAAAATGTAGGTGATGATAGATAATGTGTATTCGATATTGTTTTACTGATTACGAGCAATGTTCTATTTACATATATCATAAATTAAGTCTTAGATTACACCTGATAACGCTAAAACCTGAGTAAATGTGTGAAAACCGTTTATAGATATTAAATAAGATATTCTCTCTTAAAATGAAACAGATTTTCTAAACAGCTCTGGTTTGGTTAGATGAAGTTGGTAGAAAGGGAGATCTCTGTTTGTATCTTAAAGTGCAGAGTTGCAGACTTCAGCTATGCTATTTTTATATAAATTATTGTGCTTCATCATTGGGTATGTAGGCCATACAATGAAAGTATTTTGATGGAAATCTTTCGAAAACTTTACGCACAACTTAGGAACATGATGTATTCCGATCAAAAACTTGTCGAAAATTTTGTTTTCTCGTGTGTTTTTTAAATGCACGCTTTATAGTTTTTCCAAAGTATAAACATATATTTAGTTGTATTGTGTTTACACGAATTTTATCATTATATTTAGTACATACGTAAAGCTTTAGTTAATTACAGATTTGAACTTTTGTCAAGATGATTCTAGGACTTCGGAATACCATTATAAATTATTCCATCTTATTACGGTTAATTACTTAAACTGGTTAAGCTGGGTAATCTGAACTCACTTTCTATAAAATAAAGCAACAAGAAGATTCATGAATCTCCCGAATCTACTATCTGTTACTCTTTTCTATAGATTTGCGGAGCTAATACTTATTGGATCGTGTAATGTATATAGAATAGGACAGCATTTAAAGATAATCCCCATATAGACGGTTTAATCGCCGCCCCCTTTAGTATTAAACTGTTTAAGCCTATACAATTACTTAAACCTTACATTTACCTTAATTGCAGGGGAAGTCTGCAGGACTTGAAATAAAGGATATTTTTTTAATTTGTCTCGTTAAATTCCTACCCTGAGGTTTGCCTGGTAGAGATCGTATTATGTTATAGGGTCCACTGTGTGTTGTCCAAGACTTTTATCTGGGCAATCGAGTTTTATTTGCAACACTTTATGTTATTTCTTGTGTACAATAAAGAAATAATTATGAAAAACTACTCCATGTATATAAAAGTCTATTCTACAGTATAGTCTCATCATCATACAACAGCTAGCACAATATATTCCAATTTCAATAATTAAAATGACGTTTCAGTGAGGTTTTTCGTTTACAATACAGAGACAATTTATACTTGTCGACTGTAAAAACAACTGAGTGTAAACATGAATCATTGTGTTATCATTTATTCAAGTACGTATTTGAAATCATAATTATCTTTAAACAGCCACTTCCCATTAAGGATACGTTTTATTTTAAACTAGCGACTTTGAAATATTTACATTTTCAAAAATATCTAGCATATTTTAATATTTTATGTACTTTATAATAATAGTTTTATTTTTCCGGATTAAAGTTGAAAACGTTCCGAACGTAATTTTTTTTTTCTAAATTACCATCATGTCATGATTACATACTTGATTCATAACGCATCAAGATAATGACGCATCGCGTCATTTTTAAGCTACAGGCTCAAAACTTAGCAGTCAAAGTAAACTTGTCAGTTAGTATCAAGGTTACTCTTAGTTTAAGATAATAAAGAAAACAAAGAACTGTTTTAACTCGCGCAAGACTCTCCCAATTCAATTACAATTTAAGTTGCGACCAGGCATCGAATCCGATACCTGCCTGGTCTCGGTCCGTTTTACCGTTTAGCCTCGAGATTTGATTTAAAACAGAAATAAAATGAGGCCTTCTCTTCTACGTAACTTTAATACAAGCACAATTCTCTAGAGATAATATTTCAGCGATAAACAAGTAAAATGTGTACGAGATTATCCAAAATATCCGATATGACGATAGAATCCGGTCGTAACTTACGAATTTACAGTAGTTTTACTGTGAAATTTAACCATAGCTAGAAACGCATAGTTCTTGAACTTTTAAACAAAAATAGTATATATAGAATAATACCGTTGAGATTCATCACTTACTGTCATGAACCCTTATTTGATATGCTGACCCTATTAATAATACTCTACTCATAAAATATGTCATTAGCGTCGATTTAAAGTTACAGTTCTTAGACTAAGAGACACTTGTTCATAAAGGACTAATAATAAAAAAATATTTTAAAACTATGTTATGATTGATTTTCTCAATAACAGGAAAACATTCCACACATTAATCATAGAATTGCAATTTTCTCACAGACTACTATATATTCCTAGTAGCATCCAAATTCAATATAAATCAATATTATACTTATATAACAAACAGTTAAGCCCTATGGGTCATTAGCGTATGCCGCAGACAAATTTCTGTATCAATTTCTACTACTAATATCAGTGATCATCTTGCTATGTCAACTGAAACAATAACTGTGTTCGCACGTAATTAAAAACTTTCTTACCAACTAAGCCGCTAAGGCGAATAACACTTTAAAGGTAACAAAAAATGCTAACTGCCTCAAAACTTTATAAAAAATTGTCTTACCATTTGGTGAATACACTCGTAAGTTAATAGGCACAGGTGATATTCCTTTGTTTGATCCTGTGATACGATCAGTCTCTGCCTCAATTTCAGCTCGGACTTCATTGAAGTCTACAAATTTCTTGCCCTTGCAATGCAGGAACTCAGCATATTCTAAAACAAAGTGCCTTTTTCAATATACAATTTGAATCTTATATCTTTAATTGCCTTGCACAGACAATGGATTTTCTGTGTTTTATGTTATATAATTATGATTAAACTGCTTGTACAGTGTACTTGTGCTAGTTGATTTTTGGATCTACTCAAACCAATAAATTAACAGCATGTGTCACACACAGACAGCTAATCTATCAACTTATCAAGAAACATATACAAGAACTTAAAGGCAAGGGTACTGTGTTTTTATGAATTATCAATTTTTTGTAAAAGAAATATATACTAAATTGAAACATTTAAAAGTTTGTGCAGCTTGTTTTTGCACTTAAATGTGCAATTAAGTGATAAGCCAGTTGGCAGACTAGTTAAGCTTTTTAATCTCACTGATAAGTATGGTATCCTAATTTAGCAAGTATAAAATATATTACCTGCATTTCCATGTATTAGTTGCAGAATCAAAGGTCTTCTAGTGACAATACCAGAACCCCTAGGCAAGAAATCTCTGTAACAAATGTTTGTACATGAAACATGATTGTTTTTTTTATATTAATTACACATAGCTTTCACAATTAGGACTGATGTACTGTTCCGTATTTCATGGGTTAACATTTTTAGAAAATAAATGTCCATAACACCACAGATTACTCATAAACAATATTTGTATGATGTTAAATTGATACTAAAGTTAGGAGTGGGTACAAAATACCATAGGAATGTATCATTCCAAGGTTTAATATTATGACCAGAGCAGCATGTTTTTAATATTTTATCAAAGGCCATGTTTAATATTTCTATATCTTTATTAATAAAGTGCATATGTAATTTGTGTGAAAAATATATATTTGATAAGTCTAACTTTTAAAAATAATAGCGAGAATAGCTTCATATCTGGCAAAATTAAAGTTTCATTTGTGAGTCTACACAAAGGATATAATTTTGAAACCTTACAATTTAACAATTTTTATCTTTAAAAAGAAGTGCTAATCATTCAATTTAAATAGTAAAAATGAATATTAAAAAAGAAAACAATTTAAAAAGTTTATTTTTTTTTATTACTTGAAGACATATTTACAAAAATTTATTTGGTTTTTATATAAAGGATAGGCTTAGATCCATGTTTTGACAATATCATCAGGAAAACAGCTGTCCATCACTTGATTCATGAAGCCTTGAAGATGTCCTTTAACAAAGGCTTTGTTAAAACCTTAAGGATAATTATTGGGCAATAATAGAACAATTTTTAAATTGTTATTTCACTCAAACAATTAATTAATTGTTACAAATGTTTATTTCATTGTTATACAATTATGAATGAGCCGACTCATAATGTAGCCCAATTGTGTATTGCTAAATTTTATTATCATTCTTCTAATAAGTTTATTGTAGTGGAACCTTACCTGCCGACAAAATTTTCTAGTACAGAACTTTTTCCTGCCGATTGACCACCCACAACTGCAATTTGTGGTAGATCTAACGCCATATGTACACCCATATGAACAAACGCATCTTGCAATTTGTTTACTATGGGTATAAGCTGTTGCATTCCAAAATTTCCAGCCATTTTAACTAATTACACATGTAATATCACTAATAACACAATCACTTGCTCATCGCTTTGACTTCACATCATCATTCATCGCCCATCGATAAACTGATATTTTTAATTTTTCAATATGGTGGTTTTGATTTGGTACATTATGGGTGATTTGATTTTAGCATATGGTAACATTAAAAATTTGCAATTGTAATGACATTAGAGAAGGGGTAACAAGAATAAACCCATAATCCATTTTAATGAAGTAATTTCATTTAATATTTCGAATACAAATAATTATGTCCGTTAAAATAATTTATAATTTTAACCAATTTACTTGTGTGCTTAGGTTGTGATATACACTTATATGGCTTTGGATATATGTAGCCAAAGACCTATGTAAATTTTTCATTTTATAAAATAACTATTTTTGTTATTAATTAATTTAAAATAAAAACAAAGTATTTTCAAGGTTTGTGCGATCAATATTGCGTGACATGCGCATCAAATGTAGGCCACTACGTGATGTATTATTGCTACATTACTATCAAATTTTATTTATAAGCTTGTACCCTTTACTTTACAATTTTTCTTTTTATATTTTTGGCAAGTATTCTCTATTGTTAGTTATATACAAACGTAGTTCTTTACGTTTGAATTTTTATTAAGACTAAAATGTTAACTTAAATATTTTTTTTGGTTCATATAATCTCGTGATTCGTATCTCTTTTTTTACGTATAAATAAAGAATATTAGACAGTTATAAAGTAAATGTCGTTGTTATAGTTATTGTTTCGTAAAGCATTACATTTAAATAAGTTAGTGTTACGTCTTCTAATATATTAAAAAACAAGCGATTTGAACTAAAAAGTAAAATCATTCATCATAATATATTTCACTTGGGAGTTAGATAAAGGCCTATAATAGTATAATTACTATATATTGCAACATAAAATATCAATAGGTACCTATTTACATTTTTGGTTCATAAAAATCATTACGTGTATCTTACCTGCCAACAAAATTTTCTAGTACGGAACTTTTTCCTGCAGATTGACCACCCACAACAGCGATTTGGGGCAGATCCAATTGCATATGAACTCCAAGTTGCGTAAAAGCATCTTGGAGCTTATTCACAATTGGAATCAATTGTTCCATTCCTATATTCCCGGACATGGCTGCCGGTTATATCACGTCCTCTCCTTTTCTGCACTTCTTCAAAGATCTGCGCCTACTGAGAACCAGGAGCCGTTCATCAATATAACAAATTTGATATTGCGCATGCGTGGTTTTGGAACGAAGTATAGTATGTTAGTTGAGATGTAATTTTTGTATATATAAGAAGTTAGATAATATGGAGTAAAATCGATGTAAATATATATATATACTTTTAAAAATTACCCTAGCTCTATATACGTTTCTTATTAATTGGAACGTTTGAGTCTTGAGTAAGGTCAAATGTTGGTGTTGTACCTATTATGAGTTGATGATTAAAATGCTCAGGATTATAAAACGTTAATCAAGCTTAAAACTAATATTATACAATGTTTCTCCCTTTCCCTACCAATAATGATAAGTTTCTTGTTGCATAAAACTAGCTGTCGTGATTTGACACGTTTCCAAATACTGGCCTACATCGCTCTGTATAAAGAACCGTAATTGCATTAATAAAAATACCCAAAAAATATTTTAATTACTACAGAGAGTAATGTATTAAAATTAAATGATAAAAAAGTGCCGTGCCTGATTTCCTTACTCTGAAAGGTACGATTTCGTAGTAATATAATGCCTGTATCGGCAAAAATAGCCAAGACCTCGGCTGTTAAAAAGGGTGCGTGTACTTATGTACGCCCGTAAGAAGTTATACTTCTTTGGCTTTCTTTACTTTTGAAGTTATACTTCTTTAGACGCGTTATGAAAAATTTATGAGAGTGAAATTTTACGATGCGCGCGCACCGTGACACAAAATTCAGTATGGGCGCTGAGCGTGCGCGAGCGAGATGGGAATAAGACAATCTACTTGTAGTACCTTTTAAACAAATAAAGCAGTTTTAATTATTTTTTCAAAGAAATTTAGCAATGCTTTTTCACAAAGACCTATTTATACTTAGTTAAAAGGTTATGAAACATACCTAGTTATTAAATTGAATTAATAATATAATAATAGTTATTACAATTAATATTAATTAATAATTGAATAATATATTAAATATTGTTAAATTATTGACGCTTAATATTGATTATTAATTATTTTTTTATTTATTTTAAAAAAATAAAGAAAGCCAAAGAAAAGTATAACTTCTTACGCGCGTACAAAAGTACACGCACCATTTTTTTTTAAATATTAAATAATTAACAATAAATATTTAACGTTAATAATTTAATAATATTTAATATTTAGTTTATTATACAATGATTAATGAATAATAATAATTATTATTATTTTATTTTATTATTCATTCAATTTTATAACTAGGTATGTTTCATAACCTTTTAACTAAGTAACAATAGGCCTTTGTGAAAAAGCACTGCTAAATTTCTTTGAAAAAATAATTAAAACTCCTTTATTTGTTTAAAAGGTACTACAAAGGTCATTATGGTCATTTAAAATTATTCTTGGCATAGCTGCTAACGTCACGCATATTCTATTTCTTTTTTTTGTAGATTGTCTTATTCCCATCTCGCTCGCGCACGCTCGGCGCCCGGCGGGTTTAAAAAGAATTCGTTAGTGGGCAACTTCATACTGATAATTTTGTGTCACGGTGCGCGCGCATCGTAAAATTTCACTCTCATCAATTTTTCATAACGCGCCTAAAGAAGTATCACTTCAAAAATAGACTTGGAAGTTCGAATTGATAAAACTTTCGGCTTTTTGTAGTCGATAAAAATAGTTCTCCTCAATATGCGATCGATTTGATAGAATGCATAATTTATTAGATATTTTTATTTAAAATAATAAAGTAAGCAACAGCCCGAAGCAATGAAAACATTTTTAATGTAAAAATACCTTGTTATATTTCAAAATTAAAAACCCACAGATTATATTAATATGATGCTAGATAATTATTCACAGGAAAGTAAATGCAGCCTAATATAGTTTTATAGTCTTCATTCTTTGTGATGTCACCAAAATCTTGGGCTATTATCGCCAAGTTTCGGGGGTAACTATATGGATTGCGATATGAATATAAGTACATCATTAAACATAAGATAAATAATGAGTAAAGATCTATTTACGGGTTGGCTATATCCTACTATGAGGTTTATCGAAATACTTAATAAAGTCATTGACTAGAAATGAACAAGAATAATTAATCGATATGGTTAGTTATATTCTTTTTTTTAATTCATATAACAATTAGTAGCAATAGTTACAAAAATTTTAAGCTTACAGGGAGAGTCAAGTATTTGTGATTATTCTAGGACATTGTAGGTAAAAATGTATTTGTAGTTGACAACACTGCGTCACTATTGATTGGAAATTTTAATTCTAATAGTCTGTGGATCGTCTTTATGAGACGCCATCTTAAAATAAAGTGAAATAGTTTTGGTAGCGTAGAATATTAAAAATCTAAAGTAATCTCGATTTATAGCCTAGCATTTGAGCTTAGATATTTTAATTATTATATTACTTAGTGAAACGGACCAAGGTATTCTTCTATTTCCATTTCGTTGTTTAATTTAAAGCTATATGTATTAATTATTTACTATTTTGTACCTCTACAATAAAAGATTCTGTTGATCGCTAGTTAAAGAAAATTTGTGTACTTAGTTGGGTTTGAGTCTAGTGTAAAATTGTGAGATACTTTAACTATAAAAATTGGATGTCATCGATCCAGCGTCCGTTCAACTCGCGGATGTAACACGTCAATATACTTGTGAGGGCAGGGCTTAAAATTGTTTCATCTCAGTGTTGTGAAAGTGTTTTAAAGCTCAGTGGCCCATTCATACTGTTTTAAAATTGACCACAATTACTCTCAGTGTTAAAAATCGCTACTTAAATAACAAATCTGGCTATTCAAGCGAACATTACATTGTGAAGGACGATTCTTTGTAGTGAATGTCAGTGAAGAAAAGTGTTAGAATTTAGTTTTTAAAGTTAATTGTGGTGGTTGCAGTTGTTGGTTGGTCCGAGGGTGTCCTCCTGATGGTGTGTACATCGCAGCATGTCTGCACTCTCGACGCCGGGCGGCGGAGGAAATACGGCGCAGAGCAAGCCGACGTCCGGCAAGCAAAAATATCAGAAATTGGACATCAATAGTCTGTATTGCGCCAACAGGGTAAGTGACCTACTTAATTTGGAGTTTGCTGCAAGATTTTCTTTTTATTGAAAATGTAATCAATAATCCAAAACAAACAACTAAATTATTAAAGTTATATTATTACAAATAGTAGTAGATTTATTTAATATACAAATAACATAGTGAAACCTATTTTGTGCACACAGCTTATTTAATTTATTTCATTGTAAGTTTTAATGAAAAACTATCAAATCTGAAATGGCAATTGTGTATGTACAATACCCAATCTATGTTAAATATAAAGCATTGACCAAAACATATGCATGCACAATGAATTTACAGTTATACAAAGGTTTGAATACAAAGAAAACAAACAGGTAATTTATACAGACTATAGAAACTTACCACTTATCAAGAAAAGAAAATATAAAGTTCATTGTCCTGTTGTAGAATACTATAAAGGTCAATAACTTCTTGTCTAGAGTAACTTTGTTCTTATCAATTAAAATAAAACCTGATTGCACCTTGTATGAAAATAATTTTTATGTAATATTTTCAGAACGAAAATTCTGAACCGTCCTCTGTAAAATCACAACTAAGCCGCAAACATGGAATGCAAAGTCTTGGAAAAGTGCCTTCAGCTAGGCGTCCCCCAGCCAACTTGCCTTCTTTAAAAACTGAAACTGGTCAGGATCCAAGTGCAAAGTAAGTGTAAATAATAATTGGATCTTTTTATCATAAATATTATTTTTAATCTAGTATATCTATTATATTACATATTTAATGGAATTTGGTTAAATCAAATATAAAAGTAATGTTACTTATATATGCATTTACAATTTGTACCTTTCAGCTCCGTTACTTCTGTTAGTACTACTGTAACAACTCCACCAACATGCACTTCACAGACTACGGTAAGTTTTTTTATGAGTTGTAAGAACAGC
This sequence comes from Pieris melete, assembly GCA_963693345.1. NCBI lineage: Eukaryota > Metazoa > Arthropoda > Insecta > Lepidoptera > Pieridae > Pieris > Pieris melete. The sequence continues at coordinate 2,120,844 of CAVNZK010000002.1, read as the reverse complement.
TAACCATTTCAACTAAGAAAAACATTCCTTCTCATATTTTTGGTCTGCTTATAAATAATTTCTTTATTCATAAATCAACAATTGTTTTGCTATGAATCACTCTTAGTATGTTTTAATTAAATTCATTGAAGAAACCACTCATAGAACAGTAACAACTATAGATGCTATCTTGCCTCAATGTATTCAATGTTAATAATTAAAAAACTTTAATTCAGATGAAATAAATTTGTATAGTATTATTTTGCCGGCCTTAAAATATTTGAGTTTATTGTATCCAGTAAAATATGGTAGCAGCATGTCAAATTGAGATGACCATACCCAAATTATTTCTGTTTATATTATAATGTGCTAAAAGAACCTTGACCATGAAAGTATATATATCCATATTTTTTTCTGGGTCATGCAATTACTACAATGATTTTTGATGTCAAGGCAATATTATGTTCTGCTTATTAAGGGTACAGTTATATTCTGTTCCTTTGATTGTGAAAAAATAATACATATCTCTATAATTCCTACAAAAACTACTAGGAATGGGAAATATTGTTAGTGTCTGTTGATACAAGTTGTGATTGACAGTCTAGATAAACAGCCTTCTGTGCCTGAAAGACGTTGATTTTTGGTTTCCTGGTTACTGTCACCATATTAACATGATAGAATAAACAACAGTTAGAGAATACTGTATATACTAGTAAATAATGTTTTTGCAGACAATATCGAGCGTAGGTGCGGGTGCGGGAACAGCTTCGGCCGGCGGATGGGTGTCCCTACCGCCCCCCTCATCTCCACACTTCCGCACAGAATTCCCGTCATTAGAGGCCGCTGCTCAACCTTCACACCGTTCTACAGATCATTCTGCATCCCAGTTGCAGCTCAGACCACAAAGTACGTAGTTATTAGTATAATATGTGGGAACAACCATGATCTTCAATTATTAAAATGTCATTTCAATATCATTATTATGCGTATATCAAACAAGTTATTAATTTTGTTGTTAATTCACACTTTAAAAATACTACCTAAGATTATATATATTTAATTTTACTATAATATATATGTAAAGAAATAATTATATTTCTTAAATTAGATTATTCATTATTTATTTTGTTTTTATAAATGTTCACTAGTTTTGCTTGTTAGTCTGTGGAAAAGACACTAGTTGTTTGTCTATGTATGTGTAATTTTTAATTTGAATATGAAGTGTTTGTTATGAGTACATTTTTAATTGATTATAAAAGAAATAGGATAAAAGTAAAACTGAAATAGCAAACTCTAAATGTTGTTTCTTAAAAATAAATATTTTTGCAACACATTTGAGTTTAACTCACTTATGAAAATTATATTGTATTGTATCTATATTTAAAATGTAGTTGTTCATTCGGTATAATTATTATGGAATGCATTTGGTAAATATCAAGCTGTTTTTTTTTATTATTTAAAATTCTCAAGTGCTCTAGTGATTTAAATAATTTTTTTCGTGTCTATAGCCATAAAAAATATAATATATATAGAATATAATTCCCGGCCACTAATTAGGGTTTGTGTTGTAGCGGAAGGCAGTTGGACGTGCGGTGGAGCTGGCGCTGCAGGGAACGGCGGCGCGCCCGCCGCACAGCCACAGCCCACACCCGCTTACCGCGCTATCGTGCCCTCCTTCGTGAGTATTTATTTTTACGACATGTAAAGAAAATCATTGCGTTACTAAAAGATGAGTCCCTTTCACATTTGAGAAACTTACTTCACTACTTTCATATCACCAAACATTTTTTCATTCATATTTTGAGGGATAAATAATGAAGTTGAAATACCTAGTATGTTTCTTTTTTTACGTTAAGAATTTGCAATGCTCTTAAACTAAATTAATAAATGAAATGTAAAGAATACTATGTAATATCCATCAAAATATTATGTAACCATTTTCAATACTTATTCCTTACAGCTGATGAAAGGTAGCCCTGGTAGTGGACTTGGAATGGGATCCTTGAACACACTTCGTGATAATAGGAGTAATGCAAGCAGTGGAGGGAATAATTCGGGGCCTCGGACTAACACGCGGCCCGCCGCTACTCCCCGAGCTGTGGAAGTGATTACTGCGAGACCCATCCTCCGCGATGAACAAATATCGTCTCTTGACGATATTTCGCGGGACGCCGGGTGGGCGCAGCACGATGATATTGATTATGAGTGAGTATACGGTCAATTACTATGATTTTCATGTTAAGTTAAATCACATCAATAAGCGATAGCAGATTTTATAGTTTAATTTGATTTATGAACTCTTATTTAAAAGGATGACATTTTATTTCGATAATCGTAAAATTATTTTAAATTTCAGTCAAAAACTGGATTTCTCTGATGGTGAATCTACACCTGCCCCTAAAACAATTAGCAAAAATAATAACCGCCCCAGTATTGAAGTCGATCGTATTGATTCAAAAATACAAGATCCTGATGAGGAGCAGCTCTGGGCCGAAAGAAGGCAGAAGCAGAGTAATGAAGTAGCTCAAGCAGTTGCCCGCGCGAGACAACGAAAGGAAGAGGAACAACGACGACAAATGAGAGATGTTTCCACACAAAAAGATTATCGGGGCAGACCTGATAGGAATCGCAATGACAGGGAACTTGATAATAGGGAAAAAGATAGACTTGACAGAGATAAAGAACAAAGGGACAAAGATAAAGAGCGCTTAGACAATAGAGATCGCGATCGTGTAGACAATAGAGATCGCGATCGCGTTGACAACAGAGATCGCGACCGCGTAGACAATAATCGCTATGAAAGAGACCGTGATCGTGAAGGACCAGTTGAACGACGGAATGAAAGAGAACGAACTATTGAAAAGGAAAGAGAGCCACGTGATCGTAATGATAACAGAGATCGTAATGAAAATAAAGATCGTAATGATAACCGAGACAGATTTGATAGAGAAAGGGACCGCAACGAAAGAAATGATCGCGACCGAGAATTTCGTGATCGTGATAATAGAGATTACAACCGAGAACGCGACCAATCTAACCCTGCATTTTCTAAAACGTTCCAAGCTAATATACCTCCTAGATTTTTGCGACAACAGCAGAATAGGCAGCAGGATGACCAAAAGGGATGGGCGTTCACGGGCAAGTCTGCACCGAGAAGACAAGAACAGCCTGGATATAATGCGCCAAGACATGCTCCGAATAATGGCCGGCGTTCATTTTCAAGGTAAACTAATTTGTTTATGATATCTTGAAAATTTCATTAGTAATGCTTTATGTAAATTTTTTTTTTTTATATTTGCTTTTGGTAAATATTTTTTTCGAGATAAAATAAAGAGCCAAATCAATTTATTAGCTAAGGTAAAATGGTTTATTTGTTAATTCCAAGTGCCAAAGATAATTTTAAATTGAACAATAATTATGAAGTACCTAAATACTTATTTTCTTTATTTTTAGGGACTATTCTGATCGCGAAGATGAAGTTAGAAGAGACAAAGATGTAAGTTCTGGCCCACAATGGAGATCAGAAATGCAGGATCAGGAAAGAAATTCGAGAGATTTTGATCGGTCTACTTCTAAAGACCACAATGATCAAAAAGATAAAAGAAACGATGTAGAAAGAAAACCATATGATGGTGTGTCTGAGAGTAGTAGAACGGCAGCTGAAAAGTTAAGTGAAGTTTTTGAACGTAAAAGCATAGGTCTGTTTGAGCCATTTGCCTCTTCAGATACTCCAGTACAAACAAAGGCACCTGAAAGAAGAACTACACCGCCGTCACATGGTGCTTCTCGCGAATCCTCTGAAAAAGATTTCGGTAAAACTTCATGGGCAGAAGTTGCTAAAGAAGATACAATTGCAAATACTTCTAAGGTGCCAATTGATAAAAATGTGACTGTACTGAAAGAAACCGAAAAAGTATCGAGATCATCCAGTTTCGTAGAAAATAAGGACATTCAGCCTCTAACAGTGCCGGCACAAATGCCACAACAGAGTGTATCTGCACATAAAGTTGAGCCTGATGTAACACAAAACTTGGTTCATAATTACCCAAGTAATACTTCTTATAATTTAAACTATGTTCCTTCTAATCAAAATATTCCTTCTAATATTCAGAACCATAATAGTTCTGTCAACAATCCTCTTCAACCTTCTTTTACTGAAACTCAATTGTTTCCTAAGTCAATACCTGCTTTAAAGACTGACATTCTTCCTAATGTACCACAAGTACAACAATCTGTTAATGAGCATATATCACAGCATAATGTTAAGCCCAGTTTGAATCTACAAAAACCTGAGAAGGAACATGAGTCTGAACCTAAATCTGTTGCAGCCGACCAAGGTAATCTCAATAATACTAAGATTATCGACCCACTATTTGCTGACGTCCAAGGAGAGCCTTTAATAAGAATCACGGATGATAAAAAAAATGAGAGGTTTAGTAATGAAAGCCTTAACAAAATTCCTCATAAAGAACCCGTTGAAAGAAAGTCTAGTGGCTCTGGATCTGAAAAAAAGGGCAGAGGCTTTGGTAGCGGTGGATATAATGTATATAATAGAGGTTGGGGTTCGAGGGAACCTCGCGGGCGTCGATCAAACCGAAGTTCGCGCTCCAACAATAGGGCCAGTGAGTCTGACGGCTCGACCGACGCAGAGCGGAAAGATCGACGTCGTGCCCCTCGTAGCCCTCGAGGACCAAAAAAGCAAGACAGAGTTGAAGATATTGCAAATGCCGCTCCTGATCCAAGTCAGATTTCTTGCGTAAATGATGTCATAGAAAACAGAGAGCCATTTGCTCCTCGCGGTCAGCCTTCTCGTCGCGGCAGAGGAGGTTTTCAAGGCACTTCGAGACCTCCGGCGCCCGCTAAAAGGGTAACTGGCTATGGCCCTCCTAATACTAAAAGTCCCTTTAGCCAAGCTAATCGAGTTAAGGATAACGAAGATATTAAAGATGGAGTCCAGGATGATAGGGGACAAAGTAAACGTACTGGTCCATCTAAGGGACGAGATCGTCGTCCTAAAGGCTCAGGGCCTCACAGTGGTGAAGATGAGAATTGGGAAACAACTTCTGAACATTCCGAGAGCGGTGGACCGCGTAGATCCCTTGGGAGTAGACAATCTGGACTATCTCAAAGAGGAAATAGAAACCAAAATTCCAGTAACCGACAAGGGGGTCGAAACGTTCAAGGAGCTAAAAAAGAAGTTTTACCTGACAAAGGAGTTGATGTCACAGAGGCTATGTCTGATCTCAAAATTTCTAAAAACGACGAGGTAATCGATGATGGTTTTCAAGAAGTACGCAATAAGAAGAATTCGAAAGATTCTCGCGGAGCTTCTGCTAATGCAAAGGAGGAAAATCAAAACGCTTCTAAACAGCCCCGATCACGTTCTAATCAAGGTGGTGGAAGAAATGGGTCATCGACTCGAAATTCTAACGAAAAACCTAACCCACGGGGATCAGTGCCAGTATCTGGTAAACCCAATTCACAATATGATAGGCCGCGCACAGCTAACTTAGCTCCAAGGTTTGTGAAACAGAGACAGAAGCAACAAATGGGTCTAGCCTCCAGTTTTCTGCCAGATACAGGCGCAGCGCCACCTCCTCCAGCCGTTAATGCCTGGGATAAACCAATTTCGCAAACACTACGCGGAAATATTGAGGAACCCGTTGAAGTTGAAAAATCAAGTCACTCGAGTCAGAGAAGCTCCCCAGGTGATGCTCCAGTAGAGGCAAAACCATCTCCACCTACAGTCATTACTGAGAAAACTGGTGTTCTAGATGGCTCAACCCCACCAGTTGAAACAATAATATTTGAGAATACTAACTACAAAACTCCTCCAGCTGAGGCATTAAAATCCAAGTATCAACCTAGTGTTAGCACAGTGAAATCTCAAGAAGAAGTTGCCAGTGAAATGGAATCGAGAGCTCTGCAGTTCAATGGGGATGTAAGAGCCCGACCAAGGTCCATTCAAGAGATAATGGCTGAGTCTGGTAGGCCTGTGACTGAAGCTGAAGGTTCTCTAAGTCTTCCGATGTCCTTTGATGCATCTCAGAAAGCTGAAGATTCATCTGACATGAAACTCGATTTTGCTTTTGATTCAGATCTTGGACAATTGACAGAAGACAAAGCTACAAAGTCACTAGGCTTACCTCGTGGCGTTCATATGAGTACATCGAACACAATATCTCCACTAGCAGCGGATCTGAACTTAAAAATTGCTAGTGTTAAGAAGGTTTGGGAGATGCCTGCTGTAGTTGAAGGTAGTGAAGAACTTCAGTTTGCTGGTTTTGAGGAAAATAACGCAGATACCGGAGCGCCACCTAATGTCTGCAAAGTTAAGCCAACTCAACAATTACAGTCACCCCCGCCTCAACACTACAATCATGTCGGATATCCGGGAAGTTATGGTGGATTATCTGTACCTTCCCCACCGGCTGTTCTTTTCAACTCCTCCCAACAGATACTGGGTTCTTCTCAGCAATTGCCACAACAAGGTGGATTATATGGAGCATTTTTGGATCAAACAAGGGGACAATTTGGTGGATTTCCGGCAACTCCTTATGGCGCGGGTTCAGCGACGCCATACAATTATCAACCACCACCAGACATGTTCCAGAGTTTACAGAGTCAATACAGAATGGTTAGTATTTCAATCATAAAAACGCTAAAACCTAACGTTTACTTTTCTCGTATTTCAATCATAAAAACGCTAAAACCTAACGTTTACTTTTCTCGTTTTCAATACTAACCACCAAATACATAAAATCTAGTTTTGTTCTTAATAACAGAAATCTTGTAATATGTATGGTAAGTAATCAATTTAATTTATTTTAGGCCGCGGCTGGCGGTGGGGCAGCTTTTGGTCAATCTGGTCAGTTGGGAAACAGTCCCAGCACAGTCCTTATATCGAGCAGTTCTAATTCTCTGATGTCTGCAACCGTCAAACCGTCTTCGCAGCAAATTGGGGCAATTGGTGGGTAGATATTTATTTATTATAAAATTTAACTATTAATGAAATTAGGCACAATTAATGTGACAAATTGTTTAGTTCTGTACTTAACAATGATTTATTTCAAGTAAATCAAATTTTTTTGATCATATTCGTACATTACACACACAGTACATAATTAAATAAATAAATAAATTACCAAGCGCGGAATTTATAATCGTCGAAATTTGTGTTTCTATTAAACTAATTGACCTCATTTTTAAGTGTATCCTTAAGTTTAATGTCCTATTGTTATACAAAATAAATGACTACAGGAAGCAAAGGAGGTGGTGTGAGCGGCGTTGGTGGAGTAGGTGGTGTCAACACCTTCCAGCAACAGTACCTGGGTTACTCGGGTCCGGTGGGCGAAGCGCCCTATTCCCTCCAAGGCCTACTGCCCAGGCCTGCGCCCCCTGCAAACTCATACTACTCTCCATATCAGCCCCCAGCTGCTCCAGCCCCTACATATCCCTTACAGTTTACTCAGCCGGCCCAATCTAACGCGTTCAGCTCGCAATTCCTGTCTTCACAATTGCATGTTGCAGCTGCTGTACAACAGATGCAAGTAAGTTGAATATTTAATATTTTGCAAGGAAAAATAGTTCTAATCACAGCATATTTTTTATTTACTTATTTTACTTGTGAATTTGTATACAAAATAAGAGTGTATAAAGAAAATTTAGTCAAAAATAAATAGAAAATAATCCAAATAACCCCAATTCGCCCAATCCTTAATGACACGTTGCGCATTGTAGTTCTATCACGTTCTCTTAACTTAGCCTTAGATTTATAAGAATCTCTCTATTCCGGTCAGCATGACTTGTATCATTATGAACACTGTAATATTATTTTGTTTGAGCGATTATGTTATTTTTTTTCTTTGCCACTATTAAATTGAATATAATGATACTAGATTAGATAAAATAGTAATTATCTTTGCAGCAACAATACCGGGGTCCGATGCAGCAGCAGTACCCCCCACAAGCGCGCCCTCCACCACAACAACTCAAGAGCCCATTACATGAACATGCTAACGGCTTTGCCTCCCTTTGTGAGGCTGGCTCTCCTACCCCCAAGGGGGCAAAGCCAAAGCCCCCTCACTCACCCCCACATAAATACCACGCTCCACCCCCACAGCATCCTCCCCCTTCGCACACACCGCACCAGCATCATCATCAGCAACATCAACAACACCAACAGCACCCGCAACAACATCAACATCAGCAGGTAACAAACTGACTGGTACTTCTTAGTCTAAGTTTGACTAGATATTATGCTTATCCATTTTAAAGAATTTAAAATACTTGTATTACTTTTGTATATTAAAAATACAAACCCACTCACATGGTGTTTGTTTCAAGTAGCCTACTTATTTATGGTGGTGGTTAAGTTTAGGTTAGCTTTATTAACAAAATAATTATACAAGGCTTATTGCAATATATTGCGTAATTCGCTACTACATATGTATTAGCAGAGCGATTTTCTCATTCCCATAAACAGGTCAATGAGTAGTTTACATAATAAGCAATCAGTATTTTCACATTTAAGCAACTCGGCAACGGCAACGGTCGGGGTTGCGGCAACAACGCCATGCGTACGATGCCGCAGCGCTACCCGGCGCCCATACAGCGACCGCACGCCGCGATGCCGCTTTACCGACAACAGCCGCCGAGACACCACGCGCCACGGCATAATCTCTATTATCATCATCAGCCGCGCAGTAAGTAGTCTTGTATATCATACTGGTCTCAACCCATTGATTCCATGGACCCAATTCACCTTCGAAACACAATCGATTTATGTAAGAGATAAACTCCAAACTGATGAAAAAATCCTTGCATCTATTCTAAATTAGTGGTATATAATAAATAATATTTTCATATTCTAATTATTGTTCATTATATATAACTTTTTTTATAATTTTTTAGATGGCAACGGAGGCGGCGATCAGCAGGCCCGCTCTGGCGGAAACACGCCTTCTGCCACAGAGGAATCTGTGGAGGCTCCGCCCCCAGTCGATGCGCCTGCGCCGCAGCCGGCTGAAGTCAAAGCGGACTGAGCGCATTACGAACGACTTCTCACTCAACGCATGGTCATCTCTTACTTTCATTCGATTGGCAGAATGAACGGTCCTTTAGAAAGGATTTAGTAAATGAAACGCGCTATTGGAAACTGCTACATCTGACGCACTGTAAAGGGTGTTAGTTTCTGGTCATATGATTGGCAGAATGAATGGCCAGAATTTATATATAAAACGTAACCGGCTGGTGTAAAGACTGCCACAATATTATGGGTTTGTGGTATTATTTTTGGCCACGGTCACGAGTGTGTGGACTAATGAACTTTGACACTTTTATTTTATTCATATTTTTGACTTTAAATTAATATTGTGAAGTGCCGTGCACGCCGACGTTCGTATGCACGCGCTCGCATTATATAAATTCTGAGTTTCGGAGAAATCCCGGCCGGCTCCGGTGGCCAGAACGAAGGTGCTTCCTTTGTTTTCGGTTGGCAACATGGATCTTGAGCCTTGAAGAATTCTTCGGACGGTGGAAATAGTGCGCAAGGCAAGCCATATGCTCTTTTTTCCAGCGCTCAGGATCCGCGCCGCTAACCTCAATGTAAATATCGGCAGGACACGGCTGTCTAATTTGACTGTTATTTTAAGTATTTTAAGTAATCGCAGGTCGGCTTCAAGATGCCGAGACCTCTCACTAGTGAATATGTAGCCACGGTTTTGCAACTGACGATGATATAAATAATGTTAATGTAATAATGGAGCAAAGCCGAGTGCGCTTGGACATCAGGCCGGTGCGCTTTTGCGCTCCATGTATCATAATCGATTATTATAGTATGCGAATAAATATTATGACCGATTACATTTTATTATTTCCCCTCAGTGTTTATGTGTACTTATGTTGTTATTAAGCCACAGTTCTAGAATTAAATAAACAAAATACCTACAAAATAGTATTTATGGTGATCAATTTCTAATTACTTTGGCACCTAATAGTACCACTAAATGGTAAATTATTAATATTTTTTTTCTTCAATTTAGTGGTAAGACCGAAGTTCACCTATAGAAATCAATATTATGTAGTTTAATCTGTAATAGTCACCAATTATAGCATATTGTACCTAAAACAGTACTTTTAACTGAATCCAATATTCCTTAATTATGTATTCATAGTATCAAAATCTGTTGTAATTTTTATTTAGACAATTTGTAGACTGGATATATGTATTTGTTTTTAAATGGCTTGCAAATAGAATTTACTAAGCAACGGAAGCTGGACCCTTAAGTACAACTTAGTTTTTTATCAAGTCTACGAATCATTCTACCATTCAAATCAATTTTGAAAGCTACCATAACAAAATAAAACTCCCAGTTGGATCTTCGCCAATAAGGGAGTCCAATAACAACCCGAACGCCATAGTGGCGCCTGTTTACTATTAGTTCCTTGTTTGCTAGACAGTATTGTCGGAGTACGTTATCATTTATCTGGCATTTACTTAAATATTTTGATATCTCTCTTACAATCGTGTTTCCCCCTTATAAATTGTTTTGTTTGTAGACGATTAATTCAACTTTAGCTTTACAAGCCGACTTCGACTCGAATCTTTAAAATTTACTTTCATACTTTCAATTAATAATAGGAGTTTTCTATTTAACTTATAGCCTTACAGTTTATACAGCATTTTACACCTCAATAACAATAGTAAGGCTATTCCCACGATGGCCTAACAGAACGTCATTATAAATATTATTTTCCTCTTACAATTATTGGATTGGAAATATAAAGCTTTACTATATACAAAATTAGGTGCCTGCGATTTTTCAATCCTAGTAAGTATATGTCCAATCAATCAAAGAATATATTGATTTAAATGTAGTTTTCAGTAGGAATTTGATTAATTAGGCGTTAACTGCCGACCACTGATTTACATTATTACAATCGTAAGCTAGACAAACAAGTAAACTTACTCCTCTATTTAAATTAATATCGTATCCTAAACTTGTCCTGGGTCAACAACCAGACGGGATGCAGTCGAGATCTTTGTTCATAGCCGACGCGTCGGGACGTTCACCTATAGATGCAATAGGTAAATCCTTAAAAGGTAATCGTTCATACTTGTTATAATGTATTTTAACCCATCACAAAAATTATTGCTACTATTTCTAATATAATTTGATTAAACTAAATTTATCTCAAATCACTTGATAATATAATCATTTTAAATAATTTGATCACCTGCACTACACACACACTACACATACACATAAAAAACTGCACATTTTCTATTGTTCGAACTTAGAAGTTCACAGGTACCATATTATAAGCATCTACTATACCTAACAAGTAGTTTTATTCGCAAGGGAAAGGTTCCGCATTATTTCAGACAAAAGAAGGGCTTTGACCGCTTCTAGGTGACCCAACTATATTTACGTCAATTCCTTTATTATAAAACGCGACTGAAATAATGCCAAAAACTGAGAAGAATTTTCAAACTAAGTATATAAAATTTAGTAGTCCAATTAATGAGGTACCCACGTATTTTTACTAATATCTTGTTAGTTCTAATTTTATCCTGAAATGTAGAATTAAGAACAAAATATGTAATTTCAGTATTAGGTTTATGATATGATCCAATTTTATCAGTGATGAAGTCACCATCTAAAAAGATAATCTAACCACCATCTAATAATAAGGAGAACTAACATTCACTGTCGTCAATTAAAACTATTTGTCACGTTATGTGACCATATCCGAAGACCACACAATTCGTTCTTCTAAGGAACCTATTTATTCTCAATGCAACATGCGTCATTGTTTACTACTTTTAGCATTTTTCAACCAAAAGATATACATACATAATTGTAAAGTCGCGTTTGAGTACAAAAATAATGTTCACTCAGTTAAAAGTAAAATTATTTGTATATTAGTCTTAACTTTAGTAGGTTGTATATAGCACAATTATATTTAACTAAAAGTTTATGTTTACGTATAAATCAACTCAATTTCACCTAACAAAGTTCGTTGACGGTCAAGTAGGTAACTCAAATGTTCAGTGCCCATGAAATTATATGGAAGAAAAGTTACTGCCTCAGTTTCGCTGTTCATTCGTAATGCATATCACCTATATTGATAATAATTTTCATTGAAAGCATATTTAATTAGTTTCAGTACTGACGTGAGGTAACAAGTGAAGTACATATAATTAAGGCGATTGTTCAAGATTTGTCGCGGTTACTGGTTGGTCACTCAGACTGCGCGTCACAGGAACAAAAAGGACATACACATTACTAAACCAGACTCTGTATCTGTGTGCATACTAAATAACGAATCACTTGTATTATTGTAGAATGTAGATTGTCAGTACTCAGTACTCGGTCCTACAAATTACAAATTACCATCAGTCACAGCCCGGCCCTGCTCGACGTTACACGCGTTTCAACACGATAACTTTTGCTTTCGTGAACGTAAACAATAATTGGAAACAAAAGTTAAGATATCACGGATACAATAAGTGTTAAACTTCATAAAGTCTGTGACATTTTTTATTTATATTTTATCAGGTAGTTCCAAGTTAAATAAGTTTCTATTTAATTATTGTGATTTCCGGAGGCGACGCGACGGTCATTTATAACTATCTCTGATTTAGTTCACTGAGTCACGGTTTCTGTGTAAATAAGATTAAAGAAAGTGCTTGGAGTACTATATGTTTTAATTGCAGTCGATACAATGGGAAAAGATTATGGTAAGCAATTTACATTGAATAGCCTTTCACTTTGCCTCTGTGCGTCAATGGCAAATTTTAAGTTTGAATATTGCGGAAAAAGAAAATAGCTAACGTAGTTCTGTAAATAAAGGTAAGGAATTCTATTATAGCAAAATATAAAACTAGGTATACTATTGTATAGAAGAGTCGATTGTCTTACCGCCAAGTCATACATAGCAAACTGTGTCTAGTAATTTAATTTCATTGCTAGGTATAAGAAATGGACAATTTCATACAGACCGGATTACGGATGTGGGCAGGATAACTGATAAAGGTTATTTTTAAAAGATACCGCCACTGTAGCTTATTAGGAACACACAAGGGTTACAATTCATAGGTCCTGACCTTGAATGCTTATGAAATTATTAGTGTTTGTGGTTAGAAAATGCTAACTGCCAATCTTACTCAGACTTATGTGTTTGCCTCATGCACCACCGGGGATTGACGAATTTCACATACTTTATTTACCTATAATACACAGATCTACCATAATACCATAAGACTGTTAACTAATTCATTTTTTGTCGCAACTCATTAGGTATTTTAAAAAAATTAAAATGCTATTGTATTCGTCATCTGATTATTTTTATTGCTAGAATTATTTAAAAAATAATAAACTTATTTTTATAATTTACTTATATATCTTACCGGAAGTAACTGATACCGTATTATATCAATTGCCATATACCGACAATACTGTACCTACTGGGTAATTCTCAACTAATAATAATTAAAAAGTAAATAAACTTTAAAAAACTGTTCATCCTTATACAAAGTATAATTAAATCTTACCTGTGAATTTAGAATGATCCAGTGTCCCTTACAAAGTCACGTAGGTATAACGTAATACGTTGGTAGTACTAAACATCCCAAAATTCAGTAATAAAGTCACAATGGACTATTTAAATAAAATTTATGATTCTTTATTAGTGACCAAACCCATATAAATTGTTATTTTAATTATTATGTTACGTATTGTCTTTAAAAAAAAAAAGAAACATTCATAATTTAAAGAATCCGCCAAAAGGCTTCTCTAGGCGTGATGCCGTTGCACCTAAGACGTACCATGCCAGTAAACACGTAAACAAACGTCAAGTTTTGTATGTGTGATTTATGATTCTTTAATTACACAGATACACATATATTAATTTTCTATCAAAAGCAGTCTCAGACGCAACTAATCCAAAATATTATTAGGATTAGATTGGCGAAGACTTTATTAATAAACAGGTAGTGCCGTGCCGTTTCTTTGTCGGTAATTTTGCAAAACTCAAGAGTTTATGGCATTCATTAAATACCACTTAGTTGATGATAAGATAAAACATTATCATGGGTTTACCTTACTGTGTCATAATTTAATCTTTTTGTTGTGCTATAGTTAATATACTTACATATTTATTGCCTTTTTTATAGTTGTAGTTGGAGTTGCTTTTAGAACTTTTAAACTACTCGTATTTATATATGTATATTTAAATTTGTTTGATATCTATAGATGTACGGATTCGATTTTAAAAATACTTTCACTGGTAGATTTAAACACATTATTTCTAAGGAAAATAGGTTTGTAGCATATAATGAATAATAATATTTGATTGTAAATAAAAATCGCAAACACACACTTATAATAAAACAATATCGCAGCAGTTTTTTCACATCTTCATAATTCAGCTCGATAGTTTAAACGCCTCGGGTAAAAAAAAAAATATGTTGTAGATATATTTTAAGATTATGAGAAATATTTTTCACTTTGTTGCATAGAGGTAAAACTGCTTACTATGGTTAAAGTATGTCCTTGGAGAACTAGATCGCAACAACACATTATGTAAACAAAACATTAAACTTAGATATGCAATTGCAACTAGCGTACAATCGCAAAACAAAAGTAGCAACAGGTTCGATTACATTATTCAAATTGTAAATAAGTTCTTGTAATAATATTTATTAAACATCTTTTGTTAAAATGACTTACTTTGTTTGAGTATTAACTCTCATTTCTAATAAACAATGTTTCGTTTTAAATACCTAATACAATATTGACGTGTGTTTTCTTGTCATTTCATTTGTCTACTGTATGTCAAAAGTGTATTCCGATTTGGCTATTACGTATTATTATTAAGCCTTTATTGCTGACTGTATAATATATTAACGCTGATTTAAGTTACATAATAAAGCTTATCTAATACCATCATATGACCCGTTTTTGGTAATCAGCGTGTTCTGTGACACATAGGCCTCTTCCAGCTGCTTCCATTCTTTTCTGATGTTAGCTTTTCTTGTCCTAGTTGTGCCTCCTATTCTCTTTATATCGTCTGCCCATCTCTTGCTCTGTCTTCCTCAATTCCATTTTCCATCGCGTGGTTGCCATTCTGTAACTATTTTTGTCCATTTCAACCTGCTATCTCTCGTCATTTCCCCGGTCCAGCGCCATTTCAATTGTCTTATTTTCTTTATGTGTACTTTGGTCGTTGATCTTATCTCTTCTGCTCTTTTTCGACGTCTCAGTGTAACACCCACCTTGCTTCTTTCTCAACTTCGTTCTTAAGTTTAGAAGATGTTTCTGAGATAATGCCCAAATCTGGCAGTCGTATGTGACACATAGTAAGATACATAAGTTTAATACCTTTTTCTTAGCTACCATCGGGTCAGTCTTTTCGTCGTTTGCCCCTATTCTATAAAAAAAAAATATCTATCTATTGGAATATATATTTTATTTACAATCAAGTATACAGCATTTACAATTTTCTTAACCTACAAAGTAATAATAATTTCAATCACTAATTTCAAAGTTCAGAAATTGATTCTAAAAATAATGTGTGTAACGTATAGTAACTAAATTGATCTTGAGCGTCACGATTTTTATGATACTGGCATTAGGTCGTCGAGGTTATCCTCTAAACTACAATATCGAAAGCCGTCAAGTAATAGCAAATTTTCCGCTTGTAATAAATAATAATTCTTGAAACAAACTTGAAACTTGTATCAGTTTAAAAATATTATGTTATAAGTGATTGATTTTACCAAACCAAATGATACAAAAATAAATAAGTTAGTTATTATATTATGCCGCTAATCTTAGTAGCTACTTAAACATCAATTAAAATCTAATACAAGGACCTAAATTTACAAGCATCACGAAATTCACGCTGAATTATAGGACTACGATAAGGACAAACCAGATATTTATTTCCTAGGGGCCTACCATGAACTTTCTTAAAACGATCCAGTTGAGATGCTGATAAGTTTAGGTACCTAAAGTCGATAGCATTTTTTCATACCATGACCGCCTATTTAAGCTGAAACGTATTGGCATCGCAAGACCGATAGTCCATTGAAATGTTACAATTTGAGGGCCAAACTGAACATTTGATAGAGGACTCAATTTTATTTATGGGACATGTAGGGGGGGTCAATAATCAATATAAGCTTAACCCCAAGTTTGTGGGGTTGGCGCCTTTGTCCCCCGGCCGCCATGTTGGAAAAAGGGGTGAAAAAACCGTTTTTGGCTATAGCTCCTAAACTATCCATCGTACATAAAATTTGAAAAGACACATTTTGTAGCAAATCGTTGTGTCTACAATTATGTCTATTTGAGTTTTTATTATAAATACAAAAAGTTATAAGTAAAAAAAGTCCAAAAATTTCTTGCTTAATAACTTTTTTCTTTAGATTTTATCAAAAAACTATGTCAGAACAATTTTGTAGAGCATCTCTTTCAGAAGATGACGACATTCACGTATAGACAAATATTAAATATACAGCCCCCTACAGTTGTTTACGTAAAACTACCAAGATTCGAAATAAACCCATTTTGTTCGAGCTTAACAAAATGGGTGTGTTTGATTTTGTTTGAGAAGAAGTTTTCAGAGTTCTACGGTGTTCCTCGGAATAGTTTGTTTGTTCCGGCTATCCTACATTATGTCTATGAACGTAAATGAAGTTGGTTTACGTATAGACACGGCACAGACGGCTAATAGGACGGTAAAGTTCGACGATTCTAGGCCTTTTTTTGTATTTTGTCTTTGAAAAGACTACTGATACAATTGTTTTAAGTGGAGTCTATTCGAAGCCAACGGTTTACTAAATTTTATTTTCCATTATTAGTTTTCCTCGATTTACATGAAATAACATTTAAATTTAATGAACGTTAATTGACGAATCTCTTATCAAATAGTTGGTACCGAATTAATGGAATTAAATTGGGAAAAATATGCAAAATTTGTTTTCCGCATGTAAGTACTGATATCAAATTATATATAACTAAATTTAATAGCTTAAGAATAAATATATAACATTGGTCCGTCTGAATCAAATCAACAAAACAAATGTATCAATTAACACTACTACTTTTCTACTAAAGGTATCATTATAGTCCATTGAAATGTTACAATTTGAGGGCCAGACTGAACATTTCATAGAGGACGAATGAAAGAAAGATAGCTATTGCTTCGACAGATGTTTCTATAAAAATAAATAAAATATAAAATTATTTTAAATAATTCATCAATCACAATAAGCTATTATGTTTTAATATATATATACATATATATAAATAAATTATTCTTTTGATATATTTTAAAAGTAAAGTTTTTTGGTGCTATGATAAGTTGACACTTATTATTTTTAAACGTGTCCGTCAAATTTTGCTAGGAGCTTTCAATATTTTGGTGTTTACAAAATTTTAGTTTTATAAATATAGTTTTACAAATTGTTTAACTTTCAATTGAATCAAACTGGCTATTTATAATTAATTAATTAATATTAACATTGCCTGAAGACATCTTTTTCTATCTTGACGGAGTCATCCAAACTAAATAAATACTGTTATTATAATATTTTGAAATTGCTTATTATTTTTACATTATAAATTTGAAAAATAAATTTTTTTTAAACAACAAAAAGCACAGGAGAATAATACATTATTCGTGAACATAATGAGGAAAAATTTAATTATAATAAATATCTACTACTGGTATGACATTCTTATTTATTGTAAAATATGATATATTGGGGAATTATGTTTTTGTTAGACATGCCTAAATAATTAATTGAATATTATTGAGCAGGGCATTGCCGTCTTGTTTCTCATCTCCGTCGATATTTTAATAATTTATGTATAATCACACTCTCTAAACTCGAAATACCCCAAAATATCCGAAATATAAAAATTAAAGGTATTTTTTTCCTATATTAGCCATAGTAGATACATCTTATTATTTTAACTTTATTAAAAAGTTTTAATTTAAATATTGAATTTAAAGGTTCTAAACTATTATTTGGACATTTCGATACAAAAAAGTTGAACAAAAAGTAACTTTTTTAGAATCGCTTATTCTGTCATAGTTTATAGGCGCAACTGTCAAATTTCGGTTCAGCCGAGCGGTCATGGTACGAATTTTCATACAAATTGAACGGACGATATCTGATAACCGCTAAGGTCACGTGAGAACATAAACTGTCTCATTTTTTCGATGTCATGTACGAATTAGCGATGCATCTCGGTTGTAGGTTGTCAATAGGCTCGCAATAAGAGCTCATGGTAGGCCCCCAGTTCTTCATAAGATTTACATAAAGATGTGCTTGTTGATTCAAAGCATTTTTTGTACCTTGTTCTGAAACGATTTATTTCCTATTCGTTTAGAATAAAAAGTTTAATTGTGTTTCTATGATGTTTTGAAAAATTGATCAAATCAGTTCTTCATACGTGTTACCTTAAAAGAAGATTGCTGATTGAAAGAATATTTATACTTGCAGGTTCTGGTCGTTGTTCCCTACTTTTCAATTACATTATGCCATTAAACTTATTAATAGGTTTCAATTGTCTTAACAGTAGGCTTAGCGATGCCTAACAAGATTAACTTCATTAAGTGCCTTTGTAGTCTTCTCACATGAACTAAAAAGATTATAGAGCATTTCCGGTAACTAATGTCCTACAATTCCATAGACACGACACTTCACTCGCATAGACAATATTGTTATAAGTATGATTTATGAACGTCGTCATATCGTGTTACCTACTGTCGGACCTATACTTCTAAGTTATTATATATATAATTCTATAATATCCAGTTACTGTCAAAGTCATGTTAATTTTTAAATACCAATACCAAGATTGTAAGATTGTTTAGCACTGTAGCTACCTTAAATTCCCTGTCGTTTTTTCCACACAGGCAGGGTCGATGGTACAATTACAATATTTGTTCAATTGTATAAAAAGTTACAGTCGAACGAAACAATTGAGTGTTCTTATTTCATAAGAACGCTCTAAGCTTGTTAGTTATATTTTTGCAACAAATGTTTGTTTGTTCGCTTCATTTTAACAGCCTTAATTAATCTTATTACTATATCGTTACATAGCAATAATATTAACTCCTTCAATATTATTGCTATTCTCCCTTCCCTCCCCTTTTAAAAACAGTAAACTTTTATACAAACTATGGTGATGTCATACGAAGCTACATTTGTGTGAAACTATAGTGTACGAGATTTAATACAAAATCAAGGTAATGATACAATAAGTCCACCAGTATCGCGTGTGCCGCTCTCGTGCCAACTAACTATTGTGTAGTTTCGTAATATCCTGTATTTATTTTAGTGAAAACCAAATATTCATTAAATCTTATTGTAAACTAGAAGTTGTGAACAAAGAGATTAACAAAGTGTTAATTTTCGATATTAAGTCATTTGGTTTCAACAAAAAGTTTACAACTTCCTTAACAATAGTAACAAAACTAATATAAGTTCGCAATGAAAGCATCAATCATCGCATATGATTTATACATCAGTATTTCAGTGATGAGAGTAGTGTTTGTTTTAAGCATTAAAATTTCCAGTGGGTTAAATGATTTCCTACAATTACGTAATATTCCATAGTATCGCTTATTACGCAAAGTCTCCGTAGGTACCTAGTTGTTACTATTTGAACTTTGTCATAGAAACTAACATAAAAACACTGTGCTTAAGTTTTTTTCACCATCGACGCTTCAAGGCTTGGAGACCAATTGTCTTTAACTAATTATTTGCTCAAGGAATTATCATTTATCGACCAAGCATGTCGACAATAATATATTGTAATTATTTTTATACTAGCGGTCTGTTCCTTTAGATGCCGTTTTTAGCTCCATGTTTGTATAGGTTTTGGAGAAATGATGAAATCGATTTGAAGATAAGATAGAGATATTGAAAACATTACCCTAAAAATAGAAATTCAAAAAGTCGTAATTTTTTCAATAGAATCAGCCTATGCTGGACTTCAAATGATTGTCGTAAGCTGCTGATAGGGGCTGGTACCCCTGAAAATGCATTACGCTGTTACTCTACAGTATTACTTATGGCAAACACAATTAAAGTAAAAGTTACTTTGTCTTTGGTTATTCCTTGAGCGGGGAATATCTTTGAGATTCTCTAAAATAATATAACTCGTAGATACTTGGAGATTATTGTAGGATAATATTCAAACAACAAAAATTATCTTATATTTAGATACGACCTGTGCGTGTGGTCTTTGACAAACACGTATTGAATGCAACGTGTAAGTTGCCTACACGATATCACAGTTTAAACACTTTGCTACATTATCCCTTTAGAACTACCAACTCCTACAGAATGTTCCCCCACCAACTTCAAATTCCACTAAATATCGATTAAATACCTCTAAAGTTTTTGTTGTAAGCTCTCGGCTTGAGAAGTAATTTCAAATATACATATTTGCCACAAACACAGATAAATCATTAATGGAACTACAACATATCTATATCTGCATAAAAAAGTAAGAAAATAATTATGTTCATTAAAAAAAAATGAAAATCGTATTATCGGATTAGGCATTAAAAAGTATTATAAAATAGTATTAAATTTCGATCTTGAAGTATTATAGTTCTTTGATATTTCAGTCATAGCCACGTTAAGGAAGGGCCTTAAATTAAAGTACCTCATAAAAACCTGGTGGTTTTTAACATTCAACATTGAACATGTTGATTCTCCCTAAATTTGGAGGATAAAACCCCGAGGTGGCATGACTGCTTTAGAAGAATTTCTAAAAACACTTTCTTATCTATGTTTCTGAAGGTTATCACGTTTAAACGTTCTGCGGTTATTAACAATAAATTCAATGATTATTTTAATTAAATGTTATTCCTTCGATATTCGCCATTTTCCTTTTAAAAATATCTAAGTCTCTAAAGAACTCATACCATAGGGATTACTCGATTACGACTCAGTTAGTTAGTTGTTTACAAATTAATTTCAATAATTTAAATGAAATAACTGTCCCATATTATGTATGTTGTGACCTATCACGTACAAGTACATACTCTATTGTGTAAGGAATAGAGTATTTAATAGACAATTAAGGTGTAAACAGGAAATCTAGTTGGTTACGTCTACACGAAATTACTAATTTCCTTTTACTACTTACTCCGTTAATATATCGATGAAATAAGATAAGTAACGCAAATGATGTCATCATGATAAGGGCTCAGTCATTGATAGCATATAACATTGTGTACAAGTATATTTCTGACCATAACAAATGTTTTAAAATGTTTTTCGCCTTATAAATTAAAAAATATGGTTTGCTGTGGAGGTTCCTACGTATCACCTAGAGAATCACGTAAGTTAAAATGACATTATACTTCTATAGCTTATGAACAGAAATATACTAGCAAAACGTATTGGGATTAAGGTGTATTTGCCCAAAACGGTATTTTACTGATAAGGAGTAGTAGTAATTAATAACTTATATATACTTAAAATACCTTTTTTATATTTATTTTGTAAAGTTTTTATTTATTATCTACAAAAGGGCTGAAGGATTTTCCTGCGATTCGAAGTCAGTACCTTCGCGTTTATGCCATAACCTAGGTAAACGCATTGTCAACTAAGCCACCAAATCGGTCGGGTTTTATTTACTGTGATGCATTTATAATAATTATGTTAGACAGACTTCTCATTTGAACACAGCTGAACTTTTAATTATCGAATACTTTTAACTGAATTGATTTTAATGTTTGTATTATTATTTTTTTGTATTTGTCCTAATAGTTATCTGTGTTATCTTTCAGGAGAACCAATAAGGTATGATCCAAAATTCAACGGCCCCATTCACAATCGCTCCTGTACTGATATATTATGGCTGATTGTATTTGTGGTCTTCCTTGGAGGATGGGGCTACGTTGGATATTACGGTAAGTTGCGGCAAAAATCAAGTTTGTTTAGTACCTACTAATTAGAATTTAAATAATGTTGACCAGCCTAATTAGTATTCATTACCATGTGGGTATGTGCTCTATTCTCAACCCTGAAGTCATAATTTGTTAGAACCGCTTGTGCTTCAAGGGATTTTTGCATTTTAAAGAAATCGGTATGTCTAGGAGCAAAAATTTGCTACCACGATTAATTGGAGGGGTATTCCGCTTTTCCGCAGATACATTCTAAAAAATGAATTTTGCAGCTAAAAAAACTAGATTATTTGCTTTGAACCATTTATAAGACGCTTTGAATAGTTGATGTATTAAATGTGCACCTAAGAAACTACTTATTCATAAATTATTTAAAAAATGTTTAACATTCTTGATTAGTTATCCGCGTTTGAATATAAACATTTTATTAACTTTATTCTAGGAGTAGATTATACATCGCACCTAAATTCTATTCCTATTTCAGGGTTGACACGAGGTAGCATTGAAAAAATATTAGCACCAATCGACTCAAAGGGCCGGCGATGTGGGCTAGATTCTGGGCTCGAAGAGAAAAAAAATCTTCTGTTTTTCAACATTGCCAAATGTCTTTCTCCTGGCACTCCAATTACTGGTTGTCCGACTACGCAGGTATTCTAAAAGTTTGTTTAAGCAATATAGTGTAAAAATAAAGTCCTAACAGGGTAATCAATTGGACAGAAATTTGATACTTAACAAAATCCCCTTGTTATCAATTGAGTAACTTAATTTTACTTTAAAATAACTCGGCGACAAAACAATAATCGAGAAGCACGTGCACATTTATAATGTGCACTACCGCGGGGTAGAGAAACTAATATTAAAATAAAAATATTTTTAAAAAATCCTTCCAGGTTTGCGTGGAAAATTGTCCGGACAATACAATTATTTTCGAAAAAGAATTGAGTCATACCAGTTTTGAATCGCTAAGATCCAAAATGGTCTGCACCGATGATGTCAATATAAATACAATGACAAGTTCACAGGCACTTCAATATATGAAAGAAGAAAAGTGTGCGCGATTCCTATTAGCCAGTCAACCAGGTATGTATTAATTTTAATTAATATCGAATGCGAGAATCGGACTGGCGAATGAACCACGGACCCAGTTCGCCTGTTTCGTGACATTTGTATTTGGGCCCTTGATATTGAAAAGGTGGTGTCAAAGTTCAGTACAGAACTTTATCTTAACATTACGAACTTATCTCCTGCATTGCTTACTAAAACAGCGGTGTTTGCCAAAAGAAACCGAAAAAGTTTCAATCGCTACTCAATTTACAACTCAATATCTAATCCGAACAAACATATTACTAAGTGATTGGTATAAATCCAATAACATATTAGTGGTTGTACACAGGCATTCCGTGTGTGTGTGATTGTTGTGTGTTTTGCATTTGTGTGTTGTCCTTAATTGACATAAAGAATGGACTTAGTAGAGACAAACAGCGCTAAGCTTATCTTTATGTCTATTGTTGGCCTGCTTTATTATAAGTACAAAAGTTATGGCGCTACAGTGTTGTTCCGCTGCATTGGTGACCTTTCAACTCTACAAT
The DNA here is from genome assembly GCA_963693345.1 of Pieris melete. Classification (NCBI taxonomy): domain Eukaryota; kingdom Metazoa; phylum Arthropoda; class Insecta; order Lepidoptera; family Pieridae; genus Pieris; species Pieris melete. The sequence goes on along the minus strand of CAVNZK010000002.1, from coordinate 2,097,334 downwards.
GTCCAAAGACTAAAGACGGGGTCCGAAGTGGAAACCAGGAATGTGTTCGAAACCCAGTCGAGGCCCAGAAATCTTTGCTGAATAGAGCCACAGCACTCGATTCTTACATCGGTTGGATTGCTGCAAGCTGGGTGACCTTTTTCACGAAGGAGAATGAACGGGAGGCGCATATTGTATGTAGTGCTGCCTGCACGAAATTCTGCAAATGACATGTGAATGCACTAATAAACGCTTCGCATTTTACTTACTTGTGGCATGGGACGATATTAATTCTAAAATATGCTTTTGACATTTTAACCATTTTAGTAACACAATTCGTTTAGTTTTCTGAATTTGAATGACGGTGTAAGTTTAAAACCAGCGAAGCAGAAATTGTATTTACATGTATTTTCATGTAAGCATTGAAGAAACCTTTATATATAATTATAGTAATGTAAAGTTTGATGTAGATGTTGTTACAATTCGTTAGTAGTTAGAACTCCTTACAGAATGAAACCTAAGCGGACTAATTGTACCTACTACTAACCTTATGATACAATGCTACAAAATAGTTACTTTCGTGGAGGTTCGGGCATAAAATAACAACTTATTGTAAGAAGCTTACAGTGTTTGTTACCATAGATACCATTTTATATGAAAAAAAATGTAACAAAGAACTATCCATTTTTATAAGACCGTGGTGGTTAGAGAGTAAAGCGAAAGACGAAACGTTGCGTTTGATATTGATTTGACAAACGTCAGAATGCATATCGCGTGTCTTGGACGTGTGTTGGACTATTAATAAATCAATGGCGCTACAACCTTCTTAGGTGTGGACCTCAGATTTGTCAATCTAATAGGCAAGTAGGTGATCAGCCATCTGTGACTGATCACACTGCGTCGACTTTTTGGGTCTAAGGCAAGCCGGTTTCCTCACAGTGTTCTCCTTCACCGTTCGAGCGAATGTTAAATGCGCACATAGAAATAAAGTCTATTGGTGCACAGCCGGGGGGATCTAACCTCAGGAATGAGAGTCGAAAGCTGAAGCCACTAGGCCAACAATACTCTCTGCTATGTTGGACTATACGTGTATACTGTATATATAAATAAACAAGTTTCCATACAAACGGAACGAATAATCTTTTAGTTTTTCATATAGCATTCTCACCTCCGTGTTAATTACACTGTTAATTTAACACTATAAAATATAGAAGTAACACATGCTTTTAACTAATGCACTGGTATCTGGCAGTTTTGGGGAGGTGCTTTATTAACGTGACGTCAGTCGTCGTGGACGTGTTAGAAGAAGTTAGCAATGGTACCTTAAATCTTGGTCAAGATGAAATAATTGACCAACTCGCCAATTTGATAAAGTTCGATCAGGTAGATAATTTTATTTTCTATATTACAAAAGTAATTTTTCCCATGAAACAAAACAACTTTTGCATAACAATTTGAAATACCGAAATACGTAATTTTTTTATTTAATCGTTTTTAGATTTTCAAATATAGTTTACTTTTATAGTAAGCGGGTAATAATGGATATTGCTTAATTTCAGTTTTAAAAAATATGTATTTAAGCGCTCTTTCGCTTTGTAGCTAGTATCCTGTCCATTGCACTAGATACTATTTATTTAAATTCTAAATTCCTTGTTATTATTTTGTGCACAAATATATGATAATAAATAGTTATATATTCATTGATATTGCTCTATGCGCATATTCTGTCGACCAATATACTACATTTGCATACTTCATCAACGTCTTTATTATTAATGCACTGAAATCACTTTACATGAACACATGCATTACTTAGAATTTCAATTTGCACAATATGTTTTAAAATGATTTTTATACATTTTTATTTATATGTGTATTGGCATTAAGAAAACTTAGAAACTATGTCATAATGCACTGAAATTAAGTTTTTATTTCAGCTTACGAGAGCCCGATCTTTTCTGTTATAGCCAGCAGATAGCAAAGCCATCTTTTTGCAAAATTCTTTAAAAACATATTGCTTGGTAGAGTTTATTATTAGGTTGACGTGCATCGGTAAAACATTTACATATTTAATCAATAAACAGATCTATACTTTAATATGGCTAAGTTACTTTGTGTATTCTGCACAGCTATCATCACAAATAGTTCAAGACCTGGTCCAGTCTAGATGGTACTTAGCAGGAGCGTTGGTTGCAGTCTTCGTGCTGTGCTTCATATACATTTTGCTGCTGCGATGGGTTGTGGCTCCGGTCGTTTGGGTATCAATTGCTGGTCTATTAGCATTGCTCTGTTTCGGTAAGCATATGCTTATTGTTGATGTTGATGTTACCATATGCAATATCCTTACCGTAAAGCATATTTTCAGTCAATGTTCTAAAAAAACATAAACTATATATTTATAATTGTATGTAATAAATACGTTCGGTTTGAGTTATTAAATAACAAACCCAATTCTATTATATTATAAAAAGGAAATCTTATTGTTTGCACTGCATAAGCTCCAAAACATATAAAAACTTATAATAAAATATTGAAAAATTTTCTTTCCAGCTATGTATCTCTGTTACAAGAATTTTGAATACTATAAGGCAAATCCAGTGGGTCTATACCAAACCAACAATTTAAAGGGATATGCTCAATCTATATTTTCCAAATACCAAACGTGGCTAGTTATATTAATTGCGTTGGCGGTTATTTTCCTAATCCTACTACTAGTAGTGATATTTCTACGAAATAGGATATCGGTTGCCATTGCCCTTATACGTGAAGGCAGCAAGTGAGTTATTTTTTACCAATATCTACTAGACGATTTGTATAAAAAAAATATTTGAAGAATGTACGTTTATCTTCTTTGATTTATATCCAATCATTTATCCTCACAATATTACAAATATCTTACGTTCAATGGGCTTGTAAGATTTTACGTATTATTAATGCTCAGTCCAGTACTCTTATCATATTGCCTTATCGTATCGTTTAGTTTTACTTTGAAGTATTAGATTTTTATTACATATATTAACTAACCCCGAGTCAACGCCATGTTTGGTTAGAAAGATCTCTAAAGTTTAATTGCGAATATTTAAATATAACTGATTTCAGGGCAGTAACAGCGATCAAGTCGACAGTATTGTTCCCAGTATTCCCATGGATCTTACAATGTGGTATTATAGCGTACGGAGTGTTGGTGCTGATGCTGCTCCTCTCGATCGGAGAATCATCATTCCAAGTAGTAAACTTACGGAATGATACTACATGTAGCTGTGCCGGCGTTTATACTCAGGTAAACAAAAGAAGTTTTTTAATAGCGTTTCTTTTTGTATAATTAACAAAAAATAAATAAATAATTAATATATTATGAATAAATAAAGATATATTTTTTTAATGAAAATATTAAGGTTTTTTTTTCCATTACAATTAAATCAAACTTTTTTATTACGTTTTCAAATTATTTATATAAAAATGAATCGCAAAATTATGGTGCTAAGCTCAAAACTCGAAGACGATTGGACCTATTCAAGTAACTTTTTTTATTCCTTTAAGTTTGAGGAAGGTTTATTAGAATAAAAATTTGAAAAATAGAAAGAAAAATGAAAAATTTAGTTCTTGGTTTTTATTCCGGAAAAGCTAACAGCCTTCATGGGGTAGCATAGAGAAATGTTCCATAATATATTTCTTGCTAGCTAGCTACTATAAAAGTAGGCTAAATAAAAAATCTGATTAAGGCAAAACAAAGTTCACGGTAACAACTAGTTAATAACAAGTTAGTATAAATAGGTTTGAGATTGTAGCGGGAGCGACCAAAATAACTTAATTTCCTTCGCTTTCAGGAAGGGCAATCGTGTAATCCAGCCAAATTCATAAGTGTCTGCCGTGACACTCAATCCGTAGGAGGTTTAATGCCTTGTTCTTTAGCCTCCTGTCATTTTACGGGAATCGAAAATCCTAATAGTGTGATTGCGTTGCATTGTAAGTACCTATAGATTTTTTCCTTTATAAAGACATAACAAATCTCATTAGCCGAATACAAATGTAGCAGAGCATTTAGCCTCTATTTCTAAACTCTGAGTCGTACGTTTTGACCACGGCTCGAAATTAAATGGATTTAATATGTGTGCAATTAAATGAAATAAATAAATAATTATGTGCCGTGATTTCTTGTTTATGGTAAAAAAATATTATTCTAATTTAAATATTATAATTGTCAGTAATATAAAACGATATTTTATAGGTCTTGTGAAATAAAGTGCATATGACTTTTATTTTACTTTCTTTGATTTAATATTTTAATTTCAGTGGTCAATTTCCTTGGTTTCTTCTGGACAATGTTTTTCATTAGTGGCATCACTGATATGATGCTGGCGAGCACATTCTCCACTTGGTACTGGACTTTCGAAAAGAGGGAATTGCCATTCTTTACTCTCACTTCGGGAATATATAGAGTTCTTCGGTGGGTTATTCATATTTCTCCTCGTATGATATATCCACATTAGGAAAGCATTTCATGTAGTTTAAATAACTTTAGCATTAATTATTAGCAATTCAAACGCGAGTGGTCAATAATGACCTATTAAGTCTATAGAGACAAAAAATTATATCCTCTTATTATTTAAGTGTACCTACCTCAAAACCGTACATTGTTTGTTAATTAATATTAATACGAAAATTCTCATGATTTAAATAGTTTGTTTTATCTACTAAAAAGCGTTTAATAAATATATATGCCATGTAATTGATATTACGTGATAATATTTATTTTTAATTTAAAAACTAAATTTATCCTTTCATTTTCCAGCTACCATCTAGGCACGGTTGCTTTTGGGGCTTTGATTATTGCAATTGTTCGAGTTATAAGGGTTATTCTAGAATATATAGACAGCAAACTTAAGAAATTCGATAATCCATTCACTCGATGCATTATGTGTTTCTGCAAATGCTTCTTCTGGTGTTTGGAAAATTTCCTGAAGTTTATAAATAAGAATGCGTATATTATGTGCGCTGTGCACGGAAAGAACTTCTGCAAGAGTGCACACGATGCATTCTCGCTACTCATGAGAAACATTGTTAGAGTTGTTGTTTTGGATAAGGTAAGTTTAAAAAAATATTTGTTTGTTATATGGGAGCAGGCGTGGCCAAATATTCCGTGGAAAAGTTATTGCTTAATTAACTATTTTCTTGATCAAGTTTCTCAAGCAAGACGTTCTGGGCTCATCTGTATCGCTGTTTCGAACCCGGAACAAACATAAGACTAGGGATAGTACCCCGATTATACGGATTATGCGTTAGTAAACGACGAATAGCACCTAAGATATCGGAAATCTATCTATAACAACTTACCAAACGTATTCATAACAGTCGTTTAATCATCAAAAACTTTAGCAAGATATTTTTAACTCTACAGGTAGCAGATTTCATATTTTTCCTATCAAAACTACTGATATCAATCGGCGTTGGATTCGCGGTGTATTACCTACTTGAATGGAACTACGTGTACGAAATAACTAATGGCGAAAAACTGCACTACAACTACGTACCAGCCATAATATTGAGCGTAGCCACCTACCTTATTTGTACTATTTTCTTCAATGTATACTCGATGGCTGTGGACACGCTATTTCTTTGCTTTTGTAAGTTTGTATTGTTTACTTATAATATCACAATTTTTCCTAAAAAGGCTAAACAAATTCGAGTATTTTTCGAATTATTATGAACGCTCCTGTCGATATCATATACAATTACTGTTACCAAATAATATCACGCCTCTCAATGTTAATAATACCCATTTTTAAACCAACGTACTAAAAATATGTCAGAAATTTACATACTTCAATTGGTATTATATTGGACTAAATAATTAACATGTACTTAATTTTACAGTGGAAGATTGTGAGCGGAACGACGGCTCGCCCGAAAAGCCATACTTTATGTCTAAAAATCTATTGAAAATACTTGGCAAGAGAAATAAGAAACTAAACTAAGTCTTAACAACTTTAAATAGTGTTTAAATTCATCTATTATTCAAGAAATTTTAATCCAGTTTTTTAACTACCAAACATCGCGTTGGATCGGTTTCAGATTGACAAGGGGCGTTAGTAATCGACTAGACGTAGAACATCTCAATATCTCAATTCTCAACAGATTGATCTTCTATTGAACCTAAAATTTTATACAAAATTTATTGTAATGAACATAGTGTATTTGGTTTCAATTTTTTGTCAGTGACACTAATGTTGAATTTAAAGCTTTAAAAATCGGAAAATTGTAATAGATGTCTATGTTAATGGATTCAAATGTTATTCCATCCACTATGTAATATCGTGCCAAAGTGTTTTAAGCAGCATAGTTGTGATCTACAATAATTTACCATTAGGTATTTTTATACTAATATTCCACGCAATTTGTACATATTTTAAATATTTTGTAAGTTCTATTATTTGTTAAATACCAAATATTTACTAAGCAGTACTGAAAGTCAAATTATTAATAGCATTTAGACATTTAAAATTTTATAAATCTTTTAAAATCTATAAACAATTAGAAGTTTACTTTTTATAGATATTTTGAAATAAAGGTAATTATAAGAAAATCTTTTTATAACCTCAAAACCAAAGAAATCTAATAAATAAAAATAGGTTTCAATCTTCATCATAATCATTTATTCGATGTTGTGTTAAGAACGCAACATCAAGCATGGCTTCTGGGTCTAATAGATCTTTTACATTTAGGTATTTAAAACTTTCTTCATATGCATATCTTAAGCTATTGTCATCTAACATCATTTTTGAAGAGGCTAAAGCAGCTATGCAGTTCTTCATTCGAGCAATTGCTTTTCTTTCATGCTTGCTCACTTCCTGCAAAAAATAAAATTATACTTAAACCTTGTTATTGATTTAATAGTATAGTAACAGGACTTTTCACTGCAATTTAGATGAGTGCAATATTTGTGGAAGGAAATAGTTTTTATACATTCCATACAGATGAAGTAATTTATATAATGTGATTTAAAATAGGGTTCAAGTAGGTACGAATTTACAGAATTGCCTTGAAATAAATATAAAAGTAGCTGATGCAGAATTGTGTATTTAGAATGCCTTATACACATTTGTCGTGTTACGGCAATATAAAAATGATCTACATGTGAAAGTTAATTTAGTGTCTAGACAATGTACAATTTGCTTAGGGGAGGCAGCATTTAGGCAGAGGGTGAGATCACCTCCAACAAATAGTAAAATATAAATTTCAACATCAATTGAATAAAATTAATATTTCACACAAATCTGGGTTTAATGATAAAGGTAGGTTAATATTTGAAACATTTACTGTTACCGGTGAACTGGTATCAGCATTAACATTTCTAACTTCATTGGTAAGCTCCCTGGGGATGGGACTGATCCAAATAAAGCCATTGTTGCCTATGATCATTGATATACCAAAGGAAAAAACATGGAAGTGGTTCTTTCTTCTTCTGATCAATGATGGGAAAACTTTTACCATAACACCTTGTTGTAACTGTAACAAATTTTTGATTTTAAACATTTTAAAATTATTATTTCATTATGCAAACATTTTTTAAATAGCAGAGTACTCATTTTTTCAATTAAAAATATGCAAATTATGTACTCTGCAGAATCCTTATTATTTTGAGATATATTTACAGGGCAAATGGAAAGAAGTTTAACTAGTTTAAACATAATCATTGCCATCTTTGGATTTTTGTCCTGGGTTAAGTCTTGAGGACAGGTAATGTAGAACTAATACAACCTCAAATCTCACAGCAGTTTTGATAAAAACCTGAGGTTGGCTGTATTGATTACTATTATATTGTCTTCAACATTTTAAAGATGTTTCATGAACATTAAATAAATGTGAAGAATTAAATAAATAGGGTTTTCCACTAAGCATTTAGTTTAAAATTTTATTTTATACCATGGAAAGCAGCAATAGAATAATTGTTCAAACATGATTACAGATTATATAACACATTTTAGGAACTAGTGTGACTATGTGGAATAATATAGAGATATATAAATTTACCTTGCCATACTTTAAACTTCTTGTATGTAAGGATAAAGAACCATCCGAGTATATACTTTGAACTTCTGCACTTATTAGATCTCCTTCTTTTAGAAGCTGTCGCATCATTTGTTCATCCTCCGCTGACCTTCTTCTCTTTAAAAGAATATATAATAGGATATTAGGATAGAAAGTATCTAATATATAAATATTATGAAATTCTAATAAATTTATTAATTTCTTACCAATTCACCGCCAGGCAGGTTCACAGATGACAATTGAAGTAATGAATCTAACCGGGAGTTAGTTTCCACTTTCCATCTTTTCTGTTGCACTTCAATGACACGGCCGACTACTACATCACCAATTTCACCAACATATCTGCTTTTCAGGGGATGTATGCATATAAGTTTATTAACTTTTTGCATAACACCAGCCACGGATGATTTTATGTTGTTATCTTCTAAGTAGGTACCATGGCCTCTGAAATAGAAATAATACATCATAATTCACATTTTAAATCAAATCTTAATAATACTAGCAATAAATACAAGTATATAGGAACAACCTGAATTTTTACAACCTTAACTATACACAGATATATACTTCAAATGTAAACATGTATTGAGGTTATATTTCTTAGTCATAACAACTAAAAAGTTTTAAGTCATAATTTCACTACATAGCAATTTAAATAAGAGCAACTAATAGATAAATTACGTTAACTACCGCATAAAATCTCCAAGACCACATATCACTTCTCCGGGTGTGAAAAATCGGGGTATTTCATTATTCGATGCAACGCTAGGATTAACTCTTTCAGATGCTAGTTTAATAGAAACATGGCCAGACATTTTATATTCTCAATGAAGAAGGATAAAATAGAAGTAACCGAAAAATGAAAACTTCAATGAAACTTAATGTTTTCAAACAAAAAGTAAATTCTTAATTTTATCATACATTATCAAGGACCAAAGAAAATAGAGAGCTGTCAGCTGGATATTCTATTTTTTTTTCTTTTTTTTAGGAGTTTATGGCCTTGGATATTTCTTGATTCTTTGGCTTAACGGTCTCGTTACCAGGCCATAAAATTAAAAAAAAAAAGAATTTCTTGATTCTTCACAAAAACAGATATACAGATACAAATATGCCATAGATTCGTAACAACAAAAGGCGGTGATTTAAAAATTGTACATCCCTTATTTTAATATGAGTGCCGACTGGGCTATTAGGTATATCCATACGTACGTATTGTAGTTAGTTCCGGTTTTTGATCTTTGATTAAAAGTCTTGAAATATAACCAGCGGCACGTAAGTCTAGCGCTGGCCGATACGTGGAGGGGATTGCTGCGCATGTGTACTGTCGCGCGGGGGACAAAATGCGACTGGAGAGCCAATCGACGCTCTTCATTCCGCTAGCCCCCCTCAGGTACCTTATTTTTTACTTCTGCGCAATAACGGTCAGCGCTAGAGTTTCGTGCCGCTTCGCCGGAAAAGACAGTTCGTTTTTCATACAAGTTTAGTTTTTGACTTTCTACATACACTACTTATACTGTTAAGGCATCTTGACTAAGGCCAGGGGGTAGCGAGACCTTTAAGCCAAACAGGTATTCCAAGACTTTTAATCAAAGATCAAAAACCGGACTAAACCGGATCAAAAACTGATCAAAAACTGGCAATATTTCTTTTTAAATTGGAATACCTGTCAACTGTCAAGTGTAAATTTATCTGTCATCTGTAGGAAGTATTTTTCGAATTATATGGTAATGAATTATTATTAATATTTCCAAAATAAATTATTATGATCAGTTTAGTGATTCCATTCAAAGGCGATTCATTAATGATTTATTATTATTATTCATTCATGTGTTGATCGATTGCAAAAGTATCGTTCGTGTTCGCACATCACAATTTGCATTGAAAGTTGCTTATAATAAATCATATTTTAAAATAATTAATAAACCATATTTAAGTATAGTTCTTATAGTTTGTTATAATTCTTATGATGTCTGCCATAAATGCAGCTCCTATCACAGCGACTGACAGTTTGTCGCAGGCTTTAAAGGCTAATATAATACCCAACCAGGAGTATTTACTGCAGGTAATTTATGATAGTTAACTTTTGTATTTGTGTTAAGTTTTCTATTGCATAGCATTTACTTACTGTAGGATTAAAAAATAAAGAAATAATAAAATACATATATATTTATACATAATGTATATGTATCAATTGATCTCTTTTACTTCTATTGTTTACAATTTAAAAAAAAGATTAATTATAGGGTTCAGTTCTTGATTCAGCTGTTGAAGTGTTACTCCATCGATTAAGAGGTCTTTGTGACAATGTTGATGCTGGACCGGAAACATTTGATGATCAAGAAGTTTGTTTTAGTTTGAGAGACCCAAATCAACAGGTAAATAATATAATGTTTTTGATTGCATGATTAACATTAATTCAAGATTTAAATTCAAGGATAGTTTTGAAAAGCTTTATAAGTTGTTCTGAAAATTAATCTATATCTATGTTAAATCTGTGATTGGAAAAAAGTAAGTAATAATTTTAAAAACTGATAAATGAAAATTTTACTATAAATATTCACAATTTAAGTAAATGATAAACATTTTCAGTGGTTTACAAATTACTATCTCACTAAGTAGGAGATTCCATATACAAGAGTTTCAATACTGTACATCAATAGTATAGTAGATTCTGTAGACTTCATAACTCACTACATCACACAATATGTCCACAGCCACCCAATTGACATGAATTCTATTCTGTTATTTAATTATTTAATACTCTACAAAGCCAGTTTAAACTCTGAATCGCTAAATTGGATTGGTAACTATATTTTTCCATTATTCCATTCCATTCCATTTCCATTATATTTATCAATAATTTACAAAAATGTATATATATTTGACATTGAGTTTGAAACTAAAAGAAAACAATCCATAGATTCTGAATTTCTTATATTTCAGGCTGTTCCTCTTATGTTGAGAGTAAGAAAGGCGTTGGATGCAAGAGATATGCCTTATCAACTACGATACATTGGTCAACCAGATTTAGGAGACAAGAATAGACCTACAGTTGTAAGATCTAGCTTAGATATTGCCTGCAGTGGAATGCTTATAGAGTTTCTAAATGAACTTGGCTGTAGAATTGAATTTGAATATAGTGTTAAAGGTAGATTTATATATTTATATCTATAATAATTGTTAAATATTTTTCTTAACCACAAATGTTCGTATCAAACAAACCTTATAAATTTTGCATAATATACTTTTAAATTACCACTGTATCTGTTCCGTAACACCTGGAAAATTTTGTCAACATGCCGAGTTCAGTACCCTGTAAAAAAAATATAAAAATTGGAAGTGACACATCATGATAAACAAAAGAGATGTGAAATGGTTTCCTTCATTGGAAATATATTTCGTTCAATTTTAATAAGAACTTTTTTCTATGCAATTCCAGGTTACATGTTTAGAAAGGGAAGAATGAAAATCACAGTTGCTAAAGTGTTCAAGATTTCACAAAGCTCAATGCCACCAGAGCCAATATCTCAGAGTTATTTAGTTGAATTGTCTGTAAGTACTACAAATTATGTAACATTACATATCTGTTTTTGGGGCTTCAAAATTAAAAAAAAGCTAATATTACAAAATGTGCATTTATGACTAATTGCTATTTTTGCTAAGAACCCAATCTCTATGACTATGATACCAATGGCAAGATTGATTCATTATTATTTGAAATTACGTTAATGAGCCTTTTACTTTCTATGTAGAAAAATATACCTGAATGTTTAAGACTGCTAGTAGGGTGATTAAGTTACAGTACTGCTGTAAATTGTAATGAACATTATATATTTGCGCTTATTTTTTTATTGTTTATTGTCAGCAAAGGAATAGCAATCTTGAAGCAAACGCTTTTAGAAATTTTAGGCATAGACAATCTATAGAGGGTACTTAAACATTGCTTAGGCTTTGGTTACAAGTTTGGTGCAATCTCAGGATTCGTATTTTAAGTTCTTCTGGGCTAAGTATTGACTAAGTGCATGATAAAGCAAATCCCCAGGATTTTTTTTCCTGTTTATTTTGATCACTTGTTAGAATTTTATTCTTTATGAATTTCAACCTAATGATAGAAAGCAATTTTATTCTTAGGTTTTGGCACCTCAAGGTCAAGATGCTATTGGAGAAGACATGCGCGCATTTGCCGACCAACTACGACCATTAGTACAACTGGATAAGATTGATTATAAGAGATTAGGTCACATGACTGTAACATAATATAAAAAAATTAATAGATTTTATGTCACAATACAAATATGTTTTATTTAACTCTATTAAAATCTGGTTTTACAATTACGAATTGCTAACTCCTAAATCAAAAGATAACATGCAAATTGTGCGTGTACTTATTATCTGAAGCATTAGAAATAAATAATTCTTGATTCTCACAATTTTATTGGGCACACTTTCACTAGAAACAATCTTATAGATCGAATCTTGAAATTTTGCGTAATAATTTTAAATATTATTACAAATTCATATTAAATAATAATGTATTACATTATTAACTCAATTTTCTAAATTCGGTGAAATTATAAATATAATAAAGTTGAAACGTTGTTACGTTTAAAACGTCATCATCAAAATGTGTAACCTATCCACCAGGTGCTATGTGAGATTCTTTATAATAATAATAATAATATTTATATTATTTAATCACTTTTCGACCGGCCCCGGCGTGACACAGTAAGACTAAACTATTTGTATGGGAATGATATTGGCACACGCTTTGTCACGTAAATACCAATCCGTTCGAATCGGAACAAATAAATTAATATTCAAATCCTTTTAAAAAGTTTTATACTTATCAAATGCTAAATTAACACACAAAACACAATGTTACAAATAAAACTACGTGATTTAGAATGCTTTTTATTCATACAAAATCTGGATTCTTTTTCGTATTTATTATAGAATACTGGTCCTCTTCATAGTCCATATCTTCTCGTTTTATTCCATGAACGTAAGCAAAATTACCAAAGAACAAGCAATTTTCATATTTCAATGGAATAAATTCTGAAAATGGAATATTAATAATTTTACCTATGCATGCACAGGTCTCAAGATGTGCTCGAAGTAAGCATGAGCCATGAACATTTCTCGCCTAAAATAATTTAAATCACGAAAGTATTCCCTATCGAGTAGCGCCAAATTGTTGCACCAGATAAGAATTAAGTTGACTGGATGGTACTCGGAGACGGCTATTTTTTGTAGTGCTTAGATCTTTAATATCGTTGAATTTTCTATACTGGCTGTAAAATGTAAGTAAAAAGATTACGATTGCTAGCAATTACGAAAATCTAACTCAAGGTTCTATGAATTTACCGCCATTCTTATTCATCATACCCGCTATTTCCATGAGCGCTATCTAGTATGTAAATTAAAAATACATCTTTTTTATGGCAAGTTTTAACTTCATGAAATACGACTTTTATTTGAAAATTTTAAGTTGAAATTACAGTTATTAAAATTCATCTGAGAACTAGGAATTCTTTTGTTTTAAATTTTTGTATATTTTGCCATTAACTATTTTTTACTCATATCTGCATAAATTAGAACAAAAATACAATTTATTTAATTAATACAGTTATTTACTTACCGCTACCGTGAATGCAGTTGTACAAATCCATAACGCAGTGATTGTCAAATATATATGTGGTATTTGCATCGAAGTTAAAGGCACAAATCTTTTGAAAATATGTGGGACAGATTCCGCATCTATAAACAGATGGTTTATTAAAACACGTTTGGAAAATTTTCTTTAAATCAAAACCATAAACAAATCGGTCACGTTTACAAGCTACACACAACTATAAAAGTGATATCGAATAAATCTAAGCTCATCATTTTGCCAAGTGTTCGGAGTTTAAGCTTCAATCGAAAACGCCTTTATAACGCCCAATAAATGTAATTACTGCTGATGATTGATGCTTCTGTTTACATATTTTTGGTCATAATCGGGGCGTTACTTAAATCTTAGGGAAATAAGAGAAGATAAAACTCTGCTACTAGCTGACAAGCTTAGAATAATAATAAGTCTAATTAGTCTTTTGATTACCCGTTTGACACTCATTCGTTGTCCATTCGAACCATACCAATGATTTTTTCCTTCTATGTGCCCAATTAACACTTGCCCGTACGGTGAGGTAATTAATCAGGAGGAAGTTTTACATCCAAAATGGACGTGTTATAGACAGAAGGTGCTAAATCCTTGCCTGCACATAAAGAAATATTATCAATGAAACAATCCATAAATAGTTGTAACGCCACTGAATAAATGAACAATACTTATATCTGTTACCTAATATTAGTAGTTTAAGGCCTTCCCCTATTTGGAGAGTTTTACTTTTTAATAATTCACCTGTGTCCATCCGGCGCAGGGTTCTGTTTATACTCAATGCCTGTATGGTCATCGTAGTTGGCGCATAAACATGTACCTAAACCAGGAACATAATATTTTTAAAATCATTTATTTGCTTTTAAATTTGTTGTGTCAATCTTTAATTATAAAATTTGCATGTTTTTCACACTCGCGGCAGAGAGATTCATGACAGTTATTCTTGAATGCAACAACTTTATTTGAGATAAAAGAATGAAAATAAAGACCTCGAATGAAAATTTAGATCATTTATAGAATATCATAAGTGGCCGTTAACCGTAACAAACATGTTTACAAAATTGAAACGATACTGGAGAAAGTTTCTGTGGGGGGTAGCAACCTACAAAGATTCAGGTTTGTTTGTTTTCTGCCAAGAAAGATCCTTTTGTCGTGTCTCCTCATTTGCTCTCCTTAGCACTTTACACAACCTCAGTATGCTTGGGGTTGGCATATCGAAAGGAGTCCAATTCCGCAGTCATCTAGAAGAAAATGCCAAACAGGCTTCCAAAAAGCTGGGTCGTTTGGGTAGGACTAAGCAATATTTCACTGAGGTTCCACGTATGCATCTCTACAAGTTGGTCAGATATCTGGGCCGGTGCTCCCAAATACCAGCATCTTCCTTTTGACAAAATTCAGCGAATGGCTTGTCGAATTGTCCATCTCCAACGAATTACTGATCGGCTTGATTTTCTCTCTACGCAGAGACATTGCGTCTCTATACGTTTTTTAAAAAGTGTACTCTGGTGACTGTTCTGAAGAATTGTTTGGGTGGATCACTCATACCTCGTTTCAACAGCGTACGAGCCGTATCAATTCAAAATTTCATCAACACCACCTTTTTTGGCTGGAAGTCTTCCACAGTTCGCTTTCACAAGACATTTTCTTTTGCGAACTAGCGAGCTGTGGATTCGACTCCCGGTTTGGCTCTTCCTTGAGAGATACGATCTCCAACTATTCAAAGTTAGAGTCTATTCCTCCCTCAAAGGCCGGGAACGCACCCACTAAAAATGGGTGTCCATGGTCTACTATGACTGCCCTTTTTGGGCGTCCTGTAGACTCGTTTGCCCCCCTATTATAAATTTATAAAAATATTTTAATGTTGACTTTATCTTTAAAAACATTTGGTTTGTAATGGTGTCAGTTCGACTCATTATTTAAATTTAAAAAAGGATAGTATGTAGCTCATTTTCTATTTGCCTTTGAAAAATTTTTAAATTACATACGGAAACACAGCAGCAACATCTTCCATGCTATCCATGTCCTGGAGAACATTATTATTAAATCTTATCAATTAATTAAAAAACTTATCGCTTTGTTGAATTCTAATAAAAACTGAAATTTTACTTATTACTTTTACATCGTTAATTTAATTCGCGTGTAAGTAAAGATAGAGCCAGATTGTATTATTTTATATAGCTTGGCAGTTATTTGCTCAAGAAAATCTATCATTTTAGTACACTAGAGGCCAAGCCTAGAGAAGTACTTAGATCGTAAAAGGAAGGCGCAGGCGCATATAAACGCGAGTAAGAACGTGGCACGCATCGCAATGCATGAGTCATGATCCAACTTATGGCTGTATATTTTTTTCCAAATATGCGGCAGACTTCTTTATCGAAACGGGAATCAAATAGTTTATGGTTATACATAAGTCTGTAAACAGGCTAGCTAACAAAATGCGTAAATTGTCATTGTATTTTTATTCCATAGAAATACATCAGCGACACAGTTTTCAACTAATATTTGATAGATTTGGTTAGGGTAGACATGGCGATATACGATAATGATTTTTCTTTCATTCAAAAGGATTCATTTTTTTTTGCTGAAATCTTTCTTAAAAGATTTACCAAAAAGATCTCGAAACAGATATATTATGAGACACATCTATGTACAGCATACGTAGGTACTGTTTCTTTTATTGAGATAAATTGAGTGCACATCAAAATAATAATATATATAAATTACGCGTCACGATTGTCCGCTATGGACTCTTAAACTGCTTAACCGATTTCAATCAAATTTGCGGGTCCGCTAGTATTTTATATAAACGTAGTGTATTAAATGCTATTCGGTATAGTTTGGCAATACTTAGAGTAATAACTTTAAGGGTTTCTCCGTAAATGAAACAGACAAGATTGTTGAAAGGCAATTAGATCAGCACAGCTATAGTCATTCGTTTGTTAGAAATCAAACATGGGTCCCCCTCGGGCACAAGTGTAAAACCATGGGCCATGTGGGCTAACCAATAGGTTAAGGGAGGCAGCCAATTCGTATGTACGTTAATCACAAAACGACAAATAAGTAAATTGACTATTGAATTATTTTAGAATTACCAAATTGTAAATATATTACACCCATTCAATAGCGGCAAATATTCGGTCATCGATACGAATCGTAGATTTTTCTATAAGAAGCGCTAAGGAATATCAGAAGAGCCCTTTCTCTAAATTCGCAGTTTTGGTATTTTAAATTACCTCAGCGTTAAATGTCACCTTCCAATTTAATAGTGGTGTATATTTCAAAAGTGACACGAATATTTTGAGCCAAGTTTCGGCGCGTCAAGGCGAACAGGTAGCGGAGCGCCACGAAGTCTGGTTGAGTCGCGGCGCCCACGACTTAACTGCTTTCTACATAATAATAATACATGGCCGCGTCCGGTCCTCAAAGCCGTTATTTTATCTCTGGTTTCTAGCTTAAAATATAAAGAAAACACGAAAGTACAGAACAAAATTCAAGGTATCGTATTGTAAAGAGCTTCTTGGGTAAAGAGCAAATACAGTTCCGGTTTTAAATTAAAAAAAACAGTTCCGTGATCCGTTGAAAAAAATTTGGTATATTTTTTTATTAAACATCATTGTGTAAGCAAGCAAGCAAGCGAAAAGAAGTTTTATAACCGTATACCATATACCGCAATATAGTTGAGTCTTATTCAATCAATTATTAAGGTTTGTCGTAGCATTTACTGTGTAATATTTTAAATATCACTTGTACTCTTCTGTGCATTTAAATTAACAATCGATATTTTCAAAAGAGAATTTTCCTGGTTTCATTACGTTTCGAATGTACTATTGTTTAAAATAACACCTCATCCCGAGTTTATTACTATTTTTGTAATAGAATTGCAAATATTTATTACACATTATGCTTTCATATGTTGAGTACACTGAAGCAATATTGTAGATAGGTATATAATTCAAGGTAAGTGGAAGAAACCAACGCAAATCTATATTGTAGAGTGTAGTGTATTTTAATATCACATTTGCGTTACATATTTCTTATAATCACACGTTTGCATTATGGTTTAATAATTATTAAGATAAATAAACATACATCATTTAAAATCAATAGAAAAAAAACAGTATCGCTCCAACCTTTTAAGGTCTGGTCCACAATTACTGTACCTATAATATGTTTCCTGATCATTTTATTTTTGTTAATAAACAAGTAGGTAATTACATACCCTGACTTCTAGATCTTCGTTACTAAACTTCAAATGTGTCCTTTACAAATACTGGTACTGGAGTTTATATAGTGTAAACAAACTCCAAGTAAACTCCAGTACCAGTACTTATTTAACATAAATTTTGCTGGCTACTGTAATAGTAGGTCAAAAATTCGGCCCATATAACGACTACTCCCTATAACGCCGGAAGATACGCATTCCCTTTAGTGAGGCCATATAGTTTACAATATTTGATTTTACTCCGAATTTAAAAATGACTGACATTGACAGATATCAAACAGAATTTTAAGTCACTTATCTTGTAACAACTAACAACGGTAGCATGGTTTCAAAAAGTGTAAACGTACTTTATATGATACTTGATTACAAAAGCCAGTACTTAGGCTTCCCATTTAAATACGCCTTCGAGCCACCTACACTATGTTTTGCTTGTTCTAGGCCTTTTCTGGCCACTGAATGGTTGTCAGTACCGGCAAGCGACTATTAATTAACTTTGACAAGGAGAATCAGTCATAAAACTATTTCTTAACTTTAATAATTGGCAAGTGATCAACGTGGTATGTAATTTGGACTGCTCCTTGAAACAGTAAATAAGAAACTCAAGAATTTAAATATTGGGTACTTTATGGGTGCACAGAAAATTAATTTAATGAACAAGTTTAATATATTTTGCGTTCTATATCAAGAAGGTATTTTGTTGTATCGATTTACATAAAACAGGTTTACAAGCTACGCTAAATCTAAAAGCTCTTTAGAATCACTTCTGAGAAATGTTATGTATAACGATGATGTAATAATTTGCGATGAAAAATAAGTTTTTAATTTTATATTAAAAATTTAATATGTATTTCCAATTATAAATACCTAGAGGCACCATAAAAGAAAAGTTTTGTTTTCATCTATACGACACCTTTAGAAACATACAGTCTTACCGTTCAAATGCAGTCACACCGATCATCAAAAATTTTCTCTCAGAATATTAAAACCTTCTCAAGGGGTAGGCTAGGCTACGTACATTCTCTAACAAATAAAACCTGTCCTTTACTTCTAATTTTCTCAAACACTTAAGAAAACAAACTTCATTTTCTTAAGTGGAATAGCTACATGCGTTAGATAGGAATGTTTGCATGTTGTGTAAATCCTGCCCCATATAAAGACAAGGTCACCCCTTTACATTGCAGATTACAAGTTACTTGTACAGAATGAGCAATTGCGCAGATATACTGCACAACAACTCTTTGTATTAATTACTTGCAATATAGGAAAAAATCAATAAAAAGCTGAATTATTTCAGTCCTTATATGTAGATATCTGTTGCGTAGATCAGAATACATACTTTGCGTTACAATTATTTTTCTTAAACAGATTTTGTTAAATTACTTTTAAATGGTTTTACTGTTATAATAGTAAGTTATAAATTTTGAAGCAAATTGACGAGCTTCGACGTCGTTAATGTTTCGGAGCCTATATGATTATTGGACGAATATGATGTTGCATTATATAACATTTTTGTAAATTTGATTGGATGGTTTATTGGAGTTAATGTTTGTTTTTAGGTGTATTTTACAACGTGTATTTTGAAAGAAATCTTAAAATAAACCTATTGGATTTAAGATACGGGAGTCACAGCGTAAGATTCAACCCTGAATCTGATGGATGGTACTTGGTGTATTATGATAATCTCGCCAAACGTGCTACATGTCTTTGATTTATGCAAATAATTGTAATGTTGAAGCGTTGTTTCTACTAGGATACAATAGAATACAACTATACATACTTTTAAATTCTACTGAAAAATCTTACGCAAAATTAATGTTAACCTAATAAATTACGAGGTGTTGCAACAGAATATTAATAGTTAATATGCAGTGATGTTCGTATAAAATTCGACCCACCTTTCTAGCGTCACCACTCACCAGAGCGAGCGGCGCTCACCAATAAATTATTTACTCACACTTCATATATCCGCTCGTACTTTGATGTGTGTGTTTGATAGAGTCACTTTCCGGAATATACACCTGGCTATAGTTGTGTCACAAATAAGTAATTGAATAAGGAAAAACGTTTCTTTAAATCTTATTAATAACAAAATGTTCTTCCTTTAGTGCGTATTATAAACCTTAAAAACATTTGGAAGTTTAATGTCATGTCTCCATGTATTTTTCTGCTTAGACAAAATAATGCAGTACCTACTTCGTCTTTATCTAAGAAGTTAATACATACTTATATTACTAAATGTGATGGCTTCATAAAGATGCAATCTTTTGAAAATTGTAGCAGCTTTTTATAATATTTGCCGTTACTGTGAGACTTACATGAGACTGATGCATTACATTCTTTAATAATAAATCCATCGACTTTTAAATAAAAAGTAGCTAAGAATCCCCTAGAATGCGGTATACTGTTTGGATTTTAAGTGGACCGGAAAAAAATCAGTCAAATATTTAACTTTATCGAATTTTTAATAAAAAATATAAATAAAGTGTAAAGGTAGCTTTGTCCATACGAAGGACAACGATGTACTGTCCCGCATCGGGGAAAGCTGGCTTGCCTTATCCTGATTGGGTGATTTATTATAGAACATAGTTAATAAATAATAAAATAAATAAATAACAAACGAATGTTGAATGTTGCACGCGTATAATCATAATTATTTTTTTTTCTCATAATTAAATGACGACATTGAAATATTAACGTACTACAAATGAATAAAATAGGCAAAAAGAGGTGTGTCGCAATATGCCGTGAACCACAACAGCATCGTGACAATAATGTACCATTTCTTATTTCTATAATATTAATTTAGTTGAACATAAACTAGTATAATATATTTTATAATATTTAACGTACAATATATTATTATGTATGTGTGAGTTGGCACTTGGCTATTTGGTATCGTTCGGTGTCATTTTCTGAGAACTGCAATGGCGCGGACGCAGCGGGGGGAAGTGTAAGGGGGCAGCGCGCGTCAGGCCTATAATCTGCCGAGGACAGCGGGGGGTAACAGAGGGGTAAGGGGCAGAGGGAGGGGTAATCAGGCGCCGCTTACTGCGCCAGACAACTTGTCGCTTAACTCACGAATGTTATTGATACATACATTGAAAATTATGTTAACAAAGTAATACATATCTGTTAAGTATTACGTAAGATAGTTTAGCCACTTAAGGGTTTCGTTATATTAATATAGGTAGATTATATTTTAGGAACCTTAAGGCATAAAAAATAGCTAATACATATTATGGAAACCAAATTAGTATAAGTCTTTGTAGATGGGAAATAAGAAACTCTTACATTCTTAACATGCATTCCTCTACGCAGACAATGGTATAATATTATACTCTTTGTTGACTGGAAGTATAAATAAAATTGCATATATATACGTCATGATCTAGAATCTAAGTATTTTTCTCATAATATTCTCAATCTCACTCGATGTTATATTTATCTTGGTAAAAAATATACCTATATAAATTATGTTATAAGCCTATCTTGTACATATTTCTACAATGACAAGAACTGACTCATTCTTTGTTCTCAATGTGGGTCATTTACTTATATGTATTTTGCAAGTTATTGATAAAATTTACTTTGGGAATTGCTTCACAATCTAGCATATTTGGATTTAATGAAGACATTATGCATATCTACATAAATATGTAATAATGAATCACCTAATGAATTATGAAAAATACCAGTTGTATTAGATATTAGGTAAAGAACCTGAGCTGCAGTTTAAGAAAATTGCGGGTCTAATCGAATAACATTCGTAAAAAAGTCATTCAATATGCGAAGTTTTCTTAGTTGAAGAATGAAATATTATTCATCTTTATGAGAGGTTAATGGTAAGAGCGAGCATTGTTGAGACACCTTATTTATGTTCCATTATTATTTTTTGAGTTGATTTTGCCGTCATTGTTTTGAAAACTTTACATTAGGTAAATTATTATGTACTTATTATACGTCATCATGATGCAATATACGATTTTATTTGTGAAATCCTTTATCTGGTTCGAGCTATATTTAATCGTTTATCTAAGAAATAAGGATCAAGTGTGAGCGGCTTTGCTTATCAGGGCTTAGTAAAGGATGAGCCCGTTGCGCTAGGGATTACGAAATTACTCTGAGGTGGTCCAATCGCTCGGGTGGCCTTTATCGTGAAAAGTTTATCAAGAGGGCAACCGCCAAAACCGCAACGAAATTCGATACAGTGTGTGAAATATCAGCCCCAACAAATAAATGACAAAAGTATATGTATTTTTAATGGAAGGAGCTCTCAATTAACGCTAGCGTTACTTTGTAATTTAAAATAAAGGACTTCTAGCTTGAAGCTCACGTGAAAGTTACAGAACGGATGTAACTTTTGCACTGTTGACAAACTGAATTTAAAGAATTTCTATCCATTAATAGTATTATGAAAGTGTTTCTTTGATTTTGATTAATCATTTTACATAGCGGGAAATTTAATTTTTCATAATTTTGGTAATCTCGCTAAAGCATGTTGTATAGTCGATTGAATCCGTCAGTTATAACTGTAATATTGTTATTTATTATTTATTGTTTGGTATACCAAAAATAACAAATAACATAGTTTTTTTTAATATTTCTATTTGCACACATTTTTGAATTTCATTCTGATGTCCAGGCAAAAGAAAACACGGCAAAAACTAGTAGCGGCATTTATATTTAGGTATTACGCCATCTTGGCAGGTAATTAGGCAGGCTACAATACTCATAGAAACTGGTTGAGTGACTTGTCACTTGACTTGCCTTGGCAATGGCTCCGCTGGCGTCATTTTCGTAAAAATCGGACGATTTATGTTACGCGCGGGAAAATGTTTCTAATGAATATAGAAATGATCTAATGAAAAATGACACGTTGGAACCTTTTGGTACTATTATTAAATTATATTATTCTGCCAAAAATTATATACTGTTTCACCGTTCTTCGTATTATGCAATAAACAGTTATAATAAATCTTTTCGTATTTTAATTAATAAACGTTAGGAAAAAAAATATAGGCATTCATACATTTTAATCGTATGAAAAACTCATAATCATCTCTTAGTACCTAAGTATTAGACGTAAAACCCCATTATGTAAAAAACGTTTTCGACAATGACAATATATTAATTCTGTTAATGTTGCTTTTATAAATTGATGGATGGAAACAGATCAAAGTTATTCTTATTATCAAGTTTATTTTTACCACAGACTAAGCAATTATCAATATACAAATGGCAATATACAATAGATATATGACCAGATAATAATTGCTTTGTTTAAAATTACCTAATTAGTATTTATGATGCTTTTATGTTAAAATAGTTTTGGGACGTGTGCAACAAAAGGTGACAAGACAATTTTCATCTGAAATTCATATAGTGATGATAGATATCTTTCACGTCATGGCCGGTCGTTGTTCTTGAAATACCCTTGTATTATCATTTCGCAAGATTTCTCAAAGCTCTTTGCTTTTTATAACCCCTTTCTAGATCCATCGCGAATAATAAAGATATAGAAGTAGCCTTAATAAATATTATAAATACATAGTAACTTATAAGCTCTTTACTCTTGTAAAGTTGATGAGAATGCACTGATTTAATTTTCTAACTCAAAACTGTTCATTCAATAAAACTACACCACTACCAAAGACAATTTGATTGCCCAAACCTTACTAACTAAGGCATCCCATAATCCTATTTATCCCTCTATATCCCATGTCCACCGATATCCAGATCGAGCATTCTAATAAACGAGGTTTGGAAATCCATAGTTGCTCCCCTCAAACTATGAAGTAATTTTCTGTGCGTTGTTACGTGTTTGTTACTTATGTTTGCCTATACGCGCTTGTCACATAAAATCTTGTATTTTATAATTTCTTTATGTATAGTGTGCCGAACGTTGGCAAGGTTTTGAAATTAAATAAAATTAAAGTGATTGTTTTTGCGGTAGGTACATTTTTATGTACACACAGGTATGTTTTGTCAAATTCCTTCGGAGTAGGTAGGGGAGTAAGTAATAACCCATTTCGATCATACCTACAACATTGAATTTAATTGAACCTATTTAAAATGTTTATTACATAAATATGTATTATACAAACCATCTGAAACAATAAAGCCGTGTCCTATCGCTCACATTGAATGATGTCAGAGGGCGCGCTGATTGTCTTGTTTACATATACGTAGATCGTTCCGTAGAAAAGATCTCTCTGATCTTGCCGAATTGCTTCTAATTAAGGTGGTGTTTACTTTTGATAATTCCTTTTTATATAAAGCGAGATAAAGATTTCTTGGTAAGGATTGTGGGTATCTGCCGCATAGGTTATCGGAGTGATCAATGCTCACGTAGTGGGTTTTTCAAAGCTTATATGATGTCATGCCAAAATGTCTCTGCTTACAACGTTGTGAATTGTAATTGCCGAATTTATTTTTTTAATTGATATCATTCTTCTCTATCTGTAGCTACTAACCTCTAGTTTATTTAAAAAGCGACTTAGTATTCCATATATATAGTATATATATCATACATATAAATTTTCAATAAATTAATTTATTTCACGTTAATTTGCGATCATCATTTTTAAGGAGTATGATAGTAATTAGTAACACGTTTGCGATGCTGCACATGCTTAGAATTCAAAATCAAAGACAATCAGGTTTTTTTTTCATCTGCTTGAAATGTGTAAGCGGTCAGTGACGTACAGCATATAATTAGTCGATGCCAGCGTGAGTAATGGCGTCGGAAATAACGCTGTGTTGGCGCCAAGCGAGTGGTCATCACTCTATCGCGGCCCGGCGTCGCTCTGTCTTGTGACTTGGCTATTTATGACGCTAGCTACTAGCTGATTTAGCTCTTTGCCCTCTACTTGTTGCATGCATAGCTAGAATGATAGTGTTATTATTATCAGTAATACATTTGCAAAAGTTGAATAATTAGTTCTGGTTCAATCTAATTGTTAAAATCGGAATTCAAACTTTTCTTAATATAATCCAGAACGTCTAAACCCAAGAAAGCCAGACCAACAAGAGGATTCAAAGATAGTTTGTAAAAATCTTTGAATTTTAGTTTTCCTATTATATGTATATTCCTGGTTACAATTTATATAAGTACATGATCATTACATATATGTAAACTGTACAGGTTGTATATATGTAAGCATTGTGAGCATAATAGTTAAACACGCGCTTTTCAACCTTGAAGTCGTGCGTTGGAACCCCGGCTGTACACCTTTTTTCTATTTAATTTCTCTAATAACACGTCTTATTCGTACGGTGAAGGCATAGGTACCTCGCGAGGAAACCGAAATGTATTGGCAAGGCACAGAAGGTCTTCAAATGGAATCGAAGAATAATCTATTAAGTAGATCTACAAACATTTTCACTTATGTATAAACTATAAATCTATGACAAGTACAAAATTAAACATTATAATAATAAATATGTGTCAGTTTTTATGTACATGTATATGTATTTCTAAAATAAAACCCGTTTCTTAGAATTTCCCTCGCAACACTTGTAAGGTTTCGTCGTGGGAGCCTTTAACGTGCTTTAATCTAATAAAGAAAATGTTTTATACTAAATTTAGCCACAGAACTGAAATATCATTTATCATGTATAATTCGGAAACGATAATTCAATACATTTTTGACATATGCGAATCACACAGAGCTAAGTGTTGTTTCTAAAGCTGTATTACCGTAAGATAACTCGAAACAATAAAGAAATATGAAATTATTTAATCTAAATCACAAGTGCCTGAAATGTGATTTCCATTTAGAATACTTGTAGTCCCTAACTTGGTGACGTTCTTTATGAGAATCCGTTTAGTAGCCTTGAAGGTCTAAAACGGTTGCGCATTGAGATGGCTGCAGACGGTCATTCTTTACAGTAAGGAGCTTCTTATCACTTGGCTACGCCCTCGCGAGCCCAACCATTATGACAAGGCGATAATACTGTATGTTTACCCAAAATAATTCCGTTTCTGACACTTATGCTTATAAAGAGTACCACTGAATTACAAATATTCATCTCTGTAATGATTTAAATACAAATTCATGGGACTTCATTCATTGGACGTTTGTTACATCAATGGCAATAATCAATGTGTCCTCAACTAGTAGGCCTTAGCCTCAGGTAGCTTGATGTTTGTTCAGGCATGAAGTTTTTCCTGAGTGCCATTGTTTCCGGCTGAATGGAGCTTATATTTAAGTGCACTTATTCAAATTCTAACAACGAGATAACGGATTTTGTTCTCTGACAAAACACGTAATTATTATGGCATTTATTTTTATTATAGACACAACCCTACGCTTTCTCTCCTGCATATGAAATAGTCGATTCAGATTTTATATTATAATTAGTTGATATCAAGACATATTTCGTTAGACAAGTTATACTTCTTTAGGCGCGTTATGAAAAATTGATGAGAGTGAAATTTTACGACGCGCGCGCACCGTGACACAAAATTAACAGAATGAAGTTGCCCATGGAAGATGCTACGGCATTGGACATAATTTAAAAACAACATTCTAATAATAATAGAATTTATAATACACTTATTGTAAGAGAATAATAATAAATATTTATTTATTTAATTTTTAATACTACCGAAGGCCCTGAAGGCTGATCACCGTCTTGTGCTAAACGTAATAAAAAAATCGCAGATATGTGTATGACTCGGTTATAGGACTTCAGTCATACCGACGCTATGTTGGTTACACAATACATTTTTAAAAGGTTAGTCGATATCTTATGAATCAGCAATTTAAAACATGTTGGTAACATAATATCTAAACTAGTTCCATAATACGTTATAACAAAATTCGTCGCATAGGGTAAAAATAAATGTGACATCAGTGCTCAAAATTTAAACTTTATGAACCATATCGCTCGTCCGGCAGAAGCTCGTAAATTTCATGTAAACCATCTGCAAATGCAGCGACTGTGCAATACTACACATGTGGTAGGTACTTATCTATTTAGGTTCACACTATACATATTATCACTACGTTTAATGCGTGACATTTTACAACCAATCAAGAATGATCGATATAGGCTGGCAGAGGCTCCTTTTAAAATCTAATTTATTCATTGGGATTTTGTTCCTGGGAAATTTGGTGGTTAAAACGTCAAATTACTGCTTATAATTAGTACCTTAATTACTTAACCTCTTACGAATAAAGACTTGGAAATATAGGTTTGGTAAACATAACCATAAGTCAGAATAAGGCTCTTATCGTTGAAATCAAACAATAGAAATGTAGTAGCAACTAAAAATTATAAAATAAACAAAGAAAGTAACACGATACTAAAAATAGAAGCAAATATGAACTAAGAAGTTCAGTTGACAAAACAAAGCTAAAACAAATGTTCAATACGAATAGCAAGCAATGCATGAGACTTCGCCACGCCAGACTGCGCGACGCCATTCGTACGCGGTACGTACACAAGCATAACCATTAGTTATTGCCTTTATTATCATTTGCTGCCATAACAGCAACCTTTTTTGAGCATCATAGTGCATACAGACGAGACTATGTTTTTTATTTTTTACCGCCTCAGTCTTCAAACGACAATAGACACTTCAATTGACTGCAAATAAAAAGAAAAAAGCAAGTTTGGTAACGTTGAACTTCTAAAAGACCTTGTTTTTTTCATAATATTGTAATTATATAAAAATTAATGAAAAACAGAATATGCTTGTTTTGAGTCTTGTGACTAACAAGTCATCAGCAGAATTATCAAATATAATTTACAAATCTTTTGCAATGTAAGCAATTAATAGTCGATTGTAAATTATTTATTGCGAACATATAACCGATATAGATACTTGTTATATATATATACCTAACTAGCATTCCATCCATATCTATTTGAATACACTTGGCTTACACTTGTTCAATCGTAAACTATACATTAATTAACTATTATTGTTATCTATTGATTAATTATTATTAACAACCCAATAATAAGACAACAACATATACGGATACAAAGAGGTACTTATATAGTGAGAAAATTAACTCATACCCGAATGGTCTTTAATGGTTACGAAACAACACAATTTGTAACAAGTGATGTTGTACTTTTGATTATTTCAATAATTACAGAATGTAACGAAATTACGAAGAGATTCCGCCCTCGGGAGTTAACTTAATTTGAGGCCCATTTGGCTTAGATTACTTTAAAAGAATGTACTTGATGAATGAATGTTAAGAGTATATTTTAATTATCATAAATACTTATGATAATTAAATTAATGGTACATGGTGTTACTCTCGAGGACGTGTAAAAAATATTAGAGCGTGGCATCTACTTTAGTATCCTTACTTACTTTTTACCTTACAATTACTGAAATCACTGAGTAATGACAAAACTATACCTAGTACTAATATTTACTTGTATTCATGAGTGAAGCTTATCTCTAATGACGTTGTTGCTCTTGTGGCTTCTGTTATCTTTTAGGTGACTCTTTATTGAACACATAATTATTAAGTTCTTGAAGACCGTACCTATGTGCATTTTTTAATTAAATTTCGTTTCTTTCCTACAAAATAAGTAACAACTCAATTAAGACAATAATTCAATTTTATGAACAATGAATTGAAAATGAATGTATTGATGGTGCAGGTTTTCTAAATAATCTACTGGCTGAACTGAGTTTAAATTGTATTTTTAAAGTCATGAATGAGCGAACCATTTATAGTTACGACCAATAGAAATATAGGTATTGTTCGGACTTCTGAGTAACAGTTTCTTTGTTAAGGGATTACATTTTATCAGGTAGACAAGGTGGCTGGCGCCGGCGCTACCTGCATCCTAGTAAGTCCTGATAGAGGGCGAACATCAAAAATGAAATAGATAATAATAGTAAACAACATTTTTATTTGTAATAATAATAATTAAGTATATCATAATAATCTGTAATAGTTATACTTTATAAACCGCACTTATAAAAATACATTTCAATTCTAAATCTAATCTATAACTCTATACAAAATAAGCAGTTATCTCGAGACAACGGCGTAAAGCACTATGGCGACAAGTCATTCTTAGAATATTAAGGCACGGTGTTGGAGGGCTACGCCCCGGGCGGCGCCAGACGGGCGTCGGCGGAGACTAGATCACAGTAGGGACGGGGCCATGCCCCAGCGGCGCTGTTTCATCTAAGCGGGGTCGGGTAGGCAGGTCCTAGCGTGCCCCAAGCGGGGCACACCGCGCCTCCGCACCCCGCAGCGCTCTGCACTGGCACGAATGCAGACACGTGAACGCCACTACTAACGGGTAGGGACGCTATGGCTGGCCTCTTTGCTTCGTCTTCTATTAGGTATGGTCTGAACAATTTAAAAGGTTTTCTCGAAGGTTCTGGAGCCAAAGGCAGCCGTGGATATGACGGAACCGGTGCTGGAGGTGGTGTAAGGCGTTTTAATGACAAATCGATAGGTTCCACGGTAAAAGGCGCGATTGGCACGGGAGCTGCTATCGGTGTGGGCACTTGGATTGGCAAAGCCGCCGGCGGAGGTGAAGGCAAGCGAGCGCTCTCTGGCGAGCCGACGGAGTAAGGCGGTGGCGAAGGAGCAGGTTGCGGTGCTCTCCTCAAATGCGCTGCACGTAGAGCCGGTTCGGCTTGTAGCCATTTCTGGATTTGTCGTCGGTGAATTCCGAATTTTCTCGCAGTTGCACGTTGATTTCCTCTGCATTGAGGATCTCTCCTGTACGCGTCGAGAACTTGGAGCTTAAATTGTGGTGGAAATATGCGGCGGGAACCAGCGCGGCCCTCTGAACGACGGTCTGAGGGCGCGGGGACCGAGTGCGTATGGGCAGCGGCCATGTTGCGAAAAAGACGTGTACGCGTGATAGCTGTCGGCGCCGAACTGACTGTCGCTCGCTCGACGCGGCGCGGATGTTGGCGGCGCGCTTGTTGCCTGCGGCATGGAGCCCACAGCGCGCGACTTGAGCCGCGTATATCCATTAGACGGCATTCACAATGTTGTTATAAAATAGGTTACTATTTAGTTATTACATTATTGACCCAGGCAAGTACAATATAACGTCGAAATTAATTTTTACAATATTTTTGTTTCTATCAAATTAAGATCAAAATGTTTAAGATCAGTTCAATATGGTTATCTTAAATTACATTGTTCTTATATAAATAGGAAACTATTTGTTTAGTTATTCAATTTTGGCACAGATATTAGCCTTCGAAACGTAAAAAAGTTTAACAATTTTTTAGTTTTATAATTGATGTACAAAATTAATATACTTAGTATTTGTGAGTATATTTGTACATAAATTATAAAACCCCCAGCTCACAAAAAAAAATATGGCAAAACTAGATTAAATAATAAGTGATTATAATAGTGTTTTACACATTATTAGGTTCTCGTTGTTTAGAATTAAAATTTCTTAAGAATTAACAAGGTTAGTAATATTATAAAATTTTGAAGTTTTTTTATTTTCCAACGAACAACGTGAACAAAGCTTTAGGCATTAATCTCGCCTCATTCTCGGCGTGAAAAAATGCCGCAAGTGGGAGCCGATAGCACGTAGCGCCACCATTGCTATCTCTTTCCAACTTGATCAATTAAATAGGTGTGAATGAAATAGATAACGTACCAAGCCCTGCCTTGGTCGCTGCCACATCCGTTTACGAAACAAGTTTGCATGCGACGTTGTCGAGTAGTCAGAGAGCGCGGGCGGTTAGTGGGCTCGGGGCCGCGGGGGAAGGGCGCAAGCGGACAAGAATGTGCACGATGCGGCAACGTCGCTGTCCATGGCAGACAGGGTGTCGCCGGCACCGCGCCGTAGACAGGCCGTCGCTCAGCGGCGCTTGCCCCCCTTCACCCGCTTACGTCGCCCCACACCCGCGTTGCCTCAGCTCACATCAACAAGTTATTTCAACTCGAGCTACGCAACTTCGAAAGGGTGTAAGTACCATACAAGTTTAAGGTGGTTAAAACATTTCAATATAAGTTGATTTCTTAGCGCCGTTGTCGATTCGAGGAAAGTCAGTATATTTTTTGTGTGGGTTGAGCGATAAGCCTGCTTTCCGTACCTACCTCGGGTCCGGTGACCGTGAAACCAAAAGCGGCCTTTAGCTTGCAAATGATAGTAACATAATATGTATGTACATATTACGTTTTCAGGTAGCATAAAGCTCAATGAATTTTCCATTATTCCTAGTAAACAACAACGTTACAGATATATGATTTTTTTTAATCTTCTGCTTAAATGTTATTACATTAATTATAAAGACTGTTTTACAGTTTGCTAAGGATAATCAGACTGTTTAGAAAAATGATATAGGAGGATAATCGTAGATTTAGTTACGTACCTTAAATTACAATTATTGCTATCGCCTATCACCAATATATTGTTTTACCACCGAGATTCAGGTAGGTACAGATCCCTACTCGCTACTCATTAAGACATAGTTGAATAGTACCTAATATAAAAAATAGAAGCATATTTTTTAAATAATTAATGAAGCTATGTGGCGTATTAACATCCGGCCCAAGCGTCTTGATTAGAATTCATCTATTCTTATTATGACAAGTTATGAGAGGCCACAACTGGGTTTACCAAAAGTTTTAAAGCATTTTCCTGAAAGCTGTATTAGTTTGAGTTAAGTTTAGTAAATTTTATAAAGAGTCTGTGCGAGAAAAAACCGTCATGGAATAAGAGGTTGCCGCAGTGCTATTTCCTTTCTTGTTATGTTGGCAGCACTGGTACGTCATTATAGTTCGACTAATCATCTTCATAAAAATGCTACTATCCTGATGCTTATTGGAATTACCGCCACGCCGGTTCTCTATTTGCACAGACTAACTACTAATATTAACTACCTACTTTATAGACCATAAACAGTTCTTGCACCAAAAATTTAGGTGCTCATATACATACGTACCATATAATTCACGTGATATATGTCAATCGAAGCATGGCGTAATGGTTGCAATTACCTTGTAATCAAAACTTGCGATTAAAAAGAGTCGCGGAGAGTTTCTTGCCAGCCTTGCGATTCTGTAACTCACTTTTCGAACTCACACAACGGTTTTCGCATCGGCGGTCGCTATGAAATCAGTAGTCATAAAATGACTGCTTCAGTCATTTTATGATTCGGCATTCTGATAAACAATAAACTACAAGCTCCCACCTTTTCAGTTTAATGTTTTTTTATTAATAAATGTTTTTATTACCTACCTCATTACTCTATATCTAATTATCGCTGGTAATTCTATTTCGCTTTATAACCCTCTGACTATATTCAGGAAGGCTAAGCAAGGAACATAGAACAATTTTACTGATTTAACAATCTATAGATATCTTAAACTTTATTATAAATTATATGGTAATTTTCTTTAATTGATGTTTATTGTTCGAATTGACAACATGTGATTCATCATGCCTAACGATTGTTTTGTAATTGTAACAAGATCATTTGTATTTATCTACGTTATAATGAATAATTGGTTGTAATTAGCACTATGCTGACTTATAATTTTTTGTAGGTGTAGAGTTTTGCAATATCTAAACCTGTTTATCTTATTTAGAGTAGAGAGGTTTTTTGTAGAAAAAATCATGTGCGCCATTTGCAAAGGAATACATTGTGATGGAACCTGCATACCTTACATCCAACGTTACACAGGCTGATCACCTACTACTAAACAATTTCAAACATACATCAAAATATCTCAATCCCATGCCCCATGGACCATGGTACGCTTTAGAATGTAAGTTTGTCTAACCAGGTAATGTCATCATTTCCTTGAAGGGTATAAAAAAATACTTCTTTCGGTTTCCGCGATATTCCATGACCCCAGAGGTTAATCCATAGTGTAACTTGCGTTTGATCAAGTGATTTACAGAGGTTGTATAAAGTACATAGATTAATGTAATTTATACTCTAAGTTACAAGTATTAACTACTGACACAAGGCCAGGTACCTTGTAATTTAAGCCACCATGACATCATGTAATAAACAAAGCCCGACTTTTTGTACTTATAAACTAATGTTTGTTGCAATTAAATCCTATGTTTTCCTTTAACCAATGACGTCTATTAATAATTGAGTATAGTTCAGCTGCACAGGCAACTTATTCTATACATTAGGATTTATTGGATGTATGTTTCTGTGTTCTTTAAAATTCCTTATGAAACCAAAAGTCACTTATATTGTTTAATCGAAAACAACTGTTTGACAGTTGGTTATGTTTCGATATATCGATTTAGTTCGATAGTTAATGGTCGGCCTTCTGGCTACTGGCATCTTAAGATCCAAAGTATACTTAAATTTTATCGTCTTAAAGGCTATTAATCCGATGTAGGGACTATGCAATACTATAAGTCTACTAGAACATATTGTTTGAGTCAAAAACCGAGGGCAAATGGAGTGTCACATGATGCTTGTAAGGTTCATGAAAGCAGCGTTTTAAGTATTTTTAATAGAACTAAATACAAAATTAGTAATGTTGTTAGATGTTGTTTCCGTTAAATTGTTATACGACTAAGATGCCATACTTTCTATTAATAAAATACGATTCGTAGCAATTACAATTGGTATTTAGTTAGAATCCAAATAAGACCATAACGCTCAATTGAAATATTTAACTACGTTGTTCACATTCATTTCTATGTGACTCATGATCTAGTGGGTGTAATATACCTAGTTATAGATGAATGAATGCATATACCCTTTATATGGTCAGGAATAAATATTTGTTGTATTATGCGTTCCGTTCTAGTTGACTCAGCAAGTTTATAGAGCTTATCAATTAGCATACAAGTTTCTAACTATTTACGCACTTGTGGATATTTTATATGGTCATTAGGGATAGAATAGTAAAAACAACAGTCCCCGGCGACTTCGCATGGTTTTTTTGTTGTTGGTACGGAATGTTCTCTATATACGCTTTCGGCAGCTTATTCTTGACAAATTACTTGCGGCACACTATCTATAATTAATAATTTTATATCTGAGGAACCTATTGAATGGACAGTCTAGAACTATATCGACTTTTAGAACTATTAAATTTAAGTTATTACTTTTCACCTAATGAAGATAGACATTTATATAGGGGTTTAGGAATAGAAATGGAAATATTACGTATTTACTTAGATAATATTGGCCCTGTGTTTCTAGACAAACAGTCGCCTGTCGTTAAACAAGCTAATAACTTCTGAGACTCAGCGACGCCCGCGCCGTATCGCCCTATTGATTACTTCGATAGCACACATTTATAAAACACCAATGTAAATTAAACTCTATAGCCAAGCAAAAAGGTTCAAATCACAACACGGTGTAGAACAATTTATAATTCTATATCGATGATGTGTGATGTGATGAACACGTAGGCCAAGAGATCTTTGAAATTTGTCTTTATTCCAATGCATAACGGTGTATAATCGTGCTTACATGCGTTGTTGAACCAACACATCGGACATCCACATGTTACACATCCATGTTTGAATCTCTCGGGTCTAAAGAGTAGAAGATTTTCACCGGACAGATTATACACATGCTTTTTGGTTTTTTTCTATTTCAAATAAAGAAAGTATTTTTGTATTTCGTTTTATATAATATAAAGACATTGCATAACAGCTAGCCTTATCAAAATTAAAAAAATGTCCATAAAATATAAGACTAGAAAATAATTATTATGGAATTGTGTTAATTGATCCTGTAGAGATGAAATCTAAAAAGTTGGTGATTCAACTGACACTGTTAGCTGAAATGAGTAGCGGTTTTGTCTAACATGAAGCAATCCAGTTAACCTTCTGCCTTGTAAAATATTATTTTTCTGTAGTAGGAACATTAGCATTAATACATTACTTTTACAAGACTTTTAAGAAACCGTGATTATAGGTGCTCTGTTGTTTACGCCACTTTTAACGAAAAGTTATTTCCAAACAAACGCATAAGGCTAGGAAGAACTCGTCTCGGGGGAGATCGTTACTGATATCGTCCTTGACGCTTTTAATGAACATTAGCTTCGCATTCCATTGTCTATGGGTCAAATAGGTCTCTACCTGCGTGAATGAAATGACTTCTTTGGAAAAAAGAATTTCGAAGATAGACATTGCGGCTCAGGTGCTTAATTGTTACTAATCTAAATAAAATTGGATCTATGTGTTTACTTAGTACTTAGTAGTTTACGAACATGAATATAAGCCGGAGTTATTATAGCTTGGTTTCCCGGTAAAACAATAATAATTGACTGATGAGACTTGCCTTAAAAAGCTATCACTAAACGTTTTACTACGTTTGTGTGACTTTTTCTACCCTATTATTACCTACTATGATATTTTCTACCCTATCGGAGCTTCAAATAAAATATGCAAAAGCTTGACGTGATATTATTATGCCAACACGTTAAAATTAGGTATATATGTGTAAACATCAAACCTCGAATGTATAAAACTTAAATTCATAATAAAAATTATGTCTTAATTCATAACTTAAATTTTTATTCATTCTTACAATATAATACTAGATTTATCAATGACAAACAAATTGATGACGAACTACATAAATAGACAATTATCAATACGACCTTCTGAAACACCAACACTTCGACAATTTCAACGTAGGATATAATATAACCGATTAGATAAAACCTAAATTACCAAACAAGCAAATAAATGGTAAGAAAAACTGTAGCACGCGCTTGCTTGGTTATAATGACAGAATTAATAACTAAAATGGAAAATAAAATATGTACCAGATAGTTTAGGGGGCCATAAATAAAGCTTATTCAATGTATAATAACTCCTTAAATTATTCTAGCAAGCTGTGTCCCTGTGTATATGTGGACTACGCAAAAAAATGTTTTATGTGATATAGAAAGATGTCATCTTTGGTGATTATAACTGTCTTTGGTGCCGCTAATGGCAGATCAGAGCAAAATAGTTATGTACCTAAAACGCGCTTTATTGGGCGCTTGCAAAGAGATTATTTTTGCATAGGAAATAGAGCGGGCATTATACACAAAAACTAAACCTAAACCAAATTATTTTCACTAGGAAACAATTCCTGTATGACATTGAGGAAACGTTTTACCGTTCCTGGAAAATTGATGATGCCATTGACGCATGAGAACACAGATTTTGTTTGACAATTTTCCCGCTCTTTTCAAATACTTTGTATCTCTTTGTATCCCACATACTTAATCTGTTAGATATACATATTTATAAATATACATTACATTTATAAACCGCATTCCTAAAACAGTAAAGAGCTAATTTAGGTAATATGTAATTGCTGAGAACTTGAATGTCTTGGTATGGACTAAGTTCCAATTAATAACTCATGGAATTTCCATTTCTAATTTATATCAGTTACCTACTTAGTAATTATGAACATATTATAGGTAATATTCTAATACATTTGTCTATTAAAACCTGATTTTAAATGTTGAAAGTCGTAAGCGCGAAACCGTTACTTGAACATCATTGTAGTTTTATGGAGCCCAACCTACTAGTTGCTAGGTGGTTCTTGATTTATGCTTTTAAAGAGTCTTCACAATTCTTTTTATTTTAAATGTATTAATTGCTTCTACGGGCTCTTTTAGAAGGAGGCTCGAAGATGCTTCAAAGAATTTCAATTGTTAAATCGCAATATATATATATATATATTTGAAATGCAAATATGTATTATCAAGTAGGATATAATGACTATCAAGTAGAATATGCGCCTACGTGCGAGACCGCGCGTCGTCAAGGCATACCTACTTTGCACAAAACAATCTTTATCAAGACGTTTAATTTGAATAACCTAACGATATCATAGGTTCGATATTTCACTATTATATATTGCATAATATTAACTAAATATTGCTTGACGGTTGGCCAATTATTTAAACTTCTGGGAATGGGTCTTGTTTCTGAGTAGTGAGAAGTTCTAAATCTATCATCTCAAATAATACTTTTCGCAAACGGGGACAATCTCAATGCGTTGCCGGCCTATTAAGGATTGGTACTTATTCTTCAAGGACGTACTTACACGTTTCCTTAAAGAAAATAAGATACATACATCTATTTCATATTTCATCTTAAGATGCTTTTGGTTTATTTATTGAAAGTCGTGTGAAATATAGTTACTTACCAGATTTTTATTATTTAATGTGAGTTGTGATCAAGGTTAGCCACGTCTTGGTGTGTTAAGTTATAAGTCCTTTCTTTATCTTAAAATAAAAAGCCATGACCTATGGCTTTTAACGTAGGTGCTCCGTGCTAATTTGTAATTACTATTTCGCATTTAAAATGACCAAAGTACGTTCATTTACAGTTGTTTAAAAAATAATAAATCAGTGGCGCTACAACCTCTTTAGGTCTTGGCCTCAGCTTTCTGAATCTGTTTCATGATCATTTTTAAATCTAATAGGCAAGTAGGTGATCATCCTCCAGTGCCTGACACACGCCGTCGACTTTTTGGGTCTAAGACATATCGGTTTCCTCACGATGTTTTCCTTCACCGTTCGAGCAAATGTTAAATGCGCACATAGAAACAAAGTCCATTAGTGCACAGCCGGGGATCGAACCTACGACCTCAGGGATGAGAGTCGCACGCTGAAGACACTAGGCCAACACTGATCTCTCTCTCTCTCTCTCTCCCTCTTACAGTTGTTTAGTTATATATATTATTACTTAACCTAAAATCTAGGCGAAAAGAAATGCACTTTGTACAAGTATAACCTACGATGTTAAGCATGCGCTTTGTGTCCCATTAAGTTATTTATGAAGCCAGCTTTCACCTGCACATGCGTTTGCGTGGTTAGAATAATGACAACTTATAACTACTTGGTGCGTTGCATAGACTAAACTAAGAATAGAACAAAAACTAAGTGATAAATACCTTATCATCACTTCTCTCACCACTTTGTTACATATACAATAGTAATCAGATTACCACGAGATTAACCAATGTATTAAATGGGCCAATCATTTGTTATATGATCCTACAACAGCACATTATTTTGCTTCTCGATTTGATTTATAGCCCATAGAATATTTTATTTATTTAAAGAAGTACTAATAGTTGATGTCGGTTATTAGAGAATGGAAAAACTATATTTTATCAATGTGAAAATAGTTCTCTACCACTGAGGTGTTAAACATTATTTTTGATCAAAAGGAATGAAGCTCTCGTCCTCATAATATTTTCTCTACGGCCAAAAATTACTGTATAATTATAAAACAAAATTAGCGACTTTAATTGCCGTCTGTGCTAGATCATAGATAATAATACGTTTTGTAGTTGCAAGAGTTGTGCAATGGGCAAACAGTGGCGCTAAGCCAGATCTTGAATCAGGGACGTGTTCGCAAATTTATAGCTGCAGATGTTTGACATTAATTTACTTTCTGCTATCTTCGGTTTTCGTTTAGATTGTTCTTTGTTACGTTTTCAAAGCTAACTGATGTACAGGCGCACGCTTATGGTAACTTGTCCAGTACATTGAAATAATTAAATATTATACTAGTGACTAGTATAACCGTTTATGAATGATTTAAGGAATTATTCTTAATTAAACATAGTATTTTTTTTAATATGTATGTGTTTATTTCGCGCTGCTACCGATATAAGGGGATAACGCAGAAGAGTTTAGGAATTTTCCCACGTTATCGGCTACGTTTCGACTGCAAGTGTACATGAATGATGTCAACGCAGCGTAATGTTATCTACATCCGTTTGCCACTCATGCGCTTGCTATATTTACTGTTAACTATGTAGATATGATTATGACGAACCGATGCCTCAACATATTTTCTTATTCATAAAAGCTAAATCAGTCAAATTACACAACCGTCTCATTAGTCTAATTGTGTTTACGTTGTGATGGAAAGAGAAAGAAGTTATTGATGAGATAGGGATGTTTTGAGTAAACCTCTAAACTTGAGTAAAAATAGGCTATCTATCTATATATCTTCCTACTCACCTATTTCACTTATAATTTTAATTAAGGCATGTGGTGTGGTTGTGGAAATCTGGGAATCTATCCTAAGACCTACCTGGTTACTATTTGCAAAACCAACTAAACCAGTGTGGTACCTTAAGAGAAGTAAAGAATATTCAGCTTTACAGTAAAACTAACGTAAAAAAACACATATTTTTAAGATAAGAAGTTCGTTCTTAGTAAAGAAGTTTAAGCTAGTAAATCACTTGAATAGTAGGTATCTATCTATCCTGTAATCTAGAATATAGAGTAAAAAAGTACCTTTTGTGGTGTTTTAAACGATAGGTACAAATGTACATAGATTGGTCACTCCTGGCATGACTTCTACTATACCTAGTGAGTAGTGTCCCATTGTTATGCAGTCCAAAATTACTTAAAAGTGAATATATTAAATGAGAAATTAATAGTCTACAAACTTGTATAGAAAATGGAAAGCCAAATCGTAAAAGTAGATAGATAGACTCGATCGGTTTCCACGCAGGTCAGAGTGAGCGGAAACCTGTTTGGTAGCCGGCCGTGGGCGTCTGCCACACCTAACTTGTACTTAATTTTATTATTTAAATACTTCAGTTGTTTCATCAATCTCTCGTATGAAACAAAAAAAACAAGGATAAGCATTTTCATAATTTGTAGATATTTTACCATCATCTATAATAATTTTCGAAACTTTCCAAATAAGAAAACTCGACGAGAAGAAATTAAATAAGAAATTGGTCCCACTATTTTAATAAAAACAATACCTAAGACAGGGAAGTGCCTTAAGACAGTTTGCGATGGAGATTTTTTTTAAAGATATTATTATAAAGGATTTAGCAATTTCGACTGACCTTTTATAGGAATATTATGTACAGTAGTGTTAAACGTTACACACATTAATAACGTAATATTCCATATAAGTACAAATGTATAGTAGGTATGTATTTTTTGATGCGTTCTTAATTGTTAATATTAGTAATCGAACAATATATTAAAGTATGTTTAGCTATTAGAAAAAAGATGACGTATGTACCTATATAATTTATAAGCAAAATGCGTAATAACTATTGTTTAAATTACTTAAAAGTAGAAAAAATAAATTTCCGAGAAACGTTATTTTTTACTTTATTAAGCTTGTTCACTTTTACATCCTTTCCTTAACAAAGTGGACTGAACAGGTTGTAATTTTCTAAGTCTGGTACACCGTCCATTAAAGAGTCCACAAAAAATTAGGTGCCAATAAAAGGACGGAAACCCATTGTTTGACGCCGTTCGTATCAAGAATTTGATAAAAAAAACATTAGGGTCCGTTCCAAAGAATTGAACAGGGGGCCTACCATGAACTTTCTTAAAACAATTCTCTTGAGATGCAGCGGAGTTTAGGTACCTAAAGTCAATAGCATTATTTCGTACCATGACCGCCTATAAGCTGAAACGTATTAGCATCGCAAGACCGAATGAAAGAACGATAATTTTGTTTGTGGTTTCTGAGTACGTTTAGAAATTTAACTTTCAAACTTACTTCGACAGATGTTTCTATGAAAATAAATAAAATATAAAATTATTTTAAATAATTCATCAATCACAATAAGCTATTATGTCTTAATATATATATTTATTTTATATAAAACTATTCTTTTGACATATTTTAAACGGAAAGTTCTCTGGTGCTATGACAGTTGACACTTATTATTTTTAAACGTTTCTTGAGCTTTTAAATGTTAAACATTGTTATTTGGTGTTTACAAAATTTCGGTTTTAGAAATATATTTACAAATTGTTTAACTTATAAAATAATGGTATGGGGTAAGTATTGTTCACAAATTTGTTTATTAAAAATAAATCCCTATAACGAAGTGAATTAAATTACTGATATAAAACGCTTTGCAAAAGATATTTCAAATCAACTTATTACTCTAAAATCATAAGTAACTATAATAAAAATTAATTCCTTCAAATTCTACAAACTTATACGTTAACTAATTCATATAATATAAATAATTATACTTTCTTTACAGGAAAGTAAGTAGTGGTAGTGACTACGACCTTCCATCTCCACTACAAAACTTCGATGTATGCACAATGTAAAATCTTTTCTATCAAATGAAAGATTATTATTATGACGAACCACCAAACTATTCCAATAAAGGTTAATAACAGTACATTACAATGTTTAAAACTATGTTTACCTGGGTCAACAAGTATCTTTCTCAAAGACAAGACACGACGATTAGGTCAAAAGACGAGTTAACATAACCTGGAATAAATCCTGGAGCAATAAAGAAACCCTTAAATCAGAATTTTAAAATTTAAGAAAAAATAATGGACTCATATTTAATACCTTGTCTTACATATGGCTTCCAGACATGGATTTACAATAACTACACCAAAAACAAAATACAAGTGTGCCAGAGAATGATGGA
The DNA here is from genome assembly GCA_963693345.1 of Pieris melete. Classification (NCBI taxonomy): domain Eukaryota; kingdom Metazoa; phylum Arthropoda; class Insecta; order Lepidoptera; family Pieridae; genus Pieris; species Pieris melete. The sequence goes on along the minus strand of CAVNZK010000002.1, from coordinate 2,056,072 downwards.
AAGGAGTCTACTAAACATACAAAGACAACATCGGAAGAGAAATACAGAAATAAGGAAAATAACAAAAATAATAGACGCTTTAGACAAAAATGTAATTGATTGGGTCTTACTGCTCGCATGGACAAGGAAAAATGGACACGAAGGGTAACCTAGTGAGAACCAACAAAAAGATTAAGAGGTAGACCAAAGTAAAACTGGATTGATGAAATATAAAGAAAAGCTGTGAAAACTGGACCACCAATGCAAAAGACAGACAGATGTGGAGCAAAATGGAGGAAGCCTTTACCTGTAGAGGGGTCCATAACGATTTAATGATACTTTATAATGAATTTTGTTTTTGATTCTTATGAATTTATTTATCATTTCAAACTTATATACATTGAAATTATTAATTATGATTGGAATATAATTTAAAGATTATAAATAATAATATTGTATTTTATAATGCATGCACATATAATGTAATTATTATTCATATGATATACTTGTTTAATATGTTAATCATTATGGAAATAAAGAGGCTATAATAATAATAATAATTTTCTTTACAGCTTAACCTGACAAAATTGCTAAATTGAGACTATATGAATAAATGTTTATAACCAATTGAACATTGCCTGAAGACATCTTTTTCTATCTTGATGGAGTCATCCTAACTTAATAAATACTATTATTATAATATTTTTAAATGGCTTATTATTTACACATTAAAAATACCTATGTTTTTTAAACAACAAAAAGCAGAGGAGAATAATACTATTCATGAACATAGTGAGGAAAAATTTTATTATAATAAATATCTACTAGTAATATGGCATTCTTATTTATTGTAAAATATGATATTTTATTGGGGGTTTATGTTTTTGTTAGATATGCATAAATAATTAATTGAATATTATTGAATAATGTGCAATTATTTGTAGGTACACTGAAATCTTCAATGAATCAAAGTCAATAATCTATAGTAAATTATAAACTCAATATCTACGAAGTCGGTAGTCGGAAGGGCATTGCCGTCTTGTTTCTCATCTCCGTATATATTTTAATAATTTATTTATAATCACACTCTAAACTCAAAATATCGTAAATATAAAAATTATATTTATTTTTTTCCTATATTAGCCATAGTAGATAAATCTTATTATTTTAACTTTATTAACAAGTTTTAATACAAATATTGAATTTTATAGGTTCTAAACTATTATTTGGACATTTCGATACAAAAAAGGTGAACAAAAAGTAACTTTTTTAGAATCGCTTATTCTGTCATAGTTGGAAGGCGCAACTGTCAAATTTCGGTTCAGCCGAGCGGTCATGGTACGGATTTTCATACAAATTGAACGAACGAAATCTGATAATCGCTAAGGTCACGTGGGAACATAAACTGTCTCGTTTTTTCGATGTCATGGTACGAATTAGCGATGCATCTCAGTTGTAGGTTGTCAATAGGCTCGCAATAAGAGTTCATGGTAGGCCCCCAGAATACAATGAGCCCTTTGTGCGCAGGCGCCGAACGGTCTGGCTGTACGTCGCGGGCGCACGAGGCCGCCGCCGTCAAGTCTAGCGCACACAATGTTCTCGTTATCAAGTATGTCTATGACGTTAAGGTTGAAATTCGAGTACACGTCGGCGTTTCTTAACTTCATGGTTGTTTATAAAGCGGCACTTTGTTCAGCGTCTTGTATTACAGCATTGGAGTCGACGCTTTTTACGCATTTCTATATTCCCGGTGCCTGGGGGAACCGTTCGAGCAGTACTCGTAATATCTGCACAAAAGAAATTAATATTCTTTGTTGTGGCGCTTGAGATTGCGTGGGTAATCAAATTATATTTTACATCTTCCTTTCGAATACTTAGGTATGCTGTATGTATATCACTATTTCCCATACCTACAACTTAAATTTGAAAGTCGAATATATGTCGCTGCAAAGTTTCGCATAGTTGCTGAAGCTGAATTTAAAGTGCTCACACTACACAAATAATAAGCCATAAACAATGTTTTACGCTTTTAAAAATGCCAACCTACACTTGTTTACGCTCTTGTTAATTCCAAAAACGTGGCTCTTAGTCATAGTAGGTACAACTATATCACGCCACCTCGGCCTATGACTCGACGTTACACACGTTATAAACCTGTTATTTACTTATTAACATATGCGTAATAAATAATTTATATTTTGCGGGCGGGACAAGGGTACATTCTAAATTTTTTTTGACAATCATGATGTTAGCCAAAGATGAATACGGTTTCTTACTTTATATATTTTTTAACGAACGGAATGTTTATATATTTGGTATATAATATATTATGTATTGAACCAAATTTAACACAAATGTATGCAAAATAAAACAATATCCACGTAGTCCCATTTATCTTTATTCACCATTTTACTTAAACAACTCGATTTCTAAATTGAGGAGCGGTGATTTGGTTTCACCAAAATTATAATAATACTTTTAATGTTAATCTACATAATTTCTTCGAATAACTAAGAATATTAAACGAAATATGTGACTAAAACTTAGCAAATTTTACTTAAGATAGTTATGTTTAGTTAAGAATGTTATATCAAAGAAAAAGTTTATTGTTGAGAGATCTATACCTATATCAACAGAACAATTTACTTTTTAGAGATAGATAGGTAGAGATTTTTTTTAATTTCGTACCTAGCTAACATAATGTAGCCTACCAAATTATTTTTAATACTAGTTGACTATAATACGTGTTGACTATTGAACGCCCATTGTTAGTGCAAAAGCCATTCATAATTCATTGTTTACCATATTCGATATTTTAGGAAGTTCATTCAGAAAAAGATAAGCATTGTAACTATTTCTACAAAAATCATAAGATTAAAGTTTTTTTCGTTAGTCTTTCTGCATTTGGTAACAGAAATTTTAACGTTTTATTTTAATTTTTTGTATTCAACGTGTTTTATAAAAAAGAAATATAATACCAGGTAACTAGTTTAATAACGTCCACACATAAAGTACATAGTTAGAAGACTGCGAGAGCCTAAGTAAGCACTGTGTAAAAGACACACTTGCACTTCCTATTGCAATGATATAGGAATGTCGCCATTCATAACATTTGTGTTGCACTAATCAATATGAGGGAATTCAGTTTTTATAGAGGTGAACACCACGCTTGTCATATTCTGGACTGACCATACTGACTTTGTTACTTTTTTGATTTACTTTCGTATCAAGGGTGGATATAGAATTTGCCCCAGCAATTTGCCCATTTCCCTATTAGTAAAATTAACAATTTGGATCGTTTATAAAAAATCTATAAATACCCACTAACATAAGTTATTTTGTAACCATATCATTTAAAATTTAGTTATACAGAAGGATGCTGTCTTGCCCTTTCCACCCTTGTTTCATATGTAAATGTAGAATTTCTTGTCACCGACCTGCTACCGAGATATCATTGTTTTAATTAAATAAATTGAGCACTATTCAGATTACATTTTTTTACGTTATTATAAGGTAACAAATGCACACCATCACCTTTTTAAGAGGTTTGACAGGTCTTGAACGTAGGTAAAGGTGCTCAGTAAACTTAATTACTGTGAGATCTCTACTTAGCGTGACTATACAGTTGTACACTATATTATGTAATAACACTACTGGTAGCAAGGACTTATTCATCATTCTATAAGCCTGTGTAGGTTACTGCATTTATAAAAAATAAATCACAGCACTTCACACACATCAAATATTTGTCATAAATATATAGAATACAAGCAAAATAGTTAATGCTAAAATGTAGTCATTTAATTGCTCCTACTGGAATTTCATAGCAATCAAGACTATACAGCAGTTTTTCGTAAGGCTTAAAGAGTTTAAAAAACACAAAAGCTACTAATACTATCTACTGCTGCTGCAGCTATACCCTATAGGGTATAGCTGCAGCAGCAGCAATGAAAATATATTTTAGCTCACGAATAGATCTTACTGTAACTGATAAGCTAATGACTCGCTAAGCTACGTACTGCTGTTAATTTTATATAGCTAAAACTTGTAAAAGTAGAAACATAATTTCTTTTTAATCTGGGATTCTAAACCATGACCTCCACCCAACACAGGGTCACTCAAATGAGTATGATTTTTAAAATTTGTTTACTAATGAACACCAGATTTAATTGTCTTTAAATCATGTTTTTATAAAATAGCGGCTTTTACAAAGAGACAAGACGGTACTAATTTAACATTTGCAAAGAATTAGTCGGGGTGTTTCTAAATATGTCGGTAATTGTGCGGATGTCTGTATTTCCGTTCTGAAACCGAGGGAATTTTTTTTTAACTTGTTCGACACATATTGGGTGAATTTATATACGGGTCCATCGACAAAAGTGTGAGTGTCCATGGGTGGTGCTATCACTTAACATTGGGTGAGCCTCTTGAGCGTTAACACCGCTTTATTTACTGTATTTTTAAAAAAAAAATCGATTCTCATTTAAAATAGTCTTGGAAATATTTAAATCATGTAGGATTCAGGATCCCTACAAACGCCCACCATTTGCGCTGTATTTAGCTTCACGTCACGCAACACGTACCGTGTTTACTTGTATCGTACCGAACTGCAAAAACACTATAGAAACACCAATAGTGTCACTTGGTATTCCAAGAAATCCGCAAGTACAAAAACAATAGTGTAAGATTATGAAAAGGGATAAATTAATAATCTCCAATATCATGTTTATATGTAGTGAAAATCATTAAAAACATATTAGATATGCTATATTTTATACAGTAAATTAATATTGTAAATTAGAAGCAACTTTCTATGAAATATTGATGTTACTTGTTCACGAAAGTTCATTAAAACTTTTTGTCTGAGCTACTTAATATTCCTAAATCAGTAAATAAAAATTGAAAATTTTTAGTTAAGATTAAAAAATTAAAGGATAACCATTTTTAGTAATCATCCTAGTTGGCCTAAAAATCACAACAGATATATCTGGGATAAATAAACTAAGTTTTCTTACAAATTTCTCTTTTAATGAAGAATAAAAATAGCTGCATTATACTATCCCATAAGGACTGTAAATATTCCAATCAAAGTAAAGTATTATGGTAAAAAAGTAAAATATTATGAAAAACACAGTTTATAGTGTATGTATAGTTTATAATAATTACATTTTATATTACTATACAAACTATATAAAATTTTATTCTACTCCCCATACTTCTTCAAATGCTGAACAAATCTTTGCACAAGTCAATGCAGCTGATAGAGGATAGTTACTTATAGATATTGCATCTTCTGAATAGTCCACCTCTATTTTACCATGTGCCATTGCTCCTATGATCATAACTATTGGTTCTTCTTTAGGAACTAATTCCCGACAAGTCTTAACAACTTTGGAACTGAATGACATAGTGATTTTTTTCACTCCAACAGGCATATGTGATGTTATTGGGTTTTTAATAACTTTAAGGAGTTTCATTGGGCCATCAGAAGCTCGAATTGAAAATTTATGCAGTAGCTGAACTGAAAAATGTACAAGATGTTATTATTTCTAAAAGCACATGGTTTATATACTAAAAACAAGGAGAAAGTATTTTTTATAGAACAGGGCACTTGATGTGATCTTTTCTTAAAGGACCCCAAGTCTATTTTGATCTAAAACAGTTCAGTGGACAGCTGTTTCCACATAGTGGTGGTGCATGGCAAAAACTTATAAAAATGCTACATTGGGGGATGATGGATGTCGAGGTGATATGGGTGAAATTTCGTATTCTGCCTCAATGTATAATGATTAAGCTCAGCTGCAGATACTAATCTAAACAACTCCTCCGAACGCTCTCCATGGTAAATGCAGTAAAATATATCGAGTGATGGTGTCACATCTCTGCACAATTCCAAGGGATAAAGCCGCAATATATAAAGCTAGCAAATACTACCATACCCATTAATCCAGCAAATCTTTTGAATGTCCTGGGAATCCGAGTTTGTGGATTTATTTCTATTAAAACATTTTTCTCTGTGTGAATATAAACTTGCAGAAGTCCCGCTCTATTTAGTGGTGAGTCCATTAACATTAGAAGAGATTGATGAGTTATATCTGGACGACATGAACCTGGATCTCTGTCATTTTTTCTTAGAATGTTAGCATGATCATCACAATTTAACAATTCAAAACTGTTGCCATTCTGAAATCATAATTAATAACTAACAGAAAATGGGTGGCAGGGCAACTTGGATAATAGAAGTTTCATCAACAAAAATGTGGTCAAATAATTTCTCGTCACAATTTAACACTACAACATTTCACTGTTCATTCAAAAATTATTCATGTGATATTTAAATAAAACATAATATTTTGTAACTATAAAAAAAACTGTAAATTTACCTTTACTGTTTCTAACTGAGCATTCTCTAATACAACGATTAAACGTTTTTCTTGTTTCTGAATGTGCGATGTTACTAAATGTCTAGGTATAGGATCGTATTCAAAGTCATCTGCAGTTTCAGCATGTTTCCTTTTTTTACCCATATCTGGAATTAAAAAGATATAAATAAGCACTATAAGAATACGAGTCACGAATTATAAAGGACTAAAGGGCTCTTTATCTTAGGTTAGAAAATATAAACACCATTACGAAACCATTACCAAAGTATTAACAATTAAGTATAACAGTAATTAAGACTTACTGTATATTTATTTTGCCCGTATTTTTTTAAATATAAAAAATAACAACCACGAGGATGTATGTTTTTTTTTTGAAATTGTAAACAAATAAAACGAGCTCAGCGGCTAGCTTCCATGTGAGCCGTAGCCACTATAGCCTTTAACAGTTGACACTTGACAGCTGACAGGACAGTACCTTATTCTCTATTGCTATCTCATGGGTAAATTCAATATTGAATGAGATAGCAATAGATTGGGGCTGGGGCTTAGTGCTTACTATTTTTTTTAACAGAAATTCTTCTCTATGGCGAATGCTACACGCTCGATATTTATCGTGATATTTGGATCGTGATCCAGAATCACGATGTGTAGGACAGGCGTATCACGATACGTGATACGGATCGCTGGATTTCTAGAAATCTAAAAATCCACGATCCGTATCAATTATCGTCGATAAATATCGAGCGTCTAGTCTCTGGTCGATATTTATCGCGTCACAATTAATTCTGCCAGCGATGGAAGAGGACGCGCATATTGAGTCGGCGCCCAGCGCACTTCAAACAAACGACCAAAAACACTTTTAATGAAAGAATTTATACTTGTATTAGAAACACTACCTGAGATATGATTAATAAAGTGAAAAGGGCGAATGCGTATGAGCAGCTGCTTCAAATTTTTAAGAAAATTAAACCAGGCGCGACAGCTAAAGACGTGATTGCCAAGATCAATTCATTAAAATCGAACTATAGAAAATAATAAAAAAAAATAACAGATTCGAAGCGATCGGGTGCTGCAGCTGAAAATGTATACAATCCAAAGTCTTGGGTATTTCATATGCTGAAATTTTTGAATAAAAATGAAAAGCCGATTGATAGGGTAATTTGATTTAATAAATTCAGATGTGTATATTTTCCTCTATCTTGAAACCAATGTTTCGCCCATTTCTTTCGCTTTATACGTTTTTTCAATGCTATCGCTAATATAATAGCAACGCAAGCTTTCTTAATATTGTTACTCATTATTATAACACGAAACGTACGAGTGTACTCAATGAAAGTTACCGTCGTACTGAGTACTGACGCGATTCGTATCGAGTGTGTAGTATACTAAAAAAATACAAGATAAATATCACGATAAATATCACGATAAATATCGAGCGTGTAGCATTCGCCTATTATGTTTTAGGTATCTAGAGGTCGTGGGACGTGGACCGTAGTTTGTCGGTCTCGGTCGGTTGGTCTGTCGGTCACTAAATCGGTGTGTCTGTTTAAAACTAAATCCCTTACTATAGTTGATATCCATGGCCTAAAGGTCTAGATACCACAGGCCATAAACTCCAAAAAAAAAATTATATCTAAGGACTGGATGTCAACAGTCAACTCTCAACTGTATAGTTTAATTTGTATTGTTTTTGTATTTTGTTATTAGATTTCGACTTAAGTATTTTGTTAATCATACTAAAAATATGTTATTGTAAGTCAGTGGTTACTTGTATCAAAAATAATAAAAAACTATACTTTAGTATATATACTTAATAAAAAGTATATACCTCTAATACACGAAATCGTTTAGTTATGGCGAACGACCGGGAGGTTTTGCGTGAAATATGGGATGGAAAACTCCCCGTTTGTTTTCAGCTAGATCAAGAAGAGATTATGGAAATACAGCAACCAGACCCCTTTTATGTAATGGTTCCCCGGTTAAGTTATTTTCCCCTTGTAATTGATAAGGTAAATTTAATTAACCATTTTAAAATCTTGTTTAAAGCAGATCACACATCATCATTTTTATTTTAAGATGAAAAGGCATTTTCTTCGTTATATATCCCAAGAAAATGCTGACAATGAAATGTGGATGGATTATAATGGTCAACCATTGAAATGGCATTATCCCATTGGATTCTTATATGATTTATATTGTGGAAATGATCCCCAAACACCTTGGACTTTAACAGTGCATTTCAGCAAGTTTCCTGGTAACATTTTGCTTCACTGCCCAAACAAGTAAGTTCAATTTACATATATAATAATAGCTTAATTGTTTTAAAAATTAATCTATACCTTTTGCATTGTAGAGATGTAGTAGAGGCTCACTATATGTCAACAGTAAAAGAGGCTGATGTTTTAAAACACAGGGGACAAATCATGTCTGCTATGCAAAAAAAAGATCACAACCAGTTATGGTTAGGATTACAAAATGGTATGCATTTAATTAAGACATTAAAAGTTAAATCTAATTACAGTATTGAATATTCATAACTTATGCAACATTACACATTTTATATGAATGTAACAAATTCAATTATCATTTCAGACAAATTTGATCAATTTTGGGCAATTAATAGAAGACTTATGGAAGCACATGGGGATAATGATGGATTTAAACATATTCCCATTAGGATATATTCAGAAGATGGTACATGCACACAACGGTTAATTAGTCCCAAAAACATTGATGGAAGTAGAAAAATAATTCAACAGCTTATATCTGAACTGTATCCAGAAAAACCAGGTAATTTCTGATTCAAAAATAAGGATGTTATGAAATGAAAGTAATTTTAAAAATGTTAAGTCTATATTGATTATAAAAATACACCTTACATTAGATTAAGATTTTAAAATGTGATTTTTCAGTAAAATTAAGAACACATGGCATCACAATCCCACTTGACACACCACTGCAGTGGCTATCGGAACATTTAAGCTACCCAGATAATTTTCTTCATGTCTGTGTGTGTTAGTGCTTATTTTTTGCTATAATATTATGCAGCTTAGTTCCAGTATATTTATGTTAAAATGAATTAAAATATATTTACTAACAGGCAAATTTTATTTATATCTTAAATATTACAATTTTTTTTGACAATAACACAGTTACATTATTATTTCTCTGGGTCAATAAGTGAGATGGTTGGTAACAATTTGGTAAAAATTTGTTACTTGTAATTCAATTCACAAAAGTAGATACAGTCAAAACCATTTACGAGGACATTGTTTAGAACAACATACCGGTTATATTGTCCAAAATTCTGCTATTGCTGAATTCTATTGTATTAGGTACTTAATAACAACATTGGCTGTTACGACTATCTGTTTTTACGACCTAATATGAGTAGTCCCTTCGATGTTGTTATAATAGATTGTGTCTTTTGAACTGATTTAAATTACTAGTCACAAGTATGACGATTGCTTGTGATGAGGTATTTTACAGTAGCTGTTGACTCATGTATCTTGGTTAGGGTTGAAGAACAAATATAAATACATATTATATGAATGATATAACTTTGAAATCCATAAGAGATTCTTTGTATCTATTATATACCAGTCCATCTTCTATACTCACACTCACTCACTTGGATCTGTATTTAAATCAATCAGACAACAGAAACAAGAATTTTAAAATTAAAAATTCAGGTACAGGTACTCAGTTGCCATTTATAGTAAGTGAGACATTAGCTTTATAAGCTGTTTTTTTGTAAAATAATAATAAGACCTTAGTAATTTTTCTACAACTGGTTTTAAACCATTCATAAATCACTCTTGACTTTGTGTTTCTGTATTACATATGGAATTTGTTTTGTAAATCTTTTACAACCATTATTTGCAAAAATAGGCTGATCCTCTGTAGGTCCATATGTAATAACTGACAAGGCATCTCTAAAAAAAACAATATCTAGTAAATTGCATATTATGATAAATTGGGGTACACAAACAATTATTGTAAAGATTCTAAAATTTCTCTTCGATTTAGAATCATTTAATAAACCTAGTTCATCTCTAACAAAAAAAATATATATTCTATATTATACTAAATATCATCATAACAATTTTTGCCTTTGATTAAAATTCTAAATCCATAAATATGTATAAAACTATTAAAACTTTTCAAAATCCTAACATTCAATGTTCTTACATTAAGCTATTAGAATGTTAATATAAATTATGAAAGAACATTACTGATTATATACATAATAATATTTGGAACTTACACCATCATTTCTTCTGTTGGGTGATATACCCCATGAGCTCTAAATTCAGCTAATGCACATGTCTCAACATGTTGTTGTTCTAGGGGTAAGAATGGTATGTAGTGATCTATTAAATTTTGAGCTATGGTAGCAGATTTTTCAAAACCACCTTTAAAAAAAGAGATATATACAGGTTACACAAACATTGTTAGCTGATTTTGATAAATTTTTTTTTTCAAATAGTGTTGATACAAATGAGAACCAAGTATGGCAAAAACTTTACACATACTTTGAGGCTCATGAAAATGACATAATCAGTAATTTAAATTTGTTAAAAACTAAACTATGTAATATTTTACTAGTATATACTTTCCAGTTCATAGTTTGTGGTCTTAATATTACAGTAGAACCTCTATAAGTCGAACATCAAGGGAGACGCCAAAAAATTCGAGTTGTAGAGTTTTCAACTTATGGAGGATTTCGACTTAGGCGGATTTTGATTCGACATAAAGAGTTTGAGGTTTATTCTTATAAATTTTGAGTTAGAGAGGTAAAATAAATAAAAATTCAACTTGCAGAGGTGAAACTTGGAGGACAAACATATTTTTATTTATTATAAATCAACATTATTTCAAATCATTTTAAAATAAAAAATATGGCATTAATAAAAGTCAGTAATTTTTTAGCTAAATTTCAAAGGGAATCAAAATTGAACACCTGACACAAAGCAAGCAAACACGTGTTTCCATGAGTCATAAATTTATTATTGTATACTCCTAAAATGTTTTCTAAGAAACAATAGTGTATTCACATTGTCGGAAAGTTCTTAAAGTCGGTAACTTATTTTTGTTCGAACAATAGATATAATAAACTCCAAATGATCAAGTTGTAAAGGTTGTAAAATAAAACGTTCCTATGTTCGAGATACAGAGGTCAAATTTAATTTTTCGAGTTATAGAGTGAAAATATGTACCAAAATGGCTTGGAGGGACTCGGTGATTATTTCGATTAACAGAGGGTCAAGATTTCAAGTAATGGAGGTTTTGGTGTTTTAAGGGAAGGGAACAAAACATTTTTTCGAGATTTGGAGGTTTTTGACTTATCGAGGTTCGACTTAACGAGGTTCTACTGTATAAGTTAATTAGTTTTATAGATATAATGAACACAGAAAACATTATAGATATTTTATAATTGATACAATAAAACCCAAAATTATCATTTACCTGTACTGTATGCTGTTCTTCTTATAATTGGTTCAAAGTTTTGAAAATCTACTTCATTCCTCTTTAAACCTTCATTATATAATTCCAAGAGCTTACTAGATATTTCTTTTCCACCAATATTGGAAATAAAAACAAAAATACTATCCCTGTTAAAAACAAATTATTAATTGAGTTGCATTATGAAAAAAATTATATAAAATTAATACTCATACCTAAAATCTATTCCATCAACTGCATGGTGATGGTCTAACATGGGTTTAATTGCATCAAGAATAGTTGGACACATTTCATGGATTTCATCAAATATAATTAATGAAGTTGGACAATCTTTAACAATCATTTTGACATCATGGATCAGTTTCATCTGTAAACAGGTGTAAAAAAAATTGTTAGTATAAATATATATAATAATATATTTTGTTTCCATAAAATCAAATCCATACCTGCGTCTCATGTCTTTTAGTACAATCAAAATCTTTTTTTCCCATAAACATTTTTACAAATTTGCTCTCCATTCCCTTAATGAACAAAGATTCTGCTATCATACTTGTAGCATAGTTTTTGCCCACCCCAGACCAACCATGCAAACTTATTACGAGAGCTTTCTTGTTCCTTTTAGTGTCATGATGTAAAGCTTCTTTATGAGCACTCAAAATATTTATTAACTCGGTTACAAGAGGTTGACCAAACATTTTCTGTGATAGTAATTCTTTCAGTTCTGAAAATAAGCATAACTTAATCAATATCCGAATGAAATAAAACGTAATATATTCTTAAAACTTACTATTTATATCATATGGCACGTATTTTTTATCGCAGCATTCCGTGAAATGACAAATTGTGTTGGACTTTATTGCATCCCATCCAAAGTATGAACCAATGAGTATGGACGACCCTGCTATTATGGAAATTGGCTCGGTAGACACATAATAAATATTACTTAGACAAAAGAAAAATAAACAAGTTACTTTAATTTTATTGCTCTTCATTATTTTTGTTTTAATCATTAGCAGAAACCTTGTAAAACATATGTGTATTGTACCAAGTGCGAAATTATTGATCGTTTGAATCGGCTTAATAAATAGGATACTAATTTAAGTAAATATTAGTCGAGTAAACAGAGGTAACACTCGCATTCGATAGGATATTAATTTTTATTATATTAAAAAAGGTTAAATCGTAGCCACAGCTCATAGTCGATATAAAACTTTTGATACTTCGGAATTTCGGATTACATGATTCTTGTCTTGTCAGAGATTTTTCGGTTGACAGTACCTTCAAGTCATTAGTCAACGGATTGCCTATGCCCACCAGGAAAGGATTGTGTGGTTTTATAAACCCACGGTAAAAGTGAAACTTTTTTTCAAATTATAGACATTTACCTAAAATTTTTTGGAATAATATTCCATTAAGGGTATAAAAATCGTTTTATTAATCTTAATTTTATCCTTGGAAAATTGGAATGATAATGGGAAATAATAAAAGTAGACTAAGTCTCTAACTAATATTTTTATTGAACTCTGTGTCTTAGAGGGTACGACATACATAATACTTAACAATTTTTTAGATTATATACACACATTAAATAATAGTCTATACACTACACGGTCAGCTGCTGCGAACTATAGAGTATAGGCACCGCCATATTAGCCTTGGTTGCTATGACGAGCGCCTTTCACTTTATCCCTAATCCGCGGCCGACCGTCACGCGACATGCAACACACAGACGAAAAAGTTTGAGACGATATAATAAAAGTTTCACTTTAAAAAATCGTAAGATGCACTTGGTGGTCTGTAAACACTTAAAATAATGCAGTTCTCAATCTCTACACACGGCGATGTTAGTGAAAAAGATACGCGATCTTACGGATGAGAATACAGCAAAGCTCATTTATTTCAGCTATTTTCATAGTATCATGTCATATGGTGTTATTTTGTGGGGTAATGCAGCTGATTAAATCGATATTTGTAGCGCAAAAGCGGGCTATAAGAGCGATCTGCGGATTGTCCCCACGGGAGTCAATCCGAAGGAAGGTCAAAGGATTACATATTTTGATTTTGCCAAGTCAATAACTGTTCTTTTCAGAACATATTATTGTTTATCGTTAATCGTTTATAATATTGTTTCTCGACGAAAACGTTTAACAACTTTCCTTTTCAGGACATATTACCGTGTCTTACGACAACGATGAAACTGTTCTTTTCAGTACACACGACCGTATTTATTCTGATCTGTTCTTTCATCACTGTTATCATTACGACACGTATATAATCACCTACAGTATGTATCTACTCGTATCTACTCAAAATTATTGCACCAACCACAAGGCTGCATAAAACGAGTAATTCTTTCCAAGGCAATTGTATACGTTTTTTCAACAAAATCCCTAGTGAGATACAAATGTTGTCAATAATAAATTTAAATCATACATCATCATACATACATCATTTTAATCATACATCACCATACCTCCTGCTGATAGAGGACAAATCTTTGTTTTTAATTTATTTTATTATTATTAATTACTTAAGATGCCATGTGGAACATAGAGTGATGGTTGCAGCTCCTTACAAACATTGTAAAAACAAAAAACTTGGCAATTAAAAAGAGTGGCGAAGAGTTTATTGCCAGTTCTTCTCTTCTGTTCTACGCCCTTGATTTGAAAACTGGCACTAAATTTAAAATTAGAACCATTTCATCTATATTTATTTTTGACGTTCCTAAGTTACCTACCTAAGTCAATAAATGGTTTTTGAATGTAATAGTTCGATTAAAGTAATTTAAAATTATTTTGTTTTTTTTTTTAATTTACTGCTGGCCCTCACTTAATTAGAGCTTCAAATGATTTACTTATATTGCTCTTAATAAGGCCGCCAGTTGTACTGTTTTGTAATGTTTGTATTTATTTTCTGTAATTTCTTTGTGCGTACAATTAATAATTTTACTATCTACCAACATCTAACTAAAATATATTTATTTTTATTCCTTGCTTTATTAATTACAAGGGCAAAGTTTAAAAGAGGAACCTATCTCTGATGATGATGAAGTGACCCTGCCCTCACTACCAACAGTGCCCTCATCTCAAAATATACTGCGTGGAGGAGCAGTGAGAGCCATTTTTATTGATGAAAACTTTTAAGTTTGATAGTTCTTAATTTAGGTTGTTTTAACAATTAAGTTATTTAAACAAATAAAACACTATTTATCTTTAAAAAAAAAATATTTCATTATACTATTTATGTTTAAGTGACTCTAATGTCTTCATCAGAATTTCGGTTTGTAATTTTGAATTAATCATTACTTGGTTGTGCATCTCTGCCATATTCTTAACTCTATGTTTGTGTTCTATTTGAAGCCGCTCATTTTCCAGAGCCCGAAAGCTCATATGATACGAGGCTTCTACAAAACTAAAACTACTACTTGCTTTCTGCAACAAATAAGAGAATATTAATTTAAGCTCTGTCCATGCAAAAGTTAAGAAAAAATATAATTCATAATATACAAATGCTTCCTGGAAGAACAGTCTATATATTAGTCAGATCAAAATTCGTTGTGTAATTACTTCTTTGTTATATCGCTCCAAGCCTTCATTTTCTCCTTATTAGTATTCGTGCTTAAATCTTTTTGCAAAAGTAATGAATAACTGTTCATGTTTCAGTTTTACTCAACATTCACAATTCTACATACCTTTTCTTCTTTCTCCGAATTAATACAGCGTTCTCTTTTAAATCGTATGAAAGTGGTTATGATAATAATAATACATACGGATAGTTAACCTCAATTGTATTGAAGCACTTAGGAAGGTTGATGAGCACAGTTTTTTCACAAATATTTTCTAATATTAATTAGTATTGATTTAAATATTTAATTTAAATCACTTCTGATTATAATTCAGACGCACATATATTCGCAATTGTAAAATGAAAATAACTAAGTATGTTTCATTACCTTTTAACTAAGTAACAATAGGTCTTTGTGAAAAAGCATTGCTAAATTTCTTTGAAAAAATAATTAAAACTCCTTTATATTTTGTATAAAAGGTACTACAAAGGTCATATGGTCATTCAAAATTCTTGGCATAGCTGCTAACTTCACGCATATTCTATTTCCTTTTATTTGTAGATTCTCTTATTTCCATCTCGCTCGCGCACGCTCGGCGCCCAGCTGGTTTAAAAAGAATTCGTTAGTGGGCAACTTCATACTGATAATTTTGTGTCACGGTGCGCGCGCATCATCATTCATTCTCATAAATTTTTCATAACGCGCCTAAAGAAGTATAAATTCAAAAACTACTACTACTCCCATCCATCTCTCACTGGCTCTCCCAAGTCATACCTTGTCTATGACAAGGGCCCTTTTATAGTCCATGTTTCTTGCCCTGAATCTGACCCATACGCTGGTACATCAATCCGCCCAATTAAATTTGGTCACTTCTTGGTAAAAAATAAAATACCCACATTGTTCGAGATGGCGTTAAGAGAGTGGGACGTAATAGAATATCTGTTGAGTTTAAGTCGGGCTTAGATGCGATTAATTTTGTGTCTAATCCCATTGTACCTTCCAGCAACTATTCTGTTACGATTCCTAACTATAATGTTTCCCGTATGGGCCTTGTGAGAGGTGTCCCAGCTGATTGGTCGATGCAGGAATTTGTCGAAACTTTGGAAATTCCCGAAAGTACAGGTATAGTCCTCGAGGACAGACGCCTAAACCGCAAAACGAACTCCGATGGTCAAATTAATTGGATCCCAACACAAACCGTTGTTCTAACTTTTCAAGGTCAAACCCTTCCGGAGAGAATATTCTCTTGTCATAGTTCCCTCCGCGTTGAAACGTACCAACTTCCAACAATCCAGTGTCAAAACTGTTGTAGGTTTGGGCACGTAAAATCACAATGCCGATCTAAGCCTAGGTGTTTTCGTTGTACACTAGCCCATTCTGGTGATGATTGTAATATCCCTGAATCAGAGTCACTATGTTTATTTTGTACTGCCTCGCACTATGCGACCAACAAAGCTTGTCCTGAGCATAATCGAAAAAAAAACATTAAGAATTGTATGTCTCAGGAGAGCATTTCTTATCTCGAAGCATCGGCTCGGTTTAGACCTATCAGTGGCAAAACTTTTGCAGACTCTGTAAAAACAACGCCCTCCCCTTCATTTAGTTTATCCCAGCCCATTAATATACCTTCCCAAGTTTCCCGTCAGACTACATCTTACAGGAAAACTGTATTTCTCCCTCCTCGCTCTAGACCAACATCAGGAAAATCCTTTGATAAGGCGGCCCATGAGGCCATTATTTCCAATTTACCCTCCTCTTTACCTAATGGTTGTGCCGTAAGCTCCCCAACCCTTATCAACAATGAAGTCTCCCCAAATGAAAATCTTCTTGACTGCTTAAGGGCAGTCATTTGTAACATGTTATCTAAATATGATGACATCCCCATACCGTCCCACGTTGCCCAAAAAATTAATTTACTCCACTCATTCGTCACCAAAAATGGCGAATCTAGTAATCCAGTGGAATTGTAACAGTATTCGCAGTAAAAAATCCGAATTAACCTTTCTTATCAATAAATTCGCTCCATCTATTCTAGCCATTTCGGAGACTTGGTTATTGCCGGGTTCCCACTTTAGGGTTCCTGGGTATCGATGTCTCCGAGATGACAGGGATGATGGCTATGCTGGCTGTGCCTTTTTGGTCAGCCGATCCCTCACCTTCCACTCATTATCTCTTCCTCATTGTGATAGTATTAATGCTGTTGCTATGAGAGCTTTTAATATCTCGTTTATTTCTGTTTATATTCCCCACCCCCATATCGACCTCATTTCTGATATAAGTTCTATTATCCTTTCGGTTCCTCCTCCTGTTGTCATGTTGGGTGATTTCAATGCCCACCATGTTTCTTGGGGTTGTCATTCCTCAGATTCTTTTGGGTCCCTTCTACTAGATTTACTCGATGATATAAACATAAGTGTCTTGAATAATGGTTGTCCTACGAGAAGGAGTCTTCCATCTCAGAATCCGGCTAACGCAGTGGATTTATCACTTTGTTCTCCTGATCTTTTCCCTTTTCTATCCTGGCGTGTTTTTAAGAGCACTTGTGGGAGTGACCACTTCCCCATTTTAATTGATCTCCCAACCAATTTAAGGAGCGTTACTCGCCCTTCCCCTCTTTTAAAATTTAAACTGAATCAGGCCAATTGGTCAGACTTTTCATCTTCAATTGACTCTAAGATAGATGCGCTCCCCGCAGTTTCTGCTGAAAACTGCCTATCTTTATACAATGATTTTGTCAACTCCCTCACCTCATCTGCGAGTTTACATATTATTCCACTCAAATCTTCTACACAAAGGAAAATTTCTCCTCCTTGGTGGGATTCCGAATGTACTGAGATGATTCGAAAAAGAAAAACGGCAGAAAGGTCATACAGTCTTTGCATAACCTTGGAATTTTTTTTAGTTTACCAACATGCTTCTGCAGCTGCTCGCAGACTTCTTAATAATAAGAAACGCCTTGGTTGGCATAAGTTCTGTGAGAGCATGTGCCCTGGTACCCCTTCGTCTGTTGTTTGGAGGCTCCGATCAGAAGATTCCGTTGTTCCCTCAATTCTTATGATGTCCCTTTTAATGATCCGTCTAGCTGGATTACCTCCTTTGCCGACAAATTGGCTCCTCCATCAGTCCCTTTTTATGATTGCCTTCCTTATAAGTATAATTCTTACATCCCCTCTTCAAACAGTCTAGATTGTCAATTCTCCTTGGAAGAACTTAACAAAGCATTAAATGGTCTCTCTGACTCTTCCCCTGGAGAAGACGGAATCCCTTACTCATTCCTCATAAATTCTTCATTAGGCACTAAGAGGTACTTTCTAGATTTAGTAAACTGTTTTTTCGATCTTGGAATTATTCCTGAATCGTGGAACAGACAAATCGTCATTCCGCTTCTAAAACCTGGCAAAGATCCATCAGATTTCTCTTCATACAGACCTATTGCTTTGTCTTCTACCCTTTTAAAAATTATGGAACATTTGATTAAATTTCGTTTAGAATGGTTTTGTGAAAGTAACAATAATATCTTTGCAAAATCCCAGTTTGGTTTCAGGAAAGGCTTAAGTACGATGGATAGCCTAAGTATAATAACGACCAACATTCGCATTGCTTTTAAAAAGAAACAGTTCCTGGTGGGTGTTTTCCTGGATATTGCATCTGCGTATGACCACGTGCTGGTTCGTGAGTATTCCTGAGAAGTTGGTACATTTTGTTTGCAATGCAGTTTCGAATCATTATATTATTATAAGATCTCAAAATACGGAGCTGTCTCCTAGATCTATTTGGAGGCGCTTACCTCAAGGTTCTGTTTTGAGTCCTCTTCTGTACAACATTTACACCTATGACCTGGAGCTTGTTGTGAATTCCTTCTGTCAGATTCTTCAATACGCGGACGATGTAGCCTTATACTTTTCATCAAATTCTATTGAAGAGGCATCATCACGCCTAAATTCGGCTTTGGATTATTTGGGTGATTGGTTAAATGATCATGGTCTCTCTATTTCTGTGCCCAAATGTTCGGCGGTCACGTTTACTACAAAATACAAGGTTCCAAGGTGTCATATTTCATATAAAGGGTCCTTGGTATCGTGTTGTAAGCAAGTAAAATTTTTAGGCCTTATTTTAGACTCAAAGTTAAACGGTGTTCCTCATTTTAACCATGTGATTAAAAAAAGTGAGAAGGGTGTTAATGTTCTCCGTTCATTATCTGGTGTGAGGTGGGGAGCACACCCCTACTCGCAAAAGCTTTTATACAATGCTGTGGTACGAAGTCATTTTGATTATGGCACCTTCCTTTTAGATCCTGGTAACAAGAAAGCCCTTGATAAAATTTCCAAAATTCAATCGAAATCTTTACGCATCATCCTTGGTGCTATGAAATCCTCTCCCATAATGCTCTCCAAATAGAATGTGTTGACCCCCCCCTGTATTTACGTAGACAATTTTTAAGTGACCGCTTCTTCATCAAAGTCCTTCAACACTCTTCACATTCCATCTTGTCCAAATTACGTCGCTTATCTAATCTCACGATGCCACCTAGTACAGGTAATGTTCCATGGCTGTACCACAGTTTTAATAAACTTTCTCGTCTTCCTAATCCTGTTGAAAGTTTCCCTAGTAATCCCTTGTTTTTAAATAGTTATGAATCCCTCATTTTTGATCCTAAAATAATTTTAAACTTTGGAATTGAAAAAAAATCCACCCAAGCTTCCTCTTGTTTTCTGGGAAAAATTTCAAAAGACTGGCAGGGTTGGTTACCGATGTATACTGATGCTTCCAAGATTCCCAATAATGAATGCATCGGTGCGGCTGTATGGGTCCCTTCATACAAAACAGTATTGAACTTTAAACTTCCTCCATTGACCTCCGTTTTTTCAGGTGAAGCTTTTGCAATCCTAGAAGCGGTTTTGTATGCTGAGTCCCACAACCTAAATAAAGTTACAATTTTTTCCGATTCTCGCAGCTGCTTACAGGCAATTCTTTCCAATCCATTCAGGTCTAAAAAAAGCATAATACGATTCTAAAAATAAGAGAAGCTTTGTTTAGGTGTAGTAAAAAAGATATTCATACTGTACTTTTGTGGATACCTAGTCATTGTGGTATAGCGGGTAATGAAACTGCTGACTCTTGTGCAAAAGGTGCTATTTTCTGCGGATCTTGTCAGCATCCCAACATCTCGGCCCACGACCTATCAGGTCTTGCGTACTCCCACCTTTTAAAATCCTGGACTATTGATTGGCAATCTTCTAAAGAAAAAACTGGCAGGCACTATGCTAATATTCAGGATTTAATCCCTTCTTCGCCGTGGTTTTTTAAATGTAAGTTTTTAAACAAAAAGGTCACGTCTATAATCTGCCGTCTTCGTATAGGGCACGCTTGTACTCCTGTTCATCTAGCCAAAATTAAAATTAAAGACAGTTCTCTCTGTGAGTGTGGTATGGACGAGGGCTCGACAGACCATATATTTTTTAACTGTTCTTTAATTAATGACTCGTTATTTGACCATCATGACGCATGAGTGAGGGTAGTGCGTGCACCAACTGTAAACACAAGCACCGTCTTGCCGTTGTTATTAAAAATATAATAATATAATAAATAATAATAAAGCCTTTTTATTTCCTGTTTTACAATAGTTGGTAGTTGTTATATTAAAGTAACCA
Organism: Pieris melete; assembly: GCA_963693345.1. Taxonomy (NCBI): domain Eukaryota; kingdom Metazoa; phylum Arthropoda; class Insecta; order Lepidoptera; family Pieridae; genus Pieris; species Pieris melete. The sequence goes on along the minus strand of CAVNZK010000002.1, from coordinate 2,035,028 downwards.
AAAATATTGATTTTGTTAGTAGGTTAGCTTAAATTATGTTAGTAATATATATTTATAGGATTTATTTAACAGGAACCCCGGTTTGGGTAAAGGCCTCCTCCAAAGATGCCCATTGTTGTCGGTCCTGTGCTATGGAGTGCCAGTTTTTGCCAGCTGATCTTTTCAGATCATCTTCCCAGCGGTCTAAGGGTCTCCCCTTCCGCCTCTTGCCTGGTGGTCCTTTCCATTGGGTAACTCGTTTGGTCCACTTTCTGCTAGACATTCTTGCCACATGGCCAGCCCAATTCCATTTCAGTTTTCGGGCAAAAGTTAAAGCGTTTGTAACTTTAGTGACGGCTCTTATCTTTGTATGTCTTATTTTGTCCATTCTCTTTATATTCAACATGCTTCGCTCTAAACCTCTTTGACATACATTGATTTTATTCACAGCTTGTGTAGAGAATTTCCAGGTCTGGCTTCCATAAGTTAAGCTGGGTAGTAGACATGAGTTCATAACTTTAGCTTTGAGAGTTATTGGTAAGTTATTAAAAATATATCCAGTGAAAAATATAGTGCAAATATACTTCAAAAGTCACTAATTCGATACAAACTAAAGATTTAAAAAATTGTTCAATGCAGAAACTTCGAACAAATGCTTGAAATAACAAAATTATCTGCGACGCATTGAAAAAGTGACTCAGCACGGACCGACCTGCAAATATTAACATTTTTAATAACATGTGATGTTGGAAGTGGAAAAAAGGAGTCAAAAGCTACTATCTATTGTGGAGTGGAACGTTAATTAATATATTTCACAGTGAAAGTGCATACGTGACTGATAAAATTTATAATTATTAGTTATCACATTAAATGTCACTACCAAACCAAAATATATATAGAAGAAATTCAACCACTTCGTCAAACCTGTAGCTGGCCGCCTCAGTACGACGACGACGCTTTATCAACGGATCAAAGATCAAATCTAGTTACTTATTCTTGTTCAATTTATAGTGTATCTTTTATTTTATTTTATTTTTTATTTTTTTATTTTGTTTTATATTCTATTCCATTCTGAGTAAAAGAACGGGTACAATGGAAGAAATTAAAAGTATATTAAAATCAATGCAGGAGGCAATAAACCAACAAAAACGCGACATGCAGGATATGAAGGAAGATATTAAAGAGAAAATTAATAGAAGCATAAATGAAAAGTTTAGAGAGCTGGAAAACCAAAACAAAATATTAGAAGAAAAACTCGAAATCCAAACAAGTAAAATAAACACACTAGAGAGAAACTCGCGTCGAAAAAACCTGCTTATTTTTGGAGTAGAGGAAAATGAACAAAGCTACTCTGACTTAAAAAAAAGCGTTGTGGACATTTTCGATAAATGTTTAGGTATAAAATTCGACAAAAACAGCATTGAATACATGAGAAGACTAGGAAAAAAGGGAGAGAATACCAGACCCATAGTTATCACACTAGCAACGATGGGGTTAAAAATAAACATCCTTAAACAAAAGAAAAAATTTGAATCAACACCGTACTATGTTAAAGAAGATTTTCCTTTAGAAATTCTTAACAAACGCAAGGAATTGCAAATAGTTGTTAATACTGAACGAGAAAAAGGAAGACTAGCGATTCTAAAGTACGATAAAATTATTTTCTTAAAGAATAAAAGTACTGACACTGAAAGGTCAAGACCAGAAAAAAAGAAGAGAAACCAGTCGTCGTCACCAAAGCCGATAGAAGCCAACCGCGACACCAATAAACTTCGAAAAGTCGCGAAAATAATAAATAAAAACAACCATATCGATAACTACCTGACAAAAGCAATAAATTCAAAACGCCCCGCTTTAGATGAAGCTACAACATCTACAAACATCGCTAAATAACAACTACCAGCGCCCCCTCCACCTCTCCCACCACGGCTGGTCCCCGCGGGAGAGCCAGACCACAACCCTCCACTCCACTCTCAAATTATCTGTACGCACAATGCAAGCAAAAGTGTTCAAAAACGTAACTAAGTATTGTAAGAGCAACAAACAACCTCTACATACTGACATACAATGTCAGAACCCTGTCATCTTATGGGCGACTCTTAGAATTAACAGAGGCACTCAAAAATATAAATTACGATATAATTGGTTTATCGGAAACTCGACGTCTAGGAACAAAAATTGAAGAATATAATAATTGTATACTCTGTTGTGCAGGATTCACGCAAGGTCAATATGGAGTCGGCTTTTTAATAAACTTACACCAGAGTAGCACTACTAAACATGAATATGCAGGGCACCAAAATCTCGTTTATACAAGTGTACGCCCCCACAGAAGCAGCAAAAGAAGACGAGCTCGAAGCGTTTTATTCAAACTTGTATCGAGCCTTGGATCTTGCACATAATACATATATAGTTATGGGCGACCTAAATGCAAAAATAGGCCAACCTAGGGCAGACGAGTATATGATAATGAAATCACATGGTTATGGCAAAAGGAACTTAAGAGGACAAAGACTCATTGACTTCGCCGTCGAAAATAAACTTGCGATCCTAAATACGTTCTTCAAGAAAAAACCGGAACGTAGATGGACATGGCGCTCACCTAACGGAGAGTACAAAAACGAAATAGATTATATTCTATCAAACAGACCTAGCATTGTACCTACACAACATGGATGTTTTGAATCTCAATTTTTCGTCGGACCATAGACCAGTAAGAGCAACAATAACATTGTCAAAAATAAAAAAGAACCGGACTAGATTTAATAGCACTCCTAATGCCACCCTACAAAGCGAAGAAGAAATAAACAAATATAAGGAATGCATCACAGCCCATCTACCAAACATACTAGAAGAAAATAGTTTATCGGTACAAAATTTACACGACAACATACTAAGAGCAATCACACACAGCCTCCAAGAAGCTAGAATAAGTAATAAAGACACAAGACATACGATTTTATCACAGCGTACTTTAGCACTTTTGAAGAGAAGAAAGCTTCTGCAAAATACCAAGAATAAGTCTAGGTCTATGAAAAACTAACTTTCAGCGTTATACAAGCTATATAAGCAGGCGTAAAAAAAGCGACTATACAAAGTATAGATCGGAAGCGCTGGAAAAACATCTAATGCGATCAGGAAGCTCAAAAAAAGCATACAAACAGTTGAGGACAAACAAAACATGGATAGACGGTTTAAAAAGTAAAGGAACAATCCTAAGCAATCGCAACGATATCATAGGAATAGCAACTAACTTCTATAAAACACTCTACAGCGTAGATTTGTGCGAAAATGCCACTGACCATAATATACTACAGTCCGACCTAATCTCAACTCGATGTATAGAATTCACCGTACCAGAAGTTATGCAAGCAATTAATAGACTAAAAACAAACAAAAGTCCTGGCTCAGACCACATCACAAACGAGTCTATAAAATCAGTGCAGTCATTACTGGCAGTACCGCTAACTAAATTGTTCAACCGTATTTTGGAAAATGCTAAAACACCGACACAATGGTCAGAGTCAGATATAATACTGATTTATAAAAAGGGCGACCCATGTGATGTTGCTAATTATAGACCAATAAGCTTACTACCGTGCTTATACAAACTATTCTCATCTCTTATAAACCGAAGAATAAGTATCATACTAGATGCAGAACAACCAATGGAGCAAGCGGGATTCAGAAAGAGTTTCTCAACTGTTGACCACATCCACACTCTGGAACTTCTCATTGAAAAATACCAAGAGAGACACCGAGCACTTTATATCGCTTACATTGACTACAAAAAAGCATTCGACACCGTCTCACATGCAAGCATCTGGAAAGCACTAACGGAGCAAGGGGTAGCGACGGAGTATATACAAATATTAAAGAGTATATATAGTAACAACACGGGCAGAGTCAAACTAGAGAAAGTCGGCCCAAGCTTTCCCATAAAAAGAGGTGTGAGACAAGGCGACCCGACATCACCTATGCTGTTTATTGCCATCCTCGAGTCGATAATAAGAAATCTAGACTGGGGCACAAGCGGCCTTAATATTAACGGAAAATACCTGAGTCACCTGCGCTTTGCTGATGACTTAGTGCTTGTATCCGAATCAAGCTCACAATTACAAGTCATGATTCAATCATTAAATGCGGCTAGCAAGAAGGTAGGTCTAGAGATGAACCTCACAAAGACAATGTTAATGACAAACAGTATAGAAATGACAGTATCGGTCGATAGAGAAATTCTGAAATATACAAACAATTATGTTTACCTAGGAAAACAAATCAGCTTTGAAAAGGACAACAACTATTTAGAAATTGAAAGGCGAATTCAACACACTTGGAACAAGTTCTGGAGTCTAAAGGAAATTTTTATAAGCAATATGCCAGTATCACTTAAAACCAAAGCTATGTCGAGCTGTCTCTTGCCATGTCTAACATATGCTTGCCAGACTTGGAAATATACAGAGAAGATAAAAAGAAAAATCAGAACTTGTCAAAGGGGCCTAGAACGGAGCATGCTTAACATTAGAAAAATTAATAAAATAAGACACTCAAAAATAAGAAGCGTTACTAAATCTACTGATGCCCTAAACTATGCTCTAAAGCTTAAATGGAGATGGGCAGGTCATGTAGCAAGACTCTCTGACGATCGATGGGATCGTCAGACCATAAGGGTGACCAGGTGGGGTGGCCCTATTGGGAAACGAAACAGAGGAAGACCGCTCACGAGATGGGCGGACGACATTGCTCAAACGGCTGGCCCGAGCTGGATGCAGCTCACCCAAAATCGAGATACATGGAGATCCCTGGAGGAGGCCTACACCTGCGGAAGGGTTCTTGCAAAATAATAATTGAGAAATATATACAAATATTAGGAAAAAATAATAATAATAATAATTGTCTAATTTACTTTCTTAAAATATATTTGTAAAAATAGTATTAAGTTAACTCTGTTCTTTTGCAAGAAATAAAAAGGCTTTTTTATTTATTTTATTTTATTATTTGACCATCTTTCTCCAGATTTCCCTCATCCATGTAACCTTAACTCCCTACTTTCCCTCCCATCCAGCTCGATCGTCAAAATTTTAGGAAAATTTATTTCTGTTAATAAATTAAAGTTATAAATAAGATTCTCCCCTCCATACCTTGTAGTAAAATGTTAACCTCTTGTATATATTATTAGATGTCTGTGTGCGTTGTATTTATTGTGATGTCATTTTTGTTTTGGGTAACTCTGCTTAGATAAAATTCAATATATCAAATTTATCAAATCTATCCTCACTGTGTGATGACTTACGGCCAAAATTAATAATGTATCATCAATCTATGATTATAACCAATCTTGGACTGATTCATATCTAAAGACCGATCTCCAATCTGCATGCCAATAAACATTTCTGCTATCCGATTGTTTATTTGACAAAAGATTGACAGCAATCTTTTGCGTGATCCTTGCCTCTCGACCGCGTTTCGTTCAATGCAATATGTTGTGTTCAAGCATACCAAAAGTTTGCTGTTTTTGGAACGAAATAAAATAAGTAAGACTTAGGGTCTGTTTCACAATGTATGGATAAAGTAGCAAATAGCTATGCAACGTTTTGTTTGTTTTTTTGTTACGAACAAATAAAGTTACAAAATTCTATAGAAAAACATAGAACCTTAACCTTTTTGTTGGTCATTTAATATTACTTGTAATGAAACGGGCTGTCATTGTCATATGGTATTTTTGTTTGTTAGGTTATTGAGTATTTTAGTACATATTATTACAAATATAAATTTTCTCTGAGTAGTTTGTGTATGTTGTTTTTGTGATTCGAGGTTGGTTCTTTAACTTAAAAAAATGTCTACGCAAAAACGTGAAAGAAGCGTCAATTTCAGCCGGGAAGAAGTTGACCTTCTAACTTCGCTTGTTGCTGACCATAAAAATATATTAGAAAATAAAAAGAGTGACTCAGTCACCTGGCAGGAGAAAGAGCGGTGCTGGAAGACGCTAGAGGCGCTGTTTAATAGCACAAGTGGGGTAAACTTTCGCAGTGCTATAGCTTAAAGAGGGCTACAAGAAAAAAGTCTGCCTTGATACATGCTGAAACATATCGTACAGGAGGTTGCCCTAGTGCTGCTACTCCTCTTACCTTATACCTTATCGAGGAAAAAGTCAAAGACATGATATTGTTGTCTGTCGAAGGAAATTAAAGTCAATTGAAAAGAAGAGCTTCTAAATAAGAGAAAGCAATGGGCATTTGAAGAGGATGAAAGAGAGCATAGAAGAGAATTATGGGCCATAGAAAAAAATAAATTGTTAAATAAATTAGAAAAATAATAGATTTTGTGCCTGGAGCGAGGATGTATTGTATTAAAAATTTGTATTTTTATTTAAATAAAAGCATTGAATTTTTATTTAATTTATCTCAAAAATGTTGTAATTTATAATATATTATAGTAATAAAGCAAAATAATCACTTATAAGATTACTTCGCACACTTGCATTTCCCACGTTGTCAATTGCGCTTTGATCAATATCATCAGCTTGTTCATCTACTTGTTGCAGTAGTTCAAAATGTTCATCTCGCATATCAATAGCAATATTGTGCAACACTGCACATGCCACTATCACGGCTTGTACACGAGATACTTGAAGAAAAACCTTTTTTGACAAACCGATTTTGAGGAACCGATTTTTTCCAAACACCATATTATGTCCTTTCCACCACATTTCTGCTTCGTATTTGAGATTCGTTATAAAGATGTTCTGCTGGAGTCTTGAGGTTTTGAAGTGGAGTTAGTAGGTAGTATCTATAGTAACAAATATTTTTGGTTGTAGCTAATATTTAAATTTTTTTTACAAAAGTTGATGAAAAGATGAAACCTGCAAGAAGTCATATATAGACATCACTTTGTGTAAAAGTGTCTCCAAAGCTTCTTTTGTTAACCTAAATCTAAATGTGAATTCGGCGTCATTCAGGCTCTGGATATAATAAATTCTTGTCTTCTTATGTCTTCGCACAGAAGTACGTTGTCTTCTTCCAGCTTCAGAATTACTATCCCAATCGGATAATTGCATTTAAACTTCCAAATCACTATCACTAGAACTGGAAGATGACGAAGATGAATAAATTTTCCCAATGAATATGAAGTTAGGTCGCAATCCCAAACCCAAATCATACGAGTTTCACCGATAGCAATCCGAGATTGATTTGGCCAATCGAAGCAACTGAAAAATGGACAGATAGGTTGTTGGCATGAGTAAACATTCATTTTCATACAGAGGGCAATCTTCAATCTCTTATCCGCCCTCTGAACGATTGGTTGAATAATTAGATTGGTATCTCAGTCCATGTATTGAATATTGGCATGCTTTTCTTTAGAAATGGATTGAATTGTCAGTCTATGACAGCTAAAATTGGATTGATATTGCATATTGGTTTTGGCCGTTAGAACGTGACATTGGCGGAATTGTGATTTACACAGATGTCGCCATTATAAATAAAGTGAAGTGAAGTGAAGTGAACACTGAGCCAACGCAAGATCATAAGATCACAAGAACACTCGTTTTATTCAGTTTTACCTACCCTCTTCATTTCAATCATAAAAAAGTACGTAGATCTACAAACTATAATATTTTTTTTCTTTAATCAATTTTTACTAAATCTACGTAATTTTCAAAATCCGAGTTGGCAACACTGCTTACGGCCAAAATAAGTACATGATGATTACATGATGATGGTACACCGTACAAGTATGAACTATGAAGTATCAAGTTACAAGTAGTACAGCTACAGTGTAAATTGTAATGTGGCACTGCATGTAGTTGTTTTATTAGCTGAGTTTACTGTTACACAAATACTTTCAAATACATGTCATAAAAATGGCATTGAATTTTAAACTTGAATCAGGTGTTCAGTTACTGTCACGACTATCAAAGAAATCAGTAATTGAAAATTTTTACCCTACTCTGTTCAAGTGTGGTCCGGAAAAAGATGAAGTTATTGAAATATTTAGTAATAATAGCGTAAATCCGCTGCTGTATGATTTGATATCAGAAGCCCTGCTCCCGCAATTAGTTGGGGGTGTTGAGACTGGAATAGTATTTTTTAATACTGATGGAAATTTTGATAAAAACAAGTTCATTGAAATATTTAAGCACAAGCTTTATACCAATGTAACCGAAAAGAAAATAATCAATTTGAATGATGAAGCAATGGATATAATAATAAATGGTTGTTTAAACAATTTCACTGTAATAGATGTTTATGATCCTTCTCAATTCATAGTATCTGTTCAAAATTTAGATAATATGTTAATGAAACACTCAAATATATCATTAATAATATTTAATACTTTAAGTGCATTTTATTGGTCAGAACAAAGTTTTAAAGTTACAAAAATGGATTTATATTTAAAAAAGCTGCTTAAGTTTGTACAGAGAATAACTAAAGACTTTAAAGTAGTGATTTTGTACACTAGACCTGAATATTTTTGTAGTAGTAAAGAAGCTATAGAAAGTCTGGAACCATGTTGTTCCATACCAACTGAGGAAAGAATAAATTACCGGTTGCAAGTTAAATATTCAAGTAATAATAGTGACTGCAATTATGTTATTGTACAAACTGCTGATAAACTTGTAAAAATACCATTTATATTAATTAATGGAAATATATCTTGGCAGAGATGACTAATTATGTTTTAAATAGCAAAGGTAAACTTGAATAAAATAATACACATATTTTTATTGATTTTGCAAAATAAAAAAAATATAAATTAATTTTACAAGTATTAATACTGATATAAAACCTTATTAAACAATTATGCATGTCTTCTATAAGATTTAATACTTCTGATTAATAAGTTCATCAAATAATTACTTTGTGTTTTTAATATATAAGTTTGTTAAAATAACATGAACATTTTACATTATATTCATATAACATTCTAGAAAAATTGGGTTGGTGAAGTAAATATACCCCCTTATTAATAAGTGCAAAATCAGTCTGTTGTAACTAAAGTAGTGCTAATCTCTTTCTGTTAAATAGTATTTTAAAAGTTGTGACAGAATGATACAGAACAGTGTTTAAGTCAACAGTAGAACTGATATTTTTTTTATTGGGTTTGTTTTCATTGGACTGGGTGTTTTGCATTTGATTGACTAATTAACTGTCAACCTATACCTAATTTTTATACTGTAATAAGGCAGCTACACATGTAATCAGGTATTTTTCTAAATATATACAGGATTTGAGACTTCACTTACATCATTAAATATATCACATAGAAAAAAGTAGCTAGGCCATGGTTAAAATAATCTAAATTCTCCCATTTACTAATAGTATGAGAAAATGAATATCCAGTTTCTTGTATTGAAAATGATGCTTCAAACATCACTCCCAAATATGCCAAGTGTATGACAGTTATTAATGAAAATAAAGTGTTTAAAAACACTGTTAAAATGCTATTTTTCTTATATTTATGCTCACACTGCTTTGTACATGGGTTTGCTAGGCAACATGCTTCTAATGCAGATGCAACTTTAAGTCTAAAATTATATTCAATGTAAGAAAAAGTTCCTATACTTAATAGTACAGCTGATAGCTGAAAGTTACATCCATGGAGGAGTGATGATACAACATATGTAGATAGTATTGCAAAGAACTGTCCATAGGCATGACATGATTTAAATACATAATTCTTGAGCCATTGGTGCATGGGAATGTTCCAAAATATAACAACTTGCACTAAAGATCTTGGTAACTCAATAAATAAAGGTTTTGTGATTTGGATTTCAGAATGGCAATCATTTGTCAACCCAAAACCAGCACTCAACATAGAAACCATAGACATGCTTGATACAAAATAATGAGACATCCTAAAGGCCTGAGCATCTCTATATGCTAGAAGCCACTTGGTACTATCATCGCTGATGATCCAAGGCACAATACAATTCGATAAGTTTAAAAATATTAATGCCATTGCCATGTTTTCTGCGATTACTCTAATCCATCTCTTTGTTAAGAATTTGACACCTAAGTATTGATCATAAGAGTGGAATGATATCCATGGACCCAACATACAGTTAGCTGGGCAAAATATGTATCCGAAAAATTCAACTGGGTTTATCATTTTCTTAAATAAACTTCGATCCAGTTCTATAGCTACTGATATTATCTTCATAGAGGCTATCATTTGAATTCCCCGTATTTGTTGCCACATCTTCGGGTTGATTAGGTGTAACTCACACAACAGCAGAAATGATATAACACACAGACAAGTTATAGGTCCTCTCACTCTTTTTCTTGTAGACAATGATAAAATTAAAATAAGTATATATACACTTAATGTAAATCCAAAGATCCAAATAATAGCTAATCCTATACTATGATACAATAGTAGGCCCCCAATAATGAAGCTCAGGCTATGACGAACATTATGAGGCATGGGAATATATTGTATAGCCATTCGTAAAGCAACACTTGCTATTAGTAAATCTTTTGCAAATCTTAACCCTTCATAGAGGGTAGGTTCAACACAAAAAGATAAATATGACCAAGTACTTTCAATATATTCCTCTTCATCCATTTTTATACTTTTTAAGATGACTAATCAGATAAGGAGACCGCCCTTGTTTTTAAATTATTCACGGGGAATTAGAGCATAATGTCTCTTACTAAATTTTTTGTTTGATAAAACGATGCTTCATAGCTTCGGCTTGTTGTTTTGAATATTTATTCACTTATCTTTAACTAAATAAAATTAGAATGTTTCCTTTTAGGTAAAATATTCACTTCTCTTTTAAATAAAAGTATTCACAATAATTATTCACAACGCTTTAAGATCTTATTTTTCTTTCTTGGACTTGACGTAGTCACTCCGTTAAATTTAAAAATTCACATCACAGAATACAGATATCTTAATATTGGTCTACGATTCAACCAACAAATGCATTCAGCACAGATTTTAGACATACTTGCTGTAGCTTGTGTGTTTATTTAAAACATGATAATATGTACTTATTTAATTATACATTTTGTTTACTTATAGTATTAACAGACGATCGAACTTGGTACGGGTCGGATAGCGGATTGGTATGGCGTACCAAATCCGCTACTCACAACACACGGCCGGATCTCACGACTCACAGTAACCGCGTAGTGTTCACAACCGTACGATAATTATCGTACGTGTGCGATAATCTCATAACTACGTACGATGTACGAAGGTACACGACTATCGTACGCAGATTGTACGAGAATTTCCATTCTGATAAAAAATTTGAGGATTACACAGATAGCCCAATAACAATTACAGTTTTTAGTGTCAGTGCCATCTATTGGCTTATTTTTCTATTAGGAACATATGCTGTCACAAGGCGACTACAGCGGATGAACAAAGCGTTAATGTACAAACACAAAAACGCATCAGAATGCACAGCCAAAAAATTCACGATTTGTATGGTGACGCAGATTTGGAACTTTTCGATAGCATTTTAATACCTAACGAATTTTAAGTTATAAAAATAATATGCGATGTTTACGGACAATAGATATCACTCAGAGCGAACACCATATTGTTCAACGAGAAAATATTGCGTATTTTTGTTCCTCTTTGACGGAAGAGATTGAATTATTTTAATTTTTTCAATTTTAAAAACACAAGTTTACAAGATTTAAGCTATATAATCGTTTGCAACATTTTATTTTCACGTTTCATATGATTTTTTAAAGTATTTTTAGCCATTTTCCTGACTGTACGATAATTTATCGTATATGGATCACATATACGATAATTTTAAGGCTCTGGTACGATAACTGCCTGGCTTCAGGTTGTAAATAAATAAAACGCGTGGCGTGTACACAGTTCATACGTTATGTTTCCGACGTTATCCAAGCGCGCTAAAATTGCGATTGTTGTTGCGGCAACAGTAATGCCGCCACAAATATCACGAAAAAAAAAGAAAGGAGTATCCCACAAGCACGGAAAGTCTTTATACAGTGCCAAAATATCGACAAGGACTTCGCTAAAACTTCTGTTAAAATCTCCGCGATTAGTGCGAACATGCGCTGACGCACGTGCTACCTCCAGAATGTTTCAAACGTGACTGCTGTGCGTTTGTCAGGTCCGAGCGTACAGACTCGCGGATTTGTTACGGACCGGACCTAATTCGATGTGCAAACCATCGGACCGAGCGAACACGAAATAATAATAATAATGTTCGGCAGACAACTCTCCAGACGAACGGATATGGTATGGAGCGTACGGAATCCGCTGTCGGGCACGTACCAAGTTCGATCGTCTGTTAATACTATCAATCATTTTCTTATTTAGAATAATGAATTTACAATTAGACATAGACATAGAAGAAATAAGTCATAGCGCGCTGTTTTCAAATTTAGTTTGCGACTTTCTACATACACTACTGTTAAGGTATCTTGTCTAGGCCCCCTTGGCTAATATCAACAGTTATACTATAAAGTTACAGATGATTTTTTTAAAAGTTTTTATTAATTTCGTTGTATATTAGTTTTTCACCCTCCAATTCCATTCATACAACACAAAACAGCTTACCACAATTTACATAGAACTATAATTTAAGATATAAATAGTTTATCTTCTAAAGATTTAATTAATAATCTTAAGTCTTAAATATTATATTAAGTTGCAAACAGTGAGACAGTTTCGTGAATTAAAAATAATATTGTCTCTTAACAGACTTCATGTATAGTTGCAATATTGTATTCTTTATTTTATGAAATATAAAAGGCTTAACAGGATCAAGCATCAGTATTTGATAAATTACTGTATGTCGTATGACGACCAAATTCCCTATCCTAGTCCTCAATCTATGGTGTCGCTTACATTTTCTGTCTTTAATAATTAATATGCATTCTGTGATCGGAGGGTTCACTAGTCTGTGGATTTCACATATTTTGTGTAATTTTGTGAGTTCATGTACATTGTACATAACTTTTGAAGAATCTAACTCAAGAGAGATAATGCGATGATTGATTGTGATAACTTTATTATATTTCACTAAAAAGAACTGTATTTGTGTATAATAACATTGTCAATTAATGTTTCATTGAGGTGTTGCAAGTGACAAGTGATTGGTTTGGAACGCTTTCTCGACAGTATTTCGTTGCAAAGAGATTTTGTTTACTTAAAGTTCTTACTATTGCGAGTATATTTGATATGCCACGTTAAAAAAAGTTTCAAAGATGGCTAGTCCTTCGCCCCAGAATAGTCCAATGCCTCCACCCCAGGCCCCGAGTCCTATGGGGCCGCCGACGCAAAGCCCGGCTCCACCGCATTCACCCCATAGTCCATACAGTCAACAACATGTGAATGGTCCACCACCGTCTCATCCATCTGGATCAAGCCAACCACCTATTTCAAATCATATGCCAGCATCAGGTCCTCCCCATAACATCGCGCCAAATGGTAACGGTCCGCCTGGGGTTCCACAACATCCAAACATTCCGCCGAGCAGTCATCAAATGCCTTCCCATATGGTTGGCCCTCACATGTCAGGACCACCTGGTCACCCTATTAGTGCTACTGGGGCTGGCCCTAATGGACATCCAAATATGCCTGGTCAAGCTCCGCCACATGGATATATGCAACATCAAATAGGTCATATGCCGCCAAATCAGGTAATATATATTTTTTAATATTACACAAAAATCTTTGGGCAATAATGAGACTTTGTCCGACCTTTTATACATTTACCAATAAAAATTATCTATAGATCCAAGTAGGTGATTAGCTTTGTGTTGCTATAAACAATTATTGTTTTCCAAGACATCTTTTTCAGCTGCTAGATTAAATTAAAATTTATTGGATAATTATTGACACATCTACATAATAGCATGTTAGTTTTGTTATGCTTATTATATTTCTTTAATTAATTAAGCTTTGGAGGTGATTGGTGTCTTTTGTAAATATAAAAATAACTCTAATATTATACGGACAAAGCATTTAGTGTATTTTTGTGTCTTTAATTGTAGAGATAAACCCAAAAATAAATTTATATTATATAAAGTAACACTATCAGAAATCAACATAGTCAAAATCTCATTTAAGATCATAATATGATCAACTACACATTCCCATATTTCCATTTGTCAAAGCCTATTAAGTAAAGCTTATGTTTATATCCACAAAACCTCTTCAATACTTGTCATTGTTGATGTTTAAGGATAAGCCACTGTACCTTTTTAATCTTAGAAGATTACTTTTCACAAATAAAGTAGTATTAAATGTACTATAAGTAAGAAACTAGCCATTATGTTATTATTTTTTCCATCCTCTTGTGTTGTTTTGGAAATAAATAAATGTGACATTCTTTGACTTTTCAAGCTACATACAAATAAAATCAATATGACAAATCAATCAACACCAAATAATTATAGAGTGAAAAGCAGTAAGAGTAATTATTAGGAAAATAGTAATTTTAGTTTTTGTATATACAGATATTGTACATTGGTTGTTAAACAGTGGTCCATAAATGTCTTTTGCTATTAATAGAGTTTCATTCAATGTTGTATAGAAATGCTGTGTGAGTTGTAAAATATGATCAGGTTTAGGAAGAACATAGTTTTCATATTTCAGGTATTGTGTATACACTATAGGAATATTTAGCTTTGTCTTTACCCAATCTGCCATGTTACCACTGAAATTATCTGTAATATTAAATTCATTAAAATGTGTTAAACGATTCATAATGTGATTTAAATATTGGCAGTTATTCTTACAAATCAACCGATTACTTGTGTCAACATAATAAGTTACATTGTAGATTTTGTTTACTGTTGTTGACGCTGATGTAAGTATATCCAGCTGAAAAATAAAATCAGTATATAAAAAATATGCCATTAGACTTTTAGATATATTCAGATACTGTTGTGTCATCTTTGCAACAAAAAGTTTCAACATTGCAATTGCATCAGCAATGTTCAAAATTAAGACCAGTTATTGACACTATACGGTTAACTACAGACAAAATGAAGAACATAGAAATTATTCTCTTAGTTAGAAAAAAAACGATTGTTTTCACTTACAACAATATCATGATTACTGGTTGTTTTCCTGTGTGCATAAGGAATTGTTATAAATTTACTGAATCCTTTTAAATTGATAAATGCAATCATGTTTATAGCAAGTCCATTTAAAATGTAAGACAAGGTATGTGTCTCCTCTTCAGACAATGGTTCATACCCTATGTAAATATTTTTACATTCTTCTTCCATCACTGCAATAAATATTAAAGATTACAGTTGATGAAACCTCGCTTACAAACTCAATCAACTTATTTAGGCATGAATGTTATAAGAATAATATTTATTTAAAAATATTCTTAAATAAGTAAGTTATATATTTACATCTTGAAACTTTTTGTTGAAACCAATTCCTGTCAATATTTACTCCAACAGAAAGGGAACCGTTTAAACAGGAAATTGGGGGAAAGAATTCTTTTCTGTTTTTGGACCAAAATCTATCCTGGAACACATATTTTGAAGTATGATCATTTTTTAAAGCTAATGTTAAGATGTCAGGGCAATTTAATATATTATATTGCTACATTATAATACACAACTAGCATAATTTTGAATATTTATAATTGTTTTGATTGATAATTATGCTTTAAGTATATAATGAAGTTGAAGTACATACATATATTTTGCTATACACAAAGCCATCTGGATTAATAATTGGGGCTAAATAGAAATCAAAATATTTCAATAAGCTGTTATCCATATCATTATCTTTAAGTAATTTTATAAGAAAGTTTAGAATCACTGATGATGAAACCCAATCTTTCCCATCCTCACTGCCTACAATAAACACAATTGGCTTTTTACTTCCATTTGATATTTGAAGAAGAAATATATCTCTCCGTTCATATGTCTTTGCAATCACAATTTTCTGTACATTTCTATTTTTCTTTACTTGAGCATCCACCCATTGTGTTATACCATCCCACTCAAGGAATGAATTAGAGATATCATTTTCTTGAGTGATATTTAATTTTTGTGTAGTATCCCTGAAAAGAAAAGGATATTTTTACATTTCAATAACTATGTTCTGTCAAACAATATGTAACTAACAATCTAGCTTCTGAAGAAGACTGTTAGGGTAGTAGAAATTTTATATATTTCACTCATAAATATTTTGTAGAATTAGAAGGGTTGAGCATTTTGTGTTAATAATTTAGGATACATAAAAAGTATAATAAACATACATAAGATTTCCTCTAAAATAAAGATATTGAATGTTATAAGTTTGAAGTTTTGTTTCAAATATATGAGCATACTGCTCTTGCACTGCCACATCAATTGGTATTGCTGCTTCATTTGAAATCCCATTCAAAAAGTTTATTGTCTTTTCTTTAGTGTAAATAGCATATAATACCCTTCTTTCACGCTGGTTAAAAGCTGTAATCTTATAGAATCTATATTTCGAACAATTAACAGTCAGAAATGTATACAGTAGTGCAAAAAGGAACCAAATAAAATTTGTTTGTATCATAATGTATATTTGTTAACACACAAGATGGTCATGATTTACTTGATTTGTCAATTAAGTTAATTTTTTTTATTAACAGGGGGCAAACCGGGGCAGGCTCACCTGATGTTAAGCGATACCGCCGCCCATAGACACTCACATTGCCAGAGGGCTCGCAAGTGTGTTGCCAGCTATTTAAGAATTGTTACGCTCTTTTCTTGTAGGATCTAAGTCTAATTGGTTCAGAAATACTTCAGTGAGCACCTCGTTCCACAAAGTCGTGGTGAGCTGCAAAAACTGATTTATAACACGCTCAGTTGTGGACCGACGGACGTCGAGGTGTTACGGATTTTCGTATTTTGCCTCGACGTCCGGTGATGAAACTCAGCTGCAGGTATCCGAACAACTTCTCTGAACACTCTCCGTGGTAAATGTACGGTAACGGTAGAAGATGCAGAGAGATTCTCAAAGTGACTGGTCGTCGACGATTCGCATGCTTTACGTTGAATACAGTCAAATCGAAGGAGCTGGTCTTCGGGATCTCCCATCCAGAGGTGAGAACAGTACTCAATGTGGAGCCGAATTTGTAGTTTATGAAGATGCAAGCGGTGTCCCGGATTGAAGTATCGTCTCGCTTAGCTGAGCTCACCAATTTAGACCTTTATTTAGCATTCCCTTTCAAATGACCGTGAAACTGAAGGCCATTCGATATGTCAACGCCCAGTATTCCAATGCTAGCTGAGGCTTTAAAGAGAGAAAGGACAAAGGGTGTTTTTTAGCGGAAAGCACGCTAGCTTGTGTCTTCTTGGGGTTAAATTGGTCTAGACTTAGTCTACCCCAGTCATTTCAGACACAAGTTTGTTCCTGTACTCATCGACAACTTCCCGAAAAATACCTGCCCGGGCTGTATAAATAGTATACCCAGTTCTGTCGTCTGCATAGCAATGAATGTTGCTAAGTTGCAACATATCATTGATATGCATAAGAAACAGGATCGAGGATAAGACATTGCCTGGTAGGACCCCTAGCGTGCACGAGTTTGAAGTCGAAACATGCTCCGTCAATGACGACTTTTCTGCTCCAATCAGGAAAAATCTGAAAACCCAATTGCATAATTTATCGGCGAGCCTATATACAAGCTTCGATAGTAGCGCTCTGAGCCACACCCGATCGAAGCCCTTCGCTATGTCCAAACTTACCGCCAGCGCCTCCCCGTTGGACTCAATTGCCTCTGCCCACCTAGATGTGTAAAGTAAACAAGAAGTTCACCAATTGAAAATAACGACGAAAGCCGTAGTGACGATCGCTTATCAGCGGTTGGCCTTCTAGATATCTCAGGAGCAGGACGTTAATAATGGATTCCTTTTTCTGGAGAACAAGGTTTTGGCTATTGGGCGATAGTTGGACGGAGCGATCGGACGTACCCATAGAAGCGTTCTTCGAGCACTTCGGTATAATGTCGAGCAGGTAACGGCGCGTTATGACCGGACCCAACTCAGGAGTACAATTACGAAGCACAATTTGGAGAATGCCATCAGACCCGCTCGACTTCGATGCTTTGCCTAACACATTCTTAATACTGTTGTAGAAATCTACTTTATTTAAAAATTTGACTTCTGACATCTTACAACTATATGATAGTATAGTACGATATTAATGAATTATATACATATATTAAGGCTTAATTAAAAGGTTGTAATACAAGCACACAAAATAAGAATATCTATATTGTTATATGTTTTGATACATTAGGATTAAATGCTATTTAACTCCAGGCTCCATTGGGTATGCCCGGAGGTCCGCCACCTCCAGGTCAACCACAGGGACCTCCTCCGCCCGGAATGGCTATGCCTCGAGGAGGCCCACCACCACACAATCATCCTCAAGGCATGCCACCAATGCCTCCACATCACAATATGATGGGAGGATATCATCCAGCACCATCTCCAGGGGCTTCTACACCGCCCGCATCTGCTGCCACAGCGCCTCCGGGCCAACAGCAGCCACCTCCATCGCAAACTCCTCCACATGGCTCAATACCACCGACGTCAGCAGCAAATGGTGCACCTTCTTCGTCGCCAATGCAAGGATCTCTAGCGTCTGGACCAGATAATTTGAACGCGCTGCAGCGGACAATTGATTCGATGGAAGAGAAAGGCATGCAAGATGATCCCAGATATTCGCAGTTGTTAGCGATTCGAGCAAGAAACAGTCCACACTTTTCAAATGCTCAATTAAATCAGTTGAAGTGAGTATTAAAGTTGTTAGCGATTTTTTTATGACGATAAAGTTTTGTCTATTAAATGCTCAATTACAATATTTACAGAGTATTAAATATTTCGCATTTTTTTATGACGATAAAGTTTTGTCTATTACAAGCAACCTTACAATATTTACAGAGCCCAGATCGCAGCGTACCGTAATTTAGCCCGCAATCAGCCAATAACGCAACAGATAGCGTTAATGGCCACTGGAAAACGTAGTGGGGATTCGCCTCCGGAATGTCCTACTCCCCCTGCCCAGCCACCATCACCCTACGGTGGTAACTCGGGCTCTGGCCCAGCGGGGACTGCAGGCGCTGGGTATGCGGGAGCTGCGGACCCAGCACGCGGTGGCGGCGGTGCTCCGCCAACGCCTCTTCCTATGACAGGTCAAATGGCCCCGCCCACGCAACCGACGCCGCCACTTGTTAATCCCGTAAGTATATTTAAACCCTGTATTAACAGTATTCAGCCTTTTTGTGCCTTCTAAACCAAAAGATTTATTGTTCCTAGATTGAAGGTTTTACTTTCTGCTGGGCTTCAGTTTGTTTCCAATTCAGCATTAAATGAGCACATTTTGGAAGTCTTAAATTTTACGTTTCAGCCTGTCGGTGGTGCCCCACCAGCGAGGGGTGCAGCTCCCGTTCGCCCGGCTGCCCCCGGAGCTCCAGGTTCACAGCCAGCGCAAGCGGGGGCACCCAACCCTGGGGCGAAACAAAACCGGATTACAAGTATCCCTAAACCGGCGGGTATAGACCCACTCATGGTGCTGAATGAGAGAGAGAATAGGTATGCAGTTTTCCTAAGCCTAGATCACTTCAGGGCGGGGCAATTCTTTAAAACCGTTATTTATTTCCAATGTTTATAGCGAAAATCAGTAATATAGCGATTTCCTCGGAAACTTAAATTTTATATAGTTTTTTATTATATTGCTTATGACGCAAAGTTATGAGTGTACCATATTATCAAAGCCAGAACAGCTGTTAAACTTATGGAGGAAGCTTGTTGTACTATTGTCATACTTAAATAAACTAACGATTTTTTTTAGTATTTTTCGAAGTCAAAACCCTTTAATGAAACACATAAACCTCGGTCTATTTAAAGAAGGTTCAGCCACCTGTACCTACCCACCCTAAACAACTATTGTTCCGTCGTAAATAGCATCCTGGATCTCGGGGCGAATTCGTTACTATGCTTATATGTCCACGCGAATAGGAACAGTTTCATAATTTTAAATTCAATTAATCGTAATATTCTAAGAAATATGCATGTCGTAATTCGATTTAGTGAATTTTCTATTAATTTCTTCCTTAGAATCGCATCGCGTATATCTCACCGTATGGAAATGTTATCAAATCTGCCGGCGAACATTCCCGAGGACTTGAGACTGCAAGCGCAGATTGAACTCAGAGCACTTCGACTTCTTAATTTCCAAAAACAATTACGATCTGAGGTGAGGATTAGTCATAAAATAATTGTTTTATTATATTTTTTTCCATCTCAACCTTCATTATATTAAATGGAAGATAGAAGTAGTAAGTCTAAAAGCGCCAGTCTAGCAACTTTAAAAAACAAATTAAACCATATTTTTCAATAGGTAAAATAATAAATCTTTTCTGAATATATTGTACATGTAACATTTCGCTTATAAATGAAACATTCAATACATATTTTTGTATAGATATTAGGCCAAGTTCGTCGCGATACAACTCTAGAGACTGCAGTAAATATAAAAGCGTACAAACGAACGAAACGCCAAGGTCTTCGCGAAGCTCGGGCTACGGAGAAATTGGAGAAACAGCAGAAACTCGAAGCGGAAAGGAAACGTCGGCAAAAGCACCAGGAGTTCTTGCAAACTGTGCTGCAACATGGTAAATTTAATAAAGAAGTTTTTCTTAGATTTTTGTTAGTACTGATTTTTTTTAATTGCGAGTAAATTCTGAAAACTCTCAAAAAAGTCCCGTCTAATGTGTCTCATTCGGCGTCTATTATATTTAACCCAAGACCTGCAGATTCAATGCTTTAAGCGATTGCCACCTATTTGAGGGTAGGAACAGCACAAAAAAATCTTAATATTTTGCCACTATATATGAGGTAATTTTTAAATCGGGTATATAATTACCTGATCTAATGAAAAAATAATAATCTTAATCAACACGATTAATTAGTGACCATGTATGTATACAACAAAAGTATAAAGTCTTTTAATCGGTAAAATAATTCAAACAGCAAAAGACTTCAAGGAGTATCACCGAAACAACGTCGCGAAACTTTCGCGTATCAACAAGGGTATAATGAACTATCACGCGAATGCTGAGCGTGAACAGAAGAAGGAACAAGAACGGATTGAGAAAGAACGTATGCGACGGTAAGTTAAAAATGCTTATTTGTTTTAAGTACATATACATTGTGTATGTTTTTTTAAAATTTAAAAGTATTTTATGGACTTTTATATTTTTTTACTCAAAATTAGTAATGCCTTTTATATTTTCAATCCATATCCGAAACGGTAGAAAATATATTTTAACAAAGTGTACTTATGATAAACATTTGATTCTCAAACCTAAAGCATCCAAAGTTAGAACCCTAGAAATTTAACAATTGATTTTTCTTAAGACTTGAAGAATTAAGTTAGCTGTTCTAAAATAAAACATGACTACACGCGTGCTCTAGCTGTTTAATTAAATCATTATTACTAAAGTAAGTTCAATTAAAAGTTGCTTGAACTCAAAAATGTACTTTTTTAATTTTTTATTAAAAAGAAACAAAATTAATAAAAATGTTAAATATAAGCAGTTTAAATAGTCTGCCTCCGACACATTGTATATATTTTATATTTTCTTCTCTTAGTCTTATGGCAGAAGATGAAGAAGGTTACAGAAAGCTTATTGACCAGAAGAAAGATAAGAGATTGGCGTTCCTTCTATCTCAAACTGATGAGTACATTGCTAGCCTCACTGAGATGGTGAAACAGCATAAGCAAGAGCAAAGAAAGAAACAACAAGAAGAAGAACGAAGGAAACGGGTGAGTGTATGTATATCGTGGGGGGTATATGGTTTGTGGCGAATCATGTATTTTAAAAATACTAATTATAGGATTATAAAAAACGCGGGAAGCATTTCCTTTCCATAAAAGCATTAGTAAAAAATGATATCTAACTAAATTAGATAATATTATTAAGATGAGATTTTTTTTATAGCTGTCTCGGAATGACACCTGCAAATGCTATCTATGGTATAATTTATAGATGTTTTAATACAATTTACAGAAATCACGAAAGAAGAAGGTTCTAGAGGGCGGTGAGATCGACGCGCTTGATGATAGCTCGCAGACATCTGATTCGCGGGTTGCCGTCATGGATCCCAAGTCGGGAGAGGTACAAGAAATACTCAATATTTACTTAATCATGCAAATATTGTTATTTTAATTTAAGACCTTGTAAGAATATTTTCATTCTTTTTGAATGCTTACAGATTAAACCGAGGCGATAGTGTCGCAAATACAAGTAATATTAAAATAAACGTTTTAAAATATAAAATGAATTCGTTACAGACTTTGAGGGGCGAAGAAGCTCCATTACTATCGCAGCTGAAGGATTGGATGGAATCTCATCCAGGATGGGAAGTGATGTCTGATTCAGACGATTCTGGAGATGATAGTCAGGATGATGGTAAGACTAACATCGGCTAAATTATTAATAAAATATATATTAAATTAGCCCTGAAAACAAAAAAAACAGTGAATCATACATTGTCTTTGTTGGGAATATTTTTCAAACACATTCTGAATTTACATTTTTTTAAAAATCTATCATCCTGTCATCCATGCGAAATATAACAATTTTATCTTTTTTTATTTTCAGAACATGGTAGAAGGAGAGGGCACAGGGACGAGAGGACTGACAAAGAGAAGAGTGATGAGGATAAAGCCCGAGAGATGATCAAGAAGGCCAAAGTGGAGGATGACGAATACAAGACAGAAGAACAGACATATTACAGGTATATATATATATATCTTATAAGAAATTATTCAGATCAGAATCAGAATTATAAGCTGATAATAATTATTGCCGTTACCATTTCCATCAGATAATTTGTACATTTTTAAATTCGTGTTAAAATTATAATCTACCTGTACAAGTTGCATGTATGTGTATAAATCTCAGGAGTATCTTTATAGTATAAGTTGTGTATGTATGCAAGCTTTAATGCATATAAGAGGGTGAAACCTAAGACCCTAACAACTCTACAGATGTCAAAGCCCTACAGATGTAACCTAACACACTAATAGTGAATATATAAATATGTACAAGATGTCTGCACCAAGAGGCCGTAGGTAACAGACGGCCTTAGGGTAGGATCAAAGGTTCAAGGTGGTGGGATTATCTCAAAGCTATTGGGCAGGCTCACCACGATTATTAAGGGCCTTGCCACTTTGAGAGGAACCGAGAAATGAATAAGATAGAGCAATATTAAAATCTGATTTATTGTTATAAGACAGCATCTTAAATACTACTTGCACCTATTCACACATGTTTATAATTATTATTGTGTGCTGTGGGTGTCGCGCGCGCCTACAGATCGCTAACTTTTTTAATGAATATATTAAATATTTATTTGTCATATTAAAAAGAAACAAGTAATATTAACATGTAATAAATAAAGCACAACGTGCCCTTGAATTTGACTTGACTTATATATATTCGCTTTTTTTATTGTAGCATTGCCCACACTGTGCACGAGTCTGTCACAGAGCAAGCCAGCATATTGGTGAATGGAAATCTTAAGGAGTATCAAATTAAGGTAAGTTTAATATTGGTGTTTCTACGCCACATTTTTAATGAATATATATATTACTAGCTGACCGGGCAAACGTCGTTTTGCCATTTATATCATTTATAATAATAACATAGTAGTTGATCGTAGAGGGGTGAAAGTTGGGGTTGTATGTATTTTTTAATGCTGTAACATAAAAAAAACAGAAAAAAATATCTAAAAAATAAATTACTTAGGGGTGGACTACCCTTAACATTTAAGGGGATGAAAAATAGATGTTGTCCGATTCTCAGACATATGCACACAAAATTTCATGAGAATCGGTCGAGCCGTTTCGGAGGAGTTTAACCACAAACACCGCGACACGAGAATTTTATATATTAGAATTTTATTAATCAATTAAAAAATCAGTTGTTAATATTCGATAGATAATAGTGAAACAAAAAAAATATCTTTAATTATTATTTTTAGTTATTGCAATTGTATTTAAGTGAAAATAAAAGATCTATGTAATTTTTATACTCAAGTAATGATCTGTTCTAATTTAAATTTTTTTCAATACGTTTGATTTATAATAGAGATTAATTACCAGGGTCTCGAATGGCTGGTGTCACTATTCAATAACAACTTGAATGGTATTTTGGCCGATGAGATGGGTCTCGGGAAAACCATTCAAACTATAGCATTGGTCACATACCTCATGGAGAAGAAGAAAGTCAACGGGCCGTTCCTTATCATTGTGCCCCTCAGGTAAGGAAAAAAAACTTCATTATATTAATGCAGTATAATACATACTTTCCACTTATTTACTAAAAACAAACCAGTGATTCATGATCATTTGTCAATCTAATAAGCAAGAAGGTGTCCTGTGTCTGGCACACGCGATACTCTTATTGTACCTAACTAACTTCACCGTTCGAGCGTATGTTTAATGCACGCATAGATAGTTAAGTCCATTGATTCACAGCCAGGGAATGAACCCACGATCTCAAGGATGAGAGTTGCACGCTGAAGCTGAGGCCAACACTGCCTTATTTATAAAATATTAAATCATTCCTGATTTATACTATTTTTTTACGATTCGTCGCAATCGCCTTATTTATTTTTAATTTAGAATCAAGGGGCATTTTATGAAAACAACAAAATACGTGATAAAATACAAAAACTATTTGTGACTTCAGTACCATTGTGTACTTACATATCACATTTGTTTGACAAAATAATTAATATAACACTTTTAGCTATTTTAATTCATCCTTTTGGATAACGTTTGTTGCAGCTAACACATTATATGCTATTTTTATAATTTTATAGTACTCTATCCAACTGGGTGCTAGAATTTGAAAAATGGGCGCCGACAGTACTGGTGGTGTCATACAAGGGATCGCCGCAATCTCGTCGTCTCGTACAGACACAGATGCGTTCGACCAAGTTCAACGTACTGCTCACTACGTACGAATACGTTATTAAGGACAAGGGTGTACTCGCTAAGGTATGTATTCTTGAATAGTGATTTAATTTTGTTTTATATATATATATTGAGTAAATTCAAAAAAAAATATTGTTTTTTATCTAGAAGAAAAATTCCCAAATTGGACTACTACTTTTTCTACTAAAGTTAACATTTTGACCACATAAAAGTGACACTGTCGATAAAAACTTTAAATATGTCTAACAAATAATAATTAAACACGGGACGGGTTACCTAGCTCCAGCATTTAAAAGCTTCAAGAAAAGAGTGTTGTACCCGAACAATGTTTCGAGCCGTTATACTGTTTATGAAGATTAAATTCTACTTTAATACCCTCAGGTACAATGGAAGTACATGATCATTGACGAAGGCCATCGTATGAAGAACCACCACTGCAAGTTGACCCAAGTGCTTAACACACACTACGTGGCGCCTCATCGGTTGTTGCTAACAGGAACGCCATTGCAAAATAAGTTGCCGGAACTTTGGGCGCTCTTGAACTTCCTTTTGCCCTCAATCTTTAAGAGTTGCTCGACTTTTGAGCAATGGTTCAACGCCCCGTTTGCTACTACTGGGGAAAAGGTACATTCTTATATTTATAAACAAGCTCATTCACAAGTCTTTCCACTCATTTTGATAGTTTTTATATGAGTTACATGTGACCGTTGCAAGAAATCATACAATTCAATGTTTTTTCTGCTAAATTCGAATACAGCGCATGGGAATTGTGGCGTATGTATGTGTCATTTTTAGAATTCCCTTTTAAATCACGGCCCATTGGTCTAGTGGTTAGTACCCCTGACTACGAATCCATGGACGGGACCCATCCCCGGCTGAGACAAACATCGACGTGATGAGCATTTGGTGCTTAGGTCTTGGGTGTTTAAATATGTATTTATATGTCTATCTATCTATAATATGTATGTATATCCGTTGCCTGTTACCCATAACACAAGCTTCACCAGCCTAGCATGGGATTAGGTCAATTGGTGTGAATTGTCCATTAAAAAAAAATGCATGTTTGGGGTATTTTCGCCGTACGAACTAAGTGTCATGAGCACAGCCGATATCTATGAAGTATAGTAATAATAATTTTTTTGAGTTAAAAATAACTTAAACCATACCAATTAAAAATTTCAGGTTGAACTGAACGAAGAAGAAACCATTCTTATTATTCGTCGTTTGCATAAAGTGTTACGTCCATTCTTATTACGGCGTCTCAAGAAGGAAGTGGAGAGCCAGTTGCCTGATAAGGTGGAATATATCGTTAAATGTGATATGAGTGGTCTGCAACGTGTATTGTACAAGTAAGTCCAATTTATTTTGTAGATTAAAATTTTTATGTTCTGTTCGCCGCGGATTTGTTTGTACATTTGTGAAAGATACTTTTTGACCTAGTTTTTGACTTTTCTATCTGCCTGCGTTTTGACTTAAGGCGGAAACATACTACTAAAACGCGACGCTACACCACGCCATCCGACGCTTGTCAGTACTTATCAATCCCATATATTTAATATGGTTAGGTGCACATATACAACACGCCATGTGATCACACGCGGTAACATCCAATCGATTTGGATCAGCGTGTTGTCGTGTTGTTGACGCCAAGCGTCAAACGTTCGAGTTTTTGGCACAAATGTCAATTTATATACTTACATATTTTTGGATTTATTTATTTGGCGAAATGAACGACCAACAATTAACTGAGTTGGTGAAACAATATTCTGTTCTATATGATATAAGATTAGCTCGATACAGCGACCATACTGTGAGAAGTAATGCATGGGAAGAAATAGACGAACCAATGAATACAAGCGGAAAGTTTTATTAAAATATAATATAAAAGACTTTTGTATGAGTTGAAAGTTTTTAATTTTGTCTACCTTTCCTCACAATATCAAGCTGACAGGGAACGGCGCCTTCACCACCAAAACATTCCTTAAATTTGTTTCTTACTGAAAATGCATACTGTGTGGAATTTCTACGAATTGGATTTAAGTCGTGATGTCGCGTGTTGGTAATGTACACGATGGACATCGGGTGTCGACACGTTGCGTCGCGTGGCGTTTTAGTAGTATTTTTCCACCTTTATAGTATCTAAAAATAGTGCTGAATTCACATATGACATAATATCCGTTCGCTTTGCTTATTAACAGTTTTGACAATTTGAAAAATTTATTTAATTTTCTGTAAATTGACAATCGAAACCTTTTAGATTTTTCGTTTCGTGTCTCCGAAAACACAGTTTTTGGTATAGTCAATTCAAATGCGTGACTCGAAAATAGTAGTGGCATCCATGAAGGCTAGCTTTTACTCTTTGATACATTTATTATATTTAAGCCACTGACCTAATTTAATTTTTAATTTTTAGGCACATGCAGTCGAAGGGTGTACTTTTAACCGACGGTTCCGAAAAGGGTAACAAGGGCAAAGGCGGTGCTAAGGCACTAATGAACACAATCGTGCAATTACGTAAACTGTGTAACCATCCCTTCATGTTCCCGCATATCGAGGAAAAGTTTTGTGACCACGTAGGTGGTGGTGGTAGTGGCATTGTTTCTGGGTAAGTTATTTGTCTGAAGGCAATACAAAGGTCGTATGTTTGAGCTTCAGCGTTGCTGCTATAAAATGTTGTATGTCCGCAATTAATATTTGCTCTTACGTTGACAAAATCGTGAGACTGAAATCATCTACTTGTCTATAATAACTAAGATTTTTTGCGCCACTCATTTACCCAGATTTTAGCAACCTTCTTAAAATAGCAAATAATAAATATCAGGTAGCAATCAATTTAAGTCCTGAAATCGAGATTTTAACATTGATTAATTTTCAGCTTCGTCTTGCTAAATCATCAAACTAAATTCATTTCAAATCCTCTTCTTTAAATATTGACTGTACAATAATGGAAAACGATTTGTCATATGATTACTTTCGTCTTAAAACTTTTCGTTCAAAAAAAATGTCTTAATTTTAGCATTTTTTTTTTAAATAAAAAAACAATAGTAGCATTTTCCTTTATATTGTATGTTATTTACTCGATTATATATACACTTAAAAAATTCAATTTGCCAAATTAAAACGCGTTTGCTTATGGCAATTTTACAATATTTAAAAAATTTGGCAGTTAAACTGAATTTAACTTCAATATAACATGTCTACATATAATATGTTTTTGTATTTTTTTTAGACCGGATCTATACCGTGTCTCTGGTAAGTTCGAGCTGTTAGACCGTATCTTGCCGAAGTTGAAAGCGTCGGGACACAGAGTACTAGTCTTTTGTCAGATGACACAATGTATGACCATTATTGAGGACTACTTGTCATGGAGAGGATTTCTATATTTAAGGTAAGTTATAACTTGAGTTTAAAATGTACTGTTTATGAATATTTTGATACTATTGCTTAGTTTGTTTTTGAGGAAAATTACTATTTTATTTTTATTAATAGATTAATTTAAATTTAACGTTAAAAAGTATTAATGATTTTTTCAATATGATTATTTATCAGCATATATTGGATTTGTATGATAATGTATGGTACGATTTTTAGACTTGACGGTATGACAAAAGCCGAGGATCGAGGAGAATTATTAAAGAAGTTCAACGATGTGGATTCTGAATATTTTATGTTTTTACTTTCTACGCGTGCTGGTGGTTTGGGACTTAACTTGCAAAGTGCTGACACTGTCATTATATTCGATTCTGACTGGAATCCGCATCAGGTAAACCAAGAATCTTTAAGTTAATAAGTCTGATACATTATCTATTTTTACTTTTTTAAGGTAGGATCAATATAATTACGCAACAAACGTGTATCTATTTTCTGTTGTAAAATTTTATTATTAAAAAATCCATCATTAATATACTACTATGGTACTTCAGGATTTACAAGCTCAAGATCGTGCGCATCGTATCGGTCAACGTAACGAGGTGAGAGTGTTGCGGCTGATGACTGTCAACTCTGTGGAGGAGAGAATCTTGGCAGCTGCTAGGTAAGATATAATAATATGTTTGTATATTTAATACTACTTGGATAAAAATCCATACATTGTGAAACAGACCCTACCAAATAGCTATGCAATATAATAATAAATTATTTGGAAGATAAATTGTGCTATTTGACACTTCATCGGACTCATAACTTACGATGGACTTTATGTGACGAATAGCGCTATCTGACAGTCGTGAAACGCAACAATAGTGTTTATCCTACCAATAAGTAATAAATAGCTAATTTTCAACTTATGTAGAACTTATCCGTACATTGTGAAACAGACCCTTAGTATATTAAACGCTAGAAGAACAATAAATTAAACAAAATAATTATTTATAGAATATTATTTTTTTTAAAAACTGTTAAAAGGGTATATGGACAGGTAATGCAAAGTAAAGGTTTAAAGAAAGATAGAGTGCAAGCTAAGCAGTATATACTCAAACTTAAATCTTTATTACATTCCTTATGTTCATATTTTACACGGGACACGTTATAATTTATTACAATAAGGACCTTGGTTAGGCACAGCAATGTTGTGAGAGGACGTGCTTTATTATAGTTAATTCTATTCTTATACATTTTTATTCTTATAAGATACATTTTTTATTTGGTATATTTGCTTTGGCTTCACGTTGCGAAAATATTATAAAGTAAATAAAGTTTTTCCCGGCAAAAACACCTAAATACTGAGATAAGCTTATAAAAGTATAAACCGCTTGCCCCTAGGAATAGCTTAAACATATATTTTTAATGTAACAGATACAAACTGAATATGGATGAGAAAGTAATTCAAGCCGGTATGTTCGACCAAAAGTCAACTGGTTCTGAGCGGCAGCAATTCTTGCAGAGTATTCTTCATCAGGATGGTGACGATGAGGAGGTTTGTTTAGTTTTAACGTATTAATAGATACTTGGTAATAGTATTATATATATGCAGCCTTACTTGCCATGAACGGCAGCATATAATAAAGTCTATAAAATGTTCTTTGAAGTATTAATAATATCTTATGAATGGTTAGACTTAAATAAGCATGTATAAAAAATATACACATATTATATCACATATTTATATAGCTACTCAATTTATTTCCAAAATAATTTTGAAAGGATGACACAAGGTGTGATTAACCAAATTAATAAAATAAATTAAATAATAATCAGTGGAATACATAGTGTTAAATACACCATGTATTCCACTGATTATTCATACTTTTTAGACTACATTGGCCAGAAATAATTATGCAGTCGAATTGAATTCATTCCCATTATATAAGATCACAGATTAAGGTCTTGTAGTTTATTAATGGCCCATTTTTTAAGTTGTAATTACAGGGAAAATCCAAATCTAAAATTGCTCAAAATAAATTAAGAAATACGAAGTAAACGTGATAAAGTTATTTAAAACTAAGATTAAAAATTAGAAATTAGAGCGCACAGATGTAGGTACATATATAAAATAACAAAACAAAACAGCACCAAAAATGTGGGTAGACATAATAAACTTGATCAGTCAATCAAGCAAAACCACAGTTGTTGGAAATTGATTTTTTACTAGATGTGGCATTGATGGCATAGTCTGATATATAAAGTTTATATTGATTATTTTATTATTTTTCGTAACACTATTTTATTTTTAGTTTATTGTTATATTTATATATTTAGGGTATATACATGGTTTATAAAAAAAAATTACAAACTAAAATCACTTATAGGCAGATTTTGATCAATATCAAAATGCATTCCGCAATCTGTACGTCATTTGATCTATAATTGTTTAGTCAAGCCACACTTCTTATACCTTACTGAAATACCTAATTTTAATTTCTTTATTAATTTATTTGAAACGGAGTATGAGCTTCATCTTCAAACTACTAAACGCTAGAAAGTAATGGTTTAATAGAAATATTATTTTTAACCTTAGGAAGAGAATGAACTGCCGGACGATGACTTGATAAACGAAATGATCGCTCGCTCTGAAGATGAGTTGGAGATGTTTAGACAAATTGACATAGAACGGAAGAAAGTTGAAACTCAGTCGCGGCTCATCGAAGAGTCCGAACTACCGGACTGGCTGGTCAAGAATGATGATGAAGTCGTTTGTAATAAGGTAAGGTTTTAAAAATTTCGACATTTCACAATATCGTATTTATCAACCATTGTTATTATTCTATTTCTGTAATGATAGTTTTTGCTACGTGTCGCATAACTCGGAGGGAAAAGTTGTTCCTATTCCTGGCAAATCGTTTGCGATATTTAAGAATCATGTTGATTGCCCCAACCTTTTAACTAAATTTAAAAATGATCCCATTTGTCCCTCCTTTCAGAAGAACGCGTTTTGGTCATAACTTACCATTATCCAGACTGAGCATTCTAATCGAATCGATTATTATGTATTTTGTTCTCTTCTTGCGTATTATGTTTTCCTATAAGTGCTTGTAACATAAAATACTGTTTGTTAATTTTCTTATGTTCCTATGTATGAGTGTGCCGAGCGTTGGCAAACTTGTAAATAATTTAATATTAAACAAATTATGAAAAGATGCAGAAATGTGTAAACCCCATGATCTGTTAGGTACTTTTAACCTCGTTGCTTGAAGCCTGGCAACAGCAAGCAATATTATCGTTAGGTGTATTAATTGTATTACTGAAAGATTGAATTTGGTACTAGACTATATATTTCACCATTTTTAAAGGCTTTTATTCAAAGTACTAATACCTCTCATTGTAATTAACTAAATTTTTAGGGCCAGGGTTGGAATTATTTGGATGAAGACGAAACTCTTGGCCGAGGCTCCCGTCAACGCAAAGAAGTGGATTATTCAGATTCTCTTACTGAAAAGGAGTGGCTGAAAGCAATTGATGAAGAATTCGAAGACGACGAAGAAGAAGATGATGACGATGAAGTTCTTGATAAGAAGAAAAAGAAAGGACGAAAAAGGCGGTATGGTTATTTATTTATACATCAGAATTACTCATTATTGTCGAGGCAGGTGAAGTTCGTATTAAATACGAATAAAAAAATCGGATATTTTCTTTATATATTCAAAAATTCAAAAAAAAATCTGTTTTTATTAATGACAAATGTCAAGTTATCTGTTATTTATGTTTAAATGCTTGAAAATAAAATATTAAAATGTAATTTTAGCCGCAATCAAGAAGAATCTGACGAAGAAGAGGCTCCCAGTTCCACAAAGAAAAAGAGTAAAACTGAAATTAATCAACTCAAAAAGAGATTGAAGAATATTATGAAGAAAGTCATCGATCACACAGACGAGTAAGTTACATTTATTTACTATACTTACTTATTAGTTAAGAAATTATAATTGCAATAAGCAAAATAACCTTGGTCATTTGAGGTTGCTGCAGTGCTAAATAAATTACCTTTTTTGTAATGTTGACAACATTGTTACGTTATTATAGTTCAACAGTAATTATCTGTATACTTAATAGGAAAATAAATAAAGTATATAATTTTTGTGGATAAATAAAATAACAATAACACACCTCTTTTCGCACAGATGACTATTCAAATATTGTTGGAGGTTTCTTTATATTGATATTTATTATAGAGCTGGGCGCGTTTTATCAGAGCCGTTCATGAAACTACCCTCTCGTAGAGAGTTGCCGCACTACTATGAAGTCATTAAGAAACCACTTGATATCAGGAAAATTAACAACAGGATAGAGGATGGAAAGGTAAATAATGCGATACTGATTTTGTATCGATTTCAAAAAGCCGTTTAACGCCTCTCAACGATTTTAACAGTATTAAGATTATTTTTTAAACGAAAAATTAAAAAAAAGAAAAGTAGCCATAATGACGGATACAACATCGATTTAATTTATGCTAAATTATTGTTAAATAAGTAACCACTTTAATTAATAGTTTACTCTGTGCTCTATAACGCCTAATTACAGGGTAATTGATATTTGACTTATTCCCGTTAGAAGATAATAGGAGACTTTTTCAGACAATTTTTAACCTACGCATTATGCAAAAATAAATAATTTTTGAGTTATCGTTTTTAAATAATTTCAAAATAAACCAAAATTCAACATCAATAATTTATTTAAAAACCATCTATTCAATGAAACCTAATTTTTTTTTCTTATTTATAAAAAAAACTATTAAACGCTGCATCTGGTTATTTATCAATATTAAAATACCAATTATCGTTCTAAATATAAATTCCACATACGTTGTCTGGTCACTAAGTAGAGATGCAATTATGTAAAATAGATTAACTGTGTTTTTTAATGCACAGTATTTTTATAACATTTTAACGTTGTTAATTATTGATTACGATGTGCAGATGTTATGATATATAAAGATTAATATTTTATTTCAGTACAATGACATATCAGATCTAGAACGAGATTTCTTTACTCTGTGCGCAAACGCTCAAACATACAACGAAGAAGTATCTCTCATTTACGCGGATTCTGTGCGCCTGCGTAACGTCTTTATAGAAATACGAAGGAGATATGAAAATGCTCAGAATTCGGATGATTCAGATGATAATGAAAAAGGTACATTATCTCGTAATTAATATTAATTCTATGTATTCAAATTCTGTATTATTTATAGTAAAAATTGTAAAGATGGTAGCTAATACTACGTTAAAAAAACAAATACTATAATACTAAGTCTAAGCAAACTTCTTATGCCACTGAACAGATTTTTATGATTTTTTGACAGAATATCCAAAATATAAAATACCATTTATTTTTTTTTATAATTAGGAATTTAGTATATTCGGCGAATACCGGATTCGGATAAATACCTCTTCACTTTGCGTTTATATTGTAAATTTGCAAAAATCTTGAAAATGAAAACTCCACACTACCTATTTACAATGGAGCGACATCTATTTTAAAAAAAAATAATTACTAATTCTTACGAAACGTCAAGTTAAAGGTGTTGGCGTTTGATAACACTTTAATTTGGCCGTTACATATAAAATGTTTGTTCACACTTTCGTTAAAATAACTTACTAATAAAGTATGTTTCTTTATAATTAAAATTTACAGATGAGGAAGACTCGGATGGGGACTCAAACCGTTCGGTGAAGATGAAGATTAAAATCGGTAAAGGAAAAGGCAAGAACACTCCTCGAAAACGTAAACAACGTAAATATATATCTGACGATGAAGATTATGAGATGGATTAATTGTAAGAGTACATTTTATTAATGACCCTATTTTTAATAGCAGGACTATGAATGTTAGTATAAGAACTATGTAGTAATTTAGAATAATTATAAACCTATTTAGTACTAATTTATGTTTTCAACATTTCGACTCTTAGAAATCAGAAACATTTGGGATTTTACTTATATTGTCTCTTACTTCCATTTATTATCTGTGGGCTAGTTGCTGTCTATGTAGTCATAAAGTTTTTATGATTCCAACAAGTAGATGCAAGCAGTTATTTTGTTATTGGTGGTAGAAAATTGCCGTAAACATTACACCATTCCTAACTTGTGAATTGGTGTTTCACTATTGAAATTATAATATTTAGGATATAAGATACATTGATTAACGCTACTGAATAAATCTCTCAGTTGGTTACACAAAATGCATATTTATCTGTAAGAATACAAACTCTCAAAATGTAACATTAGGTTAATGTTTTATTTCCTCTGACATTTTTTCTATGTAATAATTATATAATATTCAATATGTTCCACACTGACAACTGTGGTGTCTGTGAATATATTTATAATTGATTATTGACTGTATTTAGACATAATGAAAAAAAATTGGAATCACATTCGAATAAAAAAGTATTACATAAATATTGTTTTATTTTTGAATAATAAATTTGTATTCATAACCTCATAATGGCATTCCTTTAAAACAATAACAGTTATATCAGACAGTTTTAATTGAATTGAAGGAATGAAAGATTAATTACTTCAATTTATATTAGACATAAGAGCCAAAAAACTGTCTGCTCTGAACAGTACATATTTTGGGCTATTCCTCCTATTGATAACATTTCTATTATAATTTTATTTGAATTGAGCTTTTAACTGTCCTTGATTCTTTCCACTTGAAATCTGCCCATTTATACTTTATGTTATGGACAGTCATCATATGTTTGTTAAGGCTTGTACTATATGTGAACCGTTGTACACATACTGGGCAAGTAAATGGTTTTTCTCTTGTATGGACTCGTTGATGTCGCTGAACATCTCCACTTGAAAAGAATGCTACGTTACATACTCTACATTTGTAAGATTTGTCACCAGCATGCCTGTAAATGGAAAAGGAAGTAGTTTATACTATTTTGTGGCCGTGCAACTGCGTGCCGCAACAAAGACGTTGAAGTTGTTAATGAGCTTGATGGTATACTCAAAAGATGGGGATTGGAACTACGTCAAATGCAAACGTAACACTTAAGATGACCACACACTTGACACTAATCGGAGAAACGACAAATTCTTACGAACGGCTGAAAATGCATCCGCCATACAATGTCTTAAGAACTAAAGGTCCAAAGTCAAACAGGGTGTCCCCAGTCTTATTCATGTCCTCACATACACTCCAGACTATGCCAGAACATTGGTACTCGGGAGTAATCACTAATCATACCCTTACTTAAGAAAGATGACACTTTGGCCTGCCTAATTATGGCATCGGCATCAAACTACTTAATTCCGCATATAAAGTTCTCTCCAACCTAATTTATCGTACGCTTCAGCCATATGTCGAGAAAACAATTAGTCAGTATCAATGTGCTTACTGCTTTCCGTCCCGACATATCTACTATAGACCAAGTTTTTCTACTCAGGGCGATATTAAAAAAGATAATGGAATTTCTAATACCCTTAAAGTTTAAATCAGCTTACGATTGCGTTCTACCGTATCCTTACGTTGCGTATTGGCACGTAGAACTTCTACGTGCCAAACTTTACGAGGCAATGACTGAATTCAATATTCCCTTAAAATTTATACGGCTGACTAAAATGGCGATGGCTAATACCACTAATTGTGTTAAGATACAAACTGCCTTAGACAGAGTGACGCGCTTGCATTGGAGAACTGCTTTAGAGATGCCGAACTAGATGTCAGAGGTACTATATTTTATATATATATTAAGGCCCACAAGGCGCTGTATAGCCATTGATGATGATTATCGTCAGTGTCCATGGGAGGCGGTATCACTTAATATCAGATGAGGCTCCTGCAGTTTAAAATATATAAAAAAAATCTATTTGCAATCAAAAAAATTTGGATGTAAATTTTTTTGATTGTTAACTTGAAACATAACACACAAAAGTATTATTAATATAAATAAAAAATAATTTCAATTAATAAAAAGAATTTGACTGTTACTTACCTCTTCAAGTGAACAATAAGATTTTTCTTTGTATGAGTCTTATAACCACATAAATGACATTCAACTTTCTTTTCTAAACTATGCTTCTTCTTATGGTTTAGCAATTCTGAAGATGTCACAAATGTATCTCCACAATCCTCACAATTGTAATTCCTCACATTATAGTGACGGTGCATATGATCTTGTAGGCTTTCTTGTGATTTTAACTTTTTTTGACAAAGATTACATGAAAATGTGGCATTCTCATGTACTTTAGAATGTTTTTTCAGCGTAAAAGCATGTTTGAATTGCTTTCCACATACAGTACACATGTAGTATGTTAAATTACTATGTGTCTTTTTATGAGCTGAAAGACTAGAAGATTGTGTAAATGACTTCCCACATTCACAGTGATATGGTCGCTCTCCATTATGCCTACGCATATGATTGACTAAAGTTTGACTGTGTGGTGTACTATAGGTACACCTTGAGCAGTGATATCTTCGGCTAGCACCAAATCCTGTTATTTTTCCCACATTTCCTTTGTGTGTCTTCATATGCTGTTTAAATAACATACCATTTTCTAGCACTTTATCACACATCCTACATTGATATTGGCTTAAACATTTACTAACATTTTCATGGGAATCTAAAATTTTAACATTTTATTTATATGTAATAGTAGTCTTTAAATGCCAAGATAATGAAACAAGCTTCATTCAGCAACATACCCAAAATTTCATCTTGATTAACAGGTAGCTCATGATTAAAATTATCATCTTTGTTATCTTTTTCTACACATTTTCTTAAATCATTATCAAAATATATTTCTTGGCAGATAGTTAAATACCTCTCATCAAAAGTAATACATTTTTGGCGGAACTTGTTTGCCATCTCCAACTCATCCACACATTCATAACAAATAAGATGTGGCAAATTCTTTTCATTTGATAAAACTATTTGAAAACATTCTAATAAAGTATTGAGTATGTCTTTAGATTTTCCATCTGGATTAAACAAATCCATAGCGTTATTTACGCAATTTAAGCAGATTCTGCAGAGAGAAGAGACGTCGGCCACTTTATTAGTATTCATAACACTCATTAAGAATACAATATAAAATACTAAAGCTAAATAAAGTTTCGGTATTTCCAAAACTAGTAAATAAATTTATATTTTTATCGGTTTTTGTTTTAAATTAAACTCGTGACGGCTTTTAAATTTTGTTTAAAGTAGATGTGTAAATATAAAGTTTTTATATACTCAATACTCATGTCCTCTACTAAATCTGTGAGAATGTTATTAGGTATATAAATATAATACTATAATAAATAATTACTAATTATACAGTAACTTTAACCCACAGATCAAGTGGAGATGTGAATATAGAGGTCAGGTTTGTCTGTTTACATGTAGCTCTTTGGCATTAACCATAGACAGCGAACACTATATTATAAAACAGGCAGCAGTCTGTTTTTAAACGACTTCCAAAAATGCCGGCTGCGCGCTGCGAGTAAAGGCCTCTGCCTCCTATGCCCTTGAAGGGAAGGCTACCCACTCACCTTTTAGTTTTTTTTTACTTTTACATTTACCCTTAGCTTGGAAATCGGAATCTACTTAAACACAATTGCTTAGGAAAGGATATTATACTGTTTATTTACATCAATGAACTTTTGAAATAAAGTTAAATAATAATTCATGCCAACATTTCTTTAATATACCCTTAATTAACTAGCCTGACAAAATTTTAATGCTAACTTGGTTGGATGCAACATGCACAGCACTTGATGATTTTAATTAATTCAAATTTAATATAGCTGATTATAGTTTTAGGAACTTTATTTAATATAAAATAATAATACAGTTCAATTTGTATGGCTTTATTGATGTTAAGGGCTACTAAGCATCCTGAGCTTGAGATTGAAGTTTTTTAATGTAAGACTCCTTCTTTTGACTGACTCTGTTCTTCCTTTCTGCCAATGTCAACTTGCGTTTGGTCCACCTCTTTTTCTTGGCAGGATCCTTCTTGGATTCTTTCTTCTTGTATGATGGGTCAGCTCGAATGGCTTCATGAGCTTTTTTGTATGAGCTTTCCACCTGTACAAAAATTTGATACATTTATTACCAGCTCAAAAATGGATTTGCATAATAAAGTTTGTGGCAATATAAAGTCAAATTCTCTGCAAGTAACAGAGGTATAAGACAATATAAGAGCACATTAATTTTGTCCAAATTCGACACTGTTGTAATTAGGTATTATTACTCAGTAATTTGGTTGGACGTTAAGAAGTTACACTTACCGCATCTGCAGCAACACCAAGTTTGATGTATTTGCCAAATTGTCTTTTGAAGGAATCTTCATCTTCTTGTTCCAAATTACGCATGTATTCAGCAACATGAAGACCAAAGATATGGGCTCTGAAGAATTTAAATAAGGTATATATATATATATATGCAAAATACATAACAGTGATTAGAAATAACATTATTGAAGATGTGATTAAAACCGGTTCTAAAAATTAAAACTTAATTTTTATTACAACCAAAAATCTTAATATTAATGTGGCTCTGCAATGCTGATTGAAAAATAGTTACAGCTACTTTTCAAAGGATGAGTAGAGCAAGTTCAAATGTTTTTTATACAATCATCTTATATTTAGCAATAATTCGATATTATATTTTACCTGTGCACCTCAGCATTGAATTTCTTTGCTTCAGCATCATAACCGGGGAACCTTTTTAGGGAGTGTGGAACGTTAAGGCCACCATCAACTGCACCCTTCATGGCACCAAAAACTCTTGCACCTGTAGTTGTTCTTGCAAGACCAACATCTAAGTAACACCTAAAAGAGTATTCATCAATCAAATTAAATTTTGATGTATGCTAAAATAATATTGTGATAAATTTAAGACCTTAAACAAACCTACCTAAATGCACCTGGTCCATTGTCAACAGGCTCTACATTGTACTCATCACCTGTAACTTCAGTTGCTCCAGTGTAAAGAGAATCTAACCCAAGCCTTTGCAACAGACGTCTTGCCAGCAATAAGCCTGTGCAGTAAGCAGCAGCATAGTTGGTCAAACCCACCTAATGAAAAAAACAATATTACATACTTGGTGTCAAAGTAGTATTAGAATTTAACAAAATTGAATGTTGTGTATTCAGTGTTGAACATATAACAACAGGGTGTTATGCATTTGTACAGTGCTTCAGACCGCCCGTTCAAAATCATCATTTTGTCAGTATAAATAATTTGACATGTACATGTATCATTAATATATTGGACCTACACAACCAACCCCAACCAACGCCTAAGGAAATAGAGCAAACTTATATCACTACCTTGACACCATAACGAGGTAATTCATGGGAGTAGGCAGCACAAACAATGTGGTCTCCTTCAATGCGAGAGTATGCAACCTGGCAGGTGACATCCTTGTTGGATAGACGGACAATCAGCCGGTATTTAGGAGTATTGTATTTGTTCTTGTCCTGAAAAATGATATTATATTAAATTAGAACGAAATTTTTGTTTAACTAAATATTGCCAACTAATAATTACCTGAACAACAAGTCGTTTGCGGGCATAATAGTCAGTTTTTCCTTCACGACGCCTCCTAAACTTAACTTGATAACGCTTGAAGTATTGTTTGTTTTTAACTACTTTGACGAAACCCTGGGGAGTGAACACATCCTTTATGAATAAATGAATTCAACAAATTTATGAACATCTATTAGATCGCCTTATATCAGAGACACTTTAAAATCATTTTCGTTGCTTCCGAATACAAATTACTGAATATAACACACAAAACGTGTAATTATAATCAGACAAATTCGTGCCCGTCCACAACATCAGATGACGCGCATGTGTCGATTTCTCATCATACAAATTACAAAGTTGATGTACCTAACTTTAAATAATACAACTAATTTAGCCTGTAAGATTGTCGTAAAAGTTAAATCACAATGTCAAATAACATATTTAATGTAGCGTTGGTCACACGTCATTAACTTGATCACTCAATACTATAGACATCACGGAGTTTACACCGAAAATACTTAAAAAACAAGTAGTACAACAGATAGAAGGAACATTAAAAATATATATTTTTTTTATAAATCTCACCATTTTAATTTATTTCAATTTAATTACGAGCACTCCGGCTCCTGCGAAGGCGTGCTCTTAAAAAGAAAGAATTATCAAAATCAAATATGTCAAGACTAGCAGCCACTAGGGATTGTCATTTGTCAAATCAATATGAATTGTCGACGACGACGATTGACATAAGTGATGCGAGATGAAAAGGTTTTTTTAATTTATAATTTCAATTTATTATCCTGAATTAAAAACTACTGCGTGTACTACGAGTATTAAATTGCCAATTAATTATTATAATAATTATTATGTTTTTATACCTATGAGGTTTTAAAGCACTGGTAACATTTTGTTAAAGGAAAATGATAAAAAGAGATTCTATTTCCTTTCTCTATGGTTCGTTATGGCTTCCTTCTATTCATATCCTGAATTATTTTTGGCGGGTTTTATATTTACCTTGCCTTTTTTGTATGAAAAAAGCAATGTTTTTCGATATTACTTAAAGTTTTTTCTTTATTATGCCTATGTCTTAATTACTTGTACCGTTCTCTTACCAGTAGTGCTTCTTTATCCGCGCGATGTAACAAATCTAGTGTAAGTTATTGATTATTTTTATAAATATTTTCTAATGACCTTTACTTGTTTAAAAATAAAACTCAAAAAATTCTGTAGAGTTGCTTCAAGATTTTGCCGATATGCCTCTCATATTGTAGGCATAGAATGGGAATTGCGTGGACTTGAAAATTGGAATAATGAGGAGTGCTACATTGTTATTTCCAACCACCAAAGTTCACTTGATATATTGGGTAATATAGAAAATACATATAAATAAAACTTTCTATAGTTGTGTCTTCCACTTTTATACATATATATATACTACTCATTTTTCAAGGCATGTTTGAGATGTGGCCAAGGATGAAGCGTTGCACAGTTGTAGCTAAACGACCTTTGATGTTTGCTGGTGCTTTTGGATTTGGAGCTTGGTGCTCTGGTCTTGTATTTATAGATCGCTTAAAAACAGAGAAGGCGCGAAAACTAATGAAGCAAGCCACTGAAAGAGTAGTAGCTGAGAAGGTATTCTAAGTAGATTATATACAGTAGGGATTTAAATTAAAGCATATAGACAAAAAGTACATTTTCAAAATTACAACCATGTAAGAAAAACAGTAAGTTAAAATAAAAGATTAATTAATTATTCGGGTTGGGTGCGATAATAGTGCGTTGGAATCTGATGATACTGATTATGCAGGAGTCCCGGGGACCTTGATTGGAACATCTCCAAGTAATTTTAGCTGCCGGAAATGCGTCAAAGTATTTAAAAAAAAAAATTAAAGTTTTGTGAAATGTATTGAAATTTGTAAACAATCCACCATTACCTACTTTTCTATTGGTTATAAGAGATGTGTCATTCTCATTTTCTGTTGGTTATAAGTGATGTGCCATTCTCGGTAAATTAATCGGATCGATTATTTTCTCATTTGTTAATTTTATAGTTGAACCTAATTTAATCATTACTTGTCAAATGTACATACATTAAATTAACTTCATGTTTCAATTAGTGTATGGTTCCGAAAATTTTTAAATTATTCAAAAAGTACCCAAAACCGAATCAGAGCACCCCACTATCCACGTGGTCTTGTCTGCCTTACCCCTAGAGTGTATATAAATAATCGGAGGCGCGGAGGAAGAGCAGCCCCCACCCGCTGTAGCGGCTGAGGCTTGAATAAAATGCCTGTGCTTTGGTACGCAAGGGTGGAGGGGCTGCATTTCCCGTAACGCCGGAGCTGTCCAAAAAAAATAATATTATTTAGATCGGTTAGGTTAGGTTAGTATATGAATATAGACAAGAAATCGAGTTGCCGAGGGCTGAATAATCAATTATTATTTAGATAAATAGGTGAGATTTTAAAAAAAAAATTGTTTGTTTCCGGCGCGCAAAATTTGTGGGGGGTGATTACTACACCCTTTCCCCCCCCCCCTCCTCACCACCCCCGCAATCCCAAATTTGAGCGCATCGTTTTCGAATCGTTACCCCCATGTATTTATTTTTTGCACGATAAAAAACAGGAAGACGTGGTGATTTAAATGCCCGCGTGTATTTGATTTTCTGACAAGTAATTGAAGTTATATGTTCCACTCTCATCTGCATTATTTTCCTTCCGGAAGCCGACTGCTCATTGCCAGAGGCTAAAGTATGATGGATCAAAATCGTCAGCGTTGTAAACATCTTACGCAGTTAATATTTTTTCTTACTATCAGTTGAACACTAGTTGAAATGATCCGGTAGCGGCTTCATCAGTCGACAGCTTTCCACCGACAATTTTTTAACGACAGTCTCCGTGGCGTTTTTTAAATTTGTCTAACCAGCTTGCATTAAACCCGCTGTTGGAGTTTATAATCTGGTGATAAAAAAATATGAGTTTATGCAGAAATCATATCACCACTAAAAGGAACATCCAATCGCCTAAAACGGTATTTTCCGATTTGATTTTCGTACACCGGGACCACGTTCTGTTAGGCAAACAAACCCTAAGATTTAGCCTTTGTTCATCTTTATGTCACCTACAGTTGACCTGCCTATACTAAACTTCCGAGCAATGAAAAGGTACCTGTCACCTTT
The DNA here is from genome assembly GCA_963693345.1 of Pieris melete. Lineage (NCBI taxonomy): Eukaryota > Metazoa > Arthropoda > Insecta > Lepidoptera > Pieridae > Pieris > Pieris melete. The sequence continues at coordinate 1,992,015 of CAVNZK010000002.1, read as the reverse complement.
ATCTATATTAATTTTAATGTTGAATGTTTACGTGTCGGCGCCATGTCAGCGAACGCGCTAAGTTAACACGACATGATAGGTGATAAACAAAAGGCTAACGACGGATTGGCGCATGGAAGCCCGCACCTACACCCTTTGCGAGGCCGGATTACAGCTATCCGCGAACAAGCGGGAGTCCGAATTAACGAGGCCCTACTGTATTTCCATTAATATTATTCATGTAACATTATTTTTTATATTATTTCAGACCAAATTGTGGGTGTTCCCCGAAGGGGCACGATATAATAAGGGTTCAATTCAACCATTTAAAAAAGGAGCATTCTATTTAGCTATAGATGCTCAGATCCCAATTATGCCTGTTGTATTTAGTCAGTACTATTTTCTTGATAATGACACAAAAACATTTGAACCAGGTGAGTCTTCGAAACTTTAAATAATCAATATTGTAGACAACATTAGAAATGTTAGCTCAAGATAATTCATTATTATGATTGTTACCAGGCAAAGTGGTTATAACTACTCTTCCACCAATTTCTACTAAAGGTATGACCCGCAATGATTTGGAAACTCTCTCTGATATGGCACGACAGCAAATGACAGAAGTATTTAATGAATCCTCCAGAGATCTAGTCAGACAGAGCAAAATTGCTATGTAACTTCTGACATTTTAACATGTGTTAATTTTTTTTCCAGTAACATTGTTTAAGTTAATTCAATCAATCTGTATTTTTTCTAGTCACACTTAGTGCTTATAATATTTTTAGATAATATGTTGATATAATTTGTTGTTATATATACATTTGGCTTAGCCATATATTATCTGTAATGTAATTTGGCTGTGTATATACCTTATGTATGCTTATTAATTGTGCGGTTGTGAGACTGGGCCCTTGATATTAAGTTTAAGAATCAAGTTATACACGTTTTTAAATTGTTATATTTTAATACATAAAGAAGTGTAGCAATTTAAATATGTACAATATAACATCACATGAAACCATAAATACAAAATTCAACCTTGAATATTATGTTGTAATCTCATTTCAGGCATTGTTCCAGATACATGGTATTTACATTTATAATATATTATCCCTGTTTTTATTTTAAGCAATAAATCATTATACTAACTATGTTTTTGCTTACTATCAATCATTCCATGTATCCTCCCAACCAGCATTTTCATCTTCTTCATTACTAGGTACAAAGTTTAATTTACAACTTAAATCTTGATTACTTTCATCTTTTAATAAAACAACTTTCTGTTTTTCTATAACAGGTGTCATATCAGCAAAAAAATCAAAATCATCATCCCTCTTAGTCTGTTCCACTTTACTTTTAATATCCAATTCTGAAATGTCTTTAATTTTTCTTTTTGCGTCTAGACCAGCTTTTTGTAATAGAACAGAATGGTCTTGCTCTTCGTGAGCAGAAATATTACCATGTTGTAAGATATTATTTGTTTCTTGATCATCTTTTACAGAACTATAATCATCCATAGGAACTAGACTACGATTTGTATTTTCCCAATCTTCCCATTCTTCATCGGACTCATTTTTTAAATTTGAAATATATTGTGTACCTTCTATATCCACAGCCTCGCCACCCACAGGAGTAGGGCGTTCATTTAAAACTAATGTTTGATCAAACATAGAATTTGAATTAAATATGTTCTCAGAGCATTGCTGATTCTGTAAACTTTTTCTATTTGCATATTCATCAGAACTTTTTGGTATAGAATCATTGGAGTTTGGTCTGCCATCAGCAAAAAGTTTAGTACGCTTTCCTCCTACTACAGTGTCAGCTCCTAATATTGGAACTAGTTCACTTAAACACATCAGGGTAGCAGAAACCAAGTCATCATCAGTATCCTTTATACCAAGTAGTAGCTGAAAATAAAAATGGATGAGAAATATTTAATATTAACAACCATCACAGATAATTAATTACACTTTTACAGATCTAAAAGAAGCATAGTTATTCTGTAACATGAATGAGACTAATTGGAATCCTACAACTATATGTATTATTATCTACAGTAAATATGCTCATTCTAAAGAAAAAAAAAGTCTTGTATTATTATTTTGTGTAAATGACTTTAATCTATGTCTTCTATACACAACATACTACTTCAATATAATTTTATGAATTAAATATAAAGGGAATTGAGCCTACAATCTAAATACATATGTGAAATGAATGAGGGTAAAGCTGAGTTGTATAGAAAATATTTGTTTTTACCTCTGGTAAAATTTGGTGAGCAAGCTCTTCATGTGAAAAAACATTGACATATTTAGAGAAGTGGTTTAATAACAGCATTCTTATTTGACTATCTCTGACAGAAAATAGCTGTATTACTCTTGGCTTTAAATACTCTTTAAAGATAGAAACACTAAAAAATCCATTTTGTTCCCCATTCTGTGTTCTGTCTGAAAAATAAAATTAATAAAAGTTAATAAAGTTGCAATGTCAAAATGACATTTAATCATGTTCTTGAGTAGTTTTAAATATTATTTATTATTAATAAAATAATATGTCCAGAGTTAGAATAATGTTCAGCATTTTGTAATGAATATGATTTACAGCATACTAATAGTCTTAAGAAATAAAAATATTTACCATTACGGGGTTTTAAAATATATGGTATTACATTCTTTCTCGCTGTATGGTCCAAAAGGGTTAAACGGGAAAGCAATAATCCTCCAAATTGTTTAGCAACAGTTTCTTCGTCATAATATTTTAGGCATTTTAAAATATCAGAAAAGAAATGCATTTTCTCATCACTTCCCTTCAATGGTAAATTACTCAAGAATTTGTATACTGATATAAATTCGTGGTTGAAAAAGTTGTGTTGCAGTATTTCTATCAGATTTGGTCTCTTCTTGCAATCAGAATTTTGCAGGAATTCTCTACAATACTCCTTAAATTCATTTAGATGTGAGACTTCATCTGTGGAAAGAAATAAGTTTGGGCTTTGACCTTTAAATTTTCATATGTACTGGTGTAGCCACTCTTAAAATACTGCATATAAACAAAGAGACAAAACATTCTTAAAGCAAGTGAGGACAAGCCTGCAGTAATAAGAGTTGTATTTTTATATGGTCAAAAAAGACACTTGATCAGAATGTTTTATTAAATTATATATACACATATACATATGTATGCATACCATTATTACATCCCTTAAATACATCTTCCACCAACACTGCAAAGGCGTACTGGTCAACTTTAGTTGTTACTTGGTTAGAATCTTCATTTGGGTCCACAGCTTTATCATACCTTAAATAGTGAACATAACATTTTTGTTGTAATACAAGCCCCTATGCAAAATAGTTCGTTTAGTATCGAAAGTATTGCAAAGCGTAAAATATAGAAAGTAAATATTGGTAAAATAATTAAGAATGTTTCATAAAAAGTAAACCACAATTTGAGGAACGTTTTTAAAGTTTATTTTAACATAACTGAAATTCTTTCATGACTTTACATAACATAAAAAAAAATTCCACCATAGGGTTTCGATCGGCAACAAGTCCGGGCTGTTAGATGGTCATTCGATTGTAGGGATGCTTTTCGCCAGTAGCCACGTCTTTGTTGTACTGGCAGTATGGCAGGAAGCAACATCCTGTTGAAAAATTAAGGAATCTTGATGCAAAAGTGACGGAATAGAGGGCAGTAAAATTTCTTCCAAAATGTTTTGATACCCTGCAGCATTGATAGAACCATCCACAAACTGCATACCACCAACACCTTGTGCAAACATGCAGGCCCATATCAAGGAGACAATCAGTATGAAATGCCTTATTTTTGTTCTGTATCACTTTTTTCTTTTCATCGCCGACTGTCACTTCAAATTTGGACTCGTCACTCCAAATGATAGTACGCCATTGAACGGAAGTCCAATTTAAATGATCACGAGCAAACTTCAACCTCTGTCTTTTGTATAGCAGTCAACAGCGGTTTCTCCTTAGTGGTGTAAAATCTGTAACCCACTCTTTTTAGGACTCTTTTGCAAGTATCAACTGAGACGTCTTTGTGAATCACATCCTTCCATTGCACCGTGAGTTCTCCAGCTCGAGCAAGACGATTACTTTTGATAATTTTCTTCAGGATTCTGTTTTCTACTGCACTTGTGATGCATGGTCGACAAGTTTTCTTCAAACCAGAAGTCATTCTATTCTTTTTATAGTGCTGAACGATAGTTTGGGCTGTAGACCTGGGAAATTCTTTAGATATTTGGTAATTTGATTTGCCAGCATCAACCTCACAAACTATTCGCTTTCGAAGCTCTTCACACACAGACTTCGCCACAACCCAACTGAAATATTCAGAATTTATACTGTCTCACTTGACAAATGACACAGTTACTTGAACAAATTCAAATTATGCAAAATAATTGTACAAAGAAGGAATAATTTTATTTAACTCACCGATAGAAGAACTCTTTTGCATCTATTAACAATGAGACGAACTATTTTGCTTATAACTTCTTCGAATTTAAAACAGGACATGTATAAATTTAAAAAGCTAAAATAGTTTATTGGTTCATAATTAAAAAATGGCATATTAAGTAACGCGAAATGTGATAGTAGAACAGCTTAATTTTAATATTTTATATAGATATACAAAAATAATGAAGTTAGAAAGAATCTCAGAGAAAATTTCACACTAGACAAACTATTTTGCATCGGGACATGTACAAGACTATCATATAAAGTTGTCATCATCACTAAACCATTTTCTTATTTAATCAAAAAAGGACCACTCAACTGAAGTCAAATACATATAAAAAGTACTTCTTTACTATGAGATACCCTACTAAATCTTTACACTACTATTCCTAAAACAGAAATTCAAATAACCTATATTTTTATTGTGTATTAAACTTTTATGGTGTAACATAGTTTTGAATGCACCTTGCACCTAGCACATTTAACTTTAGGATTTACCTGTGAATTCTAGCTTGTTTAAGATATGCTGGAGTTAATTCAGAAAAATTGCATAAATATTGCAGACCACCCAGTTTCCATTGTCCATCACCAGATAAATATATTGAACATATACTTATATTATTGTGAGACACACCACCCTAAAATAAATATTGTGTTTAATAAGTTTATATTTATATTAACAATAAATAAAAATGTATTTATTTAAATTAGTCACTTTTACAAGGTTACTGCTATTGAAGCATATTTAGATTGCATTAAGATATTAAGACATTTAAATATTACTTACTTGCTCATGTAAAAAAACTAATGCCTGTAGAATATTATTAATTCCAATACATTTTTGTAGAGGAGTTTGTGATGATAATACATGTGCTAAAGGTTGCACAAATTCAGTTGCTAAATGGAATGTAGATCTTTGTTGCCAAGCTGATAAATATCTAATAATAAATGGATGCCGATATTTAAGAATATTCTAAAAATAATTGTGAAATTAATAAATTTGAAACATTACAAGTAACACAAATATACCTGATATAACTATCAATTTTGTCTTACATTGCAAAACTTTTCTAGTGGTGATGAAACTGTCCATAATGGTCCCATTATTGTTTCTCCTTTGAAAACAGACACAGATCCATCACCGTTTAAACCAAAATATCGGCAGCTATCTCTAATTGTAGCTTTATAGTGACACCAAAAATCTGTGGTCTCCGTCGGTTTTTCGTCAACTTCTAAGCCTTTTAACTGAGAAGCATCATTTCCCATGGTGACAAATTACCAATTTTATTTCTTTGAGATTAGCACTTCACGCTAGATTAACATGTCACATTTAGCTTAAATTTAAACCCAACCAGAAGCGAATTATATTAATAATATAAATTACATCGATACAATAATATTAATAACTAATATATATTATAAACAAGATATTAAATTGATTGAAATTCACAAATCACAGATAACTATTAATTATTAGTAAGACCAAGACCGCGAGGACGCAAAGTTGCAAACTCAATTTTGAAAATTGCTGTGGTTTCCCAAAAGAAGTGTAGATTTATAGAATTTGAAATTAATAGTATTACATAATGAAATAAGAGAAAACCTTTAAAGAATATAAGGTTTTAACAAGCTAAATTAACAGTAAAATATTTTGGTTACATTTGATACATTGACAAAAAATATTGGTTGTTTGTAAAGTAGGTTTACGATCGAGATGTTTACGTGATAACGTCTTATTGGTGATATAAGTTTTTGGGAAGTAAGGAATTAATGAAGATAACAATTTTTCAAATTTTTTCTTCATACATTCACGGAATGACTGGCAGCGCTCGAGATGAGACGGGAGATCGGTCCGTCTCTCTCTCGTTATACCTGCGATCGCGCTCGTGAGGTTTTGGTGTGACACAAGTTTCTGAACATGTCACCCGTCTAAAACGATTTTAAAGACGTTATCACGTCAAAAACACTAACTAAACAGATGGACAATGACATCAGTTTATGGTTGAAAGATTCTTCGTCTTCAGCGCCAAAAGAATCGTTCTCCAAAGAGTAGAATTCAATTTTTCTACTCGACCGTTACCTTGAGTACCGTACTCAAATGTAAACTGAACTCTATTGACTATAATGACTCCTTTTCCAGTCTTTGATTATTTAATTGTAATTAATTATTTGCATGCAATCAAAAATTAATATCAATCAATACCAAAAAAGTATCACTTCTTACGCGCGTACATAAGTACACGCACCCTTTTTTTTTAATAATAAAAATAAATTTTATACTCTTGTTAGGTACAAGATGATGATGATATTAATTTATCCCTAATGGGAAAGGCAAAGGAAGATCAAGGGCAAGAAGTCACAGCCAGATCTTGTTCTTGGTAATAATTGGAGAATTTTTTTAGTTTTAAAGGCCAAAGCCACGTCTTCAATGTTCGTCTTGTTAGCATACATTTAACATATTATTTACTAAAATTAAAAAAGAAAATGTCAAGTGAAATTTATGTCAATTGTCAAATGGTATCATTAAATACTGATGTCCGAATAAAATAAACGTGATATTATCCATGGAAAATGGCTTCACTTTTAATTAAAAAGGCATATTTGCATAAACCAAATGCTTTAAAAAATACTGTTGCTATAATAAGCAATGCAACACGAAACCGTAATTTTTGTTTCATAATTTATTTCAGTCTGTTATAAATGTTTTTGTTACGTCATTGCGATTATTTTCAGATTGGAACTACCAATACAAACCTGGTCAATATCCAAAGACACCAGAGGAAAGGGAAGCTGCAGCAAAGAAGTATGGTTTAACAATAGAGGAATATCAACCATACCCAGAAGACATGGGATATGGAGATTATCCCAAACTTCCAGACATTGGTGCAGACTCGAAAGATCCACATTATCCCTATGATAACCCTGAGCTAAAAAGAAACTTCAATGAGCCTGTATGTATTTTTCTTCTATCTTTTATATGTTAACAGAGATTAAATCTTTGAGCTTAGAATATATTGCTCTGAACATCCAATGGCTTGAATTGATTTCGGTGTAGGTACCAATTTTTTTCACTCTTAGGTCAGTATAAAAAATTGCATACTTATAAATAATAGACTTCTTTGTTAACCAATTATTCTTGTTTTCATGCTGCTGTAAACCTTTTTCTGAATATTGCATTACAATTCTTTATCTGTATTCTGTTGTATGGGTGTTCTTTGAAATTAATAAAAAAAACATTTACTCTTAAATATATAATATAGTGCAGTAGTATATGTTTTACTATAATACTTTACCTTTCCTTTTCAGTTTCATGCAATTGCAGAGCTAATAGGAGAGGATCGCTATGACATTAGCATGAAACCAAGAATCCCAGTCTGGCAACAATGGAGTTGGTTCTTTGGAGTTATTGGAGGTTTCTTTGGTATATTCTATTACTTAGAAGATTACAAATTTGGTAGACCAGTAACTGCCAAACAGTACCCTCAAGATGGACCCCACTATTTATTCAATGCAAACTGATTTTCAATTGAATATAGCTAATTTAAAACTTAAATTTAATTGCATTATTAGTATCCAAAATAAATAGTTTAAAAATTTATTCTTGTTTCTGTGATTTTAATTTGTGCCTAATTTATAGAAATAGTTTCTAATATAAATATTATTCCAATAATGTTTAAAGATACATACATAATTTACATTGGTGGAAAAAAGGATATTCTTTTGAAGTTAACAACACAAATTATTTTTAATTATAGTAATTTTATTGATCATATTTACTTATATATACTAGTAAAATATTCATCTTCCAAATCATACAAATCAGCAGCTATGTCATCTTTAAGGGACATTAGTTTTTGATCACATTCTTGCTGTTTAGTTCTGAATAACTTTGAGTTTTGTGTAATTGCTTCATTTACAGATGGAAAATCATTAAGAATTAAATACTGTTTAATATCTGATACTAGTTTCATTAGGGATTCTCCAGCTCGAACTGAAATAAATATTTCAAGTAAAAACAAGGCTGTAAAAATATCTAGGCTTTAACTGTCCAAAGGTCACATTTTAAGAAATTATTTACCAGTAAACTGTTTAAAAGTAAAATAATATCTTACCAATATTGGCAGCTCTGACTTGCATTTCAAATGTGTCTTGTTCGATCTGGGTCATTCTATTAAGCTGAGATTCATTATCACCTTTAGCTAACTTTATGATTTCTGTAAAAGTATAGAAAAATTACACCACAATACAACACATTATGTTCGTAAATTTTAATAAAATAACACTTTTTCGCACAGTACCTTCAAAGTTTTCAAGCATACTTTTAACGTCTTCTTTTAATCGAGTTGTATATGATTTAAGTAATGCTTCTTTATTTTGAGGTAAATTACGATGCATTTTGTTCTGACGAAAATGTTTGGTAGTAGATAATATTTGGTTATATTGTCGATCTCTCAAAATAAACAAAGTACAAACATTAAAATTAATATTTAATAACAAATTTTTTATGACGAGGATTTTACTGAACCAACAACATATTTACTACATACAAATTACAAATGTATTGTAAATTTTAATTTTTTTTTATTAGCACCACAGTCCACAGCTTTAGTGCAGCTAAATCACGGGTAAATACAACACAGTGAAAACCATAGACCATCACCCTTAGCCAAACCAAAGTTATTAATCTGTGACCATACCCTGGGTACCCATAGTCATAAGTCGGTTTTCGAAAATTTGTTGAAGTATCATTATGAACAGCTTAGGGGAGAGAGGGGGTTTCCTTGTCTCACGCCTCTACCGTATTTAATGTACATATATTTCTTTTTGACGTTCTTAAGACGTGTACATTGTGTTACCTATATAATGGGGCGTTCCCACGGAGCGTTAATCACGACAGTCAACTACGCTAGTCAACTGTCGTTCGTGACACTCACAAAAGTGTGAATTGATGAAACGTTCACATGGTTGGGGGATTTCGTGCCGTTCACGCTTCGTGTTTCGACTTAGTCTTTTTAGTTTTTTTAACTCCTGACAGAAAGAGCTTCTTATCCAGGAATATTTAATTCATGACTTATTCTCTTAGCTGCGGCGGCACGTAAATCTCTATCACGGTATTCCTCCAAACTTGGGTCATATAACACCTTTTCCATAGAATATAACTCCAAAAAACGCGTAGTTTCACTGTCGTTAAACTTAATTCCACGTTGTTGTGACGACATCTTGGCTTCACGAACGGTAAATCACGACTGAAAATCAAACACGTTTGATCTATCCACGCTTGTGTCGTGCGCCGTTCCTCACGAAAGCAAGTTTAACGCCTATGCGTTCACACAGAAGTGTATTTCACGAAAGCGTGGTTGACTGTCGTGATTAACGCCTCGTGGGAACGCCCCTTAAAGATTTTTGACTTTGACTTTGTAGGCTCTTTTCTGCTTCTGTACGTGTTTATTTTTGTGGTCGTACGTAAAAGTGGAAAATGAAAAAAAATTATTAAATCGAGCGCGTCAGATTTTCTAAGGGGGTGTTAAGTGAACCTAAAAAAAGCTCTCATCTAATAATCTGACAATTTGGATGTGACGCAAACTCGCGGTCATTATATGAATGTGAAAAAAAAAAATCGAAATTTTGAAATACTCAAGCGCGTCAGATTAATATCTACATCGCGCATCAGTTCATCTTTACATCCTAGACGTGATGCCTCATAATCTGAGGATCTGGAGGGATTCACCTAATCTAATATTTAAAAAAAAAATTTTTTTTTAATCATTGAACTTAATTGATTGATAAGCTCTCGAAATAGCAAAAAATTTAAGTGTTGTTCAAGTAGAACTTGTAGTTATTATATAATAATTTAAAAAAATGCTAATAAAAAATAAAAAATCAAAATTAACCGGAAGAACCGGTTTACTTCGACTATATTCTACAATATTTATAAATTTTTCTAATGTTTAAACGTAAATTTTATTTATTTTTGCAAAGTACACACTTTATGTTAATATTACTCATAGTTATATATAATATTTTTAAATTAATATAGGCAGCCGCACGTATTAAACTTTATCGACAAATTTTTCTGACTCCGGCTAATGTGGAAATCGTCAGATTATATATTTTTCGTCATCCTTGAATTTATTTCTTCAAAATAAAAAAAATATTTGCCACGCTCGAGAATGTCGACATGACGTTTGTTTTACAACTTTGCCTGAAGCCCTCGGGCACGCAAACTCCCGCCCGCGGTACAAATTAATGTTCCAATTTGTACCTCGAGTAGGAAAGGTATCAGGCAGGGAGGATATCTGAGTCGCGGTAAGAGAGAGCAAGGCCGGCTTCTCAATCTCTAAGTGGTAGTAGACAGCGTGGATGTTGGAATTGTGCCCCCTAACATTTGTGAAATCTATTATATTTTTGTTACGTTAGTTCCCCAAACTCTTGGGACCGGGTTACCCAAAGAATCTAAAATTGAGTAAGTAGCATCGAATGCATGATTACTTATTAAATATATACCATAAATGATTACTAATTGAGGTTATTAAGCAACAAACACTATTTTTTGTTAAATTATGTATTGATCTTGTTATGTTTCTTAAACTTATGATAGAAAAACAAAATTACAGTTCCTATAAGTGTCTACTTATTTCATTATTTGTAATTTAAAAAAAAAGGATAGAATTTGATTAAAAAAATATTAAAAGCTAACACCATTAATAGACGAGGAAAGGCAGAAGCCACCATCAGCTCTTGCGGACACGAATTTTCGGTTACGGCACCCCGTATTAGTAGTTAGTGGTTCCATGGCGGTTTGGTAGCAATGCAAAGCAGCGAGTACAAAAAAACGATAAAAGCAAAGATTGAAAAGATGTCACTAGCCACTGTTGGTCTGTATGGTGTCGTATCGACGAGTGGGTGCAGCTTGGGTGAAATGTTTTACAAAATAGTATACTTATAAATAAAAAAGCAAATTAGTTGTTTTATTTATTTAGTGTTGTTGGAATAACGAGAAAACTCTTTCAGACGAATAGCATTTATATTAATAAAACCGGTACTATCCTCTGGTGAAAATCCTCCCGCAATATCCATAGACACAAGATCCTTATTGTAGAGACTAGTGGGACTTTTTCGCGCGGAAATAGTTACTGTAATCAAAACAATCTCGTTAATAAAATTTGTATATATCTCGTCTATAATGACGAAATAGCATATAAATGGTCGGATAACTTCTTTGTGGCCTTTGTGGCAAAAAATAAGACGAAAAAAAAGTCATAGATGCCTTACATTATGCCCTAAAACAGAAGTGGCAATGGGCGGAGCATATAGCAAGATACATAGATAAAAGATGGACGTAAAAGATAACTGTATTGACCAAGGGTACGAAGGAGAAGAGGGCGCGAAGGGAAGCGAATGGAGAAAGAGAGCCATGGTCATTGGACAGAGTCAGTTGGAAAAAGCTGGAGGAGGCCTTTACCCGTGAAGGGGTTCCGATCGACAGTACTGAAGATAGCTAGAATATAGGATATATGTAGGATAACAAGTTTAAAATAATGTATAAAATGTAAAAAATCTAAGTTGTATATATCTATCTAATAAGTCATTCATTCTTTTGTCATAATTCGGAAATTAAACGGGCTTTATTATTATTATTATAACTTCTTTGTGTTTCTACGTCGATATTTATTATACAGTCTTGTATAATTTTGAATGGAGTTAACAATTAATTATTCATATATCAGTGATGTAAAAGGTTGGAAATATTAACTGAAATTATTTTATTAATATCGTGTAAAAAAGGGAGCATACCATTGCCTTTAAAAAGCTGCACAGTAACTTCACCGGTGACGGATTGTTGCGACAGCTCTAAGCATTTTCTTGTGTACGTGGCTTCGGGTGAGAACCAGAAACCATTGTATACGAAGTCGGACATTTTATCTTGAAGGATGTTTTTAAGTCTGTAAATTATATTTCCGTTTAATGACAAAGCATTAACAAGAAATGTATTGCGTAAAGTTAAAAAATCAATATGATTTCTTGTTTCATAACGTAGGCATGTTTGTTACAAAGTTTGGGTCCGTCGGTCACTAAATTTGTGCTTAGTAGATAATTGAATTATATAAACCCACCCATTTTTGATCAAATAAAAAAAAGAAACAGTCTTTATTCAAATCTACATTAAAAATGACCGGCTCTCTATAAGTACGGAAATTCATTATGGAATCATGTGCAATGAATCATAATATTAGGTGGTTAGAGGTTGCTCAGAATATTTTTTGCTAAACCGATCTCTAATTACCTCAGAACTTCCCTATCCAAGGCATATGCTTCTAAATCAAGGTGAGCCAAGTGAAGGATGGTTCCAGCGGGAGTTTCATACAGTCCTCTACTCTAAAATTAAATTATGTAGTCACATATAATAACGTCCCTCATAAGAATCGTAAATTCAGCCCAAAACTGGGTGAAAAAGTACGTAAGTCTGTTTAAATGGAAAGTTGCTAGCAGAATAAAACGATCCCATTCATAAACGTGCTATAAGACCTAGGTTCTAAGGATCTTTTAGCACATTAATTTAATTGCAAAATTAAATAAAAAGTGATAAAACATTCAATAGCTATTTGTGACTTATATGTAGTTTCATATATACCTTAAGACCGAGAAATCTGTTTTCTACGATATCTATTCGACCAATGCCATGTTGCCCTCCCAGCTTGTTGAGAGTCTCAACTATCTTCAAAGGGTCTCTTATTATTAAGGACTTCTCGTGGCCGCTTGGAATGTTTATGGTTACCGGTAAACCTACATATTGTATTACTTTGGATTATTATTGTTTAACAAAAATTCGTCAGAATTGACCACGATCCTTAGACTGAACTGAACCAGTTAGTGAGAAATTATTGATGTACCTATCGCATAACTATGCAATGTTAAATTCGATGATTTAATTAAATATAAAGATTAAAATAAATAGCTGGAGCTGTTTTATTTTTTTACCTTTTTCAAAAGTTATATCAATGATGGTAGGATAATCATCTGCTTCTTGAAGATCCCGGGTCATTTTGTAAATTCCTTTCGGCGGGATTGCACCCGGATCCTCTAAAACTCCGGATTCATAGCTATGGTAAAATATTAATGAAATAAATTTAAAAAAACGACGGGTTGCACTCGGTGTGCCGGCAGAAGTAAAAACCTGAATACTAACGTTGTGCATTTTTGATATTTTGGAATGGTTAGGGAATAATTTTGCACGAAATTTATAATTATCAGTATAAAAGTACTACCATTTATGTGGTAGAATACAATATTTATTTATTGCGCTATCGTACACAAACATGACAATTTATATTACATTAAATACGCCGCGCCAGCTATCTACTCTCCATCCATATTACGAATTTTCGATCAGGTCACGTGTCCTGACGCGAGTTTAACATTTTTTACCCATTCCAAAAAAAGTGTACAACACCGCTAAAGACGTTTTTACTTCAAAATCTAAACAATTTCATACTAGCTAGATGTTCCAGTCAATAGACCGCATACACATTAAACTGCACAAGAAAAACAGAAGCAGTAGGTTAAAACTGAGTTAGGTAGTCGTATACGCGTATATGGCGCTCATTGGGGGTGTCAGTACCTACAGAGTAAGAGCCTTCACTGTTTCCGAATAACAATTTCTCTTAATATATTAAAATAATCGAAGCTATTTGGTATATATATAGATATAGTTACAAAAGTTAGATTTGGAAAATTTCGTCCGTTGACTGTTAATAGTTTTCTTACCTAATGTGCATTATATTCTCATCTGTCGACCAAGGTGCTTTAGGCGTAGCTGATACTGGAATTTGTTCCTTCTTCGCAAATTCAAGTAAGTCGCTTCTTCCTTGGAATCTGTTAAAGAATTCCGGAAGTCGCCATGGTGCAATCACCTTTAGATTTAGAACAAGGTTATTATAAAAATTGTAAAATTGACACATGACTGTTAAATAAGTATAAAGCATTTGCATAATGTTTACATATAATCACGAAACAGTATATCGAATTAATAATAGTTTGAAAAAGTATTTTTTTATTATTTAAAAATGTTTAGTAGGTTTGTATACTAACTTTGCCATCAGGCCAAAGTGAATAAACACTTAATTCAAATCTCACTTGATCGTTACCCTTGCCCGTCGCACCGTGTGAAATGTATCTGTAAAATAATAATTAAATTTTTTGGTACTAAATAACTACGTTCGTTTCATTAGTATAGTAGCCTGTAACAGTAGCCTCAAAGCATTCAGATCGATAAAACATTTATAATTATACCTTAATATATTAGTCTTAATTTTTTCATATAAAAACACCTTTTATTAATTGCGCTGTTGTTAAATTACTCACTTTGCTCCCAACTTCTTAGCGGCGTTTACAATTCCAACAGAGATACACGGACGGGCTAAGGAAGTACCAAGATAGTAGCGGCTTTCGTATACCAAACCCATTTGGACGGCCGGGAGCATATAATTAGTCACAAATTCACTACGTAGATCCTCAATAATTACCTATAAAGTTTGAATTTCATTTCAAAATATTTTTTCAACGTGAAGGGTTCACTCAGAATATTCAATAAGAATTCTATTATTACATATATACATATGTTTGAAAATTTGAGAAAATTAGTAAGTACATATTAAAATAACGGTGTACGTTAATATCGAACGGATTTCTAAGTGTCACTCATCATCATCATCACCCTTTTACGCCATGTAGAACATAACAATCAGTATATAGTAAATAACGATAAGAAGTTTAAAGAAGATAAGAGTTTTCGTCTTACATCTTTAGCACCGATACCCAGAGCCTTCTTTTTTGCTTCACCAAAGTTTTCATCTTGGCCTATATCCGCCATATAGCAGACGACATCGTAATTCTTTTGTATCAACCTAAAAACATAAAAATGATCTAAACCCATCAACTAAACGACAATAGAAACTCAAGTTTTTTACATTAACTACATAAAAAAATTGTTTATACAATATTCGTCACGTATGATTTATCTATCTATATAAAAAAAACAATGAATCGCAAAATATGATGCTCAGTGCAAAACTCGAAGACGTCTGGACTAAATCGAGTATTTTCTTTTAAATTTATTTATTTTTCCACAGGTTTTATGGAGAGAAATCAGAAAAAAAATTAATATGTACTTAGGTTTTTCTTCCGGAAAAGCAAACAGGCTCTATGGGGTAGCATAGTAATACATATGTTACATGTGGTATTTAGCTACTAAAATGGTAGGATAAGTAAAAAAACACATTAAGGCGAAACGAAGTTCGCGGCGCAGCTATTAAAATATATTTCTTTTCGCATGTCAAAAAGGAGCACAGTAAAATTATTCCACTAAAATATAGCATACCTTATAATTAATGTTAATAATAGTGTCAACTAAAGCATATGCATACTATACCATTTTAGAATGCAGCTTGTATCTAAACCGCCGGAGTAAGCCAAAATAATAAGGTCTTTAGCCATCGTTGTCCACACCAAACGGAAACTACACTTGAACAGCGACTATTGTAATTAGTCGGTAATAATAAATTTAAATATTTACTTTTCAGATAACCCTATATGGACGTAACTTCGCAATCAAGGAATTTAAAACACATTTACACATTCAAAGCGCACACATACGGAAAGTTACATATCAGTTTAATACTTTGAATATAATTTATTTACTACTAAGTGCTATATAATTACTAAATATGTACTGACAATATATATCTTCATATATATAAATTACGTGTGACGTTGTTTGTCCGCTATGGACTCCTAAACTACCGAACCGATATCAACCTCGAGGTTTAAAGAAAAGTTTTTGAGTGTAATATAGAATATTATATAGGTTGCATTCAAGATATGTACGTTGTTAACTGCCTCACTATTCTAGGTGTTAACATATTCCTCTGCAGATTATGTGGTCTATGGTTCTAATCTCAGGTGGTTCCGAACATAACAAGCAATGTAGATTTTTACAATATAAAACTTCACTGCTTTTTCTAAGCATGATATACCTATAATGTATTTGAAAAGTAGATGTCCTCGCATTTGTGTCTGCGCACACACTTAGGCACATCTTCTGTGTAATCGTCGTCTCAATAAAGATCCGCAGTGATCGGGTTGGCGTGAAAAGTGTATGTCTGATATGTATGTCCATAAAGTGGACCTTTTACAGTATAAACTATTGATATATTTGATTATTTTTTTAGTTTAAGGTTACGTATGTCAAAATAATTCTAGAATAGGTACTGAAACTAAAACATAGTTCCATGCTATAGTTTTTTTTGGCACTGTCTTATTTTAAATTATGATATACCTACCGTAATTTCTTGAGTAAGGATGTTATTAAGGTTTATAAGTAATTGTTTTATATAATTCGTTTAAATACCTGCGAAACCCATCGTCTCTAGCGTCCTATCGACTCATATCTACAAATAAAAACATAAATAATGATTACAAATAAATATTTAATAACATATGAATACTGACAAACTTTATATTTTCAATATTTCTACATAATTGCACAAGAACATTTCTAATTTACAGCGGAGCGAGATACACAATTAAACGCAACATTTTTAATTTCCGCTCGTAAGTTTAAAGTTATTTTACAATCATTATTAACCGTTAGGTGATTGTATGAAGCGTATATTTTATCAATTCTTATTTTAAAATCCACCACATATTACATTTCGTAGAATTGGTAAAACTCAAAAATTACCGTCTCTATAAAAGAAGTATTGATAAAATCTCGCAATTTTTGTCGTATTTTAACGAGAAATTTCTTTTTAATAGAAAAACTTTGGCTCATAAAGTTTTTCTATTACAAGAATGTGCTTGACCACACAATTTATTTTCCTAAACTATACAAATCTGCGACAATTATTTAAAATTACAGCCCTAAACGTTATTATTAGTAAGAATAAACATATTTGCTAGAGATAAAGTCATGTGACTGAATGATTAAATCTATATATCAATATGTAAACATGGAATGTAAACATTGCTATTGCTAAGGAAAACAATTACTTTATTTTTATATTCCGACATATATAAATTTTATGCCAACAACAAATAATGGGTACAATATAACTATTAAATACACTGGAGCCGATTTGGCTACACGCACTAAAATTACCAATATTCTCTTCTCGTGTTCGATTCCCTTCAATGAAAGCGAGGATTCGGTATATAATTGAATACTGTTTCATTGCAGATATATCTTTTATCTCTGAGACATAGAAAGTTTCAAATTTGATTAAATCGCAATATTTTCCATTCTGCCTAGCCAATATCAGTGATGAATAAATTGGCATGATTGTCTTTTAAATGTATTATTATAAATTTACAATTTTTTAACATAATTTTAAATTTATAATAATACATAAATTTAATCCGGTTAAAAAGTTTTTTCTTTAAATGTGTAAAGGTTATGTCAATCAAAGACAATACTATAATTGTCTTTGCACTCAAATTTTAATATTCAGAATATTTTGGGAGACTGTGCTACCAAATCAGTTCCATTGCCATTTAATGTTAATTAAGGTATCAATACACAAACTAAATTACAAATAGATATCGTGTATTATATGTATTCAAAATCTAAGCGATATTTGAAATATGCGATAAACACTTGATTCTTATATTTTATTTCTACTAACAGGAAATGTTATTATGTCACACGTACAACACTTAATTATTTAATGCGTTTAATTTAAACACGCCACTATCTATTTTATATTATAATCATAATAAATTAAGATAAAATAAGGTATACAAGCCATAAACTATAATACTTTTGACGAAACGTAATAGAATGTAAGTAACGGCAACAATAATAAAATCTAAATGTAAAACAATGATTATCTATTCCATAGATAATGTGAAATTAGGAAATCGACATGGGTTGTCAAAATTATGCTTACTAAGTAAACTTTTTGGTTATTATTCAAACACATTATACTCTACATTAATGTTAGGCTCTTTTTACTACGAAATCTATACAAAGCAAGAGATAAATTTAAATATAGAAGCGATCACATTTATCTTCTGTCATATTAATGACTTCATCTTAATATGCAGCCTTAAGCCCATATTTTTTACTAAGACACCACTAGTTTTCGAAACATTTTATATTTCAAAGTAGTATGTAGTACTACCAAAACTCAAAAAAGGCAAATGCAACGAAGTGTTAATAAATAAATAAAACCTTGAAATGTTCATGAACGGAGATGCTTCTTTTTATAGTATACAAATTAAATAAATACATGTATTTCCATATTATATTCGAAGCCATCCTCAATGATTTATAAGCTGTCATGAAATTATTTCATTGGATGTTGAGTTAATATTGACTTGACTTGAATTTTATATGAAATAAAAATAAATTACCAAATAAAACGGATTCGGTCAATTTAAGCAGTGAGAGAGCTGAGGTCTGAGAGGAAGTTGTCGGGCGTAAGGAGATGAGAGGATCCGATAATGACCTCCCAGTTCTTGAGAGCGGCAGTCACTTCATAGGCGGCACGCACCTCTGAGAAACATACACCTGTAAACAAACACTTATTATTATAAATAATCTAATACGATTGCGCTACGCTATTTTTGAAGTTATACTTCTTTAGGCGCGTTATGAAAAATTTATGAGAGTGAAATTTTACGATGCGCGCGCACCGTGACACAAAATTCAGTATGGGCGCCGAAAAAAGAAATAGAATATGCGTGACGTTTGACCATAATGACATTTGTAGTTCCTTTTAAACAAATAAAGCAGTTTTAATTATTTTTTAAAGAAATTTAGCAATACTTTTTCACAAAGACCTATTGTTACTTAGTTAAAAGGTTATGAAACATACCTAGTTATTAAATTAAATTAATAATATAATAAGGTAATTAATAATAACTGTTATTAATATTAATTAATAATTGAATAATATACTAAATATATTGTTAAATTATTAACGCTTAATATTGATTATTAATTATTTAATATTTAAAAAAATAAAGTAACCAAAGAAGTATAACTTCTCACGCGCGTACATAAGTACACGCACCATTTTTTTCAACCTTATTCGTAATTCACTTTAGCTGATGGCAACTGCTAAATTAAACGTACTTAACAAATATTGGTATCAGAGAAAATCTGAATTTTCATATTAACTTTCGTAATGTAATAATTTAAATATTATTTACTCTTCCGTCATATGTCATGATATCATATTTTATGACGGAATTGAATAATATAGACTATTTTTGAAAGTTTGACTTTCATAGTATCCACACCATTATCTATTGGTTTCTTTAACTTGTACCATTATTCTTAAACATAGGAAACAACTATATAGTTTATATCAACAAAATAATTATTGCTTGTAGCCCTGCAATTATGTATATTGCAAAACAACATTATGCATGTGTAAGAATAAATACTGATAATATTTTTATTTAACTAAAACCCTCTTAAAACTTAAATATTTTTTCAAAAGCCATCAAACTTAATGGTTTGACTGTTCTCAAGACGAAATTGAAAGTTAAGATACGAATTAAACGCATCTTAAATATGTACCATATTGTGTAACGTGGAGAAAACAATTAACAAGATGTCTTAGACTTTACAAACCTCATAAATATTTAAGTACAGTGTAAACTGTTTATAACGTCATTGGTTATAACTAATAACCCTCTATAACGTAGAAATTAGTTATATTTATTGGTTTAACCTAATACCCATACATTAATTCTTGCCTCCCTGTATCGTAACCTCTCTATAACGAACAAAAATTGGTCCTTTGAAATTCGTTATAAAGAGTTTACACTGTGCTTTGTATATTTGGCTTAATTCATACCTCCAACAACAAAAACGATAAGTCTTGGTACATTTTTGACAGTCTGTTGCGCTTTGTCCTTGTGCCAATGACCGTAGCGTACACTGGAATAATAAAATTGACCTTCATAAGATTGATATTCTCTTATTTATAATGTTGAAGTTGTTGTGGGCTTATCTTTTTTTTTTAAAGTACAAGAATTAAAACACTATTAGATCACATTGTGTTCCTTAAATTACAAAATCAAACACAAAGAGAACATATTTAAAGTTTTAATTAATATATATATAAATAAATATATTTCATAAACTGCTTTATATGAATTCATAGTAATTATAAACAAGCAAAAAACTATAATAATATATTTTTATATTTTAACAACATGGTCACACTTTTTAGTGTGCCGGTAAAAAAAACCTTACCTAGTAGGTGCTTGATATCCCGAGGTCTGAGCACGTCCAGCGAGGAATGGGAAGTGACGTTGGTCCAATTTGTCATCGATAGCGTCTTCCATAATGTCCTATAAAGGAATTTACATCATACAAATAATTAATCCACAATAATGTTCTAGTAACATGGAATACCTGTCTGACTGACGGGTTTCATAATAGTCATACATTCTTTAGTGTTCTATTAGCAAATTAAATTTATATATTTTTATTAATGCCGCCTCCGTGGCGCTGATGGTGTATAACCGTCTCGAGTTCGATTTTGTTGAGGCCAATTAACACTTTTTACTATTGGCAACACTAGATAACACCATCTTTCATCTTACCTTTCGCACCTATGGTGTCAACAAGGGTGGACTATTTTTATCCGTATAATTCAATAAAACAGTTGTGGCTTACGCGTTAGCCTTTTTATTTCAAGGTCCTAACAGATTTTAATTAAAATAATGTCATGACGGACATTTGACATTTTACCTTTAAAAAAAACATATTATGAAGCGTGGATTAAACAGTAACGACTGAATTTAACCGGGACCTAAAACTTTAGCCAAAATAAACACATGTTATATTGCGATAAGAAACAGACAATCAATACTAATGAAACCACGCTTAATATAACAGATCATATTCTTAATTACAAAAAAAGGACTCAAGATAGTACATGGTACTATCTTAAGTCTAAACACATCACATTTTATAATAATACCAATATAGTTTAATACTTTGAACCCTAACCTTAAGAACTGGAGTCCATCGCGACATCTGGTAAGTCTGTTCAGTAATCCTCTCCTTGCGGGGAACTTGGTACTGCTTCTTTCTGTTGCCCTGTATATGAAAATAATATCATCATTGGTATGTAGGTTTTCTATACTTAGGTGAGTGTAAGCCTGAGTACAAATAAATTTTTCTATGCAATAACCCGGAAATGGTTACCGGATGAAATGAAACCGAACCTAACTCATTGAATCAAAACATTAAATCTGATATTGAAACAAATTAGTAGCTTCTTTTGAGAAATATTTGCATGAATCATAAAAACTTCTATGATGTTTTTTAGTAAAAACTTCGTGGTTGGTTTTTTCTTTTTAATAGACATTATTTTGACAGTTGGGAAAGAGAACGCACGAGTTCGGCAAAGGTAAAGAAAAAGCTCGAGTATGCCCACATCCCGAACGGCCACATTTCCAATACGCCACTTTTTGAGCTAATGTATTAAAAAATAACTTACATCAACGACCACATTCAGTCCAAGGTTAGCCAAATTAAGCAGAGCTTGCTTGTCCGAAGGTTCCAGTTGCGCGTGAGTCACCAGTTTGTTCAAATTCTCTTCAGAGATACCATTCTTCGACATGATGTATAGAGCGATTATACGCATCTTGTCGTAGTTTTTCACAGCCTGTTACACAACACACAACACAGATCATTATTATGGGTTAACAAATTAAGTGTATGTCGGCAGGAAGATAGGAAACAATGTCACAGACTACATCATATAACAGAATTAGTGCAGACTAAATATTTCCGACAACCGCTTCGTATTCGATAATACTGTTTTATATTTAAACTCTGCCTGAAAAGTAGAATATTTATCAACTACTAGGTTTATCAATAGTATATTCCGTAACTTTGAGATGCTTAAGCAAAAATGAAGATATTAAAAGAAATTTAATATATTACCTGATCCAGAAGCACTGGAACAATGCTTCTCATGTGATCCTTTATCTTTTCACCCTCAGCATCAGTTCCCATGGCAAGGTCCTGCAATTTACATAATCTTGAAGAAAAATAAGGACTTTCCAAACTTAGGGTAATATGCAAAGTCGACTATCACTTTAGTATGTCATATATCTAAGTAACATTCAAAATGTTATATATTTACCTACTTATAATTAATTATACAACTACCTTAACAGCTTATAGCCTCGCTCTGATAACATATACAAATATCAACCGTTTCCCTTAGTACGCATTATCGCCACCCTTTGTTAAGAGTGCCTGGTGCCACAAATTCGTTCTTTCTTTAGGGACTGCAAATAACCTTCGTTTTTGCCGTTTTTAAATAGCCGATTGTAACAAATACACTGAGTTCTTGCAGAACACTAGGATTACTAATATTTCCCCGAAAACTTTCCCGAAATCATCCCTGATTGGATACAACAACACAAACAATGTTGGATACATTAAAGGATAGATAGGATAAGTACCATAAGGCCGTTGGTATAAAAACCGTGTAAATTTATTCTATACTCTCATTTTTTATTCCGTAGAATTCTGAGAGCTCTCATTTTTTGACATGTCAGAGATTAGAAACCTTTTTGGCCGGGCACATTTTTCAATTTCGGTACGAGACGGAACATCGGAGTCTATACATTTTATTTTATAGTGAATGTATATGCATGTACTGTGCTCCTCATTAAAAGTGGTTTACGTGATAATTACGTCCCTTTTCATCACAAACAGTAAAAAACGCACAAGTAAAGATAACATTTTTTTTTTAAAGGTTTGCTAACACACGAATTCGTAGACAGCCATCTAAAGAATAAAATTAATATATCCATCTAAAGAATAAAATTAATAATAAAAGTAATTTAAGTTAATTCGATATATTGTTCGTGATATTGAAATATTTGTTATTTTTGTATTAGGTCACTTGAGTAAATAATTATTTATATTTACCTTTTTGTAGGTAAAATATAAAAAAATACTATTGTGTTATTGCCATCAAATGGGTAAAATTTGTCCCTTTTTCAGTTGAGAACTTTTTTAGTAGCAACACTTATGAAATTCAGAATTCTACGGAATGAAAAATCAGAGTTTAAATGCGATCCTTGGGGGCCTCATAGCCTAGCGGTCTTATTAAGTAGCAGCTAGGTGAGGGGTACCGGGTTCGATTCCCGGTTCGAGGGCAAGTGGTACCGGGCGAGTGCCTAAACCGTACATGGAGGATATGATCGAATTTCTAAGGCAAAAAGAACGATTGATAAAAATCTCATACTTGACGCTGGCTAATGCACAAACCATGCCAGAGCCATTAAAAAAAAAAAAAAAAATGCGATCCATCATGATGTGTCAATGTTGTTCATGGTACCTGTTCAACTTTGCACAACTTGTCGACGTAGCCTTGGTAAACCTTCATGCAGTCTTCGGCCAACCGCAAATGTGTCGCGTATTTCGATAACTCTTTTTGGTACTGCGGCATCTTCTTTATCATAAGCGATAGATCCCTCATTGATTGTTTGTCACCTGTTTTTAATGTAATTTATTTAAGCATAATATGTGAGTTTTATAATTTTCAGAGTAAAAATTAAATTTATCCAAAACAAAGTTTAAATAAAAGATTTGGGTGTATTGAATATTAGAAACATTGTGGCCAGTGTGATGACAAGCGATTTCTTCGGAATCGGAATAATCAGGAATGTCAAGAAGAGTTCGATATTATATAAATTATAATGAATATATTAAGCTATATCTTAAACCTTTTTTGTTGTTTTGTGCAGGGAAAATTCTAAAATCTTTAAAAAAAATTAGTATATATTATCTTTAGATTATTTACAGAGATACGATATCATACCTCCCCCCATTCGCTTTGACTCTGTGAATTTCTTCAAGTTCTTGGTGACCGAGGTGGAGACCACGGCGATATGCTGATGACGAAGTTCCACCCAAAGTTCATCGTTTTCATCTAAAAGTACTTCCTTCATCGAACCCGCGGAAGCTTCATACCTTCAAACCAATATAATATCTCAGCACCATTCTTTATCAAGAGTAAATTTTTCAAGGGTCAAAAATCGAAACTACAAGGATTATTGGAAAACACTGTCAGAAGCCTCGCTGTTAAATGCAACGAAACTTTTAATTTTATGACAATAACTGTAAGTAGAATTTGTTTTCAAATTTGCTTATAAGTTAGAAAAGTGTACGTTGTATTATCATAAAGTATATTTCGTTTTGATGAGATACGGTAAACACATTTATAAAATTTTCTTTACAATTGTCGAGGCGGGATCACCAGAGGTCCTAGTGTCCTAGATAAAGTATATCTGACAGCTGTCATATGGATTTCTATCATCATCATGACCCTATTCGGAGCATGAACATGCATCATTTAATAATAAATATATGTCACCGTAAAGTTGTAACCACCGTTAGATTGTAATCTCTCGCGAGATTGTAAACTGTCGAAAGATTGTGAACCTCAACGAACTGTTTAACATATTATTATTCGGTAGATTGTAATCTATCGAAGTGAAACCGTCAAATTGTGAAACAGATCGCACCTCGCGCGCTGATTGGTTGAACAGAATATGCCCATTTTTGTGTGGATAAAGTATTGTGATTCAGAAGGAACTTTTTGGTGAGCTAGATTCGCCGTGTCGCCAGATTTTTTTTTTAATAATAAAGGATGTAAATGTAAAACAAAAGTCGATGGTTCGTTTGCTTGTAATTATACACCAGTCATTATAGACATTCGAAATCGAAAATTTGATAATAATTCCAAAAGTTTTCAAACTTCGGTCAAGTGAATGGTACATTGGGACGACAATAAATCTCATTTTGCAACCTTGTCCGCAGTCCGGAACATTGTTAAAATTGCAATTAAATTAATTTTATGTCTGTATGGTCGTGAAAAAAATTCCAAAACTTCTGCAAACTTGGGGAAGTTTTCGATATAATATTTCATATCACGTATAAAATTTGCAACCAACCTAAGTGTACGGAACATTTTTTGTTATTTATTTTATTTTCGATATATCTGTCAAATTTGAAGAACTTTTGGAACGTTTTCCTTCAGTTTAATAAAGAACAACATTAATTAAATAATGTTCCGTACACTTAAATTGGTTGCAAATTTGACACGTGATGTAAAATAATATATTTAACACCACTCCAACTTTGCAGAATTTTTGGAATTTTGGTCTCAAGAACTAAGCAAATTATCATTTATTGCATTTTTAACAATGTTCCGGACCGCAGAGCAGGTTGCAAAATTTTATAGTTTGTTTTAATGCCACTCCCGACCTTACATCAAAATTTGAAAACTTTTGGAATTATAATGAATTAATTGTCTTGACTGACTGGACTATTAGTCAAACGGAGGCAATGGATAAATCTTTTACCTTATCACGCCTAATGAAAGTATGGTGAACTCCCACATAGTTCAGGGCAGATTTCTGCGTTCTGCTTCAAATAATTTTTCTAATATTACTAGGCAATTTTTAGAGTTATGGTTAATAAAAATATATTTTTTACCTGTACACGTCGTTCTCAATGGGCAATAGATCATAAGCCATAGCCTGAAGGGTGAGCTCATGCAACAAAGGAGATACACAGTCAAAGCCGCGGTCCAACACTAATAGTTGGGACCGGGCCTTTTCTGGTCCTTCACCCATTGTTGGCTCATCAGCCTGTAAAAAAATTATATTTATATAAACTCTGAAGCATATTGCTCTTATGTTTAATGTTGTGGTTGGTATGAGAGTACAGTGAAATAAGTTGTCTTAAGAGAGGATACTCAGACAAATTATTATTTGATGATTCGACATAACTCGATGTTTCAACTATCAAGACAAGCGTTTGCCTGCACTTTGGTGGAAGGTTCAGTCCGGTTTGTGGTGTGTCAATAGGTCAAAGGGTCCGTTGTGCGTAGAGGTACAGTTTTAGATGGTAAGTCACGCCTGACTACAAGCTCGCTCGTCTCGATTTACAAAAGTCTATAGTAAAATGGGTGTAAGCAATAGGGCATGAGCAAGGCGTATTATTGCGACTTATTCGCCATCTACGCAACATCGAATAAATGATTCGCCCGGAATAGCACCAATAACCCGTGGCTTATATGAAATGGGTGGTTTACGGTATCTCTGAACATATTAAAAGGATGTAACATATGGCAATATTCTATAAAAATCTTTATTGTTAATTGTAGCAAAACTAAGCACACTTTTATAAAATTGTCTTACCTTATACGCGTCAAGTTTCTGCTGAATGAGTTGAGCAAGCTCCACATTACGTTCCCAGTCACTGAAATAACAATAAGTTGTTTATACTCGAAATTTCGAGTTTGGTAGTACAAGTGCAATTTAAAAAGTATGTAACTGTTTTGTGTGACAATACAAAAAACAATGTAAAATGAAAAATATATTGTTACTATGTTCCATACAAATTTTATTTCTTACGATTTATAAAAGATGTCTACCTGCGATAGCGCACTGATGGGTACTCTCCGAGAGTGGCGCAGAGAGTAGCAATTTGTTCTGCAATTCGCTCCATGTTAGCATTACGAGTCTGCGTCAATGCTGGGTTGTACATACATTGGAAAGTCTCCGGAGAATCCAATGAGAATACCTAAAACAGTTTACACATTCGATATTTTCTATACTGACTCATCATGTGAAACCAGACATTCAACTGCATAAAGCAAACTCCTATGTTCTTCTCTCAGTTTTAAAACAGATACTTTTGTATTTATAATATTAGAGCTATTGGTGTAGTGTGATTATGTAACTCATACTCATTATTATAAATTAAAGTGTACATTTAAATAAATTACATATAACTTACTAACAATACAGAAATCAGACAATTGTATATTGGTATGTCAAAATTTCAACAGGAAATTCTTAAGTAAAAAATTAACTAAGCCCTAAATTAATAGACCTTAAAAATTATCATGAAATTAAATTGATCAAGATACCAGGGATTACAACTTCTGTATAAACAGAAACCCAACTAAAACCTATTGATTGATCTGTTAATATCTATTTGCGTGAAGTTCTAACTACTCAAATAAACAAAAATCTTATTTAAAAAGATATTTCACCTGGCTCTCATATGGTAGGAAAGCAATGTTAATTTCCTTCAATGTTTTAATTTTTCTGGCTGCTGTGGACTTGCAAAGTTCGTTGAACAATTCCTCAGGACACACTTAGCAGCGTGCAAAATAATTCAACATTACATATACCTTAATGATTGTTACTATTCAATTCTATAATCACCACAAATCTCAAATGATAAATATATTATTAAATAATATACAGGGTGGCCAAAAAGTCGTGGATCAAACGCAAATAGGGGATAGATGAGGTCATCAGCGGCAAAAAATTGTTCTACGGGAGGTCTCTAAGGTCAACCCCTGCAAAGTTATGATTTATTTTGCGTTTTATAAGAAAATTGACTTTTTTTACTAATTCTTATTAAAATTCGATAAAATCTACATCCTGTATCTTTTTCATAATATCCACTAGATTGGTACTGATGAGTTCTTGCTTAACCCATACTATTTATAGTTGTTTATTGAGTGTATTGAAGATAATATTAAGTTATACGATTTAATTTTTTTTCAAATCAAAACTTTTTGTTTACTTCGGACCCCACTGTGAAAAAAAATTACTCTACCGAAAAGTGACCCTGTATTACAAGTTTTGGCGCATTTAATATGGATTCTAAAAAGATATTACACATGGCCATGAGTTGCTCTAATATCTTTCTAGGACGAAAAAACAACAACGATTCGGACTTATGATAGATTATTTATCTACATGGGACCAGTACTGTGTGAATCGGACTAGATTCAAAAAATTTGACAGATGGCTGGAGGTTTACGTAGGAATTTGATTAGACGGTACAGATTAAGTATTATGGTCAGAGTCAGGAATTTTGAGCATATTTTATTGTGAAATATTTTGTTTCATACAAACAACCATTGAGAAATAATTGTTTTAATACAATTATTATTTCACAATCGTTGTTTGTAATTCTTCCTAGAAAGATATTAGAGCAACTCATGGCCACGTATAATACCTTTTCAGAATCCCTATTAAATGCGCCAAAACTTGTAGTACAGGGACACTTTTCGGTGGAGTAATTTTTTTTCACAGTGGGGTCCAAAGTAAAAGAAAATTTATGATTTGAAAAAATGTTATATCGTATCACTTAATATTATCTTGAATACACTCAATAAACCACTATAAATAGTATGTCTAGCGCAAGAACTCATCAGTACCAATCTAGTGAGATAGATACAGGATGTAGATATTTTCGAATTTTAAGAAGAATTAGTAAAAAAAAGTCAATTTTCATATAAATCCAAAATGAATCATAACTCTGCAGGGGTTGACCTTAGAGACCTCCCGTAGAACAATTTTTTGCCGCTGATGACCTCATCTATCCCCTCTTTGCGTTTGATCCACGACTTTTTGGCCATCCTGTATATTATACCTTCGCAGCCATTAAATTTTTATTGTATGGCTTATACTATATATTAAATAAGTAATTAAGCATTTACTGATTGAGTGAAGTGTATGAGAAATCATACTAACAAAATATTTACCAACTTAAGATTTATGTTGATGTGACATATAAATAAATATCTGGGCTATGTGATTTAATCAAGCAAAATAAAACAAACCTGTTGTTCATAAGGTATATAAGCTATGTTGATTTCCTTTAATGTTTTGATGAACTTAGCTACGCGACTACGGGACAATTCATCAAATAGTACATCAGGACAAGCTGGAATGAATTTAAAATGAAATGCAACTAAAATCAAAATTGAGTAAAGTAAATAAGCATAAAAGTATATTTAAATAGAAATAAGAAATAATATATAGGGAATAGTTTAAAAAATGGTAAAGGTGGAAATAGGTTGATAGGTTGGAAATCGGTTTACTACATCTCCCATTAGGTATAAAATGCATATTTTCATTGTTTACCTTCAGTAAAGAACACATGAGCAGCCTTGTACATAATACGATTTCCAATAGAGAAGTCATTTATTAAGGCATGCACAGACTTCTCAGAGGGAGTTATCAAGTAAATGCCATCCATGGTGTATAAGGGTTCTCTCTTCTTGTGAATGTCTTCTACCACTAAAACAAAAATGTATTTTTTATATTGTATTACACTGATAGGATACTATATAACTACTCTATCGCCATGTTATAATATTTATATATAAAGTTAACTCAATAATAATTTATAAATGCCATATTGCCAAATATACATACAAGTAATTCCTTCAGCAGAAATGTCATGCATTTTACAGCATGCAGACACCATCCTCATTGACAATTGGTCTACAATTAGGATCCTCCATTCTACCTTTTGATTATCTTTTCCCTTTGGCCTATAGCGAATTACTTCATTCATGATCTCTGTAATAATTTTAAACATGAGTAAACAATGTATATATTCTACATACTGTCTATAACAATATTCAGGTTGGCTGGTGTGATACAATTATGATAAGGTATGTTTATAAATATATCTACATTAAAAATCTCATAATGTTATTAAATGAAGTATATCTAGTTGTGTGCAATCACACTTTAAGATATTTTATTCATTGTAATGAGATCACAAATGACCTTTTAAAAACTATATTTATAATTTAAAATTGCATACAAAGTGGACAGTTCATAAACTGCAGAATGACGTTTTCGTTTGCCACCATTCCCACCCCACTTTGAGGTGTCAAGAAAATCAATAACCACCTACTGTAGCATGAAGTCAATATGTATTTCTATTTCTAGGAAGAATGAAGATATGATTTAAAGTATAAACATTATTCCTTGTAAAGTTAAAACACAATAATGTACGCAGTGAAGTATTAAGGTCTTTTTATATACTTCTTTGACCTATACACGACGAAATTTCTGTTATACAATTCATGAATAAATTTAATAATAATGTGAATTAAAGGTGATATTTTGTAGTAAAATTATAAATTAAAAACATCATCTTAAAAACCAAATCTTAGTCATCAACGATGTGGGATGGTCTAAATCGATGTTACTCAGCCATTTATTAAACAATGTTAATGTACAAAATGTCAGTTTTACTTACTCTGACCCACAAGAGCTTTTAGAGCCATTTTAAAGAGTTTAAATATTTACAGCACAGCACGATAAAAGCTTATTTCTTTTTTTGGACAGAAATAGTTGATGATTATTCCAATATCCGAACACAAATTGTATTGCACTCTAACACAAATTAAGAATTGAGAAAATTCTCAATAAGGTAGTCAATTGCTAGAAATTTTACACTTGACATTGACGCATAAAGAAATATAATGTCAGCTGTCGGTTGACATTTAACTTAGACTAAGTATCTATTAGATAGAGTGTATGCCACATGAGTTAGATATACAAGCTTGAAAACTATGTTCGATTGATTGGATAAAGTGAGGCAAATTCTAAAGAAACCAGTACTGCCAAAGGCCATAAAATCACGTACAGCCGAAATGACTATTACAGAACATATATGGTATAGGGCTACCGGAATCTCAGAAATGGACTCATAAAACAAAAATAAAAAAATAGATTTTCATATGGCAAAATCAAAGTACGAGATGTACTCGAGACTGGTCCTAAAGGTAAAAAAAAAGTACGAGATGTGTCAACCGCTGCTGAGATTTTGTGACTAAAGTTTTTTGCCTTTCCCATTAGGGATAAATTAATATCATCATCAAGAGATTTTGTGATTTTCGAATCGATAGAACACCCTTCATATTCATCTCTAGATTAACTATTTCCGCGATTGAAGGAACATTTTAGCGGCCGCAGTAGTTGCCGTAGTAAACGATTTTTAAGGTATCAGGGAGAAGGTTTTTATAAGGGAAATTGAGCTTTAGATAATTCATAATAGATATAAATGAAAAATAAAATAACATTTAATAGAAAATAATTACGTCATTTTTGTATTGAATATCCCTTAGAGACACCTCTCACTGACACTTTAAAAATATATGTTAATTATTAAATTAAATCAAATAATTAATTTACAGTTACACGAATATTTTAAAGAAAATGGTTATACTATATCACGGCGACTACTGCGTACGCAAAGATGTTCCTTTAACCGCGGAAATTGTTTATGTAGAGGTGAATATGAAAGGTCCATTAATTCCAAGCCAGCTTTTTGAATGGCTATCGCAACTCTGGACTTGGCGCGGGGGCATTATAAACGCAGTAGCTTGCGAGTTTCCTCAGGCAACTTTGTTATTTGTCAGCCCCTAATCTTACCGGCGTATGGAATTGCCTTAAATATCTTCAGAATAGCAGATCACGGTTTTTTTGTTTTCGGGTCATAATGGGAAACCATGAGTCGTACATAGTTATGAATCGAGCCAAAATTCGGTCAAGATTTGATTGTTGTAGGAAACCTAAGTAGCTTAGAGAAATTCAGTCTCAAATCTTCATTTCTTCTGCTATAAAACAAACAGTAACACGACGGTCCCCAATATTTAAACTTTTAATTATTTTATCAGTCTCTACCGATGTAGGGCGACCGTTGCGAGGTATGTCGTTAATAGAAGATCTTCGCTTGACCTCATCATACCAACGTACAACCATATAATATGGAGGAGCATGAACCCCTTATGTTGCTCTCAAGTCTCGATTTACCAGTTTCGTAGTAGTACATATTTTATCATCGCGCGAACTTCAATTTTTTAAGAACACGTTCCGTCGACGCAAAGAAATGTCTTCTATTTAAAAAAAAACAAAAGAGAATGGATTGCTTTTATTATTATTATATCTAACGCCTATATGCCTGCCTAAGTGAACACCTCTTGTAAATATACGTGTATATCTGTTCAAAAGTTTTATATTGAAGCCATGATATTATAATTAATTGTTTATTACACAAGAATACTAGTATTAGAAATAATATTACTTATATTATATGAATTATGCACGTAGGTTGTATATATAATTTACAAAAAAATATCTCAATACCATATATTTTCAATATGCGGCCTGACTTATTCACAATGCAACCTCTTCTGCATACTTATTTATATATTCTGTCATAGTTAAAAAAGTTTTGAAGTACTCTTCAATGGTTGAGTAAGTACTAAAAACATTCATAGTTTACTTATAAATAAAGCTAACTAAAAAAAAAATTAAACATAATTTACAACATATACATCAATAATTAGTTGCGCGTATTTATGAACTTTAAATTATATTTTGTCAAAATTGTGCTATTAATATGAAGCATCTATAAGCTCATCCAATAGGATCTATCGGACCTATATTGGTAGCTTAAACTATGAGTGGGAGAAAAGAATTGGAACAGCATAATATTAGAACTGCGCGCGCATTTCATCAGTAGGGTAGCTGATGATAGCCACGTGGGAGGGTCAATACGAGATGACAGAGAGATGCTATGATAGAGCTGTTTCTTTCTCGCATAGTCGAGCAACCATGGCGAAAATCAGCTCGTTCTTCGGTGGCATTCGGACAAAGTCGCGCTTCGCTAACGAATCACACCGATTCACATATCACAGATTAGACAAATCACAGTTCAGTTTTTTGTAAGCTCTTTAGGTGGTGGATGTGAATAATGTTGGAAGAACTGTTTTGTCACGTGTGCTAGTTTTAAATTTCAAATACTTATTTTTGTTGAGGTGATTGTTTTAGTATTAAGAAGTTGAAAACAGATATTGCGGCCACTTTAGAAATATTTTTTAAATTTTCTTATTAATAATATACATCCAAAACATCTCTTTTTTATCATATGTGGGTATAAATAATACCTTTATAATTAGTTTCCATTTTTAATTAATTTTAATACAATATTTTTATTTACTTTGTTTTTAGGGCCATTATTAGTAATGGTCTCACTGTTTGTGGTTTTTCAATAACAAGTGAAAGTGTATCTTTGTTTTAGTAGGTTGAAACCTTTGATAGTTGATTTAAAACTTTCCTAACGATAGTATCGGTGATTGTAAATTTGTTGGTGATGCAGTGCGCTTGCAATTTTTTAGCACTGAATTTCTAAGAGACAAGATGAATGATGATATAAAATTAGTCATCGTATACCCTTGTCGAGCTGAAGGCTGGTTAGACAGATGCGGTAAGTAAACACTTAATTATTTTGCATACAAATGTATTTTATTCGTATTTTTACATCAATACCATGAGTCAGGTCGATCAAGCCTAGGAAGCTGTTGAATCCAATACAACGTGTATGTAACAACGGCCTTCAAAGGATTGCCTATTATTTTTATTATCTGGCTTATACTTATGTAGCCAGTAGACTAAAGTACCTTTATTGTCTTTATGATGATGGCGACTTTTCGGTACTTAAGCCTTACTAATTTTCATTGAAAAATAGTTCTAAGAATACATTCTTACAAGTTTCGTAAGTCGTTACTGCGTAACTACGTGGACAGACCTTATGCATGAAGTTTATTAGGTACCAATTTAATATTTTAAAATGATATTTAACATTGTAGAATAGCACGAGACGGCTTACATTAAGAGTTATTCTAGGGTATAAGAAACTATAAACTATTAGTGCCTTATATCATATTGTTTATTATATTTTTTTATTTAACCGTAATGAAAGGAGGCTTGGATTTCTACTATCAAGTTCCGTTTCGCGTTTGCTCTCTAGCTATCTTTATTTAGACATACTAATAGGTAGGACATCTTTTCCACTTCGCCATAACATGTTAATTCCATCCACATACGGTACATGCGCACTTATTTCCAGAAATGGCGCAAATAAAACTTCTGCTTAATTATTTAGTAAAATGGTATCTCTACCTGTAGTTACGTAAATTAGCTCTTCTAATAGCCCCTAATACTTTAAATTGTCATGAACGTATTTTTACCTGAATGGATAATGTTAACTACAGGCCAGTGGCTTTTTAGACAGTATGCCCAATGAAGCTTACCTACTATAAAAGCGTGTTTCAAAGTAAATTGTGTTCTGAAATCCACATCCCAATTAATACTTCTACCTCTATTTAAATTTAAGCAGAAAAATATGCATCTGGTTAAGTTTCCGGTTTAATTCAAGGTTTTGAAAATCTTATTACTTCGCCATGTTTATTATTATGCTGGAATTAAAAGGCGAAGTTATTTTCGATTATACTACTTCCTTAAATCTTAAGATACGAAATATTTAGATCAATTTAGAAAATACATAAGAGTTTTCTCTCACTTTACATGACTAATAGATGAATAATGCAAGAAAATCCACACCCTGGTCGTGCCTTGAATGAGTAAATGTTATTCGTGTTTCATGATGCATATAACTCAGGATTTACATAAAAAGTGAAAATTTTCTCGGAATCACCAATGGAAGAGTAAATACCAAATCACTTAACGTCAATGAATGTTAACGTTTTTCTACTTTAGTACAACAAACACAATCAGCTAACATATTTTTAGTTTGATGTCTTTTAGGACAACTATTCGTATATATTTTCTAAAGCTTATATAACACTTCTGCCCCAGACAAAGACACCAGCCCTTGATCTGCTACATGTTTATTGGTGGCTGCTATTTTTTTATTTTCCAGAAAATTCTTTTTTAGGTTTAAGGTGGTAGCACGGATAGTCCGTGTAAGCCTGGGATTGGGAATGAATCAGCTTTAAATTAAAAAAAAAAGTAGTTGTACTATGAGGTATGTGTCTTACATTTTATTCAATGTAAGCTACACGTACAAATTGACGTGCTCCAATGGTGTGGGGACCGTTAGATTGTAAGACGTGCCATGCCTATAAAGTACATTCTTATAGAAAAACTGTTTAATTTTGTGTTATTTCAACTTTTTTATGACTATTACCAACAAGTGAAGAATTGGAAGTCATGTTTAGTTATTAAATTGAATTAATTACTTACGCGAACCACACATAGTAAGTGTCGTCATCTAAATATAATATAAGTCATCTAAATTAACCTGTACTTAAGGGAAATTATTCTGTATTTTATGTATCATGTGGTACATTATAAAGTTAAGCGAAAACACTTAATAAGTGCGAGGGAGAGTGGCAATATCGAGGGTGCTACCGTGCTTGTGAGGAGATAATTATGCCTCCCGGGGATGTCTGTTAGGTCATTCCAGGCGTTCGCTAGGGGTCGACGATAAATCAGGATAAGTATACGATCATCACTGAAGCTCCCATTAGTAAATTAATTGCTTAAATTTAGATGTCACAGAATGGAAGTGGGTTTAGATCGCTTTAATAATCCTGTCTCTAGTTAAGGTCAATAAGTTTTTTTATCGGTAACACTGAGTATCTTTACATCATGAGTAGCTTTATTGTAAGGGGCGGCGATTGTTAAATATAAACTAATATACTGCCCTAAATCTATCATTAATAGGTCTTAATAATTAATACTCAATTACTATATTAAACAATCAAATTTTTAGAGTCTAAATTACGTCATTCAAACGGTACAATAAAATAGCATCTGAGTACCTCAGTAATCTAATAGTATTGCTTCTAAAATAACGTTTACATCACGTAAGACAAATTAATATATTTATTATTAGTTACGATTCGATATAGTCTGTGGACAACATCAACATACAAAAAAATCTCATGCACAGAAGCAATGTATGTACGAGTCACATAACTTTTATTAATTTGTGTTTAATAAAAGTATTATGTACAATATTTTTCGTTTCGATATGACAAAATATGTTAGCAAAAAAAATATAGAAAAGCATTCTTCGATCGTAACACAGAATGCACAATGTACACACCTATACTTAGTTACATCATGTAAGTTCCATTATTGTGTAATACTAATAAGTAAAGGGAAACCAACCTGTGTCAATACGATATACAACTTTCTGTTATTTTTACATAGCGACACCTTTTTTCTTTAATTGCAATTGAACGAGGTTTAAATTTGGTTCGGTAAACGTAACGGTTACAAAATTAGTATTATTACTGCTTTATCTAGGCAAGGTGAGAAATACCTAACGCTATTCGTGTTCCATTGTTTCATAGAGATACTTTGAGCTATTTTTTTAGGGAAAATTTTCAAACAATGTTGTTATAAGTTTTCCAAATATATAATGTTAATTGTTATCACGGTTGTTTACCTGATAAAAATATTAAACATGTAATAAATACATTTTTAAGTGACAAAAATGTATTCAAAATCAATAGAACTTCAATATTGCTACAGATTTGTTATAATTACCATAAATTGGTGAAATTTATCAAAAATTTAATCTGTTTCTCTGAAAACGCGAACGAAAACATTAAAAAGTATTTTGAACTTTGGCTCGTTTTGTTGGTTGAAAATTCCTCACATGTATTTTTTTAACATTACTAGTTTAACTCATTGAAATTGTTGAAGCAACGCTACCCGTATTTGGTGGTCCATTATTCAATTATATTTGAGAGGTCAAATACTCCCACGGTCAGCTGTTCAGTGTTTATCAGCCGATATGACCCTGCATTGCGTATTCATTGTTTCAACGCAATTGGGAATTGTATAAATTTTTTACAATGCAATCGATTAATTACTGTAATTAGGTTGAATATGGAGCAACAAAATTGACTGGCACAGATATTAACGAAAACAAGTAATTTCGCATATGGATTAGCTTTAGGTACCTACACACAAATTACGGTGATACATTTTAAAATTTCTTAGTATAATAATATCCTTTTAAAATATTTACTGGTATTTTTATTAGTTTATCTTAATTAAAAAGCTATGCAATGGCGAACAATCAGCGTAGCTGTTCCATCTAAAAATAAGTTTTTGTCCGAGTATTGGCGCTCGAGCGATGTTTTCTTTTTATTTCCCAGTGGCCTAGCTGTCGAATGTCAAGACAATGAAAAGAGCAACGTCATTCTATTGAAAACTTTCAATATTCAGATTGGCTTCTTAAAAAATAGGACGAACGCTGATAATGTTTAAACTTACTTGTTTACCGTTCGTCTAAATAAAATAGAGAATTTATGTCTACCTCGTCCTTTCAAATTTCTAACCTGGGCTTATAGAGCTCAATCATGACCTGCGATTTTGGGCCACTCGAGACCACTCAAGACCCCAGCCTTGAACCACCGGCCAGTCTACGGTCAACCCCAGACTCTCTCTCAATCGTTCAGCAGCCTCCTTCTGCAGCATTACATTGCTTCTGTAAGCAATGTAATGCTGCAGAAGGAGCTAACGCTGGAGACCGACTATGAGGCCTTCAACCTAACCTAACCTAATCTAATTCACTGGGAACTGAGTCATAAAGAACAATAGAAAAAAATTTGGAGCAGTTTTAAGATGGAGCCATGATTCGACAATTTTACCGAAATAAAAGTTTACATTACCTTGGTTACATATTTAAATATAATTACCGCATGCTGTGTTTGCTTCATAAGGGTGTGCAATTAATTTCGTTTTATTTTCTACGATGTAAGAGTTTATTATATGGCCCGTTTGAAATTCTTAAACCCACATAAACGGGAATATATTGTATTAATCATATATTTCTACATTTCGAGTCCTTCAAAATTCGTGGCTAGCGGGACACCGTCTCATCAAGTTGATAAAACTAACTATAATATTTGGATTACAAATACACTCTATTGCCAAATTTTGCCATATTATCGTCATTTACGATCGCATTGGTATTTGCAATATCCCGCTAGGTTTTTAGAAAAAATACTGATTGTGCCGATTAGCTTGTCATACTTAGGACTGGATTAGCACATTTATATAAACACTTCTGAATACTTAAACCACAAACCATCAGCTTTAAATAACAACCTGTATAAGGTACGCATGGAGAAAACAAATTTCGTAATACCGACCTTTTTTATGTAATGTGTTTTCGGTCAAATACCAGTACATTACAACTTTCTCTAGCCTAAAGACATAGCAGTTGAAAGGATACTTGATGTGCTTCCTCTGTAGAATAAGTAGATTATTTGTTATGTTACAATCCATCCAGAATTTAAAGAACATCGGTCATAGCATAAAAGCAAAACCTTACGGAGAATATTTTCCTGCGGAGTCTTATACTACTTCAAATTACTTTGCCAAATCCGTTTCATAGTAAATATTCACATAAACAACAAATACAAAAGAAATGTCTTTTTTATTCACATCGCGATAAAAAACATTGAAATGTTACCGTTATTTTATGACATGTACATTTATGTGTACTATTTAATATTAATAATACGATATTTTAGTTGGCTTGGTTCAGTGGAGCGAGTCTCAAGAGACTGGATGACATTCTCTTATTACCATGAGAAAAATTGACTTCGATAACATGGGAAATTTACTAAATTAATTTTCGTCACGGTTTTATTCGGTTCTGAAAAAAAAACTTAGCATTTCAGTATGTATATAAAATATATTCTGTAACTGAAATGTTACAATGTAAATACTTCAAATTAAAGTTTCTTTTCCAGTAGATTGTAGAGTTAACAATGGATCAGAATAAAATGGTGATTTCATGCGAACTTCCAACTTAGGTCGTTGCTCTGTCAACGGTTATTGACATGTAAATAAGTTTAGTGTACTTAGGTTTTTTAGTTACCAAGATTGAATGTAATAATTCGATAAATCATAAAACAAATTAATTTGTTACGAATAAAAATGAAAATCTCAACGGGTAAATATTTTGTGCTTTTTACTACTGTATAGGACTATAATATGCTACTGCGTTAATAAAATTTAAAAAAAAAAAAAGATTACGAAAGTACAGCAATTAGGGAGTACGCTTAATATTAATAGGATAAATAAAAAGATTATATATACAGTCAAACCAGGATAAGCGAGAGTTCAAGGGAGCACAATCTCATTCTCGCTTATAGAGGTTTCTCACTAACCCGAGTTTCTCGTTAATGCAGGTACATGGGTAGCGTTTCTCTCTTATAGAGGTAAGGAGGAGAAGTACGAATATAGTAAATATGTAATATGATAAAATTATGTCCATAATGTGCACAACATATTATGTACATATATATTTTATTTTATTTAGAACTAATTTACACTTAAAAACCGTCAATTTCGTTTGGGTTTCTGTTTTTGTTTTTTAAATGTTTCTCTCTAACTCATAAATTTTGTCGAACATTGCTTGATCAACAAACGCCGCGCCACGTTTTCAAAGTACGGATGGGAATCGTCTCCAACGCATTTAAAGTACATAATATAAATAAATAAAGCCCGACTGTCGCTTATAGAGGTAAAGATATGTAGCAGTCTCACTTACGGAGGTCCATGAGGGAAAAACGACTCTCTCTTACAGAGGTTTCTGTTTCTCGCTAATAGAGGTTTTGTGAGCTTAAAATAACGGTTCCCGGTTATTACTCTCACTTATAGAGTTTTCTCACTTATCCAGTTCTCACTTACCCAGGGTTGACTGTATATGTATACAAATTTGGAAAAAAAAAATGTTTTTTTTCAAAATTACGCAAAAACTACGGAAATACGTTGAAATATAATTAAAGAACAAATCCTCAAATTAAAATGTTAATTACGTCCGTGTTATAATTTGTATGTTGGTAGAACTGGTATATTATCTCGAATCAAAAGATTTGCTTTAAATTTTCAAGATCTCAGACTTAGTCATCAAATCTTAATATTGTGTATACTGGAAAAAATACACAAGAATAATGATATTTTGAAATTTTGAGCAGGTTAAATTATTTTTAATGTGTTAATAAGTTTCCGCTAAGATGGTTACAGTTTAGTTGTAAAGGAGAAATAGTATTTATATGTCAAAGAATTAGTCTCCTCTAACTTCCACGATTTTATGTCACGACTTTCATGGCTTATTGTTGTTTAAATTCATGAGAACTACACAAAACGATATTACAATGAGCGGGCGTGCATTTTTCTGCCCAGTAATTTAGATTGCAAAATACAGGCAAACTGTTTCCATGGTTGACATAAATGCAAAGCGTAACTGAAGCCGAAGCTAGACAACGGGCTTTTTACTCCACCCTCAGCCCTCGGTTGCATTGTGCATGCCTACAGGGCACCCTCGTTGCCATGACAACGCCTATTTCTGCGAATTATTGACAGACGCCGGTCCAGACGCTTCCCAACCCCTACTGATGTGTCGATATCTTCACTATTCATTTGCAAAAATAATGATATTAACATAGGGGAATATAATGTAGGTTGAGGCTAGATTCCTAGTACTAATACGTTTTATTTAACACAATAGAACAAATAGCAAAGAAGAAAATTGCATACCTAATTCAATTATCAAACGAGGTCACACCGTTACTCAATGTC
This sequence comes from Pieris melete, assembly GCA_963693345.1. Classification (NCBI taxonomy): domain Eukaryota; kingdom Metazoa; phylum Arthropoda; class Insecta; order Lepidoptera; family Pieridae; genus Pieris; species Pieris melete. The sequence continues at coordinate 1,951,276 of CAVNZK010000002.1, read as the reverse complement.
TACCTGTAGTCCGATCGTATGATTGTCGTAAAGAATTTAATTAACCACTTATTATTTTTAAATTGGCATTTTATGAGCTAATGCTATAGGCATGATCAATTAAAGCACATTAATGTACGAGTTGTATACATTTTCCTTCTTATTATGAAAATGGGATAAGAATAAAGAAATAGTTTATTTCGCTTTCATAGGCATACATAATATAGAGAAAAAGTACTGAAACATAACCTATCTGCAGAACTTTTAATACGATGGGCGGGACATGGCGTATAGTAGTTCTATAAATAATCTCACCTTTTATAGTGTTCATCTAAATAATGTCACTCTTAATTGAGGACAGTTAAGTGTCAACTGTCCTTTAAAATTTCTAAGTTGTTTGTAATTAAGGTCAACTGTTGGTAGAGAACGAACAACCAGGCAAGACGATTATCATCGCTTGTTAAACTTATTCGGCTTGCCTGGAAGATATCGCTTATTAGCGACATGTTTGCTCTATTTTTAAATTAAATGATTTTTAAAAATAATCCTTCCTTCTTTCCTTTAAACGATAAAACGTTTTTTATCGATTAACATCTTGCACATGACCTACAGTCAAATAATAACATAGGATGCAAAAAATTAGTGCTATTATTCATCCGCAAAGGTAAAACACAGTTCCTGTAAGATATTGTTATATTGGGGATATTGAAGACTTTTTGATTCTGTCAAGGCAAACAGTATGTGCCTTCTATTACCGAAACCATTATTGGTTCACTAGGAATCGAAATCGAACAGCCTGTTACCAATCAAAGTCCCATAGCCGGTTAGGTGTACAATTATGAGTATATATCATTTAAACGCTTCTAAAAATGTACTAAATAACTATTGATTTATTAGAATTTTTCAGCAGACTATATATGTGTTAACGTTCCGATTGAAGTCGGTTGCCATAACAGCGATAAACAAAACAACAGGCGATGTAATTCATTATACGTGATGTATTGATATTGATTTTTTTATGATATAAATTATCAGGATAAGAATATAATTGATTAGTCTATTTTAATTGCGGTAGATTAATTATGGGGAGCTGTTCTGTATATTAAAACCGAATACTCAGACCGTATAGGTACGGATTTACTGTACACTAACGTACCTATATATATTATATGTATATGTATATATTGCCTTAAGTGTTAATGTATTTTTATAGTCTTTGTAAATTTGTGCTATTCATTTGTCTTACTTAAAATACGGCGCTTAATGCATGACAGATGAGAAGACCGATAGTGGTAATGTTATTCACATTTATATGGACTTTTATTTTATTCTTCGAGGGTCATTGTAGGTGAATATAAAAATTACAGAACAGTTATTTCATTTCATTTACATAACATTACTAAACTATGTAAATGAAAGTGTGGAGATTTTCTTTTAGAGATCATAGTTGTTTTAAGACAAAATTATTAATTCAAATAAATTTCATTTTAAGTTATATAAAATAAATGATAAAGGTTAGTTTTCTTCAGCACACTACAGTAAACAGGGAACCTTATATCACGGAAAACATTTACCTTTCGCTTTGAGATAATGGAGTCCTCAAGCCTGCCCTCTTTTAACAACCCTATGCGAAACTCCCTAAACGAAAAAAGAAAAATGCTTTCGTGAAATTGAAATGCACTCTATATAACCTTAACATCATATGACAGTTTTCTTAGAGGTATCGTTTGTTTTAGAGGTATTACCGTATCGGTTTAGAGGTAGAAATTTAAAAGGGCCTGAAAGATACCCCATACTCACATAAGGAATAATACTATAATTATGAAAATAGTCGATTTTATTACATGTGGCATTATAATTATTGTGTAAAAGTTTATATGTAATATATATATATATTTATATTTGTTATACATGTTTATAACTATCAGTATTTCATTTGCTACTCTATCGTAAGAAAGATAAAAGATTCGTCTATCTTTTCTTTATAACGGACACAATAAATGCATGGGAACAAGCGTGATCTATATAAAAATTAATCCCAAGATATGTCGCAAAGCGCAAAACTCGAAGACGGCTGAACCAATTCAAGTTTTTTTATATTTATTCCTTGAACTCTGAAGAAGCTTTTTATGGAGATAAATTGGAAAATTTAGTTTTATTTAGAACTTAGTTTCTTATTTCGGAAAATCGAAGTCTCTATGGGGTAACAGCAAAATGTTGCATAATATGCAACATATTATGTTGGTTTGCAGGTAAAAAGGAAAGGCTAAGTAAAAAAATCATATTAATGCGAAACGAAGTTCCCGATGGCAGTTAGATTATAATAGGTGCAAGTGTAACAATACAAGGGTATGGCTATTAAATTAAAAACATCATTTCAACTGCAGAAATTTGTGAGTAGGCGCTGTTTATATGTATCGTAATTGTGTTGACATTTTATATCTGTGTATCGGCTTCCTGTGAGTTTGCTTTAGTTTATATTGTAAAGTTTAATTACTATAAATCTATTACATTATTGTTTAGTTATTTAAGATAAACCGTTTTGTTTTACATTTATTTTTCCCATACTAAAGATACGACATAATGGATCGTCAAAGATAATGTAATTTTAGTATTAGATATAAAATACTTAGTTAAATAGAATAAAAAACAAAACAACCGAATGTAACACCCTCGAATGTGTCCCCTAGTTCGTTTTATTGCATTTTGAATTGGGATTTGGGGGTGATTAAATATTTGCTGATTCCCAATGAGGTAAAATATCTTACGAATAAAGGGGAATTCAATTGAATTTTCTTTTATCTCATGAGAAAGCGATTTGATTAACTTATCTAAGTTTTTTAAATATTAATTGTATTTTTGTCCACAGATAATTTAATCGAATGTAACATTATTCTGCAGTTTTTTAAGTATCTTTAAAATGTTTTCAATCAATTTGCCCTATTGTTAAGTTGCCGCTAATGTCTTACTGTATTCAGTACTTGCCCTAGATAACGAATCGCTGTAGTAAGTGTAAGGAAGTGGAAACTGAGTCGAGAGGAGACGAATTACCGTCAGTTCTCATCCCTCTTCAGTCATCTTTATAGGTGTAATTGATCGGTTCGTTTGTAAAGAAAGGCATTTAGTAACATAACTTTCTATGGTGTGCAGAACGCATTTAATGATATAAAAGTACCTACGCATATTATGTCTGAAGAAATTTAGTTTCATTGTGTTCAAATTTTTTATATAATTACGTTTATTATTGCGAATGTGTGGTATTCTGTTGAAATACCGAATGTATAATACCGAAGTTATGTATATTGCGACAGTAATTTATTCAACTAGACGGTTTTTAATTTTATTAACATAACAAGTATATAGGCAATATGTTGCATAATTAACTGTAATAAATACATAAATTATATTCATATTGAGGGCGTCTATAAAATGAACCAATTTAACAATAACATTGAATCCAGATTCTATAATCCCTGGATTTGTTCGATCGCAAATAGTCGCAAATGGTCACCCCTATCACCTCCTAAAGGGAATACCTACGTCAAATTACCAATAATCTTGTATATATACTACTTCCAATACAAATAAAAATGATTTAAATATAATATAGGGAACAGAGCAAGCATTACAACAACGAACCCGAATAATTTTAGTATTGAAAGTAAATAAAGGATCCTGGTAGCAGGTTGTTTTTACTAGTAGTTATAATATTCTTTGGCTTCAGAATTAAAACCTAACAACTCACAACACAACTTTAGCTAACACGAATTGTAACTTTTAATCCATATGTATTTATTTAAATCCGATTAATCTGGTTGTCTTCCTCGTTTTAGGCTTAGTTGTTTAAGATTCAATTAAATAATTATTAAGCCTGAAATCTAAAATATTACATAATAATAAACTCGTCGTCGATTATACTATCTTCTTAATATATATAAATTACTTGTCACGTTGTTTGTCCGCTATGGACTCCTAAACTACCGAACCGATATCAATCAAATTTACACACTGTGTGTAGTTTGATCCAACTTAAAACATAGGATAGATTACATCTCAATTTATACCCGCAATATTATTTTATTTCAAAATATTTGTTTGTTATTTGATAGTCACAATTCTAACAGATGGCGCTGTGTTGAATGTACCAACGTTTCACATAAGCTACAATTTAATGGCATAACCACCAAAAAAGCATGGTTGTCCCATTACTGGTGTTCTCCTACCGTTTCCCTTGAATAGTTTGCTATTATGTCATATAACAAAAACCTTAGCCACAGCAACGATTGGCCGGTCTGCTAGTTGTATATAAAATTGCAATACTATTTACTCGAGACTTTTATTAGGATAATATCGAGTATTCTGTTAATTAAATTAATAACAAAATAAATAAGACAGATTTATTTCATAATATAAAAAGCATAATACATACATATTACTTATAGGTTTCATTAAATAATTTGTGACAAACACATTTTTCTACTTTACATGTTATGCTTATTGTCCGCTAAATTAGTATACTCTTTGGTCTTAACAGAATTCTAAAAATAAATTAAACCAACGAAACTTTATTTTCGCCCAGGTTTTCGAACCCATTATATAATCCGAAATTTTGAACCTAAACGTATTTTATTGGAATGTGTCTACTTTTTCGGACATTGATTTCTGTTTGCAGCTATTAAATTAAACACGGAAGTTGCAAACTTGATTTTCTCTAATATTTTATTGATTCAGCTAAACAAGTTTAGTAATTATAGTGTATTACACAGTCATCAATTTAAACACGTACAAGGTGTTTTATCATGCGTTCTAGTAACAGCTGATTATAGATCAATGGATCGATTGTTTAAAGGAATCCATACTCAACACGACAATCCAATTTACATGTTTTAAGAACATAATTGAAATAGGTTAAACACTCTTTTATCCATCCATGCTTAAATATACGAATTAAATAAATTCAAAGTGTTTTAACCACGATCGAAAATATTAAAATTAATTTAACATATTTAATTAACTAGATTCATCTTTGTATATTTTGTTTCTTTGGACAAACCGATTCACATAATATAATCATAGCAATAGCGACACCATGCAAACTTATTTTATTAATGTAAGATTTTGTGAAATACACAAACATACATATCAAAAAAGCTATTTTTAATAAAAGTTACTACCTATGTACATTAAAAGTGGAATTGAGGAATTAGTAATAATAATTTTGTTCAAGTTCATTATATATTCGTAATTAACCGTACGTCTGCGTTGCACCGGATGGGTGAGGAGTGAGGACTGAGGAAGGACGTGTCCAGGCGTTTACCAAATCAGTGATCTCACCATACCAATTTCGTAAAATATTTACATACGCATGTCCTTAACTCTGTACAATGCCATATTCAAGCAAAGTAAAAGAGCCACGATTTATTTTTAATTTGGTTTTCTGCACCTACAATACCTGCAACATTATATTTTATTTATTTATATATAATAATATATCTACGTTTTTGGCTCCACGGCGTATTGATGATATTTTTTACTCAGAAAGTTTGAATTTACATATTACATATAGATTGTCTAGTAGTTTTTTTTAAACCTGCAATTTTTTTTATTAGTATTTATATCATGCAACATTGTACATCGTGCGATATAATGTTAAAAATAACCGTCGCAACTCGTAAATCACATTATTCGTAAAAAATAAAATTGATATACCTAAATATTTTATACTAACTTAAAACGTTACTTAGGGTAAGATTGATTACTTTAGAGATTTGACTAATTGATATACCGATTAAGTCTTTATAAAACATATAATTTTTTTTCTTGAGATTTGATAAGAGCTTGAGATTTATATACTTTCGTCTTTTAATATTTATCCGGACTGTCTTAAGATATAGAATACGTTTATTTAAATACAATATCAGGTAACTTGTAAAAGTATTCTCGAGTCGACATATGTAAATATGGACGGCCCTTGTTTCCTTCTGTCTTGTGTAAATTGATAGATTTTATGTTATGATATTTAATTATAATATACCATTATTTTGAAGCACAGTTCTATTTGTATTAGTTCTGCCATCTAGCGCTGAGTAGATATATTAAGAAAATGTATTAGCGCCATCTGTGCAATGACTTTTGACTCTTAGACAAATATCGCGTCCTAAGTAAATAGAGATCTTTTGCTAGATGGCAGTACCGTACATTTCTCAACAAACGATTATGAAAATATGTATATTTAAATAAATTATATAAATATTCATAGTAATGGTTTTAACAAATTTCATTGTGATTATTATTAAACATACAACTGAAAGTTTTTCTTGGACACTACGCAGACATTATTTATTTATTTATTTATTTATTGCATTTTAGGAAGATTTACAGTATTTTAACAGAAGGTAAATTATGATTACAATAAAATAAAGTCAGTACTAATTACAAATCTCCACCTATAGATAATCCATAAATACCTTAAGGAGATAGGAGGAATAAAGTTAACATTTATGAATTTATAATACTATGAAACAATTAAAGAACTTTAGTAAATAAAAAAAAAAAATAAAAATTAAATAAAATTAAATATGACTATTCTAATGGAAATTCTAATGGAAATACTAATGGAAATACTAATGGAAATACTAATGGAAATACTAATGGAAATGGAAATAGCTGGATGTGAGTGTGCGTCTCACAGAGTCGATGGAAGAACAGAAAAGATCGATATCAAACTGGGTTGAATATTGGTTGTAGGTCTGTACACTTCGAATCATAAATGTATTTTTTCTATAGTTGGTATTAAGTAGAGGAATTTTGAAAAGAGGGCGGTGTCTGAACCATAATAAGTCAGTTCGGAAGTTGAACTTTGCTAACATCTCCGGACAATCAACGAATCCCCTAACAATCTGTAATAAATAACATACATCAGATATATTCCTTCGAATTTCAAGGGGCAAAAAATGGTAACGTTGACAACGGTGATGGTAACCATCAGAATGCTGGTGGGCCTTAAAGTCAAGAAAACGAAGGAACCGTCGCTGGATATTTTCGAGACGAGCCTTGTATTCCTGGTATTGAGGATTCCAGACTTGTGAGGCGTACTCTAGGTGACTACGCACAAAAGAACAATATAATATTTTAATAGTTTTTAAATGTTTAAATACAGCTGATGTTCTAATGATAAAACCCAAGGATTTAGAGGCTTGGGAAACTACACTATCAATGTGTCTATCGAATAGCAATTTATTGTCATGGATGACCCCAAGATCCTTAACTTCTACTAGTCTAGAAATTGACTGATTATAGAAGGTGAAATTACCTATCAATGGACTAGGTTTACGGCTAAAACTAATGTGATGACATTTAGACACATTGAGTTCCAACTTGTTTAGGACACAATAATGCTCAAATCTATTCAAATCGGCTTGCAGTAGGTTAATGTCATCCGTGTTATGCACAAACTTAAAGATTTTCATATCATCGGCAAACAGTAATATTTTAGAATTGAGGAAACAATCACCCACATCCAGTGTGAACAGAATAAACATTAAAGGGCCCAAGATCGATCCCTGAGGAACTCCTGAAGGAATGGAGACCCACTTAGACAAAAATCCTTGCAGTACAACAGCCTGACAGCGATTATCTATGTAGGATGCGAACCATCTGAAAAGGTCACCATGGATACCTGCATCCAATAATTTGCATAAGAGAACACTGTGATCAATTCTATCAAAACATTTAGTATAGTCCGTGTATATCACTTCAACTTGACCACCACTGTCCATTCCCTCAGTAATAAAATCATTCGCTATTATTAGGTTCGAGACGGTTGATCTGCTTCTGAGAAAACCATGTTGTTCTACCCCGAAAGAAGGTTTAAGCGCCGCATATAGATCATTGTGAACAAGTTTTTCAAGAATTTTAGCGAATAAACATAATTTAGAAATAGGGCGGTAATTCTCAACATTAGATCTATCGCCCTTCTTAAATACAGGTGTTATATACGCTCTCTTCCATATCTTCGGGACTATGCCTTCTGAGAGCGAACGCTGAAATATAATGGTCAAAGGTACTACCAAGCCAGACGCACAATTGACTATAAAGACTGGGGGCAAGAGATCAGGACCACCACCCTTACTTAAATCTAAATTACGAATCAGTTTCTCGACCTTCGCATGTGTAACTGACACAGTAGAGATGCTAACGGCACTAGTACAACGAACAGGACTATTATTAACATTAACAGTGTCATTAGGTTTTAGAAAATTAGACTCAAAATAACTTGAAAACAGGTTAGAAATACCTACACCAGAATCTGCAGTAGCACCAGTTGTTTTGTAGAACATAAAATTGGGATAAGAGTTGGACATTTTTTTGGATTTTACATACGACCAAAAGGTACGAGGATCGCGAACTATAGAAGCCTCAATTCTGTCTATATATACCTCAAAGCACTTCTTTTCTACTGTGATTGCCCTTTCACGCAGAGTTGAGAATGATAAGTAATCCGCAATGTTACCATAAGTTTTGTACTTACTGTGATATTTATATTTTTCCTTTAGTATTTTGATCAGAGCAGAACTATACCATGGTGGATACAAACATTTTGACACAAATTTGGACGGAATAAACTTATCACGTAGCTCATAAAGTTTATCATATAATAAAGTCAGTGCTTCGTCTACAGTACAGTTAAACAAACAAGAATGCCAGTCTATCGAATTGAGAACTGATGTTATAGAATTAAAGTCGGCGCGGTTATATAAAAATTTTAAGGTTTTAACTTGTTCTAGAGTATGTATTTCAACAAATTCTATATCTAAAATTAATGATTTATGATGTTCATCTTCTGAAACCAAGGGTGACATACACGCTTGAACATTCACAGGTGAGTTAGAGAATATAAGATCCAGTATTCTTTGATTAATATTTGATTGTGCGTTATATTGACAAAAATTACAAGTATTAATAATATCAAGAAATTTTTTCAGATAATCAGATTTGTATTCGATAGGTATCATTTCAGTAGACCCCTCAGACCTAACCCAATTGATGTCATCCTTGAAATTAAAATCACCTGTTACAAGAAATACGTCCGAGGGGTGGCTCAATACTAGTTCACCTAATTTATTCGAAAAATTTAACAACTGTGTTTTATAAGAATTGCCGCTTCCTTCATTACACAAATAAACCGTACATAAATGTATATTATAGTTTATAGAAGGGTTCCTACGTTTCAAAGTGATTGTCACCCAAATGTCCTCTGCTGAGCTCCTCCACTCCGACCGCTCAACAACCATAAGATCTTTCCGCACCGCTAACAATACTCCTCCACCTAGTTTCTGCGCTGTCCGCGCATAATCACGATCTCGTCTCCATATTATGTAACGAGAATCAAATAATTCACTGCTTAAAATACTGTCAAGAAGCCATGTTTCAGTGATTGCAATAAAATCATAATTATTTAACAATAAGTTAGCCAGAAATACGTTCGTTTTAGTGCGCAGCCCCCGAGCATTCTGATAGTAACCAATAAGACTTTTGAACTTAATCATTGAAGAAACAGACAATAAAAACAATATATTTACCTATACTTATCGAAGCCTTCATATAGGATAGACAAAGATAAGAAAGATAGATAGATATAACCAATAAATACACCGACTCGCCATTCAAACAAACTAAAATATGTACAATTCTATTCAATAAATATTTTACGTAAGCGAGACAATAGGTATACTTAAATGCCGTAAGCAACGTCTTGAAATAACAAATAATCGATCTTATATAAATAGCGTTAGAATCATTATTGGTATGCACTCCATTAGCAAATAAGCAAAAGCAATTCAAACCTGTTTCGATAGTCAACCCACAACACAGAACAATGAATGAGAAAAAAACCGTACCATGCCGTACCATCACACACTCACCGCCAGCTGTTCTCAACATGTTAAGTGCAGAGAAAAATAAATGTAATAAGACCTTATGAATAACAATATAAATAATAATGATTATATTATTTTGGAAATGTCTTTTACATTGCGGATATAAATTATTGGTGAGGTGTTGTCCTTCCGTGTATGAATTACAGCTCTCTTCACCCAAACGTATTGAAAATTATGATCTTTGGCCACCTTGCGAGCTTTGTTCAGCAGATCTTTGTTTTTGGGAGTGAGGTGGTCGTTTATAAATATTTTATGATTGCCATTAAGGCCCAGATTGGTACATGTTATAGACGATTTCGATCTGGCTAGGTCCTTGACTTTGGTTCTTGCTGCCGCGATGAAATCTTCCTTGGCGTAACGGTTTAAGAAGCACAATATAATTGGCTTTGGTTGATTACTATCTCGCACTGGCACGCGAGTAACAAAATTAATTTGATTTTTTTGGACCGTATAGTTAATTAATTGCCCAATAGAATTAACTATATCGTGTAAGTTTTCCTTATCCCTCTGGGGAACTCCTTTAATTTCGACATTATTAATTCGTGACCATTGCTCGTTATCGTCCGCTTCGCTCTCCAGCTTATCCAGTCTAGTTTGGATAGTACTATACTGTTCTACGATGTTCTGATTGTCAGATTCAACCTTGGACAGACGGGATTCAAAATTCTCTATTTTAGTTTTGAACTCGCCGACGACTCCATTGATTTCACTGAAAGAGGACTTCAGCTCCGATAATTCCTTTCTGAGTGATCTGACATCTTCTACCAAAGATTCTAAAGGGGCGAGTTTTAAGGAGACAGCTCTGATTTCCTCCAGAATAGTCGATTCAACAGGCATCTTCACTAGAGGTGATGTAGAGGCGGATGTCGAAACTGCTTGAGGTTGCGCAGAGATTTTACAATTGGCACAGCACCAAGTGAATCTTCTATCGCCTAGTCTCCGATATCCTACCTCAGTAATGCCTCCACACTGAAAGTGAAATTCCAACTTGCAGACAGAGCAGGAAGCTCCGTCCCTGATCTCCACACCACAGCTACCACACAAGTTAGACATAGCGTAAAATAGATAGCGATGATTGAGAATCACTGTAACTAGTATTAAATCCGAAAGGTATGATTCACTAGCAATATGCACGTCCGCACGCCGCAACGCTTGACGAGAACTGTCTGTGGAACAATATATGTATATGGGACACTCAAATACTATTTACCTCGTACTCGTTCCTACCTTGTTCCATGAGCCTGTTAAAAAAGTAGTTAACAAATATAGCGCAAAATACTCGCACTTAAAAAACGCTATCATAAAACAATCTCCATATTAATTACCTATATACTTTTTGTCTGGTTATATTTTAATTATTTTACACTAAGAATTTTTGCAACTCGATTAATGGTTTGGTGATTTGAAATGACGGATGTTGGTGTTACAGTGGGCGTCATTGTTCTTTAATTGCCGTGAAGTTGATGAACCCAATGAGGTTTAGTTGCTAAATTTTTCACACCATACATATTTTATATTCTACTCTTTAAAATATTTCTAATTTTTATACTTTATAAAAATAAGAAAGAGATTTATACTCATAATTATGAATATGAAGATGTTGTTTGTAGATTTCATAAAATACGCAACGATTAGTTCGAATTGAAAAAAAATATTTGTGTTGATTTATATAAGAAATACATACGCGGGTGACATTGCGGGACATAGCTAGTGAGATAGTGACTGTGTATAAACTACATTGCATACTAAAATTAAATTCACCACAAAAATTGTCTAATTTGAAATATGATACCACGATACTGTATATTTACCAATGCTCTCAGGAAATATTGACATTAACTTTAGTAAACTGAGCGCCATAAGCTTAGTTTATCTATACGTATAGCTAGTAGCTTCCCGTGTTAATCGAACTTTTATTTATTGAGCCTTAATTTAAAAAAAATGTCACGTTTGTTATTTTCTAGAAGTTTCTCAATAATGATATTTATGTTACATAAAACCAAAGTGTTAATACTTGTTAGATTTATTTAAATACTTTAAATATACATATTTTTTTCAGACGTCTGTCCTTCAAAACTGCAATATTTAATAAATGACTAGTTCACTCAGCGTAGGTGTGCGCTACATAAACTTATTATTTGCTTTTCGCAAGCATACTAAGAAATAAATGTTTAAAGATAAAATGTGGTAATAAAACTTAAAGTTCGCCTCGTTAAATCTAAACACGGTCTGCGAATGCAAATACGAACTGGTTTGAGGATAATGCTCGCGTGTGATTGCTGATAGTACACCCGAGGGGTTCAAATCACCCTCTTTTTAGCTATCAGATAAAAACTTACAAGCCCCTGTATTGTCGAAGTCAAGTGGATATGAGTCGGTCTAATGTTTCTTGTCCACTGTTGTGAAACGAACTCGTTTGACAAAAAAAGGTAACAATACAGAAAGACAAAATAATTTAGTAATTTTATACCTAAATTCTTCCTCAAGTCGTACTTACCAGATGTACATCTAAAGTACCCTGATACCCATTGTCACTTGTGTTATAGAATATGGGGTCACGATGGTTCCCCCAGTAGTCTTTTCCCTCGGAGATAAGTTTAAATCAAAGTCAACAATAGCATTAAAAATGGGAAATTATTATGTATAGTTTTGAATGCTTTTTATGATTGTCAATTGTCATTGCTGTATCAAATTGTGACATCTGGATTTTATTAACCGACACAAAGAATGTAGGGACTGCTTATTAAATATATTTTGAAAGATTATTCTTATATATTGACAATAATGTAAAATTGTAAGAACATATTTTCAATATTATGAATCTGTATAAAACAAATTGAGAAAACACAACGCAAAAAGTTGCTACTTTTTACTAGACTATTAAAATGCGGAGTTTTCCGTACCATGAAGATTTAGCCACTGGATTTTAAGTTATAAAATAAATTATAATACATTTAAATATGTATATGCAATATTTTCGTTCATATATCATTTCTAAACCTAATCAAATAAAAACGAAACTAGAAAATAATGGTTCCTTGCTTACGGAAATGATTTAATTTCAAAAAATTTTTTTTTTTCATTACATTCCTTAACGTATATTGAAGATCAATTCAAGAAAATGCATTTAGATTGGTTTTAAGCGGTAAAGATAGTGCCGGTTGGTGGTTCAATACTCGGACCATCTAACTATAAACTAAAACCTGCGTGATATGAAATAGCCATGGGAATTATTTATATGAATAATATTAAAAGGATTCTGTGATCAGATGCAACTACGAAATAAGTCTTACCATACAATTAATTCTACTGAGCCGGTACATTAACATTCAGAGCGCACATAAACCTCGTACCTTTACTTACGACGAGATGTTTCCGTACTATGTTTATGATCCAGCCCCATCCTTAAGCTCCAGGCTATTATTTTATACTAAATGCAGAATTAATGTGACCTTAACTGGTGTTCTAAGTTTATTTTAAGATATTAAACTGGAACGTTTACGTTGTCTGGACTTGATTTCAGATTCGATGTAAACTAATTTGTAATAGATTTAATGCTAATGATAATGATATATTTATGTATATATAACTTAACACTTATTTGTAATAAGCCAAGGCATTCTATTCATACCAAATATTGTTAGCGATTGGCGCTAACTCCTACAAATTCTGTCTCTGTATTTTATTCAAACAAAACCAAAAATAAGTAAATTTTTTTTTTTTGATCAGGTTAAATTTAAATTATCGTTTGTAATCATTTGCAAAGAAGCGGCCTCATTTAAATTAGTAGTAATACTATTATAGTTCTTTACAAGACAACTGTAGAATGTTTAGTCCTTCTTCCTACTCTGGAGTCAGTTTTTTCTACTAATAATTGAGGCTTACAGTCAGTTTATGATAGTAAAAAGCTCAAATAGATAAGCCACTAGATGTTACTGGTAATCATACTGTCCGGAAGGTATACGTTTTTGAATTACGTGACTCACATGGCTTTGTAACATAAGCTTCGCATTAAGAATATTGCTTCCTTTTTTATTTATTAGTAATAACATACATTATCAATTGAATTTGCTTATCCTTTATTAATATTGTTGATGGCAACTTCTAAATATGCCCTAGTAGTATTATATGTTCAAGAAAACTAGTTAAATTAACCATAATTTTGAAAATGGTTGCTTAAAATATGTCCATTAATTAATAATCATATTTGTAAAGCTTGTACGAGTTCAGATTTACCTCAAAATAACAAAATATTTGGTATAAGAAAATTGTGGTGTTCAAAATTCAAGCCCCAGTGTAAGTCGCCCTGCGCGGTAAGCATCCAGTCTGCCTGGGCGCGACTCGGAACGCGCACCGTTGTCATGCGCGCACGCAAGCCGATAATATTTTTTGTGACAGTGTTGAGCGGAGTGTTTTTTAACGGTTTTACTACTTTTGGCATTACGTATTTCATTGATTGTTTTCAATAGAGAGTATTAGTGAATAGGTAAATTAAACTATGTATGGATTGTGTGCTTTAGGGAATATTAAGTTTAATATAAAAATATTGTATCTGTTTATTTATAGGAATTTATTGGGTAACTTTTTGAGAGTTGAACCTTTACGTACGGTACAATACCAGCTCAACCAGTATGTAGGTAAAAGTTAATAAGGGGAAGTTAAATGAGATGACATCTGCAGACCTGGTTTAAAATCCTCATTTCGCCATTATATACAAGTTAATGTTGCCGAAGTTAATTAAATAGTGAAACAAAACTATTAAGTTCTAAGGTGTTATTGTTTATGTTTATAAACAAAAAGATCAAAAGATTTTATTTAACAATATAAATTCATTATACAGACATTGCTTTTGTAAAAACTAAATTCTTATTTTGTATTCATGATAAATTGTGTTCCTAAGTGTATTCTTACCGAACCGGCCGCAGTATCTATACAAGATCTCTGGCTGCGGGCATCACGAACTACAAACGATTAACTATTCACTTTTCACGAAAGCCTATTCTGGTACAATAAGCTTAAAGACTGGACAGGCCCGCATCTGTTATTATCAGCCCGCTATAACAATTTCAAAGTACTTACAAAATAATTGCGTTTTCTAAGCACGACTCTCAGGCATTGACCTTTTATACTTACACAATTCCTCTTTACCGGATGAAATATTTAAAATATCTACACATTTTTTAATTAGCCTCAAATGTTGTAATTAATCGATAGCTGTTGCCTTTATAACCTTGTAATTTTTGCAATGCCTTAATTTGAAGATTTTCCGCGAACTACCGAATTTTGTGTGAATAATCTGATGTTTTATTCTCTTCTAGATGATAAAAGTATGTGTTATACAAAATCTAAACGCTTAATATTCGTGTAGCATTTTTTAAAAAACATACTGCGATTTACTACGAAATTTTAATTTTTAAACTTAATAAATGCTTAATTGTTTTTACAAAATAAGTAATATAATGTATAATTATCGGCGATAAAAAAACGCGATTAGATTGTGTTTGATAAATTATGCACATGTATTGACAAATAAGGTTAATAAGATTATTTAGGCTTTCAACATGCAAAAACAATCATGCGTACAATGATGTCATTCTAAGTGCATAACTGGTTTTTATTAATATTTGCGCAGTTGCGGATGCCAACCGTAGTGAAATTGATTTTCCTCAGTTACTAGAAAGTGGGTCATATTTAGTGAACTATGAGGAGAAGAGATTCGTATTAGTGATTTAATGGAGTGATGGTGTTTAGCGATGCCCGACTGGCGGTACAACGTGCTGTCGACGAGTGAGGCGTTCATCGAAGCCGAAGGGGGTCCACCTCGTGACCCCTTCGCCGCTAGCTATCCTCGTCGTGCAGACCGTTCTCGACCCTTGCACACTTGCCCTTACACAACTATCTTCCATGGCGCGCGCTCCCACGTTCCTTACCGCCTACCACATAGCGATGGCGGAGATCCCTACGCAGATGCATATTCCGTAGATAGATCTTCAAATTTCACCGATACATCGAGTTTCGCTCGTTATGAAGACTGTCGCTCTCCCTTAGAAAGTGTCGCGCACCAAAAAGATCTTAATTTCTCCAACGAAAGATTGGATAGTAATGACGTTGTGCAACAAAAAGTGCCATACGCATCTAATGTGTTTTTTATATCGTCGCAAGAAGCTCAACAGAAAGATGTAAATGGAGCAAATTTGTTTGTCGTGAATGGCTCGGAGTCAGATGCTTTGTCATCGTGTACTTGTGACAGTTTTGAGCGATGCGAGTTTGATTGTAGAGACTTTGAACCTTTCTCTGATACGTGTTGCTGCGATCCTCTCAGTGATGGCGTTTGCAGTCGCAGTCCGAAAGAAGTGGAATCACCGGAACAGTTTTCCGACGGGGCTGTTGAAGAAGATAGGACATCAGTGCGAAGTGACATGGACGGGTTGGACTTAGCGTTATTTGAGCCAGCTCAAACCGACACTAAAGAATATAACACTATCGAACAAAACAACTCCACTCCAGTCCCAGCAACACTGTGTGGAATTTTGCATGTGCTAACAGACGCAAACAATGGTAAGTCTCATGCTAAGGGTCCTTAATTAAATATCACAAATATGTATTATTTACAACGATGTTTATAACAACGTCATTGAACTTGGTACTGTAATGTTTTATGTCCATACATACCAGCTGTATTGGATACGAGCAACGGTGTCCGGAATTACTATCGCATCAATCACTCAAAGTCATTGTCATAGTTGCAATATCAGTAAGCTATTGTGAAAATCACTGTCTAACCTAGGTTTAAGTATATCTTGAAGAATGTTAACTGCCATATGGGCTGCATCGTTGCATAAATTTTTACACAAGATATTAACAATACATTTATTTTCTGTTTTTTACATAATTAATGAAAAAGAATGTACGGATTTATGTTAAATAATAAATATGTGCTTTTATGGTAACACCTGTTACATTCAATTGTCATATAAGTTCACATGCGTTAATGACTTAGTAAATACATGGATCTGTACTAAAATCTGTCACTATTAAGAGATAACTGTATCTCTAATATGAAACTGTTCATCACGGAAGCTGAGCTTTTATGGGAGTGGTAGCGCTGACTTACCGTTATTCACAAGTTTCTAATTACCTGTAGATAGGACGATTGTTAACTTACATGCAAATCCGATGGATCTCGTACAAGATAAAGATGCACGTGAATTCATTAATGAATAATGAACGAGTAACGGTTCTGCTGCATACATAATGTACATATTGAAATTCTCCCTACGAGATCGCTAAATCAGGCAGGTTGGCAAAATTATCTAAAATTTATTTTATTCTGCTCTTATCTGTATAGGGTTTTAGCTTTGAATTGTATTTTGATTTGTTATGAATCTATTTTACGTATTTATGTAGTTTAGCTGCAGTCATTCTAATGATCGTACATATAAATGCGAACAAAAAATGCTGTTACCAACTAAAAGCGATGGGCTCGACTTTTTAAAATATTTTTTGTTAGTAGTTAGTCTAGTCAGAGGTTATCTTTCATTACTATCTTAAATGATTTGATTAATATATATAATAATTGCTCAATTGCTTTTTATGTAAATCAATAAAAATATTTTGTGTTATTTTAGAGATTATCTTTTTAATATCATATACAAAATTGCTGTTTAAATTCATTGGGAATTATAGAAAATGAAGTATAAGCGAAGAAAAGTGGATCATCACAAAATTCGCTAAGTCTTAAGTGTTTTTAAATAACAAGTATTATGTCGAATAACGTATTATTAGACCGTTTTAAAAATTCTTTCATTTTAATGTCCGTTGGGATTTGATAACAGGTTTATGAAATCAAGTTTTAGCACAAAATATAATTTCGTTCGATATATTATATTATAATAATCATATATTAAGTACCGTAACTAGGCGACCAGACTTCTCTGCCTGCCAAGTCCAAACATTAATTATTTTGCTGGTAATTGAACTCAGGACTTCACGGTTTGTAACATAATAACTATTATAGAAGTCGCAAGGACTTATTATTTCGTTTACAAAGTCCAGTATTAGTAAATCAATCTAAACGAAAATGCAATCCTAAGATGACAAAGTCGCAGAGAGTATTTAAGTACGAAAGTAAGTAATTTAATAAGCCTTAGTTCTTCGGTTAAAGAAGAATTTATCAGAAAGGTAGTAGACCTTTATAAAAGTAGAGTTAGGGTGGGTTGTTTCAAACCATTTGCTATCGTAACTTACGTTCGTTTAAATTTGACAGACTCGTATGAACTTTAACGTCTGTTAACTTGTTAGCGTTGCTTCATTGTTAAAAAATGAGTTCATCATTGTTAATGGGGTTGCCTGTTTGCGTAACGCTATTTTAACCTAATGTTTTATGGGAATTTTTTTTAGTAATAGCAACATTGATAAAAACAATGTCATTTGAAACATTCTGTCAAGTTTGACATCGATGTTTATTGTTTTGTACGAAAGGATAATTAAAAAGTGTTTAATTTTAATATAAATAATGGAAACCTTTTCGCCAAAGTAAGTATAAAGCTATTATTTTATTATTATATTGCATGAATTGTATATGCGCAAAGTATATATATTATATTGAGAGATATAGCTAGAAGTGTAATTATTTACGTGACTCATTGACTTTCAGAGAACGTTCGGTAAATTTTGGAAAAGAAGAGGACAGATTTAGAAATTTAATAGTAAAACATAAACACATATTATTTCATAAAAAGACAGACAGTACTAACAATTTGCAAAAAAAAGAGGGCATGGAGTGCGATTCATGCAGAATTTAATGCCCTTTCAGATAATAAATATGAAAAAGAAATTATTGAGGTGCGTGTTCAACATCTAAATGAAAAGAGGAAGAACGATGAAATCATTTTTAAACTACAAGAAAAAAAATTACTTACTATTAATTATACTAAAGGGATGTAAGATTATATGAAACTGCCATTTCTAATGTAAAATGTATGAAAAGTGGTACTTATTTACCTTTACAATAAAAAATAGACTTACTATAACTTGTTTATGATCAGAATTGCTTGAAACTTAGTATAAATGCTCTTCAAAATAATTAAAGTTGTGTGTATCAATGTTATAAAATTAGTGTAAAAAATAATAAAAACTGTAAAAAAATAGATTTTTAAGATGAATTAATTATTATGTGCATAGGCAGGCTTAACTATGTAATGTTATAATTCGGTAATAAATTTTTATTTATTTTATATTTATATTTATTTCTCCACCAAAAGCATGCAATAGCTATATATTATACAGTATATAATATGTTAATCCTTCACCATATTTCATATCCATACCATAAAATAGTTATAATCTGAAAATAAGACAGCTTTAAAATTATAATTTGAGATTTGTTTTCTTTGAAGTTAAAAATAATCTAAATATTAACATACCATGCAAAATAATAATAATGAAACTATGTATCCCACATATTAGAATAAAATTAAATTTAGAGAAAACTAGTTTTCTGTTTGTTGTCAATGAAGTTAACTTTGGTCTAAATTAATAAAATCTGTAGGCTGTAATTCAGTTAGTAAAGGCATATTATTTTTGTCAAATATTTTATTTCTTTACCAAAGGCATGCAATAAGCAATATAAACAGTATAGAATATGTTAGTCCTTCACCATACCACCCATACACCCATGCCATAAAAAAGTTATAATCTGAAATATAAGACATCTTTAATATTAAATTTGCAATTTATTTTTGAAGTCAAAAATAATCGTAATATTAACATACCTTGCAAAATAATTATTAATCAAACCATCTCTAATATTAAATTCAGAGGAAACAGAGTTTAGAAAGTACGAACTACGAAGTTACAAACCAAAATTTGACGATTACCAATGGTTCGAGCACTGGTTAACGTAAGCGTAACTTTTTAACGAACGTAAGCTGTCATAGATGGTGAATCAACACTTTTTTTGTTTAACGTTCGTTAGCGCCATATTTAACGGTTACGTGTCCGTCAAAATTTGTTGATGCAACCCACCCTTAATATATATTTAATTACATTACACATACAATGTTATTTCAAGATGAATTCTCTGAAATGTTTTAAAGTGTCAAATAAGCTTTACGACTTTTTAGTTTTTAAAAATTGAGTGCTCCCATTGTTATACAATGTAAAGTCACGGCTGCTGGCCACAACTGGCAAGTAATAAATACTACTCACGGTCATTGTTATGGTGTTCTGTTGAACATGGGATAATACTAAAATTTTATAATTTTTTGTACATATATTTACTATTTGTTCGTATTTACATTATATTCCGATGCAGACGGCCTGTATAATCATTCACATTAACTTCTTGGTCTTTTATAAAATACGAAATGTAAGTGCTACATCGCAAAAGTGTTTTTAACAGAAGCGCTATCAAATCCGGCTTACATTACGACTACTTTGAACTGCAACTTGGTTTGAGTGGACTAAGGACAACACAGAAGTTTAGCACAAAATCTAACGATCACATTTATTTAGAAGATTATCAAATATGTCTATCGCCTATTTCACGCACGCCTAATTAAGTTTTCTACTGAAAATCATTTGAAACGAGTTATGTAATTATTTTATCTAAAGAGGTTTTATTTAAATATGTACGCGACAATTAAACACAATATTAAACGAACTTCTACATATAAGTTTAGCATAAATAGTAAAAATACGAGCACGGAATTTCCAAGTAAATAAATGTATAATATTGTCTTTGATTGACATAACCTTTACACATTTAAAGAAAAAACTTTTTTCTTTAAATGTGACCACGCACGCTGTAAAGCACGCGAAACGTCGGATAAATTTAAAATTATGTTAAATAATTATAAATTTATAATAATACATAACTTTAATCCGGTAAAAAAAGTTTTTTCTTTAAATAAATGTACTCAATTCGAAGCCTTGAAGTAAAAACTTTGTGAACTGTTCTAGTCATTTCCTGAGTTCCTGTATAGAGACTATTTAGCGAAGAGCTAATCACTCGCTAGTTTCAACTGTTAGCATCTTTCGTTTTCTTGTTTCCAAAGAACTGCATTGCAAGAAATACTTACCTACTTTTTTATCGGTGTGGTCACTGTAATATTTACGTCTGTACGTTCCTCTGAACGCAATAAACTATAATCTACGGAACTAATTTTCATACCTTTCACGAGTCGGTATAATTCGTGAGAAAGTTATTTAATTATGGTTTATGACGAAAATTGTGCAGTCAGAACAAATCACTGGGGTTTTGGCGTACGATCCCTTAATAAAAAATCAAGCTAGTTCGGGTTTCTAGCGCGGTAGTGACAATGAGATCCAGTAGGTACTTTATTGCTCAAGTTTCATTGTTCTTCCTTTTTTTCGGCGCCACAACTTGGAAATGGCATTCGTTCTATTCTGGGTGTGGTCTTATTTAAATAAATTTTATAAACATTTAAAATATTGATACCAAAGAAATGCACTTTACAGTCCATCTGAGTGAGACAGTTATTGCGGTGTAGCGATCGCGTAATGGCGAGCAATTTGTGTGCGAAACAATATGAAATTGAGCTTACGGTATCTAATTATGGTCGTTTTGATGTGGTTTAAATTTCGATCATTACGTGCCAAGCCTCTAAACATTTCGAGTTGTTAGTCATACGCATAATTGTTACTAAATCTAATTTACACTGTAGGTCAAGCTAGTACTTACTTTAATGGATCTAATATACGTAATTTTCTCTACATTGGCAAACTCGTTAAAACCGTAGGTACTCAAGGTAACTATGTACTAATTAGAACTTGATTCAATTCTCCAAACTACAGAACAAAACATTAAAATGACTTAATATTGCCTCGACCCATGACCAATAAAAGTACTATATCATTTAACTTCACTAACTATTTAAGACTTATAGGAGTTACTTAAGTTCGTCTGTAATTGTAGTCGTTTAACGTGGTCGTCTTAAGTGCCAATACGAATTTTTCAAGGGTTCATACCTACATATCAATAGATTCCAGTGAAACGCGATGCTTATCTCTATAGCTGACGGAAAGCATCGATGAAATAGGGAATAACATAAGGTCTAGCGGACCTATTAAATGACTTCAGATAAGTTAAACCCTCGGATAGGTGTAGATAAGCTCGAAGCGAAGCTCATTTTATGTGATAGCTTTTGTCTAATTACGAATGTGTGCATTGCAAGTAGTCCGCATTTTCACTTAATAGCGCAGACAGTATTCTGCGGCTGAGGTGATCACCGTTAGAACATAAATAGAAAAAGTAAAAGGGGTCGAACGTTTTATCCTAGGATCCTTCTTCGATCACCTTACCGTTAGAATTGCTGTTTTAAAAAATCTTTATTATTTAGTCATAGTTATATAAAAATACTGTAGGTACGTAACTAAGGCCATATTAGCTTTTTATATACTTGTTTTATAACCAATACGTATATTAATTGTATTAAATGTTTTGTAACGGCCGTACTTATGTCAAGGCTACGTAATAAGATTCCATGTTTTTCATTAAATACGAGCGGTGACTGTGGGAATTATAGATATCATGTGCTGAATCATATCGCGTTACTCTTGTTTTGTCTCATAATAATATAGGTTTTATTTAATAGCTTCATTATAAACAGGTGTACAATCATATATAATTATAGCGAATCTGTAGTAGTTTACTACTTGAAAATCAAATTTGTTTATATGTATTAATTCATATTTAAATTAGTTCAATTGTTGTTTCTGAAATTGAGCCCATCACATGCGTTTAATCCAATTAAAGGTCTAATCCAGGTAAAAACAAAAAAAGATATACCGAACGCTTCACCAATTGGCCCAAGAGGGCGGTATTTATAGACCATACTGAAAAAAATCTGCTGTTGCACTTTCTTTGCTTTTTACTTTAATTGAATATTTATTACATACCATAAACGACAACTGATTTACCAATCACGCCATCGACACGTCACTGTCCCGCCGCCCCCCTTACCAGTGATACCTAAAAATGGTTTCTGCGCAGGTAAGGACATTTGTTCAAGATGTTTGCCGGTATCTGTACCTTCAGTTTGACAAATACGAGTACTGACGTTCACATCTATATTTATATGAAAAATATTTACTTCTTCTATTCTCTTTCAGTTCTGCCTAGTCTTGGTTTGGTCCCTTTCAGTTTCATCTTGAGTATTTTCGTTGGTTTTATCTTATGTTTGAGGTCAGTATAAAGTTTATGGTATGTTATAAATATTCAATTAAAGTACAGTCGGCATACAACACATTTTTATGAACATCGTTATTCTAGTATGTACTTAATTCAAAAAAAGCTTGACATTCAAAAGAATGAGCATATGTTTTAGAACAATTGTAATGCCATATTTAATTCGTGTAATAAAACGGAGGAACTTGCAGCTTGCTGTATGCGCACGCGCACCTGTATTTACGGCTTGCGGTCACTCGCCAAACTGGTTCAGCTAAATATCTAAAGTGACGTCATACTAATAATACCGAAAACAGCATTTAATCAAAACAGCCTGCTTCATTAATAAGTTTGATTTCGATGTAAGAGAATTTTAACTAGAAATACTACTCATTCTACTAACGCAATTAAAAAAAAATTGTTACTATCACATTAATTAACCAGCAAAAGTCGTATGCTAAATAAAGTGTATTATTATTCATTAAAGGGTTTATAACTTATAAGCCTTCAATTTAATACATGCCTTGTTTCTATGTTCACGCGACCGAACAGTCAAATTTTTCATATAACATCTTGCTAATGTGGCAAGGCAGTTCGTACATAGCTTGTGTTCATTCATAGTTTATTTTGCGAACGACACAGGCACCGATATATTTTTTTTAGTTCACCTGGAATAACATGTTGCTAACTAAAACAAAAAAAACACATTTCCACGTCTAATTATTGTAATATTACAATTATTGTTGTATTACTTATTTGTCTTACGTATTAATAATATAGCCTATTGTAAAACGTAGACAAAAAACCAATTATATCGTAACGTATCTGTTACCATGGTTACGAATTTATGAATTAAAAAATGGTTAATGAGTAATAATAATTTTATGACATTTAACCAAATAAATTTCGTGTCTATTTAATCAATATTCTAGCTGCCTAAGTTCGAACGCCTAATAAACCATTCTTTATTAGGCACTTAATATTTGAATAATATAGTCGGGCGTAACTCGTTTCGTGACTTGAACTCAACCATTAATAAATAATCCCCTTTCACAGCGCCACAAGTGAACTGAAAAATTGAATAGAGTATTCATAAGGATTTCTTTGATGCCGCTTTGAATAAGCCCAATCGCGACGTGATGTATTAAGAATAAGTCAGCTTTTATTAATGGGCACGACTAGATGAATTCGTCTTTGCTTGATAATAAAACCTAATGTAGTATATAAATTGTTAAAGAAGTGACAGACCCTGTTTTCTTATGAAGGCTTTTCTATACGCATCGCAATCCTTAAAATCAGTATTTGGACAAATTTATTTATTTTTTATTTATTTATTTACACTTCGTTGCAAATAAAAGAAACACAATACATAAAAATTATAAGGGATGCAACGGGCGGCCTTATCGCTAATAAGCGATCTCTACCAGGCAACCCCAGTAAAAGAGAAAAACTAAAAAAAAAGAAACATGATGCGTGCGTGATGCAAAAGGAAACATAAGAATTACACAAGTCGCGATTGATCAGGATAGGATAGGGTTAATAAATGATTGTTCAGAAAAGTTTTAAAAGATGACAGAGAGGAAGAATCATATGGAGTCGGGCAGCCTATTCCACAACTTAATAGTGGAGATCGTAAATGAATTGCCTAAGAAGGATGAAGTATGGGATGGATTTTCCAAACAACATCTATTAGAAGAGCGTAACATATTATAGTTAGAAGGACCTAAGAATTTGAAGTGATGTTTGAGAAAATTCTTTAGCTTCCAGACATTTTAAATTTACCATTTAGTATATGTATCTCAGGTTGTATATATTGTTAAGAATAGATTGTTTGTAAGCAAAGATAGCAGATATATTAAGTCTAATTATTCTATTAATTTTAATTGAAGATAAGACAATAGACATAATGATTATCGAAATATTTTTGACAATAAGTATGATCATAATTCATAGCATGCAATCTAAGGTTGATAATTTAAATCGCTTGCGTGATAATTTTAAGTAAATAAATATTGGTGGCATAGATATTATAACACTACTGGCCATACTTGTATTGAAAACTGGTTTTAAATGGAGTAAAAGGAGCTTAAGAAATATAGCAAAAAATAAAGTGATTATTACTAATACGTAGTGATATCTAATACGGTTTATTATTTGTTATGTGTTTGATATTTTTCTACATACTTATGCACCGTAGAGTCTTATAAAGGTGCGACTCACACGTTTTTTACAAAATAAATTCCTGCCTAATTTGCTTATTTTCCCCTGTTTTACATAGAGTGACAACGATGACCCAATTGATAATTTTAGAATAGAGAGAGATTCTACAGTACTCTGAGACATCCTTAAGTACTTAACATAAAACACAATAAATCTAATATATAAAATTCTCGTGTCGCGGTGTTTGTAGTTAAACTCCTCCAAAACAGATTGACCGCTTCTCCTGAAATTTTGGTGCATATTGGGTAGGTCTGAGAATCGGACAACATCTATTTTTCATCCCCCTAAATGTTTAGGGTAATTTTTAAACCCCTATTTTTTTTTTATTAATTGTATGATACAGCATTAAAAAATACATACAACCCCTATTTTTCACCCCTCTAAGATCAACCCCTATTTTTTACAATAAATGATATACATGGCAAAACTACGTATGCCGGATCAGCTTGTAATATATTATAATAAACAAAGTAAATGCCTATTGTATTTCATATGTAATTTATTTTATTCGATCCATATGTGGTAGTTTAGTAAAGTTATTTGTCTTCCTAAAGAGTATAGCAGTGTAGCGTCTCGGCTTCGATTTATGATAATGAACTATTGTATTGACGTGTTAGAGGAAGTGCATCTTCATGGAAATAGCTTACGTGTTTCCTGTGCCAAGACCTACATCAATGGTGAAAGTGCTTTTATGGCAATATGACATCTATGTCATGTACTCTACCATTATGAGGTAATTATGGGAACAAGTTGTAACAAACTCTTCCGTTTTGAATGTGTAAATGTGTTACGTTGTTGTAATTATATACAGTTAGTTTATGTCGATGATTTTCTTTGGAGTGTGTTAAAAGTAGTGCTAGCTAAACCGCCATTAATCTATATTCAAAATCTAAAATTACGTCCATTGTCAGTAATAAAAATTTGTTTTAAACAAACAATCATTGTATATATTTGTTTCCCGAAACTAATTTTTATTCACTCATGACCGTCACATCTTTATTGTTTCTAAGCTTTTGAATCTAAAATTTTAGTTTCACCGACTCGATCCATAAAAATTGTTCTACAGTGATAAAGCTTGTAAAACAATAATTGTTATTACTACATTCTACTGCGCATTTGTGGGAATGCATTATGTTTATAATGGTGTGTTTCCTGAGGCATAAAATTGCATATCGCTTTCAGCTGATACATTTGTTTTCATTCATTGTGTGATTCATCTACCTTTGATGACATAATGTACCTTAAGATAAGCTAACCGTCATACTTCAATATGCAAATAACTTAAATACCATTACAGCAGTATACCATTATAGCAATAAATAAAAATTACGGTTCATATATTGAGTAGGTACCTATATGTATTTGGTATATGTAGTCCGAAGAAGGAATTCTCGGATCCCATAGATTTGATGGTCATACAGTATTATTTCATTATATGTATTTTATTACCAGCCTGTATTGAAGAATGTTTTTTCACTATTGTTCTTGGGAATCTTTCAAATTCTCTTTAGGATAGATGAAATTCGTATTGTAAGTAAATACCAATATGTACTATAATTAAGTATTCCTCCTGTTTCATTCATCATTCTTACGCCAAGATTAATCTTAATTCGTTTGTTAGACTGGCTCCAGTCTATTTGTGTACAGTAGAACCTCGATAAGATAAAGTCCAAGGGAAACACAAAATATTTTATGTTATAGAGGTTTTAAGTTATCAAGGTTCTATATTAGGTAAAGGTTAATATAGAGGTATGTACATGTTTCTATGTACCCTTGCTCCCATTTTTACTTGAATGCATCAGAAGAATGGGTTCAATAAAATACTGAAAATTAAATATGTAATCTTATTTATTCACATTACTTACATTACATCAAAAACTTATGATGCAAGTAAGTCGTTGTCACAAAGCTAACCGCCGCAAAGCTTTGAAGAATTTAGATAAAGCAAACAATAGGTAATGTATTGTTTACGTTAACAATACATTAGTAAACACGTGCAAGCAATAAATACCGAAACCATTTGTTTTGACACTCTTTCAAAATGACTCATTCACAAACAATTTTATGTTATAGAGGTTGTGGAAACATTTCTTTTAGTTA
Organism: Pieris melete; assembly: GCA_963693345.1. NCBI lineage: Eukaryota > Metazoa > Arthropoda > Insecta > Lepidoptera > Pieridae > Pieris > Pieris melete. The sequence continues at coordinate 1,923,850 of CAVNZK010000002.1, read as the reverse complement.
CTGAGGGCCTATACAGAGATTATTTATTTAAGTTATAGAGGTTGCGTATTTTAAGTTATAGAGGTTTTGGGCTCTGATGGGAAGGGAACATAGTATTTTTTGAAGTAACAGAGGTTTTTATGTTACCGAGGTTTATGTTATCGAGGTTCTACTGTAGTTGCTTTCTCTATGTGGGCCGAGATTGGCCCCTTGCCGCCTACGCTATGTAAATTGTAAAATTAATGCTTAATGTACATCAATTTTATCTAATATGTCACATACATTAGGCGTATATATATATAATACCTGTTCAGACACGCTGGCCCCTTCCCATCTACATGGAACCAACTACAGAGCTGGTGCGGCTTGTGAAGCGGCTGAAAAAAATAAAGCATGCAAATACAGGGGTCTGGGCTCAGAATATGATTTTGTCCCATTCGGTGTCGAGACCCTTGGTCCGTGGGGTCCTAGCGCTTTAAGGCTTTTTAAAGAAATTTCAAAAAGGTTAGTCGACATCACAGGAGACCGAAGATCTGGCAGCTACCTCGGACAAAGAATTAGTCTAGCAATTCAAAGGGGGAACGCTGCCAGTATCTTCGGAACCTTGCCTAAAGGGACTCCTTTTAATGATATATTTTAGTTTATGTTAAGTTTAGTTATTTATTTCAATGTATATTATTTTATTATTAGTTTTAGTGATAATTATATGTCCAAATATTGTATAATTATGTCACAATTTATAAATTTTGCAATGATTAATAGCTCTGATCTAGATCATTACACTATTTAAATATCAAGAAAAACAGCTTACCTACTATGTAGAAGCAATTGTTTTGACTTGAATGGAATAAAAGTTTTAAACTAGTTGAAATGGGTTACCTACTTATAGGGTAAAAGGTTTAATAAGGTTAAGGGTAAACCTTATACGTTATTTGTTAATCTGAAACTCGAACCACATTACTAACTAACCTCTGAGGTACAAAATCACTATTAAAAATTAAAAGCGGGCCAAAGTTTACCTAAGTAAAAAAGCTCAAGCTGTGTTAGTCGAAACATGTTCATACTTTTGTGTTTTGTTTTAGATTTATGTTGTTGTAATTTTATATTCAAACTTCAGGCACGTACACGTTAGAACAGTTAACGATTCATACAAAAATTCTGTCTACGTCTAATAATCTTACGGCATATTTATCACGCTTTTATAGTTTGTCAAAGAACGTATTCATTTTCCTATAGTGTAGGATTACTATTTACTACAGTTATTAGAAAATATAAGAATTGCATTTATACCCGAACTATTTTAAAAATGCTTTTAAATTGTTGCTTTTTTTAAAACGTTAAGTTTGATTTATTTTTCAGAAGATAAATTTTCTGCCCGTCTAATTATCCCATAAAAAGTAATACTAAGGGTCTGTTTCACAATGTACGGATAAGTTCTACATAAGTTCCAAATTAGCTATTTATTACTTATTGGTAGGATAAACACTATTGTTGCGTTTCACGACTGTCAGATAGCGCTATTCGTCACATATAGTCCATCATAAGTTATGAGTCCGATGAATGTCAAATAGCACAATTTATCTTCCAAATAATTAATGTGTTGCATAGCTATTTGGTACTTTATCCATACATTGTAAACCAGACCCTAAAGGTTTATATTAAATTAATCTAGAAGATAAATTCTTCAACATATTAAACAAATAATAATACCTAGGGTGGTCAAACTAATGACTACATGTTTTTATGTTGCGTAACTTAGAAATAACAGAAACATTCTCACGATGTATAAGTTCAATGCCAATGAACGTATGCGAACTAAGTTATAATTAGGGCTTTGCATACCATTTACACGTGTCGTAGTGTAATTGGAAAACCGGACTTTAAAAAAAATGATTTTAGTTGTCATAAACTGCATCTTCATTCTTTATCTTATTAAGCTAACTGGAATATATATATACCACTGTATCGATACTCCCAAAGTAAATTATTAATTATGGAAAAATGTAGTCTGTCTTTTTTAGCCAAAAGCCTTAGATTTCATTTTCACCTTGGTCATAATTTTTAATAGGCAAGTAGATGATCAGCTATTCTGTGCCTGATATACCTAATAGAAGGAGAAATCCGTTGGTGCACCGATGTGGTTTAATCTCAGGACCTCAAGTATGAGAACCGTGCGTCTAGCTACTAGCAAAACTACTATGTACTAATATTAGTAGACATGTATTGGGTTGAAGTGTTATATGTATGAAACGGATTAACTCGCATTAGAATTTATATTCAGTTTGGAAATACGCTTCCTTTTGATTATTTATTAAAATATTATTTAAATCATATAATTTTTTTCTAGTATACTAAAACTAATTCAAATATTTATATCGTCCTGCAACATGAACGATTGTCTACAATGCAGCGTGAGTCAAAGCCCTTTGTCGATCAACGTGACCTTTAAAACTTACTCAGCTAGGGAAACCAGTTAGAAAATTGATTTTTGTGTGACATATCACTTGACCTTTGACATACAAGAATTTTCTAAAGGTAGCTTCACAGTGATGTTAAAGTCTTTGTTTAGGCTATTATAAAATTTGAACAATAGCTTGTCGACGAATAAAGAGTTTGAAACAATTAAACGAAAATTGATTATTATTTGTATGCGTCAGACACATTTCTTTTCTTCAACCTGGGGGCCTACCATGAACTCTTATTGCGAGACATCGAAGAAACGAGACAGTTTATGTTCCCACGTGACCTTAGCGGTTATCAGATTTCGTTCGTTCAATTTGTATGAAAATTCGTACCATGACCGCTCGGCTGAACCGAAATTGGACAGTTGCGCCTTCCAGCTATGACAGAATAAGCGTATCTAAAAAAGTCACTTTTTGTTTAACTTTTTTGTATCGAAATGTCCAAATAATAGTTAATAAAAGAACCTATAAAACTCAATATGTCTATGTTTCGGATATTTTGAGTTTAGAAAGTGTGATTATAAATAAATTATTAAAATATCGACGGAGATGATAAACAAGACCCTTCTACCGACTTCGTAGATATCGAGTTTATAATTTGCTATAGATTAACGACTTTAATTCGTTGAAGTTTTCAGTGTACCTACAAATATTTGCACAAACTGTTCAATAATATTCAATAAATTATTTAGGCATATCTAACAAAAACATGATTCCCGAATATATCATATTTTATAATAAATAAGCATGCCATATCAGTAGTAGATATTTATTATAATTAAAGTTTTCCTCATTATGTTAATGAATTGTATGATTATCCTCTGCTTCCTGTTGTTTAAAAATACATAGGTATTTTTCAAATTCATAATGTGTAAGTAATAAGCCATTTGAAAATATTATAATAACAGTATTTATTTAGTTAGGATGACTCCATCAAGATTGAAAAAGGTGTCTTCAGGCAATGTTCAATTGGATATAAACATATACTTTATATTGTATTCATATACTTCATTCTCTCAATTCAGCGAGTTTGTCAGGTTTAAGCTGTAAAGAAAATATAATTATTTATATTTTATGAATTAGTTAACGTATAAACTAAATTTGTACAATTTGAAGGAAATAATTTTTATTAATTTTTATTATGATTTTCGAGTAATAAGTTGATTTGTAATATCGTATGCAAAGAGTTTTATATCAGCTCCAATCAAAATTTGACGGAAACGTTTAAAAATAATAAGTGTCAACTATCATAGCACCAGAAAACTTTGTTTAAAATACATATATCAAAAGAATAGTTTTATATTAAATAAATATATATATTAAGACATAATAGCTTATTGTGATTGATGAATTATTGAAAATAATTTTATATTTTATTTGTTTTTATAGAAACATCTGTCAAAGAAAGTTTGACAGTTAAATTTCAAAACTTACATAGAAAACTCCAAACCAAATTTGCACACCGTGTGCAGTTTGATCTTACTTAAAAGATAGGATAGCTTACATATATAATTCTACAGTACGAGTGTATGTCACTGAACTTCTCTTAAACGGCTGAACTGATATAAATATTTTTTTTGTATCCGTTTGGGTGGAGCCCTGGATGGTTTAGATTCACAAATCATCCCGGCAGATGGCGCTGCAGTCAGTACTTTCATACTTTGTTTAATACCCTAATCGCTTGAAATATCATGCAGGACAACGTGTGTCGGGTTGTAGTATTACCCTTAATTTTATTCCTGGGAGACAAAATCAGACAAACAGACGTTTCCTTTATGTTCCAGTAGTGTACGGTTCCTATTCATAGGTATGCTGTAAAGTGTAAATAATAGAGAATACTATTATCACTCTATATAATACCACTCACACTGAAACTTTTGTTGTACACAAAATAATAAATGCTTATTGAAATAATATACTATGCGTATAGTGCTGAAGAGAGTGCTTGAGTCTAGTTATACTCTCGCGACGTAACTCCGACGATTTATATAATTATTATATATTTTAAAACTAAGAAAGCCTGAGTGAGCAGCCTTGGCTCGTACAAGGGGATTACATAATTTCTCATTTTCTTACCAAACTTTCCTTCAAAATTCATGTACAATGTATACTTGTAAGTTGATTTACATGTATTTATGAAACCAGTTAATATTAGCCAAATTGAATTTGTAGGTGATTGATTAACATGTCGTATTGAAACAGTGATGTGTTCAGACAAGAACATATCAGAATAGTTACGGTCGTGAGTTCTGAAAAGAACAGTTTCATCGTGTCGTAAGACACGGTAATAGTTGTTAAACGTTTTCGTCGTGAAACAAGAATAATATGTCCTGAAAAGGACAGTTGTTAGACGTTTAATCGTGACACGATAATTTGTCCTGAAAAGGACAGTTATTAGCGTTATCGCAAGGCTACGATATCGAAGTGTTCTGAGAAGAACACGTTCGTACGCTTAGGCGGCTGCGTGCAGAAAAAGGCCAACTTTTTGCCGCGCCGCATTTTTATCGCCTACTCTGGTACCTGCGCAACCAATCAACGCTCCGCATCTTGGCACCACATGTATATACTAGTTGTAAGTGTAGGATAAGTTTTAAGTATAATTGTACACAGTTTTGTAAATAAATATCATTCACTATTCCATCTTCACCGCTTCTCTACAAGTAATTAGGGAGTTTTATTACAACATCGACCAAGTAATTCTGAACGAGTCAACTCCTCAAGCAACATCCCTAAAGTGGTGACCCCGTGAAGAACAACCCCGTGAAGAACAACCCCGTGAAGAACAACCCCGAGAAGAACAACCCCGAGAAGAACACCAAGAACATTGAAGATGTCGACAACAGAAAATTCCGGTGCAGAGCGTCTAACTTCATCAACACCGTCGAGCCAAGAAGTCTCCGGCATTTCACTATCGCTCCGCGTGCCACCATTCTGGCGTGACCAGCCGCGCCTCTGGTTCTGCAGTTTCGAAGCAGCAACCGCCGATCTAAAACGAAGCCAGGCCCAGCTCGCCCAGATGGTCATCGCACAGCTTGAAAAGCAAGATATACAAAACATCGCTGATCTCATTTGCTCGCCGCCGGAAGCAGATTACTACAACGCAATTAAAGACCGTTTAATATCGTTATACGAAGAGTCAAACAGCGCACAAACGAAGAAGCTACTGTCACAAGTTGAGCTCGGAGACCAAAAACCCAGCCAGCTGATGAGGCAAATGAAGCAGCTTAACAAGGATAAATTTCCCGAGAGCACCATCAAAATGATGTGGCTCGAGCATCTGCCGCCACACATTCGTTCCGTGCTAGCTGTCAGCGAAGCGTTTAAAATCAAAACGACGCTCGACGACCTACCTTGCTCGCGGACAAAATGATGGAAGTCCACACGCCGTCGCAACACATCGCTGCCGTCGCAACGCCTATTGCATCTGTACCATCGCCAACACCACCTTATCCGCAACAGCAAACTATCGACACACTCATCGGTGAAATAAGAAGATTGTCTTTGGAAGTTGCTGAGCTACGAGCACAACCTCGCGACAACTACCGCAACAGTCGCTCTCGCCACCGTTTCCAGTCACGCTCGCGGAACGCATCTCCACATCACAACGAAAACCAACGAGAGTCGCAGATGGAAGACCGAAGCCGGAAAAAATCTCCAATGCCGTACTGCTACTACCATCATCGCTACGGTATGGACGCGAAGAAATGCGCACCACCGTGCAGTTTCAAGCCCATTAACCAGTCGGAAAACTAAAAGTAACGCTGGCCGCGGCGGGAACTGGCGTTACCGAATCATCACACCGCCTCTTCGTTACCGACAGGGTAACGAAACTTACCTTTTTGGTCGACACAGGAGCCAATATCTCCGTGCTACCAAAGAAAAAAGGCTCACGCGAAAAACCACTGCCATTTCAACTCTACGCCGCAAACAACACTGTAATTCCTACATACGGAGAGAAGTCACCCACACTCGATCTTAACCTCCGAAGACCATACACATGGAAATTCGTCGTAGCAGATGTGTCCAAGCCAATCCTGGGAGCAGATTTCTTACAGTACCACCACCTCATTGTCGACGGAAAACACCGACGATTGATCGACGGGAAAACACAGCTGGTAACTAACGCTCAACTCAGTACTGCGGGCATACCTACAGTTCGCAGTATAGACATTGGGCAAAATTACCACAGCATACTAGCAGATTTCCCAGGCACAACTAGACTCACTTCAATGAAGCTAAGTCCTAAACATTCCGTCGAACACTTCATTGAAACAAATGGACCGCCTCTTCACTGCAGGCCACGCCCCATTGCGCCGCATCGTTATGAAATGGTCAGAAAAGAATTTCAGAGCATGATTGATCAAGGGTTATGCAGACCAAGCAAAAGCCCTTGGGCATCACCTCTTCACGTCGTGCCTAAGAAGAGTGGAGAGTTACGCGTGTGTGGCGATTACCGAAGGCTCAACGCCATAACCAAGCCCGATCGGTATCCCATACCACGCATACGTGATTTCACATATCAACTCGCAGGGAAGACAATTTTCTCCACACTCGACCTCAACCGCGCCTACCAACAACTGCCAGTCAGCGAGCAAGATGTGGAGAAAACCGCCATCATAACACCATTCGGCCTTTTCGAGTTCCCGCGCATGTGCCCTGGTCTAAAGAACGCCGGACAGACATTCCAACGCTTTATTCACGAAGTACTGCGCGAACTCGAATTCGTATTCCCTTTCGTTGATGATCTAATGATAGCGTCAATCGACGAGGAAGAGCACCGAAAACACCTTCGCACCGTATTACAGCGACTAGAAGAATACGGCATTACCATCAACCCATCAAAATGTGTTTTCGGCCAGCCAACAGTCAAATTCCTCGGTCATCAAGTCACGGCGGAAGGAATACAGCCACCCCAAGAGAAGGTACAGGCTATCACAGATTTTCCAAAGCCACAAACCGTAGAGGAACTGCGACGTTTTCTCGGTATGATAAATTTTTACCGCGAAAATATCAAAGACGCAGCCACCATACAAGCGCCGCTAAATACTTACCTGCACAACATCAAGAAGCGTGACAAAACTAAGATCGACTGGACCGCTGAATCGTCGCAAGCGTATGAAGCATGTAAAGAGAGCATAAAAAACGCCGCTTTACTCGCTCATCCGTCTCACCATGCGACGCTAGCGATATCCAGCGACGCGAGCGACAAAACAGCAGGTGCCGCACTCAACCAATTTGTAAACAACACATGGCAACCACTCGGCTATTTCTCTAAGAAATTCAGCGACGCACAGACCCGCTATAGTACCTACGATCGAGAGCTACTCGCCATCTACATGGCTGTCAAACATTTCCGCAAAATGTTCGAGGGACGAGAAATTATAATATTTACGGACCATAAGCCGCTAACATTCGCTTACACAAAATCAAATACAAACAGCGAATCACCGAGACGCACCCGACAACTACTTTATATCAGCGAATTTACCACTGATATTCGACACGTCAGTGGGTCTCAAAATGCAGCCGCAGACGCATTATCACGCATCGACGCAATCACATGTCCATCGCCGATCGACTACAATCAACTTGCAATAGCTCAAGAGCGCGATAGCGATACAATTCAAGCACTCGGTTTACAGAGCAACTTATCTTTCAAGGAAGTAAACCTGTCCGCGTCAAACATCAAATTACTCTGCGAAACTTCAACCTCATACATACGTCCGTACCTACCTGAAGAATACCGACGTACCGCATTCGACGCAGTACATAACGTTAGCCACCCTGGAATAAAGACCACGCGGAAATTAATAACGCTACTTTTGGCCCTCAATGAACGCAGATGTCGGCAAGTGGGCAAAAGTATGCCTACAGTGTCAGCGCGTCAAAATACAACGCCACACAACAAGTCCATTGTCAACTTTTTCACCAACCGAACGATTCGAACACGTGCACATCGATATCGTTGGTCCGCTACCTACCGCGGCCACCGGTCATCGATACCTCGTGACAATGATCGACAGAGCGACGAGATGGCCCGAAGCATACCCATTATGCGAAATAACAGCTGAAGACGTCGCCAAAGCAGTGTACGAAGGTTGGATTTCCCGTTTCGGTTGCCCTGCTACAATAACAACGGACCAAGGACGCCAATTCGAAAGCAGAGTATTTGCATCCCTTTATCGCTTACTCGGAATTGACAAAACACGTACAACATCATACCATGCACAGTGCAACGGTATCATCGAAAGATGGCACCGTGTCCTTAAGGCCGTATTAAAGGCAAGACTACAGACCGCAAGAAGCTGGATCAACGAGTTACCAACCGTCCTACTCGGATTACGCGCCGCTATGCGAAGTGACACCGGCGTAAGCGCCGCCCAACTTACCTACGGATGCAACATACGCTTACCCGGTGATTTCTTATCAACGACCCGCGATAACGTCATTATGGACTCTGCCTACATCGATCAGCTTCGTGACGCAATACGTAACTTGCAACCAACGCCTAACCAACCACACAGCAACACAAACCCTATATTCATACACCGCGACCTGCAGACATGTGAATACGTATTCGTACGCATAGACGCCGTAAAGAAGCCATTACAAGCACCCTACGACGGACCCTATCGCGTGCTGAAACGAGACAGCAAGATATTCACGCTGCAGTTACCTAACCGTGAAACAAACATCTCTATTGACAGACTCAAACCCGCCTACACAATTGCCGAGCCAGATGTGCCCACTGATACAATACCGAGTACCTGCAACAAGCAAATCACATCAAGTGCGAGCGAACTACATAAACCATCAAATAGCATCAAACATCAAAACGATAACAGCCTGAAACATCAAAATGACAACGACCTGAAACAACAAGACATTGGGAACAACTCAATACCTACAGGGACAACTCGCCGAGGCCGGGTTATACGCCTGCCGGTACGCTTCGCTAGAGGGGGAATCCTGTAGGTGATTGATTAACATGTCGTATTGAAACAGTGATGTGTTCAGACAAGAACATATCAGAATAGTTACGGTCGTGAGTTCTGAAAAGAACAGTTTCATCGTGTCGTAAGACACGGTAATAGTTGTTAAACGTTTTCGTCGTGAAACAAGAATAATATGTCCTGAAAAGGACAGTTGTTAGACGTTTAATCGTGACACGATAATTTGTCCTGAAAAGGACAGTTATTAGCGTTATCGCAAGGCTACGATATCGAAGTGTTCTGAGAAGAACACGTTCGCACGCTTAGGCGGCTGCGTGCAGAAAAAGGCCAACTTTTTGCCGCGCCGCATTTTTATCGCCTACTCTGGTACCTGCGCAACCAATCAACGCTCCGCATCTTGGCACCACATGTATATACTAGTTGTAAGTGTAGGATAAGTTTTAAGTATAATTGTACACAGTTTTGTAAATAAATATTCATTCACTATTCCATCTTCACCGCTTCTCTACAAGTAATTAGGGAGTTTTATTACAACATCGACCAAGTAATTCTGAACGAGTCAACCCTCAAGTCACATCCCTAAAAATTTATTTAATCGGCCGACGGTACGTGTTTTAAACAATTACACGCGAGAAAGGACAATTACAATGCCATATTTGGATACATTTTAACAGGTACAGAAACTTGATTTCGATTGCGACAGTTGTTTACGGACAGACTTAATAAAAGTTTAATTTAATCCGTCAATTATTACTAATAACCTACCATAGATATTTTTTAATACATTTAAACTGTTGTTTCTCTTGTTTATTTGTAAGCATATTCCTTATATGTTATTTACATCTAATTCTATACAAAAATCGTTACAGCACTTAGTTTTAAAATATGGTTGGTTGTAAGTAACATTGTATGGTAGATATTTTAAACTTAAAATATGGACAGCAAACATCCTCCCACACTTTACCGAGCTTAAATTGTAAGTTCGCGTGGCGATGCATAAATCAGCATTATAATAGGAACTTTTGAGTTTAATGAAGTGACTGGGCTTGAAGATTCACGTGTCGGCGACACATAGTTTACGTCTGAAGGAGTTCCGTCTGACGAGCATAATGCATATTATATCCGATAAACAAATCATATTTTTATAAATGATATAAGAAACTATAATTTTAATATGACATTATTCTAAGATTGAGTTGCCTTCTCATTTGTACTTAATGATAGAGATATTGGTTGCAAAAGTTGGATTGAACTACTCATATCCCGTCATCTATATCCGTTTTCTAGAAGTAACAATATATGAATATTAAGCATCTAGACAAATTTTATTCTTAAGTGTTCTTGCATAAATATCTTAACATATAAATTATGTTTGTGTTCTTTCTAGATCCTATCTATTCTTAGGGTCGAGTTTATTTGGCTTAGTGATGATATATTAAATCATGCTGTGTATAGAATAAGTGGAGATTTGGGACATTAGCTAGCGCTGGTGTAGGTAGCGCTACAATAGGGCACGGAACTATACGTACATAAAACAAAAATTAATATAATTTCATGACTGAGAACCGAGTGATGGCCGCAATACAGACCCTAGAAATGGCTACATAATATTTTAATGCGTCCCATACAATTAGCAATGCTTACGAACATTACAATAGAATAGTTTGCATAACAATAATGAAACGGCAAAACAAAAGCAATCGCATACTAGCTAAAGGTATGCATCAAATTCACTACAATGACCACTCAGACTTATTTGAAATGTCTTTGTCTAATTATATTACATTTTAGTCTAATTAGTAATGACGAGATTATTGGACACAGTTCAGCTTGTACCCGGGTTAAAACTCCAGCTTTTAGATGACACAAAATAGCCCCTTTTAGGCCAATTATGTGTCAAATGGTCTTTATACATCATGCTTACATTTAACTGCTAAATCTAAATTTAAATTCAGACATCCGCCGTTTTTGTTATTAAGTTCACATAATTGTAGTCTGCTATATTGTGGTTAATTTTGTTGTTATTTTTTCAATTGAAAACATAAAATATTAATCATTTATGTTGCCAATTATTGATAAATTAATTTAGAATCAATTTTTATAATTTTAGAAAGGCAGATTTATATTTACATATTATGTCTTTCGAGTCGTCAAATCATCAAATCAAAAGATATCGCAAAGTTTGTCAAAATACTTTGAGAAATTGGTTCTGTGGTAAGCCAAAAAACAACATCAAATAAAGAGAATAGATTTAAGACCAGCAGAGAACATAGAAAGCATTTTTAAACTTCTCTTAGATAAATTAATACTGAGCTGTTTACTATACTTTGAATAGTGTTAAATGAATTAAATGGAACACATTAATCCAAGTGAAGACGTGCCCCAACTTTTATGACTTATCCGCTACGGACGTTCTGTACAATTGCAAAGATCAATCTTAAATAGATAAATAACATGAAAGTTATTTAGAGCGACCCTTTTTATAGAATTTTAGTCAGTTATATTGTCTTATTAAATCACAAATTAAGTGATTATGACGATGCTAAAAGGTTAGTTTTAGCATTACTGAACAAACAATGGTTTTTCTCTTACCTATTGCTGCGTAATGACTTGAAATTGGATTTCTCTACGAGAAGAACGTAAAAATTAACTGTGTAATATATGTATTTCAGTTGGCATAAATACTAAATAGGTCTCATTACTGTGCCTCTGATATAGTTAAATAAGAACACCAATTGAGTTGATGGTACGATGCAGCTTGAGCATGACTTAAATGATAAGGGCTTTTAAGTGACCGTAATTTATTTAATAATCTCCTGCCCATAAGTCTTGTTTATAAAGTGTATTTAAGTCAGATTCATTTTTAAAGTCTGCTTCGCTTGATCTTGATGTTTTGTAAACGGCCACGGCAATTCTTGTAAATGTTAGGTTATTCTAAGTGAATCCGTGCGAAATGATAATAATTAAAGCTTAACAGTAATTTAGGGCTTTCATTACATGCATTTGTTTATTTGCTAAAAAACATAAAATATAACACATGACTATCTCTTTTCCAGATGTAGCACCAAGCGCTTCAAGCGGTGCAACGTTGGGTGTTCCTCCTTCCTGGGAGCCGTTCTACTGTGTTTTGCAGCAGGATCGTCGTACACTCACCGCTTACACCAGCGAAGAACTTGCTGTAAGTATTTCTTACTAATAGTATATTTAGATTAGCTAGGATTTTTGTATATTTTTGAAGGCATTGTATTAGGCTCATGTAGCGTACGACATTCAATGTGCCTAAACGTCTCGATGAAAAATATACTCGAGTTTTTTTTATATTTTTCTTATAAATACTCATTTAATGCTCTTTCTTCTTGTTCGCACAATATATTAAAAATTATAACATATTTTCATATCCCTTTCCAATGTTTCAAAATAGCAAATCATCAAATTATTTGTAGAAATCAGAAAATGTTTTTATACGCTGTACATTTATCGAATAACATAAATTGCTTCGTCATTTTCGGTAATGCAAGGTTGAACATGGAAGTCCATTACCAAATGTGAAGTTGTATTTGACATAATTTCGTGAACCCAAATGTTGAAATAATCATCTGATAAAATGACTCTTTTCTTTAAATATTTACAATTAAAATATATCGAGGTTTGAAATACACAACCAAGATTTTCAACGATGAGAAATCATGAAACTTTCCACAGTTCCCGCCTGTAAACCGGATGAATTTATAAAACAAAATAATCAAAACAATCACAAAATCATTTACAAGTACTACTCTCGTGTATGTTAAAAATGTAACTAATAATTATATTTCATAAACATTTTAATCTCTACGTGACCCTCTAATAACAGTTAATCAAGTAATATTTGAAGGCAACGATTATTATCTACTTGAGTAAAACGACTCACGACTTCGACGTAGATGTCGTTAAGGCGTTTCAAACATAAATCAAAATTACACAGCCTAACAGCAATTTTACGACAGAGTATACTATGTTTTATCTACAAAATTGTACTTACGTCTTCTTAAGTTATAAGTATAATCTAGTCTTGACAATTAACAAAAATACATAAACGGAACAAAGACAATCTCATCGTGATTGAAAAACTAACTTTACACTTCATTTTAATTTATGAATATATTTAATTATTTAACATATAAACTCATTAAAACTTGATGCTTTTAATATCAATATTGTTCATTCATGATTAAAGACGCATAAATAATATAAAAATACAAAAACATGCAGCTGTTATGTAACTTGGCCTTCTGGGTAACAGGCTATCTCTTCCATAGTTCAGCCGTCTTCAAAAAATAACTTCGTTTGAATCTGGTAATTATTATACGTACGGTATGTTGTCCACTGTAACCGCGATGTATCATACATGTGGATCTGAATTTTGACAATTTACGTATGTAACATAGTCAATGTCAATTGTCAACTTGCTATGTAGCTCTGAAATTAAACGTCTTTACACACCAGTAAATTTAATTATTATTAATGTTATTTGTACGGGTAAATTTTATTGAATATAACGTATATTATTCCGCCGTATATCATAGTAAGCTGTAATATGTATACAAACGTTTAATTCATAAAAACATCAATTTGACACAAATTAAAGTTTATTAGCCCTCAACGGAAACACACAGATGTCGATCTTTGAAAAAATGCAAATCTTTTCACTTTATAATGCTAGTGTAGATATGCGATATGCAATGAATATTCCCGGTGTGTTATTAGGAAAGTGGAGTATGATCGAATAGCAGGATGTCGTAGGTATGAGAAAGGAAGCGCGGTGTTACTGTATGTAGATAATATCTGAGATGAAGATGTATGACTGTACCATTTGCTTAGGAAATTAGACTTGTAATTTTGAGCAATGGGCTCATGTGATACATTCTATTTCCTTATTGTATAGAATAGAGTACCGTTAAACAATCTACGGTTCAAGCAAGGTAAGGTACGGTTTTTGGTATAATTATGTGGCAGACACATAATTGCTGTTAATTAAAATATATCTCCTTCGAATCTGTTTTCCTAACAATCAATAAATTTGCTAACATTACTATTACTATTAATTTTTTTTAAACAATAAGTAAGCAACAATAGCTGTTGGTTTCTAAATTAAGTTCATGAAAATAATGTATAATTTTCATTTTCATGCGGCCAGTCTTTTCCGGGATTTTACGTCGATAAGGTAAGAAATATGTGTTTGGTTTCTACACGTGTGGTATTGTTTTTTTTCGTTTGATTAATTTAATTTAAATTAGGAACTTTAACAATTTTGCATGTTACTTTTAACACAGGATACAAGACCTTCGTGTATGATATTTAAGTTATCAGTTAAATTTGTCTTATAAAATATTAATATCACACTACCTGATTCAAACGCACAAAATGGTGAAATATTTTAATTTCAAACAATGTACGTATACGTAAATGTTTTTCATGCAACTTTTAAACAGTATACTTTATTGTAACACAAAAAATATATAAAACGGATATTGGTTCATAAAGATTTATATGAATAACGCTGAGTTGTTCAACATTGTTTCAATGGATAAAGAAAGAATTTTAATTAGACTTGACGGCGATTAATTAACTTTTGTAAACCTTTCATAAACTGATAACGTAAAGTAAGGATATTGCAATATTAGTTCTATTACGAAGATATAAACTAGTTAAAGTCTGCGTTTCGAGTCGCAACATATGTTCTATTATCCAGAGGTTATGGGGGTAGACAATTTTTTATCAGCTCCTTTGCTAATTTAAAAATTGTTAGTTAAACTATGACTAACTAGTACATATATCTTTCTATCACCCGATTTTGTACACAGATAAATTGAGTTGATCTGAGTAATATCTTTAATCATAATTACTAATAATAATTTAAAAATGAAATAATTTAAAAATCACTATACTATATTGAGTATAGTATAGATTAGGCGTCCTTTAGTACATCGTTACTAAATATGGTTCGCCTGAGTACAGTGCACTCATAAGTCGTAGTATTTTTATCGCGCATGACACGCGCCCCACTTTCCTTTTACGTTATAAATCAAATTCACTTTTTAAATACTGTAACCATTAGTTTCATAACAAAACAAGTTTTTTTGTCTGTGTATTGATTACAACCTGTTAAATTTGGGTAATACAAACTTTATTAAAGATTAATTATGAGTTTTCAATGTGTCACTAAAACAAACACGAGGCCAATGTAACTACTTAAAGTGTGACTTGCGAATATAGTTTTAACAACAATTAATTTATAGCAGATACTTTACGTACATGTAGGTCGTTTTTGACAAATAAGTCAAATATTAATTTCTACGATAACTCATTTCAGTTATAAAATGTGTCATTAATTCATATTATTTATATAGCTTTTGGTAATTTAGAGTCCCACAAATTATATGTTTTCAAGATCCAATAGAACAAAATTCAAAATTTTGGACAACTTTTTATTAATAATATACTAGGTCATGCACACCAATAGAGAAGAAAAAAACAGTTACGTAAATTTCATATACATTTAAACGAGGATATTATGTATTATTAATAAAAACATTGTAATTATACATTTTGTTTATATTGGATCATGAAAAACCCTTAAATAGAGAGAAGACAGACCTACATTTAGGTATAGTATTCCGCTTTAAATTACTTGTTTTTGTTAAAACTACGTCAACGCAAAATAACGAATAAATATAACTGTAATATTCGTATATTAGGATTGAATTATTTAGTCATATTTATTTGTAAACATTACGTATGATTGATTGCAACATTATTATCCTTCCTGCTCCCTTTCTCGGAAGTATTGCTCGTTCGAGTAATGTCCTATTTTAAATCCACCGTCAAGACAAATCATCATTTCTGTCAGTTTTAGTCTTCCTATTACATACAGCACGAAAATAGTTGTCCCAGTTTTTATATGTAAGTTATTAAAGATCTTTGACTGCAAAACCTAAAAAAAAACTATTTACAAATTATAAGGAGACTATGTACTTCAGAGTATTTATGGAAATAGATATTCTTATAATAGATATACGCTGTGATAAACGTTTTGTATGACAGAGGAACGAACTAAATATACAGAACATTAATCATATAATTCATAAGAATATGTGCTTAGCTAAATATATCCTCGCGGTTATTTCGTACAGTGACATCAACAAGTAACAACATATGGTTTGGATTGTTTTTATACAGATTTGTTAATCATTGAAGATGTGTTCCAAGATTAAAATTGTTTGGCTTTTGATTGGGATTTTTATTAAATGAAATTTTACTAACTTCTCTTTTCTGTCTCGAATCGGTTTTCGGAGCCAAAGTATGTCAGGCATACTATATGTTTACGGAACTTATTATTTATTTTTTAGTCTATAATGCTTGGATTTGGTTTAGAAAATCATGACACCTTTAAATTCTTTTCGCAGTTCCGCAAAGTTTAATGGAATTAAGTAAGCATTATACTTATTTGAAAAGTTGGATAATTAAAATGAGTCGTCGCGTCGAGTGATTGGAGACGATGTCTCTTTGTGTGCATTTGCATGATGTAAATTACGCTGAGTCACACATGTTGTTGAACTTCTATTTAAATTGATTTTAACTGACGCTTCAGGATGAAACAATTAGTGTTATCATACTAACAACACTTTTAATTTGGTACTAGCAATTGCATTTTCGATATACTGAAAGCAACTTGTTGCTAGCAATAAGATCTGACTTAATTTATTACTTTAATACTGAAGGTACGTCTTTTTTCTCGATCGTACTAAGTTTGCATTTGCAAAAATAAACAAATTGTCGCAGTCTAACTATGTACCAGAATATAGCTCTGGCACCTGCTCGTCATCGAGACGTCAAATTAAACAAAGATATCTTTAAATTTGTGTATTGTATAAAGGTGAAGTGGTCTCTCCCAAGATTGTTTAGGCCCACTGAAAATCGTTGTTACTAGTGAGTGGTGACAACTTTGATTATAGTGATAGTGTTTTTTTTTCTTTATTCTATCACATCATCAACAGAGTAAATAGATCTGACGTTATCCTTCGCTATTATCTAATCAACAAATAAGGCAATGCCAAAGTTATGTGGAAGTTAATTCTATTCCTAGAGAACAAAACAAAGGTTTCGCTAGTGGGCGCCAGTGCCTGGGGATAATCGTCAAGTCGACTGAATATAAACTAAGCATCAGATCTCGATTCTCACCTCGTACAATGACTGTCTAGGGCAGGGATTACAAACCTTAGCTTAAGATATGGATAAGCATGGATGAGTATAATGTATTTTATTCATTTAAATTTTAAAAACATCTTGTATAGTCTATTCTTCAGATACTGGTATAGATGTTTTTATGTCTGTGTTATCTAAAGAAATAAAAAAAGTTATCTTGCGGTTTTTATGTTTATTAAAATTTGTTTTACCTGACCAGAATTTTTTTCGCAGGGAAATAGTAAATTTTTGATGGCAGTAGGGCGTGACCTTATTGCTTATTTTCTCTATCCCGCAAGGATTTTGAGTACTAGTTCAAAACACGACCACAAACAATTGATTAATAGCTAAATAAAAAGAAAGAAATTCCGATTGGTTTCTCTGATAAGATTTCTGTACATATACACATGTAGGTTATTCTCCCGATGTTTCCGTTGGTACGTTCCGTTCAAGATATTTGACAGAAAAATCCATTGGTGCACAGACGTGATTCGACCATAAGACTCAGGGTTGGCTGGCACGCTCAAGCCAAACGCTAAATACATTAAGAAATAAAACGCATTAACAGTAGAATGTAAGATAAAAATAAGGCAATTACTAATAGTAGTAAATATTAAGTTTTTTAATGTCAAGTACACCTCTCACTTTTAGCCAGCTTACATACAATTTCAAGTTATAAAATAAGGTACAATACAGTTTCCGCGATATATTTATGAAGTGTATATTGTTTTATTCATGTTCAACACCCCTGAACTTGGCTTTTAACACAATGCGCTATTTTAGTGCAAAACTTTTATTGCACATAGAATACGAACAGATAAGGGAAGTTTATTTATAAAGTGTTTCTTTGAAATACATTTGTCCCTAAGCATACTTTATTCATAGAACTTACAAAAATAGACTCTTTTTTCTTCTAGTTATTGGCATTTGGACGAATTGTCTATGAGTATATGTATACTCATTTGTGGTTATAAAAATAAAAAGGTAAACCAGTGTCGCTACCACCTAGGTTAGTCTCAAATTTCTGCATATGTTTCGTGATCATTTTTATTCTTATTAGGCAATTAGGTGATTGGTTTTACGAGTACCAATAATTAATTTTACCTAGAATTCTTATTTAATTTATAAAAACCTACGTATACGCTAAAAACTGCCAATAAATATAAATTAATGTTGTCATAGTCACAGTCGCTGTACTTTAACGTCGATGAAATCTTGCAAATAAGCTTCCAACTTTTTGATGATGTTGAAAAAACAAGATACAGCCTTTTGAAACAACCTTAATTGGCTTTTATTATCCGTAAAACAATATATTTTTAATGATATGTCATGTCTGGTACAATTAAAGAGTACTGATTTATGTAGGGACAGCTTGCTTGAACTTGCCTCCATTTATTTCATTCTTGTTTATACGACAATTTTACCTTTTAGGGTAAGAATGACTTCCATTCACATATCTGACTCGGTTTTAAACAAAAAGGGCCAATATAACGAACTATTTTCGGTAAATACTTTTACTTTATTCAATTCAGTTTACTGGTAGAAGGAACTGCTAATCACAAGTTTTGTGACCATCTATGTTCTATAAATCAGTCTCGTTCAATTGTTTAAATATTTTTTTTTCTCTTTCTGACAAATTAGGTTTACACTATTATCTAAAGAGAATAATCAGTGCTTTAGTGAAACAGAGTTATGAGTGAATTTTTTAGTAAATAAACCCTATATTTGTAGGTACGTTATTCTGTATTACATTACAATTTATCGAATCAAATAAAGTCTCCTTCGACTAATAAAATACCAAGAAAGGTTTATTATACCCTAAATTGAAGGAAATTAATTATACTTCTACTGAATTCATTGCTTAAATTCACAGATTTTGTTAAATAGAACCTTTTGAAAACAATATACGGACAGGAAATTGTATCAGAGTCACGGAAGACATTGCATAGCCGTTCGTGATTGGGGCCGAAACAATCTGAAATCGTTTCCTTCATAAATGCAATGGGGCAATAACTGACCAAATTATACTTATACAGTTTGTACCTATGTGACTTATGGGTGTTGTTTTAGCTTTAGAAAAATTTAAATGTTCCCTCTTAAAGCTTTGGATCTTGATGCATGGGATTTTAGGATGCTATCTATCTATATGATATAAATATATCATATATCTTCATCTTTCAAAAGTTTTTAAGAATAGTGGAGTGAACGCAATTTAAATAACTGTAATCAGATATTTTAATTGTAACAAAATGTTAGGAATATTTGTTCAAACCTAAAACCGAGCTAAATAGAAAATATAGCTACAGACATACTTAGAGGAATACGGTAGTAAATATGAAATTGGTATCAAATGTCTTTAGTATTGTCTTTGATTAACATAACCTTTACACATTTAAAGGAAAAAGCTTTTACCGGACCACCGGTCATCGTGACCACGCACGCGAAATGTCGGATAAATTTAAAATTATGTTAAATAATTGTAAATTTATAATAATACATAACTTTAATCCGGTAAAAGCTTTTTTCTTTAAATCAAATGTCTTTTTTTTAAACTTGTGTATTAATCAAGAACCCCTCTTTTTACCTAAATGTCAAGTAGTCAATATTCGGACTTCGATCACGTGGAAATAATAACATGCATTCGACCGTTACAAGTACAACCTCGATATTCTAAATAAAAAAAATTACACGGTTAGTGATTCATACCACTTTTCAGAGGTAATTGGAGCGCGTTTATTTATATCCAAGTAATTAGGATAACAGACTTTACCATATTGTCGCAATTAAGTCCCTCCCTGACCTCAATGCGACCAAACGATGTGACATCACTAAGAAATATGAGATGATGATTGCTCTATGTTTTTGATTAACATTTTTATGGCTACGGTTTAATTTTTATTAACCTCTGTTGTAGATGTGTTTCACATGTTATAACAAAAATTTATTTATAAAGCCATAAAAATTAGTAAGTCACACAGAGTGTTTTGTAACCTCTATTTATTTGTAAAGTGACACGAGAACGATAAAGAAAAAAAGTCAATAGCTAATAATATAGACAAAAGACCGTATAATAAAACATTTTCTTTTTATCATCTATATAAATGACCGGACTATATATGTACTAGCGACCCACCCCGGCTTCGCACGGGTGCAATGCTGATACTAAATATAGGTTTTCAATGTGTACAATACTTAGTACATTATTTTGATAAATCTCGTAGGGGTCAGCCTGCGTTTGTAATGTAAGCGGAAAAATGTAATTATTTACGACATCACATTAGAAACCTCAAAAATAACAGTATTTCTCCACTATTTAATGGATGTTATTATACATATAAACCTTCCTCTTCAATCACTCTATCTACTAAAAAAACCGTATCAAAATCCGTTGCGTAGTTTTAAAGATTAAAGCATACATAGGGATATAGGGACAGAAAAAGCGACTTTGTTTTATACTATGCAGTGATATACACTAATTGGACCAACCAACGCCAACAAAATAAAAACTTCTGATGCAGCAGTGTCCAAGCATGACTGATCTCCATGGTTCACCCTCTGGACCCGCCAATTCATGCGACTCTTACGGTTAGTTCAAGTTAAGCTTTAAACTAAGTTTAACTTACAAATAAAACGGATGACCTAAAATGTATTTATGTCT
Organism: Pieris melete; assembly: GCA_963693345.1. Lineage (NCBI taxonomy): Eukaryota > Metazoa > Arthropoda > Insecta > Lepidoptera > Pieridae > Pieris > Pieris melete. Next base: position 1,902,575 of record CAVNZK010000002.1, on the reverse strand, counting down.
CGTTTTATGATCGTGGTCTGCTTTTCCTCAAATAGATAATGGCTTTAAACGAAAATAACATATAATAACATAAAAGGGCAAAGCGTTTAATGGCTTTCTTTGTAACAATAGTTATTACAAAGCTACCTATATTTAATGTAGTAGTCGACTCTGGATTCGATCCAGAAGCCTTTCGATTTATACGCTTTAATTGATTGAATTTATAATATACGTACGTTCGTTATTTTATTTATAAAATTTTATATATTTTAAGGATTTAACGTTCATTTTTCTAATTAATTAATAAGTTAAAACTAACATAAGCTTTTTCCTGATTAATTAGTGAAATGCTATGATAACAAAAAAGATTTTAGAATTTTAAAAAATTGCACACATTTTTTCCCTAGATAAGTCTAACATACTGGACTTAAAATTAAATAAGAATAATTTATATTGCACAAAGCAGATTAAATTAATCTACGATATGAAAGAGATCATAACTCATTGCGTCGAATGAAATAATTCAGGCCACAATGGAAAGGGCTGGATAGTGTATTGAACGTGGGAACTGACCATTGAGATCTAGGAACATATTTTATTCCTATACTCTATAATACAATAGTTATTATATGTTTTGAAAAAACGCTCTTCACTTAAAACGGCTAATATTCGGTGAAACGCATGTCGGGACCCGTGGTAGAACACGTGGGCACGTGGACGTGGGTAATTGAAAAAATTTAAATGGTCTAAAAAGATAAAAGGTGACGAAGGCCTTGGTACTTTTTGTAACAAAAACTACACTAATCACTCGATGTTTCGATGGTATACTTTACTGTGCGCTTGCGACTTAGTTATCGTGAATGCGTAGTCACACAGCTTGCAGCTGTCAATCACACTAATATAATTATTATATGTCGCAGTATTGCATAAATCACCCCAGAATAATTTAGCATTATAAAACTAGTGAATAATTTTTCAGGGCCAAAGATCTTCCTGCAAACAATCTTAAATACTTGTTATAATAATGTTCTCCAGGCTGACTCAGTCATGGCGGCTAATCTCTATTGAGACTGGAGATTTTACAATGCCAGATGCATTTTACAATGCAGAGCAAAAGCGGACCCTCTATCCTCATACATCGATGGCCAGATGTCGGACACGACCGCTTATGTGACTTATGTGAGCTTTAGGTGCTCACCGCACTGCGATGTTCAAATATCGCCAATTAAAGGACTTAGGCCTTTATTATAAGTCTTGGTTAAATAGAATAGACCTTATGATCAGCATGGCTGCTCTTTTTATTATAGATTAGGTAACAGGTTTGTGGTCAATACTCTCTTTTAACTCGTAAGAGAAAGCTGATTAATGTGACCTCATACCGACTTGGCTTTACATACCGACCCTGGGATACTTGTATTTATTTAGATAAAACCTATACGAACTATCATTTAAATGTCAGTGTTGTTAGTTTGAAAAGTTGTAGCTGTCTGTCTTCCGGCAGAGTTTACGCTTAAAAGTATTGCCTATGGTTTACTAAACGTATAAACCTTTTAACAACAAAACTTTTAGTGCTAAGTAATACTAGTAAAGTAAACCTTATGTTTTTAATATTAAAGTAATAAAATAATATGGATAAAACTATAGTATAACTAAATTATACACGTCATATAAATTCCAGTCACTATTGTTTTTATAATAGCAGTTATAAAGGTCGCGTGCTCTGGATTCCATACGAGTAATCTTTCTCTTACACATACCAATTGATGCAAATGTAAAGTTTTTTTAGTGTAAGAAAATTATTCTAAGATTATTAGTTTTTTTAAAGCAATATTTTTTTGGTTTCAATATTGAAATTAAAGCTCACCAAGATGTTATAACTTTTGAATAGATGTTTCGATTAAATGAGGTATCTCTTTAAAAGGTCGAAATTAGAAAGGTATAACAATCCTAGTAAGTGAAAAGCTTTCGCCCAGCCCTCTGGGAAATAGCTTGTAAGACTTATATAACGTCGGTTGACGTTATAATTGTTATTTTTCCTTTGGGACCAGACGTGGTTTTAACCATGTATGTACGTTTATATAAGGTGAAAATAACGATTATCATTATTCTTATTGTAATTTATGAGTGGGTTGGCAATCGAACTTCCAGCCATTTACAAAAATAATAGGCTCACTTAAATACAACTAATACTATTGTGCAATGTGAGATGTATCTGTTATTGTTATTTCTAATATCTCCATCTACACAATATTTAACTTCATGTATTTGTAAATAAAAATAATGTCAGTTGAAATTGAAATCAATGTTCTGTAATTAGTAAATAATCAAATTTTTCACATTTCCAGAATTCGAACAATGGAGAGTACGCCACACGGAGTTTACCACGGGTAAGAATTGATGGTGGCCAAGCTGGTAATCCAGGAGTGAGATTACGATGCTGGGCAGCTCCACCTTCGATTACAGAGGAAGAGGCTGAGGATGAAATCGAAGAGGATGCTGTATCTCTACGAGCTCTTCCCGTGCAAGGTATTTATTTATTATTTTACATAACGTTTTATTACTTTAAAGTAAAAACCAATTAATAAACTCAGTCGCCCATGTTTATTTAGATTTTTTTAATATCTTTTATATTAGTCAACATTTTATACCATGAAGTTTTGTTATATTTAAATTTAACTGCTTTAGTTGAGCGCCATCTATTAGGTCACTTATACATAACGTTATGAGTTTATTCTATTGAACAAGAGATGTCGCAATTTATGTGGTGGCGTCATCTATATGACGTCTTTATATAGCGTTTATATTTTGAATAGCGCCGTCTATTAGATAAGTTTGGATACGTAATACTTAAACTAGATGTCGCTTTTACAAATAGCGATTGTGATTGCGAATCTTATTAGTATTTCTATTGGATACACGATGTCGCTAGAGCATATCTTTATATATTCCATGATTACGTCTTATTTGTATTAGCTGCCGTGTTAGCGCCTCCGTTTTTCTTATGTTTTATATTTCGTGGACTGAACTGAACTGACATAAAATTAAGGAGCATTGTATAAATATCATTTTGGTTTTTGCAAAACGTATACCTAGGTCGAAGTTTTAAATTTAATTTTCGATTATGCAATATTTTCTTTTATTATTATTATTCAGTACACTTAATAAATTACTCTCCACATCACTCGTCATTAAAACTCAGAAGCGGTTAAAAATGTTAATTGACTCGATCTCAAATTAGTTGGGTGACTTTCATGCAGCCCAACAAATCGATTTCAAGGATAGTCATGCCTAGTGTAAAGTTTAGGGTACAGCGGCTACTTTTATCATTTGAGATATAAAATTTTAAAATGGACTCTAATTCAAAGCATTTGTTATTTCATGTCTCTTCTGAAATTGGCAATTTTGATAAACCCGTTACTATATATTTACTTAAACTCAATTATAGGCAACACAATATATTAGTTTCTCCGGCTAGCCCTTGGTTTTACTGAATCGAACATATTTATTATACAGCTCGTTTTAATTGACATTGCTCCCTTGTCCCGTGTTCACATTAAAACAATGTACCACTTAAAGGACTTTAACCCTTTGTTTGAACTTAGACAGCTTGTATCAAAAACTCTAAGTATAAAAATAAAGAAAAAAGTATAATTCACAAGCAAGAAAACCCGTTTGCATTTTTAAGTATTTAATAGTTTTTGGAAGTGCGTCGAATTACAAACGTTGTCTATTTTGAATCTAATAATGACATTTTTTAATTTTACATTAAAAAGAAAAAGATAGATGTAGTATTGAAGGATTGCATGCTTTGGCTAAACTTAAAAATACATCGGACGTTTTTCAAACCGAATGTTTTAAAAACCAGCAAAGCAAGAAACTACGATTGACGACTCGGAAATAGAAGACGTTACCGGTGAAGCGAGGAATAGAAATTTCTAATTTAGTACGGTGCTTTTTGCTGCCCTCAATGCGTTGATTTTGTAACACTTGGTAAAGGATTTAAAAGATATCTTATCTCGCAAGAATTAACTAACCATAATCTTTTCATAACACACACGCAATATATAGGACAATATCGGTAACTGAATGGTTTTGCTGAGTTAAACAGCAAGACAGAACAACACGCTTGACGATAGACTAATTATATGTCACAGAACATTCATTATTTATGAACAATTTCTTATGGCCACTGGTACTGATGGATCAACAAGGTGGACAATGCCCTTTGCAGGCAAAGGAGTAAGTTAGAATCACTGGTAGAACTCAGCTTTATTATTGTATTAATGTAATTAAGTTATTTATCAGAATCCTTTCTACTTTCTGAAATAAAAGTTAAAGGTAAAAGTAATTATAATATGTGTGGCGCGCGATATGTTTGTTATTTTTATCTAACCTTTTTATTCGTGTTATCTCGTACGTATCACCTACATTACTTCAATTAATTAGTAAATATTTCATTTCTTTCTAGTATCCATCTTTACTTGGATCATCAAATGATTTTGGAGGTCTTGACCATACATTTCGACTAACCATACTATAGAAGACAATAATGATGATTGTGCCATATTAGAGAAACGTTATCGTATTGAGCGATGTTTGATAATTTCTGCGTCCATCGTGGTTGCAGTATCCTCTTAATACAAAGTTGAATTTTGGGTATTTATATTCCAACACTTGTCAAATTACAAAGTTCTTTGAGGCGCAAACTAGCTGCAGTGGTCTCTGGCAGAATGACCAGCGCGGTGGAACATTCTGCTCCTCAGCATAATACTGAGCAAGGGCCAATTACAAAAGCGAACCGAATGGGAAAAGGGATTTTTTTTACTGTTTTAGATGTCTCATTTTATTTGCTCTTCCAGTATTGTTATTTTGTGTGTCTATGTGTGTGTGTTTTCGTATGTAATAAATGTTATGTCCATGTCTTTGACATGGATAAATAAAATGTTTTTGTTTAAATTACTAATAAGCTAAATTAAATAAAAATAAATTTATAGACAACCATGTTTACGTGAATTCGTAGTAATGTTAAAAAAAATATTCAAGTAAATCCAGAAATTTATATTTTCGAAAATAACAATCAAGGAATAAATAAGGTTTGTGATGAAGAGTCTAGCCTTTAAAAAAACTATAAGTTTTATTCGAAGAAAGAGAACTATATTTTTAATTTCTATCATAATTATAAACATCTGTTAATCTATACAAATGTTTTGTCGGTAGGTACTAGGTATAAAGCCAAAATAGAGTAATCCCAATAATTATGATTATGATTAATATAAAGAAAATGATTTCCTCGCAAAACCAATTGACTCACAATGAGACTAAGTCTTGGTATTCCTGTTAAGAGAGCTGACCTGAATACTAATATTCTTAATGCGGTTAATATTGTCATCATTTTTGACCACTATTGTTTCTGTTAAGGCAAGTAGAGGTCAGACGGGTGGACGAAAAGTCCGTTAGTTTTTAAATAATTAAACACCTTGCTATGAAGTAGAGTCCTTGTAAGTGCTGTTATTTACATACAAAAAAAATCCATAGATGAAACAATTGTTGCCGGAAATCGAAGCCAGGATTTCCAGGAGTTTCATACTCCACATACATGAGACAGTCGTTACTTATAATTCGTTCTATAGCCTGATTATTTAAGTAAACGAACATTTATAAATAAAATTAGATTGAGCCTCACTGAATCATTTTACAGGAAAACCAGTTGATAATTTAAACCACAAAAATAATCTATAAGGAACAGGAAATCAACTGTTTTTCTTACATAATCGACTTGTTGTAGTATAATTGTATTTAATTACTTTTAACTATTTGTTCTTATATTATTAAACTATTTTTTTAAACGATTGCGCTAATATAGTATATAATTACATTCCTACCCATCTATCTCTATAAAAATATATCAAATGAAAACGTAAGAGTCTACCAATTCGAATGGAAAATTGATGTACCGGTTATAGCTTCTTATATAATGTGAAAATTATCGAATTAAATGTCAAGTTTCTCACTGTACGTACTTGAAATCGTGGTTTCCTTTTAAGGCCCGTTCTCGCTCAGACAGGCGTTATTGAACTTTCGTACCTATCTATATAGAAAGGATTAAATTGTATCTAGCCGGTGTTTTATGAAGAAAATCTGCTAGAATACTTGTGTATGTGTTTTTAAAGTCAAATAGCTGTAGAATTGTTTTTAGGAAATATTTAGACTTGGATGTAGCGGAATTTTAATATTTAGGATGGTTCGTTTTATTTTATTTATGTATATATTAAGGTGTGATTGACTTTTTCCCGAAGGGGTAGGTAGAGACCACGGATCTCCACTTGCAACGGTCCTGCCATACCTCTCTCTCACTTTCATGACGTTCATGGTTTATGGTAATGGGTACTTTTGACCTGTCCCTTCTCTAGTATCTACGTCCTAGATTATATTCAGGTATGTAGGACGAAGCGGACCCAATCCCACCTTCAACGGTTGCCTTGTATATCGTACTTGTAAACCGCTTCTCAATCATAATTTCTACACGATCAAACTCTCGAAGCATTCCCTTTTGTATCCTTGTCATTACGTAATAACACGTAATTATACTAAAATAGATTTATTGTAATTAAATTACTGATATCTATGTACTAAAGCTCGTTAGTTATCACTAATTATGAAATAAAGAAAACTCCTTTAGGGGTATTATTAATAATACATGGTAACATCTTTGTTGTATGATTTAATTTTGTCAGCTAAATAGAATACAAAAAGTGCATCACGATCCGTAACTACAAAATTTCATTGGATTTTGGTGGAATATTAAATTAAGAAGATTTCGCTTAATTTTAACTTACGCTATTCAGTTAAATTTTTTAGTCTGAGTAGTATTTTCTATTTCTTACCAGGATCTTTCTAATTTCTATTTCTAATCTTTCGCGCCGCGGTTTTTAAATCCCCGTGTCATTTGCAGCAGATCAAAGGTGCAGTGTATGAGTCAGGGTTTTCAATATTCATAGCAGTATAGTCTGTACATATCAGCCGCGCTGATGGATGTACTGTCTATTGTCTTCACTAATGTTTGTGTAGGGCTACCAATCGTCACTTTAAATATAAATAAATTATCGACTGTTTGAAAATCGATATTGTTGCGAAAACATTTGCACATGTTTTTCTCTTTGCATATTGAGTTTCTCGGTTTTCTACTATATCATGATTATTAGAGCGTTCATAATTAACAAAAGCAAGGTTTTTCAAACTATCGCCAATTTTGTATGGAAATCGACATCTGATAATATATTTCACGTGACTATTCTACTTACATTTATTTATTCAGAAACGAATACGCATTTAGTATCTTAAAGGATATGGTTGACATCAATATGTATATAAATGCGATGTGATGTTATCACTTGCGACTATTTTTAATTACATTTTAAGTTAACGTTTTTAAGAGGATATATAATAAGCTTTGAATAGTGAAAGGATTCCGACATTTAATTATAAAAAGATCATTCATATCGATGAAGGTAGACACAGAAGTTGAAGTCTAATGATTCACACAATAAAATTGAATGCTTCAATAATGGACATAACGCTCTCGATCTGAATGTTAAGAATTAAGCGGAAAATAACATGCAATTAAGCATTTGACGCCCCTGCATTTCTCCGCCAGTTGCGACTCGCTCGAGTCAGTGCGTTACCTCGCTTCCGAGTCGACACACATCGATCGGTCGGTTTCATTTTTTTACGCACACGTTGCTTTTATTAAAAGTGTTACGAAGTGCGATTTCAAGGTGTTTATTGTGTTGTGGTCGTGATAGCTTTTACCGGATGTAAACATTTTGTAATTTGAATCATTAAAGGTTTGTTATTAGAGTAACGGGATAATAGTATCACAAATAAGGCTAATAGTTACAGTAAATTGGATAATTAGCTAAAAGAAAGAAAAATATATTTAATATTGGTAAATTAATTGGATTTTAAACGTTTGTGTTACTTAATGTAGACACTTTTACTGTACTTAGATAAGACACGCACACTCAATCACGTAAGGGATTTAATAATATACTTTATTAATTTCAATCACAGAACATCTAAACATAATATGTTATCGTCTGTGATAATTCGTTAAAATAAACTAAAGAAATAATAATAATTTATTGTATTTATTTTTAGGAAAGTATATATGACTTAGCACTCTATAAACACTAATCATATATCAACGCCCGGATTCTCCAAGACATTCCTAGTATGTGCTACGAATTTTACATTTTTGTTTAAATGGCGGTCTTATCTTTGTTTAAATTTTGCTGTGGAAGAAACATTACTTAATGTTACTGTCCAGTTAAAAAAAATATTATAAAATAATGACTAGTTGCCTACAAAAGGCAAGGTCTACATAAGTTCATTGTACATGTTGACCAAGCTTTTTCAACTTTAGGATGCACTCAAAAACAATGCATGCATTTCAATAGTATGCACCCTCCGAAATTGTGCAGCTCCCCTAGAACTTGATTTGCCAATCAATAGTAATACTTATAAAGAGAATATACAGAAGAAAATTTTGCTAATAGGAAATATTGGTAACAGATGAATTATATTTGGGTTGTTTGATGCAACTCCCGGAGCTAATTTTTCTATTTAGACACGGATTTAAGAAATACTAATTAACAAGTTAATCAAGTGAACGTAATAAAATTCTTTGAACCTTATAATTAAAAATTTAACGTCATCTTGGTAACAATAGATTATCTTACCAACGATGATCATTTGAACACAATGTACAATAATTAATTTGGTATTTAAATTAATTTGGTTTACCACTCATATGGGATTATCTAGAAAAAATATTACAAAAGCAAAGAAACTTCAAATCGTTAAAACTAAATTCAAAATGACTTAAAAAATTAAACTTAACAAAGTCTTGTTTTTTAAAAAAAGACTCATTTTCGGCATATATGTAAAAAATATATAAAGAACAGGCTGGTAGGTACAGATAACTTTAACAAACGTTTGACTTAGTACTCAAAAAATTACCCTCTATTTCCTTAAAATATGTATGAAAAAGTATTTCATGTGTGAAATACATCTATTATAATTTGCATTTAGGAATATTTGTAACTGGACCTTTTCTTGAAACACCTGGACGCTTGTTCACGGCTCTTGAACACAGGACAAGAAAATACTTTTATACGAACATACAAGGTACAGAGTGCAGTAAATGAACAATTGCTGCTTAAAATAGCACTTTTCATCATAACATCCGCTTGATACCGAGTGTAGGCGTTAATGAACTAACATTTTGCTGTTTTAAATTGAAATGCGATAGGTCAAATGCAGATTTTTTGCTGTATCGCTTTTTTTGGTTGATGTCTGAAAATTATAAAGAAATCCGACGCTTTATGCTGCGGTAAAAAATGCACAGCTGTATTCGTTAGTTATTTTTCGTATACCTAAAAGACTTTAAACTACAAGTTTTCAGTGTTCTTTGTTTTCATAGTAAATCCCTGTAACCCAATGCAGACCAGATATTTTTGCCCGAGTATCGTTGATAATTTTTTTCGTTATAGACAAGTCCACAGGGTTCTTGCTTTCCATAACTTTTGTCTAGACGAAAACCTCGTTGAACGCATAGATCACAAGCGATTTCCTGATCTTGTCTCCTTATAAAACTTCAAAGTAATGTTATCTTCGAAGCAATTAACTGTGGCACTGAAAATTAACTTCTGACGGATGAACAGTATTATTTGCAAATCCGTTAGGAATGGAACTGTAAACTATAAATATTTTCGTGTTTTACATCACTTTGTCTTTCTGTACAGTTACATTTCCTGTGTGATGCAATGGACCAATTCGTTCTGATTGTTATGTTGACGATATGCTCGGTGCGATCACGCGAGACACTTTCTGTTCTCGCCAAAGATGGCCTTGAATGCATTCTTAATCTGTTTGCATCCATATTCCATGAAGCCATATACTTGCATGAATGAGAGAAATCCCTCAATATTTATAGTTATGTATATTATCTGTGGTTGTTCTAGTCTGAAACAGATTAAACTATTCGATAATTACAAATTGCTTTAAATAAATAAAGTGATTTCGTATGCCAAATAGCTATAACACTATAGATAATCGATATTCTAAAGATTACCAGTAGTATATTTTAAACTATTGCGGATCAATAAATATGTTCAAGTGAACCAGGATACATTTAGTAAATTCCTTACGTCGCGGTTTGGTTTTCATATTTCGGTTATTCCCAGTTTGTCTTATATTTAGCTCAGCCGATATACGGACTGAGCAAACAATGATAAATACAGATTACAAACGTCCAAAGACAACAAAGATAATCAGTAGTATAATGAATATATATTATATAGAGTGCATACTATATGATATAGTATGTGTATTCCTTATGAACACACATGTGTATGTGCGAACACATTGTACCAACCATCCGTAGCGCTGATGTCGTAACTTTGGGTTCGCTCGGGATAAAAACTCATTATTGGGATCGGGATCGCTTTCGCTATTAAAAGTAACAGAGTCAGGGTCCTGGCCTATACTAGATCACCATATTGTCCATACAGCTCGAAGATTCTTACCTATATGTTTTGATAGTTATGACAGTTTGGTTCATAAACGGGGAGGGAACAGAAGGCTAATCAGAAATCAACCACTAGAATGTGACAAAAATGTAAATGTCCTTATGGTTTACAGACCACGTGATGTTTGATTCTTCATAATAAAGTTTGATTGTTTAGATAAGAGTTCAACAAAATTTAACTTTAAAATATAAACAAAACTAATCTTGTTTCAAGACATAAACTAAATTTAATTATGAAAATAGGCAGCACGATTTTAAGAGTTCAAGCCGCGCTTCACACCTATTTATCTAAAGTTACGTCTTTCAATTAACTAATTAACATTAATGATATTAATATAAACGAGTTAAGACACGGGGTCAACGAGATCTCGTTAAACCCACAGAGAAACCGGCGAAAGCTGATTTGTGATGTATGAGATTTATGGAAATTGTGATCGTTTCGAATATATTGCGTAATTGACACTGTTGATGTGAGATACTAATTTATTATGACACGTGCTTCGGTCGCGTGCACACAACTTCTGTTTAGATTTATCAAAGACTTTTTGGGGTAGGTTTATAAGACTTCGGGCTAAAAATATTAAACTGTGTATAATATACCTAGTTAAATGGTCTTAAAAAAGTTATAAAATATTGTTGATCGAAATTACACAGAAATAGTTAAGTAAGAAAATGAACTTTAAGTTGCGTATCTTAATTTGTGTTCTTAAGAAATAGAATAAACAATTGGTGATTACCACGAAAAGTAATTAACAAAAAGCAAATAAACTTTAGCGACGCATTAGCGTAGTCAGAGGTCATTTGAACAAGATATGAAATGTTACGGAGTTAAACTATTTTACCATCGTCTTGATGAGATTTTTTTTCCCGTTTTCGTCTAATGCTTGTGCAATTTCCACTTCCTATATTACTTCTGGTAGGATGAGTTATAAATAGTGTAATATAATAATAAAATCTCCGTATCTTGTTAAGATTAACGAACGAAACATTCGGTATTTTAGATTAAAAACTCTGACGTTGAAAAAAGTATATGTTTTTTTTCTATAACTTATTTGATTGGGTCTAAACTACAATTTCTATACTACTATTTTTCATTAAACACAGAAGAGGTAGAATAAACATTACGTAATAAAAAGGGTACTATTAGTCATATGTATAATGAAATAATCGATATAATTGTCTAGACAAAATTTCCGTTAAACAATTTAATTTATCATAAGTTATATTTTACGAATTGTCATACCAACCGTGAATGCGTAAAAAAGCTGTGATGTTCGCATTTTACGGAATACGTTTACGTAAAGTAGTGCTCTAATTAAATAGGGTGACGGTAGCTTTAAATTGTAAGCTCAGCTCATTTCAACCCTGCCTTCAACCAAGGGGGAGAATTCATTAGGTATCATCCGTAACGCCTGGGGTAACCTAGGACCCCTTCAAACTGCGTTAGGGTGTCTGAATCCATTAAATACGATGGATTCGACAAAACAATAGCTTCATTTTATACTTGAATAGGCTTTCGAGGTTATTCATGTATATAGATCCTTTGTTTCGGATTTTTCTGTGTAAAATAGTTGAGAGTTTCAATAGTTTTGTCGGGCTATTGTAACACATATTCGAAATTCAAATTGGTGCGCCAGCCGTAATGTAGTGTTTATTCTCTATGGTCTTATGATCTTTATATAAAAATTCAACATAGGGTAGAATCATTCCTGCTTTTTTATTGATCCTTTTTAAGACAAATAGCGATTAGTATTTTAATTTGCCTACCGAATAATAATTATTTTGCCACTTTTCCTATCCAGGGTCTTAGTTATACGACCTGAACATTACCCACTAAGCTAGATTATTGTAAGGTTATTTAAAACATCTCATTTCAATAATCGCTACGAGACAAATGCCAACCAACTAGATATTTATCTTACCCTAGTTAGATTCAAAGGCTACTAATCATGAGAACATTGATTTATCATAATTATATTAGCGGATTTATCTGCCATTGCAATGTAAATTAATTTAATAATGCGACCATCGCAAGATAAAGGTGCCAAGGTCAACGCGAACGTCTAAACAAGCTTCCTTTAAGAGACAATGTTTAGACAAGTGCAATATTATTTTAATTATGCATTTTTATATATTAGAAGAAAGCCACACATGAATAAAACTTATATCGCACTTGTCCAAACATAATTATTTTTACCGTATTCAAATACAAATAAATGTAATTGTAAAATTGTGGTAATGCGTTTCCTTTCGAAAAGTCTAGGTTAATTGTGAACTTAAAAAAATGAAAATATTATTTAAAATAAAATATCCGCTTCTTGTTTAGAGCGCGTATGGAATCATAATTATAAACACAGTCACATTATAGAATATTATATTTTTACAAGTTATCAATAATGGTTGAAATTCTTCATAATAAAACAAAGACGAACTCGAAAAACTTAGCACAAACAGACACGGCAATCCATTTTTACGTTTGACCAATCGTGCATTCGTTTTACATTCTGACTTTGACGTGAAGTTGTACGTATTTGCATTGTTCACATCAGAACTTACTCGCGTGATTTAAAAACTTAAGTAAAGCCAGATCTTAAGGTTTTTACTCATTTTATACCTGTTTGACTCAAGTTTTTTCTCATAATATTCATTACGCGAATATCGTTACACGAGTAGTATATCTCCTTAGCACGTGTCTGGAAAACTGATGTGTACGAGAGGCACTTGGAGTCTTATTATTCCTCTTTTATTGCCGTACCATAGAATACTTGTTTGACAACAATAATAATTTAAAGAAAATAACGTATTTTTAAGAACGTACAGCGTGACTACCACATTACTATTTTGTATAGTCTTGTTTTCATATTATAAACTGCGATAACTGGCAGCTGATAGTAACGCTATTGCTTCAACATTATAATATGTATAAGTACCAATCTTTATAGAGTACCTATTTTCCAAGTCAATAGTAACTAAGATTGAGTTAAGTAAGTAATTCTTATCTTATTAAGTTGTTATACTATTGTGGTACAAGTATATACATATATTGCTGATGCCTGACGTCAGCGTAGAGAAATCAGAAGTACCCTTTGTATTAAATTGAATAATTTGATATTTTTCTTGCTTTCATATGGCTTATATTCTATCTAGATCTACGTTCGCATGTAATGTACACTATCAAGGACAAATACAGTATTGATAACATTTATTCTTATTTCTTTAAAACTTTGTTAACTGATTCATAAGCTCTTGTGTTTAGTATGTAATTTATTCTACTTTTAAAGAACTTCGATTACCCTTTCTCAACTCTTGCTTTTCATACCACATGTGCAGTATATTGTGGTAAAATCGTACAAATTGTAAGTACATTAGATTCCGAAACGATAATAAATACTTTAAATATAAATGTGATTAGAATAAATTCTTTGTTTAGGTGTGTATCATTATAATATTAACGTATTTCAAGCCAAGGACAACCTGTTTATACACACAAACAATATATAAAACAATTTAAAAATTGATTATTTTTTATATGTCATAGTTATAATACCAGGGTTTATATAAGTCAGTTGAATGAATTAATGTGTAATATAGATTTATTGAATTTTAGGAAAGTAGCTTAAAGAAGGCATTAGAAAATGATCATCCTAAACTTTGACCTTATAAATCCGGACCATCTGTCAAATGTCAATGTTACAATTTTCATAGCAACGGATTGTACATAAATAATAATTGTAAATATGATGTAAGAAAATACGTCAATGTATTGATCATCAGACTTGCTTAAACGCATTATATATTTGTATACGTAAACACATATTACCAAGACTTATAAATAGTCCTATATAAAATGTTCGGTAATCGTAAACAATGAACTGGCGCAATGCCATAGTAATTAGATTTTTAATACGTGTTAAATCATTCAGTGATTCTGCATCCCAGGGTTAGCAGGTAAGTAGTCAATCAGTTTTCTGATTAAAACAAGCTGAAGGAAAAACTAAACGTTTTGTTTTCCTGTTATATATCATATATGATCTGGCGATCGCCGGTTCGTCATTTAATTCAACTGTTTAACTTCGCCAGACTGGGTCTCAATGCTGTGAGTTTAAGTACTCTTTATTCAAGTATAAGAGTAGGTACTTAATATTTTATACACCATATAAATTAAGGTTATATATTTGTACTGAATTTAACTAGGTTTTCGTCCAACCTAATTGAAAGTGACATCGCTTATTTTACAAATGCGTAGTTCATCTTACCTTCAACCGATGATCATTCGTGGGCGTGGTACTCAGACCCACGTGCGAATGAGTAATGATTAACTTGATTTCAAAAGATTAACGCCTTGTGACTATAATTACTGTAGTGAGGATGGTTTTATGTAATAGACGTAGGTATGACCACAATGCTTGAGGCTAACCATAACCCACAAAATGCTTAGAGGTATATTAGGTAGATTTGTGTTTATCATGGAATAGTTATATAAATAGTTTTGGACGGGTATTTAGTACTAGAATCCAAATGACAAGTACTTAAATGGTGGTAGCATTTAATTCAAAGCGTTATTTTGTACAAATTTAAACTGTACAATACTACACTTTACATATGTTACATATGTATATTAAAAAATATAGTTTAAAAAACATTTTAAATACAACACAGGTTTTTGTTTAGTTACAACATTGATTTACGAGTATGATTGTAAGTATAAAAACGTGTTGCAGGATTTTATTTAGTCCTATTAGCGTAAACATAGTTTCGGCTTTGTATTCGTCGGTATAAACCATAACTTTTCAGTTTTCATACATTTGGTATAGATTACCGCAGTAATAAACTAATAATGTTCGCACTGTGTTACATTCCTTCGGAGTTTTCCAAATAAACGCACGGAGCGCTGCCCAAGTTTTTGAGTATTTTATTTTACTTTTTTGTTAAAGTTAGATTTCCGGACATCTAGAAATGTCCAAAGAATCTATCATCAGAATTACTGTAATTGTATAAAGTTTAAGAAGTACAGTAGTAAGATTCTATGTTAGATTTCCATATTAAAGATGACTATCGCATAAAAAAGAAAATATGAGATATTGATTCCTAAAAAAAATATAGCAAAAAGGACATGAAATACTAGTTATCTAAGAGATAGATTGATCAAGCCGTATGCAATAAATCGACTGCAGTGTTCAAACAAAAGAACGAGGCACAAAAGATAATGTTTGCAACAATTTGTAACTATTTGAAGTGAACAGTATCTGCATTTAGCGTATCGACCCGTTCACCGAATAGTCCACTGAAACTGCTGAAAATAGCCAATTTCCTGTCGCATAGAGCTTAGTTGCATCTGCATATGGATTAATAGTTTTAGTGCGACGAAATCTAGAATGAAGCATTGTGTTACTGTAATTATTCTTGTCAATTTGATAAAATGGTCAGGATAGTATATAAATAGTTTTTTTAATTTAAAAAAAAACATTTAAGTAAAAATTACGAAACATTGTTTAATCAATTAAACTTTAAGGCTTTATAACCATTACAGTAGTTACCTTGGTTTATAAATTGGGATGTGTAGCAGAGACGTGCTCAGAGTGAAACTGGGTAAAGTGAGCTGAAGGATTTGAGCTTGTTATATGAAGCAAACTTTGATGTTTTTTAATTTTACAATGCTTTAATATGAAATACATAACTTCAACACACACCACACGTGATATTAATACAAAGCAAAGAAGTACGTACAGTCTTCCAAGTCCTATAGTAGTGTCTGAATGTAGCTAAAATTCTTTTAATAATTACTAAGCACTGATGATTCAATATTTTGTTTCGAATGGATGACCCTCACTTAAATGACAATAGTTATGACGAGCTTCCGGGGGTCATCTTGCCGGTAGCGTGATTATTATGACCATTGTATACCAGTTATAGCAATGTTGCTAAATATAGTATGGACAAGCTAACAATAGGTTTTCGATAGATAAATCTGATGATAATTTTGAACCCAACGCGTAATTAAATTACATTCTGATATTTTGTAATTGATGTTCAATCTAAAATTTTCTTATATAAATTTAATTCCTTATTGATAAAAATTACCAATATGTTGTTAAACAAAAAACATTAGAAAAGTTGTTCTTTTTTAAACAAGTTATGAGTCATAGCAACAGAAAAGAGCGTAAAAGGCCATTTCTTAAAGGGCAGCGCGCTTGCGAGCCTTCTGGCAGTGCGAGTGTCCATGGGCGGCGGTATCACTTAACATCAGGCGAGCCTCCTGATCGTTTGCCTCCTGTAACATAAAAAAATAAAGCAATATCAATATATGATTTTTCGTAGGTTTTTTAAATTACAATTCTTGTCTTAGCATTGGGCAGATGCTGCAAATTAGAAGTGGAAACATGAAAGAAGGTGAAAGTAATGTGAAATTAATGAAGAAAAGTTACTTCAAAAAATTCATAAGTGTTCACATAATTGTTAATATAACAATAGTATCACACGAACGTTATCGTACATTTTGAAATAAAACAAAATAAAAATAATTACAGTCTCTCGGGGTAATTAGTGAATACTTAGAATGAGAACTTTAAGTAATTACTCAGACGGCAGACCTCGTGCATTCAGATAAAATATTGCTGTTTATTATCTCGCTGTTATGACATGTGTTTTATCAAAACATTTTCTCAACATTCCTAAAAAGAATCACTACAACAGTCTCGGCCAGGATGCATCTGTTTACATGGAGGCCTTGCGCTAGAAGTGATGTTGTTACAGCCCAAATTTGTTCTAGAACCCTTAACAAAAAATATTTGTTGAAGAATCTGGTCTTATCATTTTAAAAAGTGCAAGGTTCTCGGGCTAAGTGCATTTTAGTACTTATCTATGGTTTTTACTTTATTGTATGTTTATTTTAGTCAGATTACTTATATTGGTATTTTAACATAGTTTCGATATGACTGCATCAACGTTCACTTATTTTTGAGTACGTTCAAAGGCGATAAGGACATGACATATTTGGTGCTAGTAACCTCTACAGTCCGCACCTGTGAATTATTTTCATAAGTGTCACGAACCGTTGGAGTCGAATTTCACAGCTAAATATGGGTGAAGTCCGTTATAGGGTACATACGTTAAATTACTAGTTTGGCTTCGTAATGTTGTTTTATCATCGCGAAATAATTACTGGTACTGTAGCTTTTTCCATGACAATTTTTATTCCTGATCGTTATCTACATTTAATTTTCTTCTCTTTCGTGCCACGGATTACATTCTTCAGAATAAAATTTGCCGATTTTTATTTTGCCAAAATGTTAACCTATACTATGTTTCTTATGATGTTATTTGTAAAGTACAGTTATTTAAGATAATATTTTTATCGTCAATCACATTAGGCCAGACTTAATCGATGTTTTTTTTTTAGGCAATTAAGTGATCGACCTATGCATATTAACTCAAATTATAATTTTTCGCTGACATGGCTATAGGTGTTGTCAATTGTTTATAAATAATTAAACTCTATGCAAGGAGGAAATAATACATTTTCTCATATGGAAGTAATGTTTCCAATAACTAAGCCTAGTTTACTTGCAGAGTAGGACGTTTTCTATGAAGGGTCAGGCGGAACTAGCACTGATAAAAAGCTGGTCTTAAACTAGATTCCAGAACTTGCGGACTACAATTTCCCATGGAGGAAATGCTACTAGTACTTTTTATATACTATTTCATATGGTTTTATGTCTAATTGTCTCGTAAGGCGAGTATCATAAATCCAATTGAGGATCGCTCTTATAATCATCGTTACTTCAAGTCTTAATAAATAGCTATTGAATATGTTGTCCTTGTCATTCTTGTGTATCATTGAATGTAAGTAAACGTGACAAAATATAATACGTTCTGAATAAGATCGTGTCAAATTAAGCGTATTTAATATTAGCGTAAATAAATAATGCAGTTTCAACATTAATGAATTATTATTAAAAATTTATTATTCTCCTTATTGCGAAAATAATATTACCGTAAAATGTGTGTTTTTTTTTATTTTGTTACATTACTTAACATCATAAAACTATTATTAAATAAATTGATTTATGAATATTATGTTTTCACAAACCTCTTTGTTACTAATATTTTTATCAGACAGTCAATATTTTTTATAAATATTAGGAGCTATTTTAATAATAAACTTGTTAATATTTTCCTTAAGAAAACGAATCAAATAGTTGCAGTTTGCGAAAGACTATATTTCCTGAATAATGGCGATGTATGATTCCTAGCCCGTAATGGATTCCTTTTAAACTAATGTAACAATAAGTGTATCCTGATTGTGTGACGGACGGACAGTGATTTGAGTACTAATACAGCTGAGGGCAGTGCCCCTATTTGTCGGACGCCTTGCCTTAGTTACTTGGTTCTTGCAATTTCTACTGGGTTAAAAACGTGAATATTGACATAGTTAAAATCTTAAGTACCTATACACACTGGACAAAATCGGCGCGAGAATTAAGGGGCGAAGGCCCTGTTTTTTAGTAACGTAGGTATGATCATTGATCATTCGGAAATATAATTTAACCGGTTTAAAATATTAATTAAGTAAATTTTAATGTTACTATACAAAATCAATTAATGGAACTGAAACCGTATAGCTTTAGCATAGAACGAGTCTTCAATATTCTTAATATTACAATTAAAAACAGTGCATCGTACTTCAACTATTTCAAAATAACTTTTAGTAAAAAGATCACGATCGCAACACGATTATAATATAATAATTTTGTGAAGTGTTAAAAGCAATGTAAATGAGTCTTCAAAGACCGAAAAAACGATTTAGAATGTGGAAGGCGATTATACAGAAGAGAAGAAAATATTCGGAATCTGATGATCTGCAATGCGAGGAAACCTATTCAGCCCTAGCGACACTGCAAGGCGGTACTGCAGCCACACTACCGCCATCTCTTGACGCGCTTCGTGCATGTAAGTGTTTCTATCCGACAATAGATGGCGTTGTCTGTTTTGTTCAATTTTATTTTATTTAGTATCAGATTGTCGATCAGAGACTAGTATTGGTACTATCACAAATTTCACAAAATGACACTGTAGGATCGTTCATTACCACTTAACGGTAAATTTTGTTATTTGGTAAATATTTAAAAAAAGTTTTTGATCGTCGTTCTTTCTGTGACGCACATTGGAATTAAAAAAAGTTTTGTGCCTTATAGCCACAGCCAACATAGATGTAGTAATCTTACTACATCTATGTTGGCTACCCTACATTTAAAGTTTAAATAAAATTTAAGTACATATATTACTAACTCTTAAGTAATAGACAATAAAAAATATTACTTGAAGCTCTCAGATATATTTTAGATAGTTATTTAGGCTTTTAAATAGTTGCCTTAATAATAAAATTAAACATACGTAGACTAAATACAAAACTCTACCAAAGCGCACGTAAAACAAATTTTGAACTAAGTAAAATTAACAACGGTATTGTAATTCTCAACGGTTTTACCAGAGATAACTTTTTATATAGGAAATTATAAACTATGGTCAGTTATACCAATTTTTATTGTGTGAAAAACGTGATTCATGCTATTGTGTTTACGAACGAGCGTATCAAAAGTCGCTGGCCTCTAAATAAGGTTAATCTGGACAATTTTGGTGAATTTACCTTCGTGTACCATGAAAGCGACGACTAAAGAGAAAATGTCGTACAAAAACCTCTATACAAATAACAGCGGCTTAGCAGATTTTGCGAGTTAAAGTAAATTTACTATTTTCATCGTCAGGTTAATTAGTTTTTATTGATAAACTTACTCTAATTTATCGAACATATCGAACAAATATAGTCTACATATTTGTTTAAACAACGTTTTAAAAAACTAAAGTATTTTGGTGTCAATACAGGTTTATTGTTGTAAGAATTTACTATTATTATGTATATCAATACTTGAATTGTAACCCAACTAGAATAATTTAAGTTCATTGAAAGTACAATTTCAATAAACTTAATTATTTAAGTAAAAATAATTTACTCGTGTAAAACATACATTTTAATTAGAATAAGGCAGATATGAAACAAAATATGAAAAGGAAACGAGGTATTATTCTGTTTCAGCCACAATGGATTACAAAAAGCATCTCATTTGAGCCTGGACTTATTCGAATACAATTGTCATTGTTTAAGCAAAGCGTAAAAGGACAGTGCTATATGTAGGGATACCAGTCATATTAAATTTTTCCTCTTTCTTCTGATATAGAAAAGCCTCTATAACTATACTGTGAAGCTTTGTGAACAGATTGATGAAGTATACAACCTTTAATTGGTTTTTACTTGTAAGTTATGAGTTATCTTCGATCTTATACACAGTAATAATGAACCTGTATTTTGTGCCAAAGGAATTAAGTAGATGCTTCCGTCCTTATTGAAAATATGTGACTTTAAAGCAGATTTGCCGTCATTTTGGGAGTAATAATAGAGCGTGAATTATTAGGTTTCTTATATTTGAAAGACTCACCGATGCAAATTATTTTAAACTAGTTATACTCTTATTCTTAATGTTTCAAATTACTCACAACCCTGAGTAGCAAGGTCTATTTGTATAACAGTGAAACAATGCGTAGACCGTAAATGAAACTGAGCCACATAAGCTGCGACTGCGGTTGCACACACCATCCCACAATGTACTAAAACATACAAAAAATGCTGTTCACATACTTGCTAATAAAAGTAGTTATAATGTAGGAAACTTTTTGTATTAATTCCTTTACAAAAGAGGCAACTAAATATACAATAAGTACTAGCAACATAACTGAAATGATATATATTTGTACATTTAAGTTAAAGGTATGTAACGCACATAGCATATAATAAAACTTATAGGTTTCCGTCAAACGATAATTTTGTACAGAAAGATTAAGAAAATTCAAAAAAATAATTCAAAAAATTAAACGTCAAAGAAGTTCTTCCTGCAGAAGCTCTTTCAATTTTGGAAAACTACGAAATCGTTTATAACTGTCACCGTAAAATTGTAAACACCGTTAGATTGTAATCTATCTCGCGAGATTATAAATTGTCGAAAGATTGTGTACCTCAACGAACTGCTTACAATTTAACGTATTATTATTCGGTAGTTATATGAAATTGTTGGGAAGTAAAATTAATCTGTAATTGACCAAAGAAGTTTGAATGATAACTAAGTTAGTGTAGTACAATCTACCGAATAATAATACGTTAAATTGTAAGCAGTTCGTTAGGTTCACAATCTTTCGACAGTTTATAATATCGCGAGATAGATTACAATCTAACGGTTTTTACAATTTAACGTTGACATATCTATAACACAGCTTTCTATAAAACTTTAATGAATCTATGTTTATACATGATAAACAAGCAATATCTACGCAAACGAATTATTAGAATAATTTATATTGACTTGTGCCCACGCTATCATAAATTCGTCATTGTTTATCAGATATTTAATGAATTAATAAAGACTAATTACGTTATAATTAACTCAAGGCTAATAATAGTACGCTAAAGATAAGTTTATATAAAATTGTGATTTGTGCAGATTGTTTTGTTGTTGTACAATGCGTCTCCCACGTCACAGTTTCCACAAGTTTACGTAAAACAACTCGTTACTGATTTATACAATGCTCAACAATAAATGTGACTGAAGAGAAAGAAAAGGATGGTAATTTTTAAGATATCATTCATTTATTCAAGAAAAACAAAACAATTTTATATCGACATCGATTATCAAGGACTTTTAAGTGCAACTAAGTTGAAAGTATAATACATAAGGGCTTATAATTACTACTTTAGTTAACAACGCAAATGAGTGTTGACATGTGGAATATATTTAGTAGTTATTTAAAGAATCACATACATTAAAATAAACTGTATTAACATTTCAAAAACGCGCTTATATTTTTACAAAAGTTAAATGGGAATCAAACGCAGTCTTTGAGTTACGTGATTTGGGAAGAGTACTTATTGTAATTTAGTTAATTTATACTTATATTTATTCAATACGTAGATAATTTTTATAAATCATTCACCGATCTGAAAGTCCATCGAAAGATTCAATTAGAAAACTACGAAGGTATAGTATACAATACTTTCGTAGTATAAGCGTATACTTTCGTAGTAAGACAAACAATTTTTGTGTACATTAGACGCGGAACTGTTGCAATACCTCACTGGTTGACCCACTTACTCTCGCCATATGCGATGTGTCTTTGTGCTTATAACAACAGCTAGCATATATGCATCGTCACTAAAAGGGATTTGGCTAATAAATTACATTTAAAAGGGAGCATCTTGATGTTTTCAATGCTAAATCAATTTCGTTAAATAATAACAATATTATGTTCCGACCTGTTAAAACAGGATTTTTCTGTCGGTCTACATGCCAAAACTGCATGGTTACTATTATGGTGTTAAGTGAAACTGCTACTGATGAATTATCACCACAAAAGTCGCGAGTGCATCCTACACCATCTTATTTATTAAACCAGGAAATATATTATTGATAATTAACACTAAATCAGTGTAATTGACACTTTGTTAACTTTAATTTGTCTCTTTCTATCAAGTTGTGTTCATGGTGTGATGAAAAGAGATGGCTTCTTTAGTTATAGCGGTGTGATTAAGACGTACATAATTTTTTTTTAATAAGGTATTTGGCCTAATTTCTACATATATTATTGCGTTATGGACAAAGCACGATTAATGTCGTTGTCGTTTTTAAATGTATAAAGTTGTCAGCGGAATGGCTATAAAAATAATGAACACCGAGCAAATTCCATAAAGACAATTGCAGCTAATTAAAATCATTCGTCAGACGTCTTCAAAGAATCTACATTATTTTTGCCGCACTCATGTCAGTTTTAGTGAATTTCAAGAATAAATGTGAAGGGAATTAAAATAATTATGAGAATTATTAAACTCTTTTGTTCCTTGACCCCGATTCATTAAATAATTAAATACAATAATTAGAATAATTTCTTATTCTAATAGGCAAACAGTCCTTGCCAAGATATCAAAATGCATTGCAGACTCGAGAACATTGAAATGCGAACTTAGTTCCTCTGAATCACGTTTCCACTTAGCTCATAAGATGTTTCTGTCTTGCTATTTGTATGACACTCGGCAACCAAGTACATGTCTCGCGGGAGAAAACTTGCTAGCTACAAAAAACTAGTTACATACGTTCGGATGAAGATCATTATAAATTCTCAACTGTTTTTACTGGTTAAGCTCGAAGAAGCAATTTTAAAAGCTGGAAGTACTTTCTCGTTTTTCTTTAGCATTGAAGATGAGGTAACCTTATGCGGTGTCTTGTTCAACCCACACTTTTGGTGGAATTAGAGATTAGTGATTCAACAAAACTCATTAGGAAATGATTCATCAAGCATTGTGCGGGTGGAGCTTTGTGCTCTTCATTTAAATTAATTAATTATTGTGTTAATTATTTTCTTGAAAACAAGGTTTGTTTTGTTAGCTGAACTTAGTCGCTTATATTTTACACTGTATATCAAAGTCAGTTTCAAAGCGTTACGTTTGTTTTGGCTTGCCTGGGCGGTGGATTCATACTTCAATTAAAAGTTCATTTAGAAACTATTGTAAAAATGACAATTGACATATTTTTAATATTATAAAAAATATATTTTTGAAATAGTTTAAGTTTTGACTGTTTCGATGTTAATATACTTTTTGTATTGTTATGAAATTCCGCACGGATAATTATATTATATTATCGTGATATTTTATGATAAAAAGCATAGATTTTACTTGTTCATTATTTCTGTTACAGGTAAGTACACCCGCCAATTACGTAGTAAAATAATTACAGGTAAGTAGGTACGATAGCGAAGAAATTGCTTACATTTGTTATGCTCTGAAAGTAACCAACGGATCCGTCAGTATTTTAGGTATAGTAAATGTTAATTAAGATAACTGCGAATTAGCATTCTTTGATCGTGTTTTTATTGCCTTCGTTTAAGGATCTCTACGCATCGTTTTCCGCTTTTTGACCAAGTAGGTTAATGGTAATTGCCGTGAACTCTACAATACGGTCAGACCCAAGATCAATTTTACAAATCAGTTTCATAATCAAACTAAATAGTGTGTAATAAAATTAGGTAATATTTTTTTGTGTAGTCTTCGTCATTTGAGTATTGATTAATATAACGAATGATTTTGATTACATAATTTTATTTCAATCTCAAAATCACTGAAGCTGCCATTTGTAGTCTGCACATGACGATAACGTGTTCAATATTTCAATGTAAACAAATTTAACAATGCAGTACTTTTCCTTAGTGTCAAAATGAAACGCATATAGTTGACCGGTATCTCCGGATGTCGGCATTAATGTGAATGTTGGATACGAATATATACCTACCGTTATACTGCATCAATGCATCCGTTCGGATCAGGGCTGCACTTTTTAGGTTTTTCGTACATTCTTAATTATATAAAATATACGAATAGTGAAAATTTCTATCGATTTTAACGCGTCACATGTATTATACATAATTTTATACTATGTTCTATTCCGATGCTCGTGTTATAATAATTAAAATAAATATTAACACTTAAAAGTGTCAGAAGAGTAGTAGATGTCGATTTTGTCATTTTTATTTTGAATTTCGGTAGAGATTGTTGCTTTTAAAAATCTACTTAGTTTAAAGTACTTAATGTGATTATATGCAGGTGAAGTTAAGCATCTGCTGGTTAATCAATAATTGGCGGCTTCCACATAATCTACCCGTTATGACTCTAGTTCAAATGCCAAAGAAATGTATAACAATAAAATATATCCAAATACTGAAGACAACCCTTTCAACTTAAAAGCGTGAAGATAATGTTTGTTTATGAAGACATTTCAAATTCATCGCCTTGAAACTTCTCAGAATTTCCCTATTCCTACCTGATACTATTTTAAATTCATATTTGTGCTTCTGGATTTATTTGTAAACAAAAATGATAGAATTCATTTCTTTACCAAGTCTTTTAAAAATACATAGCAATTAGCAATAAATACATGGGGAAAAAACTCGAAAATAACAACAAGCTATTTTGATATTTGAAATGTACATAGAATAAATTAAAAGATAATTGTTTATTTTGTATATTTGTAAAAAAAACAAGTCTGAATTAAACATTGCACTATTTAGTGTAGCAGTTTTTATTTAAGTTAAAATGTGTGATATCTATTTAGAGATTTTTTTTAACGTTGCGACAGTGTAATTACGTACGTTAAGTTTTCAGATAAATACAATTACATATTTTCCTATTTGTACCTTATATATTCGTAATGAAATTTAAATCATTCATAACTTATAATAGAATCTTAACTAAACCTGTAGGTACATAGAAATAATAATAAATCACAAATAGAGATTAATACTATTATCAGTAAGTCTACCAATAAAGCCTTTTTATGTAGTGATAAAATTGTGAAAAGGCTCTTATTTATTGGCCTTTGAGTTGTGGCCTAATTTTAAAATGTGCCAATAATTCAACAGCAATGCAGATGCATTTGCTTGCGGTACGTTTCATAATGCAGTTGTGCAACGGAGAAATTGTTCTGATGTTTATTGAATCTGTTGAGAGATGTCTTCGTGAACTAAATACATAATGTGGAAAATATATTCTGAGATAGATTTTAGGAAACACTTACAAATATCACCACGAAAAAAGATTGATTAAATTAATTGTAGGCGATTGTTATAAAGTAAAATTATTTTTTACAGTCAATTATTTACAGTGTCTTGTTT
Source organism: Pieris melete (assembly GCA_963693345.1). Lineage (NCBI taxonomy): Eukaryota > Metazoa > Arthropoda > Insecta > Lepidoptera > Pieridae > Pieris > Pieris melete. The sequence continues at coordinate 1,876,243 of CAVNZK010000002.1, read as the reverse complement.
AATTATAAAAAATTCTAGAATGTCAATCAAAGACCTGGTTTTGTCAAAAAGTTGTTTTCCTTTGACATTTTACATGTTTGAAAACTAGATTGTAATTTGAAATAAGAATTGCAAAAATGGTCTAACATTTACATAGAAATTACTGGTATGTAAGAGATTTGGTGAAAAATTAGTAAAAAATCTGCAATGCTAGACGCTATGCTACAAAAATCAAAATGTTTTATTTATAACTGTACATTTTCGACTCTTGAACATTGGTAAATGTTAATTACAAGTTTTATAAAACATTGAGTTACACAGTAATAGCGGTATCCCAATCTAGTCCAATTTAGGAAAACTGGTTTCTATTTAAAATACCTGACATTTTATTCAAACATGTCTTATCGCACGGCCAAGGATCTTGTTACATTATCAAACGTAAGCCCACGTGCAGCGACGTTCGTGACTCATAGACAATTTCCTATGCTTATTGGTATAACGCGGTGGTGCGGGGTTTGGTTACAAACAAATACAAATTGAGTCTAAGATATCTTAACACTCACTCTTAGTAGGTATATAATTAAATCGCTTCATATCTATTGAATGAGTTACCAGTACCTAAAAGGGATCTATATCCAAAATACCGATTCGTAATTTATTGTAGCTATTGAAAGCGTATCTGACAACCGTTTGACCCGTGACGTGTTACAGTTTTTTTTCTGAGGTATTGGTAATTATAGACTTCGGACATAAGACGCTTAAATACATACGAGTATTATGTTTTCTACAAAATGGTGTTTTTGATATTAAATTTACTACAACTATCCTTATAATCAAAAGCCTCATGTGACTACATAATATATGGATATGACAGAGAAGAGATAACAGTTTTAAAGACAACTTCAAAATTGACCAAATATTATCGTTATACTAGCTGACCGGGCAAACGTCGTTTTGCCATATCATTTATAATAAAAAAATAGGGGTTGATCGTAGAGGGGTGAAAGTTAGGGGTTGTATGTATTTTTTAATGCTGTATCATAAAAAAACAAAAAGAGAAAAAAATATGTAAAAATAAAAAATAAAAAATTAGGGGTGGACTACCCTTAACATTTAGGGGGATGAAAAATAGATGTTAGCCGATTCTCAGACCTACCCAATATGCTTACCAAATTTCAGAGGAATCGGTCAAGCCGTTTCGGAGGAGTATGCAGACTAACATTGTGACACGAGAATTTTATATATAAGATATTACAAAACTGTCTACAAGTCTAGTTAACCCTAGTGCGTTTGTTCAGAACTTTATTAACAAGTTCTGTTCTCATCACGTCTTGGCATATAAGTATATGCCAAGTACTTTTTGTAGCTAACATTCGTGGCTTGTCTCATAAAAAGATAATCTATTCATGTGTTAATTATAGTTTGGTTTATTCAATCGTCCGGAACTAACTTATATCGTCAACAGGCTTTTACAGTTACATTACAAATCGTTTTAACTTGCCCTTTCATGTTGGAGGAAGAACGAAAGGAGTAGAGGGTACTACAGGGCCATCTATTCAAATGCGTCTGAGTTTGAAGTATCCTGGATATCGTAGCACATTATACCAAGGGTTATATAAGATTATACTTTGCTTTTCATAATTCTTTATTTTTGTTCTTTATATATTAGATTGATAATGTGTTATATGCTATTAGCTACGTTAAATGCACTATAACGTTTATTTATTTATTTGAAAAAAAAAAACAAATCCTTGATATATTTTATACGGTAAACAAACACGAACATTTCATAAGTAGCAATTTTATATGGAATCAAATCATCAAACAAAAAAGTCCATCGATTAATCGCATTCGAAATTGATGTGTATGTAAGTATTTAGAATGTTTACTGTAAAAGTAATTACATGAGCCATTATCGTATTATGTAATAGGTTTTCGCGGCCTGATGTTTATGTTTTAGCTACGCCAGATATATTTAGTCAAGGGTATCCTATTAGTTCTACTCAATTGTTTAAACATTGCGTTTATCCAAATTTCAATATTCAATTTCTCATCGTTCGGCTGATGAACATTATAGGCCACCTTATATGTATTATCAATGTTTAATAATTTATATCGTTACTTAAAATCGTCACTTTGAAAGGTATGTTTAGCTATTGTAATATACAAAAAAAAGGAAAAGAAACTACTATACTGGCTATTAATTTAAATATCCAGAAGGTACATGTTTGTTTCACAAATATTGAATTTAATATTAGAGGCTAAAAAAATAGAGATTTTAAACTACTAATATGGCCCTACTAGCTACGTAGAACCTGGTTGTCTATTTCTTTATCTCCAGTATAGTACGTATATCATTAAAATTTTATGTGATCAACTTAAAATAACACCGAAAGTGAGAAAGAAATTAAAAAGTAAAAACACAACAAAACATAAAGATAACGGTATCAAATATGAAATAGTTCATTGCATAAGTAGCACACCAAGTAATACTACGAAGCCCGGACGATATGATAAGCTTATCATACGTGCTCATTTTTTCTATGAACGGTACTACGGTTCGATGGTAACCACTGAGCACACCATCCGTTGGGTAATGGGTTTGTACAATGTAAACAGCCAGTTGTGTTGCGATCTCCGAGCGCGCGTGTCGTGTTTTGTTGCCGAAGACCGGTATGCACCGACCGTCATACTAGTTGCCGCTTCACAATGCGCAGGAACTTCGGTTAACTCCGAATCAACTTTTGTGTGTGATCAGTGATACATTGAATTTGTGTGGTAAAGTACTAACTAGTATTTATAAATATCGGTGGCAGTGGCCCTATAGTGCTGTGTACCATCATTAATTGGCCAGTCAACGTATTGATTAGCGTGGCCTTAACATCACATCTCACGTCGTTGGCTGCAAGACCTAAATATAGCCCAAGCCAGCCCTTCGCGACGACAACTGTAAACATACGCTTACTTAAACTATGTGCCGATCCTTTGAACGGTAGTAAAACGTTTATAATCTCACACTAAATAAACGCAGGTAAATAAGAGCATATATGCAAATTTAGTCAAAAATTTCTCTTTTGAAAGTTGAACCAGCAGCGTTTTAAATGGTTCAACATTAATTACTCGTTTTAAGGTACGTTAAAAGTACTCGAAAACAACGCGATATTCTGCATACTAATGTGGTTTTTCGTTGCTACAAAAACATGTCGGTCTTTAATACTGCATTTACGTAACGAATAAATTAGGAGAGCGCACCTGCCTTGCTATAAATGTTTTATAGCATTTTATAGAAATATTTGCCAATCTTGTAAGTACTTGAAAGCATCTGTCGTGCCGGGTGGTAAAATCACGCATCGCAGATGGCACACCATCTTGCCCGCATCTCTGCTACCTGCCATACAATGCATTGTTACTATTCCCTTGTAGTTGTTACAACGGAGACCTGCTCACCCTGTTTTGTTCCAAGAAACAAAAACTCCTTTCAAAAACTCTCATTACTGCACTCAATGGTTTTAAATTTAAAGCGTCTCTTAAAATTTAAGTGACCTCATAACGTTGGGGTAATTATTACAAGTACTCATGAAACACTTTAAATCGAAGTAAAAAAAGTTTCGGGTAAATAAATACTTTTGTTAGTAGATTGATTGGAATGTTTGATACCGCTGAGTGGAACTTTTAATACGCGAAACACGTCAGAATCATCTATGCACGGTGCATTTGTATGCGACAGGAATTTTGAGAACATGTTCCCATATTATTTAAATTGCATACTATTTGTCATAGATATTTGATATTACATAGAGGACACGATGATACAGATACCCAATACCATGATTTTAATAAATTAACTAACACAAGCAATGCTAGTAATTAAGTAAATGATGATTTTACTACGAGTATACTATAAAAATTGATTCGCATACTGCATGTGCACGTTTATTTGGCGGCAAAACTTGTAATTATGATTTTAAAAGCCAACAATCGGTAAGTAAGTCGTAATGAAATTAAAATAGCTGAACTAAGATTAAAATGTGTTCAAACAGTCTATTTAACCGTTAAATAGACTGGTTTACGATAACATAAATCGCATCACGTTCCCAGTGACAGATAAGTATGGTTATCGTCATTGGACCGAATTTTTCTATCCGATAACATGCCGTGAGAACACACCAAGGATCATCGTGGATTTATTATTTTGACAAGAGATTACGTAGTTTAATCTAACGTTTAAAATGGCTGTGTTATAGTTGTGCCACCCAGGCATCATAATACATATATATACTATATCACCATAATGATGATTGTGTTAATACTATTTATTTGTTCAGTCAAATGTTTTCAAATAATTATAGTAGACAATTTCACATCGTTTTTATGTGTATGTAAATTGAAACCAAATTTAAGAAGTATTTTCCTGCGACATCTGATCCAGTTTTGAAGGTGGTCTTCACAGTTGAGTAACGTTGTGTCCTCCAATGTTTAATTTGGTCGTGGAACAAGAATTTTGTAATGTGTTGTTCGGTGTTCCATCAGACATTCGAAATTCCATAGTGTCGATTTTATTTCATTCACTGATAAATAATTTATAATGCGTTGGTAAATTGATGAAATTGAACTACTTAATAAGTATCTCCAGAGCTCCGTAGGTTCTGAGTTATTCGAAACTCTGATTGCGGTAAATGTTTAATATACACAACCTCACTTGCTTGTGATTTTATCCTTCCTTGATAATGTGCGGACTCAATGTATCTCATAGATTAAACTCAAACGTACAAAAATTCACACCTGTCAACGAAAATATACATGTAATTATAAAAACGAATTGTAAATTAATTGAGCTTCTCCTTTTTATTACGTTAATTAAAATCGACTAATTATTAAAATAACACAGATAAAAGCATATACTCGATAAGTTACGAAACTAAAGTTGTGAATTTGCATACAAAGTGACATAATAACTGGCTTTTGAAGATTTTTCTGCAAAAGCTTAAGTGAAAGTTCATGTTCAATTACATAAGTATCAAAAAACATGTTTTAAATTTCACTGATGATATCATAATATATCGAATCTGATAAACTTTTGAATAATAATGTTTTATTTACTCAAATCGCCGTCGTGTCGTCTGTGGTACCTACCTGGGTTTGATTTGTAAATCAAGAATAGTTTTGTATTTGTATTCTGGTATCAAAGAGATTATATGCTGAAGAAAATATGTAAGCAGTGAAACAGTTATAGAAAAAAGTGCTCAATGCTAAATTATGGCATCACTTTTCTTTGCAGGTTTACTGGTATACTTAAAACGCACATTAAAATTACATTTGAAAGTGCGCTTAGTACGGTACTACAACTTTCCCTCTTCGAAAACGTAAAATCAATGGAAAGCAAATTACAAACCATCAAAACCACGAGGCCGATAAAATTGAATTCGCTTAAACGTAAAACGACATATGCCAACGCAAATTGACATGAAATGATGACGTTCTTAATATTTGCTACGTCAAAACTACTTTCTGAGGTGGGCATTGGCTAAGTTTATTTTCTTCCAGTACCATGCCAAGTCTTGGGGTCATAACATATTACTGTTATGAAGGGAGACGAACAGTGATTAATCTAATTTGTTTTACGTTCCTTGAGCTTAACTGGTGCTTGATCGACACTGTACAAATGTCGTAATTTACTTGAAAGGGGTATAGAAATCTTAATGAGAATTTATGTTAACAATCAGAAGCTGAACGTGTGAGCCATAACTCGTTAGTTGACATCTTTAGCAGAGAAACCAAACAAGTAAAGCAAGTATGCACTTCTAAGAATTGTTTAACCTGCATTAAGTTTATAAAGGTGTTGTATTGTATTAAATACTTTAATACTTTTAAACTTCTTTTGATTTTCTTTAGGGCGTCGTCGACTAGGGGTCTCGTGACTTATCCTAGCATCCATCCGCTTATCTGTTATCATATAGATTTAGTGTTTCTAATTTCTAATCATCCTATATAGGATAATCAGGATATTTCTGACTGGACTTGTATATACTATAACTCTATAAATATTGCATACAAATGATGTTTCAATAGAATAATATAGAACACATAGGATATAGCAATTGCGACTGCTATTTCAAGTACCGAACGCGGACGTAAATCTACTACATATATACCAGGTAGTTTTCGTAAAGCAAAAATATGATTATTAGACATTTCTAAGCTCGTACAATAAAACAAAACATCTTGATTTGTGTACACAAATACATGCCTCGTACTTAAGTAGTTTAGATACCATAACATGTAACATTGGTAAATATTTTGGTTCAATTACAAAATGATTATAATAGGGAGTTTTGGTTAATGAAGCGGTTAAATTTCGCAGTTAAATAGGTTATTTAATATTGCCGACAAGTTCCATTACATAGTTCACGTTAAAATACAGGGAACAAGGCGATCGCTTCTGGCGTCCTTCCAAACTAAATTTTATAGCTGACACTGTTTGCTAAACTGGAGCGTCACGTAAATATGGCGGACTTGACTTTTTAGCTTTTCCAATAAATCTAGTTGGTTAATCTTTGAGTATCCTTGTTATAAACATGATGTTTTTATTATTTTTGAACTTTTGAAATTGTTTTATATAATATCTTATATATTATATCTTTTCGTAGAATTTAGTTGTAACTAGTCCCTTCTTTGCTGGCCCTTTTTGAAATCTGTAAAACTTAAACAGTTTGAAGAGTATAAAATCGAGTAAAATATACATATATATATATAAATATATATATATGTATATAAATCATCTTAGTAATAATTCAGTTTCGTTGGATTACTTTAAAAACATAGTAACAAACATAATAACTGGAACGTTTTCATTATTATCTATATACTAATATTTTCATTTCCCATCAACTGTTAATGTTTCTATTCCCTAGATTAAACTATGCAAAAGTGTACATAACTTAACAAATGTTTAATGAGGAATTTGAAGCTTGTCCTACTGAAAATAGTTTTATGTTCCAAAATTAATGTTATGTATGGCATAGTTTCTGTTTTACGACAACCCTAAAATTATATTTAGATCGCCCGGATACGGAAACTAGTAACTGTGAAATGAACACACGTTTTGGTATGATAAGCATATATTTTGTGTAGTTATAAAGGCAACATGTCATTATTACTACTTATAAGAAACCATATGTCGTTCATTATATTCAGACACAAAGTAACTCTGTTTCTATATGGATATTAAATATTTAACGGTACCGATACATAAGTAATAAAATGTAGAAAAATTTATTATATAATGTATAAAATAATAAAGGATTATTAAAATCAATAGAGAACAGATATATTGATATTCTTGGGAAAGAAGAAACGGTCTTGATAAATTTTCTTAATTTTTCATAGATGTTCTTTCATTGTCATAGAATTGTACCCTACTTACTAAGTTTAAACACAAATGATGGTTTTTACATTCAGCATCATAAATTAATGATAATCCATCTATTTTAACTCCTGTCGTGACCAGAAGTTATTTGTATCTGTAGCGACTACATCTCAAAAAGCAGACTACGGACTGAAAAATAACTTAGTACTTTTGAAGGTTATTTTGATCATGTAATATTCAATAAAATTTTAACTGATGCTTGCTTTTCCATCTATGAACTTTATCGGTTGTACCTTTACTTGTATCCGGCTGTCCATCCATACAATACGTGTATGTACATATAATGTGTACTCTTTTCCTTAGCGGGACATGATCCCATTAGGTTGTCGGCGGAAAGTGTGTCAGTGTGTTCGTAGTGTTGGTAATGTGTTGTGTGCACCGTGCTTAATCTCTTTCATTGAGCATTTATTCTGATCTCCTATTATGTACATCCTTTCTGATTAATTGGCTGCTAAAAGTGATACATGCTCATGTGAAATAGACTCAAATATATTGTTCTTTTTATATTTTTCAGTAATCAGCTATCATTAAATATTTTAGAATATTTAAAAGGGTTTATTAAATAATTTAAATTAAATTGTATATTAATACCTTAAACTTAGATTATCAGGAACTCATATTAAATACTAATAAGCTGTTCTTTATTTGTTACGTCTTACCTTACCTTAGAATATCATTACAAGTAACTAATGAGATTAATTTAACTGTAAGGCTGATTATGTATAATTTCATATATCATCAGTTTCACTTACAATAACGGTTATAACATGCAGTTATTTGCTACACTTCCCGCCACACGCACTGTTCGCTGCGCATACTATTGGCACACTAACAGCACAACGAAAGTTTATTGTTTATTCCACTTTTTCTCTCTTATCCAGTTTATTTATTAGTGACGAGTTGTATTTTAATGAAGACATAGATCGGGTAGTTTTAGATTGATATTTATAAATATTTTTTTAAAATGAATGATATAATTTATTTCGAATAATAAAAGCAACATTCTCATGTAATCGAACTCCGAAGGGCACATTTGCGCAAGAAACATTCGCTAGCCAAGTTCACTCGCCCACTACCGCCCTGGCGTCTCCCACACTTAATAACTCAAGCATAACGATACGCCTAAATTACATACATTTCGAGGACTTTATAGAGAGTTATATAAAATTTACCTAAAGTGGCACAGAAAATACGTCTTCTTATTGTTCCATATAAGCTGATAAAATAACATGTAATACAAGTAAGCGTAATAAATTGTATTAGGTAATATATCTACACCTAACATAAAGTTTTCATACATTTGTATCGTCTATACATACAAAAGTTATTTTGTTTCCACATACGATTTTACAGTATTTCATACAAAGTATCAGCTTGTCAATGCATTTAAAGAAAATTTTAATTAGTCTTTATATTCAGAAATGCCACATTATTTACTCGTTCCCGTCTAGTTGGTTTAAAATAATTACACAAGTGTTACAGACAACCCTTGTGCGGTCGTTGGCTTATGTCTCCCTTCACCTGCCGTATTCAATGAAGAGTAAAAGTGTTGGATATTAACAGGTTTCGAATATCGCTAATCGCTATTGTGAGCTTTCACCAAAATTCGAAATCTTTACAATGGGCTCGCGATATCACGCGGAATCAGTAGTTTTATTTTAAAGTTTTTCTATAAATATATTTCTATAGAATCGAATCCACATTGTATGGCGTTTGTTTTTTCCGTCTAATTTCGAATTTAAAATTATCTACCATTAAATTACTTCAAACTAATAAACAGTTGAATGATGGTACACGCTTTAGCATGCGCGCGCGCCTCCGTAGTTTAGTAGGTACGCGCTTCAGTGCGTCACTGACTCTGAATGAAGACAGTCACGCGGTACATCATTCGTGTATTTTTAATTGATAACATGCTGTGCCAAATCGATATTGCACAAACTTTTGTCTTTATCAATAAGGTGATGTTAGTGTTGTGTGTAGTGTGTTATATATTCTTGCAATTTCTCGGATGAATTTATGTATATTATACCTCCTATTTTAGCAGCGGGTTATTTTAGTGCTCCGTGTGAATAAACAGTATAGCTGTGAAGTCAAACTTGAACGATGTTTACCTCCTCGATACACATGTGTTACAAGATATATTGGAATCATTATTGTATTAACATTGCTTTTAAACATTGATCTGATCTTGGTTACTTACGTAGGTAGTAATATATATTGCTAATATTTACGAGGAAATACGTATGTAGAAACGTGATGTTTAATAATCAATATCTGTTTAACTTATTAAACTATTAAAGGAGTATCGGATGTATATCCGTACAATTGCTTCAAAAACATGCAAACTAAAGTTCATATTTTCGATTTCATTATCGAAATCAAATCGCAAGGAAATCTTTCACAGTCCACAGTTTTAAAGAGAAGCGAGATCAACAGTTCATTGAGCAATTGAAAAGTTCATTTTTAATATTAAAGTCCTGTTTTGAACTGCACTGAATTCAGGTCATTTACAAGAGCCATTAATAATGATTCGAGCATGTATAGCAATCTGTCGCAAATCGACCGCTTCCTCTGAAGATCGTTGAAGTCACTATTATAACATGATTTATATACCTGCCACGTCATTAGTGTTGTCATTGTCGCAAACGGATGCGTTTATTTGCCTCAACAGCCTATTTGTTAGTGAATAACAAAAGCTTTTAACCCTATTTAATGCATCTAACATACTATCATTATACTAACACATATGACTGTAAATACCGTTATAATATCTTACGCTATGCGTAGGTTTTGTCTGTCTATACATCTTTTGCTTTCATAGTCTTCGGTTGTTTATACCCTTTAGTACAAATATTGCCAAGATTAGTTATCATTCCGTCAAAGAACGGTCAAAATGCATACAAATTTAAGTAAGATAAACAACCTTATCAAGTAACATGCTGTGTTTCATCGAGTGAAAAATAACTCTGATTATAACAATCAGAGTTATTCAATATTGACATGTTGTAACATATTTTGTGTTCTTATCAATTTCTTTGATATCATTTGACAAGGCCATTCGATTACTGTAAGCCTTGAGAATAAATGTTCTTCATTGCGTGCTAGTAAGTGCAATTTTCTGGATTTGCTGGCTTGCCAATGTACTCCCACTGGACTAGCTTATCGTGAAAATATCGCACCGGAAAGGGTTGGCCGTTCGCCAGACTTGACGTACCTAATATTAATATTGCTTTAGTGTCACCACTTATCGCCTTTTCTTTATTACTACCTATTTTACGGTCAAAGTGAATGCTATTATTATTTAAAGTAAAAACTCCCATTATCTTTCAAATTGGTATAATATTACGAATTTATATGCTTTTTCACCGCCTTAAATTAGAATAGATTTATTTTGCAACTTCTATACACATGTATGAAAATTGTTATTGCAATAATTGTTTGTATGCAATGCAATTTGCGTCATTCATGGATAGAAAAACCATTGTTGAAGGAGAAAATTTACATTCACGAGAAATATTTTTAACAATTTTTAAAGCAACATCTCGCGAACGAAATTACCGCCAATGTGTGCATAACTATTTTTGTCTATACATATCTCTGAACATATACTGAGTCATAACTTCAGTGAAATTAATAAAACGCCATATTCTATTCGGGGTATTAAATCATTATGCGGACTGGAGGTATATCGAAGCGTTACCGTTGCGGTTGGCGGCATTTTGCATTGCCCTTGAAAGTTAACATTTTCATTTTCATTTTTAAAATATTGCAGACATTGTTAGAATCAAATACAAAACAGAATGTATAATCTCAATTTTAGAGGTAAGGTTTGTAGGTAAAGTAAAAATAAATACTTACAGCAATAGTAAACTATGGTTAATATTTATTTTGAAGATTTTTGTATCACGTTTAAATAAACGTTTTATCAATTCAATAAAACTTAAAAACATGATAGAATAAACTAATTATAGTTGAAAAGAAACTAAAGTAGCTTAAACCGAAAATTTTTCAATTTACACATTTGTTAAAGTTTTTAGCAAAATCATAAGAATATCAACATTTTAAAATTTAGCACAAATTGTACCTTATCCACGTACCTGTAATACTTTATTACATATAACAGGTGTTCCGTGGTTTCTAAAGAGGTTCTTACGTCGCACAGCTCCCACAGTTTCCACACAACAATAGCTTGTTGAAGATTTCACTTTTTTGTCATCAAATTCGCTTATTGTAAAATTCTTCCTCTTCCTAATTTTTTACAAATGTCTACACTATTTTTCCGCCTTCGCTTCCAACACCGAACATGTAACCACCTAATATAGAACTATTATTCATTGATATCACTTAATAATGTTGAGAGTTATTTTAATTGGATTATGACTAGTCCATGCAACGTTTTTGCTTAATAATTGTTTTACTCCGAAGCAATTTGTGAAGCACAAAAAAAGATGACATACCAATGAACCACACATTTAAAATGATCTAAAGTAACAAGAGGTGATGGAGCATCCATGTTACTTTTGTCAAAAATCCATTCATTAGTCCAGATTCCAGAGTCAATGTCACATAGGCATTCTTTGACAGGTCACTGAACCCATCGGCGCCTCCGCAAAGTAGTTTCGTTACTGTTGTGGACGTATTTTTTTTATTAGAAACTAGCTTGCTACGTTTCCTTAACTAGAAACCTTCAGTCGCATTTTTTGTTATTCTACTAAATCACATGACTGTACCTATACGTATTTTAAACGGAATACTAACGGTCTGAGGTCCGTTTTTGTTAACGCAAATCTATGTATTATGTAATGCCGTTAAACCGAGAAATTGCAACGATACTTTATAAATTACCACATAAATTCAATGCTAATGAAATAAAATTACAGGTGATATAATAAAAGAATAGTGCTGATATTGACATATTTAACAAGCGTGTAAAAAGTGTTAAGTAAATAAAAATATCAAAGTGTAAAAAAGTTTTGAGAAAGAAGTGTAGAACGAATCTACCTTAGTGTTGTCTATGGGACATGAGTGATAATGAGTACGGAACGACGTCTTTCACGGAGTTTCCACTCCTGTTTGAAGGGGTCATCCACGGAGGAAGCTGCGGATGAAGAAGAGAGTTGTTACCACTCTCTGGGAGGACGGCACACACTCAGCAGATATCCTCAGGTGTATGTAGAGGATCTGTCAAACGTCACATTAGCCGACTTCGAGTCAGATGATTTAGATGGTGCGTATTTCGTATATTTTTTATAGTTGACTTATGTCGCATTAGATAAGGTTTTAAGTCATTGTTGGTGTTCGATAGTGTGGTAATAATGAAAATAAGTTTAGTAAGAAGTTTTCATTTCCTAACAAATTTAACTATAATTACAACATACATTTTACGATACTTTGTTTTGAATTTTAAACATATTTTTTGTAAATAGTAAAAAAATATCATATCTTAATTTGTTAAACAACCAATGCATTATTACGTGAGAACTAAAAATTAATAAAACATGAATGTAAATATGCATTATTATCAACTACTGTTAAAACATATCACTTTTATAATCACAACGTCATTTAATTGTAATATACGTCCAATCATGAAAAGATAAATACGTAATTTTGCTATTAATTAAATTGTTGAAACAATTAAGTGAAAGTGAAACACGCACCCGTTAGGAAACAATTATTTTTGTCTAAAACATGATAAATTATCATTTTTGTTTTTATGAAGTATATTGTATGTATACTCGATTTATTTAAGCGCAAAACGTTTATTGTGATTTAGCTTTGGTAGTTTTATCCATATAAAGATCATATATGTATTGTAGAATACGAAATTTCACCCGTCGAGGTGCAACTTTTCGAACCAATTCGACTTAGGGTCCTGCATGAAAAGAGCGTATCAATTCTTAAAAGGGCGGCAACGCACTCGCGAGCCCTCTGGCATTGAGTGTCAATGGGCGGCGGTATCACTTAACATCAGATGAGCCTCCTGCACGTTTGGCCCCTGTTCTATAAAAAAACACACGGACAAATAAAATGAACATTGTGTTGAATATGTTTATCCATACAAACACTATAAATGCAAACTTTTCTCACTATAGTTTCGATAAATAAGTATTAAAACCAATCCTTCGAATTCATAATATTGATTAATAATCAGTGTGGAACTGACTTGGCTCAAATGTATTTTAATTTCATATTTATTATTAGCGACCGCGTGTATAATAACATGCTCTAATAGTGATTATGTTACTCTCAGGAGAATATTCTAATTAGTTACTGTATACTGGGTATAATAACATTCCAAGTTAACTGTATGTCCACCGCAGTGTTGATACACTAGTGTACATACATAATATGCCTTACTCTTATGCAATATTCAAATAACATACTATTTTATACGATCGGTAGGATCTTTTGTAGAAGTACGTCATAGCGTAAGGCAGTTCTTCATACGTCATGAAGTGAATCATATCTCACCGGATACGTAGTTGAACATTTTTTCACGTATTCGCAAAATTTTTACTCAGGATTATATTATATGCTGGAGTATTTGTTTATAAAGCGGTAAAAATTCTTAAATATTGCTTTCATTACACCGTACAATGCACAACCACATTCAATGCACTTGTTTCACTAATAAATCTTGTAATACAATTATTTCAAGGGCCGGAGTTGATGCATTATAATATTAATGAGTCAGAAATTACAGATGACATAAGCTTGATTTCTTATTTTATTTCTTATCTATAAAGATTGATAACATGTGCAAAATACATTAATTTTAAATAAATTTTTATGAAACGTTCTCAACCTGAGCTAGTCTTTAAACATGACATGATTATTTTGTGATAAACAATACAACCTAGCTCTATTTACTACTGACTTATTAATCGATATTTTAGGTTTTGCTCTTGTCAAACGTCGTGTCGTGTGTTTACATAAGCTTCTTCATACAAATACTTTTATTGTATGTATTATGTTATAAACGTGTTCGATAAAAACTTTCTATTGTTTACGTCGTCATTGTATAGTTCCAGAAGTCATAAATAAAATTACTGTATACACTAATAAGACGTATTTAAAGTCGTATTTTAAAATTGTAAGTCTAAAAAGTAGCGGTTATATTAGGTTATAATAAACCGCCCGTATCGGAAGTGTTGTGAATTCGATCGTCTCATTTTTATACCGAGAACCAATCAAAGAGGTTGTTATAGCGACCTATTAATTCAAGGACCATCCAGTCTATGAATAAAAGACTGTTTTAGCACAGACAAATAATCATAGATGAATGAATGCTTTACTATATCGGCATACTAATCTAGTTCCTGTCGGCGTAATGTAGTCATTGTTAGTTGGCAGCCCCATATTCTAAACGGCGAATGAAAAAGTTTGAAATAGCTTTTTATATATCCATTTAATGTTTAATCATATATTTTTCATTTATAGAGTAATGATAAAGGATATTATAACAATTGTTACTGAGAAAATAAACAGAAACAAATAAATAAAGTATTTAATATAAAGTAATAATCTTAAATAGTCCAATCACTTCTTGCGAAGTATGAAATGCATTGGGCTTTTTTCTTTGTTTACATTTCACTCCCAAAACAGGGTTCTTTTATGGGTACACACGTGCTAGTGTCTGACGATTCCCCGCACGTATGTGGCTCCAAATAGGCTGATTGTTTACGTATCACGTTTAATGTCAGTAAGTTAGATATTCGGCCCGTGTCTGCACACCTGCGCCTCACCGCTTACATCCGTTTCCTGTGTTTTTAAACCCTTTGTTAAAGATCTTAAAATCCGGTAATATCATTTGATTAGTCGAGAATGTCCGATTATCGGAACCATTGATGTGATATCTCAAAGAATCCGACATATTTTATGGGATTTTATAATTTACTAGCTGACCCGGCTAACTTCGTTCCGCCTTAATAATAATATCGTTGTTACTTTAGTTAAACTTAATTTAGGATTCCATTAAGGTGATAACTTTTTTTGCAAATAGAGAAATGTTTTATTGCTTGCCATTGCAAAAGAAGAATGGCAGTTTTACACATTAGGCCTCTTCTCTCTATCGCCAATATTGCGATACTGCATGTTAAAGCACTTTCTGCTTTACAACATTTTTTGATGAGGTAACACATGTTTTCGATCAAGATCAAAGCCTGGTTATGCATCTCCTCATTTACCTCAAGTTCGGAATTTCTTGAAGTGACACAAATTCGACGTAAAATGATGCGTAGTTTTGTCACCACATGCCGTGTGCATTCGTAAAATTAATTAATTTATTTATTGTTATTCGATAACTTATCCGATATTTTATTACTTATTCTGCTATTCGGAGTGGAGAAAAATCCATCAAAAAAGACATAACTAACATCGGCCCAGCCGATCTCGAGTTATAAGTGTTGTAACAAACACGACTTTGTTTTATATATATAGATTAATATATCACACACAGAATTACAACCTGAGTAATTATTATGGGATTTTAACGTTCATTTGACGTTTTCAGGAATCTATTTTGAAATAAGAAAAGAAAAAAATTATATATTAGACAAAAGTAAATATTTTCCTTATTACACATAAGAAAAATTAAGTTAGGTACCTACATGTGTAAAACACACAAAAATAGCATCAACACTATTACGTTTTGTTTGAGCTTGTCGTAATTATAAAAACTGATCGAAATCAGAGACAAAAAAGTAAGTAGGACTACAAAAAATTTCAAGGAAATTTTATGATATTGGCTTATTGTTATTACTTTATGGTATTTGGTATCAAAGCTTGTCACGGAAGCTGAGTGCCTTTGTACATTCCCCTTTGACATGAATGAAATTTGTGTAGGACCGGATACGGTGTACGTGTTAAACTTTTAGGCAAATATTAAAACTACCTGTAGGAACGTACTAAGTTTTTTAATATGTTCATATATTCAAAGTTGGTAGATATAATCTTACTTAATTACAAAGCGAGCATCGGTTCATTTCTAACAGCTAACATTTCAACTATTTATATTAAAATAATTTAACTCCTGATAACTCAAGTGCCTCATTGCGTGGTTAAAATAGTTTCATGCATATAACTCAAATTATTTAATTGTTCGTAAAAATATTCTTGTGCATCGATTTTGATGGAATAGTGTTATTTATTTCGTATACAATTGCAGATATTTTAGTTAGAAAGCCATCGTGTCAAAGTCAGTTGCCAATTATGAAGGAAGAAAAGCAGGAAAACGGATTCATAACAAACCATTATGGATAAACAGCAGTTATACAGATTTTCCAACAGTAATGTTTCATGGAAATCAGATAAATATATTGCATTTAAAAAGGTC
This sequence comes from Pieris melete, assembly GCA_963693345.1. Lineage (NCBI taxonomy): Eukaryota > Metazoa > Arthropoda > Insecta > Lepidoptera > Pieridae > Pieris > Pieris melete. The sequence continues at coordinate 1,859,501 of CAVNZK010000002.1, read as the reverse complement.
GTTATGACTGTGCATGAAGTCATTCTCGTGAGCATGACTTTACTGGTACAAATTATTCCATTTACAAAGTTAATTTGTCGACGCTTAGTTCATCTTGTATCTCCTCTATAATAATAGTGATTAAGGTTTATTTAATTCCAAAAATTACACGTTACAAGAAAATAATTAATGATAAATAAAAATAAGATTGTTTATATTTTCAATTGATTGCCTCCACTTTTCTTGGGTTTCCTTAATTTTTCCTAGCACTATGTGTGTGTACACAGTTCCAATTTTAGGTCAGGTGTGGATTAAAATACTTATTCATTAATATTAGCAATGTACAGAGAATAAGCTGCATGCAGATTGCTGTGTGTGTATGACACACAGCTTTCAATCTTCACAACTTTCAAACCTCTACATTTCAATTGCTCCATAACTGTGACAGATTATTATCCACCGATTACACATGCGTAAAATATTTGTTTACCTATATATCGTTCTTCAGTTCGTTAATAATAGCGACGCGGTAAGATAAGTCAAACGCAGATTTTACGTAGCATATAAAACCTTGTCAAACTTAAGGTATAACTCACAAAAGGTAAAAATACATTATAACTGCGGCAATTATCCTTTGCACTGTATTATTTAATTTTACAATAAATTTGAGCTCCGTGTAAGCGAATTGGGAACTTAACGGAGTCATTAATATAAACAAATAGAATGATCTATTTGCGCATGTAGGTAAAATATGATATGTATGATAAAACCATACGTTCAATATATAGAAAAGTTTGTGCTAAGGTTACTTTATTTACGTAAACGTCTCACGTTGAAGAAAGTTGAATGACATACAAAAATATAAACTTATTTAAAATTCCTCAAATACTTGCGTCAATCTGTTTCATTAAGTTACTTCTCTTGTCAAACATGATAGACGTGTTTCAGTATATAAAGGCCGCAGAGAACAAAAAAGAGAAAATCAGATAATGTCGAAGACTACCATAACAAAGGTTAATTGTTTCCTGTTGTTATTTTGTTTCAATGTGTGACATTTTTTTAAGCTAAATATATTTTTGTGAAAACTACGAAACACACCTACAACTTACTATACAAACTTATATTTTAATCTCGTACATTGCACCCCTTCTATTTTTACGATTGTGACAAGTTGCCACTTGCCAATAATAAATTCTACGCCGGCACCAACATTATAAAGTCATTCATAAAATGCACCACTTTTGTTGTAAACAATTAAAACAAGAAATTCGTACCTACTTTCTGATAAACGTTCAGTTTTTATCGCAAGTGAAAAGTATGCCACGGGAAGTGATAGTTACAAATGTTAATAGAACTGAAATTACTGCGAATATTCTAAGGAGCTAGTTCTAATTTACCATCTGTTAAAATGCATATTATGTTGTCCTGTTTTTCTTTTTTGAGTGCTGCAATATTTTTAGTTTTATTATAGTTGTATGCAAGATGTAATTAGCATTTAAATTAAAAAAAAATATTTATATTTACAGTGTCTTGAATAGTAATTTATATAAGTAATCGACAAATCTACCATAACGCCATCTATTGTACATTTAATAAAACTTACAATTTATGTTTCACACTACTCGCCGCTAGAGGGAAATATGTTGTCTAAAACCGAAGTTAATTTCACAATAAGTAAATAAAATAAAATAAAAACCAATAACAACGGGAGAATATTAATTCTATTGTAATATAAGTCAACTATTATAAGACAAAACAACTTAGGATTAAAGTTAATAACGATTGATGAAAAATAAATAAATGCTCTATGAAATATAAAGTTTAAAAATTGATTATTATCACCGGTTTCAAAGGTATTCAGATGTTATTGTTGAAGATTATCTGTTTTTTGACATTATTTTCATTATTAAATAAAAGTAAATTGTAAGTAAAATATAGACAATCGACTAAACCAGTTTAGTGGGTTCAAGATCGATGCGTTCACTTTGATTACCTATTGAATTTTACGAAATAAAATATGTTTTTGATGTAAACATTATTATGTAGTTTTTATCAAAAGGGCACTTATCTTATAAAATATTTATTTTAAAAAAAATTACTACCTTGCCCAGGAATTCCTATTTATTTATTTAAATATTTCCTGAAAATATTATAACAGTATTATTGTTCTCAAAATATAATTTTATTCATAGTAATAGTAATTACATACAAAGTTATTTATGATTAAATTATTGTATGTTTTGTGTGAGTGAGAGTACTTTATCGAAGAGTAACGAATATAGCCGACTTTTACCGACACTTTTAAATATGGCCGCGAAGTGCGCTTGGCGGTTGGCCCCTTGTTGCTTGTCAACAAACTTATTCACGCCAGCTATGCGGGCGCGCGTGTGAAATATTAAATATAATATTACGTCTCTTATATAATTCGTTTAATGATATAAATAAGTGCAGTGAAAGTGAATTTTGTGCAAACATTATATATAATTTTGTGTATAGTGCAATATTGGATTTACTTTAGAAGACAAACAAATAAATAAAAACTTGGGAATATTTTCGGTTTGCTTATGATATTTTTATAATTATTTATTCACTACCGCAATCAGTTATACATAATAAATACGCAATAAATAATAATTAAATTTCAACTAAGATTTTGGCCCTTTTAATAATGGTTTTAGTCTTTCGTGTTGTATTTTTATATACCTATTATTTTTTATGAATTTAATGAATCAATAAGATTTAGCAGCTAGGCCTGCGTTGTATTTAATAATCGGCTTTTGAAAATCCTAGTCTTTGCTAATTTGAATCCACCAATTACAAAATTGCAATCCAGGCTTTTTTCCATGTTATATATAGCCTATTATGCCAGCTTTGTGTTTCAAAGAAACCAACCGTATTACGTTGTATATAATATCTAATTATACTAAATACTATAAATGTATGTAGTTGCGTCTTGTAAATAAAACCAATACACCCACGCCGACTTTCTAAATATTGAATGTTCGTAAGAGTAAGTTCACATGAGTCATTGAATCGTCCCATGAGGTCTGGGTCACATTCCTGAACTAAACCGGACTCTAGCTGTGCGACGTACCTACCCTTCCTTTTTTACGTGACAACTCTCTGTTCAAGAATAATTCGAACTTCGATCATGTTCGCTCAAGTTTCTGGCTTGATAGAACTTGAAAAGGTTGGATTTAGTTGTAGAATTCTAGCACATTTTTTATCTATGTATTTCCTAAATATTTCACTTCGTAAAATACAATTCAAGAGCCAAGAGTAGTAAGTCTATATAAAGGAGTTAATTCTTTCCGCCATATTTTAAAAGTGTTTGACTTGATTTATTTTATGCATTTTGCCCGGAGCTCCTGAGTTTGATTTCCAGACCCGCCCTGCGATTCTGTAACTCACTTCACGAACTCACACAGCGGTTTTCACATCGGCGGTCGCTCTCAAATCAGTCGTGAAGCAGTCATTTTATGATTTGGCATTCTGAAAAGGTGGGAGCTTGTAGTTTATTGTTTATCAGAATGCCAAATCATAAAATGACTGCTTCACGACTGATTTGAGAGCGACCGCCGATGCAAAAACCGCTGTGTGAGTTCGTGAAGTGAGTTACAGAATCGCAGGGCAGCTAATTAATTTGGCTGAGGGCGGCTGAAATGTAAAACAATCAGTGAAGCAGAAACGTATCGTCCCCATACATACACATGAACATTACGATTTGAAAATATAGTTTAGAGTAACTGAACATTCTATTAGTTGCAACACTTAACATAACAACGGATACAAGAAGCTTGACTAAATTTAATCTTAGCATTTTTAAGGCCCTATAGCAACAAAAGAATAAAAACAGTCTTCATTTATCACATTTTAAGTCAAAAAATGATTGATTACTTCTTTACGTGATACAGACGTAGATACAAAAAGAGCTCTAGTTATTGTCGTGGCTTTAATTACACAAAACATATTTATCACATGTTTTATGCAAATTTTAGTATAGGTTATTTTCTGACCCTTCATATTATTGATCGATATTTATTATTCACATTTACACGCGGTCATGCTTTCGCCTGTCTTTCAACTTCCGGGCCCTAAGTTTTTTGTTTCCCATCTGTTGCGTTACTGGTTGGCAGGTGTCTTTTATAAAGCAGGTGTTATTTTCAAAGCTACGTTCTACGTTCGTTACACTTACACAAAAGCTTGATTTTGAATCATGGTAAAAAAGTACCCATAACCGACGAGCGCGCATGGTGCACGTCATAAAAGTAGATGAAGCGAGAGAGCTTTCAGAACCCTAGCAATTGGAGATCCGTGGTCTCTGCTTACCTACTTCTTCGGGAAAAGGGTGATAACATAAATAAATAAAATTAGTTATTAGTTATAAACGTTACGATCCTCTGATAATAAGGTCCCATTTATAAAAAAAATACATATTATATTAGATTCAGATATATTAACGAGTAATCTGTGCCGACTGGCAAGATACAAAATAAATACATAAACTATATTTCTTATATTTTCGAGCGTTCGTATGTCCTACAAATAATACCATGTTAAATTTATACAGGATATATATAAAAGATAATTCGTAACAAATCCTTTGTTATTATAATTTATGGCAGTTTTCCTGTTTATTTAGATAAGCATGTTCTTAGAATATACCACAATTTATTCGAAATTTCCTGCATTTACCAATAATCACGTCTGGTGACTCGAAATCGGTCACCCAAATTAAGTTGTAGTTCAATATCATATATTAACAATATATACCTATATGATTTTTGTTATTTTGTTTATAACTTCCGTCATACATTGTACTGATTATAATCTTTCAGAAGACACAGAAACATGAATACTTTGTGGTTTCACTTTTTACTGTTCCCTTTATGCTGTAAATTTTATCTTTTCTACCTTCTATTTATTTACCTTCAATAGACAAGCCTTAAGGTTGGGAAATGTGCGTTCGTGCATTCAAATTGTAAAGTATTGCCCATTGTCTCTATTTTATGCCTCATTTGATGGGATTGTTTTGTAAATAATGATTTGGAAACTGAGAGACGCGTTGAACTTCTTTTAGATATCTATCTATCTATGTAGGAGAAGAGTAGATAGAAAAAGCATAATTTGGATGAGTATATATATATAACATTATAGAAATGTATGCTTACTTAAAGGTTTAAATGAAAATAATCTTTGTGATCAAATTAATACGAAATCAGACAGTTTTGTGTTGTTGGTTGGTGTAATTTGTTGGTCTTAATAATTTCTAAAATATGTATATTCAGGAACAAATAAAATGGTAACATTTTAGAGGTTAGAGTTGAGTAACTTAATAACGATTCGACCCCTGGTCACATTTGAGAGGAAACAGGGTTATCTAAATGTCGGCTAATAAAATATGCTCTTCCTATTAATGTTGTGCGATATATTATCAGTCTGAGGTATGTTAAGTTGAATTTATCATTGCGTATAAACAAATATTATAGACATCCTAATAATATATTTTTGTAATGAATGATACATCATTATAGTTTTTTTTCTATCGAATTGAATGTACAATTGTTCAGAAACATATTTAAAACTAAATGAAACGTACCTTAATAAATGTATGTAGTTTGCTGTTTATTTTTTTAGAGATTGCTATATTGGTACGACCTTTAACACTAAATCACTGTGTGTATATTATTATTGACAAGTAGTTAATATTTCGGTAAAATGTTTATAAGTATAATAAACATTGTTAGTTATATAATTAATCAAACATGACCGATAAGGCGTGTCTAATGTTAGACATATTAGAATAATGAATGGTTTCAAATACGTAATCCTTAATTTTTAGGCTAATATTCAGTATGTCAAACAAATATTGGATATGACATACGAAAACCATAATTAGCGATTCTGTTCTTTATTTTTTAATAAAAAGTACAATAATAATATTAAGGGATTTCATTAACGGATCAAATAAGAATCAGATAACAATATATTATAACACACATAAATTAGTTAAACAGCGCTAATCTACTTTTAAATGACACGGGAGAGCCAAGAAACAAAGATTCAATATATGCTTTAATACCTGTTAGCTTACCTAATAAATATCAAAATTTATCAAAATCAGTGACGAAACAGAACTATTTAAACCTTAACTAGAGGTGCATAATCATGTAACAATCATACTCTTTGTGATCGTGACCTTTTGTTGGTGAACGGTGGTTATCTAGGTCTTGTGTAATATTCGTCACGATCATGATAATGTAACGCTAATATTAGTTACTCATAAGTGCCCGTTGTAAGATGTAATTAACGTAATTAATAATGGCGTATATTTAGGACATTTTCGTCAGTCTGAGTGTATGATTTACAATCACTGAGAAAACAAACAAATCATGAATGATATTAATTAGTAAGAATTTTATATATATCTTTAGATAGGGCTATACTAGTTTCAATCATTTCTAAATAAGCTTGTGTTGACTGTTGCCTAGCCTCCAACTTATTATTTGTCTTTTACTACAGCCTCCGAATGCAATTTTCCGGTTGGCATTCCTTCAACTAACATTCAACAAGTTTAAGTAAATTACGTTAATTTATTTTAAAACGTGCAAATTGTTATGTTTATTTAAATATCGTCTTTAGCTACAGTTTTAAAAATTTTGTACAATTATTTCGCTGAGACAGGCGCTTACAAAAACGTTCGTTCGTTTCATTTCTCGACTTGTTGGTTTTCATGCTCAAAAAAGGTAGTTGATTGTTAACTATAATTTCCTTTTACGATGTTTGATATCAGCGGATCACTTATGCGTGCAGGGCATACTACATATAAGTACATAGCACTGCACGTGCAGTTACATAATTTCAGAACTTGTTCTCATTCTAAGTAACGAAGGGCTTTTACCGTGACCCTTTCTAACCTATATCGCGAAGACTGATGACATGCATCTCTTGTGAGGGTCGTTGCAATATTGTATTACGAAGAAGCCCTGTTATGCATTTGATAATCCCCGCTAATTTTACTTTCGCCTTGCAACACAATATGTCTATTGAAAACCCAAACATCTTATAAGAAAACTTTAAAGATTTCCTAATAAGTTTTTGGTTTTGTTACCATCTGCATCTTATCAACTAGCCAAAAAAACAAATTATCACTTACTGCATTAATATAATTCTTAGACTATATGATTATAGAGAAAGGGTATAAGATATGTTATAATGGGACCAAATAAAGAACTTGAACTTTCGAAGTCAATCATGGTATTCTTAACGGGATAGCGATCAGTTTTTGCTTCGTTAGTATGTCCTACTTAAATCAAACCTTGTACTTAAGACCAGTTTCCCAAGTTTATTACAGTTATGAAATAAAGTTGTATCAAAGATGTATCAAAATCAAATTGGACCCTTCGTGAACGTCTCGATTCATGATTCTGATTACCCATTATGTTAATATCTGTTTTAAGGATAATTTAACTTAACAACCCTTTCAAATTTGACGCAGATTGATATTTATGTATATATCAATATGTGAGTGTATATTGTTAACACGCATAGTTTACACATTGCTTTCCTAGCTAGACCGGCAAGCTCTCAGAGAGGTTTACTCTCCATATTGTTCAGAATTGTCATTATCTTTTCCTGATATGAAATGTATTTACTTATATTATATTTGAAACCAAGAATTTTAAAAAACATGCAGTTTTTATACCCAAAGGGACGGGTAATTGGTATGGCGAATGCTACACGCTCGATATTTATCGTGATATTTATCTTGTATTTTTTTAGTATACTACACACTCGATACGGATCGCGTCAGTACGACGGTAACTTTCATTGAGTACACTCGTACGTTTCGTGTTATAATAATGAGTAACAATATTAAGAAAGCTTGCGTTGCTATTATATTAGCGATAGCATTGAAAAAACGTATAAAGCGAAAGAAATGAGCGAAACATTGGTTTCAAGATAGAGAAAAATATACACATCTGAATTTTTTAAATCTAATTACCCTATCAATCGGCTTTTCATTTTTATTCAAAAATTTCAGCATATGAAATACCCAAGACTTTGGATTGTATACATTTTCAGTTGCAGCACCCGATCGCTTCGAATCTGTTATTTTTTTTAATTCTTTTCTATAGTTCGATTTTAATGATCACGTCTTTAGCTGTCGCGCCTGGTTTAATTTTCTTAAAAATTTGAAGCAGCTGCTCATACGCATTCGCCCTTTTCACTTTATTAATTATGTTTGCATTTGAGCTGTCCCATATCTCAGGTAGTGTTTCTAATACAAGTATAAATTCTTTCATTAAAAGTGCTTTTGGTCGTTTGTTTGAAGTGCGCTGGGCGCCGACTCAATATGCGCGTCCTCTTCCATCGCTGGCAGAATTAATTGTGACGCGATAAATATCGAGCAGAGACTAGACGCTCGATATTTATCGACGATAATTGATACGGATCGTGGATTTTTAGATTTCTAGAAATCCAGCGATCCGTATCACGGATCGTGATACGCATGTACTACACATCGTAATTTTGGATCACGATCCAAATATCACGATAAATATCGAGCGTGTAGCATTCGCCTATGACTCGTAGAATTTTGTATACGAAGCGCATTTGACTGACGTTAAAACTTAAAACTACACACACCCTACAACATTTATATCGCATATTACATATATAATATAAAGTATATTTTGCTAAAATATTATATGAATTATGAAGTACAAATTACTCGCCTTAGATTCATGGTTATGTAATTTCCAAGCTCTATTAAATTCACAAAGTTCCACGTGGGATGAAAAACCTGATTATAGTATAGGAATTCCGCTGTTAATACTTGTTTAGAGGAAGTCATTACAACCGCTATTAATAATTCTTATACATGCATATTATCATTATGGTAATCCATACCAAAGTATAGAAAGTAGACTTCAATTATTGCTGGACAAAATTCGAAGTTAGAAATAAAGTTCCAACCCGTGCGCACCACGCAACTTTATTTTTTTTTATCTATATTTACTATATTTTTATCTTTATTTTTGTAAAAAAGTATCGAATCAAATACGCACACTTCCCAATGCCTGCCTATGTTAAGTTTTATAGCCTCTGAGTCTCTGCAAGTTGAAGTAACTCGCAAGTACTTTCTCCTATAAAATATGCTCCATTTAAGAAAGTTTTCTAATAAAATATTGTATTTTAGCGTCATAGCCTTACTCAGCAGTTACAAAGTTAAGGAAATTTAATGAACATTTTTGCATTTTGAGATTGAAACTGCAGCACTTGCTTTGTGTAGATTCCGACACGTGCGTTGGCCGTAAGTTGCACAGAAGCCTTTTTTAGGTCTTGCTTAATCTCGTGGTAGGGGAAAGTTTCCCATACCGCATCAAAATTTTACCACAATACGTGCCGAGACCAATAATTTGTACTAAGAAATAAATTTGCTTGATATAATTTCAAAACATACAAATAATCGGTTCCATGATTCATTTCTGAATAGATATATTTTATTACCTTACCGCTCGTTAGTACACTGTTTTCTTGGTCTTAAATTTTTTCGTCACTTTCAATATAACGTTGCCAAATTTTAATCAAAATTGTCCATTTTGCAAACGGTCTATTAAATTAGCAGCATTTGTCCAAAATATTATTTAAATTAAATGAGTGCAATCTTGCATATTTATAATAAATGACAAAATTTAGACTAACAGGTTCCTTTTATATATATATATATACAAAAGGAACCTATTTGGTGATAGTTTCGTATAAATTATAAAAAACAAAACTACAATTGAATATATTAACAAGTGTTTTAGTACTTAAAAGTATACAGAAGTTAGGGTGAAAATGGTTGAGGCAGTTTAATGTTCTTTGAACATGGAATGTGGATAATTCATTGTTGAATTATTTTCAAGGATTGCGTTTGAAAAATATCGCTGCGGACACGTTGTGGTAATTTATTTTATGCATATTGTACACAATCGTTCTGTGCGAAAGTTGTGTGAGATTTTTTTAATTTTCAATTTTCATTATAAAAATAACATGCTACTTTTACTTTGTTCTATGTCACCCTGTTAAAATCTGTAGCTATAAGGATGTATATGTTTGGTATTCTTAACTATTATATATATATAACTATACAGTAGCAGGAGGCCATCGAGTTCTACTTTTAAAAGAGGAATCTAATAACTTAAAGAATAACGTCCTTTGAAAAAGTTTTTTTTTTGTTTTTTCTTAAACTTTTTAACTATAATAATGTATATGTATAATGTAACACATTTGAATATTTTTGTGACTATCAAAATTAATGAAATAAATTCTCCTCGCTTTTTACGGTACCCAACATATTTATGGCCGTTATAATTAATATAAACTCTACAGTAGGTAATTAAAGAATAAAGTCGCATGCGTGTAATGCAGAGCGAAGAGCAATGTATGAACGAATACATCAAGCAAAAGGGAAATAGTATATCTTATATAAAATAGTATAACTTAGCAAATTGCAGTATCTCTCGGCAAAATTCATGTAACATTTGCTTGCCTTGAATCTTGATAGCGTATTAGTCATGCCAACTTCAACTGTAGATGCCAGGATTTTGCTGCATTTCTTAGGAATTTAAAGGCATACAAAGAACAGGATACATATTTTAAACCATCCATAAATATTATGCAGAGATTGTTTGTTCAGAGTTGGAAGTTGTAAGGGTTGTATCTTATGGTTTTATAATTTAACTATGAAAACAAAAAAGAACCTAATAATCATCATAGTCAAAAAATAAAGTAACTAAAACTGTATATATATAGAAAAAAATAATTTAAATCGGGGTCACGATATAATGAATGGAAAGTTAACGATATTTTGGTCGAAATATTTTTTTGAGATTTTACACGGAGTAATTATATAAAGTAATAAAATGTATGAAGAGCTTTGAAAGCGATATAGTAAAAGAAGGCAGCACTATAAATATGATAGTGTACATAAAATGTATTGATTGTACAAAGTAAGTCTTGGGCCTAACACATGTGTCTATTTTGTTTTATGTTTTCACATAGCAGACCGGTTCATAGCGTTCGTTCCGCAAGCTTTATTTGCTCGCCTGTACTCATAACACGATCTCATTCTACATCACGACATCCGGGGCTTGTTTTATACGTTTTGTTTGTCTTAAATATTCAACGGATCAGGCTTTTATTTTATTTTATTTTATTTTATTTTAAAAGGCACACTAACGAAACACATACAAACACTTACAGAGAACACATAACACAGAAAACAAGATACATGCATGTGCATCAATAACAAATGTGCACAACATTTAAAGGGAAACATTACAATGAAGAAAAGAAAATAACTTAACATTAAGAGTAAAAAAAAAACAATCTAGATTAAAAAAAAACATGCAATTTACAATTATGTATATATATATAAAAAAAAACAATAATTTTTTTCTTTGCAATAATCACTATTGGTCACGGATCAACAGTGGCTGCAGCATCTTACGCCTGAACACATGGAGACTGTCATTAAATGGATCTGCTTGGCATGTACTCAGAGCGTCATTTAATGTTGACAGAGATCTGTGTAGAGGAGCATTACAACCGACGTTGGTCCTCACTGCCCGAACGTAAAAAAGGGTTGAAGTGTTTCTTGTGTTCCTCTTTAAGAGGAAGTTTACTTGACTTAAAACATTAGGTAAATCTACCAAGTTATTTAACATTTTGTACACAAATATAATGTCGATAAGGCGGCGTCTATCGCGGAGTGATTGTAAGTGAAAGAAAGCTAGTCTTTTTTTATACTCGCATTTATAACTAATGTTATTATTTAATCGGCATAGATGTTTGGAGAAATGGCGGTTAATTCTTTCGATTCTGTCAACATGGACAGAATATTGAGGGTTCCAAACCACACTACCATATTCCAAAATGCTACGGACCAGAGAATTGTAAAGTATGATTTTAGGCTTCACATTTTTAAAACACTTAGTCGACCGTCTTATGAAACCTAACATTCTAGAAGCTTTATTTACTATTGCATTATAATGAGGTATGAACGATAAATTACTATCTAGTATTACTCCTAAATCCCTAATTTCATTGACCTGCAGTAGTAGTACTCCGTCGATAGTGTATTTAGAGGGGACTGGTAGTTTCTTTTTAGAGAAAGTAATTTGCGAACATTTTTTGGCATTTAGAACCATTTTGTTATGATCGCACCACCTCTCTATACCCACTACGTCACTTTGCAATAACTCCACATCTTGAGCGCTATTAATTACTTTAAAAATTTTCATATCATCCGCATACAAAGAAAAATTACTATATTTAACAAACGAACCAATATCATTTACAAACAGAGTAAATAGGACAGGACCAAGATGAGAACCTTGTGGAACACCTGATGTGGAAATGTATGAATGCGATTCTATACCACCAACTGCCACAAACTCAGTTCTATCTGTCAAATATGACGCAAACCATTTTAATAACCCCCCTCCAATACCATATAAGTAATCCAACTTTTTCAATAAAACACTATGACTAACTTTGTCGAAGGCACTAGAAAAATCTGTGTAAATACAGTCAATTTGTTTTCTCTCATCAATTGCATTTGCCAAAAAATTTACATACTCAAAGAGATTAGTATCAGTAGATCTTTTGGCACAGAAACCATGCTGAGCAGTATCTACAAAAACTTTACAGTGTGATTTGAGTATTGGGCATAGAAGCGATTCAAAAATCTTAGAAAATGTATTTAAAATAGAAATAGGTCTGTAGTTCGTAACAATATTTGTCTCACCCTTTTTAAATATTGGTATGATTCTAGCTTTCTTCCACAGTGTCGGAAACGTGCCTAGTTCTAGTGATTTATTGAAAATTAAGTATAATGGTAACGTTAAAGAAGATAAACAACTTTTAATAAAAACTGGGGGAATGCCATCTGGACCACAACCTTTACAAATATCTAAAGTCTTAATTTTGTTTTCAATTTCTTTCTCAGTAAATCTAACATTGCATAACGGTAAGACATTACATATTGTGGGATATTGAGATTCACTATTTATACTTATATCATTGCTACTGAAAACTGATTTAAAGTGCTCCGCAAATAAATTAGCTATTTCGCTAATTTGTGTGGCTTTTTCACTACCTCGATACATTTCTTGTGGTATTGTATATGAGTCTTTCCTTTTGTGTTTAATGAAGTTCCAAAAATGTTTTACATTTTTAGATATATTGTTTTCAACATTACTAATATATGCTTTGTATTTATTGCTGATTAGTTTATCACAACGAGTACGAAGCAATTTAAATTCATACTCATCACGTGGGTTACCAAATTTTTTAAATTTTTTCCTAAGCTTATTTTTCTCTCTAAGGAGTCTAATGGTAGCTTTATCAAACCACGGCGGATAATTGGATTTTAAGATTTTTGTTCGAGGCACGTGAGCTGTAATGATCCCATCAATTTTGTTATAAAATGCTGCAACCATGTCATCTATGTTACCACTTACATTTAGCGCTCCTATCCAATCAATGTTATGCATGTGACTATTAATTGCAGAATAATCTGCCTTAAAAAAGTTTAATTTAGTAGCTGCCTTATTTTTAACAGACTTACATGAAGTATGCATAGCCAAACATATTACAAGTGGAGGGTGCAGAATATCTTTTTTAATTAGGTGATTATCTGCTTCCCGAAGAGTTAAAGCAACATTTGAAAGAACTAGATCCAATATTCTCTTATCACTATTAAGAACATAATTGTATTGATTAAGACAGGCTATAGACATAAAATCCATTAAAGTAACACCAAGTAAACTATTACTATCGTTGACGGGGGCCAGGGTATTAGGGATTTCTCCGGGACACCAAGATAAGCAACTGAGATTCAGGTCCCCCATGATCAGAACATCATCGAGTGAGGCAATGGCATCACTCGCCCTACCAAAAAAGCACTGCGCCTCCCTCCTGTCTACCGGAGACGGAAGGTACACCACACATAGACCTAAATTCTGTCGTCGACTACTCTTCTGCAAGGTCATGGATATCCATAAGTCTTCATGGTCAGATTCTAGCTGCATCAAACGTTTACTAGCAATACTTTTTTTAATTGCTATGAGGACTCCGCCGCCTCTTAACTTAGTAGTAGAATTTCGATCTTTGCGATATACAGTGTATCTGGAGTCAAATAGTTCTCCGTTACCAATTTCAGGCAGCAACCAGGTCTCCGTAAACACAATAGCGTCATAATCCTCATTTAGGCAGCTGGCATAAAGTTCATTTGTTTTTGTTCTCAAGCCACGCACATTTTGATAGTATATATTAAGAGAGGAAACCTTAGAGACCGATGTGACTGGTATGATTGAAGATTTATCATAACCGAAGGTTGTTTAGGTGTTCCACCGAGATGATACGTTTGGCTGGTTCACCCTCACCCTTACGGATATAGATGTTTCCGTTTCTGACCCATGTGAACCTGATGCCCAATTCTCTGCACTTTAATCTGGTAGCAGCCTGAAGACTTTTCCTCTCAGGACTCAGATGTTCAGAGACATATACAGGAGCAGAATTCCCTCCAATCCCAATCAGACTGGTATTTAATTTTCCATTAGGATTATTTTTGTTGAAACTGAAGATGGCTGCCAATAAAGTGTCACGGCAACGACTACTACGTAGTTTAACCACCACTGACCTTGGCCGTCCATTATTAGGGTTTTTCTTTGCCACTCTAAAGCTTGACAATATATCGCTGTCTTCAATGTTACCGGAGACTACTTCACTAATTCTTTCAACCGTTTTCACCAGATTTTCATTTTTGAATTCTGGTAGGCCGTGAATCTCAACGTTTGCCTCCCTTGAGTGTTGTTCCAGGTTAGACAGCCTAACTAACAAGTCACTCACTTTTCCCTCGAGTGAAGAATTCATCCCTAACAATTCTTTTATTACAGGAGTTTAATCGGCCGCTCGTTGTTTTAAATAAACACCGATAGGGTAACTTTATAAACTGTACAGTAGATCACAGTTACAACATTTTTCATAATAGTGAATAGAAGCGAATTGAGATCTACATAAATAAATTTCTTTATTATATCGTATATTAATTTCATCTAACTGAGATATACTAATACCTGTTTGTTACCATTTTTATGATCGCGCCATTGTGTGACGTGTACCATACACATATATTATATATATAACATTCCGCATTTCATTTCATTACCTTGCTTTTGAATTAAAGTAAGCATGAGAATACATAAATTCGCAAGTTAATTAACAAATACCATGTTCAAAGACTAATTGCGTACGCAATATACTCGTAACTGTTCCTAAATATATTTGCACGACACTTGCTTCCAGCTGTGGCGCATGTGTAGAAACATTTTAACCTACTTCATAATAACCATCTCAACCGCCTCCGTTTAATTGTTTATAATCAGCTATATTTCTTTACTATAAAGGATTAATAAAAAAGAGAACCGGCATGCGGCTTGGCTGTTATTTACCATTTTTATACGTTTATTCACAAAAGTTATATAGTTTTTATTTTTTCATATCAAGATGATGACATAAAAAAGAAAATATATCACTGCTGCGATCTTAAATCACATGACGGCTTTTTCCACCTTTGACTCTATATTAATGGTTAGTGAAACAGCTGATTTGACCGTGGAATATCTCTTTTAATAATTAGGAACATTGCCCAATGTTATTGCTATCACAATACCTTTCTGAAGCCGATTATTATGAGAGTGGTGGTAAAGTACAATGACTTGGCCTCCTTTACCCATTGGGTACTTGATTGGTTACCGCTGCATAATCTTATCGCTCCGTGATAATGTAAAATTATTCATAGTTGTTGTTTAACATCGATCGATAGAACTTGTGAATAAAACTTCGTGAAAATGTTTCACATGACTAGTGTAAACTGATTTACTGGTACATATTAATTAGAAACATGAAATCATAACTAAATATTCCTATGTTTTGTTCTTTTCAATAGAGTGAGAGTGATGCAATAATAGTTACAATGTTTAAAATTGATTAAAGTGCAATGTCTGTGTGGATGCAGTGAAACGAATAACGTTAATGCGCCAAGCCTTTTACGAGGAGCACAAGCTGCCATAAAGTGGCATGTTTCCGTTATCGAGTAATGACCAGTATGAGTTCAACACCAATGTCGTCCCCCGCCTGTAGTGAGCAGGGTAGTCGTAAATCAATTTTCTATGTGCCATTGTTTGAGAGTTTTGAAAATTACCTGCCTCTGAGCCCAGAAGAAAAAGAATCACTTATAACCGGGCAAAGATTGGACGTACCCGTGAAACCAAAACGTAAATATGCATCAGACCGTGCAAAACTACAGATTACAAACCATGATTCATCCTTGACCGAAAGCGAAAGCGATGTTAGTTTGTTTAGCCCACGGCGGTATCGACCTTTATCGTCAACTAGTTCAAATGAAGCGCTACCGAGAGTAGGTCAGCGCGATCTCACAAGCCCTAGGCTAGTATCTGGAAGTAAAATAAATAATTCGAAACCGCGACTCCGAAGTTCCACTTCATGTGAGGCACGTTACGATAGAGTTTATCACCCAACATCCTCCAATAGGCTTAACAACTCTATCGTGAATTTACCATGCAAGTTACAGCCGCCAACAAATGTAAGAAACTCTAATTTGTCGTTAATAGCAGATTCTCCTAGATTACAAACCTCAACTAGTGAAAAATCAAAAACATTACCACAAAATTTGAACACACCGTCACCAATACGAGGAAGCAGTAGTTCTACATCAATATTTAAGAACCCTAAAATAACTATAACACCCGAGAGCCCCAACAAAAGTGTCGGCAAGATTTCTGGATTGAACTTTATTCGAAGATCCAGAAGCACTAAACTAACTAGAAGTAATTCGCTATTAAGGAGTATAACTGCTAAAAATGTTGAGGAAGGCTTGGAGACCTCTACTGTTATTACTGACTTACGAGATAATTATGACGACTTCATAGACGCTCATGGTGGTGAAAAAGAAGTTATTGGTGCTCTTATAAAGAAGAATGAAGAGCAAGTAGCCAATAGTCCTTTGAGTATTAGAAGAGCCTATCTAGATGTAGATGATGAAGTAGCTGTACATTCAGGTAAGATTAAGAATGTTATTTTTACATGACGTCGGTAAACGCTATAGTTTTAATACATAATATTAATTATACTGTAATACTTTGTAAATTATGTATAATATTTAGTCATTTTAGAGAATTTAAGTAAAACAGTATGTATATAATACCGTTATATAATGAATTTGTATGCAGCGGGCTTTTAGAAACGAAACTCCTTTCCAAGTTACCGTTCACTCAAGTGTATTATGAACTAAATTTACATTATTGAAAGTTACCTTTGAGAAAGTGGTCTGAATATCCCTAAATAATAACCCTTATCACACAGTATCTACCAATTTAAGTAAGTAATTAATGAAATTTAGTAACTAAACAATTAAACATTTTATTATAAGTTGAGCTCTCTTATAAATTAGTACTCGTGGGCGTTTATCAATTTTGTTATCAAAACAAGGTTTCATTGCGCAACTTACATATATATAATACTTATCCTTTAATTTGGTATGTTGTTGGAGCAGAACTTTATTTGACCTGTAAATAATTCAGGAAAAAGGAAATTTATATATTCGCTATGTATAATTTAATAATTTATAAACTCTGTGACATTTAATGACGCCATTCGACATATATATAATGCACGTTTATTGGTCGAAAATAATGAATGAATTTATTTCTTAGAAGTCTACAAAGAAAATAAAACCTATATCGTTTACGTCGAAGCCTGTCTGGTTCCACGTAGTCCAGACTTGCAGTAATTATGCAGTGACTCACTTGCCAAACTAACGTGGAAGCGTATTGGTCACTCACATCGAGGGTGAAACTTTAGCTATTCATTATCGGGATCATAACACTTAAGTTTCCTAACCGTTTAGTATGTATCATTAATCGAAATGTTAAATGGTGTAAAAATGTAATGTTGAATTTAACTGCTTTTGTGTTACTCGATTTATTCAAGACTCTTAGCAAGTCTCATTTTGGCCTGATTTCAGGTATTTTTTACGATTTATTTAATATCAAGACTGGATGTGATTTTTTTGCACATGGACTGAATCCGCGTTTACCCATCTACGTCAAAAAAAACTTATATAGAATACTTTATAAAGATATTTAAGTGGTTGGCCTTCGTTTCAAATGAATAGTTTTTATGAAGAGACACCGGAGTCTGATCATCTGCAGGCCTATAAAGAAATGTGTCAATGCCTCGCTGGTGCCACAAGGGACTCTACTCAACATATTATATAAAAGTAAAAACTCGCGATTTTTCGCAGTACTAGCTAGCTAGCTTAAGGTTAGGGTAGATTAATATGTAGCTTATAATATTTATGCTCTTCATGGATTATGCAATTCCTACACTTAGTTTTTTATAAACAATTTAATACGAAGGTCAAAATAAATATTTCATGTTTTATAAATTTCAACGTTTCCACGACTTAAGCTCTATCAAGCATCTTTCCGCCCACTTTCTTTTTGTATTCATCTGAACGCATTTCTTTAGAAAAAATATAATGACTTGCCAAGAACCAAACCTTACCGTAGTTCCTTTGAAATGGTATGCCTCAAATTTTTTAAATCCTATTAATTATAATGTTTTAGACGACCGTCTACTTTACATTAAAAAAATATATATAGTCTTTAGACTATTTTCCGGAAAAATTTATTTACTTTTATAAAATGTTATAAAAAAGATTTTATAGAAATAGCTACAAAATTAATTATTGTGTAGTAACAGTTTTTGTATTTAATTTCTTTGCTGCACTTATTTTGTTAGTACAAGTTTTTTAATTTAGGTATTGCAAATTTAACTAAACGTTTTGTAAGCAAAAATATAGCTTAGTAAGTTGTTTGTAGATTTATGAAGATAATATTGTTACTATAAGACATCGATGCAATAACGGTAATAGCTTGCAAACATCTGCTTGTTCACATCGTGGTCGTTGACTTGTTATTCCAATTATGTTGAAGCCATTTTTGTACTCATATGGGTTTATAAAAATCATAGAGCCTGGCCTAGTTTCTTCAAGTCTTGTATACTTCTAAATGTTCCTCGTGGGGGTATAGAACTTCCTGATTAAATGTGAGACAAAATAATGTACCTAAGCGGACCTTACCGTTTCTAATTCATTTATTCTTTTTCATAAAACAATAGAAATAACAAGCGTGTTGTAGCGGTCACGGGCGTCGTGCGCGCAACATCCTGCGGAAACCATGCGCTTGTATCGCTGCGTCGGCAATGTTTTGATTACATAGCTTTCGTAATACGATACTATAAGTGTATTGTACATACGATAAGAACAAATACATAATTCTCTTATGCAAACTTTATTTGGGCGTGCTTTAAAACGATTAGAACAAAATCGTACAATTCTGTTACCGCATCACGATATTATTATTACAAATGTTATGTTATTACTATTATAAGTGCAAAATTATTTTATTTCGTTAGAAAAAAGTTCAACGATGAAAGAGATTAGCGAGTAAATGAACCAATGCATAAATTATGTATATTGTGTGTATACGGGAAGTGTTTTGGGATTAAGTTTATGACGCGATTCATTATCTTATTTGATAATATCAATTAAATGACTTATATCAGTTAAGATTGTGTTAAGGAAACAACGTGAAAGCAGAGCGTGAAATTTACTGCTATTTATTATAAAAAATATTTAAAAATATTGTCGTATTGATAGAATTTCGTGTGTACCAACCTTAATATATAAATTTATTGCATGATTGCTGTATTCAATGCCACTTGAATCGAGCGTCTTAGTAAATCTGTTTCAATTGTGTTAAATATGAGGTTCTTCCTTCATTCGCTCTCCTGTTTAGGTAAGAAACGTGTTCTGTAAATATTGAATTAAGCTTATTTATTTAGGTGCTGATAACATAGATGTGTTTTAATTACGACGGATTCGGTTGTGAAATTCTCTACATTTGTAATTTAATTATGTATTTAATTATTAATGTGGTAGGAGAAACTTTCATTTCTTTCTTACGAAGACCACGGTGGTACATTTGATATTCTGGTGAATTGAATGTCTACATAACATTATGTGCAGTTTGTATCGACATCTCAAACTTATTTCTATTGAATAAGGTATAATAAGTAGCTGGTAATTTCAAAGTCAAATTAATCGATATTCAGAGAAACTTTAAAGCACTTTTCATCTGAATTGCTTTAATTACAACGGGTTTGAAAAGCCGGTTCCACCGAAAAGATCCAGCACGACAGTAGTTAATCTTTATCTTTTAGGTAAGCGTCAACATTTTCAAAAAGAAAATTAAAATTAAAGAGAATAATGAGAAATGCAAAACATGTACATATATATAAGTTTCGATTAAATTAATATTTTACTTCTTTGTTCACAGATACATCGTATGAAAAAGCATGTCGACGTGGGTCAGCTCCGAGTACTCCGATCCCCGGTGGACAAACGCAGCACAGTCCATCGCGGCTGGCTTCGTTCTTCTTCTCAAAGCGATCTTTTCGAAGTAACCCCCTCAAGCGAACCAAATCAGCAATTAAGTTAGAGCCGCCAAAGGACAGGGTGTCGGCAGTGCCGACTCACCCAGCTACACATGCCTTACGGACATCAAGGTAAATACTCGTATTTACACACATTAAAATATGATGATGTATTAAGAATTGAATGTACTGGAAACAAGTATAAAAAATATCATGGTTAAAAGCGTCTTGTCAAGATGTAGGTAATCATTTCCAGTTAGTTAAGAAGCAAAAATCCCACGTATGAAAGTAAAATAATGAATGTTCTTTACGCCTATTTATACACAGCTCCACTCTTGAGCAGTTGTTATGTCAAATGTCAAATAGTGTTTTAAACTCTTGTTTATACTCTATATTGTTTAACACTCTTTTTACCCTCTTCAAAATATAATCACACCGAACTATACTTGGTATTGATTTCATTAATTAGGTTTGAAAAACATGATAAGTGATAATAAATTGTGTAATAACTAATTTCATACTTCTGATAAGATATTTTAGTACTTAAGTTAAATTTAATAAGTTTATTTTTGTATTTCTATAATATAATAAGGTTGCTTTAAAATTATTTTGCTGTTCATTTAAAGATAAAAACAATTTATTTAATATGTAACCGATTACGTAATTGTTTGTTTAAAATATAATTGCGAATGCATCGATCCAGGTTAATTCTCACTGTTTAGTAAGCAAAATAAAGATAGATTGATTTTATTCAAATCACAAATGATATGTATGCGAATATATTTATATAATCTTGTTTAACCTTTGTGTTAAGTTAATGTAAAATCGTTTTAGTTCGTCTAGGAAGTGTCCCAAAGGCTCAACTGATTTCTTCTCTGAGCATGTTTCTTGCAGGATGTTGTATTGATTTTGTCTGACATTCTTTAAATATGTGCCTGGTAGGTACAGGTATTGAAATATTTGGCGATTGTATATTTTAATACATAATATATGATGAATGAAACTCCAATGTGTTTCTGAAATAATTATAGATTTATTCTATACTTAGTTTTAAAACAAAAGACGTTAGGACTAATAATGAATGATTAATCAATTACGTGAAATAATGATAGAAACAACATTTAGAGTTTGTTATTTTATAAAAGTCCTTCAAAACAATTATTTTAATGAAATTCCCAATGAAAATCCGAATATATCCAAAATTACTTCTTGAATTTTTAAGCGACAAGCCAAAACTCGCGTCTTTCTCAGACTAACAAACTCTCAATCTTACAATTAAATAAAACGTCAGTTTTGACACGTGACAAATAATTAACATTCTAAAAGAAATAAAATTATTTTTTTACCTATTAAATTGGAATTATATCAAAGCTTTCTTAATATACCTTACTGCACAAGTACAACAAAACAACAACATGAGACCTATGTCGTGGTAAAAAAATTATAATATGCTTTATCTTATATGTAATTATAAATTTATAATATGCTCTGATATGATTTTTCTAGGAAATCCTCAAATCAGTTGATGCCTGAAACCACATACAACCTTAGTTTAACACTAATCTATAATTATTTAAGTTGTGACATTTGTGCTTAAATAAATACAAAAACTTGGGATATGAAAGTTAACTTTTTAAATTAAGCCAACATTCATGGAATTAATGTAGTATTTGCATGAACAATAGTAATTAGAGTGTGTCGTGACAGCACCATATTATTAGGTGTCGTAACTCATTAAGGTGTGTTGCCACGCCTCGTTAGGCTATTCATTAAGACTTTTATTACCTACTATTACACTAAACCTATTGTCTAATACTTTGTAGTAATAGCGTATTACGTGCCCAAGTGCCATAGGCCATAGGGTAAGATGTAGAAACAGGGCTAAATGCGAACTAACTATTCCAGCTGAACTATACACGAACTGGATCAATATATAGTTACTTCTTTCGTTACAACAAAACAGTCGAACCACACCGATATTGTACTCCTTCATAATTTTCTGTGAAATTATATTCGCGCTGTTTTAATCGAGAGACAACGTTTTAAATGGGGATAGTATTTAAAGAATGCATATTGAAACAAAGTCTCTTACGATCAAAATCCTAAATAAGACATCAAAGTCAATATATTACTAAAATAAGTGATAATCAAGACTACTAAAATAAGTAAGCGATGTGGTTTTCACCACACGTATTAAGTAGGATTATATATTATGAGAATATTATGTAATATCTGGGTACATTCAATAAATTTTGTCTTTCGCTAGATTAGGAATTAATCAACATTAAAAGAAACATTTTGCGGTTTCAGATCGCATGAGAGTTTGTTATCAGCACATTCCCCCGCAGTTTCTACGATGGATTTGGGACCTCCAAATCAGGTAAATGTTTTGATTTTTTTCATGTGTTTGGAATATATAATGTCTATCTGCTGCTGGATATAGCTACAATATTGTATCCCTTTTCCAATAATATAAAAAAATCCTTATAGCATTATAAATGTTTATCTTGTTATTATTACCTCACTCCGCTTACTCATCTTCCTACTGAGATCGGATTAATTCCCTTTACAGGTTTAAATTTTTTGTTCGTTAAGTTTACTTACATCTATTAATAACTTTTCTTAACTACTATATCACCAGAAACTGTACAGCTAAAATGAAACTGATGCTAGAGGTTATACCTGTAGCCAGTTTCTATATAACAAAAAAATAATTACGTAAGGTTGTACCAATATGTATAACAAATGCAAATTGGAAGCTAATCTAATATACAATCTCGCTCTGAGTCACCGAATTGAATTCTTTGATTAGCACTTTTCACCCCGAATTGCATGTTTACAACGTTGTATGTAAATTCGATTTCTTAATATGAATTAATTACACCTTTATTAAATAATTAAGAATATTTGAGTGCGATTTTTATCATCATTCGAGTGTATTGTAAAATGTAATATATTACTATCAAAAGTATCAGTTATATTTAACTATAGAGCCTTTTTGACTTTAGACTTTTAACTATAAGAACGGACTTTATAAGTTCTTAGTTTATAATCGTTAAACCAGCGTTAATATAAAAATATCTTCATCCACTGTTCTTTGTTATGAAACGTTTGTGGAGTAGGTACCGAAACCACTGTCCACGTAGGCAATGGAGTAGATACTTTTTACGTCTGTTTCCGTTTCGCTATTATAATTAATGTACATATTTGGAATTTCTTTCATTGTTAATTTAAATATTACAGGTGGAAATTCGGGCACTACACTCATCGGTACTGGGCCGACCACATTGTTTCGCGTTGAGTGCGGAGAATCGCGCGCCACGATACTTCGCGTGTGCCTCACGAAAGGAAAGAGATAGATGGATATATAGGTATTTTTTTCTTTTAAGATGTTAAGAGAAAGGTGGCATAGTACTAGCACAATATACAACGATATATATTGCCAGTTTGACATTAACATATAGTAAAATATTCATAAAATATTCGCAATTAAGTAAAAGATTCAGGGTTTGTGGTGATTTGAATTTTTTAAAATACTCAGCATTTTACTAGTAACTTTTAAACAGCTTACGACAAGCAGCTCGTCCAGACGAGATCCGGACGAGGCGGTGTGAAAGAACAGTGAAATTGTGGCTGCTAGAGGCCAAAGCTATCCCACCTAAGAAGCGGTACTATTGTGAAATTTTACTGGATGATACTTTATACGCAAGGTTTGTAAAATTTTATCGAAAAATGTATTTTAAAGAGTGGTTAAAAAGGGAATATTTATTTTATTGTTCAAATAACTAAGTTAATATAAGTATATCGAAATTTCTTGTAGTCTAACAAATATTTAATTTTTTTTTTTTTTTTTTTTTTTTATAGAACGGGGGGGCTCACCTGATGTTAAGTGATACCGCCGCCCATGGACACTCTCAATGCCAGAGGGCTCGCGAGTGCGTTGCCGGCCTTTTAAGAATAGGTACGCTCTTTTCTTGAAGGACCCTAAGTCGAATTGGTTCGGAAATACTTCAGTGGGCAGCTGGTTCCATATAGTGGTTGTGCGCGGCAAAAACTGCCTTGAAAAACGCTCAGTTGTGGAACGGCGGACGTCGAGGTGATACGGGTGGAATTTCGTATTCTGTCTCGACGTCCGATAATGAAATTCAGCTGCAGGTATTAATCGAACAACTCCTCTGAACACTCTCCATGGTAAATGCGGTAGAAGATGCAGAGTGACCCCACATCTCTACGCAACGCCAAAGGATCAAGCCGCTCGGAGAGGGATTGGTCGTCGACGATTCGAACCGCTCTGCGTTGTATACGGTCAAGTGGAAGGAGCTGGTACTGGGAGCCCCCGCCCAGAGGTGAGAGCAGTACTCCATGTGGGGCCGAATTTGCGCTTTATATAGTTGCATGCGGTGGCCCGGAGTGAAGTACCGCCTCGCCTTGCTGAGCACACCAAGCTTTTGGAGGCTAATTTAGCCTTTCCCTCCAAGTGACCGCGAAACTGAACGTCGTTCGATATGTCAACGCCAAGTATTCCAATGCTGGCTGTGGCTTTAAGAAGAGTGTTTTCGAAAGAGGAGTAGCGACAAAGGGTGTTTTTTAGCGGAAAACGCGCAAACTTGTGTCTTCTTGGGGTTAAATTACTAGGTTTAGTCTGCCCCAGTCTGAGACTCCACGTAGTAGCGTTTCGACTTCAGACACAAGTTTGTTCCGGTACTCATCAACAACTGCCCGAGAAATACCTGCCCGGCCAGTGTAAAGAATATCCCCTAGTGCTGTCATCCGTATAGCAGTGAATGTTGCTGTTGCAACATATCATTGATATGCAGAAGAAATAGGGTCGGGGATAGAACACAGCCTTGTGGGACCCCAGCGTTCACGGGTTTAAGGTCGGAACATGCTCCGTCGATGACGACCTTGATGTCTGATCGGCCAGAAAGCTGGAGATCCAATCGCATAATTTCGGGAAGCCCATAGCTGGAAGCTTCGAGAGCAGTGCTCTGTGCCACACCCGATCGAAGGCTTTCGCTATGTCCAAACTTACCGCCAGTGCCTCCCCTTGGACCCAATTGCCCACCTATGGTAAGGTATACAAGGAGGTCACCAGCTGACCTCGACGAAAGCTGTACTGAGAATCGCTAATCAACTGCGGCCCTCTAGATACCTCAAGAGCTGGCTATTAATAATGGTTTCCATTATTTTGGAACAAGGAGGTTATAGCAATTGGGCGATAGTTGGACGGATCAGAGCGATCGCCTTTTTGGGATCGGATGTAAGCCGTCTTCCAGCACTTCGAACAGTGCCGAGCGAGTACAGGTACCGGAAAAGGCGCGTTAAGACCGGAGCCAACCAGGAGCACACGTACGCAGCTCGACATGTCCAGAAGAATGTGCTTTGGCACGTTGCCGGAATGTGATTTCCGCATCCACACACCGCGAAATGGTCGGTGGTGATCTCCCTTGGTCATCCAAAGTCGAGTTGGACGCGAAGAGACAGCCCAAAAGGTCGGCCTTTCCTTCGCAGTGTGGGCCAGAGAGTCATCCTCCCTGTGCAGTGGCGGAATGGAGGGCTGACAAAATTCCCCTGACAGCTTTGGCGAGAGACCAGAAGGCTCGAGTCCCTGAAGGAGTTGGGCCAATCTCGCCAAATCTGGCAATGTGCTCTGACTTTGCCTTAGTGATTTCGTTTGAAGGACCTGGAGGCTGAGTTATATGCTGTTTTAAGTTCGCTGGTATTGGCATCACGAGATTTCGCTTCCGCCCATGCCTTAAAAGCATTCTCGCTTTCGACGCGAGGCCGCCTTGCAAGAACGTTTAAACCAGGGTTGAGACTTGCCACCGATCGGCACCGCAGAAAATGGAATAAAGAGTTCCATGCCCCGCAGAACCACTTCGGCGACAGAGGTGGCGACGGAATCTGAGCTTCCGGCGAAAAGCACATAGGCCCCCAAGGGTAGGACGCAAAGAAAGATCTCAGTCCCAATCTGCTGACTTATAGTGCCAATACGGCGACAACCCATAAAGCGGGGCCGTGAAGGGCGCGTAGATGGTACAGTACTCCGGACCACACAATGATCTGATGAACCCAATGGTGGGTCAACAGAGACTTGATAGTTCTCCGGATGAAGTCAGCAGAAGGTCCAACAAAGAGGATTTATGACCATCCACATCTGGTATTCGCGTAATCGCAGGGACCATTTGCGTCAAGTCGTAAGCCAAAGCAAAGTCGTGAAAGGATGATCGGTGGTTTCTGAGCCGAGCCAATCGGCATGGTGGGCGTTAAAATCGCCAAGCATCACGATTTCAGCGGTAGGAACCCTTTCGAGCAGGGAATCTGTAGCCATTTGATGTGCTCAATGAGTCGGTCAGTTTCGGTATTTCCGCTATGGGACCTATACAGCATGCGTAGAATCGCGGATGGTCATCGCAGTCTACGCGCAGCCAGAGGTTAGATAGGTCCTTCCTTCAAGCGTCCTGAGGCGACGAGAACAGATATCCCTCTGACGTACACGCAAACTCCCGCCCGCGGCACAAATGAATTTGTACCCCGGGTAGGGAGGTAGGGAAGTATCAGCCGGGAGGAAATCTGAGTCTCGGTAAGAAAGAGCAAGGCCGGCTTCGCAGTCTCTAAATGGTAGTGGACTGCGTTGATATTGGTATTTAGCCCCTAACATTTGTGAAGTCCACGGCGAGTGGACGGGGTGCCTTTGTAGAATTGCTCCGTTTGCCCCGAGAACGATTAATGATGTTTTTACCGAGCGCAGAATTGCCCCCCCCAGAATACGAAGGGCAGCCTGTGCGTCCACCACCGGGCGCATAGTGTCCCGGTGCTGGACGCCCAGAGGGGGATTCTCCACCGCGAGCGCGTGTGGTACCCCCTGGGGTAGATTCTCTTTTTTCTGCATCTTCATATTTGTTGTAGGGGGAAAGGGCATTCATTCATTCATTGATTCACAAGGTTAGACCACACTATCAGGTATTTTGATTGTAAATCGAGTGTGTTTACTTATAATTATACTGAGTTTGATCATACTGATATACTTTTGAAGAAGGCATATTACTTCCATTGTGGTTCGAAATATTATATGGCGTTTCTAAGACTGTTATAATCTTTTAAATTTTATGACAATGTGTCTTAGCAGTTAATTTCTAACATTAACTTTCTTAATTTCAGATCTTCCTCAAAATTAAAATCAGAACTGTGTTTTTGGGGTGAAGTGTACGAGTTTAGCGTGCTACCAGCCGTACGAGCAATACACGTTAACGTATACCGTGAACCCGAGCGGCGCGCACGCAAGCGGGACAAACATGCACTTGTTGGTGGGTATATATTTATTTTACCAAATACTTTTAGATATGAACCTATTCATATGAATAATCGTGAATTAAACTTAAATAGGGTCTCTATTTAGACATATATGTAAGTTAGTCCCAAGATCTGCCATACCATTATTTATGCTGTATTTTCCTTGTTGGGAGTGTTGTCTCTTGATATTAAATAAATAAAGGATTTCAGTGCTGTACTAGAATCCTAAAAAAGTAGTACTAACAGCTTATTGCTTGAAGGTATACTACTTTACTTATAAATCTAAATTAATAAAACCTTAATTTTTCCAGGCACAGTACGAATACCAGTTGACGACGTATCATCTCGTTACCTCAATGAGCGATGGTACCCAGTGAGTGAAGGCGATAAGCCTCAATCCCCCGGACGGACACCTGCGCCTATACCCGCGTTACGTATAAAATGCCGTTACCAGTGTGTAGATGTACTGCCGTTGGACTGCTATGCAAGCTTCTTGGATTATCTGAAGAGGAATTATAGGCGGCTATGCGAGTATCTCGAGCCTGTTATTGGTGAGTTCAAAGTCAAATCAAAGTCAAATCATTTATTTCAATTAGACCATCTAAAATGGTACTTTTTAAGAAGATTCTAGTTGCCCCTTCCAAAAGGTAGTTTCGCGTGGAGAAGAATGGACAAGAAACTCCACACTTACTCTTTTAAAATAGGTTTACAATATTTTGTTACATTTGTTAAATAATTATATGTGAAGACAATGTACTCTTAGCATAAACTACTATACAATCAGTATATTTTGATTTTGAATGATGATTTTGATGATTTTTGGTTGATTTTGACAATTTTAAACGAATTTGAATTAAATAAGTGTCGTGTCATCTTTCAATCCGGAACTTAAATTATTTAGTAAGCATAGTGTTTTAATTCGGTCAAAATGTATGACGGATAAAAGATGTTAATAATATTCTGATTTAAGAAATGGTTATTATGGGTTACAATATTCTTTGGTAGATTACGTAAACAAGACAATAGAATTATGACATGGTCAACTAGCCGGAAAACTTGTCATTAACTATTGTCTCAGAATTTCATTGTTTTTGCCGGGGACAAAATAATTTTGTTTATCAAGGTTCAACACAATAATGACAATATATATTATATTCTACACCTAAAGCAATTACTGCGACTATTTTAAAGCCTTTTCTCAGATGTTTTTCCTGTATATTTTTTATTCTTATGCAATTGTCACGGCCTTCATTGTATGAGGAAATGCTTGTTGCGTAATAGAAAGCAACATGATTAACAGCTGGAGTTTGAACGCCCATTCGAGGGTTTCGAACTAGTCTTACACTCTCCGCTCTACATAAAAACTTTCAAATTGAAAATCGTATCTTATCTTAGAGTAAATAAATGGAATATTCGGTATTTTTAATTTTTATAAATAAAATTTATATATATTTTTCATATCACATGCATTGAAACAGCGAGTTTTGATTCAGATCAGTCGAAACAAGACTATTTCAGACCAATGCAACGGTATCAGTCAGGGCGATGACAACGTTGTTTCTGCCCGGTACATTCATTTATTATTTATTATCTGATTTCTGAATTATTATATGATTAAAATAGTATAAGATATTACTGCGCTGTTTGTCTGAAATAGTCTTACTTCGACTGGTTACAGAAATTAAAACTCGTTGTTTCATAACATGTGATATGAAAAATACAGTGTGTGATACGGGATGAAACAAAGACGATGTCAGAACAGTCACACAATATACTTTAACAAAGTTGGTTTGCAGTTAAAGATGGGTAAATTAGACACCTTAGTAAGGCGAAAATATTAATATAAAATTACTCAATAAGTGAATCTCTTGCAGGTGTAAAAGCGAAAGAAGACATCGGTTGTGCCCTAGTACTTTGTATGGCGGGAGCTGGTTTGGCGCCGAGATATTTAGCTGATGTTGTTGCGTTGGATGTTCGGAGGACAGGAGACCATTCTCTGACATTCAGGGGTAATTCCCTTGCTACCAAGAGCATGGAAGCTTACTTGAAGCTTGTGGGCGATCAGTACCTGCAAGTGAGTAACGTACAATCATACAAACAACAATATTTTTAGTTATATTATTTAAGGCTGATGTCAGAGTAAGATATAGTGGCAAATACCTCTATCCAAACATTTTTTCATATTGCAGCACATAAGTCTACAAAAATCAGTGGCGCTACAACCTTTTAAGGTCTGGGCCTCAGATTTCTGAATCTGTTACATGATCATTTTTCAATCTAATAGGCAAGTAGGTGATCAGCCTCCTGTGCCTAACACACGCCGTCGACTTTTTTGGGTCTAACCGGTTTCCTCGCAAAGTTTTTCTTCACCGTTCGAGCGAATGTTAAATTCGCGTACATTAAAAAAAGTCCATTGGTGCACAGCCCGGGATCGAACCTCCGACCTCACGGATGGGAGTCGCACGCTGAAGCTACTAGGCCAACACTGCTTTTGCTTATAGGTTATAATGGACCATAAATACCACTTATTTTACCTTTATTCTCTGCATAAAATTCATTTATTAGTTTATCGCGCCAGACACACTATTTATATTATTTTATAATTAATTAATGACTCTTGCGTTATCATTTAATTTGTTTTCTACTTTTGAGTAGTAGTTACAAGAATATAATATATATATTATATATATATCACTAAAGCAGTATTTCTAAAAGCAATGATTTTGATTTACGTTGATAAAATCACAAAAAAGTTTCAGTTTCTTTTTCGTTACAAAATCTAAGCCTTCGTAATAAGGAATTAATTTTCATGTACATCATAATAAATAAATCTTGTTAATCTTTCAGGACACACTAGGTGAAGCAGTATGCACGGCAGCGGGTCCGAGTGCGGTAGACTGCGAAGTAGACCCTCAAAGGGCGGGCAGCAGCGCAGCCTTAAGACGACAGCAAGCGGCGCTAAGGGACACAGTCACGTTGGCCTGGCGAGCTATCGCAGCCTCTGCGCCTCGCTTTCCACCTCCATTGCGGGACTGCTTTGCCACATTTAGAGAGAGGTAAGATTTAGTTGCGTAGTGGTTAACGCAGAAGGATTGAATCCCAGTGAGAGAACGATTGACTCAAAGAATGATTGTTAAACTTACAAACGCCTGTAAACAAAAATAAACGGATTTTTTTTTTGTTTCTTAGTTCAAATTAGAACAAATCAATTAATCTTTCATTAAATTGGGTATTTTAAAATTCTATTAAATTTTGTGTGTCTTCTTTTAATTACCGGAACTTTTACTGAATAAACCAAGGTAACAAAAATGGTTTTCTTTTAAAATCTATTTCTTTTAATTTCAGGCTAATTGCGATGGGCAGAGAAGATATATCAGACAATCTCATCAGTGCATCAATATTTTTAAGATTTTTGTGCCCGGCCATACTGTCTCCCAGTCTTTTTGGAATTACTCATGGTTAGTCTAATTTAAAAAAAATATAAATTAACTACCTTTTTAATGTATGCTTGCGAACGCATAAAATGATCAAAGTAAAAACAAAGACGAAATATGGAACAATGGCCAAATAAATATACATACGTAGAAAAATCTAAGAAATCAACAGGTCTTTAATAATAAACAATATTTAGTAGAATAAAACATTATTCTTTAAATTTAGAATACCCGAACGAGCGTGCGGCACGCAACCTGACGTTGGTCGCGAAAACTCTGCAGACCCTCGCGAACTTCACTCGGTTCCAGGGAAAGGAAGCTTTTATGGAGTTCCTCAATGACTTCTTAGAACAGGAGGCGCCCAATATGAAGTCGTTTTTGAGAGCTATATCTGTAAGTAATTTTTTATTGCTAAAATCAGTACTTTCACTTCATAAAATACAGTACATACATACAAACTACTGTTTTTATTTTTATCTCTCATTTACGCAACTCGCAAATTACTTACAATAATGAAGTGACATTTTATGTACATATAACAGCAAGTTTATTATTTTACATTATGTTCTATGGTTTCCTCTATCGATACCAAAATTTATCAAATAGGTTTAGTAGTTTTTATAAAACAATTGTTATCAAAAACTACACATACATATTTATATAGATCGATATTTATATAAAAAAATTAAATGTTTGTATAGAGGATCCATTTCGCTTAACCAATTTTTTAAGTAAAACTTCTTTTGGCGCTTTTGTCGAAGAAAAGGAAGAGAGCGATTGAGAGAGAGAGTGAGAAGGGTGAATTACCTTAAACAAATTCTATTTTTAAATTAAAATTTCGTAAAGAGAATTTATGAAAGATGTATTAGTATTTTATATTTTATGCAAAATAATTTAAAGAAATCTCAAATGACGAATTTAAATTGTATTATATTGTGTAAATTAATTTTAAATTTGATATCGAAGAAATAAATTTATAATTTATATTAATTTTCTACATTTTTAATATCTTAATGACAATCAAATTCATTAAATTCTTAACATATCTTCCTTTTCCCTCTCTGTAAGTCTCGGAAATCTAAAGTTTTAGATTGGTACAATTATGAACAAGAGTTAATTTGCCAAAGAAGTTTCACTTCTGACATGTGTACCTACTTTATACGCATGCACTTTTTTTTATATGTTTACACACAATAAATATTTATTTTTTATTTATTTATTTATTTATTTATTATATAATGATCGTAAATAGAAAGAAGTTGGTGTGGTGGAAACACAAACTGAACACAGTTTTTCTGTCCACCAGGTCGTCGAACTTATTTAAATAATTAACTTATTACATACTTAGGCCAGTGACATACTATACAATATAACATTTTTACCATTAAACCATCAAAATTGCACGAACAACGTAATAAACAAATTGAAACATTATCGCTCTTCAGTTAGCCGATGCAAGAAACCTGTTCTTGACGAGAATTCTCATTCGAATACAGGATGTGTTCCAATATTCGAATATGAATTAAATGTCGATGTCTTATTTTTATTATGCATAATTTGCTATTGTTTGATTTATAAAGTAATTTTTTAATTTAAATTTAATATTGTTTCTTGTAATATTAGTAAATAGTGTAGCTGGTAACGAGTTTAATAGATTTGGAATAATATAGTCTAATGTTTTTTTTCCATATAAATTATTGTATTTTGGTAATAGAAATTCGTTTTTTAATTTTCTACGTGTTGTATAGTGATAGTGAGTTTTAGTTGTTTTAAGGTAATTTTCTGTAAGGTAGTTTTCATTTAATAATCCTAGCTGTATTTTCTCTTGTATAGGTATAATTTTGAAAAATGCAAATAGCTTTCTGTAGTCTTCTTTATATTGTGATTTTATTTTTAAAGGAGCAATTGCTTTTAAAATACGTATTTGTAATGAAAATATTTGATTAAGATAAGTTTTGCATGTTCTCCCGTAGCTCGAAAGTCCATATGTTATAATAGATTCTGCTAATGTTTTGTATAGCAGTAGCAGAGTGTTGAGAGGTATTTTATTTTTTATTATAGTGAATTTGGCAAGTATCGCTCTTAGCCTTTCACAGACAGAATTAATGTGCATTTTCCAGGACATTCGGTCATCTATTGTAAGCCCCAGGTATTTGTGGTTATGAACTAATTCTAAGGCGTTGCAGTTACAGTTGATGGGGTACGAGTTATAGGAATGTGCACAAATGTGGTTGTGTAAGATTAAGTGGGGTGTACGTGCGCTTAGATTGTGACTGGATCGGATATGCATGAACTTTGTTTTATTCGGATTTAGTACAAGTCCCACGTCGTGGGACCATTTAGCCAATGTATCGAAATCAGATTGTAGCTTTGTTTCTGCTTCTTGGATGTTAGCCCCAGCGGCTACTAGGCATGTATCGTCTGCAAATTGGAATATCTGGCAATACTTTATTATGTTAGGTAATGTGTTAACGTAGGTCCAATACGTAGGTAACGTAGGTAATGTAAAGGTCCAATAACCGAGCCCTGAGCCGTACCTTCTGTAATGGATATTGGGAAACTTTCTTCGTTGCACACTTTAACACGATAAGTTCTATCTTGCAGATAGTTTTCACACCACTTGAGCAGGTGTCCTCGTACTCCGCAGTCATTTAGGTTTTGTAGGATTACGCTGTGCCTTAATGTGTCGAATGCCTTACTATAATCAATAAACACTACCAGGACATGATCCTTTTTATTTAAGTGCTTATAAATATGGTCAGTGAATGCGGATAGTAATTGTGTGGTGTTTTTATTTGGTTGAAATCCGTATTGTTTGTTAGAAAGAATATTGTGTTTTTTATAATAACTTTGAATTTGTCCACATATATATTTTTCTATTATTTTGTTGATTGTTGGCAGTATAGTTATTGGACGATAATTATTGTAGTTTTTTTTGCTACCATTTTTGTATATTGGTCGTACTATGCCTGTTTTTAATAAATTAGGATATTGTCCAGTGTAAATGCTCGTGTTAATAAGATTAGCTATATATAATTTTATCAACAATTCGTCTTCATATTATTTATCGATTAACTATACGAAAATACAATATTTTTTACAGACTCGACCTCAAGAACAACAAAATCAGCAGCAACAACAACAGCAGCAGCAACATCAACCACAAGACAGTAAACGGAACTCGTCAACATCACAAGGATCTGGGTGTGAGAATATAGCATCAGTAGAAGCTGATCCTGAATGGGCGCCCCACGTTGACCTTGGAAAGCAGTTGGCGACACTACATGGGTTGCTGGTTGATAGCCTACCTAAATTACCAACTGGCAGAACACAGGTACATAAACCGCCTAAAATCTACGTTTGGGTTTTCAAAATCGTTGCTGTTGAATAGTGTAGTAATTTTACTATTTTTTCCATTGGATAAAAAAGATTATTTATATGAATTATTAAAACTTTTTATTTTTTTTTATAAATATCTTCTTTAGTCGCGTTCTTCATTATTGAGAGTCCATTCGTCCAACCATTCCCCCCTGACTTCGGCAAAAGTTCTAAATATTTTATACATTTGCAAGAATATTGTATTATGATATGTGACAAAATTATGACAGTAGTACCTTCTAACGGTATAACTGTCATGCTTACATGTTAAATTTATAAAATAATCCCGAAACTTAATAGTTTTAGTTTGTAAAATTTATCTATATAAGTTAAAAAATAATACTTAAACGCTTTTTATAAGTCTTAATTGATATTTATAACTTGAACAATTATTTGTTATCGTCGTTTAACCACAACTCTGAACCCTGAATACATAACCTATACCTAATTATTTCTTCGGTTTTCTTGAATCTTTCCTAAGAAATATATATATATAATATTTTCCCTTTTCAGGAGCTTGACCCACTGAACGACATATTGGATGAGCTCAGCAAGAAGTTAGCGAACAATGACATTGGACCAACGACGCAAGTGGCTGATAATATTTTTAGGTGAGAATATTACAATTAAATGTTAAAGTACTATGCAGTATTTTTAAGAAAACTTCATCCAATTCTACGAAACTAGCACGCGATCAACCAGTTTTACGTTGGGTGAGGTTATGTAATCGAGATTATATATTTTGTATTAATAATTTATTTTTATCAGAAATGCTAAATAACTTGAAAATATAAGCTAGTATAAAATTTAGTTATTATCAGCTTTTTAGTTTCATTAGAAATTTTGTCTTTTGCTAATTCATCAACATTATATTTTCAGGTTCAACGATCCCACTTGCAATACCCCAACGAAACAGAGCACCGAAAACGTTGTATCAAATGGTCCACTCAATAACTTTGCACACAGTTCACCTATTATGAACAAAAATGGCGTTCAGTTCAATATAAGTCCATCGAAATCGAACGCGGAAGAATCAAAGTACAAAGGATCTTTTGTAACTGTCACAAAATCGCCCAGTTTTAATCTACGATCAGCTACGCTACCACGAAACGGTTACGGTTCAAGCCCTAACCAAAACGTCAATCCTGACAGATACAGTTCCCAATACAACAACCAGGAACATTGCGTTAACCTAAAAGTGGTACAGATCGGCTTCGGCTCAGACCAGTTCCCCAAAGGCATCAGTAACGGCTTAAACGAAAGTTTAGAAAGACGGTACCAAGATAGATACAAGCCAAACAATTTCAACCAACCGCATTATAACTCTAATTATAGTACGGAACGATCCCCGAGTGGCGACAGCATCAATCATAATTATTGCGCTAATGAGATGCAAAATATTATGAAAGAAACCGCCACTTTAGACGAGTTATCAGACCTCTTGAAGTATGCGGACGATTCTGATATTGTCGACGAAAAAGTAATGAACAAGAAGAACATCGCACAATCCAAATCTAATAATAATATTGTGAACGGAAGCAAAAATTCTTATACAAATAACGGTTCAAACGTGTCTATCAGCGGTTTGTCAAATGTCGCCAGCTCCGGTTACCAAAGCATCGCAACGTACAGCCAAAGCTCCAGTCCGATCGAAAACACCACACATCTCCATCAGCCTTATGAAAATGGCGGTCAGCCTTTGAGCCGGTTTTCGCAGCTAAACTACCAAAAACAGAGAGACAAACAGTATTACGATAGTAAAAACGAGAAA
This sequence comes from Pieris melete, assembly GCA_963693345.1. Lineage (NCBI taxonomy): Eukaryota > Metazoa > Arthropoda > Insecta > Lepidoptera > Pieridae > Pieris > Pieris melete. The sequence goes on along the minus strand of CAVNZK010000002.1, from coordinate 1,823,072 downwards.
TTCTACCCAAAGAGCCCAGTGCAGCAAAAAATTGAGTATGACATCCAAAAATATGGGATACAGAATTTCACCACGGCTGATAATGTACAAAATAATAAAAATTCAAGTTCAAAAGTAGCTCCATTAGTGTTCACTAACCCCGTCTACAATATGGAGGACAACCGACAGTCACAGGAAGCCAAAAAAAGTGATAACAGAAACTCCAAGCGATGTCCATGTGGCTCATCCAGTTCATCGATCGATGAGGAGGGCTTGAGCACCGACAACGCGGAGACTAATTCTGAAGAAGGTTCTACCAACTTCAACGACGATGGTAGAAGCTTTGACCAACAGAATCGCAACAATACCCACCGAAAACTCGCCAGAGATAATTGTAATTTTGAAGACGTCTATCAGAGGAGCAATCATAGCAACTCGCCTAGGATAAGGGACGACGAATCGTCCAGCAATTCGCCGAGTCTACGCAAAAGTAAGACGCGAATGCCCAGAACGAACCCTATGCTCTCTTACTCCACAAATCAAAACCAGAACCTGAAGCACTTCGGTCAGCGTGGCGAGTCCCTCTACGAAAGCAAGCCTCATCATATTTCCACAGACTCCGGTTACCCCATGAGTCGTTCAGATTCTAACGTCGAAGAAGTTAATAAAGAAATGTATCGTTTGCAAATATCGCGAAGCCAAAAAGCATTGTACAACATGGAGGCGAAGAATTCGCCTGAAAAGTTTGTGAATGACAATGCAGTTCAAGAGACGAACTATCCCTTGGATAGAGCGTATTCGGGGGCAAAGTTGTCTGGTAGTAGGTTAAATGAAGATATGGAGAGGCAGGAATATTATGGGATAAGAGAGAGACGGGAATCGCCGTCTCGAGTGTTTAGCCGCGAATCGCACTCCAGCGAGGCAAGTGAGAGGGTTCCAGTGCGGAGTGAGAGGGAAGTGCCAGTGAGGGACAAGCTTCAACGGCGGCTTAGCTTAGAGTCCGCGAGGGAATTAACAGATAGTTCAGATGAGTTGGATGACACCTTGTATAGCACAACAGGTCGGAGACGCAGCAAACATCACAGAACTATCGAACAGGTGAGCATACCACCATTCTCAAATACTCATTATAAGCTATTACACCAGTCATTATAGACATTCGAAATCGAAAATTTGATAATAATTCCAAAAGTTTTCAAACTTCGGTCATGTGAATGGTACATTGGGACGACAATAAATCTCATTTTGCAACCTTGTCCGCAGTCCGGAACATTGTTAAAATTGCAATTAAATTAATTTTATGTCTGTATGGTCGTGAAAAAATTCCAAAAATTCTGCAAACTTGGGGAAGTTTTCGATATATTATTTCATATCACGTATAAAATTTGCAACCAACCTAAGTGTACGGAACATTTTATGTTATTTATTTTATTTTCGATATATCTGTCAAATTTGCAGAACTTTTGGAACGTTTTCCTTCAGTTTAATAAAGAACAACATTAATTTTTAATAACAAAAAATGTTCAGTACACTTAAATTGGTTGCAAATTTGACACGTGATGTAAAATAATATATTTAACACCACTCCAACTTTGCAGAACTTTTGGAATTTTGGTCTCAAGAATTAAGCAATTTATCATTTATTGCATTTTTAACAATGTTCCGGACCGCAGAGCAGGTTGCAAAATTTCATAGTTTGTTTTAATACCACTCCCGACCTTACATCAAAATTTGAAAACTTTTGGAATTATAATGAATTAATTGTCTTGACTGACTGGACTATATCAGATGTCCTTATTACTCCTAAGTTACTTGACGAATAAATTCACATAACAAAATGTTAACTAATAGAGGCTCACAGTACTTGTGTATAACAACAACCTTATTAAAACAATTGATGTGTAAATGAACTTAGCCTCTAAAATTTTAATATCGTATGTCATGTCATGGTAGATTTCATTGACAATTGTGAACCCATAAAAGTAAAACAAATACTTTTTTTTTCAGTATGAACGTGAAATCGAGAGATTGAAATGTTCCGTAGAGCTGTTACGAGGTCGATTAGGCCCCACAGAGTCTGGACAAGATCACACGGATGCCAAAATGAAGGCAATTATATCCAGGTACCTATCTACCATAACATATTTTTCGGTAAATACAACATGGTTCGTCTGAGTGTTTTATGAAAAAAAAATGGCGGGATTCTGAAAGTTATTTTTTCTATGAATTTTAATGAATCCGATCATAATTTGAAAGCCCATCAAATAGAATATACTTAACAATATAAGAGCATTATTACTGAGAGTACCAAGATTTAATTTGCTTATTTATTGCCTAATATTAGTGTTATGTAATAAATAAAAATCTAATATGGATATTTGCAATTACAGATTAATCTGTGTAGAAGAAGAACTAAGGCGGGAACAACGCAAAATGGCGGCCGCACTATCTCACAAACAGAGGGTAATAGAGGCGCAGGAGCATCGAATAGCCGCGCTAGACGAGGCCAACACACGCCTTTTGTCAGCGTTAGTACATCTACAACAGAGGGCGCCACACACACCCACACACAACACACACAATAACTCACACTCGCCGCACTCACACCAAGAACTTCAAATTTAATGTTATAAAGTACACCGTATTTTGCATTTTCAAACGTAAATTTTTCATCTGTAAATTTAATTTCGAATAGAAATTATTTATATTTTCTCGTACATTTTACTTTTTAGTATACGTATACTATTGAAATACTTCAAAGCTTTTGACCTCTTTCGCTATCGATAAGTACATATATTTGTTAATTATATATAGTCCTTATAATGTTAGTGCTTCATCGAGTATAAAAATTAATAAATAAATAAAATGGTTTTATAATACAAATTTAATCGATAGTTTACCAAAGATGGCAAAAGAGGTCGCTATTTCGTTTAGGGCATTATCAAAGATTCACGTGACTTTCACTTTTATATAGCGATTGGTAGATTCTAAAATATGCACAAATAAACGAACAAACTTATTTAAATGCATTTCTAATTATGTTGTATTGAATATTGTTATATTTAAAAATCTTTAATCACAATTGTTTTGCCATTTTTGTTTTGTTACATTAGTTTTAATGAGTTATGCTTTAAATCGATTTCGTTTATCAGTATTCTGTATAATTCTGGTTTCAAGTGACATTTCTATAATGATACCAAAGACAATGAATCCCTAAGGCTATGTACGCACTGACGGGGGCTTCTCTATTAAATAAAGGTTTTATCTCATCTTCTTAATATTTCCATGGTGGCCTTGAAGGTTCTATGATTAAGTGGTTATACATATCTTGCAATAATTATAACTACGGATTTTTTATAAAAGACTAGCAAACTCGGCGAACTCCGTTTCGCCACCAGATGGCTTCGTTTTATGTAACATTTCGTTTGGTGATCCCGCTTTTCTGTTGAAATTTTTCCTGAATTTTCTTTGCTATAAACCTCGAGACCTTTCCAACGAAAGCAAAACCGTGGAAATCGGTTCGTGCGTTCTGGAGTTATAGCGTCAGGAAGGAAAACCCGACTTATTTTTATATAGTAGATAATGTACGCTTGTTGGCTAAATAATGTTTTTAAATAAAATTTAAGTCAGAAATACTTTGATTAGCTATCCTATACCCCCCAAATAAAAAACGCGTTCAGACGTTGATCCTGTCACCTTAGCATGCTTTAGCTTCTATGCCTCCCGTCAGTATACGTAATCTAACTAGAGTGAAGTGGGTATACTGCGATTCTCTAGATTTAATGTGTTATAGATTTTATAAGACTTGTATTATAAGTATGAATAATGTAGTCGGTATTGGATAGAAGAGAAATATTTTTAATACCTATGAGTATTATGTGTGTATTAGACAGGAAAAATAAATTTCACATTTTGAAAATGTATCAAATTATATAAAACCGTTTGGATTTGCAATCGATAGAAACAACTTGGTTGTTTCATAATTAATTTTTAAGCCATAATTTTTTTGTAAAAATACCTATATAGGTATATAATTATATCTTTACTTATCACATTAAATTATGAATTATAAACATTTTTTATTTTGCCACTCCACTAATGATAAATGATTATTCCAAACTTATGTAGGTTATTGTTTTAAGTTAAATTTATTAAATATGGAAAGAAGTACACATATACTGAAAACAATGTATTGTACAATTTAAAATCGACATATAATTTTAATCTGTTACTATAAAAGCCTGCGATTAGCTAAGTAATTTTCTGCACTAAATTTTTACTCCTCTGGTTCGATTCCGGCTGGCAAACATATATATCGCTTTTTCGCTAACTTGAATTTACGTTCTATCGCCTCTTTAGAACTGTACGGGTGCATTAACTGCAAATCTTCTATCCGACTAAACAAATACGAAAAGAATATTTCACGAAATTTCTTGTCAGGAAACTGTGCTTGGTTCATCGTTGGCCAAAGCATATTATTGACATTAGCCAGTGATCTGAATAGTTGTAACTTGTACCTTTGAGTAAACTTACGGAACTTATCATTCAATGTCTGTTTATGTACCCATGTCGTGTGCCCAGAGTATATTGGATCCTTGGGTGTGTCAACGTGACCGTAACCCTTTGCTGCTAATGTTAAAAACATCTGCCAATAAATTGAACTCTGACGCAAGTATTCCTTCTTGTCTGCTGCTGTGTATGGACCGTAGATTCTATAGCGCATCCATTCCTTTAACTCTGGAACGAGATGTATATCAGGCAATCTAGCCGCTATATTGATTTTTCTCATTTGTCGCAGTGCACACCGTAAATAATCTTCTGGTTTAGGACTTTGTCCTAAACATGTGGCTGAAGATCTTTTGGTGGTTTTCTTCTTCTTTTTTTCTTTCTTTGCTACAATGTTAGGATCAGGAACGCACAAAGCGCTGTCAGTTTCCCAAATTCGTTTAAATTCCTTCTCGACATGAAGATGTTTCTCGTCCAAGTCATAAATTGTTTCGTAATTAAATTTATAAGGTGCGTGACGCGTGGGTTTTTGGAAAAATGGTAATTCTTCTGCTGGGAATACTCCTTCATTACCGTAGTCGTAGTGATGACCGCAGTGACATTTAGTACTTTTAACATAGTCAAGCGCTACCGATTGCCATTTATGAAGACATTCGCATGGTTGAGACTTAGGCGGTGGTGGCCATCCTCTAATGCCGCTGTTTATGTTAATACTTTCTCCTCCGATATTACTATAACCACCATGTATAAGTTCACCCATAGAAGGTAATATTGTGACGTTTGCTATCACGAACACCGGCTTCCCATTAATTTGGTGCACTCCAGTGATCATGTACTGAGAATTCCATATACCAGTACTAGGTGTATTAACTTTCTTTCTACCACGACCACGTTTTGGTCTACTCATACTAATACCGTAGGTTTTCTTAACTTCAGTCACACTGAACTTTGATCCCCCTCGTGTCTTATGATGTCGACTCGTTCGTGTTACTGTTTTCATTGTGACTGCGGTTATCGATGAGTGTGGTTCAATATTCATTACTCCTGCCATTCTATCACAACAAGCACGTGGAATTCTCTTTTTTCGAGGCGGTGGTGGAGGAACAGGTGGCGGTGGTCTCATGATCGGAGGTTCTTCCTCATACGGCTCATTCAAATCTTCTAAATCGGGAAGGGGTTTGGGCTTAAAAGGTTTCCTTCTCGGTGGTGAGTAAAGAACTGCGATCATATCTTGCAAGTATGGCGATTTCAGTTCAGGTTTTGATTTAGGTATAGGCTTCTGTTTACTTTTCTTCTTTTCTGGGTCCGCTTGAAAACGTTTCTTTAGTAACTCTAAGAGATTGCTTAGCCCTAAGTAAAGTATGGCCGAAAGCATTAGTCTTGCATTAAGGGCATATGATAGCTGCTTGCCATCAATGGGATGTCCATAGGTCACGTAAAAAAGCTGAGCTAGCGTTTCTTTCGGATCCTTACGGCCAAGGTAAAGACAATTCATGAGGTCGCCTTCGTTTGGGCGCGGATAAAGGCCTAAACGTCTCATTACGTTGGCACTGCGAACTGGCTTTCCTTCGAGAAGATCTTGATAGATGGAAAATTCTAGAGAATCTAAAGCCTCTCTTTGGGGTACGCTTAAAGCTTGGTACCACCTGGGACCGATCAAGTCTCTAACGGTCTTTAAGATTTTCTTGTCCCTCCGTTTGCGCAATTCCTTCAACTCTTGCATAAAGACTTGCCGTTCTTTTGTTTGTTTGGAGTAGACGACTTGTAACCGCCGCTCTGCGCGCTCTTCATAGCTTGTTTCGGGTCCATGATCCCCGGCAACCATCTTGATTAAAAATTCTTTATATCAAAGGAAATAACTACAATTTTGAAAAAAAATCTTTAATCACAATACAGCATTTGTATGTTTGATAAAAATAGAATAAAAATGACGTTTTATTGTTTTTTAATTACATGTAAATAGTCTGATGCAAAGAGGTTAATATAATTTGAAACAAATAATACGATTCAATGATTTGCATTGATTTGCAATTCAAATAATAATTTATGATCTATACATGTTGATTAAACAAATACCCACAACTTGAGGAAATGGAATTAAGGTAATTTTTAAACATACACCAAATTGGTGGTCGAAGTCTGTTCAGCGGTGTAAGCGTAAAGAAATCTTTGCGAAAATGCAAAAGTATTGTTGCTGTCAGAGAATTGTAGCGCCACCTCTTGTCGAATAGGCATACTATTAACTATGTGTACTTTCATTGGCTATTCTATTAAAGGTAAAATAAATAGTTTCCAAAAACTAATATGTGAGGTAATCTTAATATCCTGATCAACCAAATATTTTTCTTAGTTAATAGATATTACCTACAAACAAGTTAAGGTGAGTTCTATTTATTGGCTGAGACTATTGGCCACAGTTTAGTAGAAAGCCGCCTTCATCGCCATGTGCTACTGACATTTGACAGTTCACTGTATATAAGAATTATTCTCCGAATCCCGAAAACTAAGATCGCATTAAATTTATGAAAAATTCATCCTGTAACGTCACCGTTTCCATAAATCACGACAAAATTAACATGTAACGGTGTGATAAGACGAAACAATTTGTTAGTCATGCGGGGGTCTGACGCGCGGAGATCAGCTGGTCGTAACTCGGCCGGTCCACGACCCCAGGGGGTGAACGACATTCGGTAACTCATTCATACGCGAATTCATCTCAATATTTAAGTCTTATATCCGGAAAACATCACTCATACAAGGATAGCTGGGGATGTCGCGAAATGGTAATGGGATCTTATAAGAAATTCTTATTGTCATTCAACTTTACATCTGCATCCGTGTCGTAGACTGGTAATCGTATAACATAAAATTTTGTTCTGTTACTAACCAGTTTATGTTTTATAAATCCGAGCCTTTTAAATTTTTCTCCTACGAAATCTGGACAATTGTTGAACCTTTTCTTATTTCAGAGAGAGACCATGTATATCTAATGTTTAAAGTTCCGTAACCTCTAGATGAGACTTGGGGCTCTATATATTCCAGCACAATACAGCTTGAACTAATTCTATGTCAGACTTTTTTAGTTCTTAGTGCCTATTCGGAATATATTATAAGTTAGAAAGTTAACTACTAAGATACGAAGGCGACATATATATATTTGTATAGCTAAAACTAGCTTCGTAATAAAAGGATACGTGTAGATAAATTTGATTCCAATATTTATTATTAAATTATTATATTTTTAAACGTAACTGAATTTATTGCAATACATATAATTGTACATTTTTTTATATATATAAAGTATTTAGTCATAAAGGCATTGACCCTACTTTCTTGCATTTCTAGATAGTATCTAGCATATTGCCTAGGCAGGGCTGGTGACTGCGCTAGCGACGTTCACTTTCCACGTGTCAGGAAGTGTCTAAAGGCACTTTCACTCCATTCAAGATCTCTCGTTCCGCCAATGCTATTCTTTACTATAACTTGTAATAGAGTACGTATTTCAGTGTCCATTATTTTATAATAAATATAGATTCGCTAATGGGCTTGACATACTACAAAAAGGTTTCTTTTTAATTTTATGATGATGAATGGTTTATGTTTTGTATAGCTTTAATTTCCCTGCATTACTTAATTACTGGATAAGTAAGGTAACATTTAAAATATGGTGCAAAATCGCACCACGGAAGACGACGCAAGTCATCCAAGCTTGTAATTTTGATTATTGTATATCTTAACCTGAAAGCATAATTATACAAACATTTTATAAATCACAATACGATCAATCGATTGGGTTCACTGCTTTTTTCAGTATTTACAGGCGTCATTTCGATAGAGGGTTCATTGACCGAGCTCTTATCTGTGTGAAGAATGTGAGCATGTGTGTATGTTGCGCTTGCGTCTATTCTGTACGTATTTACATGCACTCGTAAGTGCACGTTATTATGCAACACACAGGGCGGATAAGTGTATTATCGTATATCAAAAATGTTTATTTATAAAGTTTAACCTCTTGTTTGAATTAAGTATCCTCTTAAGCTGATTTTAAACATTTTAAATATCTGAAAGGAAATGTGTATCACGACTAAATAACGTGTATAGTAGTGAGTGAGAAGATGTCTGTATGGATGTTCATAGAAAAATTAATAGTACCAAAATACTAAATTATGATACCGTTTTACATAACACTAAAACAATTATTGTATTACTAGTATGTATTACAATAATTGTTTTAGTTTGGACGAGACAGAATGCCGTGACCGTAGTTCTAAGACATTCGTCCCTAATTTGACTTATAACTTAAAAAAATAGAGAAACAAATATCAATATGACGATCCTTCAAACTTTAATGATTTCCTCAGCAATGCGACTACTGATATCACAGGATTCACCTAGACATATATGTACGTAATTGGGTTTTATATATTTACTAAAATTTTATATAGTAATTGTGGGAAAATTAAATTCACTGTGCCAACTAAATTATATATATATGTGTAAGTATATATATATATATATATGTGTAAGTATATATATATATATATATATATATGTGTGGATGGAACAGGTGGTTCTTTTCATCCGAAAGGATAAAATGCTTCACGGAAATTAAAAAAAACAAAAGCCTAAAATTGTCCTTTGACAAATAGTTGTAGGGAGGCGATGCCCAAATATTGGGTGAACAACCTCTTGATGCTTAGCGGAGACATTTTATTTTTATCCAAACCTATCTGTTGGCCCCTGAGTAGGTTTAAACATAGTTAAATGGATTTAAGAGATGCTCATTAATATTATTAACAGTTTTGCACTCATACAGTTTAACGCACACACTCATAAGAACGCGCCAGCAACTTCAACGGCCTTAGAAGAACCCGAGGCGATTTTTGTAGGTATAGCCCACCTCGTATTGAGTAACAAAAAATCTAGTTAACTTCCCTTCGGTTGTACTCGTACTTAGAACATAAAAAATACTATGTAGTGGTATATTTTAAGTAGAGTCAACGTAGAGCAGAGCAAGCTTGGGAAATCGAAAACGAAACATTTAGTATTTGTTAAATTCGCATTAAGAATGAAGTTGCTGCTGCAAGAAATAACAAATATTATTTTTAAAAGATACCTATAATAATTTTAAAGCAGCCTTATGTAAAGCAATATCAAAAAATTGAAAATCTAAATTGTATAAGTATTTGGTACAACTACACAGGCAGAAAGAATAAAGTAATTACTATAGCAGCTTCAAGTATGCCTATAAATGTCCAGTATTCCAAATTGTCTAAATCACTCCCGGTGTCCCCTAATAATAAGGAAACATACATAATAAATCTAAATCTAATTAAGAACCACTTTTTTTTAATTGGTAAAATTTTAATATAATAAATATCCTTACATTTTATAATAATTTAATATTTAGGATACCCAATATTAAAAAAAATACCAAATTTACGTCATATTTGTTTATTTTACTGCCAACATCGCACTTTGCCCGTGCTTCTAAATTAATCACTATCCAGAATTTTATAAATAAATGGGAATAGTATAGCGATATTCTTTGATTTCTTTTCGCCAGACGCCGTGAAAAGATGTTTCTTGCAACGCCATTCTTAAACTTTCAACGCTTCAAATAATATTTATATTATTCGTCACTGAAAAAGCGCTAAAACATTTTGCAATATTTTAGCGGGCGATGATCTCGATATCTTTTATTTTTGTTAGTGTTGAGTTAGATAACGAACGATAATAACCTTCTTAAATGAATATTGCATGTAAAATGTGTAAGAAAATAACACAAAGGCAACTCATTTTACTTTATATAAAAACTTTTGATTTTTACTAAATATATTAAAATGAAGCCACCGCATCGGGGCTACATATTTTTATTTTAGTCAAGAATCTTTAGACCAATATACATAGGTACAAATATACCTACATAGATCGTTTTCATGATACGTATTATGCATTCTAATTATTATCATTATTTGAAAAAATATTATAGGCATTTTTTGTATGTTACAGGAGGCAAGCGTACAGTAGGCTCACCTGATGTTAAGTTACCGCCGCCCATGGACAATCGCACTGCCAGAAAGGCTCGCAAGCGCGCTGCCGACCTTTTGAGATTTTTCCTTTTGCAGCAGACACGCGTTTCAGCCTACATAGATGACTATTTCACCAAGCACACATGTCTGACACAAAGAAATTAATTGATTACTAATAAGCCTATGTAAAAAAGTAGTCTTCGTGGCACGCTTAATAAATATCGATAACGGTCATGACAGTATTATTATCAGTCTAATTATGGCAGGGCAACGACTGAGTCAAGGGTACGTTCACTCGTTCCCAAGTTCAAAGGTCATGGAGGTCATGAAAATGCTGAAATTCGGCAGTGGCCGTGAACCTTACGATCGATCGCAGACTATTTATGACCTGGCTAATGCTTCCTGTCTCGTCAAAGAAGTCTACGCCAGACGAATCGTCACTTATACATATTTGGACTTATTAGGTAAGTAATGTTATCAAGAATTTTATAAGATGCAAGTTGCGTGTTTGGCTTTGTCATCTAAGAATTATCGCCGTTTCCATGCACAGTTTTGTAAAACGAAATAACTTAAAAAAAGAACTGCATAAAAAGAATATGTTGTTATAAAACTAACCAGGAATATACTTCTTCTCTGGGGTGCCACTATCATGACCTCTATTCCACCAGGTGGTAAAAAAATTGCGAGATGGCGCATCAAGATAATAAGAGAAATACGTTACGGATAATTAATTTAGTCTACATTAGGATTTAACATAGCATTGATGCGACGTGACTGCGATATTATTAAAAACAATAGTTTCGAAAAATTCTATAAAATGGCGTTATTCTTACGCACTCATTATATTTATGAACGGTGAACCCATATGCTATAATTCCTATATTTAATTATTGCTTTCCTATTTATACCTATATTCAACATAATACAAAAAATTAACCGCATTATGGTGACAATAAATGATTTCTTTTCCGTTTCCTACATTGCAGTTCGCGGTTGTGTGTGTGAAAAAGCGTATGTGTGCGTGCAGGATCGCGTTACAGCTGAAACAGGGGGCGCCTGCCGAAAACTGAGTTCGACGACCCGGTCAGGAGCATGGCCATGTAGCGCGCTTGACACTACTTAATCTTTTGTCTGTCTATAATACAGGCTAATGGACATGCTAATTTGATGTTGATAAATCCCTGCATGTGGTAATATTTAATTTTAAACTCACAGTGTTCAAGTCTTTGGGATATGTCAGTTCAAATGAATTTTTAAATATTACAATAAAATGAAAATAACAAAAACTACACACGAAAATGGGTGATTTTTGCCTGATTGCCATGATTGTAGGATATAATACAAGTACATATGACATTTATTAGTAGTACAAGGTTTTTGATTTCTTTGCATTTCAAAAGCACCAGAACGTAGTATATTAGTTTTAATTATTGCCACAAGTTAATTTTACGTTATTTTTAAACGATGTTATTATTGTAAAGAAGTATTGATGTATAAAAATTAATAAGATCGTAAATTCAATAATTCTTCAGACGATACGTAGACATACAATCGGCGGCTCAAGGTCTTATCAAAGTATCAATAGCGTTCAAGTCACGCACACCGCTCGGTGATATATTTGGTGACATTGAACCGAGTCCATTGCCAACGACCTCACTCCTCGGGGAAGCTCCGCGGTTTGCGTAATCGTTGTGTACGCACGCACACATGCGCGACCAGTCAATACAAACTGTAAAAAGGTTTTAGCATTTACTCTTTATGCCTTTAAGGAAATTGGGGCTGGCATAAAGGATAGCCTTGAGCGTCTTAAGTACCTTGAATATAACTTATTAGTAGGTATATACTCAGATTTTAAAACGCATATTAAATAATTAAATTTAATTATTAATTTAATTTTATATCCATCGTCATTCGATACATTTTGTAAAATTTTTGACGTATAATTTTGTATATATTTTATCACGGGTTAACTATTTTGGTTTAATAAGAAGTTTACAATTACAATATAGTGATTTTGAAACTGGCATATAAATATAATATGTAATAAGTACAAGTAATAATTTAGTGAATTTCACAATGGAATTCGTGATATAACCTGGCATTTTATAAGCTTCATGTTTAATTTTTTTTTGCCAACTACTATATGTAGTATAGTAGTATCCAAACAGTTAAGGCGCAGTAACACGTTCGCAACCATGAGGTCGTGCGTACAAACCCTGGCTGTTTACGAATGGATTTTAACTTAAATTTATGTGTGTTTAATTAAAAATATTATTATTATTAATTGTGTCTTGTGTCTACACGGTTTCGTGTTGGAAGGTTAATGGACTCGAAAAACTGATACCACACTCCTTTTGAAGAACTCAACATGAGAAAGCGTATTGATAAATATGATGGGTATCAAATTAATTTTGGTATGTAATAATATAAGAATTATAAAAATTTAATATCAATGTCTGTCCGCCATCAATGTCTGTTCGCAGCATATAGACATCCGCCATCTTAGCGTGCCATTGCACGTGGATATGCCAAAAATTACCGGTATAATTATGGCTGTTGTTATGATGAACGTAAAATTAATTAAGTTTTGGTAATCTTTGCTTGCGTTTACTTGTTGTTTTTTAAATTTGCAAAATTATACACAAATATATTGTAGATAATATAAGTTTTTTGTAGGTTAAGAACTTAAGACGAAGGTTAAAATTTTTTTTTTGTTTAACAAACAAACTCTCTTGTTCGAGAAGTTCTTAATTCAACTATTTATCCCTTTGTAAACGTCTGCAAATTTATAGTCATGTAAATATTTTAACCCTTGTATGAGAAGTTCTAAAAATAATCCTCTTTTAATACTATATTTAGTCGTATCCGGAAAAACTATATTCTAGAGACTATATTCTATATACGCGGATACCGGCTTAAGAGCAAAGCTCTCATTGACGTGTTCGTCGAGAGGCCTCGGTCAACGTTTACATAGACAAAGGGCATCGCCTTTAATTACTTTCTTTGCAAATAGACAGCATTATAGTTTAGTGTCATCGCTATCGTCTCATACTCCAAACATAAATACGTTTCAATCGTGATATAAAAGGCAAAAATTGTATAACGTTATTTATCCGTCCCTATTGGCGGATCGGACCACCTCCGCAACTTGAGGAAAAATCTTCAAACTATGTTTAAATTTATACTTTATTTATTAACACTTCGTTGCAAGAAACACAGCATAATTAAAATAATAAGAAGGGCAACGGGCGGCCTTATCTCTTTCGAACGATCTCTTCCAGGCAACTACTGTAAGACAAATAGATAAATAAGGTGATGCGCTCACCTCACATATGCCACATTATATATACAATTACTTAGACATAACAATGGAACAAATCAAAGCAATTATAACATATAGTCATTGAAAAAGGGCTCATGAAAAAGGACACATGACTCACGATCATTTCAAAAAATTCAGTAAGTACGAAACGATGTGAAATGTACATTTACAAATACAATGAAATTTGGTACATTGTATAGGCTTTCAAGGTTTGAATAATTTCTTTCTTAAGTTGGCCGATTACACCATTTACCTTTGAACATTCTCACACGAACGATATGCCATTGAATTACACGTGTTTATAAATATTGACATTCGATGCATTGTCTTTATAAAGGTCAAAGACATTGCATTTTAGGATCAACATGATTCTAAATCCGCAAAACGTTATCTGGAAAGAGTTTGTAGTAAACCTCCTTAAAAATTGTTTTAACGAAGGATGCATTTATAAATTGCTCTCAGTCCCACAAGATCCAAGATTAAGAATAGGGAAAAGGAAAAACGATAGCACATGTGGTTCGCGTGATTGGGGGTCCGATCCTGGCGGAAGGGTCCCGTAGGAGTCAGGCGGGGCGGCGCGAAGTGGGCCGGTCAGTCACCGTTCTGCCGTAGCGTTGTGCGCTCGTCAGTGCCCCGTTCGTCGCTTCGAGCGTATGTTTATGTACTTTTCATAATTTCCGCGGATACCAGTTGATTGTGAACGTTTCTGTGTAAAGTGAGTGACTTGTTGTGGATTTTTAAGGATTTTCATGGTGATGCTGGTTGCTGCTGTATAAAACGTAGAGGTTGTTATTTAATTGCAGTTTTACGTCACATTTGGTGCTTACAAATTAGTATAAGCTAGCTAATATTTTTTGATGGAGGGAATTACGGTCGTCACTAAATTTACACGTTATTATAATTTTATACTGATTGCATAGTTACGTTTTAAATAAAATTTAATAGTAATATTTATAATATTTTTTTAAAAATCCACCTATATGAAGACGTATAGTTGCATGGTATACCTACTCTACTTAAGGAATTTATAGAATATGTCTGAGTCACTTGTCAATTTAGATTAAAAATCATAAATATTTGAAAATAACGAAATTGATATTATTTTCCCGTATTCTATAATATTCAAAATTTCACCTGTATATACGCGTCTTTTACAAAAATCTCTTAGTTTTTTGGAGTAGGAACAAGGAGAGAGAGAGCTAGGAGATTTTTGTAGGACGTTTCATTAGCATTTACCAGTGATAGCTTAAAATCTTTTTTTTTAAATTGTATAGTTTATAATGTTAAAAAAATAATGGCAATTCACCGGTAGTCGGTACGGATTTCGCGTTGGTAAATTCGGTCTGAAACGGTAAAAATAATATTAACTTAAAATGTAATAATGCATACAAAGTTATGGAGTTATATAATTATTATATTTTTTTAAATACAGCCAATAATAGTCTATACATGTACACATGAACAAGGTTGGTAATAGTAACCTAACTATAAAGGTTTCTTAAATTCTGTATTTCCCGCAGGTTCCCACCCGCCTTATCTTCACTCCCCTCTTACAGAGATGAAGGAAAAAGGCTGAACGGATACAAGTATCGACTAAATATAAAAATGTAAGTAAAATTATTTAAAAAAACACGGTGGATGTTGGAGCTTGTTTATCGGTACTAAGAAAACTTGGGTATAAACTATAGGTATATAATCGAGTACTCGAGTACAATATTATATTTATTAAGAAATTTCACAGTCCTTTCGAAATACATTTTCGTACTATATTGGTATAGGCCCTATTTCTAAACAAAAAAAATAAAGTTCATAAACATACAATTGCAATGAAACAACATACAATATATATATATCTAGGTATTAAATATAAAAAAAGCAACTGAGTCCTATGTTAATCGAGCTATTTTTATCCATGAATTAAAAATACTATTAATTTAATGAAATAGAATTTTACTTCCCGAATATGATTAAAAAACTTAATACCATCTCAACAATTATATATTATTCAGTTATAAAAGCTTAGAGCTTCAAATTTTAGTAATCGCCCCGTAAAATTCCTTTTACCTCACAAAATTATTATTAGTTTGGCTTAGTCATTGCTAGATTTTCTCGTTTAAAATAAATCTGTCTAAAAAATAGAAATTCGGACGAGTGAAATGACATCCGCCCTCGCAAATAGTGCCGGAAATGCGACAATGCTTGTTAGGACATTGTCCTGAAAAAAGGTATCGTTTTACAATTTTTCAAATTAAATGTAATTATAATTAAACACTTATTCAAATCGTAACAAGGAAATGGCTAAATATGGAAGTACAAAAGTGAAATGCATTGATGCAATCGCACGCTCTCGTTTTAGATATTATTCAAGCTATAAATGAGCATTAAACAAAATGATTCCGCGAAACACATTAAATTTGTATTTCGTGGTGGCTATTTTGCTCCGTATTATAATGGGTTACAGTTTATTATTGTTTTTATGGAGTGTATTGTGCCAGCCATAATGCACGGTAGTTTACGAGGTCTTTCACCCTCATTATATAGGTCAGTTAGATTAGCACTGTGCCTTCGTCGCTACTTGCCTTGCTTTTACATGATTAGTTCGGTCAATGAAGTGAAAGTTATGTCATGCAATGGGTCCTACTCATCTGCACGTAAGTATGGGTGGTTTCTTCTTTTATAAGAGGACATGTGTTATAGTTCATTAAGAAAAAAAATTAAAAATCTGAACTTAGGAATTTGTATTTCAAACTCGTAGTTTTTCGAATTTGGAATTTTTTCGCTTATTCAACTTCACCTAGGCCTTAAGTTTTCATAAATCCTTGTGTATTATATAGAAGTCATTATCTTGTCACCATCATGGCACAGCTAATCGATAGTTTTTAAATATGTTAAGTAGTAGTACGTATACACTGCGGTGGCTTGATGAGGGTTGATTTATAGCTTAACAAATTGAAGTTTTTGAAATCTACCCGCGCGCTCTAGTTTTTCGGGAGGTCAGTGTCCGATCGTGAACTCTGCAATTCGATCGTTCTGCGCCATATTTAAAAGGCCTCAGGTTCCCGAAAAAACATGAAATATGTAACCGGGAGAAAACCAAGTTATGTTAACGGTACTCCAATGTATAATGTTTATACAACTTATACTTAATATTTTTTATCGAATTATGTGTTCTATTTTAATACTGACTTTATTAGTAGTAGGTAGCTTTTCCGATCTTAACGGAAAAATACAATATTTATTTGAGAAAATTAATAAAAACAGTATTAAAAGTTAACTTGGCGTTTAATATTTGTTTTAATATTAATAAGTTGTATATATGTCCATAAATTATCGTGGAAGAAATTAAGGGAGCATTTTAAATATTCTTATTGAAATTTTAATGCCCCGTATATTATTATATTTTAAATAGGCCATCTTTATATGCCATTTCATTTGTATTTTTTTCCCCAAACGTGTTTTCAAAAGGGGAAAGCGTCGTTTTTGAAAACTTCAAAAAATCCGGTTCGCAGTTTTGAATTAAGGATTAATTTAATTAGTATACTGTGTAGAGTAAACGAAATTGATACATTTCAAATTTTGAGTGACGTTGTATTTAATGCAGTTTTGAAGTTAGGTTTCTGAAGGGAAGGGTCTAGAGTTCATCGAATCCCTTTCGTCCATTGCGAAAAATTTGCATATGAAACATTGTATTTTGCGCATTAAAATTATTGTGCAGGGGACGCATGAAATACTGGAATTTAATATGTAAAATAAGCCTGTACATATATTGACCGCTCCGTCTTACCATGGAATTGCAATTGTTTTAAAAAAATACGAATAACGTAAATCACATTGCATTTTTGGCTTCGTGCTAATTTCAATTAAAATTCCTATAGAGATGCACCAACGCAGCTGCCTCAGCCACTTAACCTTATTCGTTATAACGCACACAATTTACGGATGCCAGTTATTGTTAGCTGCAGTAAGGATGTAGAGTAATTTTGTAGTTCGCCGGTTAATAGCAGAGCGGTCTGCGCATAGGCAAAAGGGAAAGTATTGGCTTCCTGCTTGGGCTTGCACGCGGAAGCGTTTAGTTGATACTATGTATATGCACTTCGCATCTATCTTGTATTGAAGTGATCAATGTACTATATGTATTGTATTCAATGTGTCAGAACAAACATACCTTGTTAATTTTCTGCCTACAAATAACAAATTACTTTAAATTTTACTAAGTAAAGATTTTTATATTTTTTTAAAACACCACCTCAAAAGACATCAATTTTTTGGTTGTCGGTTCAATATTAAATATAAGCTTTAAATTTCAGTCAAGTCAGTAAATTATTTTATGGTATATTACGTATTTATTGCGTTTGAAATAAATCAAGCAAAATGCAATTACTTTTAGGAAACTGTTTGCTTTTACTGGTAACATCGCCCATTGCCTTTCTAATTATTCTTTTTGGTCATTTTATACAACACCACAATTTAACTAAAACTATTTCAGTTAAATACCTATATAATAACTAAATTTAAACACTAACAGTAATTTTAAGATCTCCGTATAACTCGATTGTTGTCAGTTGAATAAGTTGCGGATATTATAGATCTACTTACTTCGATATCAATATTCAAAAAACCACGGATGGAGCTGTCAAACAGTACTACGCTCAGTTGATTACTGTTTACCCGATTCCGGAGTTTTTCGTAATTCAGTATTCTACTGCCATGTTTTTTTAGATTTATTAGAAGCCGCTAAGTTTTTGCAGGAAAGTGCACTTATTGTATCAAATCACTGTAAAATTTTCGTTTATAATTTAAATCAGAATTTTGTATAGAACCTGTAAGCGATTGCTTTTAAACATATAAAAGTTTATATTTTTTCATAAATCTACGTTTGCTACGGCAACAGAAATCCTTATAATATCGATTTAATCAAATCGTTGTAATGTTATCTAAATACACACTTCTTTAACTAAAAATATAATGCTTATTTTATTAATCACTAAATGTACAGTTACCTACTGTTAAATTTGATAAAAGCTATAATACCATATGTATATGCAGTATAAGCCATACGGTATGTAATACCTAATGTAATATCCAATATTTAGGACCTAGGTGAGATCCGTGCGTTAACCAATGGATATTTTTATCTGTGTCCAATATATACTTCGTTTTACGGTACTAAAGTAACAAAATTCGACGTGTCACGCACATAATGCTGATTAGGCTCTATAAAAAGGACCAAAATACAGGACTCATAATGGTTGTAGAGCTACCGGGCTTTTGTCTATGAGTATAATTGTATTTACCCATTAGATATATTTGTGTGTATGAGTATACCGACGTGAACTCAAGAGAATTGTGCAGTGCAGCGTCTCTTCCGCCAACGTAACATGCACTTTCTCCGCTGCACTATGTTGCAGTCAATAAATAACAAGCTTTCTTCTCGTAATTAAGTAATAAAAACTTACAGGCGTTTTTATTTTGTAAATTATTGTTTGATATGATAATGAAAGAATATTTTTATTTTTCCCATTGGTACTGGACTAAATTTTAATATTTGTCAGTATGGTTTTCTCTGTGTATATGTTTCATTTTGTTAAATAATCAATTTTAAAGTCAAAAAGTTTAATAAACCTACAATAAACCATTAGGCAGTCAGTGTGGCCAGTGCTCGGTAACCACCTGTTCAGTGTTCTATAAAAAAAATCATCGTAAGTTATCAATTTTGTAAGGAAATCTAAGAAATACTCTTGAAAAATAACGATTTTACGATATACATATATACTACATATTTATATTTCTTCGCGGGTACATATTAACACACTTGTCGTAAGAAAAGCTAAATTTTAAATTTAGGATGTTTTATTTTGTTGTTTTAAATTTTCTTTTAGCATCTTCACTTATTTTTAAACAGTGACATAAAGCTATGAATTAACTTACAATCTAGTTATCAAAGTGCATATGATGATTTGAGCCGCTATTATCTGTTCGTTTCTCGCAGAAACCGAGTCTGGATCTATTTAGAAGTAGTTAGTTTTAAATGCAATGCGTGTCCCAACTCCCACGGGAATAGCAATATAATCCTTAAGTAAACGAACGCGTCTCCAATTAAGTTAAAACCTGCACAGTAATTTCAACATCAAACAATTTTTTTTATTAATTATTATTTGCGAATACACTAATTTAAACATACTTATATAAAATAAGATATCTTTATCTCATTATATATACCTACGCAAAATATAAAGTTAAAGATGCATGTAAAAAAATGGTGGTGTTACAACTTGTTTGATGATCATTTGTTTTACTTATATACCTATTATAGGAAAGTAAATAGCCTCCTGCACCTGACACATTCCGTCGAATTTTTGATTCTAAGACATGCCGGCGTCCTCACGGTGTTTTTCTTCACCTTACAAGAGAATTAAGTGCGCATATACTAGATAAAAAGTCCATTGGTGCACATCCGGGGGTTTGAATCTACGACCTTAGTGATGAGACTCGCACGCTGAAGCCAATACGCAAACACTGTTCGAAATAGTATTATATTTTATTGACATCATTTTTAGACATAGAAAAACACTTTTTAACGGATTTGAAGTTATGTTTTATTATTTGCGTGACCACGCACGCTGTAAAGCACGCGGAACGTTGGTTAAATTTAAAATTATGTAAAATAATTGTAAATTTATAATAAAACATAACTTCAAAACCGTTAAAAAAGTGTTTTTCTACTGTTCGAAATTCTAATAATAAGTACTGCTTACTTACTGTCTTATTACTTAACTGAAAACTAAAACACTTATAGAAATTAATAAATTTGTCACATAAAATGTTAAAATACTTCTTTCTATATTAGTTTTATAATAAAATTTTAGTCTGAGAAAATATGGAAATATATTATTATTTTAGCTATTTGTAAGCTAGTTTATAAAATGTAAAAAAATAGGTTTTTAAAATGATTATTATGTAATATGTTACTTGTTAGTGACGCCTTACTTGTCGCTCTGCTATCCAACATCACATTACACCCCCCTTCAAGTCGCGCCAAGACCGATCGATGATTTGAACAAAGTACAGTTAAAAAAAATTCTCTAGCATTCTATTGTATTTAAAAAAATTAAACATTGATATTCGTCTAAGTAAATTATGAAAACATCAATTTATTTGAATAGTATGACACGTAAGAAAGAGATGGGTATAGACTGTGCGCTCCGTATGCGGTAAGGACGGTCGACGACCCCGGGCCGACCGCGGCTGAACTTCGAATATTGTGCGTTTATTTATCAAGTCTTAGTAGTAGTACTATTGCTGATCGGAGATTCTTCCGCGATTAGACTTCCGTACGTCTTTATTGAAGGCAAACAGCCTTAGCGGAAAGGTTATATGATTTCCTGGTGAAATTATAAAGGAACTAATGGGTCCTTAATCGCATCTATAAGAATAACATGAACATAATTGAAACTTAAATGCATTTGGATTTTGTTAGGACAATAGGATTTATTTTAAACAATTAAAGTTTTATTTAAAATCGCTCTATGAGTCTACGGGTGTTAAACCCATTTTGAACCGGTAAGACATTTCTTTATAGAAGTGATCGTATATATCGTATATACATGACATCTGAAATTTATGTATGACTAAGACTATCTAATCTAATCTAGATAAAATTTTTGTAAGTGCAATGCTACAAGAAAACATCGCAACCCCGTTGCTCGCTCTATTTTAATATGAGAAAAATTTCATCTATTCCTTTACTGTATTTACATATTTTTAGAATTCATATTCTAGATGATTTTATTTGGGTAAATGTATTAATAGTAGAATTTCGTGGACCTTCGTTTGTCCACATTATTAGGTACAGTTTCGTAGCAGGATCCAACTTGGTTTTATAAAATTTTGAGATATCATAAAATTTAAGACTTTTATTCCTTCATTGAGTGTTGTTTTTATTAGAAGCGAATATTTTAAAAGGTCTAAGCGTATGTATAAAGGAAGAGACCACAATTTAACTAACCAAAGTACTGTATCATATTTTCATAAACAGTTTTCCTGGTATAACGCATCGAATTTATACGTCATTTGACGTAGAACTTTCATAGACCTTTGATTGGTGTCGCCTTGCAATGACGTAAGCATCAATATTATAGAATAATAAAACTTAAAGTAGACGTATTTTATATTAATCACCGATAAATCATGTATTCAAATTAATGTTGTCTGATGAATGAAGATGTGAGTTCCGATAGCCATAAGGGCAAAGTCAATGACACAATTGAAATAAAATTGGTTTCAATGTCCTCCATATTAAACGATCTTACGCTGCTATTAGTCACTAGTTCGTCACCGGCTATTCAACCTCACATTTTTGTACGATTCATTGACTTTTACACTAATTTATGAAGTTCAGTGTCAAAGTGTTTCGTTTTCGTTAAACAAAAGTAGGTAGTTTATTATTTATATTTGAACCACATCTGAAATAGGATTTTTAGCTTGTTCTGTAAAACAACCTTGCTTAAATAATTTATATATAGTAATTTTATTAAATAAATATTAATTTATTACGAAAACACAAGTCTTATCTCTTGAATTTATTTTGTTTCGTGTAATTTCTATTAATTTCTCTGTAGGTGTGATTGTTCGTTTATCAGCACATATGTAACCGATATAGAACAGAGTCATTGTCACGAATGTTTACGTACCTTATCGATGATGATTGAGCATGAGTTACACTTCAAGATATAAGATTATAGAACGTCATGCTCAAGAATCTACCTTGATAGAAGAGTAAAACAACACAGGATTTTTTTTAATCAATTACATGCGTATAAGGACACTAGCGACGTGTAGTAGGAGTATTAATTAATAATTAAATAAATTTGACATTCATTATAATATTTAGACTTTAATTCCTATGAAAGTACTATTTTGGCGTCACGCGTAACTATCCTCTAATATAATAATCGTCTCAATTGCGATTCCAGCCATTCTTACCTCATGGCTCATGCCATTTGCTCGCAAGACCAGTATGCCATTGATAGTTTAGTTGTTTTAGTGATTTTTTATAGAAAACTTTGCCTCAAAATATTTGTAAAACGTATATCTCATTGTACAGCAATTACCTTATATCGGGTTCAAGTTCGGCCGGACGACAATGAACTTGGCCATGACTCATGTTCGTCACTGTAATGTTATGAAACCAACATCTGCAAATGCAACTCAACACCATATAACACTATTGTTCTAATATATGACAGTTGAAATACGTGACTAAATTTAAATTTAATTAATATTGAATGTGAAGTCTACAGTGGGGTATGTGGATGCTGCTTTTGATTCATTGATTCATTGATTTTTGTTTGTAGACAAGTGATTGGCTTTTTAATATGATAAAAACTATCACCATAAACGTAGCTGACTTTCGATTATTTAGTTTGTGTCAACTGTCAACGGAGCCACCACGGATGCTCCAAAAAGCGCAATATTATTGAAGACATACAGTTAATGTAATGTGTTGATTAATTTTTAAAAGCGAAACGCGAATTAACAATGCCGTAACAATATCTATCACATCTACGTAGATCAAATATATGGTCTTCATTTTTAATTTTTCCTTGACTAACTGTACTTTAAAAGTTGGTTAAAAATATTAAGTAACAGATAAATTCAACACATAAAAGGAGAATATGCTAAATTGATTCTAATAGATATTATAATTAAATAAGAATCATACAATAATAGGCCAATCTAGTTTATTACTTTAATTGAAATTAACATTGACAAAAAAAATTGTTGTACCATGTAATAATACATATGTATTCTTATTTTTTACATTGAAAACAGTTTTCTTATCTTTTCCTTTTTGTCTTTCCTTAGAATAGTACGAGTAGGTACATAAGGCACCATCCGACCTTTTAAGGCGTACTTTAGCTTGAGTGACGTTTAGGCATTCAGTGGTAAATAAGGAGGCACTGCTCAGCATTATAAACATGTTAGGAGTTAAGATCGTTGAGGCAGTTAACGTTTCGACCGTGACATTGAATACAGAGTGACATTATACGTGTTTCGTGAAGTGATTTCATTTCCACAAGGTCTTCAAAGGCCACCTCGACGTCGAACGCTATTGGCATACTTATTCGTACCAGTAAACCGTTGTAACCGACGATCCTAATCTAGTTTTACATTAAAATATGTGGTATTATACCGCTCTATCGCCAAGGTCACACGCCATCATTTCCATAATTCAAATATTTAAAATCTCAATTCGAGTATTATCTTTAAACCGGTTTCCGTGCAAAGCAGTTAAAGCTCTTAAAAGAGCTTTCAGCTTATAATGAAACGGCTAAAAATAAAACCTCTTCAGCTCTCATTGTTCGATGTCTCCTGGTTTTAATCGAAGAAACCCGAAATGCGCCGAAGATTTCCGAAGGGATGACAACCGAGCTTTCCGTGGAACGCGGAAAACGTCGGCACATGTTGAAAATACGGATGGGCATTGACCCTTGGGCCTGAACTACAGCTGTTTGTGAACTAGTGCGGCGCATCCTATGCGTTTATTTATATGCCTGTGCGTGTAAGTGTCTACCGTTTATCTACTAGATCACTCATGCCCCGCCCAAAGGATGGCATGTGAGACGACAGTGAGCTTTTATTTTAATTCAACCTAACATGTGGGTTTTAAAAACCAACATGCCTTTTCGACTTACCTGTTTGTGCAGTTCTAATTGTACCATCATATATGCTTTGTACCACTTTCATGGTAGACTGTATCTAATTATGTATTCGAGATACAAAGGATGGAAATGCAGTTTTATTTAATTCAATTACATGAGCCAGACATGAAACATAATGTGTAAGGAACTTTATTCTGCTGAACGAAAATTAATAGGGTCAGCTCTTACACAGTACACATTAAAGGTTTAATGCCCCATTAAATTTATCAATTAGGGCAATACTAAGAATTTTTGAAGGTTTTTAATACATATATTTTAAAAAATAGTTAAAATCGATCTTAATTACGTAAATTTACGAAATTCCCAAATTTTACTTTACTTAATATCCACAACATACCTTACAAACTATAAAAAAAAAAATTACAAGAAGTATGCAGATTCTTCCCCACACAAAACGCTTCTTTCGTCGAGCTAATTAAGAATAAGATTTATAAGTTAAAATTTTAAAGCAATTAAGCCGACATGACTTTAAACGAACCGTCAGACGTGGTAACTTGACAAATACATTTAACGAAAGTAAAACTTTATCTTAGTCGTCAGAATCCTGTTTCCGTTTTGGCACATTCTTTGTTATTTTTAAACCTTTTAAAAACACATTATTTTTTAAATTTTGGGTTTATTATTTGGGATGTCAAAAGAGTTATTACAGTACCTACCTAAGTACTTAATGTATCCAATATTAAGTCGTAATTAGAAAGTTTAAATACATTTTACCAGGTTAATGAACTTAAGCGAAAAAATTGGGGCCTAGACTATATTGACGTGGAAACATATTTTTTGTTCTAAGGGAAAATACCGAATTAGGGAATATTGACTCGACGTCGAATCTTTTCCACACGGCCTTTAGCTGCTCAAAGGGTCGTTTTCACCCTGTACGGGGACAACAACTAACCACAACGGACTTATTGATCCCCGGGTTTCAGCCTCCACGTCGTCTTAAAACTCTGACAGAACATACGACTGAGGGGGTGTGGTCTTACATTCAAAACAAACGGTCATAGATGTTCAGAAATTGCCATGTATGTAGAGAGATGGTTGGACTATTCCACTATATTATTTGGATACAACAAATAAATGATTATAATTTGTGTCGACATCTTTTCGTTACTGACCAATTAAAGAGACCTTTTTCTCTTTACTTCATTTTTTACTTTATTCTGCCTTCTTTACTTATAAAATATATTGAAACATTTACAGTAGGTAAATTATTCATACGATTCCCGTATTATCCGTATTATTGTCGCATTGCATCCCCAAAATAACAGGCGCTGTAAAACATCTCCTCACAATTTTATATACCCATAAAGAATAAATATTAGTACGTATTGTCATTTTGAAAAATTGCTTCATACTGCATTGGTAAATGTTAAAATTATTTAAAGCTATAACAAAATTTTCTCATAGACAAAATATTTATGTAATAATTCTCTAATATGTATCTAAATCATTTAAAATAGATACTAATAGGTACTTACTTGATTGTGCCAACTTTATAAAATAGTTGTGTCCGGAAATGGGAATCGTATGGAAGGTCGATGAACCCACTGCTGAGTCAATGTCAGAGCGGGGTCCAAGATTCGGCGTTAAGGGTGAGCACAGGGTAGCAGGGTGCATTCGGGGTAACGACCGACTCGGGGTTAACGCCCGGCGCCACGCGGCCGCGAGAACAGGCCATCCGATTGATTGGAGCAGCGCAACACTATACAGTACCCTTATGATTCAATTACCCCCGACCCAATAGAGGAAATTACACTTTGTTCCGTGACTGATAAGGCGTGATTTTGCCTGCCGAATTGCTATTTAATACGACTTTATTCGATACCTAACGCACACCTATACGTTAAGGGAAGTAGTTTTGCTCAAAATATTGATTTATCCGCGGGCTTTGCGGCCTCGTGGTGTGTGGTTGTGTGCGTGAGTCTATTTAGAATGTAGCACGTGGTCGTAGCTTGTTGACATGCGTTTTTTTATGACGGCGAACTCTTTATTACTTTACATAAAGCTTTTTTTAGTTTTAATAGTTGAGTATTTTTATTTAAATATCTTAAACTAGTTATTTTACCTTACGTTTGGAAAAATAATAGTATATATAAATATCAGGTTGATTTTAATAAGAATAGAAGTAGAATGTGATTTAATATTACTCCATTCATATTTTTAAAATATGTATATGAACATATAGCGCTGACTCTGCGACAAACCTAAGCCAATTTTATGCTATTCTATGTATATTTCTATTTAATGCTCTTCTATGTATATTTATTATTCAATAAAAATAAAATAAATCAGTGGCGCTTTAAATTTTTTTAGATCTGGGCCTCAGAATTCTGTTTGTTTCATAATTATTTGTTAATCTAATATTTATTATTAAAAGTGATGTAAAAAAGTTCATTATACTACGATATGAGTACATGAAATTGGTTATCGACATACGAACTCACGCACACATTAACACAACCTTACCCTTGATTTTGCTCAAGGTCTCTACCCTCTCTGACACGCATTCATTTCCATTGGTTTCCCCATAAAGCCATCCTCTTCTAAAGTGCGGACATTGTCGAAATTCAACGATCGGTCGTTGGGGTCAACGGACGAGACAATATACGTAATAAATAAACATTGTTACATAATGAATATCTATCAATTGTTTTGATTTGATTTCCGTCATGCCGCAAATAAATTTCGTTGAGTACATAACACTCATTGTTTGGTGTGAGAACAATAATATTTAAAAAACATGCTGGTACTAAGGCAATTGAAAAGCTATATAAAAAAAAACATTAAATAAACTATACTTTCACATATGTACACACATGTATACACCAAAATAGTTTTTCACAGGAAGAAATTCAAAAAACCCTTTTTTTTACTATACCACTATATTAGTGGACACTTGCTAAAAATAATAACAGTAATGCTATATCAAAAAAAAATATACCCATTATTACACAGAACACTTTAAATTTTTGAAAAAAAAAAAACTGATTAATTATACCACGTCTAGGTTTATCATAATTTAGTCAGAACCGAAATGCGGATGCTGAATGCTGATCATAATAATCAATACCTTTAAATTAATAATGACATCAACGACTTGGCTACGAACATATTTAGACGTCAGATATAACAAGGACAAAATCGCTACAAATTAACGCCGATAAACAATGCGAAGTGCAATAACAGGCGCCGACGGTTGATTACGTTAGTACTTAGTGCATCGGGGATGGGACACGACCTACCCCCCAGGACCTAGGGCAACGATGCACCCTTGTCTACATATAGACGTCTAGATGGTCTAGATAGATGTCTGGCACTGACGCACACCAATGTAAGTAACGTAAATATTGCCTGTTTGGTAACGATGGATTTTCGGCTGTAGGTTTTATTTCCTGTTTTGATTTATATAGTAATCGTGAAAATATTATTGATCGATTCAAATTACAAAAAATGTTTTATTGAAGCTTATTCCGGAAGTTGATATCCAGTGAGTACATCGTTGTTGAATTGGTATAAAAAGTAGAATTGTCTTAATTGAAGTCATCAAAATATACTTTGAAAAATACTATTTTAGTAATGATTGGAGTTAAAGAGTGTGTATCTTACATTTATTCAGTGTTTATTCTATAAACTGGGTAGAAATTAATAATAAAATAACTGGGGATTTGACATATACCTAACCGAACATTCCTGTGTCACTACAAATCATAATATTTATCTAACTACGAAAGAATATTCTTATAGAGCAATGAGACATTACTTCAGTAAAAGACCTACCCCAACGAATCCGAGCGTTGCACTCAGATCTAGACAAGTCTGTGTGCCTAGTGCATAGGGCACACAGATGCAACTGACACTCGCCGAAGTTCAATTACGTTATTGGGGGGTTGGGAGGTTTTGCATGTGTGGGACTACGTTTTTATAGCGATATTTTGCGTTGTTTGTTATTTACAAAAAGCCATTATATAGTGGGTTTTGAGTTTTAGTTTTTTGTTTGGCTCGAACAACGTGTTTACCGTGATATAATTTGGTATATATTCGTATATAGATGGACTTGTACTATGAATTGATATGACGAAGCGTGGACACTTTTTAGGATTTATAAACATAATATAAAATAAACTGGTAACGAGGTTATCTTGTATGTATTTACAAATGGATATTAATGTGTAATATAATAATCATTATAGCAACCAATTGATTTACTCTCCGTTTTAAAATATCCATATTAGTGCTTTAAACGATAAATCACGCAACATAATTTCTAAGAAGCCAAACATGGCAGAGTTTTATGGAGCATTAATTTATTTTATATTTATACAAATTTATATTACTAAAAACAGTATATGTTGTGTTGGGGTGCACATTGTTTTGTGTTAGATATTGGTTGTTGAGATTAGAGCAAATTAAGTAACCATCAAAATTTGGTAATGAAATTATGATTTTTTTATTTTATGTCCATTAATTGTAATGTATGTACAATCATTTTAAGTATGTTTTTACTTATATATATATATATATATTAGAATCTAGAATTATTAATAGTATAGAATTTAATATTAAAGCATAGTCGAATAAAGCTAATGTAATATGACGTTATTATAAAGATTTTTATAATAACGTCATAATACGTTATTATAAAAATCAAAATATATGTTAATGTTATCTGGAATACTGCCACCTATCGGCGAGTGGCTTGACTTTCTTGCGTCCAGTTGTCGATAGATGGCATGAGTAACAGAAAGTAAGTACTGCACTGCGTGTTTAATATTCATCTTAAAAATTACTATATGAAATGCTACATATTTTAAGTTATGAAAGTCATCATTGCTACATAATTATTATACAAATTATGGTGGCCACTTAGTGGTAGGTTAGATTATTATTGTACATACAAAGAGAATATTAAATTCGTTAATAAATAATATTTTATATTAGGTACTAAGATTTCAAGGTTTCTCATTCTGATTTTCTTCCATCTTAACAAAGTCTTATTATCTTGCTACATATCTGTATCTTAGAGCAGTTGCCTAAAAAATTGTTGCTTTAACAAGAAGACTATATAGCTTCTAGTCGGTATAATAGCATTTTCTTAGAACCTGCCATTCTAGGCTCGCAATTTCACCTCGCGGACGATGACTAATTATGTTTGGGCAGTGTGCCAGTGTTATGTGAATATTTAGGACACCGCTGCAGACTTTAAACAAAACAAATTTCCAACTGTTAGGTAGATACAAACCGTTGAATGATCTAAGAAAATGACTTTCGTTTTCACTCGTTTTACGCTATGAGGCCGAGATGATTAACTGTGGAGACAATAGAACAAATTTTAGTATTCTGTTCCAATTCTATTGCGAAAGAAAGCCTACAATTATATACTGATGTTCGCATTTTCATCTTTACAGAAACTAAAATAAATTGTATCATAATCGGCGCTACCATTTGTATTCAAAACAGGACATTCTTAAAAAATCTTATGTAATTCAGTTTAAAAATGTTTAATATTTGTGTATTATATTCACCAAACGATTTCTTCTTTTTAAGTGAAACCCTTTATTTATCTCAAGCAGAGTCTTAAATTTTGATTTTAAACCTTATAGAGAAGATTCAAAATTGCTTGTAGGCGGACTTGATATTGATATTATATTGATATACGACACGAAGAATTTTAGCAACCTACTTGACTCCTAAATTGTAATCAAATTCCTGGTCTAAGTGTTGCAAGCGATGGTGATCTATCAAGATAACCCAAATTGTATGGGAACTAAGCATACAACTCTGAAAACCTAATAAACAGATTTCCTAATATTTAAGATCAACAATAATTATAGTGTAAGACGGTTAATATTTAATGTGTTTTGCTTAATGCACATTTTAGAAATACGTTTTATTCGACATTTATATGTCGTGAGATCGTTTATATGATATAGATAGTTTAGTGCCGGTGTCGTCGATATATAATCAAGATAAAAAGCCGAAAATTATCTATAGTCGGGTATCGAACCCAAACCAAAATCACATTGCAAAATCATGTGCGCAATTTAGCCGCAGCTAAAAATAATCAGAGTAGGTATCTACTGATTTTTGCAGGGCAACTCATCCCTACATTAAATCCTATCCATACTTATGTATTAAAGCTTAAGGAAATCACATTCGTAAATTATAACAATGCTATTTAGTTCTAAACGCTCTGTAGTCGAGTAAAGTAGTTAAATTTCTTTGTAATCTAACGAAAACGAAATCGCGGCTATAAAAATAAAGATATTCTAGCAATACGTGATTAGCGATTGCATGAATACTTATTGAGTTCCGAAAATAGACACAGTAAGAAAAGCACTTAGAACTTATGAAATATGAGATGTTACGAAGATTTTTGGTTACGACACAGAAGCTAGACAAGACTGTTGAGAAATTGTAGCGAACAAATGCTTGTTGTTACATATCGCAGCCAGTAACTACGACATTTTTATGTTACTAGAATTAATCATACTACATCACTTAACAGATTTTAATAAATTTTATACTAGAGATAAGCGATGAGGTTAAACTTTAACCTAATTATACAAGTTGTAATAAATGTTTGGGTTTTAATATTCATTTTTTGTTTTATATCTTTACATTGTTTGATCTATAGGTATAAGCACCGACACTATGGTGTAAGTGTAGAGTGGTTATTAATATTATTATTGGACTAAAAATTATGTTATATTCAATCACAGAGAAAGATGAAAGAGTTTATTGACTACATGTAAGGCACGACAATAAATATGCAATAATGCACACCATATGTGACGCGAAGATCCTGGGTTCGAATTCCGGTGAAAAAAATTAATGTCACAGGCTTTGTATATAAATATTATCAGAGACATAAACGTGGGAACGATGCGTGGTTTATTGGGTTAGTTTATTGCACTGAATTTCATTTCAATACTTGTATGGTAAAAAGAACACATGCTATTTTGGGACTTCTGCTTAATAAATATTTATATTTGAGCGCCAAGTAATAAATATATATTTTAGTACTATTAAATGACATATAGATCATAGTAATCGAAGCCACGAACACTTATTATGCTACAGATATTATTAGCTTGTATTGGCGTTGTGTTGTGGGTTCATACCGAGTTCTAGGACGGTTTCGCAACCAAGTTCGTTTATCGTTATCAAGCTACACTGTCACCCAATTTAGCCGATAGCCTCCTTATTTAAGTCTAGACCAACTTTTTTGATAAGATTTTATGGCGGCCGAGTGCAGATTTAAATATATTTTTTTATTCGGAATATTTTTATCTTAGCTCGTAAAATCTTACTAACTTAATTATATTAGTAATTTAAATAAAATTAAAATGTCTGTTATTGAAGTGATTGCGTTTATGACACTTTATTACGTTAACAGCTAAAGTAAACTAAAACATTCCCTCACCAGCAGGATTTTTAGTTGCGCAACTGTTATATGAGTGAATATATATTATATATTATATGATATATTATATGATATAAATAAAAGAGTTATAATAATACTGAACTGTGGATGCTTGATTGATGTGCAGTGTTTAGTGAAAAGTGTTTAACTTTATCATAGATATAATATTATATTGGTAATACGCTTTTGTATCGGCACTCCTTATACTTCGGAAAATGATTAATATTTGTCCTCGTTAACAAATTATATTCTACGCAGAAACAGTCCCAAATCGATCGGTCGATAGCTTTGTCTATTAAAAGATATATTTTCTATAAAGCATAAGCTAAGCCAATGATGTAAATATAACATTCGTATATAACGCTATTTTTTTATTAACACCAATAGACAACCCTAGGTGTTATAGAAATAGAAAATTCGTTTGTGTGCGTAAATTCATGGTTGTGTTAAGTATATTGTGTGCAATAAGTACTGTTTCTATCTCTTTCATTCTCGACATTTCACTGATAGGTATGGCCTTGTCTAGTCGCATCTAATGCTGGCATTAGTCTGTTTACACTGCGTAGTAGCATGGTTTAGTTACTGGCACCATTTATACTTCGAGTATGAACAAAAATATATTTGCGCAATTACTAACTATATTTTAGGAATTAATATTTAAAACTTAATAAATACATATTTCATATTATTAACTCTGATTCTTTTATAATAGGTTTCATATTATACCAAACATTTTAGGCATAGATATATAATTATGTGTTTTTTATTCTCACTACATATATTTGTTAAAAAATAAAGAATTCACTAACATCCTTACAATCTCTCTTTAAACAGTTTAAATAACTTTATTGGTAATTTTGTAGGTTATGAAATATGTTTAGGATGTAGGTTATTGAACGTGTGTAAACAGGTGGCCGGTTATAAAAAGAATTTACGACGCTAAATTAGGTTCATGTTGAAACTCATGTACAAAATTTTAATACATTTCCTCCTTCTTTTCAGGTGAGTGCAAATCGTTTTATTTGGGACGAGAAACCGCAGGTAAGGTTTCATTGAGGTTCACTCAAGACACAAATTCATTAAATTCCTCATTAATATCGAAAACAGGGTTATTCAAGAGCCGCTATTTGTTGATATAAATATTGTTTTCTCTTTTCGGACAGAGCAAAAATATGAATGCAAAAAAAAAATACTTTTTATATATTACTTAAATAAGCTTACATAAACATAAGCGATTGTAGCGGAAGATACAAATCTTCCTCTAAAAGAGATATTCACAATGAAGGACGTTTTAATCAATAAAGTCACTACAAAAGCTACTGGAAGCGACGCAATAAGACAGTAGGCTGTGTCGTGCGAACGAGCCTTATGTCCCTGTAGCGAGTGTTGACTGTACCGGAGTGTTGACCGGTATGTAGGTTACAGCAAGTCCCGCGCGACGCAGCAGATCTGTGCAGTTTTAACAAAATGCACTTCATTCGAATACACTTCAATGGCTCACGAAAATAGGTTAATAGGAGCTCCCTTTGACACTCTGTCTTTGCTTTAAACAATTTATTTAGACTTGTGCAATCATTTAGGAGTTTGCTAAGCTTTTTAAAAACTTTTATATAACTTCGATGAACAGAGACTAAATAGCAATATGGGAAAACGTCGTTTCATAAAAAAATTAATAGGACATTTCATGATGAAAGAATGTATGGATTTCCGTTACCACACGCAGAGACCGAATATAGCAAAGTGACATACTATACTAAGAAATACTCGTTCTGATTCTTATATCGGACATGTGCCATTAACTCGATCACGGGAAATGCTTCCATTATATTTATATCAATTGCCAACGTTGGTCACTAGGGCAAGTTCGCTTCTTTAAACGCAATAAAATCCGGACAAGTTCGAGACCGTGGCCGCGCGAATTTGGCGATTAATTCAGCTTATTCGTGCCAATTTATATTATTCGAATAGCTAAACAGCGATTTATTTAATCTTACCAGTTGCTCAATGACATTTTCTACCCAGGCTAAATTCTTGAAAAACTGAATTCATACAGACTAAAGATATCAAAGACCTGTCTTTATACTCTTCTTATATTACTTCATACTTAAACTGTTAACTAATTTGGAAGGATTATGTTTGTTTGTGAAGGAAAAAACACACACACATAAATACAGATATAAAATGGTTAACGCTTTCTTCTTTTTCCCCTCTAATTTCCTAATAATTATTTTAAATGTTTTAAAATTGATATGCATATATGGATAACTTTGAACTAGTAGTTCTACGTAGGTATATAACAAAACATATTATATATTATGCAAGATAACATCTACAATTTAAACAAAAAACATCAAATACTACGTCATTATTACATTGAAAAACTGGACTAAATTATTAAGGAAAACAACAGGACCTTGGTACCTTGTTCCTCGTATACCGTGTCCTTAAAATGTTTTGCCTCGCTATCTTAATATCACAATAGATAGCGTTAAAATAATAATGATAAGTTTCAATTTTACGAGATCGACAACCGACCGTGACTCCGTTTACGATACACATTGACATAAAAAATTTGAAGGATTTCGCGATAACATGACACAGAAATTAGAAGAATAATTCACAAATTTATACCTAAATGTTATAGTTATAAATCTCGCAGAAGTTGTTGTCAAATTGTTTTAATGATCATAGGATTCAACAACATTATTGAATCGGTTGCAACTGCTCAGTTTTGATTACCTATATTGAGATAATTCCAACTTATTATATTATTATAAAAAAAATTACATTACACTACACCAGTACTCAAAATTTTTAAAAAGATTACACCACTATGGCTGTGAAACATGTCAAATATCCTGGAAACCCTAGGTTAAATTTCCGGCAAATGAATGTTTTTTTAGTTTCGTAGTAGGCTGACCTACTTGTCTTAAAATATCAACGAGACAGACTCCAATGCTTATCAGTCATTAGGCTCATTAGGGTTTAAAAAAATATATCAGTGAAGTATATCTTAGTAGTGACAAAGAAATATTTTGAAGCATGTCCCACAATTCAATATGAGGTTTATTTTTGCGACTAGTTTTAGCTTGTTAGTATTTCGAAATAATGACATACCAATTCCGAATTCTAAGCCTATGTATGCAACGAAGTGCATTCAAGTGAAAGTGAATTTGCGATAGTCAAGGTTTTTAACATTCACTGTTGGGCAATTGCACATTTATGGTTTAACTTCCCAAACTCGAAATCTTAATAAAACTTATGGCTTACCAGCATTTACAGCTGGTAGTGTAGCAACTTCAGGTTAAACTAGCCCGTTTTTTGACTCTTCCTGGTGAAACCCGAGTCCGAAGCTAGTTGAAGAAAGTTGTTTTGATTGTTCAAAAGTAGGTATTTAACAAATAAGTTTATTTAAGTAAAATTTGCTTTGTCTTTGGCTAGGGTTTATTGCCTAGGCTGTCGTGGAAAGGCGAACGCGATCTAAAAGGAGATATATTAAAAAATTAAAGAAAATACCAAATCCAACTTTTTATTCAAAGCATCGCTGCTATTGTATCTAAGACATTAATCGACACTAATAATGTTGTAAAGAGTGCTGTATCTTATTAATCCAATATAATATTACATTATCAGGTAACCTTATAATTTAAACCGGTGAGATTTAATAAACGATAAGTGATCATTGCGGAACGACGTGCAATGATCTTTTGATTCTAACGCTGAGTGAAAACAATTTCACTTTCTAAAGTGTAAGCAGAGTATAGTATATATTAGACACATTAGAGTAATGGGAATGCGGATATAGTGTAACTATAACGCTTTATCTATTGTTACTGACATTAATCGAAATATAACCTTCACGCCAAGTAATAATCCAATGTTGTAGCACAAAACGACATCGCCTTAGATTGTATATGTTTGTGGTCCGTTTTCTTTCAAAATGGGGTTGGTGATCAACCTTCTGTACCTGACATGTCGACGATTTTTGGGTCAAAAATACGCCGGGTAACTCAGTTTTACCGTAAACACGAGTGTTAATTGCGCACGTGGATAGAAAAATCCATTGGTACAATAGTATCCAGACACTGACTGTGCAGAGTTCGTTGTGTTTAAAAGATATTAATGAAACAAACGAAGTATAATAGTTATATAACGAAATTCAAATGGTCTTTTAAAGTTAATTGTAAATAAATAAAACAGATTTATTTCAGTGTAAGTGAACCTTCCTTGACATTTATCAAACAAAACCTGAAAAAGAAGCCTGTGCGAGATACTTTTGTGAGTTTTGAACCTTTGTTCAGAGTAATTTGTCTTTGGCACCGTCACGCGTCCGGATTCAAAGACTAGCTGGTCCAAGTAACAATACTTAGCAGTTAAACTTTAATTTTGATTGCGTAATGAATTTTGTTTGATAAAATTGGTTTATGCTCAACGTCTACAGAAAAACTTTTTTATGACTGATAGAGACAAATGCACAGGCTTTACTTCTGTGAAAACGTGACATAGCATTCGTTTGAGAGATGGCTCTGTTCAACGAAGAACCATTTATTGGAATGAACGGGGTGGTCATTTCACAATTCTTTAGCTTACGGACGAATTTCGCTAATAAACTAGTTATTAACGCGTAAGGAATATAAAAGTTTATAAAATATCTGGGCTTTCCCCAGACATTTTTTAAGGAAATTAATTACAATTAAAATTATGTGTATTTGATTAAAACATTATGTAATCAAAATTGTTGCCGATCTCACTCACATGACTAGAACACGTGATGAACCTGCTGCATAACTTGCAAAACAATTATTGACAAGTTTTTATTTAGTATAATTTGAGGTGAATGACATCAGCTAATAATACACATGTAATAATAAAAAAATATTGAATGGTTTTTTTAATAAAATTTCAGAGATAGTGGAGTTCCCGATTGGATGTTTATTATTTTGTTTAGAAATATAATAATAATAATAGAAAAGGAAAATATTTATACTGATTTAATTAATAAATATTCAAGAGCTTCACTGTACAGTATAAAATAACTGAGCGTAAACATTAACCACTCTCCCTGGTTTAATTTAACTTCACAAAACTTTCTTGTAATCTATAAATTAACATATTATTATAATAACTTGTAATGTACCTTATGCATGAGTACTGATGACAAAAACAGTCCCTATCAGACTTTGAGAGGTGATTGTGATATAAAAAAGAATTAGTGACATGCAAGACTCCTCTTCCTTATGTCGCCAACTTACTTGATTTTTGCTTATGCCTTGGACCATGACAAGCGGTCGGCGGCCGGCCTAGTTTCGCTCTAGGAATAGGCGCCGCCCTCCCCGCATCCCCCACAAGGCAAGTAACCACTCTTTAGTAGTTAAGGACACACGACACACATAAAATTCACACTAGAACAACTGCACTATAATCGCCAAAGTAGCGTCTAAACAAATTTATGCAGTCTTTCGGAAAATAAAATCAAGCTTTATCGATCACCGTATTTTATTTTGTCGGAACTCGAACCGACGATGAAAAAAAAAATGTAGCAAAATAAAAACGATATCTTATTTTTTTTTCTTAAAACTAAATTGTTTTCCTAATATTATATGAAATAATAGATAAATGCATCCACGGCACTAGATGATGAAGTTCTCCGCAATCGCTATTACTGATCATTATTTGTAATATGTGATTAGTAATATATCCATCGTCAGTGAAGAATGACATCCTAGACATTTTACAGTTCTGAATCTACTAGAAATATTTGAATTTCTATTAAACATGTGTGCTGTACGTGAATTACAAACATATTTTTGATCACTGTAGTACAAATAGTTTATGCCATATAATTTACAGTGTAGATTTTGTTTCAGTTTGCATTTTTTTGTAAAGTTTATTAAATCGAAAATTGAAACTAGATTTAACTTTTAAATTTAAAGAGCTGCCAAAACTATTTTTAGTACGAATTTTGACATATATCGATAGTGCTCAACTCTTTATGTTAACACATAACAATTGAGACCTAAGGAATTCACAGACCTTTCTATATCAAAGCGCCATTTACCTGATCGTATACAGTTAAATCTGAGAAACCAAAAGCGAGTCCCGATCAATACCCGGGCTGACCGGGTATATCTATAGGGTAGGAGGAAGATAATCTCTTACTCGTGTATCGCGTGAACTTCGACCTGGGTTTTGGAGGTCATTAACATTTGGATAGGCCGCGGAACTAGGTCGGTGCGACTGCAACGTTGTCATGGTAACGGCGCCGCCCTAGACGCCAATATGGCGTCTTATTTATAGATCAACAAGGCTCTCCGCTTGAAGGCTTTCTTGTTTATACAAGCAACAATGGCTACTTAGCTGTTTACTTTAGCTTAAATGGATTTCCTCACTACATTGTTACAGGAAATAACGGACAAGCGATAAGTAATTTCTAAATTAAAATTTTAATAATGAATCTAACGTCTTCTTTGAACTGTTTTTTTTAGATTAAACGAAGACGGCTTACATTAATCCTAATGTTATTCATCCGAATACATATATTATTAACAAGAAAGCAGATTTTATGTTAACTATCAACTAACTCAATTCATTGAACCTTAAGTATCGTGTCATGTCTCAAAATTAAGGGAAGCTACAGGTGCCCGCTGCAATTTAAGAATGTTATCACATAAAGTATCGATTTAATATGAATAAAGATCTCCGATTGCTTCATAGGTACATATGTGCGTCACTCGGGAACCCGAAATTAGGTCAGAGGGGGGGTCAATCCACTGTCACTGCCATGCATATAGCTCACATTGGCGTAACACTATACAATCAACCATTTATTTATTGCGTTATGAAGCGCGTATGATAAAGTATGGATTTAAATTAGTATTGGTACTCACCATATATCAATTACAGGACACTATTCTCTATTCCAGCGATATTTGTCTGGTAGAGTCCAAGCTGGTTCGCTTGTAACCAATATAACAATTGTCATGCACATATCGAGCAGTAGCGTATATTTCACCTATTGTAAGTTCATAAAACATATTATTTGAATAGACATCTTGACTTATATTTAATATGTAGGCATGATTAAGGTATAAAGTTCATATTTATATATAGTGAATTTATGAAATGTCCTAACTTAACTTAACTTGATTTACATTTTCCGGTATACAATTATTTGGTGTTTCATAAAAACAAAGCGATGGAACTTTTGTAGGTTTACATTTCCTTATTCCGATTAAACAATCTTTCACTTTGAGAGAACGGCATTACCAATAACCATGACTGGCATAAAATTTTATTACCAGCAAATTGTTTCAAAATTGTTGCGTATACATATGAAAAATACATGTTTTTGCTTATCTGTTGAATTTTCTTAAAGCTTTA
The DNA here is from genome assembly GCA_963693345.1 of Pieris melete. Taxonomy (NCBI): domain Eukaryota; kingdom Metazoa; phylum Arthropoda; class Insecta; order Lepidoptera; family Pieridae; genus Pieris; species Pieris melete. Next base: position 1,783,712 of record CAVNZK010000002.1, on the reverse strand, counting down.
GCTTAAAATATCACTCCGTAGCGCGACCCTCTGATATTAATAATCTAATATTAAGTATTGATAATAATATTATTATTAAGTATTGTATTATAAATTCATTATCTTTGTAATATCTTAACGTACATTAATGAAAAGTGTTTGCACCGCTAATTTTTAAAACTTTCAAAAGTTCATTGTTCTATTTTCAGTTTATTTTAGTTGACCCTATTTAGCTAGAGTTATTCCAAATAGTGATGAAATTTTAGTAAATAATGAAAGTTATCCTTTGCTGCAAAACCTCATAAATAATTAATAAATCCATAATTATATTATTTAAAACAGCTTGTTTCAATGTAAACGAGACGAAATAGGACGCTTTATATAATTATTGCCGACACTTGTTTTATCATATTAATTTCAATTAGGTACTAATAACCATTATTTTCACGAATCAAAGACTTATCATCTTTCACTTATAACAAACTTAATTAAGACATTCCAAAACAGATATATCCTTTGATGGCAAATAATATTATATATGCCAAAGTATGTACTCTATAACTTAAAATATATTGAACATGTGATTGCTTCACCCAAGCGATTGGCGTGTTCTCAGTGTTAATAATATGTTTTATTTAATTGAGGTGCGAGAGAAAATCTTAGGGCCCCTGACATTGGGCTCTGACCTCACTTCGACTTTTGGCTGTTACCTTGGCATTGCCTATATATAAGCCTGAATGGCCGACGCATTGAAATTTATACGAATTTACAACCAATAAATACGTAGTACGTTTCGTTAATCTCGTCTTTTGTAAGCTATTTTTATTATATTGTATTTTTATCTCAATGTTTCTCGACGTTTTGGCAACACACAATAACAATTAATACGGCGTCATCGTTCTGAATTATTTTTTTTGTTGACATTGAAGCATTAGGTTCCAAACCCTGGATTCTGTAAAAACTTGTCGTTTGAATTAAAAAGGATTTAACTAAGAAAAACTCAATTGTTTTAAAATATGTGTCAAAACATTTTAAATAATATATTTTTTACTTTAGTTACTCATTACGTTTTAGTTTAAAGTAAATGACAGGTATATAATTTATTTATAATGTTAAATGTAAACTTAACGTAAATATGACTTGTGCGTAATTTTTATCAACTCGTTGGTTGTTTGGTCAAACGCGTCCGACATTTGCTTCTGGAAAACACGTCCTTAAATTTCAAGGTTTAAATTATATACTGTCTGATTATGCATAATATTTTAGCAATTTTAAGCCAAAGTAATTATTATGAAAGCAATGCACTTTAAGCATTCATCAATTGGCAGATAGAAAATAAGCAATTCAAAATGGATGCACCGAGTTAATAGGAGGCGCCTGCGCGGTGTCCCACTTACACGAGGTCACGGGGTCGTTTCCCCGGACGTATTGATCCGAAGGAAGTGGGGCTCCAGTGCACTGCTCTTGGTATTTTTACCTTCATATTATATTCCACCCCCTCCAATGATTCCCTGAAGTATTCGCATTTTTCGCGGAATCAGCGAAGGGAAGTTTACCACTCAGTTGTTGTAGAGCTCTAGAATTGTCTACTCCATAAGAATTATGTTGTTAGTCCATGTTATGCATTTTATTTAATAAGACTTGTGTAGGTAAGATAGTTATAATTTTTATTACGTTTCCTATCTATTATATATGTTCCATATAAATTAAATATATTTACAGTAAATTTCGTGGTAATTAAAATGTAGGTTCTTAAACATCTAATACTCTTTTGTGATATCAATATCAATTAGTATTCAATTAATTACCATAAATACTAATGAAATGTAGCTAAACTTGACATTGATATTAACTGCAAAATCACGGATCATTTTGGACTTATTTATTCGTAATTGATACATGTTAATTAATCTTTGTAATTTTGCTGCTATTACTTTTTACATTCGCAAGATTTGAACACTACGGTGACTAATTTCTCTTAAAAATTATTACGTTTCTTAGATATTTTCCTTTTAATTTCTAAAATGATTTTAGTAATAAGTTTTTTTTAGAAGCATAACATATTATGTTTCAGTAAATAACATATATCTCAGCATTTGTTTAGAACGCCATCTAGTGACATAATTTATAAACTAATATTATTCTAGCTGCAATTTCAATAGAAAACAATTAATCCATTAAGAGTTTTTTAAAGGGTTCAAGAAGTTCACGTCTCATTAATGCCGTTAAAATAAGGTTTTAGCACCACAATTATAATCGCAGTTAAAATATTTTTCGACAAGATAATAAATAAATAGAATGTTCTTATTATAATTTTTGTTTTGCTATAAAACTTAACTTTTAATTTCCGCAACATTCTCAAATTAAATAATGGTATATTAATAATAACCAAACGAATGATGCGCAGAACAGTAATAGGAGCGCAAACAAGTGATATCGGCTTGTTATCATAAGTAGGCCTCGGAGGTAGGTCAATGACGTTCGTTCAACCCCTGCACTCGCACGTGCTGACCTCGACCACCCCCCTCCCCACTCCCCCCACTTCCCACTTCCACATCTTGCGATACTCAAAAAGTAACCCTTATGGTAGGAGACTTCGTGACATCTTCCTTTAACTATCTGAAGAGAGCGAGCACGTTCAAAAGCCTTTTGCATCTTCATTAAACTTAGGTTCATATGCTAACTATCTGTGACAGACATTAATTTACAGTTTTTATGACATGACTTGACGTGTAACGCGGTGGCACTGAATTTTATAAATAAGTATTATGTTTCGGGATGGAAGGATCAAAAGATTCACCTGCAACAAACAAATAGCTATGAAGCAAGGAAATTTTAATAGAAATGTATTCACAAAAATTACTTTATAAACAACAAAAAACATTGAATAAAAATGTATAAACAAAAACTACACTTAATTGAACTATGATTGCTCGGCATAAAAAGATGAGTATTTTTATTTTTAATACATGTATGGAAATAATAGTCTAGTAGAGATATCTATACGCATAATATATAGATATTTATATGTAGTAAACTCAGCTTATCTTTTCTATTCTTATCCTTGCGCGCCAATGTGAGGCAGTGATAAATTGTCGTCACTTCTTTGTAGTTTTCAGTTAAGTTAATTTTAATTGAATAGAGAACTTGTTATTATTAGTTATTGTGCGCGTAGGAAGGCTTGAGGGTGGCAAACGCCTACAGAGATAATTTAATAGAAGTATGAAATAAAACTCTTTTGTAAATAGAAAACCTAAGATGCATCAAGACAGTGCCAGTGTAGTCCTTAGAAAATAAGGAATATTTTGCAAAAAGAAATTAAATTTGTAGTGTAACGTTTTCATTAATATGTTATATTAAGCTCTTTCTCGTTTTAACTACATTTTTATATAAATTCTGTAAGTAGTTACCTTCCAAATTACGATCCTTATACTTTCCTATTTTCTCAGCCTTTATCAGATTTAAAATATATATTGTAAAGTTCCAGCGTAAGGATCCAATCTCATTAATTAAGAAACAATACTTCTATTAACTTCATAAATATGGTGATGTAAATACATCAAATTTATTTAGCACATACCTTTAGGAAGACAAATATGTATTCGTAATATTATAGGCATATCAACAAACTTTTGAATATTTTTTTTAAATCCACTGGTTTGGAAAGTGTGGTATGATAGTTATTTCGGTACAAAAATCAATGTCTGTTACCAAGCTGTTCTAGGTAGGGGCGAACGCAGGCTGCGCGCAGGTTGTAGTTAGGTCAATGACGTTCGATGACCCGATGCAGCCTGCGCCTGAAACTAGGGCGAGTACCCCCTATTAATCACTTGTTTCGAACATATTAATATTCATGGTCATATCAGTCGAGAATAGGTAAAGGTATTGATTTTGGATTTATAATTGCCGTACTTTATAAAAACAATTTACATAAATTTAAATACGAGCATCTTAGAAGCTGTAGAAGTAATACATTCTTTTATTTTTCAATCTTCTAACCATGTTCTTTCAAATTATATTTTTAAATCTCTTTCACTCACAAACATCGTATTTTTTATTATGAGTACAGACGATGTTAAATTGCATTTAATCGAACATAGTAATATTAACTTGACCTTCATAAATCGGCTTTCAATGTAAATTACTATTGATAGTAATATTTATTCACTGATCTGACGTAATATACAGTTTTAAACCACACTCCTATTAATTATAAACACGAGAGTTGTCGTACGGATGGATAGATTTTTGTTACTTTATAATGCAATTACTTAACGGTTATTTATGAATCAAAATTATTATTTAATAATTAATAGATCAAAGTTTCCGTAGCAAATAAACGAATATCCGATCACTAAAACGTAATGTGTATTTGGAATGAATACATTAAGAAGGGAATGGTTAACACCATGAACATTATTTTTGCGTTTTTAAGTCGAAATATGTCGTCTGAGCGCTTTTTAGGTTTTCGTACAAACTAAACGTATTGCGTTGTAGGTTTTGAATGCCTCTAGATACCGTTCGTCTTAAGTTTTCCGCATAAAACCTTTGTTCAACGCTTTTGTGTTGTTTATAATAAACAACATTGCAGAAAAGTCACCATAGCAGTATGTTAAATAAAAATAAAGAGCGTTTATAATCGATTAATTCTGGAGTACAGAGGACCAATATAAAAGTTTACAGTGCATGTGCAATCTTGCAGTCGCAAAGTACTAACCTAAGTACCAAGTGCTGGAGCCTTCGCGTAATGTACTCGTAAAAGTAGATAGAATGTCTAAGTCAGCCAGGCCAGTAAGAGCCAAGGCTAGATTGTGTAATTGCGTTAGAGCGATTTGAGCCCTATATCGTTTGTAACAAAGTACAGAAACCATAGCATATTACTTCAATGACGTTCGTTGACTCTAACGCTCGGTCGGTGCATTGCTGTTTTCCTTCTCTATCTTTCATGCATTAATATTAGAAACTATTTATGTCATTTCAAATATCAATATTATTTATATTTGAATGTATTTACAATGCCAGATATGAACTTTAAATCTGTAACTGAAACTAATAGAGTATCTACTTTAACGAGATGATTCTATCTATCCTGTCTTATGAACTCTAACAGTAATTGGTAACAAGATGTTATTTTAGTCCAGTTTGTCATGAGCTCTGTTATTTCTTTACGTTCTCAATTATTGTCTCGACTACTAAGTAACGGTTAGACACAGCGAGGTCCAAATCAATTGGTCGGTTTGGACGTGAGGCGGCGTAGCTCGTGACCCAATTTCGCAGCTGCTGGTTTCAGCAGTGAGGGGCGCCGCGGGGGCAGGACGGGGGAGGGGGGGCAGCGCAGGCAGTGGGGAACGGCCGCGTGTCAATGCCGTCCGTTGACTCCAGCAGCATCGATGCGGCCTCTGCCTTACATAACCACCGACAATAAGCACTCTGCGAATGCGTGTGATCTGCCACCACATTCAGTACATTCTATTCCATATGTCAGATTTGGCCGACTATAGTAGACAGTTTATTGATTAGATTATATCAAAACGTATTAAAACAGTATTCAATTCCTATTAGGTTACGGTTTTGTTTATGCTGTCATTATTTTTGACATTTCAATAATGCCGATCGAATACTTTGTTCACAAAAGATTGCAACAAATTTATATTATTCAGAACTTCTGATTCACGCCGCTACTAAGTTCCAACTATTTTCCTGTCCATTACTCAGATTACCTATTTTAGAAAATAGCTAATAATCAAACACATTTTCTAGTAATATGAGGTACGTCATTGCATTAATTATTAACGAATTGTGAATGGAAGGGTGTCCCGCTCATTTCAGGAACGTTAACAATGCTTGAGGGCGGGCGGCTCAAAGCCCGAAAGTGAAAGATGCGCGGGCGCGAGGTGGGGGCAAAGAGTAAGGGGGGCGCCAAGCGGCGAGCGGGTTCGCACGCCAGCGTTAGCGAGCGGAGTGCACCGCGCCGCAGCCTCACGCAAACAAAACTTTAGTTACTAACCTACTTCCGTACGAGCGCGAACCGTGACGCGACTCCCGCTACGCTCCACGCTTGTGCCGTGTATGTATGTGTGATGGACTATTTTACTGAACTGATAATGATACAACTCAGATGAATGGATAGAAATACTGTTCTGAGAAAACCGGCGAGTTCGAACATGTATTACGGTGAGATGTTTTACGGTACATAACAGCTTCTGTTTTGTTTGTACGGCGGTATGCAGCTCTCTTTTTACTTTTTACGATTTTTTTAACGATCACGCACATATCCCAAACACATTACATATTGAAGGCTTAATATTTCATTATATTACATAAATATTTTTGCAACAAAAAATAGAAATACGAGATAGAGCATTTCTGTATTTTTTTATATAAATAAATATATTACGTATATATATAATAGTTGACTAGTTAGCGTATTATTTTACTTTTACACTGTAAAGACAAATAACAGAGATTAAATAGTAAGAAAAATATTTTAAGAAAAACACCCCTAATGAGTCCATAAATTTGATTAAATTTCATATTTAGGATCAAAATATTGTATATAAAAATAAAAAAAATATATGTTACTTATTATTTGTGTTATCTTAAATAATTGAATAACCGCAGTAATTTAACAAATAGGTGCGAGCCGCCATATTGGTTTCGCTACGAATAGTTGACAATATCGCCACCTATCGGTATATCGTAACATCAATACAATAGATTTTATTCAATATATCACTGAGAAGCGAGTTTTATTACTCAAATGTACTACGATAACTATACTGTCTACCAAAAAGAAAGATAAACATTCCTGTTGATTCACTTTCCTAATAGAAAATAATTCAATATCTTCTATTCTAACACCATAAATTGTATGGATAATTGATTTGACCACCACTTATCAAGCGTAGTGTTGTATTAAGCGGAATACTGCACTTTATATAATAACATCATGGAACATTTCCTTTTTCATGAAATCCTTTCTTTACAATAGTAAGTAATAGGATTAAAAACAATTATGTTTAGAACATCAGTACTTAATTTTAATAAAGACTTTACAAAATTATATTATATTTATAACATCATAGCCCGTAGCAAGTGCTACGAAAGCTACGTTGTAGACACTTTCTGAACATCAAGTTAATCGGCATAGCTACTTTTACAATCTACACTCTCAAAATGTTGGCTAGATATGTGTTAATGTGGTAAACATGTACCGCACATACACACATGTTTAATTTATGAGTGTTTGTGTAAATTTTACGAAAACGCACACAGACGTGTTAGTTCTCGATTGAAAACTAGGTCGGTTCAGTGACCTATATGTTTATCTAATGATTGTAGCGGAGTAATGCCTTATCATATCAATGTTCGCGTTTTAGTTTAGGTTATCTGCCGGGCAACCTGTCTATTGCACTATTCTTTCAGATAACATCAATGTAAACAAGTTCCATTTCCGTATGTAACTTTACATTACTTTAAGCCATTGGTATTTTACTTTGATCCGAAAATGTTTACTTTTCAAATCATACAAAATTAAAAATGTCTATGATATTTTTAATACTAAAGATTATTCGATTTGTTAAAATGTCTAATGATTGCATGTTAATATAAATTTGATAATGTTTTGAACAATTTTTTGAAATCTAATATTGCTTTACTCATATCACCTGTCAATGTACAATGTATTATGTATTTCTTTACTAAGTTTGTTGATTACCTATACGATTATTATTTGTTGTAAAATGCAAAGAAAAATAATCATGTCAATTTTGAATTCCAGTAAATGATTAATAAAAAGTAAAAGTAGTCGATTAACCCCGATCTCACTTGGTTCAAAATCTCGTCAGATATAAAGTGTATTAAAGTATCGCAATCACGTCCCCTTATCTGCACTTTCTCTTTAAATCCCACAATTAGGACAAAGTTGATGCTCTTACGGATAAGATCGCGGACAGTATGAATGATGAGAGACATTTGAAATAAATAGTTTTCTATATGATTTATATAACGTATTCCTAGTATTTTTTTCGGTCTAAGTGTGAAAAACGTTTCTTGTATTCTTATTAATTCGGAATAAATTTCCGGCGAAATAAAAATTATTTCGAGATGGTTTAGCACCATTATCTTCAAAATGTACGAAATCACAGTTCGGAGATATATCTGCAGAAGATACCTAACCGCTAGAAAAAGAAATATAAAAATTAAAAAAAAAATCTGAAATCGATGTAGTGGATTACTAATGCCAGTCACTCGCCACTCGCAAGTCAAAACCATAATCTTTTCCCCGTATTTTAAATTAAATAAAGTAGTGATAATATAGTACTAAGAAGGAGAAATCTTGGACTAATTGACTAAACGTACGACTCAACCCTCATGTGCGGTCAAATCAGTATACCTACTATTTTTTTATTACATGAGCAATTAACACTTACTCGATCGGCAAAGCAATCTTCGTTTGATCAAAGAAACAGATTCTATCTGAGTCTAAAATCGCTTTAGGATTCAAGCGCTACTGGGTTAAGTTGAGTAATAAACTCGGGTATATGGTAATCGTTTAAAATGGACGGTAAGCATAAATATGTCCATTCACATTTAATTAATAGTAAATATGCTTGATTTATGTTTTGCAGATAGTCTTTCTTTTAAATATGAATTACTTTTTTCTGTAAACAATTAAAATAAATTTATAAAGCGCATAGAAAGTTAAATGTGTGTGTGTTGTAATTCTTATTTATCTCATTTGGAAGGCGTATTATTGTGTCTTTGCCAAGGTCAGTGAAAGTTAGAAAGGATATGCAAAGCGAAAATGTACTGAGCCCAAAATCATTTCAATTTCATCAAACTGTTTAAATTTAGGATAATAAATATTTTATTATATTAATTATGTGTTTATCATTATAAATAATTTCGATTTCAAAATTAGCCTATATTTTTGTTCTTGCTTTAAAATATTCGTAACGTAAACATTTATTTTAAGCTATCGACACTATTCTTCGCATATATATGTTTTGCAAGTTTATATTCATTCTCTTGTACTTTAAGTTATACCAATTTTCATGTAATTTGGGAACAAGATTCAATCATAATTAGGACCCAGTGTTTGTATTGTTTTACCTTCAAATGTACGAAGTATTAGCCCTTCATTTTTGTTAGATACCTAAACGAAGGTCGACGCAAACTTTATATTTGACATCTGACTCTATCTTACTTGTAATTTAGGTGTATGAGTGAGCAGGATAGATGTTAGTACTTCGAGAGGTCACGCTGCACGTAGATGCGTCAACGCACGCCAGCAAGGTAATGTATTGTCGCTAGGAATGTATTATTGAAATAGTGCTAGATGCGTAATAGAATTTAAAAATTCATCATATGTAACGGATACGTATATGAAACTGTACTTTTATCAAGTGAATGTAAAGTGCAGGTGATTTTCCACTACTATCCAATATATACTTTATTCATAAAAACAAAAACAGTGATACTATTTAAACTTAAGTGCTCAAATATCTCAACTATCTCACAAATTGTGTTGATGAAATGGTCAGTGCAATAAATATTATACATAATATAAAGCTAACATATATTTTTCAATAAGGGGGTGAATTTTTATGTTGCTTTATGTTGCTTGCGAATATTTAATTCGTACAGTAAAAGTTATGTTATGTTACCTTGATTATAAATTGTGTCTTTTGGATTGGTATCTTAGTACGTATTCATATAAATTTGCTAATTTCAAAAGTACTTTAAACCTTTACATATTGTAAGCAGAAACTTCGAACATTACTTCGGACATGGAGTACTTTCCCAATAGACTATTACAAGTCGCGTAAACTGACGTGCGAATGTTGCATAACGCTGCATTGTATTTGACTGTACTCTGTACAGTCGGGATGACTGCCCTAGATTCAAGATTGAAACCGACAATGCAAGTACATTCACGCACACAACTCGTCACGGTTCGTAAATAGTTCATAATATCGCCAACATAGTCTATTATCGCTCCCACACGATAACGCTAGTAAAAGTAGAAACTCCAATTTGAATACTAAGTAAACTTATATTTTAAATAGCACGTTTCCGTTCGTGTTTCTATTTTATGGGTGTAGTATGTAGGCCATTGTAGAGTCTGAATATTTCACTCTAATCTTGGCATTTATACACAAGCAGTACCATGTTCAGTTACTCACACTGCGCGGTTTTAATTCCGTAGATTCGTAGTAAGGGTAAAATTCAAACGCAAATTTTATCGTGAACTTTGGCTTCCATATATCAAAATACCATTCGTTTTAATATACGTGATATACTTAGCGTCAAGCCTACACACTAAAATCTCACTTTATCTTTGAATACGATTGAATCCAAAATGTTTAATGTAAATAAGAAGATATTTTGTTGACCTCTTAAAAGGAATTTACCTTACTTTAATCCTTGGTTAGGCTTATTTAAAAATAAATATTATATTGATTTTTTATATTAATATATACATATTATTAACCATAATAAAATATTTCTTATTTATCACTATAGATTTTAATTACTATTGAATAGCATAAGAACACATGTAATCAAGTGCTGTCAAGAAATTAAGGTCAATGATAGTAAAGTCATAAAATTGACTCACCAATTCGCGTACCATATGTAGGAATGTTTCTGCGAAGCTCAGAACGGAACATGTCGCATATTTTGTTTCTTAAAAATATCTTAAAATACACACGAACTGTTATTCATACTTATTCAATTTCAAGACAAGCTAAAATATATGAAATTATATTCTGAAACAACTCACAAAACAGGACTAAATATAAAAAAAAAATAAAGGAATGCCTCGTTGAAATAAAGTTGTATTCGCGGAGTACTAAAATACAAACAAATTTTTCGATTTATTTATTTTAAATTAAAACTTTAGGACAATATAAGTCCATAGCTGTTGAATTTTTTTACATAAAAGCTTTGTTAGAAATCAAATGTGAAAACTTACTGTACGAGGATATTTCAAGAAGTTAAATAACTTCAATAAACTTATTAGATACACGAGATATTAGTGACGCAAGAGTAACAGTCGCGTGTTTAAATAAAAACTTTTTGTCCCAGATTATCAACAAATAAATTAATGATAATACATAATTCAGTTAAAACACTAGAAGAATCTATAAAGATCTTAAATTAAATTTATTTGCCAATGAATTTCCCACGCAGGGCTTGAGCGTACCGACCTTGCATCTGAACCTTAGTGACAATGATGTAGGAGTCACGGACTTATGCTACCTCGCGTTTTCCTCTAGATAAAACGGATTTATACTTAGTATGATTTTCATTGAATCATTATTCCGCACTGAAAGAGTTAGCTTCTCTGACTTAGTGGGCCAAGCTTAGTACATTTTATACGGAATCTGGAGAAATTATAAATATTTCGGGTTCGTATAAATGTACCTAAATAGTTAGTGAATCAAGCACAATAAAATGTCGAACCGATACCTTATTAATTATATGGAGTATGAAAGTAATTCGATAACAAGTTTACACATTTTAATAAGTATCTCTTCAGCATAGAATTGTAAATTTAAGATTTGATTCCGTAATGCAATAATAGATGGCGTTATAAACAGTATTAGTTGTATACACTGTTTATAGCTTAATAATATTATCTACTAAATAATTTTTATTTGGATACGTATTTAATAGAGGATATTGCTTTTGTGTTAACTTTACAAACAAACTTTTCAAACTCTCCTTGAACTTTTTTAACGCAGTGGAAATTACGCGCTTTCAGCGTATGGCTTTTCAAATAAATTTTGTGATCTGTTTATTAAATAATTTCTATCTAAAAATGTGTCTATCGTATGGAAAGTGAACGCATATTAATAGATGACCTTTCAATGCGTCAGCCAAACTTGCATGATGTAACAAACCTATAACATCTATGTGTGCGCATCGAAAGAGAAAGTGGTATAGCTTGACCAGTGCCGTGACTCGTGACTTCATCTATCGATGAAGTAGGGTTAAGTTAGATAAAAATTTCTTGTTATTTTCTCTTTTTAAAAATTTTAATAAATGATTATCACTCAATATTTTTAACAAATTTTATATTTTACAGACTTTATTAAGATTTCGTAAACTGTGTATAATGGAGAGACACTTTTGTGTAAGGGTATTTAATGTGCGTGAAATATAAATGATTCTAAGATCTCACACGTTAATATATCTAATAAAAAATTTGTCGATAACATAACACGTCACTCGTATTGAATAAGACAGGTCCTACGGGATTTACCGTAAAGCTTTAAGTGACGTCACGATCTACACCCGATACCGTTGCATCGTCTGCGCTTGCGCATGCTAGACCGTACTCTCACTTTCTTTTACTCTTTTTACTTTTCGATCTATTGAACGGGACTGAACTTAATGGTATACTTTCGTTTATAATTTAACGAAGTATTTGATTAAGACAGTACTGTACTATTAAGGATTGAAAATATTTCCAACTAGCTATATCAAAGGATTAATAAGGTCAATTTTTTACCTAAAATACTGTCTGCAGTAATTAATATTTGTAATGTTAAACTTTAATTATTAATGAAGTTAAGCAATTATAATATTTATTTATGATAGAGATTATTGAGAGTATTCCGATTAAGACAAATACTATTTACATCAGTGATGATAAACGCAACGCAATGTACATCACAGTAATTGACATATCTATTGAAAGAGCTATGTAAGATGGTGACTCTTAAGAAATCGCGTATGAAAACACTTGTAATACAAATTTGACGGCCCTTTACCATAATCGATAAATGTTAATTCAAAGATAAAGTCTTAAAGATCTTAAATGCTTAACTAAACCTTGACCACGACTGACATTAAAATCGTACGCCTTTCACGCCTCAAGTGGCCGTTGTATAACTGACTTTCCATTTTCTTTGGTATATCTACTACTTATACAAATATAGAGAGCTCTTCGAAATAACGAAATAAAAATAAAAAAACGTTTTACTTTTAAACTTTTTCAAAATAATCTTTACAATATTTAATAATTTCCAAAATTAGGCTATCAAAAGAAACATGATAACAGTAATTTTGTTGGCTGTTGTCTGTGTTTGCTGTGCATATAGAACTGTAAAAGATATACCTATTGGAAAAGCGGTGATTCCAGAAATTATGAAATTCAGTATGAGTACAAAAATATTTCGCCATACATTCGTGGCCGACACTGTTAAGGTCGATGTGTGGCAATTTTCCCATTTCGAAGAGAAGCAAAACCTTGACCTAGGTGTTAAATTTCATTTCGTCATTTACATATAATTTACGGACTTAAAAAATCGTTATATTAATTATTCAACTTCAGATTTTCTTACCAAAAGTACTTGTAATGTTAAAAAGATTGATCGTCTATTTCTGAAGTACATTTTAGTTTTAGTAGATTTTTTATTTACTGTGAACATAGTAAAATAGCGATTAATTGTATTTTGTGTTGATTTTTTCAAGTTTGCAAATGGTGAAAAAGAGTACAAACATTACAATTCTTCCGAAAATGTAATAAATACATATCTTTATATATGTATGTGTTAGGCAAAAATCAATCGAAAAATTCCATCAGCCCCATACGCCGACTCTAGGTCGGTAGAGGGGCGCCCGCGCAGGTTGCGCCACTCTTTACGCAACAAGGCCGTTCACCCCGGAAGGCATTTTCCTTAGTTTCTTTAATGTGTTACTGTGGCATCGCGTGATCGCATGTTCGTTGCTAACACCCTCTCAGCTGACTAACCCAATTATCCCAATATATATTTGAACAACTGCTGATGAAGACTAGATATTTATTTTAATATAATACACACATGTTGAGGTTTAAAATATTACTATAATCTATGGATATAGAATTTGGCATGTAGCATAGTAAAAAAATTTTTTTTTCAAGAGTGCCAGAGTAAAAATAAACTAATTAACATAAGTTTATGAATAATCGTGAGAGATAAAATTCAGTTAACCTCTAATACATTTTTGTAGTATATCCATAGAAAGATATATGTATATGTCTTTCCTGTATTTTGTGAAGTTGCATGCCAACAGAATGACCGGGTTAATCGCTTACTTAAAAATGCTACACTTGATACAAATCACGAACAATGTATGTATCTAGTTCGCAAGTGGATTTACAGTGCACCTAATTAAATAATAAAATATTTCCTTATAATAAATGATATCAATAAAAATTTCAAACCTTTTAAAATTTACATTAAATGAATTCTTTAAAGTGTAGCATTTCTTTAAAGTCTATCTAATTTTGAAGATTTCCAAAAATGTTACAATCTCTTTAAAATTGGATAAGATTTTCAATTAGACATTTATTTAATAACTCTGAACGTGAACTTTTCACTAGAGTTATTAAATAAATGTCTAATCACTGTACAGGAAATAAATTTATAAAGACTTTCTGAATCAATCGATACACTGAAGCAGTGCATCTTTTTTACGTAATCTTTGTCGTATGGTTTTCCTGTTTATGTTACCCAATTGTTAAATACCAAAAACTTTAAATATATATTATATATGTCAAAAAAAAGATCCAGTGATTTGTACGAATTTCGTAAACTTATATGCTAATCAAAATGCTTTTATGAATGTAAAAGATAAAAAGTATTCATGTAAGAAACTACTTTTATATTACTTTAATTGAAAAATGTATTTTGGAATCAACTTTGGACAAAGTTATTTTTTAACACCACTTTAAAAAATTGTCCTAAATAAACAAGGGTAAAGACCTTTGCGTAACTCATATTACGTGGCCCAGTGAGAGGCAATGTCAGCTTCACCGTACTGTTATGATAAGTTAGCAGAATTCATTGTTTTCTTATTCAAATGTATATTTCGCAGCCAACTTAATTAGCCGTTCAATTAACAGCCAAGCCGTTTAACTAGCGGCCTGAAAGATGTTGATTAAACAGCTAGGCAAATGACTTGGATCGATCACGTTTCATTACTTGCCTAGGCTTGTGACTGTTAATTTAAATTTAATTCTACTTTTTGCTACTCTCAAACTTGAAACGTAACTCTTCAAACTGTCAATATGGCAAACCACAACTTTGATGGTGTTTTCCAAAACTTCATGAAAAACATCAACCACAATGGAGAGTGTAGTGACAATAATAATGTGAATTTGACTTAAGCAATTTAATTTTAAAAGTAATATTTTTTATGTCATATGTTTATCTTTTTTATTTCTGCCAAATAGTGACTCTATCGTACGAATGGCTTTATTAAATGTTGTAACAAACGATACGCCTGTATATCTTTTAGGCCGTTAGCTAAACGGCGCCGTTTAGTTAAAAGGCTAGGCTGTTAATTAAACGCCTAATTAAGCTAGTTGGCTGTGACATATATTCTATGTATATCTTGAAATAAATTAATAATAATAAATAAAAATAAATAAATTTCCTACGAAAATAAATCTTGGCATATCTTACTGTCAAATGTTATAATATCATATATATAATAAAATACCTGTAAAGGAATAGTTTAGCAATCTCTGACATTTAGTAAAACAAATGAATAACGTTACACTACTACGAAACAAACAACAATAACCTAAGACAACACTGATAATTCTGAATCTCAAGGTTTAGTGTCTCAATTAAAATAAACCTTTTGTTTCGATGGTGAACATGTAACCAAAAAAGGTCGTTGACCAGCCTCGAGGTTTCTACAACTCCTTGATAACTGATAACAGTCTTTACCCATAATGTTGCCAGAATAAAGCCAATGTTATTCGGAGTGAATACGACTTAAATTAAGATTCGCACCCACTCGTCATACGGCCTTCTATTTAAATATTCGCTACAATACATTTTCTACTATTTCGGATGGGTTTTCGCAATTTGAACTTAAGTACAAAGTATCAAGACTTAGAACTATGTTTGATATTTTACGATATTTTCGAAATTATCAAGTAAATGTAAGGTGTTTATCGGCGAGTTCTTGACAGCGAAAAAGTGAAAACAGTGGTGGTGGATGAGTTGTGAAACCGGGTGACGCAGGCGATGTCGGCGCTGCCCGAAGGCACGCGGCGCGTACACAATGCTACCATTATGTAACGCCGTGTACACAATCACGTACGTGTTACTAGATTGGTTCTATTACTATTTTACAAATATTGCTTTTATTGTTAGATCTGCTATATAATATAAGTAAAAACAAAAATAGATGCAGATCTGACGGTTTTCATGTCATTGATATGTTTGATCCAGCACAACATATTGTCGTATTTTCAATCTTAGTCCCCTAGTACACTAACCCCCTTATAAAAGTAATGACAACCTCAAATAGCTTTTGAATGTTGTGTCCTTTCCACTGTTGTGTCGATTCGGAAACAAACAATACGATAAAACATTATTTAACTACGAAAAATATCTGAATCAAATGGAACAAGCAATATAAAGTAGAAAATACTACAATATCTATGATATTGATATACAAATTTAAAGAAACTCTAATCAAAAGGTTTTTTAATTTATATTAATGTAATTTTTTTGCCTTCAATAAAAGAGGTTATATATCTAACTGCGTGTTTGTTTATTTTTATATTAATAAGTCTTGGTTTGGAGTGAAGTTCGGAGATGAAGTTCCCTACTTCATGTAATAAACTCTCTATAAATACTTAACTAAATGTATAAATCTAATTTGCAAGTACAATAACCAATACCTCCAACTTTCTAATGATACAATCTCCGTTGACAGTTTAGGCATGCATTTAATTGTTACTTGGTTACCGCTAAACTGATTGAACAATAAAGGCGCTTGTGTCAATGACATGACAACTATTGTTTAAATGTACTACTTTCAAATTTTGCGTTCGAACCTTAAGTAATTATACAATTGTTTATTATGGTTGATTCATAAAGGCAGTGGCTAAACCACAAGGATGCGAACTTGCAGCTTTGGCAGTTGATTAAAATTTTAATCTCAGAATATTTTATAAAATAAGATATTTTGGAAATTCTCGCGGATGGACCGATATATACGAAAGAACATTATTCAGCAAGAATTCTGAAAATTGATTCAAATTTGTATATTCGTGAGCTTATATTATATTATTTCGGTGGTTATTTGTTTTGAAAATTATTACAAATATTTAAACTGTTTTAAGCTTATTACTTAATTTATTAGAATTTCAACCAATGTTAGTAACTTAAGCGTGCGAGTCTAAACCCCTTAGTTCACGCGTTCGGTCCTCCAATGGATTTTTCTTTTTCGAGCCCTTGTGCGCTTGTGCGATAAATTAAAATATCGTAAGTAATCCTGCTTATCTTACATAAAAGTTGATATGTACAGATATTTGACCTATGTGCCGTGTACCCTTTATGGGTTGCAGCATTTGTAAGTTTAAAGTAACGACTGGGTATTATTAATGTGCCTGTATCAAAATTAAAGGGACATCAACCCATGAATATGTAAGTTCCAAATATCGCCGATAAAAGTGTGAATGACCTCACTCAGTTAACAGTGAGGAAAATTGCACTAATGACTGTTTTGTTTCTATATATCTTGAATTTTATCACTATGTTTTTTTAAGTAAAAATAATCCTTGTCGGGACCCACTCTGTTACTATAAAACATGAATTCATATGTTTGTGTGTTCCAAAGCTAAAGGCTTCTATTGTTAAGTTTGAATAGAAGAGTAGTGCCAATTATTGTGATCTAATTTCTTTCCTATACAGTTTTATCATAAACTTTGCGAGTCTCTCATGTTCTGTTTACAGTCACAGAAAGCCGCTTATTTTGCATATATATTATGTTAAAAATTTATAGGAAATACAATGCCACCTCAATTTTTGCCTCTAATTTTTTTTTAAATTGGAGTTAATTTTAATTTCTATTCTTAATATAATAAAGTAGCCGACTAGCCTAGGAATAAAACAACTATATTGTTTTTGTCGTAGAAGATAAAGAGCAGTTATCACTTAAATTTAAGAGGGTATATTACGAGTCACCTAATAGAAACTCATTGCAACCTTATAAATTATGTTTTGTACGATAATTATCAACAAACCTCTTAGTTTTCTGAATGAAATAACAACTCATAAACTCCGAATATAATAATTTTAAATATAGGAGGCTATTTATCAGCAGGTGGATACAATAGCCCACTAATAAACAAACATTTTAATCTTGTCTATCGGATATGCGTCACTTATCAAACCCTAGGTTTAATAACATTGCAAATCTCATAAGATTAAATTCGCCAGTTAGGTCAATCACCTTTACAAAGATCTTTAGATCTAAGAATCTAGGCGTACAAGAGATAAGATCTTATCAAGTCAATACCTGATGATAACATTTAGTTTTTCACTTACCAAAAATGTCTTGTTTTTTTAATAGAAATTTGAACAATTTTGTTCACAGTTCTATTATATTGTTTAGTTTAAAAAAAGTACGAGTAGGTACTACCACTGTACTACTTACCTATATATATACATAGTTATATGAAAAACACACACAGTTCCCTGAGTGTCGAAATTCAACACTGATTTTGATTTCATCGTTATTGATGTCGCCTTTCCTGTTTTTTGAATAAAAATGGGTTACCTCGAGTTCGCTTTCACCTCTTTTTAGTGCATATTTTGCGTCACTTTGGGTATTTTGTACAAGAGGATAGTTAACCCAGTTTCACACTACCAGCTAAATATATATTTGACTACCTGACTATGCGCATACGACGACAAAGATATGTAGATAAACCTTGGACATTTTTAAAAATAAATGTGTTTTGCAATTTCATTCTCAATATTTTATTAGTTAAGGGATATAATAAGAAAGGTGAAAAAATACAATTAATTAATTTAGACTTAATATACACTATATATAAAAAAATGCAACTGTTAATTAGGTATGACTCAACTTTTGAAGACTTTATATTGTAAAATATCTTTAATTACAATACTTTGAATAGCTTCCTATCTGTTTAATACAAATTATTCATTGTTAATACAATGAATCAGTAATCTAGATATTTTCAAATAGAGGCCGATGCGAATGAACTCTATTTTAATGTAATACAACACTAAACTGTGCCATCGCCCGTCTAACCTTTTGGACAAAAACTAATGGCTAATGTAGGTTAAATGAGTGCTTATTTTTTTACAAGTTTAAATTTGCATTGCCGTAATTGATGCGTTTATATGATTTTCGTTAATTATTTCTTATAATAGTTACATTTATCAATCTGTACCTGGGATTATTGTAATAAACGCCCAAATAAAGTTAGCAGATGCTCATATAAAGTGATGCCATTACAGCGTGTGCGCACGCTGCTGACCTACTTAACGGTGTTATTGAGAAGTTCCCCCATCGCAGGAACCGCACATGCCTTGCCACGCCGTAACATATTGGTTACTCACATCAAAGTCAACCTAACACTGAAATTCTACTGCACATCTAACGAAATCCCTTGTCGAGTTCATCGACCCCGCTATCGAAATCGCACACTCACACGCGCGTCCTCGACCAAGATAAAAAAATGAAACAAAAAACGCCTCGCGTAACGGTGAATGAATTCAAGACAGAGATAACTATATTTCGGTGGTGAGCACTTCAGTCATAAGGTCGACTACGAAAAACACTAGCTCAATTTTTACAGTACGTAATTACAGAGGTGACGGTGTGTGCGTGAGCGCCGAGAGCGACGCCCGCGTCTGCCGAAACGGAGCCGGAATATTTAGGTGAAAGTGTTTCGAATTTCGACATGACGACATTTGCGCGCAGTCGTTATCGTGGTTTTGCCGAATCTAGAGGTTGAGAGAGCGCGCATGCTGACGCTATCAATCTTCACTTGTGTTATCCCCGTGTCTTTCTTCGCAGGAACGTGCATAGTGCTGCGTTAAAAAACTATGCTGATAGTTGGTGTTTCTTTTAGAAGACGTAAATTGAAAAGGTGATCGGTGATTAGAAAACGTTGAACTTTGTGTTATGTGCATTTTGCCGTGCTAAGCAAGCTGTCGGCTGGCGAAAAGCTGGGGCCCGAGGCGTTAGACGCCTCCGCACACGCAACTCAACTGCAGACGATGACCTCTACAATGGGTAATTCATATATATATTTTTAAATATGATTTCATTTAAAATCTTATATTTAAAAAATTTAAAAATATATCTTGCAGATCCAGAAAATTTCCCTAGTTTCGTAGCTCGTAGCAAGTGCTACGCGCTACGCGGTGTTTCGTTTGCATTAATAGTCGCAATATATTTTAAAAAATGCAATGTCAACGATGTGAATGTTTCGTAATCACAAATATAGAAACACACGATCATAAATTATTGTTATAAATTATTTGAATTCAATTTTATCTTACTATTGCTAAAATTCAAACTAATAGGAAACATAAAAATAACTCTTAAATTTGTGCAAGTTTGTTTAAACATACATTTTAATTGAATGCATTTTAATATAGTGTATTTTAAAATAATATACCATATTCGAACCTATGGTCACAATTTTATAATAAAAATGTCAGGCAATCGATATAAATATATATTGCAATTTTATTACTACCAGAATAAGTATTGTCTATTTGGAAATAACAATCGGTGGATTGCGAAACAACGACACGTTTTGGGTTCGCCATGACATTCTCAAATCGTCTCATGGATCACGAACACGAAAATTATTTTAACGGAATATGAAATGGAGTAGAGTGAGTCAAAAAAGACTATTGTTTAAAAAAAATACATTTATTAATAATTTAAAACTATGTTGCTTTAATGAAAACCAAGTATGTATTTTGTAAGAACTGCATAAACATTTGGCAAACAAAAACAAACAAAGGACTTTTACTTTAAAACAATATGGCTGACCTATGTCTATACTCTATGATTTGTTAAAGTCAATGACCTCTTGGTTTTGTCGCTGCCAAAATGCGTTTTTTACGCTCACTTTCCAATGAGGTGAAAGCGAAAAGGTATAATGTCACTTCCTTTCAAAACAGTATAGTGGGAGGATGCCTGTTCAGATAATAATAGTTCTGTTAACAACCATAATGTTCATTGTTAAATTTGAGAATTCGTGACTGTTTCAGTTATTTTGCTTACATGTTTGATAATTATGAGAGCTTTTATAAATATATTTGTTGTCATTAGAACATTTCCATTTATTAGAAGAATATTCAAATTATGTAGACAGACAATTTCGTTTACCAGGAATACTTACTATTAATTTTATAAATAACCTTTTTCGAATTTTTTCT
The DNA here is from genome assembly GCA_963693345.1 of Pieris melete. Taxonomy (NCBI): domain Eukaryota; kingdom Metazoa; phylum Arthropoda; class Insecta; order Lepidoptera; family Pieridae; genus Pieris; species Pieris melete. The sequence continues at coordinate 1,762,503 of CAVNZK010000002.1, read as the reverse complement.
AGTCTATTCTGTCCTTATAAAATAGAGAATAAGATTTAGTCTCATAGAAATATTCATTAAACTCTGTCACAATAATATATATATCTCACAAAGTAAGAGCATTATTTATTAAGAAGTTTTTTAAATAATTATCATACAGGAAGTACAAAATCGGAAGTAACTAGAGGTTTCAAAATGGAACGATTGATCAATTTAATCGTGCGCAGCTGAATGTCAAGGTGCGCACGAAGGCTATCTAAATCCTGATCAGGATATCATAAATCGAACTTCTGGAAACATGTAAGAAAACTATATAAAAGCCTTTCAATATTTATTAAATTTCTTTAAAATACGTAACGTTATGCAGTCTCCGGTTAAATAAATAAATATTACGTTATAGGTTAAAATGAATCTACTCTCGTGTTTTGAAAGTGATTAAATATCACCCAATGAAACCCAGCTAAAGTATTAAATTGTCACCGAAACAAGTCGGCCTCGCACCGGCAGTGACATTGTAGCCGGAACTGTTTATTCTTCCGACTTCCAATGACCGCTAAGATGAACTTCATGCAATGAATTTATATTACCTTCAAGCAGAGCATATGAAATATTATTAAGACAGAAACTTGGTGGGTAACTAACAGATACTTACGTCAATCGATTTATAGAATAATTATGTGCTGTAACTAGTTACATGTCCATGGCCTTTTTGGTAGCAAGTGGTGCTTATAAATGTGTTTATAGTGGGTTCAAATTCCTGTGCAAAGTTGAAAGGCTGAGAAATTAGAGTAAAATAGACAGAGGAATGAGTGCTCTATGATTCTTAGAAAAAAAAATACTAATTAACGACTTTTATTAGACTAAAATATTTTGCTACTTTATGTGCGTGACTAAATGTCCAAACAAACCGAATTAGTCCACCCGAAAACTTTGACCCCACTTGAAAAGGTCATTACTCGTTTAACCGGTATAAAATTTTATTATTACATTTAACGTTCAATGGCGTATGATCTATTTTTACTTACAAATAAATGATTGATCTATAAAACATCTTAAAACGGCTGAAATTCCTTTCTTGCCATTATTAAAAATCATAATTTTAAAAAAGGAACATGGTCGATTGCTTACTGGATTGCTATATTTCTGAATATTTATGGAAGATAAAGAAAATTGGTAATTAATTAATGTTAATTTAGCCATATTATAAATAATTATATCGAGATCAAAAGTTCTTATGTTTACATATTTCCTGTCTTTTAAAAATACTATGTAAAATATTTAGCATAGCCGTTTCCTTTTGAGTTGCGGAAGTTTAAACCGACCTTAAACAAAACTTATGTGGAAGTCCCGACGCACTACACAGACATTTTATTTGCTTCATTAACGCGACACTATCAAGGTCTTTAACACGAATTTGTAATTGATAATACGCGAGCCAAAAAATTTTACACGTCTGAGTTACGTTATTTATAAAAAGAAAATTTGAAAATACGATCAACCGACGTCTATTATAAAACATCTTAGAATAAATGTAAGAAATGAAATGTCCTTCAAACATTTCTAAATAAGGTTTATTTAAGTGTTTAATTTGAACATCGTTTAAAAACTTAAAAGAACCACAAAAATATCATTCACTAAAACAAATCAAGTTGATGTTTCGTCATTTTCTACGTATGTTATATAAAATGTTCTAGTAAACATTAAGATATGAAATTTTTATCATTTTCTCTTCACGGCAGAATTATCTATGATCGTAAAAGTATGACGAAAGTGGTTTCTTATTGATCAACGTAAGAGCCTTTCTACGTACACTATTTCGACTGCGTCAGTTATGACGGTATTACAACGTATATTGGTGCTAGTACTTTTAAGGCAGTGACACACTGTACACTTCTCTAGAGATATTTAAATAAAAAACCTTGAAATCAGTGTTTTATGTAATTAATTTAGTTTACAATATGTTTTCAACTTCTCTATAATATTGCGTAAATTAAACTTGTTGATCTTGCATTTTAAAATATTCCGAATGCTTATTTAAAACTTGTTGAAATGCGACGGAGAATTGGAAATACGCGACATATTAAAAATGTCGTTCTTTAATGAATTTTTAGGTATACCAGCTGAAATAATTTGGTAATTAAATTGAATATTCATATAGTGATTCAAGTTCATGACATATGCCAATGTCAAGGACCTTAAATAATGTACACTTATGCACATTGCTATTTAAGTTATGACGTTACTCACAAGTCTATATATGTTAACTGTCATGATGACGTAAGTTCATACATACATTGAATTGTGTACCTACACGATTCTTTACGCGTCGATTTACAACGTATGCGATTATTGATTACTACTCTAAGTATGCATGTGATATATTATGTAGGGATTAACACATGCTGTATAAAACAATATGCTTACTGCGTTGTATTTAATTTGAACGTACGATTTTGCTGTATTGCAATTTGTCCTTCGTCAATCGATGTTTAGATTATTACTGTTAGTTGACATATTCATGTTTACATTATAATTTTAGTACGGAGTTTTTTTCCTATAAATAGGATATAATGACAAAAAAAAATATCTATAATACATTGAATAAGATATAAAACTATATTTTTTTGTTAACAGGAATAATGACACTCAGCCGCGGCCCGTGTGACCTCGACAACATGAGTCTGTTCCAAGACCTCAAATTGAAGAGGCGGAAAGTTGACTCCCGATGTAGTAGCGATGGTGAGTAGCATATAATGAATTTTCTATAATAACCGGCCAGTGAATCATTCAATAATGCGACTCATTTTTAAAGCCGATTCAAAACAGCCAATCAGCCGTCAGCCAATAACCGTTTCTGTAACATATATTTTTGAGAGCCTTCATAAAATGATATAGAACTATATTTATATCGAAGACACATTCAATTTTGCATTGTAAAAGTAAAGTTCCAGTAAATATTTCGTAGCAATGCTACGTGCTACGAAAGCTCTTTGTACCTACGAAGAGCCGCACATTTATAAGATTGCAAGTGTTAAATTTTTAAAAATCTTAATATTAGTCGTGTATCAATCAAAATATGTAATAAAGTCCGTTAAATATCCATTAAAACAAAAGCGTTTTGAACTAATCCAAATTCTTAATCGTATTTTTTATAAAATGTATGCCTGTAATTGTACATACCGTCTCTCTATCAATGTCACATTCGAGCAATAGAATCACATTAATCAGTGGAAGGTCAGGAACGAATTGTATTGTTATTCCAAAGATCTCTCGCAGCAAACCGTACTCCGCTCACGATTCTCTTGTCACTTTCGAATGCGCTCTGTACAGTAATTTCGTTTTCATTTCAACGTGATTCAATTGCGATTATAATGCTTACGTTTTAAAGCGTTTTAAATTGCATTGCATACAGAAATAAAATCAAATTACAGGGCAATCTCCCCGACAATAACACTTTTGCAAAAGTATTTAAATTAATTCATTGACAGTTAATGAGTACCATAATTTAGTAATATAATCATTATAATATAGTAAATATATAGTGTTAAAGATAGAATTTACTATTGTCATTAATTTTTTAAACCTTAGTTGCTGAAGTGATGTTATAATTTCATTTTTCTTTTTTATATGTATTTTTAATACCATATCTATATAAAATTTTAATAAAACGTTCACAACATTAGTTTCAATGGCTCTTACTACAAAAACTTTCAAAATGCGTTTCAAGTATAAAATAGTTTTTATAAGTTTATACGAGTGTGAATATAAAAAGCTAAAAAATTTGGATCGCTAAAATGTATATATATTATAATCTTAATTTATTATTATTGTATAAATAACCGGTTTAAACTAGGAAATGCGATAACTATTAAAATTTACAAGGATAAGTCAATGTCATGTTATTTGCGTTTGTTTTATAGGATGAATAAAGACAAATATTTTGTTTTTATTAGTCTCAATAACAAAATAGTTAATGGCTATTTTATTTCGCACATCAAGAAGAAATATCCATTATAAAGTGAACTATGATATAACAGAATATTGAACTTATATATTGTCCAATGTAGAATTTTGCTATATTCAGACATAAGCTTGCATTGAATAATATAAGGAGTATAATGTAAAAGTGATGTGAAATGGAACTTTCACTTAAAACGTGAAATAATAATTTGCCGAATACAAATCCGGTTCAACATGTATCGCTCCAATGTCGAGTTACGAACGACTCGTAATATCTACTTATTATTCATTCTTAATTCATTTCACTTCCTAAATACGCTGGTAAGGCACAATCTCAAGTCTACTATTTCAACTGCTCGAACTAATATATATGTTTTGTGGTACAGCATATAACTGTCTTATTTAAATACGATAATTCACTACAGATTTTGATGAGAGTGCCGAAATACCTAGTTTAAGTACGTTTCAAAAAACCCAAACAACAAACAATAAAATGCGATGACATCGAATGTACCAAGATAAAACGTAAACAGACAAAAGAGTACGTTTAATAATAATGACGATTTAGTTCTAGTATTAGTAATACAGTACCCGTAGGTAAGAATTCAAAAAAACAAGTTCAAAGTAAATTCAACAACAAAACAAACGATGGTGTAACGTTCTGTTTTGAACGTTTTCATCTTTAAGGGAGAAATTTAAATATCGAGAAAGTAATCGTAATTGCAATCGTGACCTTATGAATAATACAAGAGTGAAAGACGTGTTCATTGCCGTACATTTGGCTCGAGTGCCTGAGAATTGCTGGGCAGTTGGGCATGGTAAGCTTCGGTGATGAAACTGTAAACGAAACTTACAAACCCATATTAAAAAGCAAAAGCGTTCCAATTTGTTTATTTTATCCAGGTCTTAATGTTTGGAAAAGGTGTAATTAAAACATTATAGATGAATAACATAAATAATCGTGCTTAAATCCGAAATATTTAAAAAAATATCCTTATTTTTTATATGGTTATAAAAATCTCTTAAACTCATAACAACGTGTATAAAAATTAAACGTGTATAAACTCAAACATTATTAAAAAAAATAACTTAAATGCGTTTCCTGTCAAAGTGAGTTTGTGTTATGTTGGATAAATTTGCATCTAAGAGAATTTCTAAATATTTTTACGTAATTTCTTAGCAGTGGGTCTTAATAATTAAGTTTTGACAAGATAGTGATGTGAAAATACGCATGCGTAAACCGGGGGAGTGACGTTTTATGACGCCACATCTAAACGTCATGACGCACCCCTCGCGTGCTACTTGTTAAGATAAACAGGAACGTGCAAATGACACGCCTCATTGCGTAAATGTTTCGCTGATTTAAGTTTTTTAGATGCTCTTGACATTGCCGATTATTGTACCTATTTTTAAAGTGCCATTCAGTCGTATCTCAGTATCTAATATCATTCATAGCATATTCTAAAACTGTAAATGGACCCAACGCTTACATTGACTTGTATCAAATTCGAAAATTTATAGTCATAACATATTACGAAAGAATATATTGTTTTATTGGGACACCAATTATGATAAATATACGAGAAACTTAGAAAACACAAACGAACTGAACCTCTATATGGGAAAAAGTTGTAAGCTTAGAAAAAAGATTTTACGTATTAATCTAAAGAAATTAACTTCTGCACGTCTTAGATATTTATGACTTATAAGAAACGCCACTCTCTAAATATAAATCAATAAGTATTTTTTTCTAATTACTGAAACTATAACAAACCTCCTGAACTTGCTTTAAGGGTTAACTTAAACAGCCCTTATATAGAGTAGGTACCCAGGTCTATATACATCAATATATAATAGGACAGTTATGAAATTACGGGTCTTTTATGTAACGCTATAAATAGAGTGACTAAGGGCTCATGGGTCGCCCCAGAGCGACACGTGGCGTCAGGGTGGAAGATAGGGGGTAGGACTGACCTACTTTTCTCGGTTGATGACCGCATACGACCTTCGTGCAGCGATCGAAAAATAGACTATTACGCAATCTCTGTGTTCCGTGATTTTAGTTTAAAAAGTAATTCAGTGAAGCAGTAGCCAAAAAGCATTGTAGGAATGTGATGAAACTATGAGCGAAATGTTGATTCCTAATTGTAGCATGAAATCTCAAGTTGCAACGGAAAAGTCTAACTATTAATACAGGGTTACCAATATACTAATAACTAAAGTTTATCTATGCAAGCCTAGGACCTTAGAGCCAATTGCATCACGCGGCTAGAAAGATCGGTCCCCACCAATGATGTGGCAAAGGACGCTGAGTGAAATAGAGATCGTCCTCGAAGCGAGAGCGGTGCACGCGTGCACTATTCATTGTGCGGTTGCAGTTCGCACGCACGGCCGTGTGACCTAATAGCTGGAGGGGGAGAGGGGAGAAGCCTTGCGGTAGGTCGGGCTCATTGCGCCTAACGCCCGACGCCCGATGCCCGCTGGAAAACTTTCTTCCACGCGTAAACAACCGAATTTCCCGCGCGCGTTATGTCGCGGACGAAATAAACGCGGTTTGTGCTACGAGACAAGTGAATTGCTATGTTTAAGGGTAATCAACGCATATGGATTTAGTAAAAAGTCGGTAAAGTTAATACTAGTGACATATTAATATTGGAGTAATTAATATTTTGAATTTATTAACTTTTTTACCTTTCTCGTATGGACAAAATATTATGAAATAATGTTTTATTCGTTTAAATCAGGATAGGTAATTAGGTAGTTTATAATATAGTTATAATTTGTAAGATTTAAAGTGTTTTATAGGAATTATTTAATATATTGTTACTTTTACTATGCAATATTATACATAGAACCCTTTGTGAGTAGACTAACACGAAGTCAAGCTTCCGGGCGGCACACTGCATCTGCGCGCGCGCTGCTTTCACTTTCTCTTCGCGCTCCACGCCGCATCTCGCGTTCGTTCACTGCAACGTGCGGCCACGCTTCCTATATTTTCAATAAATTTTCCATATTTTCCGTGTTCCGCATTCTTATGTAATCTGTTAACTATTCGGTATCAAAGTTAAACAATCGATCGTAGGTACTTGCATGGACGCCGGTATGTACAAATTACTTTGGGAAGATTTTCATTTAATGGATTAGTTTTCAGTGTGGTCGGGGCCGCAACACTCGCATCGTGACGCAACCGGCTAATCTAGTCGGCGGCGCGGGAAGTGCAGTGTCGCGTCCCCGCCTCTCGCCCCGCTCTAAACTACCGCGCGGTCGTTGACATTTCACCTAGTTTCTATTTATCATTTTAAGACTAAGTTTCTGTGGACTATTGTTGATCGTGATTGGTGTTGCAGGCGAGTCGGCAGCGGACACAAGCACGTCTTCGCCGGACCCTGGCCCGCCGTCGCCGCGCATGGCAGACGCCGGCTGCAGCACGCCGCCGCACCCGCCGCCCGTGTTTGATGGCGGTGGCTCACCCTCACCCTCTCCTGCAGCCTGCCACCCAACCGTTATTCGCTCCGCCCCACCTAACTCCGTCATCAAGTTTGAAGGTGCACCTGCACCCATTAAAATTGAAATCTCTTCTGCTGGAAAGCATGACTCCTCCCCATCCTCCCATTATTCATCTGTCAAATTAGAAGGGCCACCCCCAGATCACCCGCATTCGTATAGACCTCGCGCCCTCGCTCCTCCCCCGCCAAGTCCCCACGCCTCTTTATCGCCAAATCATTGGCCTCCCGCAGCTTGTATTAATGGGGTAAAACCTGAACTCATCGGCGGTCATTTTCCACCACAACCATTAGAACCAAAAGGCGCAAGAAGTTCGACACAATGGAGAGGAGCACCCGCAGTGATTATGGGCGAATCTGGTGGAGTCCGGACAATGTTCTGGACTCTTCCTGCACCTACTTCTGGCGGAGAACCATCTCCGGGAGCTTCTCACACTCCAACACCACCTGCATCAGATCCTAATACATGTAGTGAAGAATCAGCAGCTCGACTATTGTTAAATCTAGGAGGTGAGTTAAGGCGAACTCAAGGGCCAAGACTAAACATGGAACTATTATGGGCTGGGGACGTTTCCCAATTACCGGCTCATCAGCAAATACATGCCTTAAATCTTAGTGCTGCTGCTGGAGGAGTTCCTGGTATTTCTAATGTACCAAATCCAAGTCCCTTAGCACCACGACCCGAGTTAAGAACATATGCACCTGAAGCTGAGCGTGATGAAGATGAACAGCCGATGATCTGCATGATTTGTGAAGATAAGGCGACTGGTCTCCACTATGGTATTATAACTTGTGAGGGTTGCAAGGGTTTCTTTAAAAGAACTGTGCAGAATAGACGAGTATATACATGTGTGGCTGATGGAGGCTGTGAAATAACAAAGGCGCAAAGAAATAGATGCCAATATTGTCGCTTTAAAAAATGTATCGAACAAGGGATGGTTCTACAAGGTATTGTATTTTTCCATTTACATTAATAATGTAATAATTTAACTTTGATTTAACCTATATCTTTTATCTTTACAGCCGTGCGAGAAGATCGTATGCCTGGAGGTCGAAATAGTGGTGCAGTGTACAATTTATATAAGGTTAAATACAAGAAACATAAGAAGCCAAAAACATCAACTGCAACGAGTAAGGCGTCTCCTCCAGAAAAACCTAAAGACCCTTTACCACCCCTCCCACCGAACCTTGTCAATGGGACCATACTTAAGACTGCTTTAACAAACCCAAGCGAGGTAAGTCGAGTTTTTACTTTACATAAAGTAAAAAACTTTTTGATTTACGCATACAATTTTTGTCCAGGTGGTTCACTTGAGAGCAAGACTGGAAAGTGCTGTATCATCGTCGAGAGATAGAGCGATACCTATAGATAGGGCCCTGCATATGATCAGATCACTGATCGATTGCGATGCAATGGAAGACATCGCCACTGTACGCCATTTACCTGATCTCCTGCACGACACGTCAGAAATAGGTGATAAACTATGTAAGATTGGCGATTCAATCGTCCACAAGATGGTCGCTTGGACGAAAAAATTACCGTTCATAATGGAAATTCCTATGGAAATACATTCAAAACTATTAATGGAAAAATGGCATGAGATCTCAGTATTGACGACAGCGGCATATCAAGCAATGCATGGCAAACTAGCTCATGCGCCACCTTCATCAGACCACGAACATGATTTTATGCAGGAGGTTAGTAAAACCTAATTATTGCTATATATAGTTATGTATGGAATATGGAGTAACTTTCTAAATTGCTTCCATATATAGAACTAGCGATAGAATTTGATATAATGTTATTGCAATCTCGGTAACTAGCCTCACTCGAGTGGTAATCGAGCGGTCACATTCGCTGTACACTTCCGCCATATGCGCGAGCGCAGTTACGTGATCTGCATCGTTGCATAACCGATAGAAAGTCGTCTCAGCTGCACTCCAACACTCATGCAGATGCAAAACTCTATTAAATGCATTTTCAAAATGTGTTTAAACCAAAAATTAAGAAATCAAATAGATAACTGTAGAAACTTGGTGAATAAATGAAAATAATTGTTGCATATATTACATAAAGTGCATCGGTAATCGCGGTAGTTACACAAAAACTGTTTTCATTGTCTAGTGCATTTCCTTTTGCTTATGTGTTACAGTATTACGTGAACAGCTAATGAGTCTATATACTTTTTGTTTCTACGTACAATAACATGAGAATCTGATAATAACTTCATTGTATGATTTTTAATATCCAATAATTTATTCACCTAAATAGAAGATATTTTATAAATAACATTTCAATGACTTAGAGAAATGATTATGTATCATTGTATTATTATTAAAGTAAACTATATTATTAAAGTATTAAATTATATCAACGTTTTGCGTACTTTACATAATGATGACCAATGTAATAATCGAGGAGAGGAAAAACAAAAATAGTTCTATCACAATTTATGTAAAATAAACTAAAATCGTAAATTATTAGTGTAAAACACTTGCGTTCTCAGATAATACTTAGTCAATGTTATAATAATTGTATTCTTCCAGGTTAACGCAAATCTTAGAACGTTACAAAACTGCTTAACATCACTCATGGGAAGACCAATAACTCTAGAACAGCTAAGGCTGGACGTGGGTTTAGTGGTAGAGAAGATGACCCAAATCACTTGTGTCTTTAGGCGCATCCAGCTTCGAATGGAGGAGTACGTCTGCTTAAAAGTCTACATTTTGTTAAATCAGGGTAAGTTTTTTTTACCGGAATAAATGCAGCGTAGTAGTAAACTCTTTTTGTTAAAATATAGGAAAATTTGGCCGGTAGAAAATAGTTCGAATTCATTGAAATATTTTCTATAAATATGTATCAACAAAATTGTGAAAATCAGTGCGTTATTCAACGACTAGTGCCAATTAATTGATAGTGGAAAGTTTACTTGCTGTACAAATTTTTCGTGGATAACCTTTCACCACTTATAGTAATTAACCACTTATTTAGGTTACTTACATAGAATTGTTTCCGTATCTTGATAATGTTTAACGTTTTCAACAAGACTATATTGTAACCCCCAAAAGATATTTATAAATTTTAACAACGATTTAAGATAATTCAAAAAAAATTGGTAGTGGTAAAAATTATTTTTTCCTAACAATCAAATGAGCGTTAAAATAGTTAATAAAAGAGGCCGCATAATAGATTATAGTACATAGTACATGCAGTAATCCACTTATAGACCAGTCAGGGGTGCATCGCCCCACGGTTAATGTAGGTCAGTTACGAGCTAGGCATCCTATGACGTTGACTCACTTGACGAGTACTCGATAGTGCGACTTACAGAATATTCGATATACATTAGTTCTTGGGTAATATCTTATTACAATAATATCGTTTCAATCTTAGCATGTTGTAATTATTTTTAATAAATTCTGAACAATGTTCGCTTATTTCTAAAAAAATGTTTTTGTTTCAAAAACCAAGTAGTTTTGTATTTTGAAATCAAATCTCGTTAATATTCTCTTGGTTTTATATATTGACTAGCAGACTCGGCCAAGCGTTGCTGTGGCTAAGGTTTTCGTTATATTACATAGTAGTAAACTATTCAAGCGAAACGGCAGGAGAACACCAATCCACCATGCTTTTTTGGTGGTTATGCCATTAAATTGTAGCTTATTAGCTTAAAGTACTAACGTTTCACACGTTAGTACTTTCAACACAGCGCCATCTGTTAGAATTGTGACTATCAAATAATAAACAAATATTTTGCAATGGTACAAATTGAGATGTAAGCTCCTAACCTCCTATCTTTTAAGCTGGATCAAACTACACACGGTGTGCAAATTTGATTGGTATCGGTTCGGTAGTTTAGGAATCCATAGCGGACAAACAACGTGACACGTAATTTATATATATTAAGATAGTTTAATTACGCAAGACTGTTTAATAGGACAAACTTATTATAAACTATGCGAATTAATGTTGTAAGTTAGTCAACACGAAAATCATTATTAACCAATAGAATTATCCTATAGTGAGTTGAATTTCACAAACATCTTTCAATTGGTGAGTTCGGACATGAGTTCGTTAAGATCATTATGATTTATGGAACAAGTAACCCACTTACAAGCGACGTTTCTGAAAACGATTATACGTACGTTATAATTTAAGTTATTACTCGAAATAATGATATCAGGATCAGTAAATGTGATATTAATAGCAGATTGTAAATTACTTATTTAAGTTAAAACTAGCTGCGGACCGTGCCATTGTCTATATATACGTAATTAGAACAAAAAGAGCGCGTATCTAGTCCTGGGTATGAGTAATAATAAACAAAGCATTTTTTTTTAACTTACTGCCGTAATTATTACTGAACTGAACGTGGAAATGTGTAGGAGGAAATTAGGAGGCTACGTAAATCCCGGAGTCCTATATACTTAACCCGGATTTTATTCAATATTTATCAATCTTTGGGTAAATCTTAAGGTTACTTTTAAATTTAGATTTTGAATCTTTTCAATTCAAACTGATAGGATGCGGAGTGGTATACCCATAATTCTAAGCCACTTTTGAAGTACTAAAATATTAAATTCAACGTATATTTTTATAATAATATTTACGATAAGTGTGATTTAAAAAAAACTGAAATTTTTCTTAAATCTTTTTTGTTTTATAAATTATTTCTTCTCCAAAGTCATTTAGTTTCAATAGACGCGTTAAAACGCAATACTCAAATTTCTAAACGTCTCACACTCAACGTAAATATCGCAAGTTAATGAAAAATTATTAGAACGTGAAAAGAAAACTAGCTTACCGATATAGCATATTCCCAACGTAATGAAAATATGACATCCTGCATTATCGCAACTGGGTCAGCGCTCGTTATGTTTTAAATTTATTTTCAACGCTTGCAATGAAACGCCGCCTTGGTCCGTGATTTATGGTTTCTATGTAATTCCTTAAATTTTATGCATCCACTTTATTCATTAAATTTACGATACTTTATAATATCAAATATTCAACAAAATATTCAAATGCGATGCAATTAAAAGCAATAAATTTTTTATTTAGAAATATTAGAAGGAACAAACTTTATTGTACATTGAGAGCATCGTTGAAGTGAAATGGAAAGCGCTTGCGCAACGTACCGCGCGTTGGCGTATATTAACTGTATAGTAGGTAGGTACCTACGTTATGAACACGTACTAATCCATTATAGCAATGTTGCCATGTGTCTTGGCCTTTTAATTGAAGCAAATAATTGGTTAATTTAATTAAATGTTACGGTTTCACGCAAAAAACTTTTTAAAATATGTTTTAAAGATCAGTCTTGATAACGCGTAATTGAATCCCTGCCCCGCATCGTAACGTTCGTTAGGATCCCCCCCCCCCCTACCAAAATTCGTTACGTAATACTTGAACGCTCCCTTAAGTTATATTTCATTACTATTAATGCAGTTATAAGATTCTTAAAAAAACAGTCCAGAAAAACATTGTTACTGAAGGCAAAAGACGTATTCTATACACGTACCTAAAATCTCACTGCCAAGATTTATAACCGTAACGAAGAGCGCAACAGCACAATGCGTTAGCTAAGTTACGTCAGTCGAACGGGACAGCATTTCACTCTCAGCGAAAAGTGAGATGCGGAAGGGAACTTTCTCTTTTGCTAGCGGTGAAAAAAAGCAGATTAGCCGTGCTAACTCGCTGTCAGCGTTATTGTGTAACGTTCACAAACAAGTTTGATACGTAATTATAAACTACGAAGTGATTGCAAAATTATAAAATATTCTCGCTTAGACTCTTTGTCAAGGACAAAAATACTGTTTGACCAAAATTTTTAACGAGATTCGTCAATTAAAAATCATTCATTTGAACGTTAATACCGAAAATTTCAAATAAGAACGTATATATACGTAACGTAATACGTATGGAAAAGCGCACGCGTGTGAGAGAGATAGTTATAGTGAGTGAGGACGCGAGCTCGAATGCGCGGAGGTCAACGGCTAGCCGCGGTCGTTGCCCCGCTATCGGAGTGACCTACTGAGCGAGTGACGTCACCGCCGCACCGCACGCTGGCATTGGTCTTCGTACGTCTTTGAGCGTCATCTAGTGGCGAATAGGGTTACTAATTTAGAACTGCAAAATTAATTACCGTGTAATTTTTATGATTAATGTACAAACATTACCAAGATAATTAGATACCGTATTTGGTCCACCCCTCCATGTTTTCAAGAATCGTTATTGATTATTTATGATGTTCTATTTTATTTCAGAAGTTGAGTTGGAGGGAATTCAGGATCGATATGTGCAAGTTCTACGGAGTTATTTAGAGCATGCTGCGCCACATCACCCTGGTAGACTACAAGAATTATTCGCAAGAATACCGGAGGTACATTTTCATAAATATATAAAATTCATTAAGTGGTTGCACCACCAGACTTTCATTTTTTAATGAAGATTTGCATATAAATTATTGAATCGGATATCCATTTGCAACATTGAATGAGTGGTCTTATTTCAAGCACAGGGATAAATCACTTGAGAAAGTTGGTTTGAAATAGAAAGCTCCTAACAATTGGTTCACTTTCAGATACAGGCAGCGGCGAACTTGTTACTAGAAAGCAAAATGTTCTACGTGCCGTTCGTGCTAAATTCAGCTGAAATCAGATAGTATATGGCCGAGCAGGGTTTGTAGTTCTCGATGTATGAGCGACAACCTCGCTCCCGCCGCGCCCTTGTCTTATGAAGCGGTTCGCGTCCACCACCTGTGTTCACCAACGCACCTAGCAATGTTCCTACTTGTTTGAACACTGCGGTCTAGAACCTTCCCTCTAACAAACCCTTTAAACCGCGTTGTTGCCGTTTATGGACGATTTATTTCGCGATTCTTCAATGATTGTGCGACGAGTGTAGACGTTATATGTGTGTGATGGGTGAAAAATTATAACGTCCCAATTGACAGACTGATTTATGATTAATAGTTATTTTTAGTAAGGGACTTGAATGCGTGTTTTATACGTGGTAGTGTATACTACTTAGTGTTAATTAGAATATATATTGCTATTTAAATTTGTCAATCGGAGAACTGCATAATATATTCCTGTAAATATAGTATAAGTTTTTGATAGGTTAGTCGTTGTTTTTAGGAGTTGTTTCTTTGTAAATGAATATTGCTGTTTTAGTTTGCATTTTATATCTAGAGTTTAACCGGTAGATTTATTTTTTACTGGGTGTGTATTATCGGAAAAATTTAGTTTAATTTTGTATGACTTATTCATGATAGTAGCACTAAGGACTTATTCTCAGTGTTTACCAAGACTGCTTGTATACAATTGTACTGTTTAATCCTAACTTATATAGGAACTTGGCGCAGCTCGCGTTCTAAACTTATACTTAGTCACAAGATATGCATTTTTACTGCAAAGACTTCGCATAAAATTGTGCAAACTTTCCTTTGATCTTTACCCTTGAACCGCATGTAACTGTAACGTGTAATACTTACGAAAGTTAAGATAAAATGTACTGTATATTGAACGACCTTTCATAGCTTTACGTATCCGTAAAATTATTTCATAAATACGTTTTGCCGTTTACTATTGTATAATGTGAATGTGTTCAATTTAAATAAGTTCTCAATTCTTAAATGTCCAGTCCGTTGCACACAAACCTGAATCCACGCAAAATAATGAAATAGTTTTCCTTCGATTGAAATTTAAATCCACAGACTGCGTGGTTTGCTGACAGAATTCAGTAGTTTTTCAGTAGTTAATAACCCAATCATTTCACAACAAGGGCTATAAACATATCTGACCCAGTGATGAACTTTATGATCAGATAGTTTAATAGCGCTGCAACTATTTATACCATTAAACTAACATTTTCATTAACATTTGTCGTCATGATACATAATTATGATTAAATCACCTGATAAGTACATAATTATATGTAGGGATGTAATATAACACACATTAGTCATAAAATCATTGTATTAATTAGGCATAACTAAAATCCGGTATAATAGTGACACGTAAAAAACTTTTTTTCTGTACGAATTATAAGTTGCTAAAGGATATCTGTCTGTTAGTAATTTTATTTTTTTTAAACTTTAAAATAAAGTTTGGTCAACATTGGTGATACGATTCTGTAAAACCTTCGAAATCTTCAGCGAAAATCTAACTTTTCTGTCACTATTGCGCCGGATAAATAATTTTAAGGACTTTTCGAAAATCTAACATACACTGTCAATAATCACTGCCTCCTTGTTTACTTCATTTTGTAACTATAAAATAGTGTAAAAACGTTCCAGCAACGGTGAACAGTTACCATTAGATTTAGCGGCGGTTTATGCCAACCTAGAATTAAGTAATACAACCAAAAAGTTCGTCGTAGGGACTTAGGTTCTAGGTTTAAATTTTTGGCTACGTTTAAAAGATTTTTATGACATATTAATAAATCTATTCATCCCATATATTTATAACATTATTTCATCAACATTTTCAATCATATATTGACCATTACTCTCATAATTAAATCATGAAGTCCAACTGTTTTGAGTTAAGCGACCCCTTTTTTTAGTTCACTTCGAACTCATTATCACACATTTCATTAATTAACCAGCTTAAATTAAAAATATCGTAACGTTGTTAACATAAATCCGTAAATACTGTAAAAATTGTTTGTATAAATAAATTAGGAAATTCTGTTACCTGAATGAGCGACTTACGTCCGTTCCTCATCGTGTTACCATTAGTTAAGTTTTAGGATACATTTTGTACATATTAAAAAAAACAACCAGTTAAAAATACTGCCATTTTATGCCTAAAGTCATGTTGTTGTTTATTTAATAATTAGATATATTATAAATTGAAACAGCGACGAAATATCGAAGTCGCCCGATATTTTAAACAAATTCAATAGATCCAGGCACACTATTGGCGAACATTCATTATCCTAACATAATCACAAAATGGTGCTTTGGATTTTGTAATTTTGTCCATAAAAAGGCTTATCTACATTCTGACTAATGCATATTAATTTAATATATAACTTAATCTAATAATTAGTTCTTAAAACACCATCAACACGACGGTGTTGAATCTAAAGTCTGAGGTAAGGATGCCTTTATAGATTTTTAACATGTATCAAGTTAGAATAACCGCGACTTGTTCGCTCGTCTTATTCGTTAATATTATAAGAATTGACACTTATTTTGTTAGTAAAATAGTTTATTCAGGAAATTAACGGCGATGTATCAAAGGATAATTAGAATATAAGAACGTTATTTGTGTTGTACAAAGGATAGTATTAATGAGAAAATTGGCGCATTACTGGCGAGTACCTAATTAGAGTAGGACGTGAAAGCCTATTGAGGCTATATTTTAGTACATTAAATTACCTACCAGAAGTAATCAGTAATCTGCTTTCTAATCCTGCGTTAAATAAACAAAATTTCAGGCCGTTTTTTACTACACATTACGTTGACTACGTTTATAGTTTTTGCTTTGTAGAACTACCATCGGATTTGGTACCTTTGATTAGTAATCGAATACTGAAATTCTGTCTTTTATAACCATTTGTAAGAAATGTTTTCTATGGCATTATTTATGTATTTTTCTATAAATATAATTGTTGTATTATACACGGCGTATAACAGTATAGACTAACTTCTTATATTCAAATACTTGTACACGTTTTGACAATCTTGAATCGTGTGTGCATATTGCCTAGATATTATTGCGAAAAATAATTTGACTGATAAATTAATTAATCTTAGCTTATGATGTTAATGTATTTATAAGTTTCAAAACTGCATTTGACATCCCTACAATTCATAAGATATTGTAGGATTGACGACATATTTTCACATTTTAGAGTAAGATTGTTGTGTATAGCGTTTCATGTACGTATTTCGGTAAAATGGAGGGTTAACTGTACATTACATTATAATATAATTTAATAGTTTCAAAACAAGCGATTGTAAACCATAATATTCTCTATATTATATATTCGCAAACGTTGATCAAATGTTTTTTGTAATTACATGCCACAGATGAGCAAGTCCTAAGGCAGATAATACTGTCTATATATTATATACATTTATTACTACAAGTTATATACTCCATGTTTTACATAATCATATTCGTTATGTTGACTCAAACACGTTCGCTTCATGTTATTCGTTGTTTTCGTAAAAAACCACTATTTAATATATATATTCACCACGCAGTCTCATAAAAGTGCCTCAGATTAATGATTCATTGAGTGTTTACGTAAATAGTTGGGCTCGCTCAATTTCAAGACTTATCGCTTTCAGTAGATATTTTTAAGTAACTTTTAACTGTAGAAAATCACATTAGCTGTCTGCTGTACTGTTCTCGATGGAAAAGGCTGTTATTCGACCAAGTTAACTGACTGTTTTTGATGTATTTAGAACTCTGACTCGTTCGAGTGGTGCGCCTGGTAAAGTTAAGATTGTGTACTGGTTTGCCAAGAGAAGTTACCTACAGTTGTGTTTAGTTAGCAATGCAAAACGTGTTTGTACTTTAATTTGTTTTTTAGTTGTACTCTTGGAAATCAATGGTTAATAACTTAAGAAAATAAAATGTATGTGAAATAATTTTGTCTTTATTTTTTGCATTAGCTTTAAAAGTAGTCCAATAATTAAGTAAAACAATTGATAATTTGATTGATCAATAAACAGACGAAATCACGAGCACCAACTAATTGTTTGAGCCGATAAAGCAACTTCAAATTTCAATCATACCTAAAGACCTAAACCAAATAATTTTAAGAGGTAAATTATCAGATTGGACCGAGAGCTCAAGAATTTTGAGATTATATTCTTTATATATATTATGGGTTGGATTTCGAAATACGTCGCATGAATTTGATGATACTGATTATCATACATAATCTCGGGGGACATTGGTTGGAATCCCCAAGTAATTTTGGCTCCCGGAGTTCCGTCTAAGTATAATAAAAATGACATATAATTTTGTGTATTGTATTGAAATTCGTTAAACGAAACGTACATTTTATACTTTTCTCTTAATGGAGGAGAAAACGGAAAGCTAATTGCAGATGTCGCTATCATCGCTTGACCCATAACAAAACGCTGTCAGTTTTCAGTAATTCTTACGTAAATCTTCGGTACGATTTAGTAAATCTTAAAAGGTGTTTACAAGTGAAAACTGCTAAATAATGTATTGGACTTTTCCATAATATAAAGCAGAATTTAAGACCAGGGGCGGTTCTTGAAAAGGAGATAGGCAGATCTTGTCACGAAGTAATCACATTAGATATTTTTCAAAATTAATTGAAAATGTTTTATGAGGATAGGGATGAAGTATTTTTATCAATCATATGTTAAAAGTATTGGACAAATTTTAAGTGGAATATTTTAAAAAGGCCTTACTTATTAAATATATTTTTAGCCATTATTGCATCTTTTTCATCACTAACATTTATTATTTATATAACAACTATTCTTAATTTAACTAATATCAAAATTAATCACTGATATTAATGACTTGGCTACTCTATAATTAAATTATTACGATACTTGCTGTGGTAGTGGGTTTATTTCATGCGAAAACAGTTGGGATTGCAGTCTTAATTTTCAAATATTATGTATCTATGAACTTGAGGTAAACCGTTATGCAGGAGTCTTGGGGGAACTTGATTGGAACACCTCGCAAGTGATTTTTGCTGCCGGAAATGCGTCAAGTATTTAAAAAAAAAAATTAAATAAGTTTTGTGTAATGTATTGAAATTTGTAAACAATCCGACATTTTCTTTTTTTTTATGGCTCTGCCACGAATTGTGCATTAGCCAGCGTCAAGTATAAGATTTTTTACAATTCGTGCTTGTCTTTAGAAATTCGACCGTGTCCTCCATGTACGGTTAAGGCACTCGCCCGGTACACACAACCACAACCCTCCCAAAGGCCGAGAACAAATTTAAATTAAATTAAAACTTGCCCTCGAACCGGGAATCGAACCCGGTACCCCTCACTTAGCTGCCACTAAATAAGACCGCTAGGCTGTGAGGCCCCCATCCGACATTTTCTGCTTTTCTATTGGTTTAATAAGAGATGTGACATTCTTGGTAAATTAATCGATTGTTTTTTAGCATGAAAAATCGATGAATAAAATTAATCGATTTTTTTTATTCATCGATTATTTCCTCATTTGTTAATTTTAAACTTATACCTAATTTAACCTTCAAAATAAATTTGACAAATACTTGATGTCAAACTTCACATTTCAAGTAGTGTAGGATTCCGAAAATTTTGAAATTATCCAGTAAGTACCCCAAACCGAATCAGAGCACTCTACTATCCACGTGGTCTTGTCTGCCCTACCCCTAGAGTGTAAATAAAAAATCGGAGGCGCGGAGGAAGAGTACGCAAGGGCGGAGGGGCTGCATTTCCCGTAGCGTCGGAGCTGTCCAAAAAAACCTGCTATTATAGACTATTGTTATGTAAGGTTAGCCGTTAGATTTATTTTGTTTTTTTTTAAATAACTATTTCCGGTGCGTGGAAGTGGTTGAGGGTGATAACCTTACCCCTCCTTCTCATTGATAAACAAAAAACCCAAGATGCACAATCAACGTTTAAAAAACGTCCTCAAAAAATGAGCGCAACATTCTAAATTGTGCGCTCATTCAGTCAGTCAATGTTATTTATTAGTGTTTTTTTTTATAAATAAATGTATGTACTTTTGAACTTTTCTGTGTGTAGTTTTTGACAAATATATTTACGCTATGGTATGGTATGGTATGGTTTGTGGACTCGTTTTCCGCACTTAGACGCTCACTAGGTCCGTTGTACGTGAGCCCTGGCTAACTAAGCCAGCCTAACTCCTTCCAGAAGCACAGAAGCTTCCTGGGCACTTCGCAGGCTTCTCGGAGCGACCTCACTGTTTCGAGGATTTCTGTACGTTGTTTAGCCACAGCCTCGCACTCCAGGACTACGTGGGTGACTGTTTCCTCTGCGTTGAAACAGCCTCTGCACATGGGGCTGTCTGTCGCGCCTAGGACATAAAGGTGTTTATTAAGGAGGCAATGGCCCGTGATTGTCCCTATCATTATTTTGAGGTTATTTCTGGTTAGATTTAAAAGTTGTTTAGTCATTCTTGTGTTAGTCACTGGCAGAACCAATTTGGATTGCCTGCAGTCCACACTTGATGACCAACGTTGGTGCTGGAGTTCCTCAGATCTCTGGCGAATCCATGTTCGCACTTGCGAGAAGGGCAAGGGTAGGAGCGGATACGGGCCTGCCGGCAACATTTCCGAGCCTCTCCTCGCAAGCTCATCGGCTGCGTCATTGCCGAGAGATCCGCTGTGTCCCTTAATCCACTGTAGGGTGACCCTGTTCGTCAGGGCTAATGCCTCCAGTGCATTGTGGCACTCCAGCACCAGTTTGCTGTTTGTCGTGTTACCCCCTAACGCCATCAGCACAGACGCGCTGTCGGATACGAGCTTAATACAGAAGTTATTAACTCCCAACCGCTTTACGCCTCTGGCTGCTTCGGTTAGGGCAACACACTCGCATTGAAAAATCGAACTGTGTATGCCTAGGGGTAGGTATGTTTTGATGTTGAGATCTTGAGAGAATATGCCAGCACCGGAGTCGCTCCCTGTCTTTGAGCCATCAGTGTATATGCGTAGCTCGTTCGCGGTCGATCGATCACATTCCTCTTCTCTCAGTTGTACATGGTATTTCTTGTTTAGCATGTGTTGATTAACAATCCTATCGCATGGCGCAGCTATTAGCGGTTGGTATTCTATTGCCCTGTTTAGGATCGCTGTGTGTGTGCTGTAATGGTTTTTACCCCATAAATCCAGTACCATAAGCCTGATGGCCGCCAATGCTGCCTCCTGCTGTATGTGTATGTCAAGGGGTGCAACTTGGAGGGCTAGCTCCAATGCTGAAGTTGGCGTTGTTTTCATGCAACCACTGGCAGCGGACAAGGCAAGCCTTTGGAAGCGCCCAAGTTTAGTTATTACTGTTTGGAGTTCTGTCCTCGGCCACCAGACTAGGGCTCCATAAGCCAGCATTGGCCTGATTACGGCAGTGTAGAGCCATAGCGTAATCTTAGGCGATAAGCCCCATTTGACGCCTAGCATCTTTTTACATTGATAAAAGGCAATCGTGGCCTTGTTTAGTTTATGTTCAAGGTGTTTGTTCCAAAGCAGTTTGCTGTCTAGAATCACACCTAGGTACTTGACGTTTTCTTTTAGTTTTAGTTCTGAGTTGAAGAGTTTTGGTAGCCTGTACGAGCCAAGAACCCTTCGGTTTGTGAACAAGACTAGTTCCGTTTTTGACGGGTTGACAGATAGCTCGTGCTGATTGCACCATCTCTCAATTACTCTGAAAGCCTTCCTCATACGATCACATAAGGTGCTTTCAAAGTTCCCCGATGTTAGGATAGCTATATCATCCGCATACCCTACTGTGTAGAGATTGATTGCGTTTAGTTCTGTGATGAGCTCATTTACCACTAGATTCCACAAAAGTGGTGAAAGGACACCGCCTTGTGGGCAACCCCTGCTGACAACACCACGCGTGGTGGTGTTCACGGTGAACTGTATGGCTCGATGTTTCAGCATGTTATTTATCCACTCTGTAAGGGTCGATGGTACTCCACAAGTGACAAGTGCATTGGTGATGCTCGTGAAGTTCGTTTTGTCAAATGCACCTTCAATGTCAATGAATGCGCCGAGGGTTGACTGCTTTATTTTCAGTGAGTTGCCAATGCGGGATACTACGTTATGGAGTGATGATTCTGTTGATTTGCCTGAGCTGTAGGCATGCTGATTAGGATGGAGGAATTTAGCCAATGTTACCCGACTGCGTATCTCCAGGTCTCCTAGTCTCTCCAGTGTTTTGAGGAGAAATGATGTGAGACTGATGGGTCTGAAGGACTTTGCTTGGGTATAGTCCTCTCTTCCTGGTTTAGGTATAAAAATGATTTTTACTTCTCTCCATTTCAGAGGTATATAGCGGTGAGCTATGCAGGCTCGGAATAATGGCACCAGATAGTCCACTATAAGGCTCCCACCCCATCTTAGTAGGCCTGGGAATATCCCGTCCAAGCCCGCAGCTTTGAATGGAAGAAAAGAGTTGATCGCCCATGTTACCTTTTCTCTTGTGACTATTTTGTCAGCTACCTGCCAGTCGGAGTTGACGGTTGCTCTTTCCGCGTATTTCTGCCATGTCTGCTCATTGGCAATTGTACAGCCAGGAAAGTGAGCCGCCAGCAGTAGCTCACATGTTTCTTCGTCAGTTTTTGTATATTTGTTGTCAGGTTTTTTTAGGCAGCCGACCGAGTGATAGGTTTCCCTAGAGAGGCATGATTTCACTCTGTTTGCCTGGTTGTTGTTTTCAATACTAGTGCAGAAGTGTCTCCAGCACTCTTGCTTTCTAGTACGAAGAAGTTTCTTGAACCGCCGTCTAGCGACTGTATACTTGTCCCAATCCCTAGGCATCATTGTGTTGCCCGCTCTATTGAACAGTTTTCTGACCTTCCGGCGGTGTCTCTCCAGTTCGGGGCACCACCAGTTCTGTTTGCCCCCCCATCTTGGCATGGTGAGGGGGCATGACTGCTCATAGCTTGTCAGAAGTAGGGACGTTAGGTTATTTGCATGTTTGTCGATGTCTTGTGCATCAATTATTGTTGGTAATGTTAGTTTAGCTATCTCGGAGCTGACTAGTTTGTGAAATTTTCCTGAATCAGTTCTCCGAGGTATTCTTCTAGGTTGTGGTTTAGGTAGGTCCCCTTTGATTGCAAAGCGGATCCACCTGTGATCCGAGCATGATAATTCACCAGACACATGCCAGTCATGTATCTGGTCTGACAGGCCTGGCGTTATCAATGTTAAGTCAATTATGGTTTTTGAACGTGCGTTGATAAATGTTGGTTCTGAGCCGCTGTTTGCTAGGATAAGATTATTACTAAGTATGAAACTAAGCATATTCTCACCTCGAGCGTTGGTATTAGCATTACCCCATAGCTTGTGATGTGCATTGGAGTCTGCTGCTATGATGAGCTCCAGTTGCTCCCTCTCGCAGTAGTCGGCTAGAAGACCGAGTTCCGGAGTGGGCACGTCCTCGTCGCCAGGTAGGTAGGCTGACGCCAGGACAATGTCTGGGAGCTCGTTCCTGGGTAACCTAACAACTGTGAGGTCCCTTGAACATAGTTCGTTTATTAGTAATGCTGGTACATGTTTGGGTATTAGTATGCAGGTTCTTGGGTTACTTACGCGGGTGTCCAGTAAGGTTTTACCACCGGTGTTACCCAGGCCGCATATCTTGCCATTCCGGATCCACGGCTCCTGGATCGCGGCGATGGTCTTGGGGTTGGTCTCCAGCAGTCTGCGCAGGGAAGCCGACGCTGTTTGACTATGCTGGAGGTTGGCTTGAATAAGGTCAGTTCGGCGAAGGGGAGGAGCGCAGACAGCTGTCGCTGAGATCACTCCCCCCAGTCTCCTGAAATAACTCCTCATCCGATGTTAGTTGTGCCGTCTCCATGGGAACGTGAGTCTTGGTCACTCGGCCATCCGCAGCCTTCTCCGTCAGTGACGTGGAAGGCGTTGGCCTCGGTGTCACCGTCCCCGATGTGCTGGCAATGGCTTGAGGCGGGGCGTCAGCCACCTGCGAGGGTTCATCCCTATCCAGGATGCGGATATAAATGTTCCCCAGCAGATAGTAAACACGCCTGTCTTGTTTCTTGATCGTTACGATCTCGGACTCTGGCACACGGAAGAAGAGAGAGACGCCTGTCGGGTCCTTCGTTCTCCGCTCGTGCGTCAGGGTCCACGATCTGATGTTGTAGTGGCGGTTCTGCCTCAAAATCAGTCTCATCAGGTTCTCCGTGCTGTCAGAATAATCTGGAACGTGTAGTAAGCATGGAACCTTCCTCGGGATTGCTGACTGAGGCCTAACTACCAGCCTGGTGTCTGGTATAGGGTTGGTGATGGCATCGCAGGTACTGGTCAGCCACCTCAACGCGTAGGCGTCCTCGCACCACATTTTCAGGACGCCATCTGCGAAGTGGGCTTTGCCCCGGAACCTGATGTCGTTGGTTTCTTCTGTTAGAGGAGCTGCAAAATCCGCCATTAGCTCGTCATGCAGCTTACCCTGGATTTGTAGGCGGATGGCTTCCGCCTGTTCTTGGGTCATGTCAAGGAA
Organism: Pieris melete; assembly: GCA_963693345.1. Taxonomy (NCBI): domain Eukaryota; kingdom Metazoa; phylum Arthropoda; class Insecta; order Lepidoptera; family Pieridae; genus Pieris; species Pieris melete. Next base: position 1,737,875 of record CAVNZK010000002.1, on the reverse strand, counting down.
GGGCTCGGTCATTACAGCAACACAGAACTCATTAGTTTTGTATGCTGCCGCCGCTTCCGCGTAGCTGGCCGAGGTCCCTCCCACCGTTCGAGGTCGGTTAGGTTTTACCCTTTTCCTTTCCCCAGTCGGTGTAACTGAGTCCTCAGGCCGTACGCGTTTCTGGCCCTTCTCTCGTTCATTGGTTTTCGGTTTTTTGTTGTTTCCGGGTCTCGTGCTGCACTTGGAGCCGTCAGGCCTTAGCGCGGCATTCGACGCCGTCGGCTTCGGTTCCCACCTCCTGCCACCTGTTGCTCTGCTAGCTCCAGGGGCTGGTTTTGGGTTAACAGGTGGTCCTTGAGCAGCAGCTAACAGCTCCTGCCGTTCTGCCGCCCTTCTGACCTTGTTGAGCCGTCGCCTCATAGATGAGCTCAAAACCATAGTCATGGTCGGTTCCTGTTTTGCGGTTTTCAGGGCCGTCATGTCCATGGCTGAGGACGCTGCACCGGGTACATTCACCGTCTCTGACACGGTATTCCGCATCGGTCTGACCGTGGATGCCACACCTTCAGACGCATACAATACTGTTGCATCATCCAGAGTGGCCTCCTTTGGCTCAACCTGCGTCGGTTGACCTAGCCGCGACGGGGGACGCTTCCCTGTGCAGTGGTTTTGTCGTTTCTGTTGGATTGGGTACGGTCCTGGGTGCAGCCCGGTTTGGCTTGTCCCCAGTCGATTCCCTTTCCTTCGATTCACTGGACGCTGCCGGGATTGGCGCATCCTTGTGAGAAACAGGGGCATCAAAGTGTCGTGTCACTGGCGCCTTGCACCGTGACCCGTCCTGAGACGCAACCCTGTGTTGTTTGTTGTGTTTAATTGTTTTTGAAGCCTCTTTGTCCATGAGGTGTTAGGTAGTAAATTCACCGTCAGAGCTCTCCACCCGCCACGGAGTCCTCAGTCGGGGGCGTCACTTGCTCAGCAAGCAAACGCCAGAGCTACTCCTCCGGTATAGAGCCAGTGCGTAGGAAGGCAGACGCGTCCGCACGCTGCCAGGAAGTACGGAGCTGTTCGCATCACGAGACGATGACGCAAACTCACCCCGAGTTCCGAGCCTCGCCGACGGCCCCCCCCCCACACCCCGACTCTCGCTTGGTAGCCCGCTTATGGGATACCGCAGCCGGTTGACCACAGGTAGCTAGTCCATGGCCTCCCGTGTGAGGGGAAATCCAGACCAAAGAGGCGTGTTGTGTGCAGCGCACAACTGTTCCCGGCGCACTGTCACACTCAACCCCCAGGACTCCTTCATCCCCCCGTACGGGTCCCCGCGCACGGCACAAACACGCGGGAGGTCATTTACTGTCCACCCTCCTATCTTTTTGGATGATGAACTTGCAAGGACATGACCTCTCCATCCCTGCAATTAATCGCTTGGTGGTTTCAGTTGCGTCTATTACATAGGGTAATAGACCAAAAACGGGGTCGGCAACCTCGAGAAGGATAGCCCACCAAACTTGCCTTGGGGATCTCAGTGACCTGCACTCCTCCCAAGACCACGCCACCCTACCCATCAGAGGGATGTGGTAGGGTAGGTCTGCACCTGTGCTACCATGCGATGCGAACATGTCGTACTGGGAACCGTAAAAACACAGACCAGACCTTCCCCTATATTTACGCTATATAAAGTGTAGGTCAGGAGGTAGCCAACTTAACTTTTTTTTTTAATTTAAAGAAAAAACTTTTTAACCGGATTAAAGTTATGTATTATTATAAACTTACAACACGCTGTAAAGCACCCGAAAAGTCGGATAAATTTAAAATTATGTTAAATAGTTGTAAATAAAAAAGTCATGTTCGACTCCACTCAATACCTTGTCCTACCGACCACGGTCGGTGGTAAAATTTTATTGCTTTAAGTACGTATACACTGCGTTGTAATAACAACTTTAAGCAATTCGCGTAAGCTTGATTTTGCAATAATATATGCTTGTAACATATACTGTTATAGACATACTGTTATAGAAAGGGACAGAAATAGTGTTTCGGGACACTTTCGATCGTTACTTTTATTCGAGACTGTGCATCTTGGGTTTTTTGTATATCAATGCTCCTACTATAAAATAAAGTATGTATGTCAGGAAAAAATCGTTTGTTTGGATTATTTGCTATGGAATTTGCCGGATAAAATGCATTGATGCTCTTACAAGGCAATGTTTGAAAAATGAAGGTTAAATATAAAATATCAAATTTTGTAGTATGTAGTGAAATTTAGGTATTTTAGGTAGTGACACTTTACCAAAATTTAATATAGATCCTTTAGCCTGCATCTCAATGACACCAGCTGTCACTACTCTCTTGTTAAACACTTAAACAGTTCTTTACCTGTGGATAATGGCAATAGACATAAAATGTAATCTGTGAATTGTGATTCTAGCTTGGTCCTTAATTTTGCGGTCTGCCACATGTTTGAGGAATCAAAATTTTACACATAAATATTCTTTGATTATAATAAAGTTGAAAAATGGTAAGAAAATGTTTCATATCGTCTCAGTGACAATCATGATTAGAATATAAATTTTTTTTGAGTATACCTCGAATTAATTTCCATGTATCGTGTCATTTTTACAGAAACCTTTAATGCTGCAAGGGCACGAACGTGCAATAACACAAATTAAATACAATCGTGAAGGAGATTTGCTATTTTCCGCTGCAAAAGATTCCAAGCCTAATGTTTGGTGGTCACTTAATGGTGAGCGCTTGGGTACTTTTAATGGGCACGGTGGAGTGGTATGGTGCCTTGATGTTGATTGGCAGAGTATTCATCTGATTACTGGGGGTGGTGACAGCTCGTGCAGGTCAGGTTACATTTAATTATAAGAAGAAATTCACATTATTTCTTGTAACAGTTGAATAAATATTTTATTTAATGTTTTAGACTTTGGGATCTGGAAACTGGAAAAAACATAGCTACAATAAAAACAAATTCTTCAGTACGCACATGTAACTTCAGCTACAGTGCCTACCAAGCTGCCTACACTACTGACAAAGCCATGGGTCATCCTTGCGAGGTAAATGTCAAAACATTGTTTATATACATATTTATTGCTTAATGAAGTCAAATACATTGTAAACTCCATGTATCGTCTCTCAATTAAGCAACAAACCAACTAAAGCATCAAAATCACTCCGCTTTGGTTAGTTTAGCTTGTCTTCCATACATTGATACACTCTACATAGATTACCCCTCAATTAAGTACTAAAAAGTACTTTTTAAGTTGCCAAATTAGTTAAAACTGCGAAGCTGTGTACATTTTTTGTCGCTTTATTGTCCTAGCAAGAAATAAACTCGATTTTCGGTACTCATCATACATACCAAACTATCCAAGAAACCCATTCTTTTATTTTCCATATTGCGCATACTTGCATGTGCTTTATCACAATGATGCCTTAATATCGCAAGATACGAATTAAATAAGTAAAAATTTACAGTACCAAAATAACAAGCAATGCAATAGTGTTCAAATACGATTTGTTTTTATGTAATTTCAAGGGACCCACCATTATTTTTTCGTTATAGAGAGTTATTATATATTCCTTATACAGAGCAGAGAGAAATTATTCTAAACACATATAATATTGTTAACTTTGCCTGACGTCTTATGCTATGCCAATGTTTGTTCTGTATTTTTTTTGTGTATTTTGTGCATGTCTTGGGATGTGGTGGAATAATCTTCTAAGAATAATAGCACATTTGTTAATGCAATTAACAATAACATAACAATAACCATCCTACAACTCATCTGCTCATAGTCAGAAGACTGATTGCACGATGCGCTCCATTAAAAAAAAAAAAAAAAAAAAAAAACAATAACAAAGGCGAGACGCCTGTATATGACCTCAGGTGTCTTTCTTAGAAATGCACCTCAAAAGGTTAGTTTTGTAAGCTGATTATAAAAACAATTACGCTTAAGTATGTTGTTGATATCTAAATATGAAATATTTCTTAGTAATAGAGAATCACTGTTGCTTTATAAAGAGTGAATTAATGTATGGGTTTTGTGTTAAACCAAACAAATTTAAAAAAAAAATTACAGTATAAATAATTTTTCATTATAACAAAGGACGTTACAAAGAGTTTATACTGTGCTAATGCTAGTCTGAAATAAACATTCTTTTTCTAATACAGATTTTTTTTCCATTTAATGGCAACACTTTGTAACATCAAAATAGGTACAGTCCCTTGAATATTGTTATATAGTTAATACTGTACTTGATACCACAACTTGAAACGTTAGTCTGTTATGTCTATTCATAATTAAAAGATAAAAATGTATATTACAATGCATTTCCTGAGAACTTTGTGCTTATACTAATAATTTATGGTTTTTACATTTTATTAAAGATTCAATTTCAGACTGTTAAAAAAAATATATTGTCTTCCAGGTATTTATCATTGACACTAGAACTATTGATGATTCAATCTCATCTGCATCATCAATTTTAAAATGGGAAATCACAGACTCCAAAGTGACTTCTATGATTTGGGGAACACTTGATGAGACAATAATTACTGGACATGAAGCTGGTGATTTAATCCAATGGGATTTAAGAGTATGTATAATTAAATTTAATAGTATCAACTTTGTATGAATGTTACAATAACATATTTTAAAACTACTGTAAAAATTTCATCTAGGTAGAAATGAGACAGAACCAGTTAACATTTATGGATATGTTCATGAAATATAGTTTAATATTATCATAATAAAACATCACTTTTAAGCTAAGTTTGGGCAGATGAATATTGCATTGTATTAATACCTTAAAACATTAAGCTCTTAACATCAACATCTGTTAAATTCAATAAACAGGCTCAGGGTAATAATTATATTTTAATTCTTTTTCAGACTGGAAAGAAAATACACTCAATTAAAGAACACAGTCGTCAAATAAATGACATGCAGCTATCCAGAGATGGTACTATGTTTATTACAGCCTCTAAGGACCAAACTGCAAAGTTATTTGACACAAGCTCTTTAGAATTATTGAAAGAATATAAAACAGAACGTCCAGTAAACTCAGCAGCCCTTAGTCCAATATTAGATCATGTTGTGCTTGGTGGAGGTCAAGATGCTATGGAAGTAACAACAACCTCTACAAGACAGGGTAAATTTGATGCTCGCTTTTTCCATCTTGTTTTTGAAGAAGAGTTTGGAAGAGTCAAGGGACACTTTGGGCCCATTAACAGTTTGGCATTCCACCCGGATGGTCGGAGTTATGCATCTGGTGGAGAAGATGGTTATGTGCGAGTGCAGAGTTTTGACCAAGCCTATTTCGATTATACTTTTGATTATAATAGAGACTAAAACTACTCTGAATTGTTTTTTTGTAAAACTTTCTTTGTTGCTCTATAGATCATTATAGCATAAATAATATTATAAACACAATAGTCTTTTACTTTATACAAAACTTCCAAAGTAGTATTAAACATAATTTTGGAACAACAGAAAGTATTAGTACTAAACAAGTCCAATAATAAACACATTTATTGTACAAAATTACATTTATGGAATAATTAACAAATAGGTTCTAGACTAAACTTTTTACAGAAAATAGGGTGTTGCTTGTTGTGGAGGGACTTCTCTTTCACTGTCGGGCACTGCATTAAAAAGTTTAGCATTCCTATCATTCACACTGTTAAATTCCATAATTGATGCAACATTTCCACATCTATAACAATAATTTGGTGCTGACCAAATGGTGACCAATCTTTGGTCAAACATATATTTATAACCTGAAAACATTAAATGAAAGAGCATATAATTACTAATTTAAAGCAAATTTAGTGAAAAGGCAAAAAATACTCCCTTTTATAAAAAAAGGTCCCAATGGTCAAAATGTTAGGTACACATCTAATTATATTTTAAAAATTCATACATACCATCATTTACTAGCTGATGTGCTCTACATATTAAAGTGAGATCATTATAGCTCATGAAAAGCTCTGTGACCACTCTCCCAAAGAGCCATCCAGCACCACGAGGGCTTACTGACCTGTGAATTTAAATAATTTGCAAAACTACTCTAAATTAACTAATTAACAGTTTTGCTAATAAACAATACTTTTTTTTTTTTGTGAAGTCAATTCTGTAAGAGTTCAGATACTCTTATTGTCTACTCATTTAGGAAGTCCAGATATGATGTTAAATTCAGTATATCTTACATTTCTCAGTTGGTGCAAACAATTTTTGCAATATGCTTTAGATGAATCAAAAAATTAGCATTGATTCCCAATTGCATGTTTATTAAACAATAATTATTTATTTATTTCTCAAGCTAATCTTACCATTTAGTATCATCTTCAGTGGGATCTGACCACAGTAAGTCACAAAATGCACCCTTGTGAGGTATTTGTTGATTTCTATCAATACAACGGATTTGATCCAACATAGATATTTCAGGAGAGAGACCACCATGCACACAAAGGACAGATTCATCAATCAACTGAAAAGCAGATAAACACATTTTTAAGTTCCTCATTGTGCAAATTAAGCATAATCGGTCAGATATAAAGGTACATCTAATAAGAATCTTATTATAATAATAAGACTTATTTTTCTCTTATGCTTGAAAAAATTTTGAGATTTACTCAAATAAATTATTTTTAATAAGAATTTTAAATTATGTATATTTTCAACATAAAAGTTTGAAACAAGTTAAAATGTTGATGAAACTACAGTTGAGATTCGATTAACCAGACTTAATGATTGTTATGGCGCATCCACACATGCCGCCGACTTACAGACCGCCTTGCGCCTACGCTTGCTTGCGTGCCGCAGGTAAAGAATGCATGCCCGGCATGTGTGGATCCGCCATTAGATATTCAGATAATGTATGTATGAAGAAAATTGTTTCCTGTTATAGAATAATACATAATGTGAAGTACTTATAAACAACAAACAAAAATAAATTTAACTTAAAGTAACAAAAATCAATATGGACATGTTAGTGCACACATGAAATAAAATTGAAGGTACACATTTATTTAACTAAAGTTGGTAGTATGGATATTTGTGAATCTGCATAACTGAGGGAGATATAAAAAAAGAATTCATTGTAAAAAAATCTACTTACAGCCGCTACGGTAAGAAGATCAAAAACCCTGCAACAGTCTTTCCAGGCATTTGCATTTCCATATTTGTTTAAGCACTCATCATAGAAACCATAAACTTTTGTTATTTGACATGTTTCATGATTTCCTCTCAATAGAATTATCCTAAAGATTAAGACAATAAAGATTTGAATAGTACTGAAAGCAAATGCCTCACTCATCACTACAAATACAACTTCTCACCTATCTGGATACCTAGCTTTGAATGCCATTAATAATGTAAGTGTTTCAAGACTATAGTACCCCCTATCTACATAGTCTCCCATAAAAATGTACTGTGTTTCTGGTACTTGTCCACCAATGTTGAAAAGTTCTTCTAAATCATAGAACTGTAATCAATAAATAAATTCGCACGTATCAGATGTTATTGTTATAAATGTAACTGGCCAGAAATCAACTGTTCAGGCACTTCTTACTCTCAACTTTTAATCTTTATATACTGCACGTTGTAACAAGAGAATACCAATAAAATACCTGTCCGTGAATATCACCGCAAACAGTTACAGGTGTCTGTACCGGTTGTACATTCGGCTCCTCTAAAAGAAGATCACAAACAATATTACACAGCTCTCGCAAATCGTCTTCTGGGAGATATTTACACCTTTTGGCAATTTCAATCCACTTGTCTACATCTGCTATCATATTTATTTGCGATTGTTTTACAATTTAAATATGAAACTACGTTCAATGCAATTGATTTGGAAATAGGCTAATGAAATCCACAGAAAATAATTAGTCACTAGTCAGAACTCACTCAGACGGAAGAATCTTTAGAATACTTGTCATTTTTCACAGCGTGTTTTGTGGCGACATCTATTAATATCGATCCTACAATTTTGTAACGAACGAATGAAATTTAATGTCGTCATAAGGGTTATTCAAAGTAATCGAGAGAGTGAATTTAACGCATTGTTATTGTAAACAACGCGTTAAATATGATTAAAAGTTAACCAATTTGTATTCTTTAACATAATAATTATACAAATCTGCAAACAAATCATGCATATAATAGCATCCAATAATAATCAATATTCTATTTAAAATAGATAAAACGTGCAGAAAACTATTTAACTGAAAAATATTTAACAGAGAGTTATAAAACTGTTAAATCAAGTTTCATTTTTAATAGGCTAATTAATTGACTAGATTTAAAAAAGGGTGCGTGTTCTTATGTACGCACGTAAGAAGTTATACTTCTTTGGCATTATTAAAAATAGTTTTTGATTGCATGCAAATAATTAATTACAATTAAATAATCAAAGACTAGAAAAGGAGTCATTATAGTCAATAAAGTTCAGTTTACATTTGAAAAATTAATTAAATAAATATTTATTATTATTCTCTTACATTAAGTGTAACAACAAGTCTATTATTATTCGAATATTGTTTTTAAATTATGTCCAATGCCGTAGCATCTTCCTTGGGCAACTTCATTCTGTTAATTTTGTGTAACGGTGCGCGCGCATCGTAAAATTTTACTCTCATCAATTTTTCGTAACGCGCCTAAAGTATAACTTTAAAAAAATAAACTAATTAACACAAAACGCAGAAATTATTCAAATTCTAGGCTAACATCGAATGTAGTTCTGACCGTTAGAAACTGGCAGTTTTAATAAAAATACCTGCACTCAGAAAAATACGTTAAAATGTTATAGACGATTTATTGTCTTACCCCATTTTTCAGCTTGCCCTCAATTATCTTGTTATAATTTTTTAAGGTATTTCCAGTCCTCTATTTTCTTTGTTTGGTTTTATCTTGATCAAAATGACTTTCTTCTGACAGACTAGACGTTCCCAAGTTTATGGGATCACCATACGAATTCGTTAGCTTGTCCACCTGTCGCAAAGTGATTTTGTTTTATGGTTAATGGTCTGTGTCTTATTCAAAGATTAATAAGACTTGGCTTAAAGGTCTCGTTACCAGGCCATAAAATTATATAAAAAAAAAATATTCAAAGACTGTCAAATTACAAAGTATGTAAATTGTCAATTTGCTCTATTCATTATTCATATTGTGGCTGGTGAAGAATAGTAATTAGTAGGTAGGAACGATTTTAGTAAAATTTATATTTTAAATTGTCTTGTCTTTGTAAAAGCCACTGTTTTATTTGAACTTTTTACATGCTTTTTATTTTTGTGATTGATTGTAAGTTTTTTATTAATTGCAATTTAAATGGTGTTTCGGTAACAATGTCCATTTTTTCTGGCCACATCCTCAGTTACGCAGAAACTAGCACATGTTTCGCTTGAATACCGACAAAAAACTAATAAACTAGCCGTATGGTGCATATACCACTTCTATCTTTATGTGTTTTAGGAGCATCGTAATAGCCGAGTACATTTTTTACGTATCGTCTTTGGATGGAAGTACTGTCTTTTGTTGTTTACGGTTGTTTATAAGTGTTCTGAAGTCATCCACGACAGTTTTTTACGAGGCGTAAAATGACGGCGTCATCTACTGTCGATCCCAAACAAAGGAATCGTTTATTGAGATATCTTCATATTGGTATCGAAATACCAAAATATTTTCCTGGATGCTGGGCGGCGCATAAGTATTTTGAAGACTTTAAGCCACCTATACTGCAGGAACTACTTCTAGTTAATAAGAATAATACTGAGGTTGTAAATGTTATCTTAAAGGTAATTATCTAATTTCTATTTCCCGTTTTAGTTTTTTTAATAAATCTATAAAAAAATGGAATAGTACAAATACCCTAGAATATAATTAAAACATAAATACTATCTAATAAATAGTTTTTTATCATATGCAGTTTTCAAAGTTTGAAATACTTTTAAACCTATAAAGATGTAGTGCTGTATTGTAGACTGTTTTTAGGCATTTCATGATGGCCACTTTACTCGTTTTGAGACCATTGCATTTTGTTTGGCAAAATGTCTCTGTTATGGCTCAGAAAGAGTAAAAGAAGCAACATATCGGGCGGCTCTTGAAGTTTGTAAAACCCCTGAGGAAATGCTGATGTTCAATAACTTTCTACGACTGTTAAATACTGGTAAGTACAGTTGATTTATTTTATAAAACAGAATTTGTGTTTATGATTTACTATAAAATTTTAAGTTTCTGTTTGTTTGAGAGATATCTAATGTCAAATGATTTGGTTTGGAATTAAGGGGTTGGGGTTGTTAAATTGTGCATTGTGCAATATTGTAATGTTACAGCTTAAGAAGATGTTGTGTGGAAACACACATAATGTAATGAAATTAATGATTATTATTTATAAACAACCATATTTAAAATCTTAACTTTTGAAACAGACATAATAGCACTTAAGTTTTTTATAATATGTAAAACTACACGCTACCGCACTTAAAATAAATTATTAGTTTTCTTATTCTTTATTATATATACATATTGAATTTTTGTATTATCATTTTATTTAAGGTAATGGCAGGGGTTGGTGTAATTTTATTAAAAAATGGTATGTAAATAAAGATCCCATGGAACTAGCAAAAGAGGTCACTAGAGTACGTGCCAGACATGGCCGATCCCATAAAACATTGGTGGCAAAATCCCACATGAAAATTGATGTAAATGATTATGGTAAGAAAGAGTATTCAAATTTTAATTTATAACATGTTTAACTGTTCAAAGTCATAAGTATGTTTTCTAGATCATTAGAGAGTCATCAATAGAGATTATTTATATAATAGGCATAAGTAATGTAAAGTTTTCCTGAATTTTACAAAATAATATGTTGTTCTAGCACGAGATGCTATCATAAAGTACATAATGTTTGGGCTAAAACGAGCAAGGACCATTTTGGCCAATGCTCAAGGAACAGAGGATATCTTTGATTACATAGAAAAGGTTGAGAGTATGCGTCATTGTGAAGACCCTAAGGATGCTGCTAAAATTGCTGAAGATAATCATTTCACCTTGGATCATGTGCCTGGACATCTTCTTACATCACAGGAGGTTACAATTTTTTATTAGGATCTTTAAATTCTATAGCTTATGTAGAAGGAACTAAAAAAAGGTGCAGTGCACTGCATTTATAAACTGATTTGAAATCCGGTCCTTTTAAGTGTTGTGGGTTGTTTTTGTTTTGTTGAACAGCTGTAAGTTTTAAGTTGTAAGCCTGTTAACTACTTAGCCATTAGTTCAGTAAAATATTTGCTATTAACTATTTGAAATAAAAAAAAAACATTTTGGGTATAAAAACAAATATTATTTTTTAAATTGTATTAATGGATCCTCTAAATGTAATTTTCCATAATTAACAAATCATATATAGCTAGCAAATATATGTGCAACATGCACACATCATTTAAAATTATTTTTTTCAGGTATGGGAAGTAATATTGCCCCAAATGCCGTTGCAGCAAGTGTTGCATAACATTCAACGGATACACAATATGGGTTTTCTAACAGAGAGTTCTACTACCACGGCTATTCTGTGCTCTCTACTCACAAACAACGACAAGATTAAAACATCGAAAGTAACGCCTATTGAAGTATTCATTGTTGCTAGCAACTATGAGAGGAATTCTAAGTAAGATTTTTAGATTACCTTGCTTTTTTATTACTATTAATTTGTTATAAGTAATACCCATGCTAGATTTTACTATGTTACAGTGTTTTAAAAAAATATTTTTTTCTAGCAGCAGGAGTCGCCGAAAATATTAATTTGTATTTAGCTGATAATTGATTCCAAGGTTTAGGGGTTAAACACAAGCAAAGGGGTCAAAAATTAATATAGTTTGATCAGCATTTTCAGCAACTACAATAACAGAAGTATGGGGGGAAAAGTATTAATTGGCGTTTTGTATGTAAGGACAAAACATATTTTTTTTTAATAGTATAAATTTATATAAATAATTTATTTTCATCTATGTAGATACCTTTACTAAAAACAATTCGGAGGGGAATCAATAAAATCTTTGAAGGCGGTTTCGAATTCGAGTATAAAGTATAAAAATTTCGGAAAAAATGGTAATCTGTTGGAGCAAGGTCCGGGGATTGTGGTGGATGTCTTAGACATTCCAATTGAAGCTCCTCTAATTTGGTAGCAGTCTGTTGCGCAGTGTTAGGTCTAGCGTTGTCGTGAGCAATGGCCTAGTGCGATTGACCAGCCTTGCTTGTTTAGCAGCTAGCTTTTTATCATAGTTTGCAGTTGCTGACAATAGACATCTGCCGTATTCGTCTGGCCAGATTTAATAAAGTTATAGTAAACGAACTTTTTTGGAGTAAATTTTCACTTGGGGTACGATTTGCCTGGTTCGGCTGGGTTCAGCCATTGATACACTTTTCATCACAGTTGTTTCTTTTTAAAATTCGATTTAAAATCCCTACATTATTGTGACGGTTGAGTAATGTAGCAGTCTTTCAGAATTGCTTCACTCAATTCGTGAGGTCCTTTCAAGCTTGTTCACCTTTCCAATTTGCTTCAAGTGGATTAATACAGTTTTATCACTAACACCGACACCTGCAGCTATCTCCGACGTAGTTTGCGATGGATCGGCTTCCAAAATAGCCTTCAATTCTTCGTTATTAACTTTGGTCTCCGTTCGTCCGGGCTTGTTCTGCAGGTCGAAATTTGCAGAACGAAAATGTTGGAACCAAAATGTTGTCTTTTCGAAAAACAATTGCACGAGTAAATAGCTGTAAAAAATTGAATTTGGAATTCCTAACCAAAGAGGAGATATTTGAGGTCAAAATGGCCAGTACGCCTAAACTTCAATTCCATATGTTCTTTACATACCTAATATAAAAATGTATTCTCCTTTATAGTTGGACGAAAATAATTTTTATACTATTCACAGGCCGTTAAAATATAAGAAAGCTATAGTGGCTCTGGATAAGCAGCAACGTCGGCGGCAGAGACAGACATTTAATCCAGAAAGTAAAGTTTGGGAGTGGACTGTCACTCACCGACACCCAAAGGAAGTTAAAATTTGGGGTAAGTTTTTTCTGTTTCCAATAGGTTATCTATTGTGGCTTATAGCAGTAGTTAAGTGTGGGATTCTTAATCACGAGGCCATGTGCGTTCTAACTCTTGACTTTGAGCTAAGGTTTTTATAAAACTATTGAGGGACCTATCTTACGAGCCAAAAATTAGTCTATCGGTTGTCGTCTATCATATATTTACACCGCTGACTAATTAGGAAAAAAATTTCCAATACAAAAATGAACAATTCAGTCGATCCCATACCCCATTCGGGGTTTGACGGCTATTATTATATGTGGAGCATAAATAATCTGAATTTATAAATAGTAAAAATCTATTTTCTTATTTTAATATCTGCTTTAATTTATAGGTATCGATCAAAAGCCGAACAAAACCGTGATTTCTACATTGCATCTCCTCATCAAGAACACCTGGACGCTGACTCCGCCCACTAAAGCCCGTTACTTGATCACGCTTGACATGAGAGACCATATGTTTAAAGGTTATTAGTTTGGCGATGATTTAAATGTATACTGGCCAGTAGGTTTTATTAAAAACTTGTGTGCCTAAATTAAGTGTGATAACCATAAAGAAGAACTTACCAAATTGATATAAAAAAGTAAAAATTTAAAAATTATATTTATGTTAAAAACATGTAAAAATTATAGATTTTTTGGATGACATAAAAACTTGCCAATAATGTGTACTATAAATATATTTTGTAAATAATGATTTATATGATGCAAAACGCCGCCAAAAACCTTTCTTGATGGTTAATTTAAGACCTGTGTGCACACTTCATTCAACATGAAATACATAGACAAACTAATTCTAATTTTTATTAGCAATAGGTACCTCTAAAATCAGTGCAAATGCACCGCTTTAAGTAAAGTACTCATGTCTTTTTTCCTCAAATCGGAAACACAATTTGATAGAAACGGACGAAAATAAATTAGATTGATTTAATTATTCATTGATTGAGTGTATTTAGATTGATTTGATTATTATGACCAAGGGGGTTATTATATAAAGTGATACTTTTAGGTCGTCATTACTGTGAAAAGTACATTCTATCAAAGAAAAGCAAGAAGAAGGATGTTGCAGCAAATAATGGCGGCGGTGGCGATGCAGACAACGTACAGCCAGCTGTGACTAGGACCAAGATGCGACAATTTGCCGAGTGCTTCTATAACTTACACGTCTCACCTGGAAACGCCGGTAAATAATTGTTCAGTTCTGTTCTGTCAATGTGACAGTAGTAATAGGGGTTTTTAATATAAAGTGATAATGAGTATGACGCAGTTATCGTTTATTAAATGTTATTTCATTATTCGACGTCACCTTTCAGTTATTTACACTTTGTATCTTTCTATAAAAACCCTGTTTCTGATCCCTTAAATCGTGTACAACGGTGGCTACTGCGTCATTATCTTTAAATTTATGGCCCTTGAGATGCCCCTTTAACCGCGGAAATAGGTAGAAATCACTAGGAGCTAGGTCCGGAATATGCAGGATGTGTGTGTGTGTGTTTTTAAATGGCGCTATCGCAATTCTGGACTTGTACGTGGGGGCGTTATCTTGGTAAAACAAAACAACTTTAGCTAGTTTGCCTCGCCTTTGTTTTACTTTTTTGTCACGCAACTTTCTTATTTGTCCTGCGTACAAAGCCAGTAATAGTGGCTCTATGATTAAGGTATTTAATCATTACCACCCCTTAGCTGTCCCAGACGTGTAACCGTAGAATATGGAGGAGCATAATATGAACCGTTGTTCTCAAGTCTTGATTTACGAGCTCCGAGTAAACATTGTCAGTCTTCATTACATTCAATTTTTAAGAACACGTTTCGACACGACGCAAACAAATGGCTTCTATTTAAAAAAAACAAAAAAGAATTGCTTACTTTTATCATTAAGTATATCTAAGGTCTGGGTATTTTATTTTTTTCATGGAGAATCTATAGCATTATCACTATTTATTGAATAATAGATACGAGGGATTTTTGACGTATTTTGTTGTTAAAATATTGTTTGTTTTTTTCTTAGTAGGGAAATTTTAAAGCAATATTTACGATGATGTCAATACGATTTCGTACGACAATGCATCTCAAACGGCGAATATGAAGGAATTGTATTAATTTAGATATTAATAATTTCAGCGATCATCCTGATGCTGCAACTCCTGAAACGCGAGAAGCATGTTAAAGTAGCAGTTTTCACTGAACAAGGCATTGAACTGATCGATGGAAAGAAATGTAACGATATTGAGGACACGGCGATGTATCTTAAGGTAAAAAATATATATTTTAGCTTTTTTCTTGCAGTTGATTTTTATTAAATGTAGCGTACTGACTTTGCGTGGATTTTTTTAGAAGTTCTTGTAATACAAATTATGTAATGTGTTTGTGATTTTCGTTAAAGGCTACAATGTTAACATTCTCTGATAAATATTTATAAAGTATTTAAAACATTTGAGACTTTTCAAAACCTTATATTTTCCCGGCGTTGGGACCTGACGACCGACGAATCGCCCACTGGTGAAATAAAATCATTATGACTTACGGTCTAGAGATAATATACTAGGAACCTGAAATAGCTACTGACTTGTTATCGCTGACCAAGGCCGCTGTAAACCATTCAAAACGTTGAGTAATGTAAATAAATAATAATTTCGCGTTTATATCCATTATAAAGTATTATTTAAATATATATCACTCACATTTTAATATACATAAAAGACACAATGTTTTGTTTTATCAGTCTTACTATATACAGTTAAATTTACCGTTTTAAGATTATAATATGTTAATGAATAAGACTTAAAAAAATTTATAAATCATCATTTAATAAAAATCACCTATCAACAAAAAAAATCATATGATTGATATTCCAAAAGTTATAACTTATTATTGTCAATTTTTTTTTACAGAAACAGAAACTTGGTCGCGTACAATTGGACGCACCAATCGAATGGGCGAGCAAATTGAACGAAAAGTTCGACGTGTTTATCAACATGATCGACCGAAGTACCCGTTACATGGAGCTGGAAAAATCGGCCCGTGGAGGCAGAGGACCTGGGGGCAGATTTGGCCCTCCGCCCACCAACAATGATGTCGTGGATCACTGCCCCGTGAGAGCCCTTGAGCGCTATAGGACGAAGACGGCAAATCCTGATGCTAAGTAAGTATTCATTAGATATTAATAAAGCATATAAGCACATAAAAAAAAACACTGAAAACTTGAAGACCTGATTTTTCGAGAGTAACAGAGAAAAATATAATTGAGAAATAATCAATCACTCAATACTAATTTATAACTTACCATTATAATACCTTTTTGTTCAATTTCGCTCATATGAATTTTTTATACAATCGAATAAGTTTTTAATTACTAAAACGTAAAAAGGCCATCAATACAAATTATAATGCTTTTAGTTTGCGAGTGCGCTTTTATCCCAGATTTGAGGTGGACACATTTTTAGAAAACTATAATACATTCATTTTTTTCAAGGTTGATAGTGATGTCGCTAGCATCCCATCGCTTGCAGACAACAGACGGCAGTCACGAGGGTGTTCTCGATATCGTAGGAGTCGACGAGCACGTACCTACAGTTATGGACGCGTTCGTTCTCGGAAAGTTCAAGTAAAATGTCAACAGATAGCGCTGTTTTAAAAAAAAATCTCCATAAATTACGTCATACATACATACGTCATACAAAGTTAAAATGTGTGTGACGTAACTTACGGATCGCAGTATCTCATACTTATCTGTTCCATTGATTAACTAAGCTTGAGTATAATTTCAAAGTTAATATGTCCTTGGGGTAGGTAAGTCTTGTAGTTTGCGCTGCGCCTATACATAGTTAACATTGGTATTATTCTATTGGAATATTTAGGAACAGCAACTAGGCTTTCCGATATGTCTATGAATTACTAGATATAATGTAATGTCTTAAAGTTAAACTAAAATACTGAAAACCCTTTTTTGGGATTCCGTTTTGGCTTTTAGCTCATAAATATACATGACATATTTCCTATATAGAAAACTTTTCAACTGTTTACCTCAGTATTTATGTTTTCAAAATATTTCTATTTAAAGTTTTAATCATATGAGAAAATTTCAATTTTACATTTGATTTATTTGGCACAAAGGTGGCCTACTATGAGTAAGTCAGGCAATTATATTATCACCAACTGGTTTATGCTGGCGCCAATATAAAATTGGTAATAAGACCACACCGCTATGTGTTCCGGATCTCATATAAAATTACATTTGAATGTTTGCCTGAAAATACGTATAATGTCAATTTACTGCACATATTAAATGTATCATGTATTATAAAAAGAATCAGAATGTTACGCTTTTTTATTACAAAGAACAGGGTTTTGTCCAGTTAAGTTTTAGGTAAATGGGAAATGTGGTCAGTCTGCATATGAAAAATTAAATAATTTTCAAAATGTAAGTTTTTGCATTTCCTATTTGTTAATTATATAAATCAAATATATGTTTAATACCACGTAACATTCTGCAATTCTGTCCTGGACCATTGAATTTGTATTGTGTTTTTATATGTGCGAACATACAATGGTTGTATCTTCCTAAAGCTTTTGGATCTCGATGTGAAACTTGATTTCATACTTAAGTTTTTGTTAATGTGTTATTAGGTTTGCAATACCATCACGATCTAGTTTGAGCTAACGTTAAATTTTATAGTTGTGCACGGACTTTGTGAATTCATTAATTTTGGTAAGTTGGAGCGAATCGCAAACTGCAAACCATATCCTTCTTTTATTAAATATAAGGCAAGTGATAATCTTCGCTGACGATTATTAGAAAGATCACGAAAATATTTTTGTTTGTTATTTCATGAATGAATTATATATTCACACTATGTGTTTACGGACATGTTTGTTTTAGATTTTGTAATTTAAATGCCAAAACATTATATTTTTCTATGCGCAAAGTCCGGGAAAGCAACTACTATTTTTTTTAGTGTTTTGCTTATAAGAGCTTTTATCCATATAGTCTTAATCATAATAGTTGTAGGGATACGTCACAAGGCGTGAGCAAATTGCTGTATTTTGTTCTAATCTCTTTTTTTATTTAGAAATATGATTCCATAATAAACAGAATTCAATAGAGCACGACACTATAAACGATTACTATAAACTTTAGTCATCACTAAATTTTGTCTTGAAGGCAGTAGAATGTGTCAAACAACCTCTTGAAAAAGGTTTCAAGGCGATTTTAATTACTAGCCCTAGGCTATGAGCTTATAAATAGGATGGTAAGAGGTATTATATTAAAATCGGCATTATAAAATTAAGTCATATTTTTTTTATTTGCTATGTTCTTGCTCACACCTGGTGACCTGTGTTAATCGTAATATATTGTTGTGGTGACCCTTTGATTGTCAAATCATCTCAAATATATCTAGGGTTAGCCTTTGTATTCGTATTGCTTAGTATTTGTAGCTTAACAGGGTCTTTTTGGTGAAACAAAAATCTGGCACCTGCTCTCTACAATCACTGCAACGTGTTCAAAAAATAGTGACGGAGGTGACATTAGGTAAAATTACTTTTATTTCGAACTATAAAAGCAAATATTTCCGATACATCCGTCAATATATCTGTAACAATATTTGAACGCTAGTACTCATAGATATTCTTTTTATTTATAATTTATGCAAAAATTTATTAAATTCCTAATTGCCAAAGTACATAATGCATTTTTATTACTAGTAACTGTACTAGCTTTCAAATATTATTCTCTATCTAGCTAAGTAATCATTCTAGCATATCTTTTCTCTTTAGGAAAATGAAAGCTGGTACATGCTCATAAATGGTTCATAAAATGTTATTTAGCCAGAGAATTAATCTAGAGTTGCCAAAAGCATAATAGCAGGTCTGGTTTCGAACTAAAACTTTTGTGGAGGTAAATTAACATTAACATGATATAAAGACTAGATTTTGATGCAAAGTCATAATCCTGCTGTACTCATAGGAACTTTCCTGGTACTGGGCAAGTACCAGCTTTCTCCCGCGTGTATTTAATAGGTAAAAACTAAAATCCGTTTCAATGTTGGTTACTTTTGTACTAATACGAACGGATTTTTCAGAATCTGTGATCACTTGGTACTCTCTTGGGATTAAGTATTTTTTATAACTGAATGTTGAAAATTTGTAGGAAGCTCGAAATTACTAGTTGCTCTGTGTAATTGTGTATGTTGTTTTGTTATATATA
This sequence comes from Pieris melete, assembly GCA_963693345.1. Classification (NCBI taxonomy): domain Eukaryota; kingdom Metazoa; phylum Arthropoda; class Insecta; order Lepidoptera; family Pieridae; genus Pieris; species Pieris melete. The sequence continues at coordinate 1,718,585 of CAVNZK010000002.1, read as the reverse complement.
CTAACGTTTTGGGTAAAACGCTAATAATCAGCGCAATGTTTATTTATTGTAAAAGCAACCTTGTATGCTATGTGGCAAAATTTGCTAGCAGACCACTTTTTTTTAGTAAAACGAATATCTTACAATTGCTAATTTAATTGAAAGCCAATCAGCTTTATTTAAACAGTTAAAATGTCATATTATTACATCTTTAATTGCGATGCTGTAGGTAAAGTGATACATAGGGCTATACCTAACCTGGTAAGGTAATTCTCATGTAATCAAAAAATATACCTATATTAAAAGAAATTTAACTTAACTTGGGAGGAGTGTAGCTCTGTGACCACCACTAATTGCTGTGATTCTGATAAACAATTTTATTCATGGCTCACTAATTTCCTTCTGTTTATAATATACTTATAGACAAAAGTGTTTATGTTGAAATAGTCTTCTGTGATTATGATGCCTTCACAATTTTAAATGTTCTGATGATGATGTGTAGTCAAACAGTATCAGATACAATAGACTTTTTCACAAATTGATCAAAACATTCTCAAAATTGTTTTAACTTTGTAAAGTATCATTGGTGGTTAATGATATTATTTGTACTGCTATATATTGTTGTTGTTTCTTATACATAAGACTGCTTTAAATTTCTTTTTATATGCATTCTACACAAAAACGCTGAGTCTGTCAGTCCGTCCCATTTATTTTCAGTCAGCATTAGTTTATAATTTTATTTAACCATTCACAGCAGCATATAGTGCACGATATGAATAACATAGTGTTACAACATTTCAAAAATGTACTTGCATGTTTGTTTTCATAATGAATAAACTTATGATATCTAATAATGTGTTGAATTATTTATAAGTACGGATCTCCCTTCATAATTTTACCGAAGCTGCACTAATAACCCTATGCAGTATGCATGCTAGTGACTCGTGTTGCGTTTCATGACTGTTGTCTTGGATGTCAGATGAGTCCATCAGTATATTATAATCGATATTAAATTATAAGTAATTAAAATAAGTGTTTCTTTTTCCACGGAATATGTAAACACAGTCATGAAGTTTTGTACTCTGTACAAGACATAAACCGTACGTCGGAAACCATTAAGAAGTTAATTTTTATACAAGAACTATGTCTTGCCTTAGGAAAATCCATGAAAAATTAAATTCAAGGAGGGAATGACAACATGAATTAAAATTTTGTAATAGTCTAGTTAAATGCTACGGTCGTGTGACATGCTTGCCTGAGCCCCATGGCAAAAACCTGTGCTCTTCTATTATCTGTGTAAATTTGTATTTACCTGTGGTGTTTATCTCAGCTGGTGTACTGTAAATGTAAACTGTGTAATGAAGAACAAATATTTTACAAACAACAAATAATTAATAAAAAGTTTACTATTCTAATTTAATTCATACGCATTTATCTGTATTGTATTTAAAAAATTAAGTTTAAATAACGTACTAGAAATCCATAAAACGAATAACTCTCCTAAATATTTTTTGTAATGCAAAATAACTGATAATAATTGTGTAATATAAAAACGAAATCTACATGAGCTTAGATTTGGAACAAAGTATCGAAACACAACAACTAATGCAGAATGAAGGGGAAGATGAGGAGCAGAAGGTTTCTCCAACAGCAACATCTCCGGTAACTAGTAATAAAATGTCGAGCGGTGCAGCAAGTCTTACATCTAAAAATGCTCAGGGCTTCTCAAACACAGGCAACAGTCTTAATGATTCCACTAAAATGTCGTATGTCAATGAAAGAAGACAACATCGTGACTTCATGCGTTCCTACAATAATAGGCCTAAGCATATACCTAAAGAAACACCAGATGTCAAGCACATGGAGAAGGCTCTTTTAGATTTACTTGAAGATTTCCATACAGGAAAATTAAGTGCATTTAGTACAGGCTGTAGTATGGAACAAATGGTTAATGTAAGGGATCAGCAAGAGCATTTGGCTCGGCTGCATTTTAAATTATATGGTGATCCAGAGAAACCATCTGAAGAAAATTTTGAAAACTCTTCACCAAAAGATAAGATGACTCAACTTGTACAGAGTTTAGAGCAATTGTCTGCATCAATTGAACATTTGCAGTCAGATGAAGCTGTTAGTTCTAGTAATGATAAAAAAGAGTCATAAAGATCAAAGTTTTTTTTCCATTTTTTTCTGGATATGTATATAAAGATAAATAATATAGAAGAAATATTAAATCTTATTAAATAAACAGTTTCTATAAAAAACATGAAGTTACTCAATAAAATTGTTGTAATAAAATATAGTTGGACAATGTATGAAACTATTTCAGATTTTAATTATTCTTCTAAAATAATGTTATGGTCTTCTTGGTGCCAATACAATTAATATATATGTTATAGTAATATTATTTTTTTGCTTTAATGTATGTACATAGTAACTGTGTGTGTTAATATTAGGTGATTTCATTAGTATGGTCTCTTAACTAATTAAATAAAAATATATTGCATTATTAGCTAACATATTTTATTGATTATTTATCTTAATGTATGGCTTATAAAATGGTTATGCATATTTTTAATGTCACTGCAGCCCTGTTGAATATATATATTTTTTAATATGTGAGTTCTGATTGGGTCCTATTAAGTAACACTGCAGACGCCGCGGAAGATGATAAGCTTTGTCAGAATAAATAATTCTAATGTTTGGCTACATTTAATTATTATTTTTTTTTTAATTATGATAAATATTTATTTTTTTTATCTATTATTAAATAGTTAATTGATATTGATTCCGTTTTTATCACATTTTAATTGTCTCCTTATTCCCCTTATTTACCTCTTACATTTAACACCATAAGGACAGACAGGAGATGTAAATCTCATTTACAATTAATGCTAGAAGCTTGGGAGGAAGAAATGAGGTGTAGGTGCTTGTTCACTGCTGTGAACAAGCGTGTAAGTCAGTCGCGCTTCACATCGCATTGAGTGCGATCGTACCGACCGTAAAATTACTGAACCTTGTTCACAAATACAACTTTTGTGACACAAATACATAGAAAAAGAAATTTAATTCGATTCTGCGCTTAAATTATTTTCATAAATATAATAAGTGTGAGGTAAATATTTTTTTTTACATTTACGTCACAAATTTTTATTTATTCACGTCTTTGTTATTTTAATTTATTTACTTAATTCATTTTAAATATATTGGAATCAGTAAAACGACAATAAAATACTATTTTCCGAGGATATATATATTTTTTCTCTTAACGGTAATTTAAAATAGTTGTTTTATTATTTATTTACACATACATGCCTTCGTGTCAGACTTTTTTATAGGAAATATTAGTTATTCAGTGAAACAATGTTCAGTGATCATTAAAAGTGTCTACATGTTTATGTACAAAATTCCGCATACAATAATAATTATCGTAGCAATCGCGTAGCAGCTTCATAAACGTAGCATTCTTTGTACTTTCTGATTCATATTTGTTATTTTTATTGAACTGAATTGATATCTAAATTTTGCTGTCTAGATTTCTAAAATATCTATTCTTTATATTAAATTTTCCCCTTTATTATTTTCTGTTTTTATTGAATTATTTTCCACAAAAACTATGAACAGAGAATAACGCTGAACAAGTTTATTTAAAAATGTGTCCGTAAATCAGTTATAAATAACATAGTTGGACAGAGGACTGTTTGAATAATTTATTTTCTAATCCATTACCGCACTAGAAATGTAAATGAGGGCGAATATGTATTGATTGAGATGGAGAGGCGAGAAGACAGTCGAATTCGGGTACCAGCTCCTCAGGAACAAGGTAACATTAAATTATGATGCGACACGCAAAACAATACTTAGTACGCATACTAGCTTTATTAATGAGTACACTCACCTGCGGATGTGACCTTTCAGTTAATGTGCACGTGAAGGGAATGGATCTACAATGGATAGAAATTGCTCAGCAAAGTCAACAGCAATAGAGATTTCTAGTTTTATAAATAAATTAGTTTATATTCGTAAGATTCATCTCAGGTTTAGGTTTGTCTGTTGGTATGTTTTGGTATAACCCAAAAAAACAGGATAGTATCAAGGTATTCTTAATATGTAAAGTATAATAATATGTAATTAATATTTTTGTTCTCATATAAGATACCTTTATTATATTAGTAAAATATATCAATTTACTTATGTTAATAACCGCGAATATACCTACTAGGTACTATGTTTAATATACGTTACAACTTACTTTCTTCTTTGGTGTCTATATAAATGTGAAATTGTTAAGTTACTCATGTTACTTAACAACACTCATGAGTAATATGAATTTGAAACTTTTTTAATAATGAGATCAATCTACCATTTAGGTGATTAAAAAGCATTGAAAATTGTACATTAGGGATTGTATTAACTATAGTTTTAACCTAACATTAACAAGATTTAAATAAATACATTGCTCTTGATATTGAGATTGCTTTCTTTTATCTCAATTGGTTCTACGCAAATATAATGAAATGCCATCCAACCATAAAGTAAATAATATTTAAGAACTTTTACATCTTATGTCGTCTATCTTTTCCACATATTCGTTGGTGTTGGTCCATATTTCGTAGATCATTTTTAATACATACTATTGTATGTCTTATTAGGTATGTCGTCTGAAATAGAACCTGTCGATTAGATACGTAGGTAACATTTTGTTTCTGTAAGTAAACGAGGAGTGAGTATTTTAGTAAAAAATGTATTTTGTATACAGAAACAGTAATATTTTATAGAATAAAATTACGAGAAACATTTCATAATTAAAGTTTCATGAGTTACTACCTAAAAATTTAATTATATTTACTCGTATAAATTTATTTCGTCACAAATCAACAACTCTAAGAGTTTCTAGTGAAATGCTATAGAACAAATATTAAATTAATTATTTCTGGTTGTTTAAATGATTAAGGAAACAAATGCTATGCTAAAAAAATGTTGGTAGGCTATTGTTATTACTCCGGAATGGACGCATTTTGAAGAAAATTCTCTTATCAAATCGCGTTTAATATCATTCATTTTAAGTAGAATTCCATTAGCACATAACTGGGAAAAGATAGATACGCCGTTGCCAACTTTGCCCACAAAAGAATTCGATCTAATATGGTGGCAAAATTAATTTCAATTTATTTTTAATAAAAGGTTATTTAGGACATTTCAACAACCATTATTTTGGTATTTTTCAAATTAAAAATGTTTTAAGATATATATATACATATATATATGTTCCAATGTTTAGTGTAAGCAGATGGCAATCCGACCCTTTCCCAGTTCTTGCCTTCACACGCCATCTTCTGACATCGCCGAGTGAAACTCGTTGTTCTGGTGACCAAGTTTCGCAGTAATACCCGAACAAAAAGGCCTAATATGAAGGGCTCTTCGTCCTCAAACTTAACCCTTACAAGAATGGTGCTGAACAGAATTTTTGGGAGGCAAGTATCCAGTTGCCGTCCTGACGCTGTCCTCGTCCTATACTTTTCATTAGTTACCGACCCAAGAAATTACGACAAGTATAACATGACCTTTCTCAAAATAATGTCTTTGGAAACTGATAAAAATGGAAATAGTTTCAACTAAATAATAGGTTCAGGTTTCATCAGGTTTTTATTAACTTAGGTATTTTAATTATTTTTAATTTGCGGTATAGACATTTAAAACTCTCATTGTATAATGAGCTTAGCTTATTATTTATAACGATTCAAAGAAAATATTAAATACAAATTACATGTTTGCAAAATTAAAATGTGTATGACAGTTTAATTAAAATGTAGCGGGTCTAATTTCAAGTATTTTAATTATGTTAGATTTTAACTCTAATCTCCGTGTTTTAGATGCCAAAGAGATTTTTTTGGTTGATATTGAATACATGACATCCAAGATCATCTGATCTAGGTTTGATTCTCTTTTAAAAATTACTTGGCTAATGTTCATAAATAAATTTTACTATATTTTTTTTCAGTTAATAAATAAATTCAACTTAACATTTATAAACGTGAAAAATACTTAAGTTCAATTAAATCAAAACCTAATAAAATAGCTTATAAAAACATATCTCGCTCGTTAAAACACTCTTTGAATTAAAAATCTGTTTTAGAACAAACTTTGTTTTTAATTTGTCTGACTGCTATCAAAAGCGATCCGAAGTTTCATTACTTTATATCGAATTTAAAGCTTCGCTGGCGTTGAAGTATACATATTGGAATACGATTAATTCGATTTATTGCGATAACAAAGACCAAACAATACCGTCAATGCAATTCAGTATTAAAAACATAAAAAGAGATTTTTACATAACTGTTGAAGACATTAATATTTCTTTACTTGCGTCAGTTACTAGTACGACGTATTGCGTCAGTTAAGTTACAAAAATCATAATGTTTTGGCATATCCTGTATATGTAATTTTTTTTCACAGTGGGGTCAGAAGTAAAGAAAAAGTTATGATTTGAAAAAAACTTATATCGTATAACTTAATATTATCTTCAATACACTTAATAAACAACTATAAATAGTATGTCTAACGCAAGATCTCATAAGTACCAATCTAGTGGATATTATGAAAAAGATGTAGATTTTTTCGAATTTTAATAACACTTAGTAAAAAAGTCAATTTTCTTTAAAAACGTAAAATAAATTAAACTCTGCAGGGGTTGAGCTTAGAGACCTCCCGTAGAACAATTTTTTGCAGCTGATGACCTCATCTATCCCCTATTTGCGTTTGATCCACGGCTTTTTGGCCATCCTGTATAAATGGTTTGTCCCAAAGAATTATAATTGCTTACCGCCGCCAAAGGACAACTGCAACTGCGACCTGCCTAGCGATTCTGTAACTCACTTTTCGAACTCAAACAGCGGTTTTCGGTTTTCCAAATCATAAAATGACTGCTTCACGACTGATTCGAGAGCGACCGCCGATGCGAAAACCGCTGTTTGAGTTCGAAAAGTGAGTTACAGAATCGCTAGGCAGGTCGCAGTTGCAGTTGTCCTTTGGCGGCGGTAAGCAATTATAATTCTTTGGGACAGAATCGCAGGGCAGCAAGGTCTTTTAATGGTCACTCTTCTATTAGATTAATGTTTTACGATTCACATATAATATTTAAACGGTTATTATTTTATTTTCAAAATTAAAATAAAATATACGAAACATAATATTTACCCTTACCTTTTACATAGTAATTGATTAGGGGTAACATTTTGAAAATTTTCCTATAGTGAAATTTGACTGTCATGAAAATACACGTTTAAAGGAAGCTCTTAATTATATTGCCCATAAAGAGAAATATGTTTTTTTTATATATTGCAGTGTATTTGTGCTCTTAAATATTATAGTTTGATTGTGGTGTGTTAAGCTAAGTAAAATAAAATAAGGGGTTAGAGGTTGTATGGAAATCCGATGTATTTAAAGTTGAAATATCAAATCTCATTTAAGAGTTTTTGCTTAGAACTTAACTATAAAGAGTGTAACCTTTTTAATTAATTAGTTGTTCGTCCATAGATTTTTCTTTAACTAATGTATTCACTTATTGATTTGATTTAACCTAACTTATTGAGGAGACAATAATACAATAAAATAAAAAAGGCCTAACGGTTATACATACATAAGCGAAATAATTGTATAACCGAATATTTATCGATCCAGTCTCTCGACCACTAGTGGGGCGTGATATCAGGCCAGTATCACATACTTTATCTCTTTGAGGGTTTTCCGTTACTACGCTATTGACGTGTGATATCGTACGGTAACTGATATTGGTGAAAACTATAACTACTCCTTTTATATTTCCGTAATAATGATTGCGTCTGGTTTAAATTTGCAAAAATTTGTTTAAAAAATGGAATTATTTCAAGCGTAGAAGACAAACTCGGTATTCACATTCCACATTGGAATGTAAAATGAACATTTAAACAAATCATAATTTATTATTACGAGTACAAGCTAATTAATATCAGTATTTTTATATAAAGGGCCAAGCGGTAGGTACTAGGTATATAATGCTAAGTCAAGTCAAGTCAAAATCATTTATTTATATAGGTAACACATGAACGTCAAAATAAATATATAAATGCTTATAATTTTATACGGCCAATTCTTAAATCAAGGGAACGTAAAACGGAAGAGAAGAAATGGCAATAAACTCTCCGCCACTCTTTTTAATCGCCAATTTTTTTGTTTTACACAACGTTTGTAAAGAGCTGCAACCATTACACCATGTTCCACATGACATCTTATGTAATAAATAATAATAAAATAAATTTAAAACTAAGATTTATCCGCTATCAGCAGAAGGCATGGTGAAATAGGAGCACGCACTTATATTCTCGTGGGAACAACACATAGTCGAAATAACTAACATCACCGCATGCACCAATTCAAGAACGACCAGTCACCACAAGTAGCACCCGTTCTCGAGTATGACGCATGGCCAGCCATCGGCCCCCTCGCCATATTTTAGGGAGAGAGACAACCCGACGCATGGACGCCGCCACTAAGTAATGCCGCCGCTCACTAACATTGCTAGAAAGCTCATAAGTGCTTTTTGGACCTGCAAAACAATATTTACATTTCCGAGATAAACGAAAATGATATGAATAAAGCTTAAAAAATTTAATCAGTATCATGGTTGTATGCACAAGATAATAATATAAAATTCCGTTTAAGCTCTATCTTTATTCTTTCAGCTAAAATGGGTTTGTTGAAAATATACACAGTTTGTTTACTTTGCAGTTCCGAGCGTGTTTGCTTGCTCGTGTTAATATACATTCGAGTTAGGTACTTGTTTTTGCAAACCACGCGAGGCTAAATTAAATTTACAAACTATAAATGCACAATTTGTGATTAAAATTATTCATTACTTTCTGTACAATACAAATCCCAACACATTCAAATACGGTAGGATAATCGCAGTTTTCCATTTTGTTTAGCAATATTTTAATAGTGTCAAATCTTTTAGGTGCCTATCGGAAGTGAGTTGTGAGAAAGCTAAACCTTCTGTTCAGATAATATTGGAAATAAATAGACACTGTTGAAGTATTAATTTTCGGTATTCGATACTAAGTTCCTTGCGCTTCCATTTGAACTAGTTTCAGAATATGACCATTACAGGATTTGGTATAGCATTCATTATCCTAGGCACTACAATATTAGTTCGCTTTCAGAACTGATTTTTCGAAACAGAAACTGAAGTTTCTGTTATCGATTCTAACTAACCTTGCCGCTGTATAAATGTAGATTGTTTTTTCCTTAAAATGCACCACTTTACCTAACTATGATTGTTTTCGAAACAATCACAGCCAATGTTTTATGTACGTAATGACTAAGAACAGTAAGGTCCTTTACCTTCACTAACAGCTGATTTGGTTTATAAGGTATTTGGTGTTTCTGGGTTCGTTTCTAGGTAGAACAATTTCAGTTTGTAAGTTATATTTGCCTATAAAGAATAACAATCACTGCATTGGACACAAGAATATCGGTCCCTTGTGTAGGGGGTAGTTACTAAGGAATTACAGGACTATGAAATAACGACGTTATATAAATATCAGAACCAGTTTTTATTTGGTTCAAAATGCGTGTGTCGCACGCAGTGGCTCATAATAAGTTTATAGTTTAAATTTACAATTATTTAACATAATTCTAAATTTATCCGACGATTCTGCTTTACAGCGTGCGTGGTCACGGTAAAGCACGGGCACGCTGTAAAGCACGGGAAACGCGCGTCGGACAAATTTAAAATTATGTTAAATAATTGTAAATTTATATTAATACATAACTTTAATCCGGTAAAAAAAAGTTTAAGTATAGTTAATATGTCATCTAAAATGATTTGCAAATAAAACAACCACAATCACAAAAATATGGTCACCATAAATGTAGTCCAGAAATCAATCAATTTGATAAAATTCTCGTCAACTAACGAGTAACAAGTGGTCTATATTGCGAGAGAAAATTAATGAGGGAATTCACAAGAGAAGCCGTATAGCACTACCGGATGAGGCGAGAAATAACATTTTGTAGAGAAAAGCGTGTATGAATGACGTTTACAAATGGAACGGGCGATAAATATAGAAATATTGTGTTTATGGTAGTACAAGTTTTATTTATTCACGTGTATTCTGCATCTAGATAAAAAGCTGCCGCTTCCGTGCTTACTTTCGAGTTCCAACTCATAAGGGGATTGAGTTTGATTATCTAAAGCAGTTATTTTCGTTTAAAAGGTAAAAAGCATTCTAAAAAAACATTATTGAAACAAACGCCATAATATGTCAGACTCTTGCCACTTTTCAGGGGCATTTAGGAATTTCGCTTACAGAAATATTACTTTTATAATTTAAACTTTACGACTTAACCAAAATACCGTAACGAGTTGTAATTTACTGAAGATTATACATAAGGATTGTACTTATATATTTATTTCCAACACCCAAATTTACAGTATTTACAATATTCTTAACCTATATAACAATAACAAAAAAATTATAAGTAGAAAATTAAAACAAAAGTTTGGTCACTGTGGCACCTTTTATGCTGGCAGTATTTCCTCGCAGTATTGTTATACTTATTCGTTGAGCGAGAAAAGCACCGGGACTATCTACCAGGCGCCGCCTTAATAATAGCGCCTTTGCCCTTGAACCCCACGGCCAAAGTGTCTCTACTCCAAAGGGCACAGAAACAAATTTGGACGATACGCGACAGCTTTTGTGCTTGTCCGAGGAAGGCTAACGTGTCCACACAAGTAGCATTCCATACCAAAGCCCGTTCCATCCTCTAAAGTCTAACCGAACGATCAAAGAAATACCGTTACACGCTAATTACAAAGGAAAAAGTTCCGTTCCAAGAGTAAGATGATATAGATTGTATAGGAATACCTATAATATAAATAAAAATATTATAAACTAGTAGGTATAAAACATTAAAATGTATCGTTATTGCAAGGTGATGGATTGGCTGTTGTTTCAGAGCAGTTCTTGTTATTCACAAAAGCAGCAATTTATATCTGTCGCTATAATGGTACATTGTTTGCTGAATTACTTACGTGCGATTTGTATCATATCTTTTTTGATGGAACGGCCATCTGGATATGTATATGGATATTCTTTTCATCGAAAATTTATATAGCACGTTAATTTTCCAGATTTTAACATGTCAACAAACTAATTACAAGATTTTTGATATAGGCTTTAGCAAGGTCAAAGGTCTCGTTAGTACCTAACTATTACCATTGGTATTTTAAATATAGAAACCAGGAGAATTCAAATTCTTTTTTTTTATAGAACAGGAGCCAAACGGGCATGTGGCTCAACTTATGTTAAGTGATACCGCTGAAGAAAGCTCGAAGAGAATTTTTTGAAGGTCTCTAAGTCAAATTGGTTCGGAAATACTTCAGTAGGCAGCTGGTTCCAGTGGTGGTGCGCCCTCATTTGTGGAACGACGGACGTCGAGGTATACGGGTGGAATTTCGTATTCTGCCTCGACAACCGTTGATTAATCCGAACAACTCCTCTGAACAGTTTCATGGTAAATGCGGTCGTCCGCATAGCAATAAATGTTGATAAGTTGGAACATTTCATTGATATGCAGAAGAGTGAGAGAAGGGAGGCGGGCCAATCTCTTGCCAAATCTGACAACTTTGCCCTGGCAATCTCCTGTTTAAAGGACTTGGAGGCAGAGTTATATATATGTTTTTTTTTTAAGTTAGCTAGTAAAAATAATGGCGTCGTTACTTAAAAATTAGAAGGCATAAAAAACGGTAACTAAAACTTTATGTATTTATATGGTCGAATAAAATGTGTATAAAATAGGTAGAAGAAAAATTCTATTTGTGATCTTATATCGAATGTTTAACCCAAACAAAATGTACCTGTATCTTGAGACTTATCCTGTTGTGATAGATATCGTTTTAAAAGTAGGGCAGGTGGATAAAGCCCTATCTGCGCTGTAGAAATCCATAAGCACCACATAATTAAACGAGCGATGTGTGAAAACGATCATTGAGTGGAATGTGGGTAATTTGCATTTAAAGTGAGGCAATTTGCTCTGGATAAGCGCTATTATGGTTCTAACCATTTTCCGTGGTCGACAGTTTTAACAGTCCTTTGTTAAAATTTATTTGTACAATAGATATTGTTACGCGAAATAAATACATTTGTACGGTTTAGTCTTGGTCTTAAACTAGTTAAATAAATCAATCGCTTGAAGTTTGTAATAAATATGTTTTATTAGTAAGTGATCGCGTAAGACTGCATTATACATAAAGTTTGACTTTTATATAATATATTTGACACGAGACGTCGATACCCTTTTAAGCTTTTAAAACGTCTTCCAATCCTTCAATAATAGTCCGTCAGCAAAAATAGGGAAAATATGTTACTTTATTGAAATAGTTCAAGTATTATATAACGTCACTTGCCCGTAATCATATGTTAAATATCCATTTTAATAAATTAGCTTAAACTTAAATTACTTATTAGTCTTACGTTAGGCTAGATCGTAATATTCCATGATGTCTTAGTGAAGACACATGTATAAAAAAAAACTTGCCCGTAAAATGTTCCCACAGCAAATAAATCTAACAATTTTTCTCACACATATCAGCTGAGAACACCGTTTCGACGCGTGGGTATTTTCCAATACAATAAATATTTTCCCCATTAATCCTTTATGTCCTTTGTCGGCCTTTCTCTGCCTGGCCACAAAGTTTAACAGATTTGCATACAAATTACCTTGTACCTTTGGTCAATATTTGCAGAGCAATTTAATTCGGAGTTCGCGTACTTGAAGCGCCCTCGTAACTTTGCGCAGATGGTCCAGCGCTTTTAGATGATTTGGATACTTGACCTTTCTATGCTTACCGCCAAAAGAAGAGCTGAGTTGGAGCCATTTTAAATAAATATCAAATTAAAAAAGGTTGAGATACAGAATAAATTATTAAAGTACCATTTCAAGGTTAATGTCTTGTGACAATGTACAATTACTTTAGATGGCAAAACAAGATTCAAGTTGGCTCGCAACACATCGTCAAAGTTAAATAATTTAGAATAAAAATACAATCATTTTTAAATTGTGATAATTCAATGCGGCTTAATCCGGAAAGTAATTTAAAAACCGACTTAAATTGAAAATAAAATATCCATATAGATTTTGTTTTTTGTCATTCACACTCTGTTTGACGTTGTTTGAATTATTTTCCGTTATCTTTGGTTTTCAATCAATAAAAGCACCAGCTTGTAACTCTTAGTATGTCAAAGCGTTTTATGAAAAGCTCTGTAAATACGGTATTAGCTGCAAGCTATTTGATTTTAATATTGATTTAGTACAAACAAAAGGGATCTTAATGATTTAATATCTTCAATATCTGCATCTCGTAATCAAAATACAAATTATTTTGCATTATTTTAACAGGTGGTAGAAAATATACTATTAAAACGACTAATGACTTGAACCATCCTTGGTGTTGGCCTCAGATTTTGTTGTTTTCTTGATGATTTTGCTTTATGGGCAAATAGGTGATAATTCTGTATCTGACACACGTCGTTTTTGCGGACGTGCTGCGTCCGTATCTACGATGTTTTCCTTTACCGTAAGAGCACATATCGATTGCGCACATAGATAGAAAAAACACGTGCACAGCTGAAACTCAAATGTACCATTCATTCAAAGTTGCAACTCTCACGGCTAGCCATTACTCATACGCTGTTTTAATTAATATAATAAAAAGATTTTTAATTAAAAAATCAAACAAACCTTCCTCGCTTTGTAAACGTAAATCATAAGTTCAATTCCTAGAAAAATATTTCGTTTCTGATTTCCGAAATAAACATATTGATAAATTAATTTTCAACAGGTGCACACCAAGCACACTAAACGTCGGGACAGGTTCATCGTTATTAAATAATCCAATTCGTTTATTCGATATAAGTATTTGCATTACAATTTTGAGATTTGGGGATCCTTTTCACTCGGTCAATTGGTGTGAATTGTCTTTTAAGTAAAAGATAGATACCTATATCGAACGAGATAGATTCCTAGCTCTTCCATAACTAAATAGTATAAATTGTCCTTACAATTTTAAGATAAAGAGTGACATTAATAAAAATATACACTTTTAATACAGTGTTCTTAAATCCTCAGTTGGGGAGAAGACCTCATAAATAATGAGGTGTATTCTTATGCTTTTTAAGATCTGTGCCCTGTCTCTACAAATATAAGCAATAATGTGAGTACTCTCTATATAAGTTAAGCACGGATTAATCCTATGTCTCTCTAATCCACGTTTGTTGATTAAGCAAAGCTGTAATGTCACATAACTTATTCCTCTGTTAAATCACATCTAAGCCGCTTTGTGCTTCAATTTCCGTTCAGTTCTCCACGGGGAATTTTCACTATATCAAACTGTTAATAGGGTTTGATTTTGAAACAAAGGTTTTTCTAAATTAGGTCAGGAATGTTTCATTATAAGAGTATTTCGTATACATCAAATATACATTATGCAAACAACCGCTTACGCCCGTGTACCAATAGGTTATGAATGTTACGAGTCGGACTCTTTTTTACAGAAGAATGGCTGTCTTACGATCTCGATAAGAAAAAATACGACTGCAATGTTAATATGATGTAAGGTCAGACACGTCATTGAGTTTAGGCCGAATATTCTAAGATCTTACTGCTAAGACATTTATGGTTGCTTTTTAAGACCTATGTTTTGAATATAAATTCGAATTGAAATAAATAATCAATGAAATAAACGCAATAACGTGTTTAACGATCCGCCTTTTTATCACTATTTCACGAGTTTATTTTGAATAAACAAAAAAACAATAGCACTGTGTCTTGATTGGCTTAAACGTTAGAAGGAAAGTGGAAGCAAAATTAGTATTAGTAGCACAGCTTGCTTCTCGCATTTTAATCCTATTAAACTTTTAGACTTTCCTTTCAAATGTATGATAAAGGCAATGTCGTGGACAAAATAATTTTGTAGACCCGCTGTAGTTATCAATCTTTCGAAGAACCCAGGCATTTGAAATACTACACAATAAGATTTTTACTATAGATAAAAGTCTGTGAGATTTATTGGTAGTATTTACATTGGAATAAATTCGTAGCTAAACTCCATGCATCGTAACAATGTATTATCGTAACTGATAATGTAAAAACGATACTTCATGCAGTAGGATCAGGCATTATTTAAGAGTGTTTCAATGTACAATAAACGTTATTTTATAATAATAATAAGCTTCTATTTCTCCAAATCTGGCATCCTATTCCCAAAAGATATTGCCGTCAGTATCCAATTTTTACCAGATTTCACTCTCATCGGCCTATCGCTCTTTGGTCTGCCCTTGTTTCTCTATTCTTTTTACTGGACTTGGACTGGCCATTCGATAACTCTTTTAGACCATCTTACAGATGGAAGATGGGCTACGTTCCCGGCTCATCTCCATTTGTGTTTCAAGGCATGTTCCTCAGCGACTATTATTTTTATTAACACTTCGTTATATTTAAAGAAAATAAAATAATATAAAAATTATAAGGGGTACAATGGGCGGCCTTATCGCTTACAAGCAATCTCTTTCAGGCAACCCAAGTAAGGAAAACAAAAAAAGGAATAAGTAATAGTGCAAGAAGTGCATCACCAAATCTTATTAAAAAAAATTACATTAAATTTTACCGCAGATACTTTCACTTCTTTTTGTCACTTTCAAAAAAACTTTTTAAGGATTCATTTGGGATTTGGGATCAAAAAACATAAAAAATAAGTATAATTTTCGTACTGGTCAAAAAATGTACACTTATGAACGTCATTAAAAAATACTATTAAACTAAAACCGTATGCATTAAGATAATGGTATAAAAAAGCCGTTATTAAAAATCTTTTAGTAAAATGCCTTTCGTGTTCAAATACTGTAAGTGCACCATAGAGCATTGAGTAAAAAGGCTTCGAGCGTGTTTTCCCACCGTTATTTTTACGTTTATTAAACTTTTCCACGAACTCCGTATAAGATTTTATTTTATTGCAATCATTAGTGTTTTGTTCTTTGTAAAATGATACGACTGATTACAGATCTCGAGTAGTATTCAAAAGAATACTACTATATATAAATACTACAACTACTATAATAAGATAAGATATAAAAATATCTTTTCTTATTATTAACATTTTAGACAATTGTGAGATGATTGAGATGGCCCACACATTATTAAAAATAAGTTATTCATAAATTATGAATGTGGCTAATGTATATACTATTTCTTTCAAACTAAGATTAAAATATATTTCTATAGAAACATTGTTGTGTAGCTAACATTTAACGTATATAATTGGCAGCGGTGATGCTTATTACACCACATATTCTAATAAAGATAATATAATACATAATTCATTAAACTTATAATGTCTATGAAAAAGGGAGTAGCGGAATAATAGTCAATAAAATTAGCGATAAAAAGTATAAGATGAAACGAATTCAATTAAAAGTGAAACAAGTTGAAATATGACCGTTTTAAAATATTTTCCAGACGTTACGGCAAAAACTTTAATTTGCAGCCATCTACAGTGCATTTTATCTTTTACGTAAGACACAGTTTTTCACTTCATTTTATGACTTCGGTTCGTACACTTCCTTTCAATTTAGTACATATACAATTAACTTCATTAAAAAAAGAGTTGTCTAAATTAAATTAAATATGTATTAATTTATACGAGGTAAGCAAAATAAAATTAACACGTTTGACAGACAACACATATACAGATAACACAGATCTCTTGCAGGGCTTTTGTATTGTGCGTTGAGCATAATAATCGTGTTTTTTTTACTCCTTGCGGGAGGATCTAACTTGTGAAGTTCTTTAAGTATGAGTAGGACAAATATACATATTTGCTTCCTACTTAAAGCTGAATTAAAGGACATTAAAAGATAAATTAGAGATAGATTAGGTCCCTATCTAATATTTATATCTAATTTTTTTTGGTATTTGTAGTTTATTCAAATGTCGTAACTGCGTGCGAACCTAGCAAAATATAAAGCAATAAGCTACCTTTCACCCACAAAAATGAAAAATCTCAATATATATTTCATTGTTTTTTTGGAAGATATAAATTATTTTCAAAAATGTATTTTTGGGAGACTGATTAGATCTCAAACGCACCAAAGGATAGGCTTGTTACGAGATCTTTTAGGTCTCCAAAGCACCAGCTGAAAATTCTTTAAAAATGATGGCGCAGTGAACGTGTTAATTATTAAATGAGGCAAACATATGCTTTCTAGCGAGCAATTATTCTTAAAATAAATCATGTAATTAACGTACTCAAAACATTGAGTTGACAACTGACACACGCACGTCATGATTCGATATGGGTTTCTATTCTCAGATTCCGGTTGTCATTTGGCCACCCTGGGATGTTCGAACGTCTATGTATTCTACAGCTTATAGTGCCTGGTCATAACTGTTTTGGTTATGTGTGGAGCCATTTGTATCGTCTCGATGTTCTTTGTTATTAAGACGTCACTCCTAACAACAAAGACAAAACTGCTTAGTGCTTAAAAGGAATATAATAAATTCGCGAATTAAATCAGTTCAAACCGAAAAATGTAATATGTTTTAATGAATTCAGTGTAAAATATATAGTGAGAAGCAGCTTAGAAAATAGGGCGGAACAAAGAATTTTATTTTATTTTAATAGACAACTTTAAATTACGACTGGTTATACAATATACAGTGCTAAGGATATGAACGTAAACTCTTGTCTCGGATCTCCAAAACTTTTTAAAATAGCGGTGATGGTCAAATCATAAAATTATACGGACTAAGGTTTTTTAATACATAAAAAATTTTACAGTACTTTTTTAACCCTAACAAACCGATTAATTTGCTAACACTAAACTAAATTTAAATAGAAAACAATTTTTTTAAAGAGACGTCACAAGTTTTATCGAACTTATAACCTTACCTCTATCTCTATTTAAAAGATCCCCGAAAATCTTTCAATGGTATGCGTGTAACCCAAAAACAATGAAAATATTTATAAATTACTAGCAGACCGGCCAAGCGTTGCTGTGGCTTAGGTTAGTTATATTAAATAGTAGTAACCTATTCAAGGGAAACGGTAGGAGAACACCAGTCTTGGGAACCACCATGCTTTTTCGGTGGTTATGCCATTAAATTGCGCCATCTGTTAGAATTGTGACTATCAAATAATAAACAAAATAAATTTGCAATAAAATATTGCGGGTATAAATTGAGATGTAAGCTATCCTATCTTTTAAGTTGGATCAAATTGCACACGGTGACACGGCACATTGATATCGGTTCGGTTGTTTAGGAGTCCATAGCGGACAAACAACGTGACACGTAATTTATATATATGTATTAAGATTATACAAACTACAAATTAGTAAAATTATATAACACGGTATTGTATTTCTTCCTGCAAACACTGCTTGCTAACAGCTTGTATTATGTAAATATTCAAAGCGTTAGAGCTGAATATTCTACAGAGACGCAAAGTTACACCTGCAATTCTAGTGCAAGATTCCTCACCGTTTTGAGTAGGTATTATATGATAATACTGAGTATTATACGTAACAGTTATAATACGTACCATTAATTAAGGTTTCTCCCGTTATATAGCAAGGATATATAGAACTTAAAGTAACTATTCTTAACATGAAAAGTATACCTACTTCCATATGTTTTGTGTTTAATATCCTTGCAATTTTATTCCACAATCATTTTAAGAGCAATGTCTTTTGATTTAAAAAAAATACATAATAATATTATGTTTGCAGTAAAAAATATTGTAAATAAAAAATTAAATGTTCAGTAGTAGGCAAAATGTTGGGCTGGAAAACATAATTTTACATGAAAAAGTTGTTAGCTTTATCTAGTGTTTAACGTGGGGTAGAATTGCTAGAATTACGCTGGCTTAACGCCAAGATAAAAAAATTCACATACATCCCATTCGTGATTTTTTGTACCAAACTTTTTAAAGCTGAAATAAATTATGTCAAATTAAGAAATATCAAAAACTGTATTAACTTATTGCATTTTCGTCTTATTGTATAAATAAGAAATACAAAACTAATATATTTAATCTCTATATAATTATTAAATATTCTTTATGCCATTGGTTTTTTTACATCACTAACGAAAAAAATGGTTTGCAGATTCAGCGGAATAAGTGTGTGTATTAGTAAACAAAACAAATATTACTTACGATAATCTTAATCCTAAAACGTTTTCAGGTTTATAATTTTTTATACAGGTTTCCCCTGTGTAAAAAAATATGTGTTAGGCCATAGAAACGCAGACAAATAAAACTAACAAAATCATGTATCTTCGGTTATAAATGAAAAAGTAATAATTGCTTATTATCTCGTAAGAAAACCCAGACAAAAGCGCTTTAAACAAACTTTGACCCAAGCCATTTTTCGGATAATTAATTTCTTCCTTTGTCAGGAAGTTGGGCGAAGAAAGTTTTTATTACTTGACCTCAGAAATATTATGTTTCGATTATACAGAAGCTATAATAGCAAACCCAAGAATATAGGGGACCTCTTTCTATTTATTATATTTCTTAATAAAAATATATTTTGAATATGAATACGATTTTTATTATTTTATTCTGTAGGTTATGATAGGATGTGAGGAGTTTGTTTAGTTTGGGCTCAATGGTGACTAGTGATAAAAATCCCAGTCAAGAGATCTGTAGACACAATATGATAGCAAATCGCGGGCCGTAGTTGATATTTCCGGTCGCGTCTTCGCGAAAGAATATGTTCTCAGAAATAATACCAATCTTTTTCTATACAATACTTTGCTACGACCCGTGCTCACGTATTGTATTGAAACCTGGGCACCTAGCAAGGAATTCTCCAATTCACGAGCTTATTCTCCTTTCTTCGAGCGGAAAATTCTTTGAAGGATCTTTGGCCCTATGTGCGACGACGGTGTTTGGGGTATTCCCTACAATGAAGAACTTTATTACATCCTTGACGACGCCACCATCGTCCAATTCATAAAATGCAACAGGCTCAAGTGGTTGGCACATATACACCGAATGACAGACGACAGAACCTCAAGGTCCTCACTACCTGCTGCGTTGATAGGATGGAGTTGTCAAGAACCTCAATACAATAGGGGTTCGAAGTTGATCGCAAGAAGTACTAAGTAGATGGCGATGGCGAAATATACTTCTGAAGGCCACAAGGGGCTGTATAGCCATTGATGATGATGAGGTTAGGATGGACTTGATGTCCTGAAGGAACTGACTCAACTATTGTGGATGTCGAGTACTACACAGACCTTGGGCTTTAGCGAGGTCCAGATAGAATGTGAAAACAGCCACGAGGCCCTGGAGTCTCTCTGGCCTCTTTGCTTAGAGTCTTATACTGTTGGCCTCTTTGAGAAGCAAATACCCAGCAGTGTATACCGACACATCATTCTTTTATGGGGCAAAGCAGCAGATATACAATCTATTTTTATCTTGCAAAAACGTGCTATTAGGTCAATTTATTGCTTGAAACCAGGCACTTCACTTAGAAATTTGTTCAAGAAAATCGATATTTTGACGGTACCTACCCAATATATTTACAACTGTATCATTTTTGTGCGTAGTAATATTAGTTCTCTTTTAAAGAACAGCGACATTCACAATAGGAATACAAGAAATAAGGGAAAACTTTTCCAGCCGTCTTACAGGTTGCAGAAAATAAATACTTCATTTATGGGCCTAAGTATACGCTGCTATAACATGATTCCTAGTGAAATATTGGAACTGCCTTTAAACAGATTCAAAACACATATCAAAAAAACCTTAATGTGTAAAGGTTACTAGATACACAGTCAATGACTACCTGGAAGATAAAAATGCTTGGCAATAGTTCTAATTATGTATGAATATGTGTGTAATGGTGAATGTGGTAAATCACAGAGCAGATTTTTATTTTTTTTTACTTATGTAACTTTAATGACGTTGTGGTTTATGACATTTTCCTTTGAATAATTGTAATGTAAAGGGAGGGCAAAACTTGCTGAGTTTCTTGCCCGTTCTTCTCAGAACAAGGCCTCCTGGTAGTTTTGCGAACGGATGGCGTAGTCCTGCTCTTTCGTGAATTTTGTAAACGTTGTTGACATTCATAAGCATGCTCTAAGAAGCATCTAAATTGAATAAACGTATTTGTAGTGTATTGACTAAATAAAGTGTTGCTTGGTTGTCTCATGCGCCTACGTCACTTGTCAGACTGTCAGTCGTAATCCGACATCCGAACGGAGCGGTTGTGTGTAGGATGTTTGTACAAGTGTTGTGGTGTTGGTGAGCCGTAAATCACTCCAAGAAGCAGGACATTACAGTATTTTGATTTTGTTTTGATTTTGATCAAACACATATCAAAAAGTATTTTTGGCAGAACAAGAGATACTGCATAGTAATTTATGTAATATGTTCTAGAGAAAGGGTAATGGAAACAAACCGCTGCCAATAAAAGCAAAACATTTTTATAAGTAGTTACATAGAGAACCTGGGATTTATCCTGTTCCGAACTGTGCTGAAGTATAATTTATTCAAAAGTTTTTATTAAAATCGCTAACAGTAGAAATACACATATAAAACACACAGTTTGAATTTATTGTATGATCTGTAGTACCTTGTTTAAGATGAGTACAATCAAAATAGTACAACGAATACTATTTAAGGCGAAGATTTTTTAAGAGGCAGAAATAAGTATGAATTGAAATAAAAACAAAGGCGTTGTACGCTCCTTTTTATTTAAAATCCCTATCCAGAAAGACTAAGTTGAGTTCTGACTTATCTCAGATATAAGAAAGTTTCGCAAGTTATCTACAATTTCGCGAGTATGCCACTTAATACAAGATTTTAAGTTTGAAACAAGTTCTAAAACTTATATACGAATATGAAATGTGGGATTGAAGTGCAAAGTCTTTAAAAAAGAAGATCGAATGGTGATTGGACCAAAACGCTGCTTTCCTAACACTATTTTTGTAAGTAATAAGTAAGTGATGCGTTTTTATCTTTAATTACGTTTAGAAAGAGATTTAATTTTCTTGAAACAGATGAAGGAAACACATTTTTGCGTCTGTTTCGCTTGATCTGTCAACTAAGTAAACAAATTCTACTTATAATTTTACTTAACTAAAACGACAAATATTTGTGCGCCTTACTTAAACTGACACAATTTCAAGCAGTTTCTTAATAAAGTGAACAAATAAGCTATAAGGAAAAACATTACAAGTACACCAGTATATCTCTAATATTTATCTCATAAATAATGTATACCCAACTCAACGAGACCCCTCGGGAACATAAAGGAACCGCTACGTTGTAGAAACCTGTAATAAAATAGAACAAGCAATACATTTATTTAACCGCCCGATGGTTTCATGTCATCACTTATTTAACCACTCTTGTTTGAAATATCAGTAACTGTACAAAGTAGGAATGAATTTCATATAACCATAGCTAAACATTTGACAATTCATTAAGTGTTTTAATTAGTAATTGGTTATGTTGTGTTAATTTTTAAATTGAAATCGTTTTTTACAAAATAAGAAAATCTGATTGATGGTCATATAGGCGAGGTTTTTGAAGGAGGTATCGCAATCCAGAGATAGCAAAACAGTAAATTTTATTGTTACGAATATTTTATTAGATCGTATATAGTTTTCATACTGACATGATGATCATATTTCATACAGTTGGGGTGCCGGACATTTTCCTTTGTCTATATTGATAGTATGTATAAAGGCTTGTACATGAACTAGTCCTGTACATACTGATATTAAAATTTTTGAATGAAGTGTAAACCTCTACACAAATAGCCTTGTGAATATTAGAAATATATGAACATTGGGATCATTTTATAAAATTGCGTACGTTCATCTAAAATTCCCATTACTGTATTGTACTGAAGCATCGTTTTGTCAAGAACAAGTACAACTTGGAATCTCATGGGAGAAATAAAGCCGATATATCAGATAGAGGGAATGTTCTTTCGAGTTATTTAGAATGAATAAAATGAATAACAACACTACAATTAAAGTATTCCAACCGTTTTTTTAAAAAAAATATTATATTTATAACTTCGAATTTAAAAAAAAAGGGTCCGTGTACTTATGTACGCGCGTAAGAAGTTATACTTCTTTGGCTTTCTTTATTTTTTAAAATATTAAATATTTAATAACAAATATTTAACGTTAATAATTTAATAATATTTAAAATTTAGTATATTATTAATTAATATTAATAATAATTATTATTATTTATTATATTATTCATTCAATTAAATAACTACGTATGTTTCATAACCTTTTAACTAAGTAACAATAGGTCTTTGGGAAAAAGCATTGCTAAATTTCTTTGAAAAAATAATTAAAACTCCTTTATTTGTTTTAAAGGTAAATGTCATTATGTTCATTCAAAATTCTTGGCATAGCTGCTAACTTCACGCATATTCTATTTCTTCTTACTTGTAGATTGTCTTATTCCCATCTCGCTCGCGCACGCTATAATCACACTGACAACTTTGTGTCTCAGGTAAAATTTCACTCTCATCAAGTTTTCATAACGCGCCTAAAGAAGTATAACTTCAAAAAACTAAATTAAATTAATGATAAAAACTAGGTGATAACCTCAAAACTTGAATAAGACGAAGTTGTTCTATTAAATGTTTGTATTTATGTGTTTTATTGAACTAAATAAATCTTCACGTTTCTAGGTTTTCGTTGTTAAACACGTCCTAAATAAAATATCTTTGTGTCTAGTAAAATAAATCGAGAATTTCAGGTATCTTTCTATAGCAATCACTCATCTGTGACCGTGCCAGATAAACATTGAACAAAGCACAGATACGCTTACCTCGAAAAACAATAAATGCCTGGAGGGAATAGATATTTTCTTTTGGCGAAGATTCCTTTGTTTACGCCCGCGGCAAAATCACTTTACAATTAATGTAAAATATTTTTTTAGGAAAACAAGGTTTTTAAATGAAAGTAGCTTCTTAGTTACGTTATACATAGTATATTGTGTAAGTATATTGTACAAGTGTAATGGTGTCAAGTCTAATCTAACTTTGAAAACGATAGACATTTTAAAGCCTTTTTATATCAAAATCATGAAAAAGTTTCGTCTGCAATGTCTGTCGGAAAAGAATTTATTTTTTAATGTCTCTTATGTAATTTGTATGCATTATTAGAAGATTAACATATCTTATATGGATTAATTGAGAAAACTTGTATTTTATTCGTTATATATATGTGAAATAATGTCTATAGAAGAAGAAAAGTAGTAATAACATTGTTTTATCTACAAGACAGCAAAAAATGTAATAGTAAATCTTCATTTCTCTTTCATATCTGTTAGGGTCAGCCATCGAAGTGAAATGTTGAAAGAACGTAAAATAAAAGACCACTTTTCTTGGTCTTGGCATAACAAGACATTCATTCGAGGTCACTTCATGTTTTTTCTAACATAATTAAAATGTTTATATTCGTAACTAATCCACAGAAAACATTTTTACTTTGAAGTTCGGTGTTACTTTTGTTTCTTTAAAATATATAATAAAACTCTTTTACGGTTTATGAAGGCGTTGTGCTGTCTACATTAAATGAATAAAAACGGTAAGGATAGTAAGCTTCTCTATAATTACTAAAGAAAATATGTTTAACTAGTAAAAATATATTTGTGCGGGCAACATTTAGTCACATATTCTATCTATAACTGAGTTAGACAAAGTTATAAACGGTAACTTAAGGCAAATCTAAAAGATAAAATATTTGTATGAAAAATCTTAGTTTTTGACGTTTGACGTATTTAAAAAAAAACAAATATAATTTATTCCTATGGGTAATTTAATGTACCCTTATAAGTCAAAAGATTAATGTTTCTAATTCTAAATTTACATTTACTGCTAGTTCTGAAATTAAGAGCGTAAAACGGACGATAAGAACAGGCAATAAATTCTCCGTCACTCTTTTAAAACACCTTTTTACAAAATATTTTTAAGCAACAGCAACCATAACATCATGCTCCTAATCACGTGACAAAGAAGTTAATTATTTCAATGTAATAGTGAATAAATAAATAATCTATATCAGCAAGGCACGGTAAAGTAAGAGCATGCACTTACATTAATCAACAACAAATATCAAGGTGAATTAAGACGACATTTAATACTCTGTTAAATTCGTAGAACACTCAGAAAGAAAAGAAAAAAGGAGGTATAAGTTCAGCGCTTTCTGGAATTTGTTATATCTTTTTAAACTTGTATAAATTTTCGTGAATGACATTAATGTATCCAACCGAGAATTTGTTAATTTTATTCAGTATACTGTAATAAACTTTAATAGAGTTCTCAAAGTAATTTAAAGATCTTCCGGGTGAAATTAAACAAGGGAATCTGGAGGTAATAAAGGAAAACGCCGAGTCATTTTCAAATGACTTCAAACCTCGAAACAAGTGGTTGTCATTTCGATATGATTTTTTTGTATTAAGTTACATTCTTCAAATTGTGAATAAGATCAAACGATTGTACATAAAAATGGGTTGTCTTTGATTAAGCGTGCTATTGTCAACAATGAAAATCCCTTCGAACAACCTCGTCCTAGGTGCGTAGCAACTTGAATTGCCTTTTAAGGCAACGGTAACTATGTATACCTTACAACTATTACGATGAGTAAAATGTAACTAATCTGGTACTAACTAACTATTACTTATTCACATACAAAAGATGTCATATGCATTACTCGATTCCTTACTTACTGTACATAGTCAGCAGATGCGATGGTGGAATTAAAATTTAATGGTAACGACATAATATAAAAGCTTAGTAAGCGTATTCAAAATGGCAGTCAGTATTTGACTTTGTAATGAAACTCACGTAAAAATATTTTTGTCCGTTGGAGTCAATCTTCCACTTAGGTTATGTAAACTATTAATACCAGAACTGCTAACGAGGTTTAAAAGTTGCCTTTTACGTTAATTAAAATTGATCCGTATGTTAAGCGCCTTAGCTTATGCTACAAAGTACACGTTGTTTCGAGGTAATAGTTGATCATTTAGGAAATTCACGTTTTCAGATTTTAGTTTACGTACGTACGTATGTTACCTACACATTGAGTATTTTTGTAAACTTAAAAAAACCACATTCTTGTAACAGTCACTTAGTTTATGCTACTACATGACAAATATTGTTTGCGTTATAATACACAAAAGTATTATATATTTCATGTTGCGTAGTGTAAAATAAATATATTACATTAGTGTTCCTCTTGAAAGTTTAAGTTTAGAATACAATCTAATATTTCCGAGAAATAGAAAGACGGTATGTGCCCGTGATAATGAAGACTGATTTTCAAAAGCGTACATAGGTGTAAAAAATAAAAAATGTATATAAGAAACACTGCATTTCGCATCAGCTATTTTCGAATAATAACAACAATTTGGTAGCTATTATTAATTACAAAAAAAGAACATTTAATAATAACCAAAAAAGCAATAAAAACTAAAAAATAAAATAATTACTAACACTAAATGAAACCTTAAATCTAATTAAGATAACAAAGTTACGGTAAGTTGGAAGACTGTTGTAAAATATATTTTGCAGTACAAACGTCGGGTTTATGTACAATACATATGCCACTATTTATTCGTTAAGACGTATACTGCAATATACCGTGGAATCGGCTCCCGGGGGGGTCTTCCCTCAGAGATACGACCCAAATGTTCAAAAAGCGAGCTACTCCTCCCTCAAAGGCCGGCAACGCACCCACTAAAAATGGGTGTCCATGGGCTGCGTAGACTGCCCTTTTGGTCGTCCCGCAAGCTCGTTTGCCCCCCTATTATATATAAAAAAAAAAAAACGTGGCGCGGCTTCACAGCTGTGAACGAAGCACTGAAATATAATATCGCCTAATACCTAGTCGCACTTACCGTTGACTCCTTTCATAATGTCCATCAATCAATGACAGGATTGTTTTTAAAGCGATGAGCTAAATCCTGACTGATTTCAGCATTTTTCTTGGAGATGTAACTCAAACGCTAGGAAATTTTAAAAAGAACATAGAATTGTCTTAGCACAAAAATAGTATTTCATGAATCTGTTGGATTTTAATACCTATATATATATATATAAAGCTACATTACGATTAGTACACTTACTCACTCATACATTGATCGTAACTATTCTGAGTTCTTGGTGTAGCGGAGAATAGTGAGTGGCACCATCGTGTGTATGGCGCAAAACCGCCGGGAAAATTATGGAACCCTGGGAAAGTCGAACTGGTTAGGTTTCGCGGACGCATTTTTGATATTTTAGATTTGTAGAGTGCGATTAATAAGGGAAATAAAATTAGGCTACATTTTACCCTTCGTGCCCCCAGCCACGTAAAACTGTATTTTTAGTATTGTATTTAAAAAAAAATCGGTATGTTGCCCCAAGAATCGAGGGAAATAATTATTACCTGAAATCGTTTAAAAAAGTTATGAACAACTCTTTATTAAAAATTTAAAGCTAAACCTTTTCGTCATAAAATATGGTAGTGGAAGACAAAACAAAAATAATCTTTGAATAATGAGTAAAGCTTCCTCATTAAAACTTAAGTAATTGTGAAGATAACAATTTCATAAGTCAATATTATTATTTGAGCATATACTCTGCTTATTATCAACCATATCATATAATATAATATTAGTATTGTATTTCGGTAACAATATGAAGTAATTATTGTCTATAACTAAAATAATATACATTGAAAAAAAAACTAACCTTAAAATATAATAACTAAAATAATATACATTGAAAAAAAATAACTAACCTTAACATAAACTAAAATATATTATTAAAAGGAGTCCCTCTAGGCAAGGTTCCGAAGATACTGGCAGCGTTCCCCCCCTTTGAATCGCTAGACTAATTCTTTGTCCGAGGTAGCTGCCAGATCTTCGGTCTCTTGTGATGTCGACAATTATGTATTTCTAAGTCGACCATTAAAATAATAATTGGTGAGCTATTAAAGTTGTGAGAATTGAGTGAACCCTTAAAATTTAATTACAGCAATAAAATTCACGTATAACGGAATTCCAACCCAGTGTGATATGCTCTTGTTAAATGGGGCTATAATCGGCATCACTCATGAATTATTAAATAACTTGAGCGTGATTGCCTCTTAACAATGCATGTTTATGAATATAACTTGCAGTGAATTAATTTATATAGAAGTTTTGGATATATATATTTCCATCCTTCCTTTTCCATAAATATTCATAGAAAGATGTTTATTTATTTTGCAGTCAAGACCACGTTGCAATTTGGGCTTGGTTTTTACAAATCATACGTTTCCCATTACGCTGTTTTTCTACTAAATAACTCATCTTTGTAACAAATTAATGTTACAAAAATTTGGATATAACACATTACTTTACACTTTTTTAAATAACGGGGCAGGAGGCTCGCCTGATGTTAAGACCCGAAGTTAAGGCCAGAAGGCTTGCAAGTGAGTTTCCGATCATTTTAGTATATATGTTGTTTCAAATATATATATAAAGTTTCATAATATACATTAAACATATGCATTAAAGTTGAAATGTTAACAAAAAACCTCCGTGTAACGCAGAAGATAATGAAGGGTGATAGAACAATTTTATATAGCCTATCCATTAGACAAACATTATGTTGACGAGGGTAACGTTGATCCGAAGTATCATGACAGGCGATAGCATTCCCCGGGGATCCTTATTGTTGATATATAAAAGGGTAACCCACTTTTATACATGCGTGTGGTATAAAATAAACTCATTTGCGTTTCACCGTGGTTCGTTGGAATTCGACCGCTATGCGACGTACATGACCTCAACATGAATGCCGACAGCATTACATTTCAGTACATCTCTAATTACACACGCAGTATAGGTATATAGCATAACTTAATTTTAAAAAATCCCTGAATTTAAAACCTAATTTTTAAATTGAATTCGCGAGAGTATTGGTTAAACTGATTTTTTATCAAAAGAGTATAAATGTAATGTACTGTTTTATAAAAACAAAAGCACATAACTGGAATATACAAAAAAAATATATTTATTCAATTTTGTACTTACTTAATGTGATCCGAAGTAAGTGACAGTAGATGAAATCAATTTTCACTGAACATACAGACATTCAAAATTCATACAAAGTTCTCGCAAAACAATTAATTGGTAACTAATGCTATGATACCTGGAGACCTCAGTAGACCGTACATTATTCCTATAAGTAGGGCAGCAAAATCTCACATCTTAACGGATATAAAGTAGATAAAACGTATACCATTTGTCTGATAGGAATTATTATCTTCTTCTTAACGGATATAAATTAGAGAAACTTTATCAGATTTATCTGAAAGGGGTTTTTCACCAATTATCGCGTTAGAAGTCAAATTACAATTTTGTGATCAGGCTTGGGAAAAACCGCAAATACAATCGCATCGTTTCCTCGGATCTGTATGCGAATACAACGCTCCGCAGTATAGCTGCAGTACGGCCTTAGTATTACTTATGCACAACGTATCTTATAAAATTACTAGCTGTGGGTCATGTCTTAGAACGTGTGGAAATGTATCCGGGAAAAGTTTCATACCATAATCAGCCCCGCCATCATCTTACGCCAAAAAACATTTCCTCCATCTATATTTTAATTCAATTCATATAATCAATTGATTGGGTAAGGCTTATACATTTATAACATTTGGATAACCACGAGTCAAGTCGAGTAACATTAAAACTTACTCAAAATCAGTGTGTTTATTCCCTATAGAATAGAGTGTGGTTTACATTACATTTGAGTTATGTGTAATGTGTAAATGTTTTAATTTAATTCCTACTAAACGATTCAGGTAATGCGTTCAATTTTAAAGGGTCTACGAGGTAACGAGTTCAGAGATCTCCTTTGGCACGTGCGCTTCCAATTTCAGGCATTCATTTACAAACTATCCCAATTCTCTATTGACTGGTATTTCGTGACTTTGTTACAAAACAGGAAATTTGTATTCAATACAAAGGCAAACATGGATCTATGCAATAGAGTTGAAGTTAAGTTGGAGATTTTACACAATTGTAAAGTTGCATTCTTTTTAGATTTTTCTTTTCAATAATTTATTTCAGAATTTCATTTTGTTGGCACCAATAGGGTGTCTGAATTTATAAATGTATTATAATATTATGGGCAATAATATGGTGTGACTTATTAAGTAAATAAATAATTGAGACTACTCATTTCAGTAGCTTGTATATAAAAGATATTTACACATCTTTAGACTTTACAGCCAAAGTCGGTCTTGTAAATATTTAAACCTCTACAAACTTGTTACTTTCTGAAGCACTAGAGTAATAAGTACGAAGTAACTTTTAAAAAGAGAAAAACAACTGAGTAGTGTCTTTCTTTTCTGTACTTTTTTATTTGGTTTTAATTTTTTATTTTTCGATCACTTCGTGGTGTGTGGTATTGGGCCAGTGAAATTATTTTTTTCGGGTTAGACTGACTGACTTATAATGCCAATGAAATTATACAATAATCTGTCTACCCCATGCTTCACTATGACTTTATGGAACCTGAATAAAATTTAACGTTTTTCATATAAATATTTTGAAACAACTAATAACGATTCTCAGGATATAATGAAAGTAATGAACACATATTTAACTTTTATCAGTATTAATTTAAGTGCAACTATTCGTATGTTAAGGAGTGAAATTTATTGAAATTATATTTAATATTGCAGTCTCACGTGGTTTGCAATAAATGATTTCCTCGATTATTAATTTTCAGGTGTACGAGGCTTAAATTATGATCTGATGTTTGATAGTGTAAGTAATTTTCCACAAAATATTTCTTGACTTGAATTATTGCCCTTGCTAATAATATGGTCTGTTATTTAAAATTGGAGTGCGTGCTAGTACAACATTCATTTGCCGTGTTTCGTTTTTATGTAACAAATGACGGCTGTAAAATGCCCTATCAATATTTTTATCGCCAAATCAGGTGTTTTACACTCTAATATAAAATAAGTTTTATATTTTTGTACTTACTATTTCTATTTGTATTTATTAAGCCAATAATTTCAAAAATTAATTGATGAGATCTCTAAGAAAATGTCAGTTTCTATCAGCTAGACGAATATTTTTGAAATTACACTTCTTTAGGCGCGTTATGAAAAATGTATGAGAGTGAAATTTTACGATGCGCGCGCACCGTGACACAAAATTATCAGTATGGGCGCAGAGCGTGCGCGAGCGAGATGGGAATAAGACAATCTACACGTAAAAAGAAATAGAATATGCGTGACGTTAGCAGCTATGCCAAGAATTTTGAATGACCATAATGATATTTGTAATACCTTTTAAACAAATAAAGGAGTTTTAATTATTCTTTCAAAGAAATTTGGCAATGCTTTTTCACAAAGACCTATTGTTACTTAGTTAAAAGTTTATGAAACCTACCTAGTTATTAAATTGACTTAATAATATAATAAAATAATAAATAATAATAATTATTAATATTAATTCATAATTGAATAATATACTAAATATTAAATATTGTTAAATTATTAACGCTAAATATTTATTATTAATTATTGAATATTTAAAAAAAATAAAGAAATCCAAAGAAGTATGTATAACTTCTTACGCGCGTATATAAGTACACGCACCATTTTTTTTTCAAAGAACTAATTAATAAGTGTAGTATACGTAGCCCTACTATAAATAGTTTATACTCAGTACTTTCATACGTTTACGTTTTCCTATCTACGATTGATGTCCGAAACATAAGCGAGGAATACTTATTTTATTTAAGAACTTATTAACACTCGTCAGCCATTGTTTCAGTCGTATTGTGCTTGCCACAATGTAGGTAGTTGTTGGAACAATGGTTCAAAATGAGGTTTTATGAAAATGAAGAAGTATACGTTGAAGATTAATACCATATGCACTGAGGTATGTCGAAAGGGCATTGAAAGTAAGGTGTTGATTTTCTCTACTTAGTTAAAAATAACGAATATATTTTTTTGGGTCTATTATTAGAAGAATTTCAATTTTATTGAGCAATGACGAATCTGCGACTTGCGAATGACTGCGTCCAAAATTACAAATCTTATTCTTACAGTATATATTAGATACGATCAAGAGAACACTGGTTCTCATTGGAGGAGGTCGTTACCTCGAAATCCTCACAAAAAAAATTATTATATTATAATTTTACAATTTATTTTTTCTCATCCTCGTTATCATACGTCCCCGAGATACAGAACAAATTTCTGGAGGTGATTTAAATTTATTGCATATACAGTTTTTAAAGTGACTCTGGTATCATATTTGGTCATAAGTTCAGGTCGAGGTGATAAGGGTGGAATTTCGTGTTATGCTTCGACGTCCGATGATGAAAATAAGCTGCAGGTATTAATCCGAACAACTCCTATGAACACTCTGGGCTTTTATATTGTATAATCGAAATTGATAATTAAACTTTATTTATACACGGCAATATATTGCATTGTATTTAAATAGCTTAAATTTGAATACAGCGTTATTACGAACTAACCTTTAAATAGAGATAACAGTCGTGACAGCACTAACTTTCCGATAGTTTCCCTAAGTATTCGTATCAAATATCGATGATTAAGTATTTGTTGTAAAGTTACTTATGATAGCAACAAAGCGTTTTTCACATTATCTTAATATATACTGTACCATTAATATATATCATTAATTACTTAAGATGTCATGTGGAACATGGTGTAATGGTTGCAGCTCCTTACAAACGTTGTGTAAAAAAAATGGCGATTAAAAAGATTGGCGGAGAGTTTATTGCCAGTTCTTCCCTTCTGTTCAACGCCCTTGATTTGAGAACTGGCACTAAATGTAAAGTTAGAAGCATTTTTGAGGATCATAAGTGTACATTGTGTACACTTATGATCCTCAAAAAAAAATTTACCTATATGATTAAATGATTTTTGAATTTGAATTGTCTTCAAAAGCAAATGTTGTGTATTTGTGTTTTCCACGTAGTTGAGAATTTTATTTAGAAAGGTTTGGTTTGGATGATTTTTCAGGAGTTTTAAAAATCTTGAAGTTAATTGATAAATTGGATTTGCGTCTTCCTAATTCGGTGTCTTTGACAATGCTATTGGAACAATAGCGCATACCAAGAGTTTATATTGTTCCTTTTCAACTCCGTATACGGCAAAGGTAGGCTTTTGTTCGCTATAATTCTGGGATAATACATTCCTGATATCTAAATTCTAGAGAAATTATATTTTTTATGATATTTAAGGAATTTTTTATATAATTTACAACACCAGTGAATTATAATTTCTCAAGATGAGGTATTAAAATAACGAATTTCTGCCATGATATAAGAATAAATTTCTATTACTCTAAGCCCAAGAGATTTCTGAGATTTCGCATAAATTATTTTGGAATGTTTTAATTGTAGATACGAAATAATTATTACGCGCTTTGAACATAATATTTATTTCAATGTTTTAAAATATAAAAATTCATAAATTTCTATTACTTTTATTATATTATTTTAATTGAAAGATAAGCGAGTATTGAATGCGTTTAATAATTATTATAGATTACAAATAGCGAAAACATACCAACATGACTTATAATCTGTAAGTTATGAGTTCGATTCTCACCCAAACAATAAGTGTTTTGTGTAGAAGACACGAAAGTCCAAACTTTGACTTGAAATGTGTTTGCTAATGGTCTATTGACAGGCTAATCCATTTACACTAATTATTCCTATATATAGTGTTTTACATGTACAATATGTACATAGTGTTTTTTTTTGCTAAATAAATAAAATCTAATACATCAAACCATCGAGTTCAATAACAAATTGTAGTTTGTGTTCACTGTTCATTAAGCAAGGTTGGAGCTGAATTCGCATTAAATTGTAAATACAATATCAACAAGCTTTTTTACCCGGTTTTATGTTTTCGTCAAGGCCCACAAAACCAACCCACAAGGCCTAACATTTAATACATTACCGTAATAAAACGTAATGAAACAAAATAACATTTGATACATTATCGGAAATGACGTAATATATTCAAAATCTTGTAGGGATTCTATGGTTCATCATCTTCATCAGCAGTTCGTCAGCCAAATTGTATTTACCGAAAGCATGAGCCACTTTTATACAAAAAAATACCCAAATCCAAAATTCGCATATATAATAAGTATATTTGATATTTCGAATTTACCAGGGATTCATGAGGTTCCTACCAAACAAAATACCATATCTGCAAAGCCGGAAAGTTTGGTTAATTCTTTCTTTTTTAAGTGGGTTAAAAGTGGTGACATATCTGGCGACCCTAGTAACTATTTAACAACATTAATCAATAAATTAGCTTATGGTCAAAGTCAATTTAGACGATAACAGGCTCGGTGGATTATTTGGCTACGCTGAAAGCTATCGGTTTTAAACTGTATTGATCCCGGGTTCTAATATCTATGCGCCTCGGTAGGTACTCTATGTAGGGATGTTGGACTAGGTGTTGTATAAACAAAACAAGACACAATTACAAAATAATAATAAAATCGTTTTTATAGAGAAATTAAAAGAAACTATTTTTTTACCAAAATTATATTTTTATTGGAACGAAGTTCTTTATCGCGCGTTGTGAAAGGGGGCTAGACGGAAAAAAAACTTACGAGAAGTTGTCACGACACTTTTTTGCTATTTGCTATTAAAATACATCGGTTCTCGTCCGATCACCGAAGTTATGCAACATCGGGTGATGTCAGTACTTGGATGGGTGACCGCCTGGGAACACCTCGTAATGTTGTTTTTTTTCGCAGCGATAAGTGAAAATTATTTTTGGAATCACTTAACTAAATTAGTCGTAGTAAACGTACACCAGAATCCCTTTACAATAATAATTGCGGGGTCCCTAGTTTCCTTGCAATTTTTTTCAATACAATACCTTTAAAAAATATTCATTATAATAAATAAAAAAATAATGTTTTAGGAAAATGTCATAAATTTTCTGCGAATTCAAAAATTAGTGAACTAATATCACAACGAGAACAGCTTATACAAGGAGATGAACCTGATGAGACTAAATTAAAACATCTGAACCACGAAATACAAAATATGCTTATTAATTGTGCCACTTAATTTATATTTTGGTTATTTTACTATTTAATCGCTGCGTAGCACAACGACATCATCCTTCTTCCTCTTTTAGATTCCTGGTCTCTTAAAACTTTAATAGACGATGAAATATAAGATTGGTGTCGAGAAAATCTATCATACTGTTATGATACCAATTAACATATAAATTAATCGAAAGGCACTTCGTTCCATCCGGGTGTCCCTTGACACCTCTCAAGTTTTTTTTAAATATCTGTGGCGTAAGCTTATGTCATTGAATGTTTTGTAAGGCGAGTAGGTGATCAATCTTCTGTACCTACAGACCCGGACCCCGGTTTTTTCTTTATATATATATACTGTTAGCCAAAGGATGCCCTAGATTAGATTTTGGGAAAATAAAAATATTTAGATTTTTCTAAAACATAGATTTCAATTTCTTAATGTTGTTTCTAGGGTCATCCTCATCGTGGGAGCAGTTTGTAAGGGAGTCGTTGGTGCAAGCCGCGTGGCCCGTAGCACTGGCGCCTCCGCCCAGGCGAGCCCTCACTGTTGACCATCAGTAAGTAGACCTGAAAATGTAGTATGTAATAACTCGAAAAATAGAGAAGCCTCGTTTAACTGTTAATTTCGTGTATGGAGATCTTCTCTGACCTACAACCCGATTTAAATATTTAATATCTCGCCAGGAATCGACTCTAGGATTTATATGCGTAACTTAAGCCTCAAATATGGTTATTAAAATTTAGGTACTAGGTAAAATCAACAATGTCGGTCTATAGAATAAAATATATCAAATAAATAAAATATATAAAAATAATAATATAAAAAATTTGATATATTAAGTTGTTAAGAATTTGCACTATGTGTTGTCTCTTTTGGGCAATTGATTTGCATCAGCCTTAAGACACTCTTTAAAATAATTATAAGGAACTTCGTTCCAATAAGACATAATAATTATTAGAATTTGCTACTAAATGTTGGCATATAAGACACGCCAAAAAAAGCCCTTCAGTGCTTCGGTGCAAGCGATAAATATAATATTTCTACATGCCGGGAAACAAAAAAGCTATTCTGATAAGACATTGCTGTTAAATGTAAAAATACGTTTCTATAAAGAGTATAATTTGATTAATTTTAGACAAAACTACAAAGTGCGATATTTATGTAGCTGACCATATTATGGAATTAGCTTTAGTTACACTACTGTGTCAACCAATAGGGTTTTAAGTTCGGCAGCCATTGCTAATCCAGGTTGAGTTTCTTGTACTGTTAGCTTTACGAGAAATGTATCCTTTAAAGACTGATTATACTAAGTAGCGTAGGATTTGTGAAAAAGCGTTACATTCAGTGTTAAAATTTAGCGTTAACAACTTAAGTTAAGCGTTACATAAAAGAGATACTCTGACGTCTTCGCAAGATCTCGCGTGTCGAGGGAGTATTTTCTTATCATTTTAAATTGAGCGAAAAGGTTCGAACGATGTTCTATTTGTTACATTATATAGTGAGATAGTGGTACCTGACTACTATAGTAACAAGTACATAGTAGTTCTCAGCACTTAAGTTAGCCACAAAAACGTTTAATTTACTGCTAAAAGTATCTGCATTTACCACACAATGTCTTAAGCTACAAGCGAAATATTCAAAGAACTGCGTAAACTAGCGTTTATTACGAATTGCCTTCAAATATATCTTTTTATACGATTAAAATTAATATTTCGTTATAATTCGTTTTAATCTATATTCTAAAAAACTAATCAATCGTGTATTCAGTACAAGCCATCAATAATCGTTTAGGCTTAGGGTTTAATGATGAGAGTTTCGATCAACAAAGTTTTAATTGTTCATACAATTTCATGACTTCGTACAAATTGTTACAAACTTTAACACAAATGTATAAATACATACGCATAACGTTAGTCGGATAACTTATAACACAATCGTTTTTGGTTCTATGAAGAATTTTGAATCAAGAGATACAAATATTCTGTAAAAAATATCTTTTAAATATTATACTCATGAATACTCAGAAAATTCAAACTGTAACACCCCATCGTGCCAGGCGAGGCAGGCTCTCTTACTAATTATTTCATAATTTTAAGGCAAACTGATTCACAGGCTTCTCTACATAACAAGAATTTTTGTTTCGACAGAAATTGAACAATAAGTTCATGCGCGCTAGTCACTCACATTAACGGCAGAGAGGGGCATCATCTATCTGTATTTAATTCCTTTATTATTAAAGGCTTTATCAAACGAATTGAATATGTATTATTATATTCCCTATGCGCATAAATAAGTTTATAAAGTTATATTCTAATGAAGGCCTAAGAAGGACCGAAGTTAGGTAACCCTATTTGAAACAATTTAAAACTATTAACTTTTCTAAGTTTCTAGAAAATCCATCTTGGTGCTGACATCGCAAGTTTAAACTTATATTTTCTTTTAACTTTAAGATTGATTATCGCATGGCTTTGAAGGACTTTAAAGGACCTAAATATATAACATTTTATTACAAATACTAAACTAAGCTTCGTACTTATCTGAAAATCTAGTCTAAAATATGATATTTTCCTCCACCGCAGAAGTAAGTGTTAATTACGCACCATGAAAAAATGCACAGCTGATCTTACACTGCAACTTCCAATAGCGATACCGACAGCAGCGGTCCCGATTTTATTAATGATTTTGTGTTCCACGCGATGTCAAGGTTGCGACATCAGCGCTACGGATATTGAGAGAACTACATCGAACTAGCATACAAAAATTTCGAGATCGGTTTCGCGTTGAAAGTTACAGGGTATGTCGCTGTCTTTGAACGCACGGCCTCTGAGTTGAGAACCGCACACTTAGTCCCTGCTACACTGCTTACGATTAGGTAAGATGTTTATCAAATGGATGTCGACAACGACAAAAACTAATAAAAAATTGCAATTTAAATTCGAAAGCAATTTACTTCCTTTTAGAAATGTTTTAAAGTTTTTAGGCAAATAAACGTATTCCGACTTACTTTGACTTTTCCTTACATTTTCAAACGATAATATTATTAAAGGTTCTCTAACGACCCTGACAGAGGTACATATTATAGTTAATGTTATTATTCCCTGGTAGTATCAATGGAAAATAGGAAGTGTGCAAAGATTTGGTTCCTTTACTACTTATACTAGGAAATGGAATTGTCTTTTTTTACATTATATTTATATACCTTTTTACTTAATCGATGGGTCCAATGTTCATAGAAACAATTAGGAATTTAAACGCGTAACACGTTGAATATGTGCATGTGTGCAATATAATATAAGATTTAACTTGTTTACTTTTTATGTTAAAAGCATTCCAAAGGACTTCAATGTAAAAGGACATCAAAGATAAGGAATAAAGGAATTTTTATTGCAAGGGGCCGTCATGTTTTTACTCATAAAGTAATGAGTTTACTTCCATGCCTGTAGCTTCCCACAAATTTAAATATTCAGAGGTTTTCGTATGAACTAAAATTGGGTTGAGGGTGTAATGACCTTGATATCTCTGGAGAAAAAGGCTCAACCCGTGTTTATGACTTCCTTTGGGCATTAAGAGGATTTCAGACAATGCTTTTATGTTTTTATTCTACAGATATTTGACATTCTGTGCGCATAGAGTAGCTATTGTTTTAAAGATGCACTTTAATTATTCAAACCATAACCACTATAATCTCAAGAAAATATCATATTTTATATTAAACTCCAATTAAATTTTGCACTGAAACTCGTTCAGCAGTTTTTGCAGTTTTCTATGGTGCAAGCCTTTTCAATTTTTAGTTACCATCTGTTACCACCTAGTTTTCCTTTTCAAACTCGAAAACGAACTCGACAAAATAACTTTAATTGTAAACAAAGTGTAATTAATGCCGCACTCCTTTATGTTATCGCTTACGGACATAATGCAATTTCATTTCTTAACCTTTTAAAGTTAAAAATTAGTTCGAGATTGACAGATAATAAAACACAGTGACTCGATCTTCGTATACGACAATTATACCAGTTTATATACACCAATTATACCAGTTTATGTATACCAATTATACCTCGAATTGTCAAAATCAGTCTGCAGGAAATCTGTAAAACTTATAAATAAACTAAAACCAATTTAACAGAAAAACTATTTCATTTACTAACGTGTTCGCAACTGACAATAAAGGTGGAAACATACTACTAAAACGCCACGCGACGCAACGTGTCGACACCCGATGTCCATCGTGCACATTACCAACACGCGACATCACGACTTAAATCCAATTCGTAGAAATTCCACACAGTATGCATTTTCAGTAAGAAACAAATTTAAGGAATATTTTGGTGGATAAGGCGCCGTTCCGTGTCAGCTTGATATTGTGAGAAAAGGTAGACAAAATTAAAAACTTGCAACTTATACAAAAGTCTTTTAATATTATATTTTAATAAAACTTTCCGCTTGTATTCATTTGTTCGGCTATTTCCTTCCATGCATTATTTCTCACAGTATGATCGCTGTATTAAGCTAATCTCATGTCATATAGAACAGAATATTGTTTCACCAACTCAGTTAATTGTTGGTCGTTCATTTCGCCAAATAAATAAATCCAAAAATATATAAGTATATAAATTGACATTTGTGCCAAAAACTCGAACGTTTGACGCTTGGCGTCAACAACACGACAACACGCTGATCCAAATCGATTGGATATTACCGCGTGTGATCACATGGCGTGTTGTATATGTGCACCTAACATATTAAATATATGGGATTGATAAGTACTGACATGCGTCGGATGGCGTGGTGTAGCGTCGCGTTTTAGTAGTATGTTTCCGCCTTATTACATATTATCACAGATTACGAACTTCGAGAGCTCTTCATCGTTTTGTTCTTCATCTCCACAGACAGTCAGATAATTAAGTTGTAATATTTTATACTTTATATCTTAAATCATATTTTTGTTGAACTTCGTACTCGTAATTATATAAATAAATGCTTATGTATTTATCACCATAGTATAATAATAACGTACTAAATTAGGTTGTTTGTCACTCTTTCGAGTTTCAAAGTACTGGACCAGTTTGGACGAACTTTACAATAAAAACATGGGGATTGGAAAAAAATACTTTTTATTTTAATCCACCCAACCGAAACCATAAGCATAATCAGTGTTGAACGTAGTTAGGTATAACACCAAGACCAATGATAATACGACTTAAGTAATAAGTTCATTCATTTTGAAAGTTTAAAGGACCTAAGTAAGTTAGTTTTAGTTTACCTTCTAAGTAAAATCATTATGATGTAGGTAATAAATTCTAAAGGAAAATCGCCGATCTTTAAAACTTACCAAATAGGGTTTTTCCATAAATGTAATTGAAATTGACAGATTGAATGTGCCTAGTTAAAATAATGTTGATAAATGTATATATGGACTATTGCTATGATGTAATGTAATATAGAATGTAATACTATTAGGTTGACAGAACTATGTTTCGCATCTGTCAAATAGTAGCTAGCATGTTTGCAATTTCGTTAATCAAAATCTAGTTTTAATCATAATCGTAGAAATAGCTTATAGTGTTGACGTTTGCTGATATACTCTCTCTAGTAAATGTATTGTTATTTCCCTCCATAATTATTTACAAAATATTTCAGATATTATCGCATCGTGGTGTAACAATCCAAGTATAATATTAATAGCATAGCAAATATTAACATTAGGTTATAATGACTTAATGGAAAAAGTACATAGATCTCACAAACAAATTTTACATTGTTTTGGAATTAATTTCGCTAAATCCCTTTTAATTGTAGCCATTTCATATTTGGAGAATACAAACGCTACGACACAGTATATTTAGGAAACCAGTATACCTTTTAATTTTTAGGCTATCTTCTTGAAACCACCTACGTGAAATCTAGACACTCTGTGAACTATCTCAACCACTTCTGTATTCCAATTACGTATTTGTATGAGGAACGGAATTTAAGTTTGCGTCACACAATTTATTCATCATGTTCATCATAGGTAAGTAGGTGATGTCCCGGTGAGGTCGTGTTGGTACTACCCAAGGTGGTTTTAGTGGGCTCATCTCGTTCTCTGAGTAGCCAATTGCTTGGAGTGTGTCAAGTCCCACATACTATTGTTTAAAAAAGGTGATTGTGAACCTAAGGGTAACTATTAATTTCGCACGTGGTAATAATCCATTGGTGGACAACTGGAGTTCTTCGGGCGACCTCGGTCTTGAGAGTCCACTAACCTAAAATTGTTGTTTATTTCCATAATACAAGATATATTACACCAAGCATCAACATAGGAGCCACGTGGGTTAATGTTAAGCCTAATATGGTTATTATAGTTAAAATAGTTATGTAGGATGAAGATCCCAACATTCAAAATCGACAGAATCTTCGAATTCCGTCTGCAATACAACTGACTACTGAGTGAACGCTACTTATTGAGAGCTTGGTACCTATATTCGGTAGTGGGCTGATCCATTTTAAAATAGCGTTGCTAAGAAACTTTGAAGTAACTTTCAGTAATTATGTTTCGTATAATTCGTACTTATATACTCGTATTTCTCTCTCTTTTTTGTAAATGAAATATTTTTACAACATATTTTTTATCTATTATAGGAAATTAGTTTGATAACTTATATAATAAATTCTGTTTCTAAAGATCGTTAGTTACCACTTCAACAAATAGTTTGTAGTTAATTAATTAAAACTATTACCTATCTAAAATACTTTGGTTATAATTTAAATCTTATTTAATATACCTTCTGTGCCAAGTAATTGTTTTGTTTCAATGCTATACGAAATGAGGACCTTAACCATGAATTAAGCGCACCGCAGGCGCAATAAATTAGATTTATTTTTTGAATCTATATATACTCTTATATAAATGAAACCCGTTTTCCGTTGTCACGACATAACATGAAAACGGCTTGACCGATTTGTCTGATTTGTTTTTTGTTGTGTTTGTAATTGTCAGGAGAAGGTTCTTATAAAAGAAAAAAAATTCGCGGAAAATTAGAAAACTTAAGAATACTTAACCACCATACAATTCGAACTTTTTGATGTAACCTTATGGCGTTTGACATAACATTGACAGAATGCGTTCTGCAAATATCGTCAAAGAGGATGTAAGAAAAATGAATATCGTTTAAAATAAATAATATAATAATATGCGAGCCAGAAAACCAAACAAAGAATGTTGTATAACATAAAGCATTAGAATAATAAACACTTTATTTCTGCAATATTTTTTAATTAATTATACCAATTTGTAATCAATATTCATAGTTAGGTCAGGACAACGTCTGTCGGGTCCGCTAGTGTATTATAAATATTTAAATATTGATGTTCTACAAAGCAAGCAATATCTTGATCACTGGAAGTCAACGAGTATTTTATTTATGTGATACTAATGTAATATTACAAAAATTATTTTATACAACTAATACTGTAAGCAAAGACTCGAGGACGTCTCTACGAAGAGACTCTAAATAAGAAGAAAGAGATAGAGACTGGTTTCTGGTCTATTCTGTGCCAACGAGGTCTCCACAAAACCAAAACGCAATTATGTGTCGAGATTGACGCTTTCGGTTTTGTAATTGCTTCGGAATATGTGAGGAAAGACAGGATAATTGAAAATATATTCTTCCTCTTCTAAATAACTTCCGTAGCTCAGTTATAGGCTTAAGGTAGGCAATGGCATTTTTATGGTGTATAAAATGGCATTGTAATTACATAAGGAAATATAAAAACAGTTCATAGCTTCATTAAAATAGTAATTGAGAAATATAACTTATAAAGCTTATTTATAATGTAAAATGAAATGAAAAACCTATCATATATTAATATTTTAATGTGCTACAGTAATGAAAAAAAATATGCAAACCTCATATTATACAAACCTTTTTAAACCAAAAAAAGACATCAGTCCCTGGCCTCAGGGAGCTGTTGACAACAAAGACTTGTCGTCGTGTGGGACCTGCTGTGCTGTCAACAAATAAATACTACTGCTGGAAGAACAACTTTGAACCGCCATGTTCATCGAGTATTTATAATAAAAACGTTTAGCCGTACCTATTAGGTGGTGACTCACTATGCTGACTCACTAATCTATCTGATTTGAATAGTTAGGAAACTTCACATAAGTCTTAAATGTAAGAATATAATAATATTTATATTAATAACATAATGTAAAAAAAAATTTGTGCGTGTACTAGGTGTACACACGTAAGAAGTGAAACTTCTTTATGGCCTTATTTTTCGAAAAATGATCTACTATATGCAACTTAACGAAATTGGTTAAATAAAGTTTAACAAAAGGCTTTTATTATCATAGACATGAATACAAATACACTTATTTCATTTTACCTTATTACTACTAAGATTATTACAGAATTTCATTAATTGTAATAGAATTATTATATTATATATTTTTGTTATTAATGGCTTCGAATCTCTTCGGATCAACCGTGGTAGGGACAAGAAAAAGATGGCGCGTAACCGAAAAACGTGACGATTTGCTACAAAATGTCTCCCATACTTCCATAAAAAATTCATTCGAACGCCGATAAAGATGTTTGACTTCAAAAAGCAACATGGCGCGTAACCGAAAAACGTGACGCGTAATGAAAAAATGTTACACTAAATTTTTTTCCAACCTCGATAAAGAAGTTTCACTTCAAAATAAAATTACAAACATATATTTACAACATAGTTAACAAAAAATATTTTTTTCCTCGGAACTCAAAATGTAAAATCCCAACGGGCAACGATAAATTAAATGTAAATTATAATTTGTATGTTGTATGATGCGTATTTTGTGTGCGTAACCAGGTTATTCCTCAACTTCATAATATTAATTGATATTTAGGAACCTAAATAAATATAAACATATGAGTATTGTGACATATTTATATTGACTCGTTTGTATGACTGATGTTGGTTCAACATTTGTTATATATCCCCAGGC
This sequence comes from Pieris melete, assembly GCA_963693345.1. Taxonomy (NCBI): domain Eukaryota; kingdom Metazoa; phylum Arthropoda; class Insecta; order Lepidoptera; family Pieridae; genus Pieris; species Pieris melete. The sequence continues at coordinate 1,674,455 of CAVNZK010000002.1, read as the reverse complement.
ACTTTATCGATACCCTGAATATTTTACTTTTATTGCTATATCGATACTCTTGTGAGGCTTTGGGACATGTATCATCTGTGTCTTTATATGTATGGACCATAGCTTTGTACCATTATAAGGTATCCCAATTCAACATCTTAATACGAAATAACACAAATTACATCTTACCTAAAAATAATGACACATTCTTTGTTACAGTTATACATTAAAGACCCCAAATCACCTGATTTAATATACTTTTTAAAATCATTTGAAATCATCTCTATATGTCCTTTTGTTACTAATATAAGTTTAATTTTGTGGATGGGTGGTGGAGTGAATAAATTGGGAACAAAATACATAAATATAACGTCGAGCTCGTTTCCCCTAAACGTTTCATTATTTTTGGCGCAAGTTATAAATCTTCAATAAAAAGCTTTATTCACATTTCATATAGAATAATTTCATTCTGAATAAGGTTCCGGTTCATCAGCTTAAAATTAGACTGTGAGTTTAATGTTCTCGTTTAGATAGTAGCTCCAAAAAAGGTTTTTTTTAATTAAATTTATAAAATAGTAGTGAACTAACTAGGACTGCTCTAGTGTAGTCCTATATGTATACGCCATTAACATGGCTTTTTTAAACACATATGGCTGATTACCTACTATAGGCTAGTAGGTAATCAGCCATATTTGTAAACTAAAACAAAAACATAAATGTGTTTGTCTCATGGGTAACATGAAAAATAAGCTAGTTCTTAGTATGTGAGCGAGTTTCCGTCATCTGGGACCACAAGCCCTGGGGCTAGCGGATATGACATATTTCCTCGTTACTTGGTGTTTCATTGATCGATTTTTAAGTGAGCTCAGAAATATATTTTTTGGCCAAATATCAACGCTAGGATTTTAATCGATTGTGCGAATTACCAAGCCTTTGAACACTGAGCTATAAAGTCCATTTAGTTCTCGGTATAGTTAAGTGAAATGGAATATCACGTAAGCTAAAACTTTACTTTTATAAATCATCATTCCTATATAGAGTAGAGATGAGTTATGCAGTTCTAGATTCGTCGCACGAACAGTGAATATAGAAAATATAGCTTTTTGACTCGTATTAATAATTGATAATTCATTAAATAAAATAGAATATGTTTATTAAGGAACATAAGATACATGTATCACTTATTCCTCGTTATTAAATTTTAATTTGAAGGCATCCCTACACATCGGCAAAGAAAACTCTCGGTACTCTTTTAAAATAGCAAATCATCAAACAACACTTTTTTGTAAAACAAATATAGCAAATTAATTAGAAGTAGCCTGTCAAGCATTGACCACATTCAAATGAAGAATGGTTGAATTTCAAATGACCAGTTTACGCTGGCAATATCATTAAATAACCAGAGCAGTGACTAATCATTAATTAACTATATACACTACTAACTTATAAGTTTTAAGCTCAATATAAAATCATAACACTGTCGAAATATACTTTGGGCCGTTAATGACCGACCTTTTTAATTATCAAACGCTGAAAACAAAATATGAAAGCTTTAAAAACGTTCCAAAAATTCTAACGACTATTTGGAGATTATTCTGGTCACATTAATATTTTGTGAGCTTACAAAGCTCGGAACGAGTTAAAAAGCTTGTTTTAATTGTCGCTGCAATAAAAGGTTCGTTAACTAAATGGTTTTTATTTTTAAATAAAACTCTACAAATACAAGCTTTATATTGTACAATGTGTATACAGCATCCGTGTTCATTGTTCAGGTGCGGAATTTTTTAATCTATGAAACACAATTTTATAAAAAAACACAGTTAAAAGTTATGAATAATATTTTATGTGGAACAAAATTACAAAAAAATACCTATTGAGTGTAGGCAAGAGATGGGGTATTAGGCACAATTTAGTATACAAATAATATTATTTAAGACTAATATTAAGAACATTGTAATATACTTTAATAATTCATACTGCATAACTGACATTCAGCATTAATTGAATACACTACACTCCGCACTAAACTGGAATGAAGTACAGTACGCATTCTTCAAAAGTACCAAAAGCAAAAGGATAGCAAGCATATTCCTGTTATATAAAACATATATTTTTTTATAGTACAGGGGGCAGAAGGCTCTCATGATGTTAAGTGATACTGCCGCCGATAGACACACGACACTGCCAGAAGGGTTGCAAGCGCGTTGCCGGATTTTTAGGAATTGGTACGCTCTGGAGTTTCTTGCCAGTTCTTCTCGCCTGCTCAACTTCCTTGATTTTGGAACTGGTAGTAAATTTGTACCTTTATTTTTTTATTACTGACGTTAAATAAAATAAATAAATTTTGATCTGGTTGTATTGTAAAAGTAGTTTGAATGGCTTCTAATAGTTGTAATACATTCTCTTCTTATTTGAACCAAACATAAAGTAAACCCATGCCAACTTCGGGATAAAGTTATCCTTCAGAATTTCATTAGGGTTAACGGTTGCAGTTAAAGATAAATCTTCTTCTTTAGACGCGCTTTTCATGTCGTGTTTAGTGCTGTGGCGCAGTACTCTCCCTTGTCTTCGGCAAGCCTCTGCGTCTGGGTGATAGAAAGACCTGTAAGTCCCTTTAATTGATCGGTCCAGCGAGTAGGGGGGAACTTCGAGGTCGGGTGCTTTCTAAATAAATAAACAAAAATAAGTTAAAATATTAAATATTCAGTAGTTTTAATAAAACATAACCTTTTTTCACCACAGACATGAACTCAGAATGTCCGATATAAAACTAACTGTCCCAGACCGAATATAGTCAATTATTTGTTTAGCTGCAAATTAGTTGTTATATAATGTAGAACGTGATATTTTTCTTCACTAACCTAGATCCTTACTTAAAATACGGTTTATTTGAAAAAGACGTAAAATAAAAACTTGACTTTTACTGGAACTAGTTCTTACCAAGAAACAATCTTTTATTCAGAAAAGCAACGGACTGAATAATTGTATGCGGATTGTCAATCTGCTTGGAGAGAATGTTGTTGCAGAATCGTATGTTATATATGCAGAACTATGTATTGCGTGATATACTCACGCAATACGTAGTTAGTAGTTGCAATCTAAAAGCAAACCCTTTTCAACATTTGACTCGCAATAGTTTATTATAGAGCCATATAGCTATTTTACTGTATCCGGCAGAGGCTAAAGCTAATTAGATTATGGAACTAAAGATTCTTAAAAAAATAAGGAGCTAACGTCTCCATCTGTTTTAGTACAAATTAAGTCGTCAATGTCTCCTTTCGGGGTTGTAATTTTAAATAAACATTATCCATGAAGACTTGTGTATATGTAATAATCATAATTGGAAACTAGTATTTCAATACTAGGAGCGTTTGTGGGACAATACAAAAAGGGTCTATATATCTACTGTTATTTTAACGTTGTCTGAACTGAAATCATAGTAAATCTACAAATCTGGTCGAATTGAGTAAATAATGTAATATATATTGTATAGTGATGGTTATTTTGGTAGCTAATCTATTACACAAGGATCTGACAATATGTCTGATAAAAAAATAGTTTAACCAAAACTGTTTTATGTAGACAGTGTTGTGTCATCTTTGAAAAAATACTATCAGCCTAATCTGTTACAAAATGATATAAAAGTAATAAGAATGCTTTACATGCGCAGAGTTTATTTTATTTTACAAACCGCCTTACAGTCAGTAGGTAAAGATGAACTAATCGAAGCTGCAAAATAATTGAAGTTTTAGACGCATTTTTGTTTGCCCCCAGTTTGCACATTGCATATAAATGAGTTTTTCCATTTTTCATACTTAGCACAGCAGCGTCACGTATATTGAAATTGTTAAAGTGACTTCGTTCAACTCCATTCCGTACGTGTTTTGACTACATGGTTTTAGATATTTGGAAGGATTTTCGCTTGAAATAATGTGTCTTTGGTGTCATGTTTAATATCATACAAATATGAGAACTGATTTTATTCTTGCCATGTTTTGGGGCGGTATTCCATTGTAATCTTTACCGGTGTGTTTAAACACATGCTCTATTGTGTACTATAAAAAACGTTGTAAGCCTTTAAAATTAAGTTACACGATTTTAAAGAGTTCTTTGGAATTTAAACCTTTTTTATATTTAAGTTTTTATTAATACGTATATGAAGTACTTACATAAACCAAAGAATACATTATAAACCCTATCTGTCCTTACAATAATTTACGCAACTAAGAGGTCAACCTCTCTAGTGCATGAGCGATGAAACTTTTGATCAAAGAGAAAATTAGTTTGGAAAACTAAAATACGACTACGTGAAATAGCACTTTGTGAAACATAAATTAAGAAAATATTTTGTCCCACATTCATTAAGAATTTTAATTAAGTAGTTGTATAAAGTAATATATACAGTGCTGTTGGTTTATCTGTTACATTTGTAGCTCAATGTTAAAATATATTTAAATGTCAAAATATCTGTAAAGAATATCACGATGTAACTGTAACGAAAATATTATATTTAATTAAAATTTAAATGTGGCCGAGAAGGAAAGTAGAATAAATATCTGTTATGTAGGCAACTTGTACACTTATAAACTGAAAAACTACTCTAAAGGCCCATTTACACGATGCCATCTTCTTGCCTGTAGCATACAATTATATCAACGCAATAAATGAATTGCATAGTCTAAACAAAACGTAACATTCTTGATCAATGGGAAAAGTTTCCTTTCAAAACTATTATTGATGTAAACAGCATGTACAATAATTTCTTACGCAATTCTTGTACGCAATTATCTCTTTATTGGCAAACATGAGTGCAGTGACTGAGGGTGTGTTAAATTAAATAAAATAAAAATTAAAAATTAATTTAGTCTAAATTTTTTATTTTGTTTGTTATTTCCTTCGGTCCGAAACCGTCAACTTCAAATTCCTGTGAAAATGCTGCAGCATTACGTGCATCGGTTCTTATAATGTACATTTTCGGTATCCCATAAACACTCATGACTGCGATAAATCTCAATGAACTTTATTATATCAGCATAACTGAATTTAAACACCTTTTTACTCATATTCATACCTCTCTGTTGGATGGTTCTAATCTTTTAAGAAGACTGAGCTCTGGTGGTGAGGGTCTATTTTAAAAAAAACAATAATTAATGTTTATAAAGAGCCAAAGATGTTACACTATCTGCGTCTAGAATAGAAGTACTAAAAACAAAAAACAGAAACTATCTTTTTATATAAAATTCAAACAGGTATTCTTTATATTCTAAACTAAAACTTTTTCATTGTATAATGTAATAACATTAATATTTACATATTCAAACTCCGACACTCTTCTAAAATATTTAAGACTTGAATGAAAAATTTGTCAATGCAAATACGTGCAATACTTGCACGAAAGCGCCATTAAATGGAATACGCACGTACAAGCCTGTGTTTAGACAAGTCAAAACTTGAAAGCAATAATCTCCTAAAAATAGTTGCATTGGTGTAAACAAAAGGCAAGGCAATTATTTCCTTGTCAAAACTTGAATACAATAATTGCATTCAAGTTTTCAAGTGTAAACAGTTGCATACAATTCTTGAACGGCAATTATTGCGCTTCATTTATTGCATTCAATTATTGCTCTGGTATGTACAAGAAAATGGCATCATGTAAATTGGCCTTAAATGTTATATATACACAGCCAGTTTAATCAAGGGCGTAGGAAGGTCGACGCTACGGGCAAAACCCCTCCGCTGCTGTTTTTAAATGAGGAGCTGCTATCAGTACAACTTGCACCTTAATATGGAATGAATCTTATTGAATATTAATAATTTGAATAAAAATAAAATAAAAACAAAGTTTTAATATAATGTGATCAACATATATGTGACGTAATCAAAGTTAGAAGCTAAGGATAACTAAAAATTATAAAGAAACAATTACACAATAGTTAGTTAATTATATAAAAAGTAAGTAAAGTTCCGCATACCGATATGATTTACAACGGAATCTCACGGCGCATAGTATCTGAAAAAGATGGCTTGTAGAGTCTGTGATGCCATCCATTTTGGCTCTTCTATCATAGAAATAATATGCCGTGAAGGTTTTGTCGTTATTGCATTAAAATAATTAAATACATTTTGTATAACAAATCAATACAATTGAAATTTCATTACACTTATAATACGAGTGAGAGTCCGATAAAACAGTTTTATTTCATACGAATAAACTATCTATCAAGTAAACCAACCGAGCAGCTAATCCGATAGAATATTCGGAACAGATGCTCACGCAATTTACTTCTTTAATGTGTTTACATTTTACTGGGTTTCTTCACAAGCCATAAACGTTAAATTTTCATCCTTGACTTACCTTTGACCCTTATATTTTTCCAGCCCACGCTCTCTGCGTAGAGTTTAGGTTATTTTTCAAACAATTTTGTACACATCCAGTTTGTGTTGCACACGTCTCGAATTACTGTATATGATGCTTTACTTTAATTAGCTAACTATATTTACATATGAAATATAATAAAAGTAATTATAATTGTCCAGTGGCACTTCAACCTTCTATGGAATCTAAAGAGTACATATGTTTCTTTAATCATTAGGTGCCCAACTAACGAACGTTTTTCTGTCTAACGATATGATATTGAACTCTTAATCTTACCATGACATGCAGGTTTCTTCAAATTGTTAAGCCTCTAGATTGGACTCTAAGGCCTTAGATAAAAATACAATCTATAGTAACTACATAAAAATCTCTAAGCCTTTTGGGCAGCATTTAATTGCTTTTACATCTCGTTAGGGTAGTCTTTCGGAATGGGGGCATAATTGGAAATTCTATCGTGCACAAGCCTTCAAAGTTAATAGCAGGTTGGTCCTAATGAACACCTTCAAACTATAAAGGCTTTGGTTAAATTATTTAGTAGTTACATTAAGTATACCACCAAAAATAGAAATACGGTTTCTTATTTTTTATTCATACGTGTTTAGTATTGTTCGGAATTCGCACGTACAAACAGGCCACGTGTCAAATAAGTGAGCTTAATAGTATTGTCTATTTTAATATGAATCAAAACCAATTCAGTAGTTAACGAACGACAAATTGACTCTTGCTGTCAGGGCAATGATAGCATATGTTGCTATGTTAGTAAACTAAACTAAAACTCAAGTAATTAAGTTATATCTCTTCCCAAACTATGTTTAGAATTTAGGTGTATACAGATTAAAGAAAATCTCAAAGAAATCTAACCCTTTCATATATTGCCTATCGTGCTTACTATGTTGATGAATCACGTCGTAGGCCTTTGCGTAGCCGTAGCACACACGAAAGTCGTAAAGCGTAGCATGAAGATAAAATTCAGCGCTTTACCCTCCAGCTCGTCATTTTGATAGGGTGAAATCATGTTATAAGTTATAATTATTATTTACGTAACTCGACGTTCTGAATACCGTAGCAGTCGAAGTCATTGAGAGGCTAAACATAAATATGTATATATAAATATATTAGTAGATATATCATCATTCTATAACTGGAGTTTCAAAATATATTTCCAAATTTTGCAAAAACAAATCAATGACACACACTGTCAATGCTCGAGTCTAATGCATGCTGGTTTCCTCACGATATGTCCTTCACCGTACGAGCGAGTGTTAAATGCGCACTTATAAGGAAAATTCCACTGGTGCACAGTCATGATTCAATCGTACGACCTCAGGGTTGAGAGGTGCACGCTTATAGAATTAGGCCAACCCTATTCTGCATTTCCAGAAAGATAAGAGTTTCACACAGATATGTCTGTATGAAGATTTCATAATCGAAATTAAACAAGTAATTGTATAATTAAATTTTCTTTATTTCCGAGTCTTTCCTTCCTATATTGGTTGTTAAAATGAGCAACAAAACATATCGAAAGCAAGTTCCAACGCTCCATAAATCTTTATTCTTACCGACACGTAGCATGAAGCACCCGACTAGTGCCCGGAGTACAGAAATGGTAATGATAGTCTAAACGGGTTCATTTTATTTAGGTTCGAGGTTTGATTCCTAGGCCAATAGTTATATGGTTATATCACTCTAAACAAATGTTGAAATATCAGAATTTAAGTGGAAGGAGAGGCTTGTTGTGACAACAGTCAAATATGTAGTTTGAATACTGACGTAGCTGGATTGCTAAACCGCTGAATCCTAATACAAGAGCGACCTCAAAAGCCTTTAGCTTCGGTCCAGTAAACACCTTATTTTTGCTTCAGTGTATGTAGTATTATTATAGTATATTTTGTATCGATTGCCTCTATATCGTTGCAATTTTTCGTCATTTCATTAGTTAATATACTAACAAGAGACAACATAGAGCAGTTCGTCGCTGAATTGACAAAATAAACATATATGTAGAAATTAAGTACTTCTGTCGAGTCCATTATATATATTCTAAGTGCAAGGGATTGGAGAAACTTAGTGCTATTTCTAATAAAAATTAAGGAGAATTTTGGCGATGTTTTGACACCTCAAATAAACTCGTAACCTTCTGCTTCAGTCTCAATAGGTAAACTATCGTAGCCGCAGCTTATGTTTATTTATACACAAAATACACCAGTCATTATAGACATTCGAAATCGAAAATTTGATAATAATTAGAAAAGTTTTCAAACTTCAGTCAAGTGAATGGTACATTGGGACGACAATAAATCTCATTTTGCAACCTTGTCCGCAGTCCGGAACATTGTTAAAATTGCAATTAAATTAATTTTATGTCTGTATGGTCGTGAAAAAAATTCCAAAAGTTCTGCAAACTTGGGAAAGTTTTCGATATAATATTTCATATCACGTATAAAATTTGCAACCAACCTAAGTGTACGGAACATTTTTTGTTATTTATTTTATTTTCGATATATCTGTCAAATTTGCAGAACTTTTGGAACGTTTTCCTTCAGTTTAATAAAGAACAACATTAATTTTTAATAACAAAAAATGTTCCGTACACTTAAATTGGTTGCAAATTTGACACGTGATGTAGAATAATATATTTAACACCACTCCAACTTTGCAGAACTTTTGGAATTTTGGTCTCAAGAACTAAGCAAATTATCATTTATTGCATTTTTAACAATGTTCCGGACCGCAGAGCAGGTTGCAAAATTTTATAGTTTGTTTTAATACCACTCCCGACCTTACATCAAAATTTGAAAACTTTTGGAATTATAATGAATTAATTGTCTTGACTGACTGGACTAAAACACAAAGAACCGTTGTCGTTTAAACACAAAAAGCAATATAAATATTAAAATTCTGATATTGATACGAGGGCCCTTAAAAAATGAAAATACTTTTTTGTCTAAACAGCGCAATATACTCGACGAAGTATTTGTCATCCTCATATTATCGTAAATTGATGACACTGACGATGAAAGATTTCGTCCAATATTGAGTCAGAATTTTTTCGATCACATGAGATTACAAATGAAAATGCTGAGAGACACTTTGATCAATACGTTCAAAGCTCACTTGAAGTATTAATCCGCCAAACATGAAATGTAAGCAAAGTTTCAATTCGAGCAAAATTGTTTTATTTTATGCGAAATGCGGTATGTTGTATTTTTGTGTGATCAAGAAATGATATTTACATTTAAAAACGATTATTGGAACGTTTTCACGTGTAAATATTTCTCGCATCGTTTTATTTCTGTTACAAATTTGGATTCCAACAAATGTGATTACATTTAAGGATTTTTTATTTCTCCAGTTCTGTTATCCAAAAAGATTTATGTATAGGTGCGTTGTTACATGTGTCACTGTGTGGCTTAGGGGATAACATTCGCCCATAGGTTATGGGTTCCATTCCCGGCGTAACTTATATAATCAATGTTGATGATAATTGATTTCCGATTGATGAAGTCTAAAGCATACTCCAAATATGAGCAAAGAAACAGACGTTTTTATACCTAATGTTCGTTAACGGGGTTTGACACAAACTATATACAAATATATAAAACAAAGTCTTTCTATAATAAATAATAATTTAAGTTTGAATATACACAGGCGACTTCATCGATAGCAGATCCAATAAACTATACAACTTTCATCATAGTTTATCAGTTTACTATAAACCATCTGTTCCAGAAAAAGTCAATTTGTTTTTGTATAGTCTACTCTATTTAGCGCCGGAAAAGTTGTTGTTAATATGAAGATGATATTTTTATACTAATGCCGAGAAGATTACATTACAGGGAATAAATATATAATATACACCTAAACATAATATATAAACGGACAAACAAAGCTCAACATTAGAACGAAAATAGATACATAGTATACCAACCTAATCCATAAAGAACCTTATATATAAAACGTGAGACAAAATATATATACCCACCAATATTTCAGAAAATTCAGATACCTACATATTTCCCTCAAGACAAGCACATGTAAGGGTAGTAATGACATCCTCGGCGACGATGTTTTTTACGACTTATTTATGGGATCCGTAAGTATGCGACTTTCTCGGTTTTTAGATACTTCAATTCCAAAGTATTTACTTTTTAAGGGTAGCATGTCACTGAAATAGGTAAAAAAGAATTTTATGTTATCTTTAAAACTTAATTATTAAAAAAACTTATTAATTAACAAAAACCTTGAGTCTTTTAAACTTTAAAAAGATATACATATAAACTTAAAAAATGATGTCTGTTTAAACTAAAATATACTTTACAAGATCCAAACGTTGAAATATATATATCACAATTGACATATTATACAATTTATATAAATATACTAATAAAATTGATTATTCGATTATTCGTGAGTTTGTATAAAGCGCAAATTCAGCCCCACATGGAGTACTGTTTTCACCTTCGGGCTGTAGCTCCTCAGCTCCTTCCATTTCACCCTTTCCACATACATGACGTATGGCGTCCCACAACACAGCGCTTTTAAGGCACTTTCCGCCGCACATAACTTCTTTGTGATCCAGCTGCCAGCAGAGGTATTTCCGAGCCGATACGACTTAAGAGCCTTCAAGAAAAGACCGTACTATTCTACCCTCAAAGGTTTGCTACACATGCAAGGCATTGCAGGTTCCATGGGCACGGTTAGCCCTTTATTCAAAGTGACCCACATGCTCGTATGCCTTATGTGCAATAAAAAGAAAAAATAAAGTTAAAATTCCCACCCCCACTTTCACACCATCACACAACACAGCCGAATTAGGTATTATATACTTATAGTATTGTCTTTGATTAACATAACCTTTACACATTTAAATAAAAAACTTTTTAACCGGATTTAAGTTATGTATTATTATAAATTTACAATTATTTAACATAATTTTAAATTTATCCAACCGTGACCACGCACGCTGTAAAGCACGCGAAATGTCTAATAACTAAATAAGTTTAATCCGGTTAAAAAGTTTTTTCTTTAAACATTATATACTTACTTAGTTAAGTTTTATTGATTTTTTCCTTTTTAATTATCGTAAATATTTGAACCTTTTTGTATATACTATGTATTCTATCTTTGGCTATATCTTTAGTATATTTATTTGTTTAAGTTTGCTGTAGCAGTGCGTGATACATAAATTTGGCATAGGTTATACGCGAAAAAAGATCTTTTAGAAACTTGTACGGTCTCGAGACTCGAGGCAGCATGAAATAAAAATAAATTTAACGAGTAGCTAAATAAAAAATTCCTTTCGCATCCGAACATCGAAAGAAAACGTAAATTGAACCGTAGTACAGGGTGAAATAGATTTATGACGCTTGTCATCACGTATTTAAGGTTAGGTCTCATCTTTCATAACGTGAATTTCATAGAATTATCCCAGTGTCAACGTTTCAAGATTTATTTCATGTAACTCATTTATCAAGTGCGGATAAAATTAAATTTCATTAAGAGCAAAATTTTTACTTCGTGATAAGCTTTACACGATTTTATCTGCAAAACAACCATTTTTCGAGGTCATATGATAACATAAAATCTTAATTGCGAACAATATATAATACATAATGCTAAATAATTCAATTCTACTTACTACTAGATAATCTACTTCAGTATAATCTAATTTTAAATAAACGAAAATGTTAAAAATTAACCTGTAGAAAAACTGAATTACTGCACAATCTTTTAACTTAAGTAATTAGACGGAAATTAGAGCGTGCTTAATGTTTAAGTCCGTAGAGAAAAATACTAATTACATTAAATGTATGTTGTTTTCAGTGTATCAAAACAAAAGTGGATCTAGGTAAGTTTTTGTTAGACACTACTAATAGGAAAAAAATTAGTACTTAGTTTTGCTTGGCTAAAACAAATGCGCTTTTGCAAAAACGTAGGAAGAATATTGAACGTAACATTAATGAAATTATTCTATTTGCAAGTACATAATTAGTGAAATGCTCAAAAAGTTCTGTTACGCAACTGCTTGTCCTTATTTAGGTACGATAACGTTAAATTTTCGTTTAATGACTTGAATGATTTGAACCACCTGAGCATGTATGCTCATAAGTACCTTAATAATATGGGGGACATTATATACGGAGCGTATACACTAAAATATTGTAATTGAAAACAGCGCAGCAGAAAATTATCATACGTGTAATAATTCGGTTTGTACGTTCGGTCTTTAGACTTTGCATGCAACTATACAGTTAAGATTTTTGGCCCTTCAGAATTAAAATTTTGTAGGCATGATTAGATTGAAATTTGCGGCTAAAGTACGTAGGCACTTTGTTTAATTAATGTCACGCATAAGGATTGTTTTTAGATTATAAAGTTATTTTCACATGCTTAGCATATACTGAATTTTCACACGATTTCGAATGATTAGCCATTTACCTAAATATGTATTACAATATATAAAAAAATTGATGTTGATTCGTTCAATTACAACCGATTGTTAAAAATGGTAGAAATATCTTTCGGAAATTAATTGTTGGTAACCAAAACATACACACATGCATATATGCATTTTTCCTTTATCTCTACTAGGGAATAGATACATCAGATATCTAATTAAATTATATAACAAGGCCCTGCAGTTCTGAACTGCGAAGATCAGAATCAGTGACGCGAAGCTACTGGGGATAACACGTACCTACCTACTCGCTGCCAATCCAATCTTCGTGAATAGCGACATTTACGGTCATCGATTTACATCCACCTGGATTTGATTAGAAACATTTTTATACATATATCAAACAGGCATCTAAAGTACTCTTTATCGGTGATATACGTATGTGTGGTGCATCAGTAACATCCTGGAAAGTATATATTCTATATATAATGACTGGTATGTACTATGGATACTCTACATAAACACGATATATCAACACAGAAACAAAAAATATTAGGTAACTCCATCGCTTTGTACAATTATATATACGCGCTTTTTGATAATATGTACATCTTTCATGTGTATTATCAAAATGTACCACTTTATTGCAATTTATTTCAACACGATACTTATTAGTCTTTTTGGACGTCATAACTAAAAATATCTAGGGAAATGCGGTTATATTTGTGATCACTTCATTAGGTCCTTAATAATTTAATGGTCATAATTAATATTTTTATTTCATTTTAGCCAGCAGATAATAAATATTATATAAATATTTTGTACATTCCACAAGATCATATAAACTATAAACATACTACTTACAAACCAAAGACGTCAATAAAGTCAAATTCGCGTGATAAAAGTAGTTATAAGCAAATAATATGCCAGTCATTAGAAAAGCAATACAATAAAAACCTTGATACACTACAATGCATATATCAATATGCAGTGGCCAGATAGGCCTTATATGTAGATTTATAGTTTAGATCGTCCCGTGCTCAGTGTTCCAAATCAGTGGATCATCATCACTCTCGCCGGATGCCCCACTGGCACGGTATTATTTTACTTATTTATAATATTAAAACTTTGATTAAAATTTAAACACTATTTTGTAAATAATACTTAAAGTGAAACAGTGAGTGTTAATATCAAAATCATGAGTGTTCTAAATCTCTATTTTTAAAACTGTTAGTTGAACTGGTAAAAAGTATATCACAATTTTACACATTTAACACAATGTTTATTATAATTGATGAAAATTTTTTTTACTATTTGAGGTCCATGTAAATTTAAAAACTGAATTTGGCTTATCTACATGCACTTTTAAATAAAAATGATAATAATTAATGTACATCAATTATAAGATTCAAATGGGCTGTCTGACAGGGGTCAGCTTTTCAGTAGGCATTATTTTCACTAAGCAGTCAGTACAATAATCTGTCCCAGCATTATCTGTCCACCGAGCTCCAAGAAAATTGGTTTTTAGACAGCCAACACACATTGTTTTCGCCTGGTACACTGGTGAGGTCTCATCTAACAACCTCTGAGCTTTAGCTGCTCTCAGCAGGTCAAGCATAAATTTGTTTCCATTTCTTGCTTCCGAGGTCAATGATTCCTGGTCTTCAGTATCTTCATTAGGGTCTTCCATCTTCACAGGCACATGGAGTTTTGGAAAGAATGTAGATTTTTTGTAGAACATACTTTTACTTTTGTCTTTGATAAATTTATTTTGTTTTGGTGCTCTACCAGGTATTGGTAAACCAGCTTTTGCAAGTTTATTAAAGTATTTCTGTATACGGCTCATAACCTGAGTTGTTGTTCTTGTACCAAGTGCAGCAGCAATTTTTTTATAACGCCGAGCTTCTATAGGCTCTTCTGGGTATATCTCCAGTAGCTCTTCCAGTCTTTTTTGTTCCTCAAATGACCACAGTTGATTAAAGGTTTCTGGCTTACTATCAGTAAAGGTACGTCCCCGTACTTTCATTGCAGTTTCTATTTCTTTATTAATTTTTTTATTGCTTTCTGACTCAAGAGACACATCTATCCCATATTTTTCCCATTCAATGTGAGGTATATCAGGTATTGATTGACGAGGAGGAAAATTTACAGCACCTGCCTTTAAGTTTTCTATGAATGATAAGGGATCCTCCAAAACTTTGTTTTTCGACTCATTAAGAAGTTCAATATCTTGAAGAGCTTGTACTTTTAGTGCTTCTAATTTAACAATGTACTTTAAAAGCTCATTATAATCCTTGTTACTTCGTAAAACTAAGTGATCTGTTTCAAAGGAAAATTCACGATCTTCTTCAGAAATAACATCCTCTTGATGTTCCATGTTAGGTGCCTGAAAAAGTGGATAAATAAGAATTATTGCAATCTTTTCTTGAGCAACCAAGTAGAAACAATACAAAATATTTAGAGAAAAGTAAGCAATGTCAGGTGTAAAACTAACAGGCAGTCCTAAAAGACTCAGTGTGAAATTAAGAAATAAATTAAATAGCGTTCACCAAAGAAAATACACACCTGAAAGCCGAAGCTCTTCTCTAGAAGGTTGCAAAAATCGGTAAGTAATAAAATACATTCAAACTTTACATAAATTTTTGTTAAAATTATTTTCTTGTAATGATTTTTAATTCCAGAAACAAACGCTACCTAGATATTCAATTTTAAAGTTATTATTAATAAATTAGTTAATTAAAGAACACAAAACAGTTGTATCTACTATCTGTAATAATAACAATAAACAATTCTTGAATTTTGATAGTTGACAGTTGACACTGGTCGGCGGTCGCCGATAGTCATACTAAGCTACTGTAGTCTGTATTATCGATGTCTTTTTTACTGAGTATTCGAACCCCCTAGTGGTAAAATGGGCAACTTTCCGCAAATTCAGTTAATTAAATGTTTACGCCATCTACCAAAATTTGTAATAATCGGAAACTAATGCTTAACTGCGCCATCTCGCGATACAATATTTAAATTACTGCAAAACTTGTTACATAAGCGTCATCTAGCGAAACAACCATAAACTAACTGGAAGGTTTGATATATGAAATTTCCTTTTATATTCACGCCTAAAGAAGCAATCAATAAATAATTATAAAAAAATAAATCAGTGGCGCTACAACCGTTTTTAGGTCTGGGCCTCAGATTTCTGTATCTGTTTCATGTTAATCTAATGGGCAAGTAGGTGATCAGCCCTCCTATATAGTGTATACTGCACCGGTGGTTTTTGAGAGTAACATGCCGTTGAGGTCCCGGTAGAATGCGACAGCGACCCCGGAGCCTCTGTAACGCGGCTTTGTCGGAACTACTTGAGGTGGTTTTAGTGGGTATTGCTCACCCAGTGTCTGAATAGCAGAGATTTTGACGTGGGTCGAGTCCCACCTACCCCTGTTCAGGGGATGCGCAAATGCATTTCCACCTCGGATATCAAAAAAAAAGGTGATAAGCCTTCTGTGCCTGACGAACGCCGTCGCCTTTTGGGTCTAAGGCAAGCCGGTTTCCTCACGATGTTTTCCTTCATCGTTCGCGCGAATGTTAAATAGAAAGAAAGTCCATTGGTGCACAGCCGGGGATCGAACCTACGACCTCAGGTATGAGAGTCGCACGCTGAAGCCACTAGGCCAACACTGCTCTAAATAAATAATTATACAAAATTTAATTTTGATTTAGATTAGTTTATTATCGACCTAAAAATTTGATCGGTGCAAGGAGGATTATCATTATGTTTCGATTATGGGTATAACTTGAGAAAAGATATAATAAACTCTTTTGCAAAAATAAAACGGGCACCTTCCAAAGAATACTAGGTAGATTCTATTTTTATGAAAGACAATGCTGGACATGGAAGCGTACATGCAAGGAGTTGGGCTCCGTTGTTTAGATTGTCCAACTTGAAGTCCTGGCCTCAAGGCCCATTTTGATTGTCTGAAATGTTCTAAAGAGACGAGTAAGATCAGTGCAAGCTGCACACGATATCAGGAAGCTGAAAAGGGTCATCATCATCAAGCAGAGTTTTCAGACAATTCTTCTACCTTTAACACTCATCACTAATGTGTTATAACTACCCAATACATACTAATAACCCTTCACCAGGACATTTTATTTATAAAATATAAATTATAAAAAAATAATAAACTACATTCTCATTACTAATAAAACTAGGGCCAACTCCTAAAAACCTTATTTATTAGATACGTATTGTGAAAGAAGTAAAGAGAGTGATTTAACATGGAGTTATAATATCCCTGTAAAACGTATTAAAATATTCATTATTCGCATGTTTAATAATTCATTATTATTACCTATCTTATTATTCAATATTTTCTTTGTTTTTCAATTTGAATATCAACACATATTCATAACATATTTATTATTCACTAGTAGGTACACTTGCTTATAGAGAAAATTCAATCAGTTCTATTCCAGGCCAATAAATATTGATAAGCAATAACATTTCTATTCAAACCCTTCTTAGACCGCCACAGATTATAATATGGCAGCTTTGACAAAACATAATAATTCTTAAATTGAAATACTGTAGCTACGTTTTCATGGAATCTATGTATAAGGTAAAAAATCGAGAAATGTACCTGTAAGCATGTACGCGTGTACGCAAAACGTCGAAACGGTTAACCGTATAATTTAACATTTAAAAGTATTTTGTAATGGAAGTCCGAATAATACTGAATATAACAGCACAGCACATCAAAATCGAAGTCTTATCTGGTTTGAAAATTAAATAGATTTTTTAAATACTTAATGCATTCCACATAAAGTTCTATGTTAGAACAAGATACAATTCTATCGCGTCTTGGTTGCGAGAGAATACCAAATTCAACTTAAAACAATGTCATTCACCTCATCTTTTGAATGACGCGTTTACCTACTTTCCAAGGTTACATCTATCTACGTACCAAAAATTATACCTATTAAAAAACGCACCTTCAGGCAGGAAGTATTGCATCATTTTTTGATGAATTTTTATTACACTTAGCCGTTTTCTTTGTTATAGTCGCTGCACTGCGTGTAAAAGCATCAAGCCATTAAGTTCATTTAAAAATAACATACGTTGGAGAATGTTATTACTTTGACTCCAAACCTCCTATATATAACACTGAGGAAGTCGCTAGTAGTTAGGACTTAACCAAAAATATCACGTCAATCATTTTATATTTAATAAAAAATATTTCAATCACAAACAATTTAATAACAGCGGTACTTAAGTATAATATTACTAAGAGCAAGATCAGGCGGTACTCACGATCCTGGCAAATGATTTTACAGCCTTATCATTCCCGAGAGGATAAAAATGCCGGATTCGTACGCAGACTGCGGAGTTTTCTACATTTTCCTTTATATTTCTTTTATTTCGTCGAAATGGAGATGCTAAAAGCAATAAATTACAATAGATGGTATTCTTGACTTACAAAGTAGGCAAGATACTGTTATCTTATTGAAGAAATTTCAGGCAAAAATTTTTAGTAAACAAAATTATCGAGAGTAATTTAAAGTTTTCGTTACTGTATAATATATATAGCTATATATAAAGCGTTAAGGTTTCGCTCGTTTTTGATGACACTTTGTCAATTTAACACAAATTAATGAAATTAAGAAAATTGAGGCCGCATTTCCTAGGATCAGTTTAGAATTGAATCCCAATAAATTATAACATTGCTTATGTATTATTATTTTTATAACACTGTTTATATATTAAGAAAAAAGTTATTTAAACAATCGTTTCAAACGTTAGAAATAATCTATATTTCGCATCAAAAAGATATTAGTTGCCTATATTACAACATAACATACATATATGTACCTACTATGATTTTATTACATATTCGAACAAGTTAGAACTTAAATTGTTTCTATAATAATTGTTATTGTACATTTTTACTACCCTACTTTAATGTATTACGAACACATTTTCACATATTAAACAATTTTCGCTTTAGCTAACTAGAGCGGTAATAGAAAATTGTATGGTTTTAATGTGGGACCGGCAGTCAATACTAGAATCCTAGGACTTGCTTCGTAAAAGCCTCTTTGAAATTACGACGCAGTGTAATTAATCCTTGAATAAATCTAGGTCAAACCTAACTTACAAAGGTCATAATAGCTTTACATTCACTTCAGAGGTTTGGCATCGGAAGCGTCAATAAAGCGTTCGTTGACTTGACCTAGGTCTTAGATATCGTGACAAAAATTTCTAGGTAATTAACGTTGTAAAATTATTACACCTGCAACATAAACATTATTAATTCTTAACTATAATTTAAAAGGATTGGCTTTTTAAGAATAATTATGTCTGTTGTCAGTACATTATTTATACATATACATCTGTAGATGGTCGATAGATAAAAATGTTAACTTTACCAGATCTTATGTACACAACAAAGGTTGTTAATTTTTTGTTATGTATAAAACCAGTACAATAATCATTATCCTTTCACGTTCTCGACAATTTAAAATAAGAATAATAATATAAAATACCATTTAATATATTTGTATATCGGTGGGTATTTGCAAATCTCCAAACTGAGTTTTATGATATTTTTTTTCGTTACAACGAAAACGATCTTTAATATATGATTTGATGAAGCCGATTGATGAAACCTATTAATAATGTGTCTTCAAATATCAACCTGCTATTCAAAATTACTACCTTTCAAACTAATTGTGCAATGCATAGTACTGCATAGATATTGAAAGATCGCGATTCACAAGAAGTCACGTTTTTCATTTATTTATGAAAACGGAGAAAAGTGAAGTGTTAAGTCTGGTCTGTGCTACTATATTGATAAATTTGATAATACTTTTACTTGTTCATCCGTTTTTAATAACACATATTGTGATACGAGTACTTCAATTGACACACATGTCGTAAATATAGCTATAGTTTTAAGTAGTTGTAATTACACAAATTCACATCGTTTAAAATCTCGTGGGTATAGTTTTTACCATTTATCTAATTCGGCATTTATATCGCTAAGTACTCCTTTTAAAAACTACTACTATTAAAAATCTCATATAGAGAAATCAAAACTTTCTTCGACCAAGAGTTTTATATTAATTTAAAAAAAGGTAGGTTGCAATAAACAATATTGTGTTGTTGTTCTTACCTTCTTTATATGAAATCTAATTTTCTAATGGAAAAGCGAGTAGGATGTTCAGTTATCTCATGAGCATTGCTTGCGAAAAATTATGAAATATTGACAATGTTCTCAAGCATGGCTTACATAACAAGTATGTGTATATTTATAATGGAAAAAGTGCAGTATTTGCAATCGGTAAAAAGCAGAAAAAACTCTTATCAGTGCTACCAATTCTAGCACGCAAATCGTCCATCAAAACTTGAAAGTTGGACACAATGAGGCCATATGCGGTAGGGGCAAAGGGTGTAAGGTTAACAGGCCTACCCTTACCCTATAGTTCAAGCTGTTTTCAGTCTTGTGGTAGCACCCGGGAGTGCCGCATCGCTCTACTACGATTTGTCACGCCGCGGGAAAACTTAATTTCCTTGAATAATTCGAGTTCACTCATACAATTTTCGTAGAAGTGTAGCAAGTACTGTGTTACGCGCAATTGTTCATTGTCAGTGTATATTAATGAATTCCTGAAAAAGTAATTCTGAAATTCCGGTTTAAAAAGGAATTAAAAAAAATAGTTTTGTACACATTATTTAGCTGTAGACGTAAATAGAGAAGTGAAACAATTAATTTATACGACACAATAAAAATTTTAATCTTCATTGCTGGTTTTACTTTGGGAATTATTCAAAAAATAGAGAACAGCAGGAACTGTAATTGAATTTGTTACGGGGATAAGCACTTCCAGTGACACGCGTAAAAAGCGTTATAGTGGAAGCCGCATGGTTTGCGATGGTCGCGCAATGTTGTGCCTCGAGTCCCTGGTGACAAGGTGGCGTGAACGTGGTGAACGGGGTGAAAGGCGAACCCGGTCGCGTAGTCTATGCTCTTCAGCAGCCGATGGCAGCCTCCTCCAACTGCTGCAAAGACGAGCCAGTAGTGCTATGTAAGTCGTACATTAATTGCAAATGTTATGTTAATTACCTCGAATAAGTGTTTTCATTGTAAAAAAAACTGAAATCCCAGTTACATAGGGACTTCTTAAGTAGGTACGAATTATACGTTCTTCCCTCTATTGCGTACTTTAGCCTTTTTAAACCACATATTTTTGTTCATAGTGTTCTGTGTGTTGGAATACATGACGATATGAAATTACAATTTCATAAAAACGTCTAAACTATCGGAACAAAATTCCCTAAATAAACGCAATGACAGATAATACGCACTTTAAAATAACATAAAAGGTTGAGATACTAAAACAATTTCAACAATATATTTAAATGACGTATTTAAAACTCTCCGCAAAATGTACCGCAGGACATTTAATAAAAAGAAATGGCAAAATGCACTTCTGAATAATTTAAATAAGAAGAACCTTGAAGAGTATCGCGTGGAATAATGCCAAAGCGTTACCTGCTCGTTTGAGGGTATTTTCAACAAATTCGAGCAGATTGAATATTATCCTTGTTTAGAAATCTGTAATTCCTAAAAGATTTTGTTTTTCATTAAAAACATACTTATTGTTTCGATTTTATTTATTCGTCTTAATTTATTTTTTTCCTTTTTGTGGTGTTTGTGAACGGTCTTTCATAATAATATGGTGGAGCCAAACGCAGCTTTTCATGAGCGTGAACAACTTGACTTAAAAATATCCTTATTAAATAAGTTATTTATCTATAAAATATAACGATAGCATATTATGATAATACCTCGAAATCGAAATGAAAATTACGTATTATTCATTTTTACGTATCTATTTGCACAATAGATGTCATACACCATCACCATCATAATGCTAAAGCAACATTTTTATCACTACAGAAACTCATTACAACATTTATCAATGACGGTGCGTTAATAAAGGTCTCATACAAATATACATTAAAAAGAATTGAACTGAAGAAGCTTGACCAAAATAGTATGCAAATAGCGTACTAGGATTCCAATTAGTCTCAAAGCTCTTTGATCAAGTGAAGTGTGATTCGCTAATTAGCATTATTGAGTTCCAGCCCCGTCCATACATCATGCTCGTGTTTAGTCGGACGCTTCTATAAAACAATGTGGCTTATGAACTGATTTATGGACATAGTTAATATTCAAAGCGCATTCTTTTATTAAATTAACACAATGAATATGAAATACGATAGCTGTGAACCCTCGTTAGTGTATTGTTCTCATTTAATGATTTCACTTATAGACCTAGTGTTCTTAATTATGTGTTTGATAATAATTACGCGTTACGTATAGTTAAAATATGTTGTATGGAAATGCTGCTATTGTTTATTAGAACATTAGCGTTCATGTCTAAGAGAACAAGCACGAAATGAACAAAAATAATACTTAGTAGTAGTACAGTACGAAGCGCATTTATTTTTACATTATATGTTTTTGGCACCGGAAGACGTCTATCTGAAAACTCTAGTGCAATTCAAATGACCTAATTTTATCTCCTAAAGTAGGCCACAACATTGTATAGTAAGTTATATATATATAACTTTTGTTTTCCCCGCTACGAAAGAAAACAACTGTTTATTATCATCCGTGAACGCCACTTTGTCATAATAAAGAAAGATTTGACGAAAAGATACACGTATTCAACTGCCCCTTTGGAAATAAAAATCGTGCTTTTTACAATAAAATTAAATTGTTGTACCTTATACCTTACCATAGTAGGCAAGTTTGTTTCTTACGCAACTATGCAACAAAATACAATAATTTTTATTACCGACCTAGGGTTTAAAATGACAAGCTTTTGTTCACAATATTACCAGTCGTAAGATTAGTTAGTTTGATGCACAACTATTACCTATAACTGATTGTTATTCGTAGCTTAGCAATATACAGCTATATGTGTTCAGGAACTAAGAAATATGGTTGACCTCAACAGTATAGTAGTACCTATAATATTTAATAATAGTAATGCAGGGACGCAACAGAGGGTTTTAGCATCAGATTTCATCCGCATTTGAATGTTTACGTTTATAGACAAATAGATGTCAGCCTTCTGTACTTGATAATCATCTTCTTTGGGTTTAAGATATCCCGGTTTGCTCACGAAATTTATCTTCACGGTTCGAGCGAGTCCATTGCGCATAGAGAAAGAAAATCAGTTGGTGCACAATAGCGATGTGAACGTATGACTTCAAGGTTGAGGAGGCGCACGCTTAAGCTACTAGACGAACTTATAATTTACTATAGTATTGATTATAATATTTAACTAAAATAGTAACCGAAGCCTGAAGCGATGTCAACTCCATCACCCCTAACATATCAAAATTCAATTAAAGCCTGTCAAAACTTCGAGTTTTTTGAGTGAGAGAGGTAAAATTAAGTTTAGTTGTGGCACTAGTAATTAGTTTGAAACTCAATAAATTTAAAACGTTATTTATTAAATTGAACTTATTACAAATTAGTTTATGATATTATAACTAATATGATAATACCTAATATTATAAACACTATTTAATAAGCCTCCGGACTAGTTGTTTAGCTTTTTGCTTGGTACCCTCACTCGTAACACAATAATAGTATATTTTTATGTTAGTTTAGTGTCTTTTCTTCTATCAAATTCCGTCATGTTAATATACAGCTATATGTGCAACTTAATATATCCTAACAACCATTAAAGGCACCTCTATCATAGGTAGGTGTTAGCTGTACTCTTTATATGTGGACTTGTGAAAAGGCAAATAAAACAAAACAATTTTATCATAAGTATTCTATGATTCCGTCTTTAAATTATCGGTAATTTATATTAAGATTCGCTAAATTAGATAAGAATATTAAAACGTTTAATTTAACCTGTTTAAAATATTGAATTAAGATATAATTATTAAAAGTTCGATCAAATATAATTAGGAAATTATTCAAGGTTCTTAAGAATTAATATCGTTGAAATTTTGTTTTGATTGCCAGCAAAGTTTTACTTCTGCAAACTTAGCTTTAAATTGAAATATGTTTAGATTTCAAGATTTTACTAAAAGATTTACAAAAAGTACTGTTACTATTTTTAACCACCTTTTAAATGAATTAAAAAGGAAAGGATTTCTTAATTCATTTGAATTTATGTATACGTATGTAATGCATGTTGCAAGATTAAATCATTACATTTTAAAATTGAATTAGATTAATTAATTTTTTAAAGGAGTATACTGCCCAGGTATGGAAGTACCTAATCAAGGGAATTCTTCGAATTAATGTAAGTGGTCTCTCAAGGGACGCTTTTTTTTCTCTCTGACTCTCTCTCATTTGAGAGAACAACAAATGCTCACGAAAGGCATAATTTGTTCAGAAAAAGGTAATTTTGGGACATTTTAAAGTCCTGTTTAAAATAAATATTGTAATATTTCTATACATTTTTACTTGTCAACATATGATACGGATAGCTCATTTTTTATATGAAAGTCTTTTTTTTTGTCATAACATATAAAAAAAAAAGATACTATAAAGCTAGACAATAAGAACATATTATGGATTATCAATGTAAAATAAAACATATATATAAGGATAGATATTTATAAAAACTAAATAATAGATAGAATTAATACTAACTTACAACAATTTTAATATTTTATAATTACATTACAAATAATATAGAATTACAAGAAATAGAGGATTTTTGGATTATCCTATAATTTTCACCAAATAAATATATTATTTGTTTTACCATTTACATTACTTATTGAAACTATAACAAACATTCAAAATAACAAATTATTAATAAACGTCACTTACCTCTTGCAAAGTTACGTACACAAATTACAAAATTTAATATAATTTCATAAAAATATTAAGGTACCACATACGGCAAATACACGGTAATTATAGTCGGTTCCTTTATTTTCTTTTATTCACCTCAACATATTATAATCATAAACAAACTAACCAACTAGTATATTTTGATGTTATATTTACACAGTATATTGAAACATTAAGAACAAACTCATTTTATGCGACAGTAAAACAATAATTTATTGTAAATAGCAGTAACGAGTAACATAGAGTCGATTTGACGCCGCGTGTATGACCTCGTTGCTGTTGACGTATTTGTGGTAACTGATACACCACAAGCATATTCATATGCAAAACATTATAGCTTCGACCACGACAACTCTGGAAAGTCTAGGAATAATAGAATTGCCTTTGGTTCGAGTATTACACATTGAAATCATCTTTCGCGAATTGATTAGATTATTTACGTAAGTTGACGTTTCGTAGGCATTGAGATAATAGTGAAATGATAATAGTGTAATTATGTTTATTGTCTATACTACGACAGTGTTGCAATTGAAAAATAAAATAAATTATGCTACATATGCTTGTAGCACTACAAAGAGTTTCTTCATTGTTCGTCGCTTTCTTATTATTTATATCTATACTATTTTATATAAATATGCATATAAATATACTAATTCAGTGTTTGCCTAGTACCTAACTGTGCGACTCTCATACATATTGAGGACTTAAACATGGAAACAGAAATTGTGCGTCATCTTACTTGGCCGGTAAATTTAAAATTACCTACTTCTACTTAATTTAACTAATTAAACTTATATTATATAGTCTGAAGTCGTGCAGCAGAAGCATACTGTGTACAAATACTTTCACGACCTGCATATATATAAACTTTAAATAAATAAACTTATCGTATTTTAACATGCTTGTTAAAATTCACACAACCCAGTTGTTCAATATCACTTTGTTGTCATGAAAATTGGAATATTTTGGAAAATGGAAATAACATTTTAAAACTTTGTAGGGTGAACGAATTTTCGTTGTCACGATATATTCAAAGCAGGAGGTTTAAACACATTTCGTACCAAAGATGTAAAAACAATTGAGTGTGTAGGTATTCAAATATTATACAAAGTTCTCTTGAATTATGCGGACTTTTGAAGCTGTTTGAACTAACTGCTATTATGTCTGTTTTTCTCTTATTAATATGTATAAATCTAATATATAAGTGATATTAGAAGTATACGATAGCGATGTATATAACACTTATTTTATGAAAGTATAGTCTTATTATCAGCTTAGGTTGGATTATTTATTGCTACATTTATATTATGTAGCCACGTCGATAAGCTCTATCTTTGTCTGCATCTTTAGCTGTATTTAAAAAATTGCACTTTATTGCAAGAAATTATATACTATTTGTTTATATGTTGTGAAAAATTGTTGTTTTCCTCTCGGATCAGCTAATGTAGGACACTGTAAAACCTCTATAAATCAGTCCTTTGTTAGGGCTCTAGGCGGAATGCCATTACACGACGACGCTGCAAGTCATGTCGCTTTTTTCCTAAGTACTAAAGTCAAATAAAAAGGATAGTCGTGTTCTTATTTCCACATACTAGTAAGTAGTACATACTATTACATAATAATATATATAAACATCGCAACACAAGCCATAGATATTATTTAGTCCCCATTTTGTTTAAAAATATATAAACACCCGTAAACCCCTCCGTGTAAGTATTTTTATGAAACATATAAATTTCGCGATCGGCTGTTGTTTAATTAATTCACATGTTTTACATCAATATGAATCAACTTGAATTAATTAATGATACATATCGCCTACAAATTCCAAGGTGGTAAAACAATATTCAGTCACGCACAAAGCAAAGTTATATTCAGTTGGTAAAACAAAAGAATACATGTTTCAGTTGATCAACTGTTAAGAAACGTTGAATTATGTAATAGTTCGCTTAGCTTACTATTTCGAACTTGTTGTATACATTATATTGGCTTTTGTGTAGGTTCACACAATATATTATTGATAATTAGGCTTTTAAAACAAATTTACGTATATTTTGCCTGTGGGGTAAAATTATAAAAAATATGTGTCCATTACTGAGGCATCTGTTATCCTAAATAGTAATGACTGTTTTGTTTCTTGTTAAGTTTCGCGTTTAAGCGCTGAACTGAACATATCAGGGAAATTGTGGTAAAACTTATTAGGTTTAATTACTCGTTCCTACCTAGTTCTACTACGCTGACAAAGTTGGGCAGAATAACTAATTGTGTTACAGGTAGTTATTAAGGTAATGTAAAATCGAATTCTATATATTTTATAAAAATAAAATAAGAACGTTTTTCATTCTAATTAAAAATTAAAATATCGATAACAAAAAAAAAGTACACAGATGTTTTAAAAGTTATCGCGTAACTCTCTATAACACGCTAGTATACACTTACTGGTGTGTGTAGCACATAACAAATATATAACTAAATGACCACCTTTTTTTTAAATTTCCTCAGTATAAACAAAAAGCAACTAGTAATTAGTGTCTGCGAGTCAATTATTTCGCGTTGGCGCTGCAGTTCGAAGTTTTGTAACAACAGGAAATCTGGAAGTTTCAAAACCCTGCACTTTACTTGTAGGTTAATGAAGAATATTCAATATATAGCGCAATAATTCCCACAAAGCTCGGTAGCGCACCTCAGATTATAAGGCATTTTATTGCTTTTAAACCCAAGATTTAGCAGCACTTAGCGTTTTGTACCGAAACTTGGTTATAAAGAAATTATTGAATAAACTGGCCTTACATACCAACATAAATGTGATGAAATTTCAGAAATGAAATTACACACATTAAACATTAGGCGCCAGAAATTACTTGAATTTATTAGGTCAACTTAAAAGTGTTAGTTATAAAATAACTAAAACTACTGACTATATTAACAAAAAAACATACTTTATAGTTGACACAGAGTAAATTGCAAAACAAGTTTCTAACAAAAGTATTATATTCTTGAAATTTTCTGTACGCATTTAACACTTATTCATGAATTAAAACATCGTGACCAAATCGGCATGCCTTAGACCCAAACAGTCGACGGCGTGTTAGGCACATAAGGCTGATCATCTACTTGATTATTAGAAAGAACAAATGACCATGAAACAAATACAGAAATCTGAGGTCCAGACCTAGAGGTTTTGACCTAAATTGCTAACGTTCTCTTCTTTTATTTTATATTTTTGCGTTTCGTTTCAGTTCTGTCCTGCTCTATTCTACAGTAGTCTCAATTACCTATTTAGTCCCGTTATTTCGTAGAATCGTAACATTCAGCAGTATTCAGCGAATTATTAATATGATATGATTTTGATATACATATAAAAATAAATAATATGTGAAAAACTGTTGTTGCATATTGATAAGAAAGCTATCATACTCATAAGAATTAGTAATAGTCCACATACATTCGTACAACTTCCTATTGTACAAATGCATGACTTATAATAGGTGATTATTATTGTAAGTAACTGATGCGTATCATGTTTGAATAAAAAAATATATCAATAATAGTGTAAAAGGCCTTTAATCCAGTCACATCGCACCCAAATCCAATATAGGTCACCGCAGATATTAAACGATTTTGCCGTTGAATTTGGACTTAAGTGGGTTATTTGACTGAAGTTGGTTAAGGAAATCTGACTATTGAAATTATTTCTATTGCTCCTCGTCAAACTACGCAGGAAGATTCACAATATAATTCGGACTTACACCAAAATTTTTTTTAAGCGCGGAATATTCTTATAAAGATTTAATGTAACATAGTGTTGTTCGCATGCAGCATAATTTCAACATCGGATGCTGCATAAGGAGATGATTCGGCCAGGAATTGCGTATTCTGCGTTTTTAGCTACCCATTGGAGAAATTGCTGACAGTCTTCTAGCTATGCGAGCGTATTTTAGTATTTAGTATTGAGTGAGGCATCTCCCTAGTAGTCATTTTTTACAATACGCATTTCTTATGTGTTATATTATTTTTTTCTTACGTTAAAATTGCTTTTCATTTCAGCATCCTCTCGGCCCTTACGTTATTACGTTTACTCTGTTTCCAAATCCGGATCGACTGCCAAATGCATGTAACGTATTATAAATTGTCCGTTAGCATTATTATAACGAAGTCGAAATAAAAAAATATCTTGTTAATAATTTTAATATGAAGCTTTTGCATATTAAATAAGTCCGTATAAATTGTTAAGCACTAAGTCCTCGAAATGTCGTATTCAGCGCTCCGAGATATTCATTAGGTAAATTTAAACTAAGCTGATGTCAGGTATCACGCTTCGAATTCAATTTGCACTGCTCGCGATTAATTTATTTATCGTTAGTTTTATTTGTGAAGAACGAATTAAATTGCAGACTTACTGGATTTATAATCAAAGAGGAATCCTAGAAAACGTATAGATTTAAAATATCTCATAGTTTTTTATATGTCTATGTTTAAAGAAAAAACTTTTTAAGCGGATTAAAGTTATGTATTATTATAAATTTACAATTATTTAACATAATTTTACATTTATCCGACGTTTCGCGTGCTTTACAGCGTGCGTGGTCACGGTGAAAAGCACCTCGAGGAGGAACTACAGTATGTCAAACAGGTGCTACACTGAAACAAGCTGCGAATCCCCCGGCTGCATCACAAAAACAAAAATAAAACACAAACAGTTCCCCGCCAGCCAGCCTACCTGCCATATGTAAAGGGAGTTACAGATAGAATCAGCCGGATCCTAAAACGAGCTTCTATTCATACAATTTTCAAGCCGCACAAGAAGATTCATCAACGTCGGATAAATTTAAAATTATGTTAAATAATTGTAAATTATTTATAATAATACATAACTTTAATCCGGTTCAAAAGTTTTTTCTTTAAATGTGTAAAGGTTATGTTAATCAAAGACAATACTATGTCTCTGTTTTTCAGGTCTACCAGTGTTGAAGAATTATAGATATCTATAGCTCTATTGTTATTTAAAAAATATATGTATATTAGAATTATAAGAAGTGGTGACAGTGACACAAAGTTCACCGGGTCATATAGTTAAAAATCACTTAAATCACATTGAGCGAGTCCATTATTGAATTAGTAAATCGATTTTTGGTAGAACGATGTATTACGTACCTACTACAGTCAAAACCGGTTATAACGACATTGAAGGGACCGTATAGTTGCCGACGTTATATCCGATAGTAGTATGTACATAGTTATCGATCTAGAATAGGTAGGTATGGGTTATAATATGGTATGTTAATATTATAATATGTAAACGAGTCAAAAAAGAAACAAAAATATTGATTACGAAATAATTAGGTACAAAAAGTAATCAGTCAGTATGTTTTTTTTAGCCCAGTCTCAAATATTTTTTGCATTTTACGATTCATACTCCTCAAGGTATGAGTATCACCAGTATCAAACTGTTCGTTAAAGGCAACAAATTTTTGCAAAATCGTTACAGCGTTAAGAGCCTCGGAAATCGTTGTTGGCTGAAACTGTTCGTTGGGAGAAAGTGCGTAGGTAATATGCCTAAACATTCATTCAACGCCTATAAATAAGATTTAAAATCGTTTGTATTGTTTTGTTTTGCTGAGACAAGAAGCGGTTGGTCGTTATAGCCTATGAATATCGATAAACTTTCGTCGTTGTATCCGATGTTGTTATAAGCGGTTTCTTTACTGAATAGTTTACTAGGGATTCGGACGGGACCATACAATCTGGTTGTAATAACCGATAGGTCGTTGTAAACGATGTTGTTATTAACGGTTTTGACTGTATATATATACATAGAAATACTAAGAACGCAGCGATTTCTTGGTATTTTATAGCTATATACTTCAGACCAATTCAATATCCAGATCGATAGACCTCTGCAAAAAACCCCTATGTATAATCGTTGATCGTTTAACGTGAATCATTATTGGTTGTACATAAAAAAAAGATAAAATATTGCGAGCTGATAAAATAGGTTGTGTGATCCTCTCAAACCTTAAGAAAACAATCCGCTCACAAACACCTAAGTTACTTGGATACAAAACCAATCCGGGATTTAAGATTTTAAACTTTTAAAGTGTAGTCTTTTTTTCCTCTTAACTATTTCCGTTTTATGAGAACCCTATATTCAATGAGTATTTAGGTCACTGGAGACCGTTTGTGTCATTTTTTGGGTGAACGCAATATTCGAATTTGTTCTTGTAGGTATTTCCGTTTCTATAGACCGCTTTGATCATCCTCCCGTTTTAATTGTGTTTCTAAATACGTATATTTTTATTAAATTTTGCATCATTTGATCGATGAAAGAATTTTTATATTACTAATTTTGAATTGTGTAATAATTAAATATTGTGTCTGTCGTTTGTTGAGTGTAAGTTAAAAGCAAGCCAGTACATTCGAGAACGGATCAGCAACAAGAACCAACCCATTCCTTTTGCTGAAATAAATCTTGATATTAGCTTTGTTTTTCTAGAATTAGTTTCTTATATTAATGCGGGCTTACCATGAGCTCTTATTGCGAGCCTATTGACAGCCTACAAACTGACCTGCGTCGCTTATTCAAACTATGACGTCGATTTAACCAGCCAGTTTAGGTTTCCATGCGACCCTAGATGTAATAAGATTTTGAAAAAATTGCTATACAATTTCAACTAGTCCAAATATTCAGATTTAAACAACCTATAAAGATATACCAATGATGGCCAATT
The DNA here is from genome assembly GCA_963693345.1 of Pieris melete. NCBI lineage: Eukaryota > Metazoa > Arthropoda > Insecta > Lepidoptera > Pieridae > Pieris > Pieris melete. The sequence goes on along the minus strand of CAVNZK010000002.1, from coordinate 1,643,081 downwards.
AATATAATTTTGAATATATGTAATTAGACTGCTTCCAAACAAGAAGCCGGAAACTTTGTTGTAAATAGAGATTCATAAACAATGTTTTTTAAACTATAACTTCGGCTTTTCAAAATAAAACTCCATCAAGCTTGTATTCAAACCTGAAAGTTCTTTATTAAAAGAAGATTACAATTTAATTACTATGAAATTCTGAAAGTTGACAGAAAAATTGATTTTCTATTAATTGGTATGTCACTATTTGGTGTATAACGCTTACTCGTATAAGTTTTCGTTTTCGGAAGATTTGGTCACTTCTAATAGTGCTGCATTGCGTTCGCAATGCAATTAAACTAGCAATAAAATGGATTGTACTCTCTGCAGGCAATTTACTAAATGTGCCATTTCAGTATTTTCACATAAAAATGTTCATTAAAATTCCACACACAACAACACCCTCGCTGTGGTAACCCAGTAACGGGGACGGCAATTTTTGCACTAGTTTGGTCTATTCGCGGTCTCTTGCGATGCGACAAATAGCCATAGGGATATTCATATTATATATATTGATGGCGTAGTCCTGCTCTTTTGTGAATTTTGTAAACGTTGTTGACGTTCATAAGCATGCTCTAAGAAGCATCTAAATTGAATAAACGTATTTTGATTTGATATCTTACGCAAATACAGTTATTGCATATATTATATCTCTTGCCATCCATATAGAAAAAATTGCAAGCTAGTAGATCGCGTCAAATATATTCAGTAAGACTTATTGGAAATAAACTTGGGAATTGAAACATAAATATGTTTATAGTAAAAACATAAAGACAATCAGTCAATTTGTAGAATTAGGATATGAGCAATAAACACGACTTACACGTCATCTCCAAACCTGTATGAGGCTAAGTAATGGTGATTGGGCACATCCTTTTCACACTCGTCGCATTTCTATGAAGACCTCGTATAAATAATTTTTTCTATGGAGAGCCTTGTGACTGAGTGGATGCAGCGAAAATCGATCGATCAGCGGTGTTATGTAATACTTGCCTTAGAATCTGAGTAGGTACCCGTTATTAATACTGCTAACGTAATGGGTACAATAAGTACATAAGTTTATACTAGATAATTTATTAAAGTTGTAGATAAAATGTATATTGAAAAGAACGGCTGTCAGATGCAGATGCTGTCGAATTACGGGTATTATAGAAAAAGTCAATTTTCTTCACAAATACGTCTGATGTACTTACTTCCTACTCATGATGTACTTACTTACTCAGAAACAGTCGAGACTTAAAGCTAAGTATAATTCTCGTATGTCATATTACTTTTTATATATTAACAGCGCTATGTTTAAACATTTGACTAAAAACATTATTCCATAGCTGAAAACTTACATTTGCATCAAACAAAACACAATAAAGTACCTACTGGTATCACCGTGCTATCGCATTAAACTATGATTTGTATAGTTAGTTGATTAACTACATTGATATGTAATCCATAGGGGCACGTTGTATTGATTCACAAAACGTGCCGGTTTCGAAGAAACTTTAGGTTTAAAATTTCACAAATTTACTAGGAAAATGAAAAACATTGAGTCATGCGAGTTTCTTATTAATGTCTCAAATGGTTGATTCAACGGTATAATTAATTAGGATTTGTCAAAATTACTGAATGTTTTAATTATTACATATTATGTCGCAAAATATCATGTCTCGGAAGAGACTTTATAATCGTATCCGTAGGTAGGTAAAACGAAGCGGAACGAATATAATACATATATAGTTCTTGTATGTGTATATTAAGGTGATTTATTGTTCCTTATCGCGCATTGTGAAAGGGGGCTAGACGGAAAAAATTCTTACGAAAAGTTGTCACGACACTTTTTTGCTATTTGCTATTGTTACAAGAACACCGGTTCTTGTCCGATCACCGAACTTAAGCAACGTCGGGCGAGGTCAGTACTTGGATGGGTGACCGCCTGGGAACACCTCGTGATGTTGGCTATTTTTTTCGTCGTAAGATTGGTGTCGAGAAAATCAATCATACTGTTATGATACCAATTAACATATAAATTAATCGAAAGGAATTTCGTTCCATCCGGGTGTCCCTTGACACCTCTAAAGTTTTTTAATGTCTCTGGTTAGTATATAAATTAATAAGAAAATTATTTTAGAAGAGAATGATCAATGTTACACATTTCTAAGTAGGTAGTACATACCTATTATGTTTTACGCATTGTTTATATGTTGTAGCCCTTAAACAGTTAACTCTGAATGCAATTTTTCTCTATTTTAGATTTAATGTAGACTTCTAGTAGTAATATCGAATAGACACTTTATAATACACCTTACAAAATACTTTCTTCGGTTAGAGTATAATTGACAATTAGTAAATTGCCTTCCAAAGCGAGGGTCTTAAAATATTTAATTCCCGTGATATTGAAACCAAATCCTAAACAACAAATAAGCCACGTAGGGTTTATTGTTTTTAAACTGTTTCTTTCTTCAAAAGGTATCTTTTTAAATGAATATAAGCGTTGAAGCCAAAAATGTAGGTCGCTCAGTGAACAGCTAATTGCAGTACTGTCAGACTGAAGTGACTAATTGACTTTTTTAACAAATAGGTGTTTTGAATAGTAATTAAACGGGGTCTAGAGAATTTTTTTATGAGGTATACTACCGATATTCAATATTTTATTTCACATATCAGAAATTGATTGTTTGAAAAATCTTCAGTAATGCTATTTTTGATAATCTCCCTAATATTACTTTAACAACGGACAGCATCTGTTTGGAAGAAAACATATGTTGGTTGATCTATTAAATAAGTAGTAGTGTATTAAGTCTATTTCAAGAAATATCGAGCAAAGCAACAGCACTGGTTTTTTTTAAACACTTGTGGTGTAATCCTGGACATAATATTTTTAGTTTCTATGACACCGAACCATTTCAAATTAACAAAGTTGGAAAGAAAAAGATATGCTAAAGATCGGAATATTAGATAATTGTATGAAAAGGTTAAATCTGAAAGTTCTTTCTTTGTATAAATTAGCCCTTTATGAAAGAACTTGGCAAACATTTTGATCATAGTTTTTTTACGAACCATATGCAAATGTGAAAATCCTAATCAAACATTATCCCTTAACAGACTTTATAGACCCTTTACGCCATGTTTGTTTTTAGATCCACCTTATTCTGGATCCATACATAAAACAGATAAGCCTTTAAATAACAACAAGCCCGGTGACTAGGGTAGGTAGGCAGGTAGTCCATACCATAGCATCAATTAATTTTTTTTAATGGAACATATTCTATTGTTACAAACATTCTTTTATATGATACTAGCTGCCACCGCGAACTTCGTTTCTCCTTAATGTGATTTTACTTAGCCTACCCTTTTAGTACATACCAACATGGAACATTTTGCTATGCTACTCCAGAGATTGTGCGGTTTTCTGGAATGAAAACTTTTAGGTTTTTCTGTGAATTTTTCTGTAAAAAAAAATCATAAGAATCGGTCGACTCGTTTCGGAGTAGTATTGGAACGAACATTGTGACACGAGAATTTTATATATTAGATGACTTTAGTGCTGGTGTTTTGGTGTTTCTGCATCTTGGCTCCCTAGGTTAAGTTTATCAAACCCATAATAAATATTTCTATGAGAGGCGTTCCCTTACTCTAAAGCTTCTTACTGTACATCAAAATGTTTTATATTCAAGAATACCTAATGACACTTAATATATGAATACTAAATGACCTTCAACAATCAAATCTTTCGAATGTAGAATAAAGATTTTGTTCAACACTTTCAGATGAATTAATAATGATATATTAAAAGATGACAAAAGCAAGGATACCTTTTATATGCTAAAGTCTGAAGCAAACTTTTGAAGCAGCTCCAAAGATTTACACGTAATATGAAGGGTACAAATGTAACGAAACATTATTAGAGTGGAAAAAATCAGCGGGGGAAAATGATTTTACATTTTCGAATTTCAACGCCTGTCGTGCCGTTGAACAAAAGCGTTCGCGACGTTCATGCTTTTATGAATTTAATTAAATTACTTTCGCAACTCCTAAAATATTGATTATGAATTATGATATATGAATAATGAAATGTAATTTCTAAATGTCAATCACCATCTCACAATGTTGTTGCCTACAATAAAAACATGCATTTTACACAATATTTATTTATAATTGTTTTTATTGCAAATTGGGTGCCTAATTAAAAATAATGCTGTCAAAAGCTTGAGTTCTATTATAATACATGTACAGCCGTAACTAACAGTTTGTTATAATAGGACTAGAGGACAGTGCTTCAGGTATTGTGATGTAACAACGAGTCAGGAAAATCAATGTTAAATAAAACTAGATAGCTAACCTAAATCTTAATAAAAAGTTTACAACCCAACTCAAATACATAGTTACGAGAGTAATAAGGAGAAAACATTCAATAGTTATTTGATACTCATTAATGTGTAGTCAATTCTGTACAGTAAAGACGTACGAAAAACAATACTTTGACATAAAAAAATTGTGTGAAACAACCTGTGAAATATTATCACTTATACACTCTTTTACGAAAAAAGGGCTCACTTTACATTTTTTTCTCAATTTTAATGAGTATTACAAGAAAGAGGTTTTATTAATTTGACGATGTATTGGCATGATTATTTACGTTCTTTACGTATTGTAAAATTGCTTTACTAATGTCGCGAATTGCTGAAACGATTTTTTATTATTATATTTGATTTAAAAAATTTACACACTCCGATATTTTCTGAAAATTAAATAATTTAATCTTTATTTCTACATTAAATATCAATTCGTGATATGACAGATAAATCGATAAGGGTCGGTATAATTATAGCAATTTACCTAAATTATTCCGAAAACACCGTTTTGTATTCCAAATGGGTCGAAACTTTGCTTCATGGTCTAAAGGACTGAAATAAAATATTGTTTTCTAATAAAACTAAATTCTCTTTGTGTGGCCTCTCCACACACCAAAACCAACCACCAACCGACATCGGTAAGTGCTGTGAAAACCACCGAAACGCTATGCGAAAGTGTGTTTAAAAGAAATCATTTCTTATGGCGAAGGCTCGGTTTGCTTTGGGTAACAGAGCGAACACGAGTTAGTTTTCGTAGAAAAGTGAGCATGCACGCCAATACTGAACAGAAGTCTTAATTCCACACGCACAACCCGCAATGAAGAAGATTCCCTTTTTATGGACTACACTACTCGCCGGCACCTTTCTGGCGAGAAAAGCGTACATGTAAGAAGTTGGGATCCGTCATTTAGATTGGCCAAGTCCTAACCTTACAATTGAGCTTGTCTGGGATATTCTAAAGAGACGAGTAAAATAAGTGCAACCTGCTCCACAAAACATCAAAGAGGTAATAAGAATTAGTGCGGAAGAATATTCCTTAACACGTTATTAAAATATCGTGGGAAGCATGTTCAGAAGGATTCAAACTGTGATTTTGGTAAGACGTCACACACGTTATTAGGGTTTTATATTTGTAACATTATTTAAGTATAAAAAAGGTAAAAGATTTTGTCTTTTTTGCCGACTCCTTCTTATTCTTTGGCAGTGTACATCGGTTTTAAAGAGCTCATCATAACATAATAAAAAAAATGCCTGTATTAATTTCAGCCGTATTAATTGACTAATGACACGATTATAAGTATAATACTATATAGACTACGTCAGATAATTAAATGAAAACGTCAGACATTTATTTAACTGAAATCGATCTTAGAACGTAAAATTTTCGTAGGTGGGCACCTTTTTTTTGCGAAATACATAGTTAATGTAAATGATAATAATAAAGCACGTTTATTTCCAATCATTACAAATGTGCAGTTTAGATTTGTTGTACACATTTTTTTCTAATTATCCTAATATCCTAACTTCCTTCAGTACCATGGGTCGGATCCCCTTCCCGTGTAAAGACCAGCGTTTTCCAAATATATCTATTTGCCATTCGCTTCCTGTTAACGATTTCATATCTTCTATGTACCTTTTTTAGTTTTTTACGGTGCCCTTTTCTCCTTTCTCCTCTTGGTCCTTTCCAAAGTATTTATATGCGCAAGCAATATTAAAATGATTAATTGCAGTAGCAGCATAAGTATATAAAGCAGTACATATTATATATCTACATATTTTATAAAGATAAAGCCTCAAGCATTAAATAATAAGTACCGAACATTTGGACGGCTATCGATTTATGTGAACTAGTGCAACGATTTAAAAGCGTACCTCTGGGACCACTTTACACGCGGTATAAATTTTATGGAACAGGGATTACAAAGACGAAAATAAATAGATTCTGATATCAATAGATAGTACACGCAAGGACAACATAAACCCAGTTAACTTCGTATCATCTACATACATTTGTGTGAAAACTTAATACATTTTTTTAAATAGACTATTATTCTACATATGACAACCAAGTGACAATTTTTAAACTATTGCATAGATTTTATCGCGGGCTTTGAGCGCGGCGACCGAATCAAGAAATTCCGTAACGACAAAAACCTAACACACGATGACGTAATATAGGTGCGGCAAATACGCGTTAGAGTGGGACAGAACGCATACTATGCATTCCCATCTCTCTGACGAGATCGGTGACGTAGCGTGAGCGCGGCCGGTGCAGCCGGTACGCTAGAGTGAGACAGACTATATAGGCGTTTTAGTCTGAGTCTCGTAGAGTGGTAGATTGAAATAATATCAAAGAAAAAACTTGAATTAATATCAAAGAAAAACAAATACTGCATAAATAAATAATTATAACTGCATCAGTTGATAAAAAATGCTATGCGCGCAGTAGGCCCCGAGTGCCACATGTGTTTTATTTCAAAAAAGACAAAAGACATCAAATATTACGCAATACTGTAATTATTACTAAAAAACTAGACAGTTTTAAGCAATGATATAACAAATTAAACATCATATTAGATTGTTTCCAACTTCATAATTTTATTTCGAGTTAAAAGTTTTGTTGATACTTTTGACAGATTTGATGAATGAAATTCGATTTTGTGAAACAAACGATGACATTTGGATTCCTGTTCCTAGTCGATCACAGTTGGATAAAGTTTCGTCCCTCGAGTTTCGACCTCCTAAATACAACACGTGTCGACATGTATAATTCAGCACAAACTGTTTATAACCACAGCCTAATAATAATATAATTCGGGAACAAATAAACAATATACACTTGAGGAAACCATTTTAAAATACACACAACAATTTCGCTAACTGTTGGCTGGTTTTTAATGCATCTGTGTATATCAGATAATATATAACCGGCCTTGTTTTTTATATTATTAACTCAATATATTAAAATTAATACCAATATTTTACGTAACGTAGCACGAACGTTCAGTTATCAGTACAAGAGGTATGACATTTTACGCAAATTAATTTTCCGGTTATTTATATTTCGTGTAGCTTTATCAAGGACGCATTCTGAGAAGAAAGCAAAAAGTCAGTTTTAAATTTAAGAGTTTTTATTTTATGTCTAAATAGTTTTTGAAATAGATTTAGTTTTACATTTTGTTTGAATTTATTTATTGACAATTGTGCTTCGCTAGGGATTTTATTCAAAAGCGTATACAATTTCGTTGAAAGGATTACACGTTCTAGTTAACTTATCTTCAATACGGAAGCTATACTTATAAATCTGTCAAACGTTGAACGTAGTATCGTACTCATAATCTATCGATTACAAAGAAAACTTGTATAAAGAAAAACATTACTTAAATGAATGCCTTTCTTAACTGAAAGCCTTCGTCGTGTCGTAACAATTGGAAACAGGTGTACCCTGACTTTTATTTGTAAGGTTCTAGTAAATAATAGCTCTTAACCTTGTTTTATTTAAGTACAAAGGCAAAGTTAATTAATAGTGTTTTTTTATGTATTCCATTATTAGGTAGATTTTTATTGCCGGTTTTTTATTGTATTGATTTATATTGTACAACAACTACGTAATACGAGGCATGCCTTTTAAGTTTTGTCGTTTTCAGAAAAAAACACAACTAGAATCTTATAGTACTTTTTATTGTTTTTCAAAGTTTTCACCACGTAGCTTAATACACTTTTCCATTCGCTCAAACCAGTTATTATAATATTTATTCCACTCTAAAGTGGAGGTGTTCAAAATGGCTGTTGACGAGCGCTGTGTGAGCTTGCGTTGTCGTGGTGCAGGATGATGCGTCGCTTTGAGTTAGATTTTCGAAGTTTGGCAATGACTTGTGGTAAACAAACTGTGGTATTCCACTCTGCGTTAACTGTTCTACGATCTTCAAGCGCAATAGTCGCAAAATGGCCGGTTTTTACAACGAACGTGGCCACCATCTTCTTTGAAGTGCTTCGAGAACGAACGACTTTAGTCGGCTTTGGCTCGTCTTGAAAGACCCAGATTGTAGATTGTTGTTTGTAATCAGGATCGTAGGCATAGATCCAAGATTCGTCACCACTGATGATATCGTAGACGTGATTTGACTCTCCTCGGTTGAACCTTTGCAGAGTTTTCTCACATCATCTGAGTTCTGACGCGGGCCGCCTTGTGATCGTCAGAAAGCAGATGCGGTATCCAACGGCAAACTAGCTTTCTCACACCAAGCGCTTCATGCAAGATCATCTGAATGGTTGTCCCTGAGATGCCTAATAGAGCCTCTATCTCTCGATATGTCACATGACAATCTTCGAGAATTAGTTGTCTCACAGCAATTATGTTTTCTTCTGTGAAGGCGGATTTTGGGGGTCCTTCGCTAGATTGGTCACTAACGCAGTATGTCCAGGCTGGAATTCTAAATACCAGCGTTCGACAGTCCGCAGACATGGGGCTTCATCACTGAACATAGATATTAGCTCTTCAAAACACTGAAGCCGTGTCAGGCCTCTTCTAATGTTGTAGAAAATTATTGCACGAACATTTTCCTTAGAAAGATTCATTTTTGTACGTAACCTGACAGATCCCAATCGATGCTGTGACTAAACAATAGCATTAGTCCTAATACTTTCAACTGTTTTGAGATTCAAAATTTAAACACATTTGAATATAGGACAGTTCCAAATTCAAAATTGCCGGGAAGTATGGAAACGACCGAACTTAAAAGGCATGCCTCGTACTAATGGTAAGCAAATGATTGTTAGATAATTTGTTTATTTGGACGAATCTCCGCTGTCTGAGTTATATTTACGTATACTATCGATATCTCTAATGGAGTAATTTTAAGTGATATGCTTTTTTCAAGAAAAAATAATTATTAATTTTAGCACAAATTTATAAAATAGAACTGTTTAACCTTAGTAAATAAATGTTAAGACTAAAGAGTCAAATAAATATAAAAAAAAAACTAAGTAACATTATTAAATTGATTTCTCAATTTGCAAGCATGTATGGTGAATCTCTTTAGTAATTAAAGAGCCCGAGTGGGACTTTTTCATCAAATTACTATCACTACACATGACTCATAAATTTTTTCTACATGATATCAATAACAAGAAACTAAGTTAAAGAATGGAACCAAGTGTTTATGCTCCATTAACTACATTTGTGAGTCATGTCCATTAAAAGAAACATGCTCTGATTAAGTGCTCTCAGCACTTATTGGGACAAACACTATTAACCAATTACAATCAATTTCGTTGTATTAATTCTAAATTATTTACGAGTATGATAATATAAATTTATGAAACCCGCTACTGCTTGCTAGAGACGTTTCACCTTTTGCAAAAACCTAGGCTGCTTCTAGTACGCAATATTTTTCCAAGGACCAGGATCTGAAATAAAATTTATTTTAAAAAGTAATTTCGTGTTTATGTAAGAAATAAAAAGAAAGAAAATAACTTTTTTCCCATAATAAAGAAGCATGTAGGTATAGTAAAAAGAGATAGTGTACTAGCCCCCACATTAGGATTCCCTTTGTTGTAAGCTAGTATTTTCCATTTGACATATTAATGATTTTTATATTTCAAGCACAGAATTATTCATGAAGTAGATTCAACAATCGAAAACCCATATCGTGTACATACTGGCGATATTATTTAAATCGAACGTGTGATTTAATAACAAAAGAAAAAGTCATAAATTCAGCGGTTTCAAGGTTTGAAGGGGCATATTGAATTCAAGTAACGCCGAGAGTTCGAGTCACGGTCGAGTGGCAGCTAAGCGATATTTGAAAAACTGCTTACGGGGAAAAATAGATCTTATTAATCTCACTTTCGAAATTACGCGAAGCTAAAGTGGACAAGAATATTCGCAAAATTCATAAGTTCAGTATTATTCATCTTATTCTGTTGAGTTTACTGTGTAATATAAGAGTACTAATTAAATCACTATTCATAATTTAAACAAATTTGAGCAGTTTAATGCGTGATCATGACGGATGTACGCAATATATGCGAGGAAGTTTTTTTAATGAGCTGGATTAGTACATTTAATGAGATAGAATACTATAATGGGGAACTGGGCAGAACATTTCTACGTTTGTTTTACTAGCACCAAACTTTTTTAAATAGCGTTTTCGGTCTTTCCTTTGAAAAGTACTTATTATAACGGCTTAAATCGAATCTCTGGGTAAAGCAAATAAACTTCTGGCTACTTTTTAAGATATACATAAAGCGCGACGGGAGAATAATTTATCCACATATAGCCTTGACACTACATCGTATATTTGTAAACTCCTGAAAATGTGAGTATGACCTTTATGGGCCCTTTATCACCTCAGTGAACTCATCTTGTAGGCCAATAATCTTTAAAATAGGGCGTAGCTTATTATAGATATAGCTAACATTTAATTAAGTTAAATTTAGAATAAATTATATGTTCTTTATTTTTGTCTATTGTTTTTCTTTAGGTAATAAAACTAAACGCATAAAATATCAAATGGCTCGTAGGTGTTATTATTATATTTTACATGCTATAGATAAACAACTAAACAGACATATGAGGAATAGAAATTTAACACTAAAAAGATACGTTAAAGAAGTTAACTTTAATATCTAAAATTACGAACTCCTAGTAAATATTGGCAATATTTAAATTATCAGTCATAAATTACAAGAACAAATAATTAATCTGATTTAGACACATATTTAACCCCTAATAGTGTCGAGTAGGAGTACCTATTTTAGATATAAAACGCTTTTTTTTATTTAGTGGAGTTTAAAAGTAACATTTAAAAAGTTAATTGAATTAAAGTGTAAAGTCTATTTTAGTTCAGAGTTAACTTGGTTCAGAAGATAGGACTACGAAATATATTACTAAAATACGATATACGAGGAGAAAGGTAATGTCACATCATAAACGGGATATTAGATCTCACCTCTCAGTTCTTCTAAAGATAATAATATTATCTTTGGGTTACGCCAGTATTACTCTGCTCGGCTCGGCCGTAAAGCACTCTCTAAGTCGAGTTATGAATATAGATTCGCATTTCTATCTTTGCAAGTCGTTTTATTAGAACGTGTTGAAAATCTTAGGATGTTAAGACGTAATAATAATAACATTATCGTCAAGACTAAGTCCTGACTGTCTAAAGGTAGACAACTTATTATATAAAATCATCTTTAATTTACGATTCAACTCAACTACGAAAAGTAATTAAAGAAAAAATTATAAAATTTTGCTTTCTTTTTCCGCCTCATATTCTATCCTAAACTAATTGTAAACTTTACGCGGAATGCCTTTAATATCTTGTTATTAAGGACTTCCAAAAAAATGTTAATAATTTGTTAATAGCTTCGTACTAACTCTTTAACTTCTGCTTAAGTGCTTACTTATCGCATAGAATCCGTGTTAATTGGTTATAAAGCGCCCTCCAATTATGCTTGGCTCAAGTAGATCTTTATCAAAGAAGATCTTCAAGTATCTATAAAAATTAAATGTAGGTTTAATTAATATCTCCCGTCTTCCTGTTTGATGTTTAGTAAGAAATTACGCGTAGTGCATATAACATGGATATCCTGTTCGTTTTTTTATGAGGAAATTTATATATCTGAACTGGTTTCTTTCTCAAAACAGATCTTTAAAAGACAATTTTTATTGTCCTTGGCCCCTCCTATAAGTAATTACTATTTTAACAAATATGAAAGTGAACAAACTTAACATAAAGATTTTTATTTTTCAGAAAAATTTTCTGGGTTCTGATTTTTAATTAACATACTTTTTTAATTAAACCATTGATAGCTAAATTACTTGTCGAGGAAATTGCAGCTAATTAATTCAAGGGAATGTTTGCTGAGACAAAGCATAAGTTAAATGACGAAGTTTCCAATGACACGAGTACTCGTATGTCGGATAATTAGATCAGAATTTTAGCTAGATAACTGTACCTTTTAAAACATTTTCTAAACTATTTCTTAATGAATGCTTTATTATTGTACTACTATAATACTTTTTTATATCTGCAACTGGATTGTAGACTTATGGCAAGCAGCAGTAATATTAGTCTATTGCTAAGACCTCAATTTGAAATTAAAAATAATCATACAAATAGGGAATGAAAATTTCAAGAAAATGTACTGCAATGTCCATGGTTGATGTGGCACTGAAACAGTTTATCTGACTGACTATGTACTTGGCTCCTAATAAAAATGACTTGTTAAACGTATCTGTGATGAATGATGCTCCAAGCAAGTAATGTTTTCATATAAGCTTTCTACCCTTTCTGATCTAAATATGTAGTTTGTCAAACTAATTAATGTATGTGAATATGTAAAGGGTTCTACTAATTAACTAATTCAAGTCCGTTTTGTCAACAGCTCATCAGCCAGCGAGCTAATCTCCCGGCGTGGTGTTTTCTCACGGCGGCAGTATGGCTCTGTGGAACAGGTAACAATTTATTACTACTTCGCACCTGTGAGTAACTTTGTATTAAAATTATTATATGTATAAATCTATGATAATTAATTAAACCTATGATACCTGACCTTTTTTATATGGAGATGAAAATGTGTAAGCGCATCACAACCGTGCGTAAGAAATCGAGCCTCTTGTGGATTATAGCCACTAAAACCTAACATTACTCGTACACAGACTCTTAGATCCTTATTTGCATTCTATTGAGACATTTTCTGGCGTAGAAACAAACTCTGTATGTGTGTGCGATATATAAAAATAGACTACAAACATAAATGTTAGACAATATACAATTTTCACGGTAAATAAAATTAATTAATATACATACGTTTCATGAAATAAATTCTAATACAAATCTTTCAATTTTTAGAGCAATATTGGATACCTTACTTCTTCAGAGATATTCAAGGCACTTCAGAAATTGTGATATTATGTAGCGTTTCACCTTGATATTTCAATAAAAGCAACCTCTTTCATTTGTTGTTTTATTATAAGGGAACGTTTTATAAATTTATGTAAATCAGGTGTAACTAATCAATTTGCTCTTATATTATACATAGTACTTGAAGGTTTGATTTTTAACCGATTTAAAAACTAGTTTCACCAATATAAAGCTATAACTTGGTAAAAATCCGTCAAATATCTAGATATCACGCTCGATAGCGGTATGTCTTTCCGTAAGCATATAGCCGCCGTTCGCAAGAAGGCCTCTTTTGTCCTCTCTCGCCTCCATTTCCTCCTAAATAAAAGGAGACACATGTCCCTTAGTCACAAGGTGACATTGTACAAGGCCTGCATCCGACCGTGCATGACAAACGCTAGCGTAGTCTTAGCTCATTGTGCCCCCGCCCATATCCATCCGCTACAGGCGCGCCCTTCTACGTGAGAAACGTCGATCTCCACCATGACCTGGAGCTCCCTACCATAGCCCAATGGAAGACGCCACGCCACTTCGACTAGGCTAAACATCATCCCAATCCGTTGGTGCGTAAAAGCATCAATTACGACCCCTTCAAACAAAAAACAACCCTGTCCCGGGGCTCGTAGGAGGCCCCGACACGTTCTAACGGATTCGGAACTTTGACCATCCCGCGACGGCACAAGCCGAGGTTCAAGTCTCACAGGAGACGCCCTTGCGCTAGTCGCGAGAAAAACGCCCATTCAGGCCGAGCTACGCTCGCCAAAACAGCTCGAGCTGAGCTGTAAACGCCATAAGGCCAACAGCGAGATTCCATTCCAAAAAAAAGGGTAATATACGACATGCTACCATCAGGGCAAGATTTTAAAAACTGTATTAGATTATTGATTAGTGACTATAGAACCTAAAAAAATATATAGGCGCTTTCCTCATTAATTAAAGAATAACAGCTTGATTGTTTTTACTTTGCCAATGCAGGCAAAGTATGAGATGTATAATTATAATAATTACAAGTTATACAGTTACATCGAATGGTAGTAAATGTACCTATAGATGTTTTTAGCCATTTATAATTTGCCTTATCCTTACGAAACCCTTCTTTAGGGGGCTTAGGAAGCTCACCTGGAAACTAAATATTTCTTACAACAGGCTTTAAGAGTTTTCACTAATAGCTTTTTCTTCAGTCTTAATTCTATACTATTAAGCTCGTAGTAATAATTATTGGGGCACTTGACCTCGGGTCTAAAGACGGTTCTTGTGTGAAAGCAAGCAGCACTTTGATTGGCAAAGAGCTATTGTACAGCTTGAAAGGTCACCGGGTCACAGCGCAGTCACATTCACAAAGTCACTTATGTAAGACTATAAATAAAAATATGGCAAACAAAAAATATTGTTACTATTAAAATGTAATAATCTTATCTTAAAACATATAAGTAAACTTTATATCTTAGAAATAACATAGGACTATCTATTATATTGATAGTAACGACTAGCTTAACACCAGAGTTCAGACGACTTAGTTCTAGGAGACTTAACAAATCCTCTTACATGTCTCGGATACTTAAGAAACTATATACTCGTAAATCGTAAGTACACGCCTGGCGGCTTTCGGCTACTGAGAGTTTGTTAGAAAAACCATGTTTGGGGTCGTTGGTATGACATGTAGTAATATTTATTTGTTGACAAATCAGAAATATCTTCAATATTCATATACCTCCTATATTATAAAACTTACAAGATTCTCGAAGGCAAGTAAATCGAACTTGTTTTTAGTTTCGACAGCTATAAAATCAATCTTTATTCGAAAATATCAGTCGTAATTATTGGTACTAGACTTAGATGTAGAGAATAGAGCAATTACACGTGGTTACTGTAGAAAAAAAATCAAGGTTTGTAAGGATTACGGCTAAACATATTCAAACATTAGTTGTGATTTGAAGAATTGTTTAGAATGAAGCCCGCCTTTGTTTGTTACCCTTATAATCTCCTTAATAGTTATGCTATTATGCTTTCTATATATAACAGTGTAGTTAATGCACGCATAAATTGTGTGATTTAAAATATAATTTATTGAGTCATTAGGGTAGGAACTATCTGTCAGTATATAGCACACCAAGGTGTGTGGTGCAAGCAATAAAAGACCGTGCATTACTAGGCATGTACGCAGTCGGGACAATGCCACATCACCAACATTACGATTCTAACTCTGTTGTATGCGTCACATATTATAAAATATATTTTTTACTCCAACGGGATGAATCTTTTTAATATTGTTTTTTAAAACATAAACCTTCGTCTTTTTTTTCTTTTTCGTCTACTTAAGTGATCGTTCTTTCTTTTAGGAGGTGAGTTGGTATTAGTAGTATCTGTGCCTGACAAACGTCGTTGATTTTTTGGATCTAATTCATGGCGGTAACAAATATGTATTATATGTCACCGTACCTGTGTATATTATTTATATAGATAGAGGAATCCGTTAGAATGTAGGGTCAAATGCACGACCTCAGTGTAGATAATCGAACGCTTAGTCTATGCTTAAATATGCTGCTTTAACTATACGTTCTTACTATTTTGGTGAAACACTACTTTCACCGAAGAAACCCCAAAAATTAACATATCATTTACTTTTCGGATAGAAGCTTCAAACTATGTATATGTATATGTATATTAAACTGAACCACTGTTTGTTTGTTTTGACTTATTTAAGATGAATATCAATTATTAGAACGAAACGTAAAAACTATACGTAAAAATTTGTACGAATAATAAAAAAAAAAATCCATTCTAATACAATTTTTTTTTCATTAAAAAGAAAATTGTATTAGAATGGATTTTGTAGACTGTCTTCGACTTTACGACCAAATTAAAAAAAAGAAAAGATGGTTTTCTTCCCTCTTAATTTTATGAAATAAAAGTAATACGCTTTATATTTTAACATAATATTTGTTCTAACAATATTAAATCTTTAGCGTTATGCATGATTTAAAGTCACATAGAATTAAAAAAACATAGGCTGTGTCATTTATGCGCAATAACTGATAAAAACCCTTGCGTTGAGGTATAGACGATGTTTTTACTATTTTTTAACTCTGTGGTTTCCATGTCATAAGGGATACTGTACTGTATTTCTACCGTTAAAACTTTATTTCGCATACGGTTCATGCAGGCCCTAGTCGTTATCTCGTATCCTCACGGATCGTTTGTGATATTGTGTTGACAATCAATCATGCCTTTCATAGGTCGCCACATCATTTGCGTGCTAATTTAATAAAATGAGGTTATTAACTCTTATAACCACATAAATTTATACTGAATCGCGGTAATTAAATGTTTTGAAACATATAAGTGTGTGAAGGTAAATACATCATGTATTGCTACTATTTAATAATAATAATAATAATCAGTGGCCCTACAACCTCTTTAGGTTTAATCAATCACGCAAGTAGGTGATCAGCCTCCAGTGCCTGACACACGCCGTCGCCTTTTTGGGTCTAAGACATGTCGGTTAAGGACACGACGTTTTCCTTCACCGTTCGAGTGAAAGTTAAATGCGAATGAAAGATCATTGATGCACAGCCGTGGACCGAACCTACGACCTCAGGGATGAGAGTCGCACGCTGAAGCCACTAGGCCAACACTGCTCCTTTGCTACTATTTGGTATTCTTTAATTCAGTGAAAGAAATATTTCGTTATATTAAGGATATTCATTTCATTAACAGAACATTAATAACATAACTCCCACGCAGCCATTAAACACCTCTCACTTCTTTAATTAAGTCAAAATAAACTTTCCCTTACCGTAATCGTTAATAATGATCGCAATGAACAATTTTATGAGGCACGTTTGAAGAGATCGTTTGGCTAGGTGACACCCGGGTTATGGCTGTCATAAAGTCCTTTAACCTATAACCACTGTCACAGATAGAGTATCTGTTTATAATTTAACACAGAAGCATAGCTTCTTATTTCAACTAAAAATAAAATAATAAAAAAGGGTGCGTGTACTGCGTAAGAAGTTATACTTATTTGGCATTATAAAAATAGTTTTGATTGCATGTAAATAATTAATTACAATTAAATAATCAAAGACTGGAGAAGGAGTCATTATAGTCAATAAAGTTCAGTTTACATTTAAAAAATTAAATAAATAAATATTTATTATTATTCTCTTACATTAAGTGTAACATAAAGTCTATTATTATTCGAATGTTTTTTTTAAATTATGTCTAACGCCGTAGCGCGGTGCGCGCGCTTCGTAAAATTTCACTCTCATCAATTTTTCATAACGCGCCTAAAGAAGTATAACTTCAAAAATAAAAAAAGTCTTTTTATTCCTTGCAAAAGAACAAAGTTAACTTAATACTATTATATATACATTTTTAAGAAAATAAATTACACTTATTTTTTCTATTTTACTATTTATTTCCAAATTATTTTGCAAGAACCCTTCCACAGGTGAAGGCCTCCTCCAAGGAACTCCAGGTATCTCGGTTTAGGGTGAGTTGCATCCAGCTCGAGCCAGCCGTTTTAGCTATGTCGTCCGCCCTCGTGAGCGGTCTTCCTCAGTTTCGCTTCCCAATTTCGACTACACTTAACTTACATTACTTCATAGTCTTATTGGTCTATTGGCTAACATATTCAACTGCAGATAAAAAAATTTAATAAGTTCCCGCAAAATAAAAATTTTGTTTCAGAAAACTTCAGTGGAAGTCGTTCGTTCGAAAGAAGGCAAGAATGTCTTCTGGAAAAGATCAATATTTTGTATTTCATCTATTTAAAGGCCTCCGTTCATCACTCGTCAGTTTGTTAAAAGAAGCATCGGTATAGAAAACTAACTTTCTTATAAAGATATATCAATAAAATAGACACAAAATATTCATGTGCTCTTCTCCATGAACGGAACCCATGTGTGTTATTTAAGAAAGGATAATATACATGTGTTTAATGAAAAACCACTGAAGCCACAATCAAAGCCCTAGTGAAAGATGTTTTTCAATTTGTGAAGGTAAATTGAGCTACGGGACGGAAATGAGATCTCGGGTGGAATTCGATTTTATCGGGCATAAGTTCAAATATCCATAAATTTGTGTCAAAATCAACACCTCAGAACTCTCGTATTACTAAAACCTTACAGTAATAGAGTGCATTTAAATAGCGTAGCGTACCTTTCACGTCAGATTCCATTTGATTCGAATTTCAAAATTTTGAAACGTAATTAAAATTCTGGTTTCTATTTCGAAAATATAGTTTTTTTTTTCAAAAGCAAACTTGAATTTTGCCAGATTTTATATAATATATCGAATTAGAAAAAGATTTAAAAAAATATTTTGAGTTTATTCATAGGTGACTATTAAAGCTATATATTATATTTATAGGTTTTTTTTTAATTCTGTTATTTTTTTTTTACTGACAAATAGACAAATGTCTTTAGTAGAATTTAATCGAGCTTATGATATGACGTAAGCCATTTGTACTGCATAGTCATAATTCGAATCGTCATCATCATAGCCACAGATACGCATGCGCGGTGACATGCTGGGTTTTGGCGCCACGTTATGTTTTATTGTAATAAATTTCATAACATTATTATATTTTTTTAGGATTTTTCATGACATATACAATAAAAATTTAACAAACAAAACGAGGTAAAGCAACCAATAATGTAACAAATCAGTTCGAGGTTTAAGTATAAATTTAAAGGGATTTTACTCTTATGGTATCCGTTCACGAGATATTGTATCCATTCCAACTCACATATTCTGAAACTCAAACCTTTTTAATAATAATTGGCAAAACATGTGTATTTCTTTCAGCTTAAGCATAAAGTACTTTTTTTTAAGTGTAAACAATCACTACATTTATATTCGGCTTTAGTAATTATATATTTAAATGTGTATATGCTACAAACGTTACAAGAGGGAAACTACTTTTTTGTACCCTGGTATTTAAATCTATGTAAATATACGACACCTAACCATATCTGTCAAATAGGCTAAAGAGTTTATTACGGGTATAGTTAAAGAGGTAGATTGCTATAATCGAATACCTAGTTGAAAGTAATTTGCAACTATAATTATTTTAGTCTGCATTTCGGTTTTACGCAAGGAAATCATTTTAGCAAATTACATCCAGCACGAACTAGGTTAATAATGTAAATAATTACTGTTCAAAAATATAGTTATTAATTACAGTGTTAGAACACGTAATACATTTTTTGTTTTCTTCGTTACCACGCAGATAGAGAATGAGATACGATTATTTCTAACGCTAGAGCAAGAAAAAAAATGTGATAATATTGCCCTATACCATAGTGAGATAGCCAGTGACCACTGAGAATTTCCAGGAATTTTTCAGTTACGTTACTCTTTTCTTTTGGGTTCCAATCTAGAGCCAGTGTGGATATGTGTTTAGGTGCATTCTAAAAGTAATACGGTACTGATATCCTTTTTAAGATTTCTTATACAGATATAATTGATTTTTTAACTTTGTCCTTTATAATAGCCGTTTTTTTTATTTTTTTGGTTATTAGGAAAAAAAATATCTGACTTCAAATCTCATGCTTAACGTATTTATTACAGTTATCTGCAACAGCTGGAGAGATCAGTGGGGCGGTCGACACGATCATCCGCCGATATCGACTAGAAAATGGGAATTCACTTGGCGAGAAGGATGAGGTAAATTACGTTTTGTATGAATTGTACTGGCGTTCTGATGTCTTTATCGTCATTTGTTTTTGGCATTATAATAGGCAACTAGGTGATGAGCTTTCTGTTCCTGACACACGCCGTCGACTTTTTAGCTTAGATTTGGCATGCCGGTCACTTCAGAAGGTTTTCCTTTACAAAGACTAGAAAAGCTAAGATTAAAAGATATTTAAATGAAAATTTATCAGGACAATTTTTATAGCACAATAGCTGTTGATTGCAGCTTCACTCGCGCTTGTTTGCTTTAAACTCTGATCATGACAGGTTTTTACACAACCATATTTCCCTTGTTTCCCTTAAAAGATGGTAATTTCAACAGTCCTGCCTTGTACATTGGCTTGTATAACCAGTCAAATTGTCGAACCCCTTTATACTCTGTATAGGTAAAACAGGATAAAGATATATGAAAGATTATCTTTCTTTAGTAATTGTTCGTGGCAGGTATTTGTAAATTGTAACACATTTATTCGTAGGAAATATATTTTTCTCATATGAAAGACAGCGTTGTCATTTCGAATCAAGTCCGTCGTGTAACGTGGGACAATCTGGACATAATAAACACAGATTGCTTTCACAGATACGACTATATTTATTAAGTATATTCTGCTTGTTTTCATCAAAACGAGTAAAATCTTGTACAGTTTAGTTAGTGCCAGTACTAACTATAAAGTGAAATAGATTCTAAAAGTTATAATGTTCTCAAATATGACATGTTAAAATATGAAATATACCTAGTAGATTCTCTCAAGCAAGATTACGTAATCCTACGCTTAAATATCAGACATTTATAAGTATTTATTAACTGATTGAAGTGACGAATTATTAAATAAAGTTAGATCTCCGAATTATTATAAAATAAAAACTTTTTACAGCTTCCTATAAGTACTTTATAAAAGTAATATTAAATTATAATTTAGCAAATATTATTTACTTGGTTTAATTATTTATGTAATAATAAATATATTACTCTCTTTACATAATATACATTCTTTTTCTTTTTATAATTTTTACTTTGAATCACAGATTTTAATTAATACATGATTATATTTTACAGTTATTTGGACCACCAAGTGCTCCGGTACTCGAGAACCCTGAATTTCAAACGCGGTGGTACTTCAAATATTTTCTCGGAAAAAGTAAGTACTTATTACAAAGGACAACGTAATTTCATGCTTACATTTAAATCATAACATATGTGCTTCCATCTGCACAGGCTTTCAAAAAAAATCTTAAAAATATAATTTTAATTTCATTAATTATTCATGAGACTTACTGACTTTTTAGCGGATTATTATGTTTAAGAGGTACTTAACCTTTTAACTTCATTATTATTCCATCCTGAAGGAGTTCTCGGGATAGAAATATACCTGTAACTAAACCTCACCCCACAAAATCAGACAATTTAATAAAGGAATATTTTAATATACACCAGGGTTACGTTTAAATATTTTTTAACACTCTCGCACACAAACACATACTAAAAATACTCCACGTAACGTTACAAGGAATGAAAATAAATTTAAACATTTAATTTCAAAATGTATAAGTTTTGATAAGATCTCAATAGATCACCACGTTCTTTAAACCGATAGTACTGAACAAGTCTTTGTTTTGTCAAACTTTGTTTCTGCTGTAATGAAAAGAAAATTGAGATAGTGATTTAGTTGAGATTTATTTTAACAATAAAACATAAAATATATACGGAATTGCGACGACTAACAGTGTGAGTGTCCACCGCGTTATCACTTGTCATGTGATCCTCCAAAATTTACTATAAAAAGTCTACTGAACATTATACATACAGAGATGTCAAAGACAATAAAAAGTTCTTTATTCAAAGTAAAATATTACGTATTTCTATCGTGACACTTTTAAAGCCTTATGAATTGCAGATTTAAAAAATTCGCTATACGAGCGTAAGTCGTCAAGGTCTGTGATAATGCTACTCAACTACAAAGTAGCTGAAACATACAAAAGAAAAGTTAAGGGTTATTATATAGTCAGTTGGAACGAAATTGTGGTTTATATTACGTTGACTCTGTTTCAGAACATATTGTAATACCGGTTAGTTGTTACTTTACTTTTAGTAGTTATCATTTAGACTAAGGTTAATAAGATGTGTGTGATTTCAATATTTGTTTCGAATGTAAAAACCCTTGTAATGATAATTTTAATTAATGTTATAAAGGACTTCATTCAAAAGAATATTTTTAAATTATTACATAATCGTAGTGTAGACGTGTACACGTGGAAATATATATTTATACCTGTAAATCATGGCAATTAGGACACAATAATCAGTTAATAATTTCTCTTCGGTACAAGAACTCTTTGACATGAAATTGGCTTTTTATTATTTTAATTTAGATCTAGATAGATTTAGAGAGATTTTTATATGCCATTTAATTGGCTGGTTGTGTGGTACTGTCGAAATTGTGTAATCCATCATATATACCAGATTCAGAGCAACTTAAAGACTATTTTGATTAAAATACGTAGGTATATACGTAGGCAATATAATCCTTATAATTATGCGTATAAAAATTGTATTTTAGAATTGTTAAAACAAATATAAATGAATGTATGGCGAACGCAAAGAAAAAACAATTCATATGACAGAATATTAAAGTAAGAATGATTAGATAAATTTCTAAAAATAGGTGGAATACAATTAGAGATCATGATCATCAGTCTTCTTAGGCCTTCCATGACCCGTGGCATTCTAATCAAATGACTCATTACCATAAAAACGTTTTTCACGTTTTTTTGGACGTGAAAAGACGTCTTCCGCGATATAATTTGTTCGTTAAATTTTAATGCATTAACAACAGTAATTTATTAATATTATTTATCATATTAGATATTGCGAGACTCTACCCATGCGTTTACCGCCAACTTGTAGTTAAAAAGATTCTTTACATCTAATTATAGTACTACTAAATACTTTGTGAATAATATAGCTAAGACATTAATAAACAACAAAATATTAATGAGCTCATTAAAACTTGAATATTCTGAACATCCAGTCGTCTTTTATGGCCTAATCACGTTCAGTTTCACAAAGTTATCGGGCAGAAGCTAGTAAAGATTAATTGTTTCAGTGCATCAAAACTACATTGGAGTAGATGGCGCACGTGAACCATATCTTCTAAGCGTTGTACAGGAAGGGGCCGGACTTTTACGAGCAATTCTCTTTAATAAAATGGTCAGTACACTTTTTATTCCTCATTTTAGTAACATAGTACTAACATAACACTTTGTAATAAATTGTCATAAATAAAAACATATTTTTACGTTTATTACAATAGTAGTAGTGTAAAATATGGATTTATGTCTTATTGTGGCGCGTCTTTATAACTGGAGGTCACGTCTTGTTTTTTTTTAAATAAAAATGTGTGTATTCGATTCCATTGTGAAATTTGGGAACTCTTCGAAGTATTTATGCCAGGGTTCCAATTTTTACAAATAAAAAAATCAACTTTTCACAACATGTATCAGTATATATTCATACTCGTACTACGAGTCTATACGTAGCACCCTCTACGGACCTAATAAGGGGCTATGAAATCACAAAACTTCATTAAATAAATAAATATGTATTACATGTTACATTCAGTTTCGTCTTTTTATTACTAGCTGATATTATATATTCAAAAAAATCACATATGTCCAATCTCCAGAAAGTATAGAAGGTTAAAATTACATCTAGACTTTAAGAAAGACTTTTTAACAGGGCGCACACAAAATTTATTTACCGGCGAGTGCTTGGAGTGGTGGAGGAGGCCAAACCCCAACAAGGCCTACCCTTAAACAGATCCTATCGCAGTTCACAGCCATTGAGAAAATCGATAAAATGCCCAGAGAGGTGATAAACTACTTTCACTTTTGCTAACATCAATCTTACAACAATCTCAATAAAAAATTTGTCTACTTTAATTTTATACTGAGGTTATATTTTATTTAGTTAAATGTATCTCAAACTAATTGATTTATTTTAAAGTTAAATTATCAAATACTAAACTAACATACAAATTTGAATTAAAGTATTCATTTATATAATTCAATTTCCTAATTTAAATTTAAAAGATACATTTTAACATCTACTTTAAAAGATACCTCTTAATACATTCAATTATCTGAGTAATACAATACTAATCAATAGAAATAATAAATATTGTTATATTTTAATACTCTTCAATGCGTTTTGAATTATGTTCAATTTTTTAAAAGAAATTTACTAAAGCAAGTGATTTAATATTTATATTCTTCTTTTAATTTGGGTCACTATTTGAAAAAATCTTTTAAAATTTATGGGTCATATGCATGAAGATGCAGGGTACAATACTACTTTAAACTTTCTAGCGTTTAACCTGAAACTATAAGTTTATTGTATAAACAACACGTTATATAATATAACGACGTTAAGTAAAGCACGTTGTTGTATGTTTGCTAAGATCACGTGTCCGGAACTACAGAAGGACATATTGTTACTTGAAGAACAGGAGGGGTCTGTGAATTTCAAGATTGGTGTCGTTATAATGAACCCCGGCCAGAGGACTGACGATGAAATGCTGTCTAATGGTAATTGTTTTCTTTTACCTTTGTAGGCAGAAACAGGGAAAATATTTTATGTAATCAAAACATACGACAAGAAACCTGTTACATGGTTTTAATTAGTGACTTTGATGTTAATCATAAATTATATATAAACATGTCATTTATAGTGAATGGTCATCTAATTCACAAAATGATAATTAATTGCATTTTTATTTGTAAAATTGAAAAACAAAGTTTAAGAATAATTTTCGTGCAGTTTATTATTTTAGTTATATTTATATTCTTTTTATTTAATCAAATTAATTAAATCTTTGTCTTTAATAAATCTAAAATACTTGTCTGATATAATAAAAATGTGTATTTAAAATGAATATAAATTCGTAAATGTATATAATTTGTAATATAGACTAAGAATAATTTTATTCAGTAACTTAATTCTGATCGCAAATGTTTCAGTCATATCTAATCCTATTGTAAATTACATAAAAGCTCTATTTCAGAAAAAGGTAACGCGAAATGGGACAAATTTATTTCACTTTTGGGCGACAAAATTCGATTAAGAGGCTGGAACCGGTTTCGCGGAGGCTTGGATGTCAAAGGTAGGCCAGGCAATATTTTATATACACCTAATATGTTAGGCCTAGCTAATTGGGTAACGAACGTAACTTCTAAAAATATGCTACAGCGATGTTTAATTTAAATCTTTTAGATGATTTAAATCGTCCTTAGTTTGTCCATTTTTAGTGTCAAATGAATCATTTCCTGTACGTGTCTTTATAGATGTTATTGTTATTAGTTTTTAGGATATTAACAATTCTCTTATTCACAACTCCCGATGTTATAATAGTATAATATTAGTTATAATAATATTAGTTCCGTGTTGGTACCCAGAAGTAGTAAAAATGTAATTATATATATGTATTCGAGGAATATATGTTATAGAAAAGTGTGAAAAGGCATGAATTTAATAATATAAAATAGTTGTATAAGTAATTTCGCTGTAAAAAGTTAAATCTGTCAATTCTTTCAAATTTTATTTGTGTTTGATGTTGCGCAAGGCACCTATTGCACGAATTTTTCGTTGATCTCAAAGATTATTTACTTACTGTACGTTCGGTAAATTGATATTACTTGGAAATATTTATCTAAGGGAAAACGTTTTCCAAATATTATATAAATAAAGCTGTTTTCTTTGAAAGCAATTTAGTATTATTTGATAGAGATAAAAACTTACTTCTTAAATTGTTTTGATATCTTATATTAGTGTTTTGCAAATACTATAATAAATATACGGCATTTTTTTTTGGTTTTGCAAGACCCATATCGAAGTAAAGTCACTTTCACAAATCCTTGATTGAACCCTGCGAAATTGATACAATAATAATACTAGTTAGTGTGATTGATACTATAATATCGGTAGCCCCTAATATGATAGACATATTACCTAGCCTACCTACCAACCTAGTTCCGATATCAATCAAAGAACCACTACGCTACCTGCTATGTCCGTAAAAAGACCAGTAGCGCTAGAACCCTTGGTCTTTGCTTTAGATTTTTGTTCGTGATTATTTACGAATAGGCAAGTAGTTGATAACCATTCCATGCGTCATCACGCCGTCGAGTTTTTGAATCTAAGCTGGTTTTCTTCACGATTTTTTCCTTCACAGTTCACACACGAGCAAGTGAGAAATGCACACAAATAAAGAAAACTCCATTAGTTCATAGACGGAGTTCGAACCTATGACATCAGGAACATGAGGGTTGGAGGCTCAACCACAAGGCCAACACTGATCATGCTATATGCCCTACCGAATAGCTTATATTAGCACCATATAACTATATAATATCATAGCTTAGCCTTAAGTAAAATATTAATATAAACATTATATCTAACCTATTATTAGTTGAAATATCTATCTAATTTTAATTCCCGCAGGTGACATGACAGGCAGCCATTCCATTTACACGATGCACCAAGGGCACGAAATTATGTTTCATGTATCAACAATGTTGCCGTTTTCTAAGGACAATAAACAACAGGTCAGTCTAATATATGCAGCACATACGGTATGCACAGGCATAATACATGTAGGAAATCAGAGTCGTAATATAAACACCTGTACACTGCCTATCGCACAACGGTTTCGTTGTTTCAAAATGTAGAGTTGTTATTATCTTAATTTAAAATCCATTAAAAGTATATCCTACGAGCGGGCGTCGGGTTCGCACGGGCAACCATGACCCGTAAAACTTGAAAAATTAAAAAAAACACTCTGAAAACCGCACTCAATCCATAAAGTAGTGACTAAACCTTTTAAGAAAATTTTAGGAAATAGTCTTCGTTCTTATCTCAATATTGAGATTTTCTTCTCCAAACAGGTGTATAACAAAGTGAAACGTCAATTCGATCAAAATAAATTTGTAATAGACTTCTAGAAGAAATAAACAAAAATAAAGTGTGCTTGATATTATAGTTCTAAAAGCCTAATGGTATAAAAAGGAAATTTTCAATCTCCTATATGAATTATTCGGTAATCAAGCAAAATCTGTATTTTGATAAATCCTAATAAAACGTCTTCTTTCCTGTTTACATTCTCCTCCGATAACACATTTATTACGGTTCTCAAATAAAGAAACCTTTTAAGATAATTCCTGTTTATGGAAATGAGTCGGCTTATTACCATCAAAGTTATTATTAACAGATTCAGAAATAATTTAAGGGAAGCGGAAGCTCAACAAAAACAGGGTCGACAAACCGTTGTTTTCGCTTTTCACCTATTTTCGATATAAAACTTCTAAAAGCTTTGTTTCTAGCTATTAATTTAATTTTAAAGTTGTATGGATAGTTGGTGGGTTTCTGTAGTAATGCTTTTAGAAAAGATTAAGCAACCTTTTTAAATCTGTGCTAAAACTAAAATAACTTGTGTGTCAATTACATAAAATGGTTTTGCAATAGGTTATTGTACAAAATTATAAATTTTAAACAATTGTACTTTTGTAACATGTAACTTTCAAGTACCTACTAGCTTTTTCTACGTTCGAATTTGTGCCAATGGCATAAACTTTTAGTCTATAGTTTTGTAGTAGATACATTTTTGTATCGGAGTCCTTGAGCAGCAACCTTTTAATATCATTTTCGTCCCATAACAGTGTAATAACATAATTAATAATAAATAAACCAGACACAGTATTAAATTCATGTCAATTCGACAGATCGTAACGTAACGGATCATTGGTCATCAGGTGAAATGGAAATCCCGCAATTAGACTAATTAATTCACGGTTCTATCAAGCATTTCAACGATTTTTTGGATGATTGATTTGGGTGAATCAATTAATAAGTAATGTAATATTGAGGGGACTTTAGATTACTTTAAAGATATTCAATAAATTAAAACCGACGGGTAATTTATATTTAAAAAAATATTAAGCCCTTAACAGAATATATATCTACTTTATATTATAGTAGTTACTTAAAATTTGTTTAATGAACCCAATTAAATTGGATCAGATATTATACATAATATAGAGCAGGGTAAGTGTTGTAGTTATCAACTGTAAGGTTGAACCTTCAGCCCTGTCTATAGTCCAATTGATTTATCCAGTGTCGACAAACAAATTTGACGTAGAATGTGAAGTTAAAACATAAAACTTTAAAATGTAACTAGCGATAATTATATATAGTTAACTACTAAGATACAACTACTCACGTAGATAGCAAACATGTTTCTAAATAATAATTCAATATTATGCATAATATTGAGTTTATTTGTTTATTTTACCAGTAAGTATACATTTTCAAAGGTTTATATTTAGATCGAAATTTGTGGAACATATTATTTCGGTTAGTTTTACAATATACGATATTACGTGGGCGTGAATATGTGAATTATATTTTGCATATTGTAATATAATACACAAACTTAGATAGGGATATCGGGTTTTAAATCTAAAAAGGAATGAATTTGAACTAGACCCGCCACAGCGGGGTACTTACAAATCGCTTTTCATTTGTCTTTACTTTTACTTCATACGTCCACGTAACATATCACGTTTTACAATCTTGAACTCGATCGCGAATGCTGAACTTCACAGAGGAATAATGGATTCCCGTGACTCCGTAAGAACACTAATAAGTTGCATTTTAAATATAATAAATAAAGAATTTCTTATAGTATTAGATATTTCAACTTTTTTATTTCTGTCACATGATCGTACGAATGGCGTACGCATTAGCCAGCCAGATTATTAAATGTTGTTACAAACGCTACGGCTGAATATATTCAGACTGCTTCTTAAACAGCGCTGTTTAGTTAAAAGACTAGGCTATTAATTGAACGGCTTATTAAGCTAGTTGGCTGCGACATATAATTTGTCACTATTAGACAATGTATACATTGTCTTGTTATAACAAGGATACGAAATATAGTCGGTTGGTCACACACGGTTATTTATAGAAGTGTCCCTGAGTTGGAATAACAAAAAAAGATGTTAATCAAACAAACTGTGAAATACATATATTCAAAAAGGTCTCCGTTGCACACACTTGTGGATTTTTAAATTTTTAGGAATGTAATGTATAACTATATTTATTATAAAGAAATCAAATTGAACGGATTTTCAAATCAACTGAATAGTAAAAGTTAGAATGTTCTTTGGCTTGGCTTGTGATTATCATGTGTGTTTTATTTCATATTATGTGTTCCCGTTGCCTATCGAACGAAGTCGCCTGGGCAATGGGTTTACACGCTACAATTTAGTTCAATGTTAATACCTGGCATAAAATTTAATAGTATTTATAAACTTTCCTGTCTACGAATTAACGTGTGATATAAAGATGCCTCTTTAGGAATCTTTTATATAACAATAAAATTAAATAGAAATACATTGGTATATTACGATGTTTCTTTGAAAGTGTGATTGCAGTGTAGTGTTGATTCAATGTAGAATTGTTCTTTTAATATTGGAAATAACAAAATATTGTTAGTTCCTTTCAAAGTTTATTTTAGTATGGAAAAGAGGAAACAAACAAAACCTCCGTTGACCTTCACAAGAGCAAATGTTTGAACTTTGAACAATGTTTGTATGTAATTGGTATTGTTCATAGTTGGAGAGGAAGCGGCATATTGGGAACGATATTGTCAACATAGTGTTCACTGACGACACGGCACACAACACTTTCAACCCCCAATGTGTGAAGAGCCACTTTACACGTATCCTTTATAAAGAGTTAAGATAGTTGTTTAGTCTTTGTTTGTTTTATCTATTATACACAATTTTGAATAGTTATTAATACTTATCTAATTATGGAGAATTTGAGCTGCTCTCTTCTGTAGAACTACAACAGTTCCACTGGACTTGTAAGATACCCAAAGATACCCACAATAAGTTAATAAAGTTGTTACATCAATTTATTATCAAGGGATCTGTTTGTTTTATTGTATCAATTCTATTTGAAATTGTAAAACCGGGCGTTACTTTACGGTAAGTAGTATCAATATCAATTACAGTTTCACGAAAATCTGTTTTAGTTTGGGTATTAAATCACAGACAAAATCGACGCTATTTCCTCAATAGCATACTTACCTTGTTATTCCCAAACGTACATAAGTAGTTACTAAACACCCATTGAAGTTAATTCAGTGTATGGAATCTTGATAATAAATATACAGGGAAAACATTCTTATATGAGACTGACTATGTAACAAAATTTATAGCTTATAACAAATTAACTTAATCAACACATTACACAAAATGAGGTTGATTTTCTTACAAGACAATCAGATATATTTGCCGTAGTATCTGAGGTGGAGGGTGAAGGGTACAGGCTGAGCGTTTACACAGATGACACGGTACCCCCGTTCGGCCCCTCACTCCCCTGCCCACCGATATTCAGCGACCCTCAGCTCTTTAGGGAATTCCTTTTGGTAATCTTGGCATATTTATATCACTATTTATTTCCGTTTCGATACCGCTTTACATATTTTTATAGAACGAAAACTTATCTAAGTAATACAGGTAGTGTAAAGTAATGTAACTATATGTTTTAAAGATTTTATATTAATTATATATTTTATAGAATTCTAGTAGTGGTTTAAAATTGTAGTTTTTTATCGTTATATAATTTTAGCGCCTTTGGAGTTAAGTCGAAAAGGGAACTCGATTTTTATCATTAACGGGTTGGAATTCACAGTAAGCTCTCCTACAAATAAATATCAATGAAACGGGCGCTGAAATGTGTTTGTTTACACAGTTGGATTACATAATGTTGTTGGGTTGTATAACTTTTAACCCTGAGCCACGTCTCCGCTTCTGCAGAATCGATATAAAATAATTGTATTTCGTTGTCAAGACAGAAGCCTTATTCTCTATGTATAAAACTAAAAAAACAGTCCCAGAATATAAAAAATAGACCCATAAATGTCAAAAAAAAGGTGCGTGTACTTATGTACGCGCGTAAGAAGTTATACTTCATTGGCTTTCTTTATTTTTTTAAAATATTAAATAATTAATAACAAATATGTAACGTTAATAATTAAATAATATTTAATATTTAGTATATTATTCAATTATTAATTAATAATAATTATTATTATTATTAATTATTTTATTATATTATTCATTCAATTTAATAACTATGTATGTTTCATAACCTTTTAACTAAGTAACAATAGGTCTTTGTGAAAAAGCATTGCTAAATTTCTTTGAAAAAATAATTAAAACTCCTTTATTTGTTTAAATGTCATTATGTTCATTCAAAATTCTTGGCATAGCTGCTAACTTCACGCATATTCTATTTCTTTTTACTTGTAGATTGTCTTATTCCAATCTCGCTCGCGCACGCTATAATCACACTGACAATTTTACTCTCATCAATTTTTCATAACGCGCCTAAAGAAGTATAACTTCAAAAATACATTCACACATAATTAGTATTATTAAATTAAATATGTGTCAATTATTAAAGTATCCTCATTATTCTGGTTTAATACAACATAATGTGCAATAAAAACTATAACATGTATGATCATTATAATATCACAAAATTTTGGTTTAGGTAAAACTAATGAATGGAGAGAAGGCTGCATTTCAAACGCCAACGTTCGCTCTAAAGAGGCAAAGAACATTGGACACATTAATAAGAGATATTTATGCAGAACATTGTTCCGACCACAAAGTGGTAAGTATTTTTTAGTTCAGAAAAAAAAATCATCGATAGTTAGTTATAGTTAGGAGATTTCGTTATAGATAACGCCGCCCATTGCACAAATCATTTAGGTATAATAATGTCTACGTCGAAGTACAAATAAAAGTTTAAGTAGTTAAAGAAACATAATAACACAATTATTAACCAAAAAGAAGAATAAACAATGGCGCTATGGCGGACCCTATGTATGTGAGACCTAAAAGATTGCTTTTACGTCTAGCATACATAGAACTATTAATGTTATCTACCCTAAAACCGAAATTATTTATGACCTCTTGAATGAAAATATGTTTTCAGCCAATGTTATCTCGGCGTGCCCTATCAGACGTGTGGTCAGGCGGGGCAGGGGCTGGCGGCGCGGGCGCAGCACGTACCGAGCGATTTCTTCACGTAGGGCAGGCACTTAAGCTGGATGCTGTGTTAAGAGGCGATGCACCTACCAGCCTTGTATCTACAGGTAAGTTTAAGGACGTACCAGTAAAAGGACTTAGTATGTAGAAATATTTTTATAGGTAATAGAAATCGTGGAGGGCAATGGCTTCGTTAATAGACCTAAAGAGAATTAAATTTGTAAGTCATTCCACGTCTCTGGTGGGTTATGAGAACCTGGTGAAAAGTCAATCCTCTCACACGGCGGGTATAGGTGATCTGAAAATTATTTATACATTTAAGTGACAGAAAACTCAAAAAACTACTAGCGCTACATACAACCTATTAGGTCTGGGCCTCAGATTTCTGTATCTGTTTCGTTATAATTTGTTATTTCTAATAGGCAAGTTAGTGATCAGCCTTTTGTACCTGACCCACGTTGTCGACTTTTTGGATCTAAGGCTTCGCGCGATGTTTTTTATCGTACGTGTGTTAAATGTACACATAGAAGGCCAAAGTCCAGCTGGGAATCGAAGTTACGACCTCAGGGATGCGAGTCGCATGCTCATATGACACCTATTGTACCTCTGAATTTGAGTAGGTAAACGCTGTAAAATCTCGTGCAATGTTGAAAATTAACAACAAACACGTTTTTAAGGTTTTGTCTAGTTTTGAATTTTTATGTATTAATTCTTCTTTGAAACACTGATATAAGTTTATCTTTTATGTAAATGTTTCAGGTTCTGGGGGTTCCCGAAGAGCACCCTGGGAGGGAAGGTTATGGCGCGCGGCTCCGCTTCCCGCGTCCCCTGTCTGCGCTGAGCAACTTGATGAAAGCCGAGTACTTCTCTCTACTACATCAAATACTTATATTTTAGAAGGTAAGAACGAATAATACTTCTAGATATCGTTTTCTCGAACTTGGCTCGCCGCGGACCATTTTTCTCCATCAGATATTCTTAAAAAAATATTAATCAACTCAGTTTCAATTCATTAAAAAGTATTGAATTTGTAATAAGGTCACTTGTTACACTCAATTCTTTTTATTTTGAACGAATATTTGACAATATAATTCCTAAGTATAATTTTTAACTAAGAAAATACATAGTAAAAATTACATATTTATGTGTCTAGAAAATGTGTCTTTTAATGGAAAGACCACTTTAACAAGTACCTACCGCAGCTAGATACTATGTTTATAAAGTATTTTTAATGTTTCAGTAAATAAATTATACCGTCAATAGAGGTATAGTCTAGACAGGTGTTAATCAATATTTTATCGCTTTTTCTACATTTTATGTGATGGCGCATTCTCATGCATCTCATAACGTTCGCAGGCACCATTTTATATTACCAACTCTGAAAGTTACGAGTTTTTGTTCATGTTCTTCGGAGAAAAAGTTGATGTTTTTATTTATTTATTTGAGTATGAAAATGCATTTTCTACATATATGTTGTAACAGATTGTAATCTATATATTCTATAATACATAAATATAAAGTAATAATATATAGTATGTCTGTAGATTTTTTAAATGACAATAAATAGTTTTTATAATGTTTTATATAGAAAGTGGCACCACGAGAGTGGTACTACGTTGGGAAGGGTGTGTCCGATCCGCAAGGATAACAGAACGCGCTGGCCTTTTCCGAGTCGGAGCCAGAGTTACCTCAGGCGGGGGTTCCACTACAGGCGGTGCAGGGGGTGCGGGATTATATGCCTTACCAATACATGAACTATGTGCTGGGGCTTGGGCCATGCGACCATTGCAAGATTGCAAACACGCAAGACTTCCTCGTACCAAGACTGCACATTTCTTTGATGTATTAGAACAAGGTATTTTTTCTAATTTGTTTCAATAAATAAATACATACTATTAAATATTATTATTGATTAAACAGTATATTACGGTTAATTAGATTTTTAAGAAATCAAATTCACTCTTAATCTTAACTAAATTAAATACTAAGTACATTAATATTTTCCTGACTTTACCAGTTGTATTCAGAAATTAATAAAAATACAAATTAACTATTACTACGTTTTTAACGTATCTTTTATTCAACCTTGTGTAATTTTGGGATCTCGAATGTTTAGGTGAAAATGGGAAAACTTTATTAGCGGTAGCAATAGGAAGAAGAATTCTACTTTTAGTTGAAGAGCCTAAGACTGAACATGAGATGGGCTTTGAATATACTCATGTCAAGGTAAGCGTTCAATGCGATGATTTCTTAGTTTATATATAACTTATATTATATAGAACAAAAAACAATTATACTAATAATATAGCCGAAGATATAATACACAATATATACAGAAAGGTGTAAACATCTAAGAAACTGAAATATATTAAATACAAACTAGTAGCAGGCCCGTCAGAACTATGGTATTTTCCATCATTTTTTACGGATCAGAGTCCTGGTCAATTCGTGCAGCGGACCGAAAAAAGATTTTATCGAGATGTGTCTAGACAAACAGGAAATGGTAGGGAGGAGTGATATCGCCTATCCGATGGTCTGACCCTATTAAGACAGTTATGGGTCTCAACATCTTATGTCCCGAGACAAGTTGTGGATAGAGTTGTGTGGAGGTAGCAATACAATTCGCCGTATCGGTTGGGGCTTTTCAACCTTCAGTAATGAAGAATACGAAGAAGAAGTACACCTAATTCGGGTGTGTTGTGTGATATACTCCACATCTCAGGGAATGTACGCAAGTGTGTGTATGTGGTTATTTGGTGCTATGGGTTTATTTTTTAAATCCTTTTAAGCAAGCACTTTATTTCAAAATGATATTTTTCATGCAATTAATTCTTTTAATACATCTAACAAATATATATACACAAAAAGTTCTACCATGAATGCATATAGGTACTATAAGTTTGTGTGTTGTCCCATGATAATGCAAGTGCGTGCGCCTGTTTAATAAATAACTATAAATTTAGAAAGCATTTTTTTAATAAATATGTATTTTTTTAGAATAAATTTAAATTGATACAAAATAGTGATGTTGTGGAGTGCCTAATTTCCCGGTATATGTGCAAAATTAACAAAAGCGTGTAAATTCTATTATATGTCGATTTCCTTAACAGGATATTCAACTGAGTGAAACTCCAGTATTATTAAAGTTAATGGACGGGGAACTTCCCGTCACAGTTGTGGGTTATAAACATCATTGGGAGGTGCTGGAGACTAGTACAGGCCAGGTATTTTCTTTAAAACTAATCTGTACATCTATAGATGCTACCCTCACCAGTTAAAATCATTGCTCATTTAAGTTTTTTTTGTTCACTATTTTATGATTTTTTTCACGAATGTTTGCTGATAACTTACCTGACACAAAGCTAGCGTACTTTAGTTTATACAGATAATGAATATTTGATTGTATTAAGCTTTTCTTAACAAAATAAATAAAACATTTCTTTTTGCAAACGTAATGTTAACACGTACAACTTTTATCAGAGTTTCCAAGACGAAACAATAATTATTCACGTCGAATTCAGGAGTTCCGTGTTGCAAACGGCGAGTGTTTCTTATCAACCTGCGTTGCTAATATATTACATACTTAAATTATAATTTAATGTATTCTAAAAGGGATCCAGACGTGCACTTTGTTTCAGACTTTTAAGAACATCAATTTTTTTAAATAAAAAGTCGTATTAATAAACATGTAAACATGTAAACTTAATTGCAGTCCATGGGTGCCAGCCGGGGATCGAACCTACGACCTTAGGGTGTCGCACACTTTAGTATACAAAAATTATATTAATATCTACTAATGTTATAGACAGTGAAACGAGTTGATGGTAGCGAAGAGAGCGGCCTCCGTCGCGGCGCTCTCGTCAACGCCTTAAGAATTGGTGACGATAGAGATGTACAACTATTACTATGTTATAATCGTAAGTAGATTATTTCAGATCACACTTTTTAGTAAAAAAAATACTAGTCAAGTCAGTGTACTGTACAAAATTGTCTGTATTTAGATAGGTTTCCTTGTAGTCTGTGACAGAACGAAGGTATCATCTGTAAATTAGTGGATTATTTATTTATAGCCGCACCAACATGGCATGGCATGGCATAAAAAAAGAAAAAAGGTTACACAAACTGAAACCGACGTGTGATTTCCATATAAAAATCAAAAACAACCGACGTGCGTAAGCCATGGAGGTGTTTAAGGTATATTTACGTCTACAGCACTCCTCAACTTTATATGTGGTCTACAAACATTGAGCGTGCCAAACGCGTGCCGTAGAAAATGATATTTTTCTATATTTTATAGTAGTCCACTGACTGTCACGATCCATAGCTAGGCAGAATTTGCGAAAAAACACGCGC
The DNA here is from genome assembly GCA_963693345.1 of Pieris melete. Lineage (NCBI taxonomy): Eukaryota > Metazoa > Arthropoda > Insecta > Lepidoptera > Pieridae > Pieris > Pieris melete. The sequence goes on along the minus strand of CAVNZK010000002.1, from coordinate 1,606,624 downwards.
TATGACAAGGCTGGATTACGTATATACTAGGTACTTACTATTATATGTAACCTATGGCTACCATTTATATGGAAACTATAACTACATATCTCTCTATGTTTAATATACTTTCGTAAGACCGTTTTTCACCGACTAACTGCTGACATCCTCTTTTGATTTATCGGGTATAGCCCACCACAAATAAAGTGGCTTTCTATTGGCAAAATAATTTTCAAAATCGATTCAGTTAATCATGAGATTACTCCTTACAAGTAGGTACCTCTTTATAATATTAGTAAAGATAACCTTGCTAACAAATACAATGTTAAGTTTTCTTACTAAGGCCTACCATATCTATCTATATATATATATATATATAATGAAAATGGTCTTCGTTTGAGGCTCAATCACGCCTAAACCACTGATCGTATCGACATGAAACTACCACCATTCGAAGCAAAATTTTTCCTACATGGTTTATTTATCAAATTCCAACGTTCCTTCATTTTTTTATTGCTGTTTTACTTTTATGAAAATTTATCCATACGGACTTCACCGCGGAAACATTCGGGGAGGCTTCCTAGAACCTCTAAACGTCAACATCTGTTAAAAACTCGATTTTCGAAATATTTCAATTTTCTTAGCGGGAAGTTAAAAAGAAGAATAATAAAAATATGAAAAAAAATAAAATAATGAAACATAAAATTTATTTTAATTCGTCCAGCAAAGCGGGCGCGAAACGGCTAGTATCCTATAAGTAATTTGTAACAGTAATTTTGAAGAAGTGAAAGAGTACTTAAAATTACTTTATTTGTTCAGACACGTGTCACTTCGAGCGTTTGACGACAAAAGGCTTGGAGAGCGACAGCGAATACGACTTCCATTGGACCACTGTTCCCACAGCTGTTGGTACGTTTCCTTTATTTATTACCTTTCAAATTATTAAACATTAAAGTAAAATACATTAAGAAAATATTTATGTGATAAACAACTTTGCATTTCATTCGAATACTTGTTAATACATTATATGATTGCGTTATTACTTTGTCAATTGTTGCAAAAAATATGCATATTAATTTTACATTTATATTACGAAATAAAAATACATTCATTAGGTATAAATTCAGTAGGTATTTCACAACCTAAGTAAGCCTACGCCTGGGCAATTTTTTTTAATGTCTGTAATGTGCTCAATTCACCCATATAGCATTGAGACAGTTGAAAAACGTTGACTATCTTTGCAATCTACACTTGCGCATTGTAAACGTACGAGGCTCGTTTAGACAATTTTCAGTTAGAAAAATCTCCGACGTGATTTCATTGACCTTGTTAATTTGCGTAAAGAACTTAACTTTAAAAAAATTATTTTACATTGATTCAATCCAAGAGGTAATCTTCTTCTTCGCAAACTTCATTACTGAAGATCGTGCTTGTCTCAGTGTATTAGGGATGTTGAGACCCATAATTGTCTTTATCTGATCAAACAACGGGTAGGCGATCGACCCCGAGGAAAAGTCTCTTGCCATCACTCCTCCCGAGAGGCACTAGAGGTACTAAAAGTCGTACCTATCGCGCACTGTCTCGTTCATACAACTATATTACTAACATCAATGACAATATTGAGATATTTCCTACTTATCGTAATCTTGTATTAGGTATGTACTCTTAATAAGGTTTAAATTTTATTTAGGTTTACTTTTAATTGTGTTATTTAAGTTCCTTGCTTTTATGAGTTTTCCATTTATACACTAATTCATATGAAATAATTTATTTACAATTAAGTATATATACAATTTACAATTTTCTTAACCTACAAAGTAATAATAAAAATTTTAAAAGAGAAAATCAAAACCAAATACAAATTTATACACTTAAATTTTTAAATGTTGTAATTTCTATGTTATCTTAAAAATAGTGTGTATGAAATTTGTAATGTCATATTTACAGTTATTTTTAAGCATTTATACTATTCAGGACTTATAATCAAATAAATTTAGGTCTCACGTCACTGATCACTAAAACTTAACACAAAACGTAAACTTGAAATCTAAAGTGTTACCAAATACCGTTAAGTAATTCGAATAAACAATATAATATTATAAAGAAGTCGATGTAAAGTATTATAGGTTTATGTCTATTTCCTCCATTAATTTTATTCGACAAATGCGCTTTATAGGAAATGGCAAATTCCGATGCCCTGAGAAAGAATTCGCCTGCGACTCAAACTCTACAAGATCTATAAAATTATTTCAGTTTGTGCGTTTCCCTACATAATGGCGTTCGCAGAAGACTTGTTAGAGATTCGGTTGGTTGCGAACGGATCTTTGGTCCACGCAGCTTGCATCCCAGGCCTTAAAATTCTATGTGGAAAAAAGGTAAAAAAATATCATCGTATTTTTTAAGTGGTTGTATGAACAGACAACATTCTTATTACACGCAGTTAATTTCAGAGTATTTTCTTATTACCCTTATAGTAGTATTAGTCTTAACATCGACGTTTATATTTTTCTTCCATATTTTTATCCAAAAATAATGCATTACACTTACGTGATAATTAAACTTTATTAAAAATTACGGTGACATACATAAAAATTAATTTTAATATACAGGACATATTCTACGTGGCATGTGCCCCTGAATACGTCCCCTTGGGCCGAGATATAGACCCATGTCTCGGCAGACATGAGAACTACGAGCTGGTGAGGCAGATGAGCAAATGTGGACCTTACTCGATAGACGACGACGATGATTACAAGTACGTATAATTTTTCTATTAAAAATATAGGGTAATTTTTTTACATTGGCTAAATAAAATATTAAGTTTTAAAGTTCTATGTTTTAGCTCCAACTTAATATATATATTTCTTGTGTGCGTGTGTATGTGACTGAACTCCTCCTAAACGACTGGACCAATTTTGATGAAATTTTTTGTGTGTCTTCAAGGGGATCTGGGAATGGTTTAGATTCACAAATCAGCCCGACAGATGGCGCTGCAGTCGGTACTTTCATACTTTGTTTAATATCTTAATCGGTTGAAATATCATGCAGGACAACGTCTGTGGGGTCCACTAGTATTAATATATAATTTCAAACGAATAATTCGAATAATTAAGTTTCAACAGCTTTTTTCGTTTTTAGCGTTTTCATACAAAAATTGCGGTTTAGCATAGAGGTAATTAATAAGGCACGTGCATGAACATACTACCTACAGTTAGGTACAACATATAGCAAGGCATATCATTGTACTGATATAATATGCATTACCAAAAAACTATCTTACGCAAAACATTTAAAATACAAACAATATAAAAACGTACAATATAAAACATAGGTATGTCTGAATTTATTTTGGTTTTAATTAATGATTATTTTGGGGGTTTATTTGTAACATATTAAAAGTACAAGTAGGTACTAAAATATAACATATCATTTCAAAAAAATTACGTAACATGAGTTTAATTAAATTTATTAGTTAATCTTAAAGAACCTGATTGCAATTAAACCTTTTAATACAAATGTTTAGAAACGATCAAGCGAACAGGACACCGGAAAACAATTCAGCATCAAGCAGAAGCAGCTCCATATCTTCAGAACAGGAGAACATTCGTCCGCCACTCCACAGAATGACTCCCATATCTCCGCCCACATCACCTCAAGGTACATATTAAATACTTGGCAATTTAATATATTCATTAATCGTTCCGTATGTCAAATCTTCAACTTTAATTTAGCGTTAAATCTTGTCTCAAATTTCATATCTGAATTTTATGTCAACACCCATTATGTTGTCTTAATTTAATTGAAATCAAACCACATTTGCTTAATCTGTGGTTATCCATACGGTTTATTAGAATACCTTGATTATTATTTCAGTAATTGCTTTGTAAGACACTTTTCAAGATTCGTCTTATTTGAGACTTATCGTATTACTGTATCACATATATTTTATGCTTACAATATAATATTCGTGTTAAATTATAGCCCAATGTTTCCTCTTTGGTTTAACTATTATTATTTAGGCAAGTTAAGCAAATAAACAGTTCAAATCTAACATAATATACAACTACCTTGCTTTAAATAGTCAACTTACAAGTGTATTCAAGTTGTTATGTAAGGAATGTAAACCTCTAATAAATTTAAGGTTTAGTTATTTGACATAAGTAATTTAGTTATTCTTAAGAGTTGTTTATTTGTTCCGTAATAATAACATTTGCTATTACAGAGAACAGCGGTCGTTGTGTGCGAATTTACAAGATTCCGCAGAGCAACCTGAGCGCTGCCACTTACCAGCGACAGTCAGTGTCGGCCGACCACGTCGTCACTGCATACTTCTCTGACAGGTGAATATATTTTTTATTTTTAATTTAACAGTTTATTGACAATTCACAGCTTTATTAAAGATATTTTCAATTTTTTAAATTAAAAATGTACCCATAACTGATTACACCATATATTATGAAGAATAACTACTGAAATGTTATCTACTATATAAAAATAAGTCGGGTTTTCCTTCCTGACGCTATAACTCCAGAACGCACGAACCGATTTCCACGGTTTTCCACCAAAAAAAATTTCAACAGAAAAGCGGGATCACGAAACGAAATGTTACATAAAACGAAGCCATCTGGTGGCGAAACGGAGTTCGCCGAGTTTGCTAGTTATATATATTAAAGTTAACCACATCATATATATAATACATTTTCTACATATAAGACACAAGCTATCTATTCTAAAATATAATATGACAATTTCGGTGAACATAAAATTTACATAAAATAATAAAAATACCAAAATAGAAAAGAAAAAAGATAACGTAACTACTAATTTTAGTTTTGACTTATATATAAATTCTTATAATGCGGATTAGGTTTCAGATCGCTTTTTTTTAATTATCTATTCACTACCGAATATATTAAGCTCTGAATAATTAGCGACCATTATATTGTATTCAGGAAGATTCGAATGAGAGGTGCCTGTTTTTACAGGTATTTAGAAGATTCAGTTGATTTTGAACTTTGAGAATGAATTTGGAATGAAAATTAATTATAAATACGATAATTTTCAAATTCTTATATACTTTAGTACCGACCTTATTTCTATAGAAGAATTTCATACAATATTGAATTTTCAGGCCAAATAGCATAAGACAGAAATTGGCAGAGCTGCGATGGGACAGCAAATCACGTGGCGGTGGAGAAGATGACAACGTTCATAATTCGCAGTAAATAATCGTATTATTGTAAATGTAGTGTTAGCCTGTGGTTTCAGATTATCTTAAAGTGGTAATAAGGAGAAATCATATAATATTTGAGGATTATACCCGCACAACTGACACTGGGTTCCATATCCTAGATACGAGGCGTAATTGGTACAAATTTAAAATGTTTGCATAGAACATATTTTGACACTTGTTTAAAATATCTACGACTCACGCGTCGTATTTTGCAATTAATCCGGTAAACGGAAGTTAAAGTGAAAGTGTTTATTATTTTAAACCGGGGGGTAAAGATTGATTGAAACAGTTTACGCGACTACGACAGAGAAATAGACACAGAAATGTGTCCGCCCCATAGCGTATTGCCCCATAATATTTCATTGTAATAGAATTCACGTTGTCTTTCTTTCATTCGAGTACCACACATTCAGAAGAAAATACACTATAAAAAGGCTTATACAACACTAGCGAGCCCAGTGCTTGCTGTTACATATTAAGTAAAACGCACGATTAAATGTCAAAATATATACTTGTAATATTCTTTCAAATAAACGTGTTTCTCTTATAAGTATATTATCTGTGTTTTTTGTAATGTATTACTGGTATTACTATTTACCGTACTGAATTATATCTGTAAATAGGAACCTTGACTGTTGTCTAAATTTAACATACTTATTTGATAAGTCATAAAATTCGCTCGATAAATAAGTAGCTGTAAATTGTCCGTGTCATTCATATACTATATGGGTGTATATTTCGAATACTACTGGCAATTGTAACGAATCGTAAATTTAAAAAAACGCAAGTCTTTCAATAGAAAAAATTACGAACGGTTCTCTGGAATATTCTCTAATTACAACCGATATATGAACGCATAAAGCTAAAAAAAAGTTGATTTCCCCTCTATTATGCATTTTAAATATAAGCTTAATAACAATAGTGTAAATGTCGTTTATAATATAATATTTGACTGCATTTATAAGTTTGTATATACGGTTAGCAATAGACTAAATCAGAATTTCCTGATACCCTGTATCACTCTTTATATGTACTAGCGTAAGGTTGTATCTTCTGACATGCAAGACATAAAGTGATGTATATAATCTTCTCTAAGAATAGGATTCAAAATAAACTATTAAGTTCCATCCACGTTACGTTCTAAAAATTAATATTAACATTGCGATGCAAGAGAATTGAAGTTATATTTAGAAAATATAGTTATTTGTAAATAAATAGATTAATATTTATTGCATACTATATATAGCCTAAATAATTTAATGTTATTAATTCCTAAGTCTTATTCTTGCTATAAACTTAAAAAGTTATAGCATAAGTGTTTGGTCCCACTGTCACATAAGAGCGATAAGGACAGAACATTCAATGAATCTCCATAGATGCTAGAGTGACTCTAGTCTAAGTGTTTTCTAGAACTAAAATTAGGCTTAAAAGTTCGTCGATGTCTATTTACCCAAAAGAAGAACCAAAAAGTATTTATTAGGGAATATTTTAAGTAGAAATGTTTAACGTTTAAGAATTAATTTTAATTAAGAATCGTTGTTTTAGGAATTTAAAAATTTGAAAGTTTTAACGATACATTTTTATTAAATACTAACCTGATGTATATACTTCGTTTAATAATGGAACAGAATCTAAATACCTCCATTCAAATTTAAAAATATTATTTACATAATATATTTTTTACCATCAAAGTTATCCTACTATGGCATGAGTAGGCCTAGTATTATGTATACTCAAAATTCACATAGAAAAATGTGATAAATAATTTGTGTGTTGTTATAGTAGACAAAATAAAATTATGGTAGATTTTTCTACTCACACTTATTGCCTACACAGAAATTATTAGAAAAGCGTGATAGTAGTTGATGTCTGCGTAAAATAAGGAAAGCCTTGAGCTAGGCTATACTCTATGAAAATTATTCTCAATTTTTCACAATTTTGATCGCCAATTACCACCATTATTTGTTTAGTCATATTTTAAACTAGCCTAAAAAATATACAAAGTAATGTACCGATAAAATGATGATCATCTGAAAATTTAAAACTATAGTATTTCCATTCAGTACCAACCTTTACATTTAACAATCACGAAGATAAACAAAATGAAATATAATATTCATAAAAAATATATAGAGCAGTGTTGGCCTAGAGGCTTCAGCGTGCGTCTCTCATAACTATGGTCGTAGGTTCGATCCCCGGCTGTGCACCAATGGACTATCTTTGTAAGTGGGCATTTAATATTTGCTCGAACGGTAAAGGAAAACATCGTGAGGAAACCGACATGTCTTAGACACAAAAAATTGACGGCGTGTGTAAGGCACTGGAGGCTGATCACCTTCTTGCCTATTAGATTTAAAAAAAATATCATGAAACAGATTCAGAAATCTGAGGCCAAGACCTAAAGAAGTTGTAGCGCCACTGATTTATTTATTACTAGCTGGCCTGGCGAACATCGTACCGCCTAACAGTCGATTCTTTATTTGTTTAAAATACTTATTCTGCTATTCGGGACACCGGTCTAGCTAGTAAGATAAAAAAAAGAAAATTGATAAGACAACAAATACATTGTCAAAAAATAAAAATTTACCTTCCCGGAACCCCTCCACTAACACTTGAACTTTATGCTATGGTATTAGAGTTCAAATTGACTTTAAAGTATTATTACGAATATTTTGTATGGGAATATAGAAGTGTTGAAGTGTTGTTTTTAGACTTTTTCACTCAATTTTTTTTATTTTTTCTCCGTAAGAACCATCCTCGTACTTCAAGGTATATTATTTAAAAAAATCAGACAAATCGGTCAAGCCGTTTTCGTGTTATGTCGTGACAACGGAAAACGGGTTTCATTTTTATATATATATAGAAGTTACTAGCTAGCTGCTACACGACACAATTAGTAGAGATTCCTAATAAATGTGGCAGGTATACAGTAAATTAATTTGTTATTCAGGCAATAAGTGTGAACAGATTTGGATTAATGTTTCTAAACTAATTTAGGAAAATGTATAATGTTAAACAAATGTTACCAAATTTATGTAGACGATATTATTAGATAATAAGATAAAGGCTCGTTACCCCCTATAATTATTTGTTTCGATATGTCGGTAAGTATTTGTTGTATCTTCAAAAGATAAATTACCTAATTTAAATTTTGCATTTATTGAAAAACGTTATTTGTCTTGAGTATTAAAATAACAACTTGTATATTTTATTGAAATAAAAGAAATACATTTTTAATTTGTTTTCGGGAAACGGGTCATGAAATTGTTATTTTCAATAAAATAATTGTATGTTCTAAAACAGATATTTTATTACATAAAAATATCTAAATACAAATTAATCTTATAAAATTCATACAATTAAAGTAACTTTTGTTGCTGTTTCAAAACAGTCACATCTAAAAACTTGGGTAGTTCTTGTTGAAGTCTTCCTTGATTACCTTAAAAATACAACCAGTCATAAAAATATGTATGAGTGAGATATCTAATAGTAAAAGATCCCGATATACAACAACCTTCACCGAGATGCTTATTTAATGAAACTTATTTTATATTTAATTTAATATATCAATAAATATAATCCATATGGGTTGCCTAGCAAATTTCAGTCCAGAGTATGTTTTATTAATATTTAAAAAAAAATTTTTTTAATTATTTGCATGTAGTAAATTTTTTGAACTTTTTTCAATCAATATTTTTAATCAGGGTAATATTATATATGAATCACTATAACCTTCTTTTATACTAAAGATGTATATATACTTTAGTGTCACATAAAAAATTTACACATAAATAATTAATTGATTAAAAACAACATAACATTTGCATATTCTATGGGCTTCATACTTTCGATTGGTATAGAATTTATCTAATAATCATACCGGTGAAATGTTATTTTTTTTTTTTTTTAATTAATAAAACATACTCTGGACAGAAATTTGCTAAGCAACCGATATGGATTATATTTATTGATATATTAAATTAAATATAAAATAAGTTTCATTAAATAAGCATCTCGGTGAAGGTCGTTAATAGCGGGATCTTAGACCATAAGATCATATGAGGATAAATAGTAGTTAAATTTTGTTGGTATCCAAAAGTTCCCTTTTCTTTAATTATTGAATTAAAAACCTTTGACACATATAACCACGAAACATAGAATTAGAAAAAAATTAAGATGAAATTACCATTGCCGCTATTGCTGGTATATGCTGGACATATCAATATACTACTAGTTTTATCAGATTTGTTTAAATACATTTATGTTGTATTTATAAGTAACAACAGAAAAATATAATTATAATAATGATAAAAGCCCTTTATTCACCGACCATTTTAACTTACATGCTATTCTTATTTAACAGTAGCATTCTTAAATCTAATTTACATAGCGAAATAATAATTATTTATTAGCAACCACTTTGGTCAGGTTGTCTGTCGACAAAGGCCTCCCGCAAACATAGGCCTCCCCCAAACAGACAGAAAAATATATCATACCTTGAATAATTCTATGTTTCTCCATATAACTTTTGGTAGCAAAAGACAAATCATTTGCAGGTTTTGTCGTAACTTGAAGTCCATTGTTTAAGTACTTGGCTGCAAGTTGGTTCATTTTTAAACTTGTGTCAGTTGAAGGAGCCCTAGGTTGTATTGGATTTTCTCCAAATGTCACTCTAAAACATAATCAAATATATAAAATATAAACACAAGAAATAAATTGGGTAATGAATATATAGAATTTGATTTTTTTGAAGTCTGGAAGTTTTACATTTTTTAATCCACAATATTATGACAAGTATTGAATTACATACTTTAAATAAAAACACACATTTGATGGGAAGTTCTTTAATACTCACAACCACTTGCTATAAAAAAAGCTTTTGTCTCAAACCACGTTGTAAATGAATATAAAAATCTTCCGGGAGGGGTAATTAATGTACCCCAAACTCATTTAAAGACAGACTCAATAATTTAACAACTTATTAACTACATGAACTAATCATCTTAATACACTGCCTAGTGTTAGTTAGCGTTTACCTAAACAATGACAGTAGAAACCCCCAATAGAAAAATGTCAGAGTATTCTTTCCCTAGCCTATTTGCAGGCATTATCTTAGGGTGGTTATTTTAGATACAACTTCCTATAAGTGTGGCGGATTTGCAAAGCCAACTACTTTAATGGGTTTTCTGTACTCAAAAAATTTAAGACGGAATCAAGGTCTATTTGCACCTTGAATCTTATTTTACAATGTGTATTCTAAATACCTTTTAGTTACACTAACATTAGTCTTGTCAATTTGCATTAAACGTCTTGTATTTCTGTATAAGGCACTTGCTGATGACGGCATATCTGAATCTTGAAGTAAGCCATTTACTCGTGTCTGTAATCAGTTTAAATAAAAAACATTTAACATATATTTATATTACAAGCATTTCATTTAGAAGCACTGTTTGCCCAGAGGCTTCAGGTTGCAACTCCCATCCCAGAGGTTGTAAGTTCAATCCCCAGCTATGGATAAATGGACTTTCTCTCTCACATCTAACACCTGCTTTTATAGTAAAGGAAGACATTGTGAGGAAAGCAGCTTGGCTCCATTTCAAATATCCATGACATGTTTCAGACAGATAGACCTACTCGTCTATGAAATAAAGATGATCAAAAATCTGTTATGTATTCATTTTGAGACTAAGAGCAACATAGGGTTGTAGCTATTATTACTGAATTATTACACATTGTGTAGTTACTCAAGTACTGACCCTTTTAAAAATAAAATGAATATATTATATTCTTACACTTACCATGACTTTATTGTAATAGGTCCATCCAACATTAGCCGGATCATCGCTGTCTGTGTCAGTACTACAAAACAAATTTTTATAGAACTATGTTTGCACTTTAGTACACAGTAACATTTTAGGTATGCATAATATCTGGTAATATTCTTTTTTTTAAGTTGGAAGGGATGTACTTGCTTGTGTCAATGACTTATTAATAAAACATGCAGTAATTCAATAGCTTTATCATATTGTTAAGTAGAAGTTATCTGATTAAATAACACAATTTTTTATATACTTACTCACTGTAATCCTTAACATCCAAATATAGACTAGGTTCTGGAGACATTTGTGGTGTTGTCTCATTGTTAACTTGCAAATTATACAAACTCAACTCATTAAAAGTTTTTTCTTCAAACCCAGTATTTTTAGTAATATTATCATTTACAAACAGAGAATCATGCATAGATGTATCTGTATCATTTTTTTTCTGTATACCATCCAAAAAATTTATATTTACAGGCTGACCTTTAGACACCACTTCTTTTATGCTTATTTGAGATCTGTTACACTGAATTTGTGCTTCATTTTGCTTAATAATCTCTTTGTTTATAATTGTAGATGTTCTTACCATTTCAAAGCTTGTCATTACTCCAATAGAAATTTTATGATGCTCTTCATTTGATCCTGCACAGGTTTGGTCAATAAGACACTTTTTAGAGTTAACATTATCATTTTTGTTAGAAGATACTATAAACCGATCTACTTTTTCTTGCAGTAGCTGTAGCTGTTCATTTTGCAGTTTAATTATCTGAAACAAATCTGAGACGGTAGGTTCCCTTTTTTCTTTATTAGAGCTTTGTACATTAACACTTAATTCATCAGATTTTTTGCTTTTTTCATATTTCTCTATTTCCCAACTTTTTTTATTAACAGCATTTAATGGTGATTGAGTACTTTCTGAATGGCAAACACAACTACTTGAAGGAGGAAAGTGTTGTGCATAGTTTGCTTTAAGACAAGGTCTCGGAGACCGGAAGCAATGCTGTTCCATGTAATATTGATTATTATGACAATGATGACAATTGCAAGATCTCTCGTATGGATTAAGATGAGTGTGTTTATTTATGTTTTCATTTTGATTTAGAGTACCCAATTTAATTAGTTCTTTTTTTATTTCAAAAGGATTGTTTTCTTTTTCAAGTGTTATTATATTCATTTGGTCAGGTAATGGTTGCTGTGCATTAAGATTTGTAATATTTTCCCTTTTAAGAAAAAAGTTGTCATTTTTATTAAGTGTATTTGGTAACTTAGGGTGAGAATCCACGGGTTTCAAGATATTTTCTGGCACATAATTAATTTTGTAAACATCATTGTTTTTATCTTGGAATATTTTCTGAGGAACACTTCGAGGTTCTTGAACAGCTGAATCCAACATGCTAAGATCTAATTCACTTGATGGAAGTCCATGGCCAGAAAATGTTGCAAAATTACATGTATGCGTTTTATTAACAGTGGGATATGGTAAACAATTTGAAAATTCAAATTTTTGGATTGAATCATTTGTGTATGATACCAAACGGGGGCTTCCAAAGCCATTATACCTTGGTGATGATAATAAAGGTTCGGTTTGTTTTTCTATGAAAGGACGTGGAGAGTGGCATTCTGTGTCATAGTTCATAATGTTTGTATCTCTCACTTTTAATGGGGACGCAAATCGTACCCTCTTCATGTAGAACTAATTATTTAAATAGTATAATAAAATCCACTCGTATGTATTCGACGCACTCCTTTAAATGTTAACAGGAGTTATAAAAATTTCATTGAAATTGTAAAATAATCAAATAGTTCGTTTCCTCCTTTGTTTTGAACAAAATTCAAATCTAAACGTTACAAAATAATTCAAATAATAAAATGACAATTTACATTAAGGTAATAGTCTGTAATCGCCGTCAGTGTCAAATAATTCATTTATATCCACACTCCACAGACATCTGTTTACTAGTTAAGGCTAGACAAGTAACGTGATATAGTCTAAGTAGTAATTTTGATATTTAAAATTAAGAGTTGACCTAAAGGTTGTAAATGCCAGGTCATAAAATCCCAAAAAAAAAAAAAGATATTTAAAAATATTACTTTGAATGAAATTGAGTTTGACTTTGGAGCATAGAGAAATAATATATACTGGTTTGGAGGTTGCCTATTAATTTATTATTATTAAACCTGATAAAACATATCTTGCTGAATTAATTGTGAATGAACTTGGTGAAAAAATGAACAAAACTATGCTCAAAGTATTTTCACCACTCACCCTTTTTTCTAGAGCAAAAGGTTACAAACATCCAGGTGGAATTCGTTGTCCTGGTGGTATTCTCTATTATCCAAGGTAAACAATTTTTTTCGTTTTGGTTTTACAGATGTTTCTTGTGACGTATATAGCTTGATGTAATGTTATTTTGCCGTCAGCTTTGGATATTTACAATAACAAGCAAATTGGTACAACGAAATACATAAATCCAACCACATTTGAAATTTTTTGTATTTATCTTTCAGGGATCCAAATTTTAAAGAAACCGAATGCAATCCAGCTAAGCTCTTTAGAATAGAACAGATTAAAACTACTAAACATCGGCCCTACTGGGAAAAAAATATATTGGAGGAGCTTAAAATTAGAGCTTTGGTAAATTACTGAAATGATATCTATGCTAAAAATATAATTTAACATTTATTGTACCACAATATTTCATAAAAAACTTGTACTAATAACTATAAGAAATAAGTTTTTCTAAGTAAAAGGATCAATACCGATAAATAAATATAACCATCTATTTTTGGAAATGTTCTTATTACAAATAGATACATTTTAATGTCTGTCCAATAAATTTAAATATCTAAAGTACATAAACATAAATATATTTTTGATTAATATTGTCTAGTTTAGATTTTTGATCATTTAACTAGGAAGAGTTTTGTATAGACTTGTAATTCAAAAGAGGAAGTGCTAAAATTAATGGCTTATAGAAATCAAGAAATTTAAGTGAAAGATTTCCTTCATGAGTAATAACTTTAACAAGCTACAATTATTAAGCAGTACTTATTGATTGGTTTTTATTTCAGCATCAATTTGCTATTGTTAAAAATATCCCTGAGATAAATGCAAAGTTATGGAAAATTAAACACTTAATAAAAGTTACTCCAATAACATTTCCCTATGGAGAACCAACAGTGGATGATATAAAACACACAGTTTTAAAAGAAAATGGTCAATGTATTGTAACCAAAACATTAAAGCCAAAAGATGATGAAATTGCAGCTTTAGAAGAATTTGATAAGGATCCAAAGAAAATGAACTCAGTTACCATAAAAAGAGATTCTAGACTAAAATGGAACAATGCATTTTCTGGTGGCTTTTAAAGTATATATATTAGAAAAATATAATAGTAAATAATAAAAATACTTAGTCTTAAAACAATTTATTTATAATTTGTTCCAAATATGCAACATTGGCAATTATCTATAACTATTCACTATTTCCATATTTTTTTTTATCTACTAAGCTATTGTAGTGTTCAGGTGTTTTGAAATAATTATCCAAAATGATCCCATGCTTTTTACCAAGACTATATCTAGCATCTCCCCAAGATACAACTAAAGTAGGTTTTAACTTCTTAAATTCATTTAAATGAAACTGGTGTTTATAAATAGAATTATACCAATGCCCTCTAAATACAGCCAAATAATTGTCCCCATCTTGATACATGCGCAAAACATATTTGGATATTAATACTTTGACTGCTATATGAAATACAAAGAATGACACAAGATAAACAAGGCATTCAGTAGCATTATTTGCAAGCACTACATCATCGCCCACAACTACTGGATCATTTATTGTATTTATATCAAACAAAAATGCTGAATAATAGATGGTTGCTGCTGCTATTGAGCTTGAAGAAAATGTTAGAAAGGTTGAAGCCCAGTTTATTGATTTGTCCAAAGGAGCCTTGTAAATAAGATTCCAATTACGTGACAATCCATCCTTATCTCTCCAGCGATCTTGTGTCTCTAAAAACCTCAGGGGATGCTGTGCACTGTAGCAAGCATAAGAGATTTTGAGCTTTGTTTGATTTCTGGATATCCCTAGTAGTCTTATGCAATTCATTGTTTACTGATCTATTAAAACTGGAATTAAAATTTAAAGAAAGGTTTGATTCACCAAGGTTTACGTCTTCGAAGACCTACCTACCATTTTAATTTAGTACTTTTTTTGTTAACTTATCGTTTGGGCACCAATATTTTTAAAATAGGTTATTTGCACAGATGTTATTTATCAGCATTCAGCACCTGATAATTGACAGCTGTAGCCGTTTTTTTTTAATGGCTCTAGTGTTGCAAACTTTCGACCACGAAACTGCGCCGACGAAGTGTAAAACAATAAAAAATGTCTCTTTATTAAAACCTTGTGTCACGTAATGTTTTTGTAGATTTTTTTAGTGCTTGGATTAAATTACTTTCACGTTAAAATATTTGACCCTGTTTCTGCTTGGGCTTTCTAATTAAAGTTTTGATACTAGTTATTAGCAATTTGAATGCATAAACGCTGTGTTTTTTTTTTAAAAGTAGTGCATTACATTGGAAGCCAATTAAATGTAAGCGCTGACATACGTCACATGTATTTTTATTTTGCACCGTTAGAAAACTGTGTACCTACTCGATATTTAGAAGGACCCTGCGTCCGCCGATTTTGATTTTTGAAACTCTTCTTAAGAAACCGATTTACACAGACAACTGTGTATACTGTGTTGGCCCTGATGACATCCCTCCCATTTTTATTAAAAAAATTTGGTTGAACCTCTGCTCATATAATCACTTAGCACTATCACAACGTGGGTTTATGTATACTTGGGTACGTGGGTATACTTAAACATAGTTCAAAGGTGATGATGATAACTATACTGAATATGTTGTCAATAATCTCCAAAAACTGCATGACGTAGTACTTGAACGCTCCCTAAGTAAATAAGCTACGGCATATTGGCACTTTTTCATAAATAAATCGAATGATACTCAAGCAATTGCTAATTTTTAAGGCGTATTAGGCTTTAGTTTCACTATTCAAAACGTTACAATCTCATCTAGAGCCAATACCATTTAATATATTTGTAAATGATATGACCTGTTTCAAGCATTCTACTGAGTATACTCAAACTCAAAATAACTTTATTCATATAGGTATAAACAAGTACACTAATGAACGACAAAAAAAAAGCTAAATTAATTGTAAATTAACATGTACTACCAGTTGGCAAGAAAATTTCCGCCACTCTGTAATTGTTAAGTTTTGAGTCATACAAATTGTTTGAACTGGAGAAAATCAATCCCAAGGGTTAGGATCATTTAAATATTCGTCAAATTTATAAAAAGCTTAATTGATTAATTTACGTTTAACGATTACTTTGAATTTATTGAGTGATAATTCTCTAATTTCGCTTGGGATTTTGTTGTAAAAATGAATACAATATGTATACAGACGATCTCAAGTTTTATTTTGTAATTAGTAACTAAGAGACATGAGCAGAGCAAAGGATTGCTTGTTGATCCTGTCAGATTTCAATTATAACTTCATGGTGTATTTCCAATGGTATAGAGGTGAATGACCGCATTATGCAACCATGCGAGGGTTTACAAAAAATATTATTCTGGCATCTACTATTCTCGAGTGGCATGTCGAAAGAAGAGTTGCCAACATACGAAACTAGGTTAGAGCACTTTTGACTTTTTGTTGTCATCAAGAAAATTAATTGAATTTAAATTAAGCGTTCGAAGTATAAAAATCAGGTTGGCTGTCCCAACCTTTGAACTAAATTTAATTTTCGTATACCATCTAGCTATCCCATCACACCATTTCTCCCTCCTTTTAGAAGAACGCAGTTTGGCCGAAACTCAGCGATATCTAGAGAAAAAGAATGCTCACTCTAGCATAATAGCACACTATATTTTATAGTTTATTAATCGATGTTATTTTTCTCACCGTCCGCGTCACCTCATTTGTTATTTTTGTCTAGAAGTGATTGTCAAGCTTTTGAAATGAAATAAAATAATGCAAGTTCGATATAACTCTCAATATGCGTAGCACTGAGTAACCCTCAATAGATTAGAGACCTATTCACTCAATAATATTATGACGACGCCGAATCGTGTCAAGTGAGCTACGCAATTCTCATAAGAAATTAATAAATTTCTCATAACAACAAAATAATTTTTTGAATTCCTTCATTTTAAAACCACCATCTTGACATAGCGTTAGCTAACTTTTCACATATCTAGGTCATCTATTTCAAATTGCCAATAGCAAAACCCCCAGACCAATACTAGGTTGGCGATAATGAATTTTGCCAATTATTATTATTATTTTCATACAGAACTGGGCAGACGTTTGGCCAATGAGATGCAGCCTATTGGAGGACATACCTATCCGGGAGATACAATTATTACTTAATTGTTGGTTTTACAATTTTATCCACAAAATGTAATAGTCTATGAATTTCACTTCTACAAAGTGAAAATCACAGACTATGAATTGTTAATAAATATTAAAAGTTAAGGCACATTTAAGCCCCATCAATCTATACTAATATCAGAAGTTAAGTTTGTTTGGTTGAACGCGCTTATCTCAGAAATTAATAAGGGTTAACACCCTAATAAGGGTATACAGTGCAAAGTCCAAGCTAGTCGTAAATGAACACACACTAAAGGTGACCTATATTGTGTTTGCGTGTAAATAGTAATATATTTAGTCATATTACTTACATTTCCGTCCCTTGCTTAAATATAAAACAAACTGTACAGTTAAAACAAAAACTAAAATTAGTTAACACAACTGACAAAATTTGTTTATTCAGGAAAGCTACATAATGGTCAAAAAGAACATTGCTATAATATATTTAGAGGTTAAGTCTAATGAGCAAAATGCATCTTTTTAAGTAGTTAGTTTTGGATTCATCCTAGGATAAGTGACTGATAACTAATTCTAAGTTGTTATCGCATATGAGAAGTGAAGAATTGCTCGTTATTTTTTTGCTTGGGTTCTCTTAGGCGCGAAACATCCAGAAAAGGCGTAAGGCGTAAGGGGAAGGCGCGGCGCAGGCGCAGAGCCGGCGTGGAACGGATAAGGCACGGATGCGACTTAAATCGCATCCGTGCGATACGGATGCGACTGCGTCGTGATAACATGTCTTCCCCTTCAGATGACGAAGATGCGAAATTCAACTCTAGTCGCGACTGCTAGCAACGCGGAACAGGCGACGAAACGACGTGCCTGTGCCACGCCGCTAGAGTATAATTAACAACGTGCCACTTAGGTACATTTTGTATTGACGCCATTTGAAGCGGCAAGATGCCTGCACAGCGCCTTCACCTTACGTCTTTTCTGTGTGTTTCGCGCCTTATATAGGTACGCGAATCCATAAAATATGTTTACAGAAAGAACTTGATCAAAAATACAAGAAAAATATTTTAGGGACTTACTGTTTCTTAGATAATTTCTTTGTAAATTCTATGTATGTACCACGTGCGATTGTATTACAGAGAGAAAACAATTACGCACTTATAAGACGCGATAACGAAAAATATATACCTAATCGCGTTCTATAAGTACTATATGATAAATAATCAAATTTGCGCATCTTACGATTCAAATCTCTAATTATTTACACATTAAACTTAAAAGTAGAAGAACAGCCATAACAGGAATTATAATATTACTCAATAAATGAATCTAAAATAATATTTAAAATTAAAACAAACAATTGTTATAATATATAGAAAGATACATAATTATTTTAATTATGAATATTCTAACATCTCACCTTCATTAAAAATTACAAAAGTGTAAAATATTTTTTGAGATCTTGCCGTAGTAACAGGAGTCTGTTTACTCCTAAATATTGCTAGTACACATTTCAAATACCTCATTCAAGAAATTGCGAAATTTATTATAATAATAATTTTTATTTTTATTTTCTCCCATATAACATTTGGATATATATCAATTGTGTGATGATATTTTATTTATTAGTTATTTAGGGTATAAAACAAGCCGTAATTCATTACTTTGTGAGGACCTTGTTTAAATTCTTATAAAATATATTTGTGCATAGTAAAATGCACCTTAATATAAAAAAGTAAGGTTTTGAATCACGACTGAGAGAGCTACTGAGTCAAAAGACGTGTCGTTATCCTAGTAACGTTATACTAAAGCTGCACCGAGCAGCGATAACCGCTAATTTTTTTATTCGGTTTACGTACATATTAAAAAAAGAAGAAATTTGTATTATGACCATTATTAAAGAAATACCTATATAAATATTACGACGACTTTGTCTGTGGGCTGTCTATATTAGAAACGGAAATTTGCTGTGTAAGAAAAAGTATGGCTATCGTGTATGTGTGTTGCGTAGAGATGTGGGGTCACTGCATCTTCTACCGCATTTACCATGGAGAGTGTTCAGAGGAGTTGTTCGGATTAATACCTGCAGCTGAGTTTCGTCATCGGACGTCGAGGCAGAGTACAAAATTCCACCCGTATCACCTCGACGTCCGCCGTTCCACAACTGAGCGTTTTTCAAGGCAGTTTTTGCCGCGCACCACCACTTTGTGGAACCAGCTGCCCACTGAAGTATTTCCGAACCAATTCGACTTAGGGTCCTTCAAGAAAAGAGCGTACCAATTCTTAAAAGGGCGGCAACGCACTCGCGAGCCCTCTGGCATTGAGAGTGTCCATGGGCGGCGGTATCACTTAACATCAGGTGAGCCTCCTGCCCGTTTGCCCCCTGTTCTATAGAAAAAAAATATGAAATTACTTTTATATAGCCATACTTATTTGAGTCTGTATCTTACCAAAAGGGCCCATTAATATATAATATAGAAAATATCTTACAATGTACTATTTACAGGAATCTGTGGCGGATCAACTATAGATTCCGAATTATTACCCGTTGGTTTACTTAGTAACTGTGCAAAGGAATCCTTTAAACCTTTCTCTATGTGACTAGAATTATTGAATTTTTGTACAGATTCAGGTATTGGTATATTCGCCTTAGGTTTTTCATAGAATGTATTTGTTGCATTATTTTTTGTTTTCCGTAGGCTCTTCGGTAATGATTCAGACTTCAGTTTGACGAGTGTTGTGTTGACAACTGAGCAGTCAATTTGCATCAATGTTACGTGATCGCTTAATACGGAATCTGAAAAGTGTTATAAGAAATTAAGTTAGTAGGATTAGTACCTATTGTAAATGAATTGTAGATTATTATTATTATATATTTTTTTTTATTATTTACGACGTCATGCTTTCATAGGTATAAGTACCGCTAAGTTTTGTTATGTCCAAATTTGAATTAACTAAGATTCTGAGGCCTACGATCTCTTTGTTTTTTTGAATTTGAATTTCCCTGGAAATCGAATCGAAAAAAAGTTTATCTCGTGTGCCAGGCACAGAAGTAGTTGATCTTGATTTGTCTTGCCTTTTAAACATTAGACAATATAAACACACTCACCATTAGCACCCCGTGCCGGCAATATAAGCGCCATTTTCGGCGGCCTAGTGACGTTATGGGACACAGCTGGCAACAACAAGTGTTCTCCTTTACCAACACCAACTACGTAAAACGTATCATCACGTCGCTGCAAGGCTTGAAGCAAGTCACTCCATTCACCAAAGTCGTTAAATTCATTATTCTTCCTTATATGTTTATTATACAGTCTTTCATAATACAATCCGTCGAATTCGATATCTTTCTCCGTTGATCTTCGCAAACGCCGTATGCGCGTCTTGTCGCGAATATTTTTGCTGTTTTTAGTGGGAAATTCGACAAAGTCATCCAAATTCACTTTATTGAATAGGTTGTACGCTCCTAACAGGCCACCTGAAAAAAAAAATAGTTGTTATAAAATTTCTGACTCCGATTCTTAAGAATTATTAGAGTCGGATTTATGGGATATTAGACTTTTTTTATCAAATTAATAAGTCCATCCTCGAGAATAAAAGAGTTTTAACCTTCATCTTCATATTTCTTACAGTAATAGTACTCCCACATTGCCGTTAGAAAATGTTTGTAAAAATTTTCTAACAAAAACATTTACTAACAAATGTTGTCAATGGTTACATTTTGTTAGGAACTGTTACATGTTATAGGTGCTCCTACACTAATAGAAAATGTTTACTCACATTTTACAACATTTAAATCTGGTATTGTCTCGCAGTTTCTCGCAGTTTCGAGATTTATATCGTAGGATTTACTCATTGGAATAGCAATGTTTTATTTTGTTATACTTTGTTTTGTTATAATGCTAACTAAACATTTTCTAACATGAAAACATTTTTTAACATTTGTGATTAAATGTTTGCTAACAAATGTTTACTAACGTTACTAAACATTTTCTAACTGCAATGTGGGAGCACCATAAGATGACTATTCGATTTGTCTCACTAATATTAGAAGATAGTAGAAATAAAATACTGTTACCATTAATTTGTTCTTCATTGACATATCTACGCTTTTTGGGCGCCGAGGTCCAATTTAAGGTCTTCCCGCCGCGGATCCAACGTTTTAAGTCTCCTACGATTCGTATGCTCTCAGTCTGATTAATATTCTCAAACATTGTACTATTCTGACAGTCAATACCATCAGTACTGCGGTTTAAGTGTTCGTAATCTAAAATATTTACAAATCGTCATTTAATACTTTCTCAATAAATTGTATAAGGACGGTCTTTTCACGACAAATAGATAGTCCAATACTTTAACGTATCTCTTTTTTGTATTAAAAAAAATCCATTTTAAAAAAAATATATTAATTCCATCTTATACATCATACACATTGTTATTTATACGTTAATGTTACGTTATGTTGAATTTGATAATATACATTCTACACATTTTGCGAGAATAAAAATTATGTTAATGTTACAAAGATGTCAAGTTTAAAATTAACCCATACCTAAAGATACATCTTTATTATCTTCCGCCCATAATAAATGCCGATTCCCAACATGAGAATGTGTTGGTCCAACAAATGGCTTGGAATTCCATCTACAGAAAAAAAAAGTTTAGGTGAGATTGCGTTTCAAATATTTTTATTGGAAATTATTGTCCGCTCTTAGACATCCGAGGCTATAGACAAAAATATTCTGCGGCAAGTATGACCCGTATAGCTTAAATTGTGTGTGATTAATTTCGCTTGTGGCTACTCAGCTGACGTTCGCGGGTCACACATATCGCAAAATGATTTATTCTTGGCCAATAAGGCATTGCAGTTAAATGATTCTATGAAGACTTTTACAATAAGCAGTCAAGCAAAATGAATTCGCAGTATAAACATTATAGGCAAGAACTCTATCCAAAATGTTTTTACTAAGAAAAGATGCATTCGAAGTTAACATACTGATAGAAAACATTCGCAGGCATAAAATAGTAATGGAAACCACTACTCACCCTAACATATTAAAGTTCAAGGAGACCATGAACACCATAGCGAAAATAACAGCAATGTTCTTTTTCGGTATTAACAATGACGAGTCTAGCCTTGGTATCTAAAAAAAATTACACATCTAATAATTAACCTCCTCCTTTTTTTAAATTTGGTTAAGAACAGAAGTAAATAAATAATTGAACAATTCACTTAATACTTATATTGTAAACAATCAAAGTAATAATGTAACAGTAGAATGGAAATGATCCAAAACTTTCATTTCTGGAATCTATTGGCAATATATCAACTCTTTGTCTTATAATTTATAAAATTTCAATAAACCCTGTGTCGCATCATGTTTTTTTGTATTTTTTCATTGGTTCTTAATTTAGAATAGGCATTACCTTTCGAATCCTGCCATTTGATTCCAGTTGATTTCTAAGTATTTTGTTTTCTAGTCGTAACTTTCCTATTTCCTGATGTGCCTCTAATAATTGTTGTTCTAACGCTGTAACATATTCTTTCTTTTTCTGGCGCGATTGGCAGGCTGACTCTCTGTTATGTAGAATAAGACACAAAAATTTAGTATGGAAACAGATAATATAAACAAAACATTATAAAAAAAAAGTAATCTTTTTAGTAAACTAGGCTTTAATCAAAATAACTACCGATTTTTTATCATACGCTGCTGTTTCTTCATCGCTTTAATATCCGCTTCACTTAACTGAGGAACTTCTAAGATAGGACTTGTTGAATTGCATTCTGAAGCTGATTCCAGTTGAACAGAGTTTGGACTTAACATAATATGACTTCTAGGAGGAGACTAAAAAATATAATAAATTTATAATACATTTCAAATGAAATATTATATTTTGTAAGGTAAACGAAAATTGTGCTGGAAGCACAAGAATTGTGAATGGTCAGGGCATGTTTTACTATAAAAGGGCCTGGGACTTGTGCTAGACAGGCTACTTTTAATTAATTTGCGATATTTGTTTGAAAATAAGTGTTGTTTGACTAAGTCATTTTGTATGATGATTTTCTATTTTAAAAGATTACCAAGAGTTTTTACGTCGGCTTTTTCTCTCGGCCTACACCCTCTGTCAGTGTTTTGTTCCTTGCCAATGAGTAGGAATGTCTACCGCTTTAAATTTAATGATGTGGAATAAGTGATACCTGTATCTTATATTCCATAATAAATATATTTTATTTTTATATATGGTGACTGCAATTATTTTGGCACATATAATAGCTATACAAATAAATGTCAAATTGATTCAATGCAACATATAGGCACAGATAAAAATGTACCTACATAAATTATTAAAATCTTTCCATACCTTTATCTGATAACCATTTGAGCCCTCATGATGTAACTTTTGTGGTAATGCAGCAACTTTGCTTTTTGTGACTTGTGATGTACAATTAGGTAAAATTACTATTGGATTACATTGGCTTTTTATGGATACTGCTTTTTGGTAAGACACTGCCTGTTCCCTTTCTTCTTTCCTTCCATTATTAAAATGCTCATTTATTACATTGAAATATGAGCCATGACTTGTACCTAAAATAAGAAATAGCTTATAACTTATGACTGTAATATATAATTTATATATTCTTTTCTTTCAAAACATTGACAATGTTAAAACTGTTGTTTACCTTTAACTTTAGAAGAAAGTGAGCATAAAGTTTTTGGATTAACATAACTACCAATTCCATTCACCTGTAACAGGAAAAATGTTTCTTATTAAGATATTGACAAAAGCAGATAATTAAAATAAATTGATTTGAAAAGTTAAAAGATTTACCTTTATCACACCATTTTCTATTGACATTACGGGTACCTTTTGCTCGACATTCTTGATCATTGGTGCATTGTTTGTACATTCAACATCAATATTATCTTAAAAAGAAAAATGAATAATTATTATGAAACTTACTTAAATTTACTGCATTTACTAGTAGGTTACTTTATTCATGAAAATGAATTGAATGCAATGTTAAAGAGTAAACTAAATCAAATATATACCTGATTTTTGTAAAAACTTTTCAACATCCTCTGGTTTAAGCTGGTATACAGCTTCAGAATCATTTGACAACCATTCATTAGGAGATTGAGATGAATCCCTAACTGATGTAGAACTGGAACTAATATATATATATATATAACTTAGGAATTATAAAATAACAGAATATAAATATAGAAAAAAGAATCTATATTTGTTCTAAAATATATAGATACAGCTGTTGGTCAAGTGTCTATAATATAACTTTAGGGGTTTTTATTTATTAAAATACCATAATCATTTAGTTTAGTTATTGTTGACTGTTTTAGGCTTCTACTTACAACACCATCAATGTACATTTAATTAAATATATAATCTAAAATCAATAGATTAATATAATATAACATACTTTTTTGTATCATCTTCACTACCAGAATCTGAGTTACTGCTTTCATTTGGAGAAGATTTTAAGCTGGCAATAGGTGAAATTGGGGAAACAAGGCTGGGTGCTGCATCAGCAAGTATCTCACTTGGTGATGCATCTGCTGAATTTAATAATGAAGACCAATGACAGTCATTGTTCAAGTCATCCAAAGCAAAGTCTGAAACATGATAGAGGAATGTCTTAAAAAACACTGTTGTCTAGTATTCAGAAATATCTACTACGGAATGCGTAGTAGTATTTATTTTTGGCTACCATAACAAAAACAATGACAACCACTTATCTAGCGTCCAAAATCTCAAGAATAATGCAGTCCCATTATTCAAAAGCTATATATGATAATTTTCCGAAGATTTTAGTATTATGGGGTGGTATTTAACCACGTCTGTATCTCCAATAAATATAATTTTTTACGTTGTTGTGATGGTCGCCGGATATTGCAGAATTATATACTAACCGTAAAGATTGTCTTTATCACTTATTAGAATATCAGTATCCATTGAAATTTTTAGTTGTGTCTTAGACCCGAAGTGCTTATATTTTATAGTATGAATATTAAAATTATCAAGAAAAGGAGGTTTTCAATACAAAACAATAGTCCACATGTATTATTTACAAATTGCATTTTCCATTTATCCACAGATGGCATTTTTCTTATAAGTATTTGTCATTTTGTAACAAAAGTCAAATAAGTCACTATCAATTTGTAATAGGTGCACCAAGTCTCGGCCGTAATTTTTTTTATTGTAAACACATCTGTTCTGACTTCTGAAATGTATTTATTCGTCTTAATTTTTTTAGATAAAATTAAGTCTAGATTTTGAGAAATAAGTAATCTAAGCGGTATGGCCATTCTTGGCCAAATAAAACTTTTTTAAAAGTTTGACTTTGACTATTGACATGACAGCTGTTTTTATTTCAATTTCGATTAATTTCTATTGGTATACGATTTCCAAATGGAATGGAGTAAACTACTTTTGAATTACATCCTATTAAGCAACTTCTTGCTATTTCTTAATTCAATATGAAACGTTTACAAAAACTTCAGCCTGTCTGCATTAATGGACAGCTGTTTTAAGTTTTCTCTTTTATGGATACTGGAATGTAAAACATAGTACACTGCTTTAATTTAAAATGTCTGTGACTGAGGAGCTAGAGGATTTTATTTTCCGGCCACAACAACATTTAGACCCAAAGTGGTTGAATCCTGACTTACAAGAAGCATTGCATAGTCCGGAAGCTTTGTGTACTTTGTTTAATAGTTTAATTCAAGATCGAGAAATATATTTCGACGCCGGAAATGGTCTAGTTAATGGTGCAGGGATTACAGCGAAACTCGGTGATAGTGGGAAATATTATTGTGGGCTGAGGGTAAGTTTTGTGCGTCAGGCGTATTTACTTTTGTATACTTACATTTTTCTTAAAATATAGTAATTATGTATATATTTTGTAGATTCTTTCTTGCACATGTTGTGATGGACTATGTGGGCCTCATTCTGGATGTGCCTGTCCTCCCTGCACTGCTCTTTCAGCTGAGGAAGAACTTCGGGCGTCAATTCAATCTAAACTTGTTGCACCATTGCACTCTGCTCAGGTCATAGATGAAATTAAATGGAAGCAAGATCCAGGTGAAGAATGTGTTGTCAGCAATCTCACGATTTTCTTCTTTTTTCCATGCATTATTTCTTTAGTTTCTGTATTACTTCACCAAAATAGTAACAGAACTGACTTGACTAATGAACATTTTCTTTAAATGATTTTAATTCTTAGGTTCTGAAAATCTTCAAAATCTCATTGAGTCGTTGGTTTGGGAGCAGCGGGTGAGAGCAATACATACAGCTGTAACCTGCCCATACATATCACAAATAAGACGACTGATTGTGCTCTGCAATAGACATCTTGTAGCTGTAATAAGGTGACCATTACTCAGTCATATTTTTTCTGTTATCTTACATATCACATTACTCCTTTATAAAATTACCTCTCTTGCTGACTTCTTAATGATATTATATAAAAAATAATTATATAGTATCTTTCCCAAGGTCTTTTAGTTAAAAATTATTAGTAAAATATTGAAATAATGTTTTGTGTCATTGGGTAAATCTTTTACAGAGATCAAAGTCATCACAAAGAGCCAAAAAAAGTGAAAGTAGATAAGAAAACATTACATGGAGTCAGTAATAGAGCATTGAGTAATGTTGTTAGTGCACTAAACAAACCAGTTGAAATTGGCTCTGAAATACAAGATGATGAAGAACATACTGAAGATTCTGAAAGGTATATTTTATGACAGATATATCTATGTAAAAACTTTGTATTTTGGTATTAAAGTAATTGTAAATAAGGTGTTAATCTTTCTTTAATTACTTTCTATAAGAATAATAGTAATAAACAAAATTTGAATTTTATTTATTAGGAAACCTTAAATTAATAAAAATAATTAATAAAATTAAATTGATTATGTATTGTATGTATGTGTGTGATTATGTGTTGTGTGCACATGGCACATATAAACAAGTGAACATCTCCATTGTTAGCTTTGAAAATCAATGAACTTATATCCCTCTGCAAAGCCATAAATCATGTCCATCCCACACTGTAGACCTACAAGTATATGCTTAAGTTGTGTTGTTGTACCAATTATATTCCAGTGCACTAGCTAGGGTTGGTGCCCGCGCTGCTTTACGTCTCGCTTTATCACTTGTACGTCGCGCATGGCGTTGCGGTGAAGACGCGGACGTTTGTTCTTTACTTCTGCGGGATGCCCTTGAAGCAGTTAGGGCATTGCCAGATGCGGCATTATACGCTGGAAATGGACAGACTGTAGCACAAACTCCGCGCTCGCAAAAGATATGGGCTGAAGTTGTTGATAGTGCTGCTAAATTCTTACATCAAGTGGTAGCTGGGTATGTAAAAACCTATGGTGTATTTTTATCTAAAGTATAACTTAGTAGAATATTTAATAGTATTTAGAAATAAAATAGTAACACATATATATATTAAAAACTTAAAAGTCTTTAATCATATTTATATTTCATTTTACAGAGAAGTTGGTTGTAATGTACCACAAGGAGACTGGCGTACATCATTATGCGTTTGGGTGGAATTGTGCGCGAGACGAGCCGAATTACCAGCTTTATTGAAAGCAGCGGATGTCTTAGTCACCTTACCACCTAAACATAAACGACAATCGGACAACAGGTTAATTTATTTTATATGTTTATGTCACCGTCAAATTGTAAATACCATTAGGTCGTAATCTATCTCGCGAGATTGTGAACCTCAACGTACTGCTTACAATTTAACGTATAATAATAATACGTATATTGTTACGTTACGGTATTTGCAATTTTACGGTGACATTTATGAATCATAAAAAATTTTGTCAATTTGCAAGTGTTATATGTAAATATATTTGTTTATTAAATTTGTTTTTATTTAATAATTTTCATGAAAATATGCTAAAGTGTATTTTACATACTACGTAATTGCAATCTATAAGATATATAACGGTTCTGTAACATTTGTGTGAAAAAATCCTCTTTTTTTATGTTTAATAAATTTGATCTATTAAATTGCTAAGATATTTAAATTATTTACGCGCATTAACATTTAAAATTCCGATAAACACTTAATAATTATTATAATGTTTCAGGATTGTTTTGGAAGAATGCACAGCCCCACTTGGACCGTTTCTAAGACGAATGGCAAAAGTGTCCGCACCAAATCCCATAGTAAACTCAGATGCGATACCAGAAGACGATGCGACAGCTACATATTTAAAGTATGTAACTGTGTAAGCGTATTCAGCTGAGTTCCTTTACGTGTCATGCGAGATCATGTTTATTTTTTATTTTCTATGTAAAATTGTTTTTTCTTTCTACAGGGACTTAGACATTCCGAGTGGCGATGGTCTAATAAGTGTAAAGAAAGCTGGTATTGCTTTGTTGTGCCATTTGGACAGACTCGGTGCACCATTGTTACCTCCATTGAAGGGTTTTGTTACTGTAAGTAATAGTGTGTACATGACAATAAATAAAGTAGACTCATAACTACGAGGTCTTGCGTCATGGCAATGCACTAATGGATTCTTCTTTCTCATGTATATATTTAGGGTGTAAGACGCGCTGATTTTGGTGTCTAGCTTTTTACGAATTATTCCTTTACTACTTGAGAAAACATTAATGAAACCTATTATAAATTATATTATCGCTTCTAGAACGTACGTTACTACGTTGAAAAATAAAAATTTGAAACGTACATGCTCTTTGTTTTACTAACTAATTAGGTGAAATTCTAGTGCACAGAATCGGCCCAAGAAATAATTTCAGTGGGCATTGGTCCCATACAATTGGGAAGTCTTAGAGTACAGCAAATTGCCTGTGCGGAGAAACTGGCCTTGCTCCTAACACAAGATGGCGCCATATACACCCTACCGTACGATACGTTGACACCACACTTGGTTCCTGGTAAGAGTTTTTCTTATTGTTTATATTAATCTCATGTGTGTTGCACCCATTTCCTATGTCAGTCAAGTTATGTCTTTATTTATCCTTATTTTTTGGTCTTGGACTTGTAACTTCTTTTCTGACATTCATAAGTGTACTTGTTTACCTACATGAATAAATTTTTGAGTATGAGTTCTTGAAAGTTTGGTAATGTTAAGATAAGATTGCTACTCAACCTTAGCACGAACAAAACTTAAAATCGAATTATATAATATATAATTGTTTGCATGCATAAGATGGGTATCGCTCCGTGGGTGTATTTTAAACTAAATGAAAGCAAAAAATACGTCTTTTTACGATTAGTATTTGTACTAGGCATAAATGAAATATAGTAAATCTTTGCATTCAAGTTATAAGAAATCAATATTATTCACTCACAAGAAGATTTGGAAAGAATGTATCTGCCAATAATTTTAATCGTATTGGCGTAAAGAATACTTGACGAAGGTCTAAACGCCATGAAAGCTTTATATGATTTAAACAAGACGTAGAATAAAAAAGTGTTTTAATAAAATTTTAGGTCTCGAAGGAAAGACAATTTCTCAAGTGGCATCACATCCATTGGGCCGTCATTTTCTTTGTCGATCGGAATGTGGGGGAGTATGGACCTGGGGTTCTGGGGAAGATGGACGGTTGGGTCATGGGGACACTGCCCCAAGAGATGCGCCACAGGCTGTGCATCACCTGGCTCATCATGAGGTTGTAAGAGTAGCTGCCGGCCCGGCTTGCAGGTAAGTTGTATATATGTAGCAGATAAAATAGCACTTAAATGATCGTAATTGCATTATTAATACCAATTAAAAATTATCACACGCGTTTTTTTACCGTTTTGCGATAACCTTCGGTGGCATGTTTGGTAAAAAGCATTTGCTTGTATACATACAATGTAGCATGTAATCGAGTTTAAGACTGATTTCACAATTATTTTCTCAGTTTGAGTTGATACTGCAAAGGTCTTAGGTACTTATTCAATGACACTGCAAACAATGCATGTAACAAATTTTCTTAAAGTTTTTACCTTAATTTACTTACAAAACTTTTGAAGTCTTGTTATACTTTTGGTATCGACTACTAGAAGTCATTCACATAATAGCTTAATGTGTATGACTTCTACGATACAATGAAAAAAAAATATTATTCATACAGTGCCGTAATAACATCTCGCGGCGCGCTTTACACGTGGGGTCGCAGCGCACAAGGCAGGTTGGGACATGGTACAATCGAAAACTGTCTTACACCACAGCCAGTATCGTTCAACGCCCACAATATTGAACGAATCATTGACGTTGCTTTAGGTATGTTATAAAGTAAAAAACAATTTCTTCAAAGTATGTCCTTAATTAATACTTTACGAAAGACTTTTTAGCTTAAACGGGATTATAGGTGCTAATAATTACACAAATTAGCTTATAACAGGATTGATTGATACTCTAAGGCTTGACGTATAGACCAAAAAGTTTATTTTTTGCAATTCTTATTTACACACATTCGAAAGTATAGTGATATAAAAAAACAAACTCAAATATTTGTTTTGATGACACACAAATACTATTCACTGTCCGTATGTTTGTGTTATTACTACAAAAATCAAAAGTACATCTTTGGTGGTAGCATGGGGTGACGGTCAAACGTTGTGTTGTACGTGGGAAGGCGCGGTACAGGTGTTTGGAGATAGTGAAGGTGGCACTCCGCGAACCCTCTCCGCACTCTCAATGTTTAGAGTGACACGCGTTTACACGGGCGAGCACTGGCACGCAGCGCTTACCGATGGGTACGTAATATTTTTATAAAGTAATAATAATAAGTACTTTTTCAGTGAGTGTGAGGTACTTGATTTTAAATGTTTCAGCGGTCAAGTTTACACCTGGGGCAAAGGCGAGAGTTTTCGTCTCGGGCAGGGCAACTTGGAGACATTTAAAATACCGAAACTCGTAGAGGCTTTTCAAGGTAACAGGCATTTTAGGTTTTCATCCTATTATTACGAAAGTATACAGTGGATATACTTTTCGTTGGATTTATTCGTTAAAATATGACATTGTTTTTCTTAAGTTGAAATTTCTTGTTTCCCCAAAATGTAGAATGAGACATAAATTTGTAATTAATTGTTACCACAAAGTAATTTATTTTTTATAAAAAATAATTAAATTGCAGGTAATTCCAGAAATAGCGTACACACTTACACATTATTTTATAATATAATCATTATTTCGTTTAAACTCTATTGACATCAACCGTTTCAGAGTTTTGATGCGATCATTTATTTTTCAGTAATTTCTTTTATGTCGTATCTTTTATAGGTGTAAAAATTGTCGACTTATCATTGGGGTCAACTCATGCTATTGCTTTGTCGTCCGACGGATTAGTTTACGCATGGGGAACGCATGAGAGAGCTCAAATTTCCAATCCTGCCCCGCAACCAATGCAAGTTTTTAACCCATCTTTTAAGGCTAATGGTAAGTAGTGATTCTCTTGATTATATAGTTTTTATTCTTCAGATTTAATTAGCGTTTTATTTTACAGGTGTATCGAGTGGTCCAAATCATATAATTGCATGGAGTGAAGAAAATCCAAGAGATTTACCCTCCTCTATGCCATTTGTGATTGATCTATCAGAAAAAACGTTTCAGTAAGCATGCTATACTTTATACTTTTTATTTTCGGAGGTTTATTGATAATGTCAATTAATTGTTTGTATTTTTTTTCAGATTTTTAGAACGATTATTAAGAATAGCAGTCGATCAAAGCAGTACGGCGAATATGAAGGAAAACGAATGTCTGGCAATCTCATGTTTGAATCTCTTAAGATTACAAGTAAGTTCTAAATAGCTAATAATGTTTGTAATTGAACTGATATATAAAATTGTATTCCTCTATAGAATTGGTTGTGTTTATACGACGTACGTTCTGATAAAATTAAATTCGAGATCAAAAGTAAGCAGTTTATACTTGTGCCTCAAGTTTCTTTGAACTAAGTAGCACCTTAAGGTGGTTATTATTGGTGGTACAAAGTCAAAGTCAAAACATTTATTTCAATTAGACCACCTAAAATGGCACTTTTGAACGTCAAACAAAATACAAAGAAGATTCTAGTTGCCCCTTCCAAAAGGTAGTATCGTGGGGAGAAAAAACTTCACACTTACTCTCTTAAAATATTTTGTTACATTTGTTAAATAATTATATGTGACAAGCCCTAATAAGTGAATGTTTTATGAAATTTTTTGGCATAAAGACACAGATTATAAGAAATTTATAGTCAGATTAAGTATAGTTAGTGTAGTAGATTCTTTCTTAACATATTTCTATTCTAATTTCTATCAGGTACACGCTTGGCAATGCGCCCGAGGTTCCACAGACGATATAGAGTCTCGATCTTGGTGCGCCGGTGTGCACGCAGCTCTAGTGTCGTTGGTAGAGGGGCGAGCTGGTGCGGCCGCAGCTTCAGCCGCAAGAAGGGCTTTAGCTGCCGCTTGGCCTGTATTATTGCCGACGCCGCATGTTCGCGCTCATCATCTTATCTCTTTACTACCTCAAGGTATTATATTATAATTAAAATAAGGATTTATGTCACCGATCGTCCCTAGATTGTATACTAAACCAAAATAAAATTGAATTAATTTTCTCACAAAAACCACATTCTACTAGGAGTTTTATTTATTTTTCCAGGCTCTGTAGCCGCAAGTGCAGGAGCTAGGTTTATGACCGAGCTTTTGGTGTGGTCTTTGCTTGGCGGTGGTGGACTTAGAGACGCGTTGAAAAATGCGCTTCAAGCTAACTCAACTGATCCCTACAATCATTTGCAATTGGACGAGTAAGTCTGCTTTACGATATCAATTAATTTTGTATTTAATCTAAACCTTAATATTTCTATACAAATTACTAATACGAAGAACATAATTTAGTTATTTTTAATTATTTTATAAATACTGTCACGTCGTACATTATATTTCCAAACTACTAGATATTGTAAATATGGCGGGCTTGTCGTTCCGGTAGGATATTACTTTTGATTATTTTGTCTCACGACATTCGCCCTGGCTACAATTAAAAATTACATTCAGCTGGTACATTCTAAAAAAAGTTGTTAAAAGTGTTGTCAATAAAATGACCAATTAAATGCACAAACATAACAGGAATTATAATTAATATACTTTATCAAACAGGTATTTTTGCTGAATTTATTGTTTTTATATTTTAGTGAATTTGATCAAGTCGACATAGTGACCGGCCAACGCAGTCGTCCAACAACCACCATGTGTGATGAGACGGAAACTATTCATGGTAAACTTATTTATTATGAAACATTATTTTATTATGCATTCTGTTCTATCTAAAATAAATGCATATAATTTGACACGATTATAGGATGTAACTAAAATGGCCTAATATGTAACAATGGTAATCCCAATTAGAATTTTCAGTTGAGCCTGTAGAAGAATATCAAATAAGCAATGAAACACCATCGGATGGAGCATCTGTGCCTTTGATGCATCTAGTAAGTGTTGTTTTTTAGACAATAATAATTAAAATCACTAATTTTCACATTAACAGCCATAAGGCAGCGAATTTCGCGGGCAGCGGGGCGGCAGCGGCTGCGGCGCGGGAGCGAGGCGGCCAACGCATACCTGTTCTCCAAACCAGCGGGCAGATCGCGCGGCACTATAGCGGTGTAGTGTTGTGTTCGTGGTTGTGTAGTCGAGATATTTGTTTTTATTCGCGGACGAAATGTCTAAAAAACGGCGAGAACGTCTTTTTGATTCAAATTTATTCCTAACGCTCGATTTATTGTGGGCAAAAATATGTTATATGCAAAAATATAGTTCCATATGGGTCTCCTTTCAAAGATTTCTGAAATAATTTGCTCTTGCACGTCCGAGGTCATTTTGATACGTCACAAAAAATATGTACAGCACTATACTACAATGCATACGCGCAACGCGGGCGGTCACCGCTTCACTGGATTGCGCCGCTCGTTACTCGCCCCCGCGCCGCTGCCACGCCGCTGTTTTCGAGAACCGGTCCATTTGATTGTACGCATAATATCCTGCCGCTCCCGCGTCGCGGCCGCCGCCGCCCCGCTGCCCGCAAAATTCGAGGCAGCAGCCTAATAGATATCCATATATTACAGGTCAAACATTTAATAAAAAATACCACATGTCAAACGCAAATGCACATAAGGTCTATAATGGACGGCGATACAAGTAAAACTGATGACCTCAAAGGGCATGATACAGTTAGTCCGAGCTGTGATCTCCTCATACGCTTTCAAAGGTACAATTTTCACTTGTTAAATATACTAAGATACTATATATAAATACAACTTTATTTTTTCGTACACCAACAATTTTGGTTAATGTGAAATAATGTAATTAAATCGCTTTTATATCAGTCAAAAATTATAAAAAGTACTGAGGATTCACGATGCTATCTCGGCAATTCGGCAATAACCACTTTGTACATTCCTAACAGGAGCTAAAATTACTTCCTTGGGGAAGCAACCAAGAGCCACTGAGTTGGTAATCTTTATTTTAAATTTTCCAGGTTACTATTCTGTGAAGCCATGTGGTCCCGTGGTGGGAGGGGTACACGCGGTGGTGTCCGTAACCTTTTGACGCAATACGTCAATCTCCTGTCGGAGCACGTACAGTCAACCTTATGTTGTTTCATTACTGCCGTACACAGAGCGGACAACACTCAACTCAATAGTCTATGCGGTCTCATTAGTGCTGATATTGTAGGTAAGTGTGTGTTGTGAAAGTGAAATATTTATTCTAATACTGTCTTTTATTTTTAAAAATCAGACTTTTTGAAGTTATACTTCTTTAAGCGCGTTATGAAAAATTGGTGAGAGTGAAATTTTACGATGCGCGCGCATCGTTACACAAAATTAACAGAATGAAGTTAGTTCTTGGTGGCATGAAAATCGATAATAACTATGTTCAAGTTGTATATTCTAGTACTTTTATATTTAGAACACGTGTTTCGTAACAGTACAATTAAACAGTGGGAATAAATAAATATTATTTTGGTGTTTTTATTAAATCAATTTCATATTGATTGGTGGTCATAGTATTTACTAATAATAATTTTATTGACTAATTTTAATATTTATCGTTAATCACTACTGCATTTTAGTTATTTTTTTTCCATACGCCAAAGAAGTATAACTACTAACGTGTGTTCATAAGACACACACTCTTTTTTTTAATTGTGTAGAGCACAAGCTCAAATTTTGTTACAAATAAAGCGTAACTCAAAATTTTATATATTTTTTGATTCAAAATGTTTACTGCTTGATTTTCCTAAAATTTGTAGTACCCATGTAATTCGGATTCCATTTGAGTAGGCTAGAGTTAGATGTCAAATTGTGACTCATGAGACTTGACAAAAACTTACGTTTTACAGGTAGGGTAGTAAGTGAATTAGCAGTATGGGTGTGTACGTGTGCAGCGCGCTCTGCCATCGCTATCTCCGATTGTTCCACGTCATTCATTAAAATAATACGTGCGTGTGACGAAGCGGCGAAATGCCTTCCATCCGCACAAAAATTAGATGCAGATCTTTTGGGCTGGCCTGGTTTAATCTCCAGAAAGAGCCAAGGCAATAACCACGTTGTCAGAAAGTAAGTGTTTTTCTCGTTTGCTTTCTTGATAGTGTAGAAAATTCACAGTACAACTCAGAATAGGGCTTTGACAAGTTTGTAAATTAATCTGAGAATTTTTACAAAACGTCGTAACTGTTTTACGTTTAAGTGATTTTGTAATTATAGATGTGACCTCCACAACCATACAAAAGAAGGCGGATCATGGATCATTATAGCTGGTTACGTATACGACGTAGAAAACTTTGATTGTGAGAATGCTAGTACTGTGGAGTTAGTACGTAAATTACGTGGCGCGGATGCTACTGCGGCCCTTAGCGTGGACCCTCACGCTGCCTATCTGTCACGCCTTACTGAGAAGTGTGTCGGCCTTTATACAACACAACTTTATAGTCATAAATGTCAGGTAAACAAAAATCAAGCTGTAGTGTTTAATAGGTACAAAATGCATAACAAAATTTCGAAAATATAAGTTATGAAAATGTTGTCTCTATTTTTTTTTTGCGTTATTAGAATAGTATAAGGTCTTGCAAGGCTGCAAGAGTACTTGACTGTTTAGTATTAAACTATCGTTTATAAGTCATTCGATTTCTAAGAATGAAACGCTATATTATCTTTTTCATTTCAGGAAAGTACTTCTACCCTACGCACCCATCATGTTTTATCTTCATGTGCGTTTCATCTAACTCTTGGTCTATCTCAGTGTGGTTTAAAACTAGCGCGATCTCTGCCGTTACAACAAGCTGAAAGAGAGGCATCTTCCTTTATATCTGCTGTTTTTTTAAGAGGAGGACTTCAGGTACAATTCACTAAATTGAAATTATTTTATATAAATAACCCCGATAAATTTTATGCAAAATTTTCATATACTGTTTTTCTCTATAAAAAAAATAGTCTCTGGCGAATCAGACAGATAATGTATTTACAAGCTATACAACTTATATTACGTCATAACGCATTATAAAATCAGGTGATATAAATATTGCTGACACACATTTTTTTTTTAAATTTACTGTCATATAGGCTATTATCCTACTTAATATCAGATTTATTGGTTTAAGAAATACGTTTTATGTCAAGTTTGTTATAGGCGGCATCGAGCCTGACATAAACGCTAAAATAGTATATACACTTACACTGGTATACGTTTGATGGTCATATTTGATTATGTGTCTGAATTACACTTACCTTTTTATTAAATCATTCAATTTGTTTCTTGTCTGTTCTTTGCTTTTAACTGGAAACAAAGACGTTATGCTTAACATTAAGCAAAACATTATCAAGAAAAAAAAATCATCTACATTTTATAGACATCCTGCCCTGCGAATCCTTTTGAAGAGGAAAAAGCCGAAGCTCGCAGCGGTTCTTCCACAGGCGGTAATAGTCCGGCGAGCGAAGTACCAATAACTAACATGATTCATCCGACTCCACAAGTGTCTTTGAAAATACGAGTTCCAAGACTGAATGTTAGTACGTCACCGGCGAGGGCTGACGCTCTATTGCAGGCTTTGGCTGAACCTAAATTACACGTAAGTATTATGGAGTATCTGTGTATATCAAAAACAAGTTCAGATGAAAAGGATATACTAGTATATGAAAATATGAATGTATATGCAAAGCGTTTGATACCCACTAAATTAATTTTATATTATAACTAGCTGATCCGGCAAATGTCGTTTTGCCATATATATCATTTATAATAAAAAAATAGGGGTTGTATGTATTTTTGTATGTTGTATCATAAAAAAATAGAAATTCAAAATTTTGTCTAAAAAATAAAAAAAAATTAGGGGTGGACTACCCCTTACATTTAGGGAGATGAAAAATAGATGTTGGCCGATTCTCATAGATACCGGATAAGCACAAAAAATTTCATCAAAATAGGTCAAGCCGTTTCGGAGGAGTATGGCAACGAAAACTGTGACACGAGAATTTTATATATTAGATAATGGCTTTTGAAAGTTGCAGAAACTATGCACAAATATTAATTATTAATTTATAGTTAATTTTATTATTAATTCATAGTTAATTTCCAGTATCTATTTTCAAGTAAAGGGTTAAAGTAAGGTGTGGAGGCTCTAAACCTAATAAATTCTTCAAGAACCACTATCTGTCGACGTATCCTGAGATAAAAGTAATATTTAATGATTTCTATAGGATCCACTAGCTTTACACCTATGGTGGGCATGTGAAAGGCGAGAAGGCTGTGCTCCACACTTTCCACCAGAACATCCTCTAGAAGAATTGAGAAGAGCCTTATTGGCTGTTCTACTTTATCACGCCGGACTCAAAGAACATGCGCTGGCAACTGCTACTGCAGGTTAGTTAATGTTTTGTATGCACAAATTCTAATCAACTGTTAAAGGGTATAAGCGTCAAAGTTACGTTTAATTTACAACATGACAAAATCAAAGTTGTCAATGAAAAGTGTCTTTATTTATTTATTGAGAAGTTTCACAGCACAATACATAAATAGATTTTCATGAAACAAGAAGGTAAATATATTTTTAGTGTAAAAGAAAAAACAGAATTTAATTAGCTGAAAGGTTATCAATGCACTTAATTCATCATGGTTGAAATAATTTTGTGTCAAAGCTATCCTTGCTGTCCTCACACTCTCAGTGAACAAATCAATGCCAATCGTTAAGTCATTAAATTTGTTCGCCGCTCTAACCATAAAGTTTCTCCCTCTATAATTTGTGTTTACTCTGGGTACATGCAATAGGTTCATGATTCTAAGTGTTAAAATACCTGATAAACCTTTAAGAAATGGAAAAAGGAGAAGTGAAACTTTCCCCGGCGATGTCAGAAATAGTTAAAGCGGTACAACAAAGTAAATGGACCTTGATGAGGACTCGACAGCAGCTATCCAGAGGATATAAGGAGGTAAGTACTAAAGCTGATGTCATAATAATATTTTTGGCGGACTTGAGCTGTAGTAATAAAACAAATACTTTATTAGTTTCTTAGCTTTCTTTCTTAACAAATTGAATAAGTGTATTTGAATTTTTAAGGTTTGCGCTGCGCCATTAGAAAGGGCCCGATTTTTGTTACACGATGTTCGGGCCGCGATCTCTCCAGCAGTATCTGCGTTGAACTCACGCCCTCCATCACATCGTTCGCCCACCTCTAAAAGAATTTTCCGTAAAGTCATGAAGCTATCCAAAACGCCCGACTTTAATAAGTGGTAAGTAAACAATGTCCGTAGTCTGGTTTAAGAGATTTTATTATTACCTATAATAAACGAAATTTAGTATAAATACTACGACTAAAAAGACGTGGAGTTTCATTCGTATTATATACCTCCTATTTTTGCAGTATGGAGACAACAACTAAAGAGTTAAGAAACCGACAAAACAGTTTGAGTAAAAGTATGTTAAAAGCAACTGGAAGCTTGCTACAGGGTGATGCACTGCTTATCAAATCGTCAATTGCAAGTCAATCAAGTAAAAATATCGAAGAGAACCAACTGCTTGTAATAGAACCAAAAGGCGATGGTGATTTCAATAAAGACAAAATTAAAACGAAACTCAAAGTAAGAGTATTTGATAAAGAACTAAAAAATGCATCTAATTACGATGAAAGCAGAAGCGAAATTAAAGAAAAAGATGAAACAGACAGGGATGATGATAAAACTCCGACAAATGAAATTTCTATGAGCTCCGTGAATGACATAACGGATAATTCAATTTTCAAAGAATCTATGGAAAGTGAGAAACAAGTGATGTTACTAGCTGATGATCTCAAAAACGAACTAATTATTGCTGATGAAGAAAAAGATGATGATAGTTCGGAAAGGCATAAGTTTGTTAATGCGTGGGTGTCGCGAATGGCTTGTGAAGAAAAAGGTATGATTATTGAGTCTTGGTTGAGCGCTAAAATATCTATAACAAAATTTTTTTATAGCGCAAAAAAGTATGTATTTAAAACAAGCAAACAGAAGAATTTAATGTCGTAACGACTCCTTATTTTGATTGTATAACCAGCCTTTTGGCAAATAAATAATATTTACTTTCAGATTTGTACTGGCTCCTGGAAGAAGTAACGCCGGAACAACAAAATATAACGACGGCCATAATAGACTTTGTCATTACTGAAGAACCCTGTGATATAGATATATTAAAAAGAGCTTTATACTGTCAGGTAATTCTCAAATACTTCAGAGTCTTCAAATATCATTAATAATTTTTATTTTTTTCCAAAAATTCAATGATTATTAAAATTACAGATTCAAAGAGCGGAAATAAGAAGAAATGGCTATTTTATTATAAACAGTATTATTAATTCGTCACAAACCATGTCTGATAGTATAAAGTACGCGGCTCTCAGCGGCATTTTAGGAGCGTGTATGGCCGACTCAGTACCTCATACACAATTAAAACCTAGTATTCCATTTAAAAAACCCCTGGAAGGCATAGAATCTGTGATACCCTATTTAAAGTATATGGTGCTTCTGGAGAAGTCTAAATTGATGGATTTCATCCTAATTGAATTGAAATCTAGAGTGATTGAAGGCGAACAAAGCCAACCGTTGCCATTGAAAATGAGTGCGAATTATGGTGCACATGCGTTGTTAAACAAGCCAGCACGGGCGAGGTAAATGCTTGTTCTATTAAATTTATTTGCTTCAAATTCACGCGTCTTTTAAGGGATATAGAGTTCAAACTAAGATTATATCAATATTTGGTTAGATTTACAAAATCTTTACCTAACTTACTAATTTCGGTAACTTAGTACAAAATTATTAATTAGTATTAATTACTTAAGCGAGCTTGTCTGTGAGCTACAGACATCTTTGGACCATTTGCTGGTCTAAAAGGGGTGATATCCGCTTCCTTTGAGCAGCATGTTCGGACGAAGTATCCATATCATGGTTCTGAAACTCTCAATGAGTTAAAAAAGCTAACGCAAAAATTCTGCTGGTAACAATAATTCAATTGTTAAAAGAATAAAAAATCAATTTAAAAAAAACACGCAAATCTGATTCTACGAGTAAATTTTCTTTTCCCGGCTATATTCATTTGTTTTACTGCAGTTCTCTTTTTAAATATTGTTTTTTTTTAAGATTAGGGGCCAGTCTCTCCATATTTTTATAATTTAATCTAAAAAGTTTGCATACTTATTAAAAAAATCATTTCAAATTAATCCTGAAGTTTGTTGCAGTTTATGAGTCCGTCAGTATATATAATATAATCACACTCATTTGTTATATCGTAGATAAAAGGTGCTTTAAAAGTAGTATTATATATTTTAATTACATTTTAGGTTCCTGATAATTCTCTTATCCCTCCTCATTGAGGGTTGTCAAGGTCCAGAGTTGGAACAACTAATTAATAGTGGAGCCCTTAGTTCCTGTCTCACTTTGCTTAAGCAAATTGGAGGCGACACATCTCAGCACGCATCGCTTATTTGCCACGGAACTAAATCAAGAGGTATCTAATTAATTTACGTATTCTTTAAGCGCTTTTAATAATGTTTTCTTTGGTTACCACTGGAAAGACATACCAATGTTGTAGCAAGTTTTACGTATCAACAACAGAATTTATAAAATATTCGCATTATTAGTACTACAAAGGCTGTATACATAGACAGCGTCATGATCGTAGAACAATGTCGGATTTGAAAAAAAAAACAAACTTCACTTTTTATCATATTTGGATATTACTACATTACCTAAATATTACGTTACGTCTACATTAAAATTAAAATTATATGTGTTTTAAACTTCAAATTAATCAGTCGGTAAAGTGACGGCTTTGATAGAAACATGTGATTTTTCTAGAAAACTGTGTAATTTAATGTTATTATTTTTATTTTGTTTCAAAAAAAACCCTTTTCTTTTGTAGTATGCCAATTTTCATAATAACAGAATATGAATTAAAATAGTAATGTCAAAAACTAAAATGGTTATATTATTTTGAAATGGCGGCCCTGTAAAGTTTACTATTATATATATAATTTATCAAAACATGGTATAATTTTACTGGAAGTTGTAAGTAACCGTTTATTATTTGTATTAGAGTTTCCAGTGTACTAAAATAATGCTAAAAGGCTGCTTTACTATCTACTACTACTGTTTGCTACCTTTTGTTTTTACAAAACCATAGTAGGTTAACAATAAAAGTAAGTTCAAAAATTATTTTCCAGCTGATTGCTTGATAATATACGAGGATGAGAGACTCGGGGCTAGAGCGAGAGGTGCTTCACTCTCTGGACCAGAGCTAGCATCTTTAATGAAGATTGGGACACGAGTGGTTCGCGGTAAAGACTGGAAGTGGGGTGATCAGGTAATATTAAAGCCATAAATAAAAAAATACGTTGAATTCTAAGCCTCGTCCTTGGTATTTTTTGAAGTCGGTTAAAAGACAAAGTTTTTACCAATATAAAAAAATATGTTTATTCATTATAAACAATCAACAATGCATAATAATGTGTAAGAAGTATTGGATTCGGCTGTCTGAAAATGTTATAACTAACAATTCATGCCACTAATGTTAAAAATGTGAATATATTTTAGGTATGAATGGATGTTACCAGTTAATATTTAATAATCAACCGGTTTTATCGCATAATTTACCGGTTTTACAGAATAACTTACCGGTTGTATAGCATAATCTACTATAAAGACGTAAAAGTGTTTTCAACATAACAATATAGGTAATTGGTCTCTGCTGGCTCAGATCCCACGACGACGTTTCTCTTTCCACACAGACTCAAATATCTTACTCAAACAAATCTAGAGCATAGATTAAAATAAATATTTATTGTAATGTAATAATATTTAGAGCAGGCTAATATTATTTTGATTTGACATAACAATATTATTTAGCATCTTCAGAAAAGGTTGACGGCATTTGTCCTTGTTCTGATCTGCTTTGAATACCTCTTATAGTATTTAAATATTCAATTGTGTTTTTTATTTATTAGGACGGTGTACCAGGTGGGGAAGGGCGTGTAATAGGTGAATTAGGTGAAGATGGGTGGGTGCGAGTAGCGTGGGACGCTGGAGGTACCAACTCATACCGTATGGGGAAAGAGGGCAAGTACGATCTCAAACTGGCTCGTTCTCCCTCTCCACCGCCTTCTGTGGATGAAACCGTACAGGGGTCGCGTAAGTGGTTTAACTATTTGAGTTCTGTATTTTAAAATGTTTATGTATAGGTGTAAAGATTTTTTACAAAGAAGTTCACCCTAGCTGAGCAGCAGTGTTGGCCTAGTAGCTCCTGCGACTTGAGGGTTGAGTCCCTGAGGTCGATTTGACAATTGACTTCCTGTCTACGTGCGAATTCATTACTTGCTCGTACGGTGAAGTAAAACATCGTGAAGAAATCGGCATGGCTCAAATCCAAAAAAACGACGACATGTGTCAGACAAGGCTCACTTGCTCAGCTTTTTGTCTGACACGTGCATATGCATCAGCTATGACATAAAAATGATTAAAGAGACGGATGCAATCTGAGACCCATATAGGGTTGTCGCGCCGTTGAATTCTTATTATGACAACAGCTAATCAAAATGACTTTAAAAATAAAAATTAAATAACATTGCTCGTAAAAGAATATACATAAAAGCTAGTTTAATGTTTATTATATCTTACGCATGCTTATCGCACGATAAGACTTCATGGTTTTGTAGAAAAGAATAAGAAGAAAGACTTAAATGTTTTTCTTTTTTTTTTGTTATTTTCTTTTTCTATACAGATTTTTGAAGATCATATACGTCTTCTGTTTAATCATTAATATATAATTTTATTAATATATGTATATATTTTTTATATATAAATAGCGGAGATGACTCAAGACTGGTGGCCAGTGAGCGAAGTACGTGCGGCTTGCACTAGCGCAGTACGTGCAATGTGCGCGGGAGTGGGAGCTAGAAGAGGTGTGGGCGGTTACAGCGTTACTGCTAGACGAAACGTTGCTGCCCTGCAGAGGCGGTTACTGGCACTCGCACATGCGCATGTGTCACCTCCACCCACTGCGTTTGCTGGACATTTGCATACTTCATTGGCTTTGTTGAGAGGTAAGTGTTACATGCAAGTGATATCTCAGTTTACCCTATCCGCCAGCTGATTTTAATTCAGCGAATGTTAAAGAAAATAGTATGTCTGCTCTTCCGAAATGTCTGCTTAAAAAGTTATTATATATTATTAATTTCATTATACTTGAATGTATCACCATGCTTACCAGCTAAGTTAGTTATAGGATTCCTTAGAAATCAAAATTAGCAGTTTATTAATTTCCATTTTTTTTCCTTTCTAGCGAGCGCTCAAACTTTGGAAATGAGAATATCCCTCTGTACAGACTCGTGGTTTGAATTGTGCTACAGCATTATATCACCAAATGACAAACCAATCACACAAGATTTAATATATTTGCAGGTTTGTTTTTTATTTATATTTATATCTTCTTAACGACAAATTGATAAGGGATATTAAATGATCGTAATTTTCACTATAGCATATAGACGCATATAGACAACAGCTCTTCAACATATGGTAGTAGACATAAAACAATATTAATTGCAGATCCAAGCCTTATGGCTTCTTCGTAGTGTGCTATCCGAACATAATGGTCCAATAGAATGGCGTCGTACAGTCTCCGCACAACTAATAGCTCTTGCTGGTCGTCTATGGCTAGAGACTCATACGGCTGATCCGGCCTTAAGGCTCAGTTCACACTACACACAGATGCCCGCGCATATGGACGAGGAGGAAGTCGGTAAGTGTATTGTTTTACGTGAAATATGATTA
The DNA here is from genome assembly GCA_963693345.1 of Pieris melete. NCBI lineage: Eukaryota > Metazoa > Arthropoda > Insecta > Lepidoptera > Pieridae > Pieris > Pieris melete. The sequence goes on along the minus strand of CAVNZK010000002.1, from coordinate 1,561,861 downwards.
TTTTTAAAATTCTTTGTCATAATATTAATGTCGCATACGTTTGAGTTGGTATTAATTCTATTGGATTTTCGGTATATCCAAGGTTAATTATTGACCGGATGCCATGACCGGTTTAAATTTTATTATGTGGCAATAGCTGATGATATGGCAACATTTTAATCGGCTTAATAACTAATATTACATTATTATATTTCAACTATGGGAGTCTTTCGCTGACCTCGACTTTAAAGTTCTCGAAACGACATATTTAAATTTTTTTATATGTAAACAATAATTCGCGTTATATCCGTCACAGAAACTTTTAAAAATTATTATTACTTTGCAGATAACAGATGGCGTGCGCCTGCGACGTCTAGTTACACAGGCACAACGTGTGCGGCTATAATAAGTCTTTTAAGGCAACTACACACAATACCGCAGTGGCACGTCCCCATCACAAGCCTGCTTTTGGAGAAAATGCAGATGGCTGCTCAAATGGTATTAAATTTGTCCAAAAGTTTTGTGTCGACGTACATGCTTTCTATGTTTTAACGTAAAATATCCTTTATTTCGATCAAGTGATTTTACTTACAGTTAATAGTTATGTTCCTTCGACATGTGAGTCTGATCTTTTTGCGATAGTTTCAAGATGTCTTGAATCGTATTATGCTGCTGCCGTTGTCCCGGCATCGTAAAAAAATTGTTTTTTTTTTTGTTTTTTTTTTCGCCCATGGCGCAGGCTATATAGTCTTTCAACCATACCGCCTAGTCTTTAGTAGAAGTTTAAAAATTTAATCATAAAAAGTGATGTTTTCGTTTAATTCAATGTCTAATTAATGCTTGTCATTGTTTTTCTTATTTAAATGCCATTTATTTTGTTGTGTCCTTGTGTATATCGTGTATACATGTAAATTGCAACTGATGTAAATGGATGCTGTATTATTATGCTTATGTAATGTATACATATATGTTTTAGTTTAATATTTTCTATGTGAGTTATATGTCTGGTAATCTGCCTAATGAATAAATAAATAATATATTTATAGATTCAAAAATGTTTGTTTCAGATAACGAATGATTGGCATTGGTGGCCACATGCTAGTCAAGATTTGGCGCAAACTTTAAAACCAGCACCTCCCTCGCTCAATACTTGTTTGATAGGTAATATTTATATTTATGATATCTAATAAAAAATTTACTAACTACTATAAGTTAGTAAAAAACTTCAAGAAGGAACATAATATAGAATATTTTTGGTATCGTGTATAATGATGTTACCCTGTTTTGTATCCTTGACGAATTGATTTAAATTCTCATACCTTATGTATTTTCTTATCAGTTGGTGCTTTGGGCGTGGTGGGCGGTATGGAATGGAGATTGCGTTTAGGACAGCGAGTGTGTGCGGGATCCCCTCCGCGTAATGCGGTCATAACACAACTTTCTACACGCGCTAAGATCACTTTAGTTCACGATGATAATTCAACTACTAAGGTATTTGTTAGAATTGATTTTTTTTATTAACACATTTATCTTTTAGCAAATAATTAATATTATAAAGTTAAAATATCAAGATGTTTATATTTTTGATTCTTCCATCGGTTTCTACTGTAGTGACTAGTATATATCCATAATTTCCTAATCAAAAATATTAACAATTATTCTACTACATAGTTATTATCCTAAATGGGTCTTGGTCTTAGATTGCATCCGATTCTTCGATCATTTTTATTTAATAGCCAGCCTTGACCAGCCGTCTGAATCAACATATCATCATTATTTGTGATTAAAACTTCAAATCCTCACGATGTCTGTCTTAACCGTAGAAGCAAGTGCTGATTGCGCACAAAGAAAGAAAATTCCATTGGTGCACAGCCGTGATTCAAACGCGTCAAGCGTTTAGGGGATCTCAGGGATAAGGGTCGCTAAAGCCACTATAGTCGTATTTTTAATTAGACGAAGCCAACTGACAGTAGCTAATGTCACTTTTTATTTTTTATTTTTTTTATTTATTTATTAGCCGGATACAAAGTGCATTGGCATAATGTCACTTTGTAAAATAATGTTGCCATATTTAAAGTAATAGTGATACGTTCAGATCTTGTTCAATCAGATGAATGAACAATGAGTGTGAATAGTTAATCATTTCAAACTATAAAAGAATATTATTTCTATTTCAAAATTGTATTAAAGTGCTCTGATATAAGTTAGGTACTAGTACTATGTAACTACAATCAGTTTTTTGACGGTTTATTACAAAGCGCGGCGCGGCGACTAGTGCCATCACCAATCATTAATTCAGGGGTCTCTACTTTGTCACAACACTATTTTTATTTCATTAAAAACTGACAACACCGTAAACGTCAGTTGACTTCGTCTAATTAAAAATTCGACTATAGGCCAACACTGTGCAATAAATAAATTAAAAAAAACTTATTTATTTAAGAAACGATCAATTGTTAATACGCATATTAAATTTTCAGACGGATCTAAACAGTGTACAAAGTATAGAATGTGAGAAACTGTCTCACCCGCTAGTTGGCGGTGAAAGTGCTCTACGAGTGTGTGCGGCGTTATTGGGCGCTGGACCACAGGCTTCGCCGATGCATCCACATCATTTGCCGGGTAATATTAATTAATATAGCTAAGCAATTTAATCATTTAAGCCTAGTAAAAAAAAATTATAAATCCTTATAATACTTACCCTATCATATTTAATGTGTTTAATTAGGGTTTATTTGACGCCAAGGATTCCTATAGTAGGTATTTAATATATCACATTTGACATCTTATCAAAATTCAATAAGGTAACCTTGTAACTGCAATAATTGCATTTTCAATTCCGATTATGTAATCGGATTATGGAACAAAAAATTATTCTTTTATTTAACTATAAAATAACTTAATTTTTTAAATTAATTTTATGAATAATATCTATATTATTATTAATAAAGTTACAGTAACGTATCGATACTTAATACACTTTACTCCACTTTATTCGATATTTTAAGGAGGTCACTAAGATCTCAAATGGCATTTTTTCAAATTGGCCTTACTGAGTGGGATTCGCATAAAGAAATATGAGTGATAGAGATTGTAAACAAGTTTAACTACTAACCTAATCACATTTTAATGATTTAGCGGATATTGACGTATACGGTTTGAGAAGACAGCAAATGGAACTGCTCACATTATCCGCCGTACGAGGCTTACTGACTACGCGGACTCGACTACGAAATGTATTAATGCAACCGCCGGATAACTCCACAGGTAACATAGCCATGATGGTTAAAACTCATAACAATTTTTTTTTAAAACTAAATAAATTTGACTTTGTTAAATTATCATCGTTAATAAAAATTTCGACAAATTGCGCTTAATTTAAATTAGATTTTTTCCTTTCGTAAACATACTTATAAGCTTTCATAGTTAACTTTAAATCCATAATAATGTTTAACTAAAATACTCACGTGCAGAGAGCATCACAATGTTTTTCAAAAGACCAATTTAGCTTACTAACTTTAGTTTTCTGAATAAAGAGTCTTCAAAAAAATTTCAACCTTTAAGGGTAATGTTCAGAACCGTGACTTCGCGCGAACTGTGACTCCTGTATGTGAAAATGTAGTCCGATTTGACATACGAGAGTCTTACTTAGTGCTAAGTCTCGACTCCATATAATGTCGTCTTTTTTGTATTGGTTTTTTTAAGTTTTATATCAAAAACGGAAAAATAATTGTTATTCTAAAATATTTTTTAATTATTTAGGATCTCTAGAAAGAACTGGAAACTCGCTAGGCACAGAAGGCACTTTACTACGTCGTCTACTAGGACTAGCAACTCGGCCGAGTCCTTTAGCCGCGTCACATACACCCAAAGAACTCGGCGTAGCCGCATTGGCTATAGCACAACAACTGGCTGCACATGTTTCTAGTAAGTATTAAACATTTATTGTGAAGTGTTATATGTCGGGGAACAACTAAATTTCTGCGTTTTTTTTATAGAACACAAGTATACATCAAGGGGAAATTCTTTAAATGAATCTTACTTTCTTCCAAGTGAACTAACTCGTTACCATAATGATATTGCTCAGAGTTTCGACATTTTTCACGGTTCTTTGGCCTCAGCTAAAAGTAGAATTAGACACAGAATTAGGCATTAGGATTTATTTTTGGTTCAAATAGTATAATTCTTTTATAGTTTGCTTTTTTCATTTTTTAATTTTTATGCTTGTTTATATGTAACACTGTTTTTTGTATCCACTTAATTTCGCTTGTCGTGTCCACATGTAATAGGGACGGCACCGCTTTTGCTATTTATGTTAATGTTTTATGTCAATTTATATCATGTGTTTGTCCTAATTTTGTGGTCCAAAAAAAAAAAAAAAAAAAAAAAAAAAAAACTAGTGAAAAAGTCCTTTATACTAAATCTACGAAGAAACTACTAAAAACTTACTGAAATACATAATGAACGACTCATTGGTCTAGTGGTTAGGGAGACTGCGAATTCATGGGTCCCGGGTTCGATCCCCGGCTGAGACGAACATCGATGTGATGAGCATTTGGTGTTGTGCTTAGGTCTTGGGTGTTTAAAATATGTATTTATATGTCTATCTATATATAATATGTATGTATATCCGTTGCCTTGTACCCATAACACAAGCGTCGCCAGCTTAGCATGGGACTAGGTCAATTGGTGTGAATTGTCTTTAAAAGAAAAAAAAAATGAAAAAGGGATGCAATAATTTTTATAAGTTATTTTTTTCATATGTAGTAGTAGAGACAAAAACTTTTCTGTCCTAACTTCAAAAATAAACACCAATTTAACAATTTATTTTAATTCAACTTTGTATACTGCTTTCGGCGACAACGATTACTGCGTCGCTTCTGCGTATAAATAAAGTAATGTCTTCTTTATAGATATGTCAGTTAGATGTTATCAAATCAGGCTCAAATGTTTTTCAACTACAATAATATTAGACTACCGGCAGGATCAGGATTCTGTGGGCACTAAGGGTCCAACATAGTTACTGAGAAGGTTAACATTTCGTGGTCATATGTTTTTTTTTCTAATAAGCAAGTAGGTGAACAGCATTCTGTGCCTGACACACGCCATCAAGTGTTTGCCGGCCTCACGACGTTTCCCTTTACCGTACAAGCGAGTGTTATATGCGCTCGTAGACAGTCTTCGAATATGCGAATGAGAGTCGCATCCTAAGGCCAATACTGCTTTAATTGGAGTTGTAATTTAATCCCATTTTCGTATTTAATTATTAATATTTTTTTCAGATGACGAAAAAGATTTCGAATCTCCTCCAGAAATTCCTTTAATAGACAAAAGTAACATAATGCAAATATCTGCGGGTCCTTCTACGAGTACAGCGTCACTATGTAAGTAAAAAAAAGGGTGCGTGTACTTACGTACGCGCGTAAGAAGTTATACTTCTTTGGCATTATTAAAAATAGTTTTTGATTGCATGCAAATAATTAATTACAGTTAAATAATCAAACACTGAAAAAGGATTATAGTCAATTAAGTTCAGTTTACATTTGAAAAATTAAATAAATAAATATTTATTATTATTCTCTTTACATTAAGTGTAACATAAATTCTATTATTATTCGAATGTTAAATTATGTCCAATGCCGTAGCATCTTCCGTGGGCAACTTCATTCTGTTAATTTTGTGTCACGGTGCGCGCGCATCGTAAAATTTCACACTCATCAATTTTTCATAACGCGCCTAAAGAAGTATAACTTCAAAAATATTTTTTAAAATGACATATTTTTAGTACTAATTTGTTTGGAAACTTGCAAAATTAAATTTAATGTTACAGCTCGAAAAGACCTCAATACGTGGGCTAATTCTGCACAAGTCCAACAAGTCATAGAGATGGGATTCTCCAGACATGCAGTGTACTCAGCTATACAGACACTGGGTTAGTGCTTTTCTTCTAAAATTATATCCGATGCGTATAACCAGCGGCACGTAAGTCTAGCGCTGGCCGATACGTGGAGGGGATTGCTGCGCATGTGTACTGTCGCGCGGGGGACAAAATGCGACTGGAGAGCCAATCGACGCTCTTCATTCCGCTAGCCCCCTCAGGTACCTTATTTTTTACTTCTGCGCAATAACGGTCAGCGCTAGAGTTTCGTGCCGCTACTTATAGTAGTAGTACGTCTCCGTACCTGATTCTTACCATATGTTAATATGAACTTCCGCAAATACAAAAGTAAAGAATGCTACAAAAAAATACACAATTTTACGTTTGTTCTGTAACGAAATACTTTTGTTGTTTTTTCTTTAAAAAACAAGGGCGCAGCCGACTCGCTTGAGATTGATTCTCTGTCAAAGGTTGCCAATACTCACTTCACAGTAATCGACTTATAAGTTCGGATTGTTATCATAAAGTATTTAATTTTTTTATAGGTGGCACAAGTTTACCATCCGTCGAAGCATTAGTAGCATACCTCTTAGAACTACCACAGCAAGGTATGGACGACTCAGTCTTTGAACCGAAATCTCAGTCAAAAGAGAAGACCGTTGGAGAAGTTGCTTTGCGTCTGAGGATGAATACGCTCAGTACTTATCAGATATTATAACACCCGGAATGACTGTACGGTGTTGCAAGGCCTTTGAAAATGTAAGTGAATTTAGATATTAATATTGTATTACTTTTATATAAATAATTAAAGCATTTTATTATAGGGATATTTCTTGACAAATACGCATATAAAATATATATACCTACTATAAATGATTTGAATAAGTATGTCTTCTATCTAGATCGCGTTGGGTGATGTGGGACAAGTGCAAAAGGTTGAACGCGATATTAAGCAAAACGTGTATCTACATGTAAGTTGATAAATTCTAAACTTATTTTCTATGAAATTTATTATTTCAATATTCTATGCAAGTGTTTGTTTAAAAAAAAATAATAAATAAATTATTTTAGATCGAATGGCGTGGCCTAGGTCGAGTTTCTGGTATTCGAGCGCTTAACGCTGAAGTAGTATCGGGCGCACCGCCGTTTACCGCAGGCGATCGCGTACGCGTACGTTCAGCTGTCACGCAACCAAGATATAAGTGGGGGTGTATTGATCACTCCAGTGTCGGCACTGTTACAGGTTTGTTTGTGTTACTACGCAGTTAAAAAATAGACGTCAAAGTAATTATATTTATTTATCCTTCTTATTAATGTAGATACCACTAAATAGATCTCGCTCATAATATTTTTATTGATAATAGATTTCTTAAAAGCAAAAATGTTATATTAAATATTCTGGTTAAGTGTATATTGAGTATCTATATTACTGTCCTACTTAGATCAACATGTAATGATTAGTCAAATTTGTTAAAAATATGTGTCGAACACATTAATAAGTTTCTAAAACTTAAGACTTTATTAAAAATTAAGAATCAGCACCTGGATTTATTTGATATCTACGTTAACAGTAATGTCCGTTGATCGTTGACATTGATTTTCCTAGCAAAAAGTTCTTTATATTGTGATTTTTTTAATAGTATGTAAATAACCGTTTTTATTATCTTACATAAACAGCTATATCCAGCAATGGTCGAGACTTAACAGTTGATTTTCCTCAACAACCTGGATGGACTGGTCAAGTCAGTGAAATGGAATTAGTGACAGATCAATGTAAGTGTTTTCTTTTAATTAAATCCTTTGATTATAAAACAATAATAAAATCTGCAGTTTCTAGTTGATTTACCTACTGTTTCATTCAATTCAAACGGTAATGTCAATCTGTGCATTTGTTTTACAAAAAAAAGATTGCGTTATTTTTTTTCCAAAGACAAATCGACAACCATATAAGCTCATATATTTCTTTTGTATAGCGGAATGGGGTGAAAGTGCTGGTGGCACTACCGTAGGTTGGCGTGGGGCTGTACGAGCGGCGCGAGTTTCATCTTGTCGTTCAGGTGCAGGTGCGCGTCGTTTATTAGACTCGCAGCCGCACACCTATTGGCAGAGCTCTACTGGCACTGGACAGGTTACTATTTTCTTAATAGTCCAGAAAAGAACCTTAGAACTGAAATTCTTTGGTTTGTTTAAATGTGGTTACAGTCTCTACTGCATTAGGGAGCGTTCAAGTATTACGTAACGAATTTTGGAAGGGGTGGTCCTTTTGTAAAACGTTACGATGCACGGGGCTGGGATTGAATTACGCGTTATTGTTAATATTATTTTCGACTTACACCACATAATAGTAACTAAAGTAACTAGGTGGTCACGAAACGTTTTACTATACTTGGGTACTGAAAAACGTTAAGGCGAGTTACATGGGGGGGTGTCAATAATCAAAAATTGCGTTACGTAATACTTGAACGCTCCCTTAGTTATGAAACATTACTTACGATTCTGCTTTAAATCTCACTTTAATAATTCTTTATTGGCATAACACGAAACACTTTAATATTTGGAGTTGTTTTAAAATATATATTACTTAGCTTTAAGATATTCTTTGTTTGAAGAAAAAATAATATAAACGAAGTACAATTTTCAACTAAAAACTTTCAGCATTGGATTCGCATCGAAATGCGCAGTGGCGTACGTATACGACGATTAGGGTTGGGCGTGGCTGGCGGTGTGCACGCTCCCTCAGCCTTATCAGTTCGGGCGGGTTCGAGCTTCGAAGACTCCGCATTAGCGCCACTTGCAGCAGTGCCTTGTGCGCCTGCGCCGCCCTCAAGAGATAGACCGCCTACGCATTTAGCTCAGATACAGTTACTATCAGACTGCAAACAGGTTATTATAGAAACCATATTGAAGAATTCTTATAGAATGTGTGTGAAAATGTTGCCCTTAATATTTCAGATAATTGTTTTTTTACATGTTTTACTATATTTTTTTAAACAGACTCCAACGAGAACATTTTTATGTTGAGAGATTCCATTAAGAGTTAAAACAAAACAAGTTTATTTTTTTTTATAAATCAAATATTATAATTACAGTGTTATCCATGCATTGAAATTGGGATAAAACAAAATCGCAACGTAAATGCTGATTGTCGAGTCTATGGTCTTTACATTACTGGATTTAGACCGAACCCACTTTACACCGATATATTGTCTGTAAGTAGCATTATACTTTTCTTTTATAAAAGTACGTAAAATTTAAGAAACATTGTATGAAGTATCAAAATATAACCCGATTGTATGGTTCTTGGGTCATCGGGGTGCTATAATTATAGAGGATTTTATTTTTACTTTATATTAACCACTCGCGTACAACAGTAGAATATAAGATAAATATTGAAATGTAATTGCTATGAAACGAATTAATGCAATGTAACAGTTTAAGAGAGTGCACTCATACTGGTAAGGCCAGTTTTATATTGCAAAACTCTATGCGACATAATCTACTATTTATGCTTGGATTTGAGGATGTTGAAGTATACTGTAAAATAATTAAATTCTACAGTACACACCACCACAGTATTTACATAGAATTTAAATAAAACATTTTACTAACAATATTTCAGAGTATGAACTTTATTGCCGAGGATTGGATGGAGAAAGATCCACCTACAGGTGCCTTACCCACTGATAATAACGTACCATCTGTACAACCGGACTGTCCAAAAGTAAGTGAACCACAAACGCAAATTCTTTGCCAATAGAAATACCATAGTTTGTGGGTATAAACTTATTTATGGAATGTTTTATCCCAAAAAAGAACTTGTTCCTGCAATATGTGCGATTTTGAGGCCCTAGACAAAATAAAAATAACTCGCTAGTTGAAGTTATAGGTATGTTATCTAAAGCTGGCGGCTTCAACACATTTACACTTTGTGCTTGTGTAGTGTCTGTGAATAAGCGCGAGGCGTGATGTCAAACTGAAATACAATCACAAATACATCATGAAAAGACTGTCCGTCTCTCTCGCGCTCGGTCAAGCTTGTGAGTATAAAAGAGACAGTTATTGTTTTGCTTTTGCTGTTTATGTTGATCTTTAATGTACATGTTGATCTTTTTTCAAACATTACCAGGGTAATCTCGTGAAATGGTGCACAATGTTTTTAATTATTTTAAGCATCTTAATAAAAACAGTTTAACGAAAAAATGTTATATTTCATTCGACATCAGATGACTGGGGTTTCTAAGAGGAGTATTGAAAGTATCGTTAGTGAAGTAAAAGTGAACTGTGTTGAGCTAGATGGAGCTTATGTCGAAAAATGAAAAATTATTTACACAAACTACTCTTTAACGTTCTTGGTCGGGCTTAGAACTTTTGGATCCACCCTCGTATCCACATAATATTTATATGTATTTGACACATTTTTATTTATTTACAACCCACCCAACCTTACTAAAACCAGAGTAGACTAAAATATATAGCTTGGCAAAAAAGTCATATTTTTAAACATACTGTATAGTGAAATTGCATTAGTGTGAGTACTGTGAACGCGCCAGCTTTCGATAAGTGACCTATATCCTTTACTCATATCACGTAAACATTTCTATATGCATTCGATTGGTTTGAGTTATGTCAATCTGATCTAGATTGAAATCTAAAAAACTTTTTTTTAAATTAGGTTTACGTATGGGGACTCAACGATAAAGACCAGTTAGGAGGAGTAAAGGGTTCAAAAGTGAAAGTACCGATATTCTCACCGGGACTAAGTGCTTTACGGCCGGTACACATTGCCGGTGGCTCGAAAACATTATTCATTGTGTCACACGATGGAAAGGTAAATACAATTTTTACTGTGTATTTAAGTACTTTTATTTAAAACACTACTTGAAATAGTTAAAACGTTTACTTATCATTTATAAATTTTTGGTTAAAATACAATTTAACATTATGCATATTATGTTTAATAATAACTTAATTTTATACCAACTTCTCTTTTAAAGCTTAATAAACAAGTTTAACACTACATTTTATAATGTTATTTTATTATTATTATCGTTTTCTAGCTATTTGTATGCGGAGAAGGGACTAATGGACGGCTGGGTTTAGGGCATAGTAACAATGTATCTACGCCTCGAGCAAATCCATACCTCTCACACGTACTTGTAAGGCGAGTCGCGGTACACTCTGGTGGAAAACACGCTTTGGCACTCACTGCTGATGGGAAGGTATATCGACTATTTTTAATATTTAAATATCCATTGTCCGTTTTATTCTGTAAAATGTGTTTTGGGACGTTTTCCATTTCCAACTTGTTCTATGTTTAATACTAGCGAGTGACCCGCTGTTGAAAAATTACATATCAAAACCTTGCTCATCGATCATTCTAGATATTGGTAAAATCCACAATAAATTCCTCTTATACATATACGATACAACAATACTTCATAGTTTTGAGAATTTTAACTCTTAAACTCACAAAAATTTAAAATCCCCATTGTTATTCCCTAGAATACAAAGTTATAAAAAGCAATTTAACGTTGACCACAAAATTGGCAATCAAATCATTCAAGGTCAACTTTTGTGATGTGGATCTAAAACTTTTTGCTAGTTATTGTTGCACTATATCATGATTATTATTTTTTATTCTAGGTGTACTCCTGGGGTGAAGGAGAAGATGGCAAATTGGGTCACGGGAACCGTTTAACTTTAGAATCTCCTCGACTAATAGAATCTCTAGCGGGCGAGCGGGTCGTTAACATTGCGTGCGGATCCGCTCACAGCGCGTGTGTAACAGCACGAGGGCATTTGTATACATGGGGCATGGGAGAATATGGAAGATTGGGACACGGGGAGGATAATACGCAGCTATCACCTAAAATGGTAATAATTCTTAATGACTCTTGCCTTCAGACTTCTGTTTAATTTATAATTTTTCTTTATATTTCATTAGGCGATTTGCCTTCTGTGCCTGACATACATCGTAGATTTTTGAGTCTTAGACATGCCGGTTTTCTTATCATTTTTATATTGTTTATATAGGCTGTCTCTATAAGAAATAGAGACAAATAGAGACAGCCTATATAAAGAACTTATTGTTATAAAAGTCTAAATTTTCCTAAAATAATTATTTAATATTTAGGTGGAGGCGTTAGCTGGTTTCAGAGTGATCCAAGTGGCGTGTGGATCCCGTGACGCACAAACGTTAGCGCTCACCGCGTGTGGAAAAGTATTCTCATGGGGTGATGGTGATTTTGGAAAATTAGGTAAATTCATTTAAAGAAATCGCTTTTGTATCGGATTGAAGTTATGTATTTATTATAAACTTATAATGATTTTACATAATTAAAAAAAAACCGACGTTTCGAGTGCTTTACAGCGTGCGTGGTCATGGTGACATTATTAAATTATACATAAACCTTTTTAAAAGGAATTCAGTTGAGATTGGCATTTGAATGAATGTATGTTTGCGATTCGTGCTGTTTTATATTGTGATTGTAATGACTATCTTGTATTTATATATTTACATGTGCACTGACAGATTTTTTAGAATATTTTGTATACGTTCTCTTTATTCAGTACCTACTGAGACTTGATACCTATCTATTTTCGTAAGTCATTCTGTGTTATATTCTTGTCTTATTCTACCTTAATATTTAATTTTGTGTAAAAAAAAATTACGTCTTCTCTAGGTCGTGGTGGCTCAGATGGTTGCGCTGTACCGATGAATGTTGAGAGATTAAATACACTGGATGTCGTTCAAGTGGAGTGTGGCGCTCAGTTCAGCTTGGCGTTAACACGTGATGGAGAGGTGAGAAAATTCCGAGACTTTTTTATTAGCTTCTTTGTGGCTCATTCAACAATAGAATCTATACAAATTGCTATCTTTAACGCTTTTATGAATTTGCTTAAAAAGTCAAATTTAACATTCATAACTTCTTACTATGCTATTAAACACTAAGAAAAACGACTAGATTTTTATGTGTTAATTATTATTATTTCATTACACGTATATTTCGGTTAAAAATCAGCCTGTGATAAAATTAAACTCCAATTCATTATTAAGATCAGACAGGCGAAGACATATTATTTACAATCATTTACGTCATCGTCGATTCGTTTAATGATGTAATATGTAACCGTATGTAGCAAGCAAAACATAAATGAGCTATTTATTCTGTTTTCAAATTGTCAATATGTAGATATGCATATGCTGCATCTCACGATTTAAATGAATCAATTATCAATTTGTATAATATTGCTTACTTTATTGTTCCTTGTAAATAGCCAATGTTTTCATAAATAAAATAAGAAGAAGTATAAGTCCTTTTTGCTATTATTTTTTTTAGGTTTGGACATGGGGCAAAGGTGACTATTTCCGTTTGGGTCATGGGTGTGACGCACACGTCCGTCGCCCAACGCTAGTAGAGGCGTTACGGGGCAAACGGGTCATACACGTAGCAGTTGGGGCGCTACATTGTCTGGCTGTTACTAGTGATAATCAGGTTAGTATATTTTTAACCAAATTTAAAATTTCTGAAGGTTCAATTCAACTTGTATTTGTATAAGTCTACGTAATTATTCGACGCCTTGAGGTGTCGTCTACCAATTTGGTACAACTACGAAAAGGTCTTTATGTCCTTGAAATATTAAATAATATAAACTTAATTCGAAAGTGTTTCAGTGTCTTATAATTAGATATATTTAAAATGAATAAGTATTTTTATTTATGCTTTTCAAAAGCGAATTGTATCTGGTAAAATAATAAAACGTTTTTTTAAATAATTAATTCATTTAGATTTTACGAATCCGTGTAAAACTATTAGTTCTTAGATGTAGTTTGATTATTTACATCGCTCTAGTTTTTGATGAAGTACGTTATGCTATGCTTTTTTTTTATTACTTTCTTAAAGGGATGTATGCTGTATTACAGGTATGGGCGTGGGGCGATAACGATCACGGTCAACAAGGTAACGGTACAACTTGTGTGAACCGTCGACCGGCTTTAGTAGCGGGAGTCGAAGGTGTTCAAAGGGCAGCTGCTGGATCCTCGCATTCTGCCGCTTGGGCGATTCGTCCTCCTTTACAAGCGGATGTTACTACGCCCCATGTTGCTCCATTGCCGTTCCCATCTCTTAAAGATCCACTTGGAGCTCATAGCCTTGGTAAGCACTACTTATGAATCAATATAGTTATGATTTTACCCTAATTCGCTAAGTAGTAATTGCGACAATATATTTTTAACGAAAACTTGACAAGGGGTCCGTGAGCATAGTTGATACTAACAAAAATATCCAAAAATCTTTCGTTCTATTATTATTTTTATACAATCTCTTATATGTGTAAAACCAATTCACCCATGGTTTATGTGAAGGTAGTACGTGTATCTAAAGTATTAACCAATATGAGACTACTTTTTGTTAATTTTGTCTCTAATAATCTTGTAACAATTGTTAATTGAAATGTTAAAAGTTAATAAAATAAAATATGTTTATTATGGAACATAAGATACATGTATCACTTATTCCACGTCATTAAATTTGAATTTGTAGGCATCCCTACTCATCGGCAAAGAAGACAAACGGTGTAGGCCGAGAGAAAAAGCCGGAGTAAAAAACTATACTTATATATATTAACTTTTTTAAGATTATGTATGTGTTTGTGACTAATATAAAAGTTTGTATAAAAATTAAAAAGGTTTGTCTTTGATGACATAATTTTTTAAATAATATTATATAATATAAATTAATACTTTAATGTTAATGCTAATAAAAGTTACTCCGATGAAAAACCATCCAAGTTATAAGGGTTCATCTATACATGCTTATATTCCCAGGCCTTTACGCTGAAGAAAATAACATAGAAGAATCACAAAGTGCGCGACCATCCCTCGCAGCTGCGGCATTGACCTTGGAGCCACCAGTTGCTGTTCAACATGCATTATCTCTCATACTATTGGCTTTACACATCACACAGGTACAATAAAAAATGTGTATCAAAATATACAAAAACAGTTTAAAGCTCAATCCACCATAAAATCCAAATCAAAATGTTCTATATATATATGTACATACTTTAAAAACTTCCAACCTCTAACATCTATTTTTTTTAGATAACATACCTATATATATATAAGAATCGCGAACAATCCATAACAAAGATCTGACTATCGAGAAATTGTGATACTTTATACAGAAAATAATGGAGTCAATTGACTTCGCCGTATGGATAATTCCATTAATAAAGTAAGGTGTAATTTTGCTGGTGTATTCTGTATATCAACATTGTTTTTGAAAAGTTGATGATTTTTCTTTTTTTTCTGCTTTAAGTGCCCACAAATTTCTATAATTTTATTCTATTTTGTTGTGTCTTTGTATTATCTTTTATGTTTTTATTTTTTTTTAATTTTAAATTTCTATTACTTTTCTGTGAAACTTATGTTTACGTTAATTGTCACATATTTTAGATGTAAGATTTTGTAAAATAATTAGTAGATTAAGTACTGTGTGTGATGTCGTAAGCTTAATAACTAAATAAACAAATAAAAGTTATACTAGTAAACTAGTATACAATAATCGTACTAATAATTTACGTAGCCAATGGTTCAAACTAATGCAAATTTATTTATAGGCACGCTGTCTGCTCGTCGAAGCATTGAGAGCACACGAAGTATGTACAAGTGCTCCGGCAGTGGGTTTGGAGACTGAAGAAGATGATACGGAAGCTGATGCTCGTACTGGTGGAGGAGAAGCACCGGCTGATAGAGCTACGTTACCGGTGATATGTTTTTTTCAAAATGTTGACTGAATATTATAAAGAAACACTAAATAATATCCGGCTTAAATCTTGTTATCCTACTCATCTTGACAATCCTCACGAAATTTATAAGAATACAATTTTTCCTTTTAACTTTTTTATTGATCCCATAGCGCATGACAGAACTTTGCTTGCTTTCAATACAAATAACCTAGCTAAAGTATTACTGTAGTAGCACTACATCTCCCCCAAGTTGATATTTTTTCCTTTTACGCAAATTCCCATAGGTCATGATCAGTATCTTGTTTTGGTCACACATTGTCTATTTTTTGGTCTGAGGCCGTATAGTTGTAATGGCAACGGATATAGCGCTCATATTAAAAAAATCCATTTGTGCACAGTTGAAGTTTTAACCCTCGACATCAGAATTGAGATTCGCGCGCCTAGGCTAGATACTTCTCTTTAATTTGCTTACATTGCCTTTTTAAATCTTCTGATTTTTTTTATATTTACGCCATCGCCCAAGATCTCTTGATCTCTCAAGATTCTGTACTTTGATAATACAACTTTTTAAATTATTTTATTTATTATACAAATCCAATAATAATGATTGTATTCTGAATCATTTAATCATGCATACGTATAATTTGTATTTACAATTTTCTTCACCTACAAAGTAATAAAAAAATTATTATAAAGAAAATTAAAACAATATTAAATAGTTTGGTCCCTGTGGCAGTGTACCTTTATCGCTTTTATTTGTATTGTTACTATAGCATATTATTTTCTCCACAGAGTGGAGCAAGCACTCCTTTGAGTGGGTCGATATCATCTCGGCATTCGGCTGTGATGTCATCTAGCGCTGTTTCCGTTGCAGCAGCTACGATGACAGTTCAACAATCTGAAGCACCCAAGGTTTATATTTTGAGACTTATTGATACTTTAACAGTAGTAGCTTTCGTTTTACCCAGCGGGTATTTACCCATTTAAAAAAATATTTAAGGAAGCTTAACCTATTCTGATAAAGAATGAATACGCTCCGTATTCAGTAAAACAACATGTTTAGGTTGGTGTTGGGCTGGTCGAGGTTCTGCACTTCGTCAAATATTGCCGAACTGGTGGGTTTAATCCCATCTTTCGGAAAATGGTGGCATCCTTGTATCGTGTTAGGCATATATATCGTGCTAATAAAAAAGAACACGCATATTTTTAAACTTTAGTATGCTGTCCATCGTATAGGAGTTTTTCTTTATTTTTTTTGTTGACTAACCTATTGGTTACTATAGCAACTAAAACCGAATTGTTACTAATTCTTAACTTAAACTGCTAATGAATATAATCTGAAATAAATAAGTTATTATTATTATGTTTAGGTGGAATTGGATGACTTCACTTCGCAACTTGGCGAATCCGATGCGAGGGCTTTAGTGGATCTTTTGAAATTGGCTGCAGCTGGACGGATCCCCGAGGCTAATAATGCTGTTAAAGTTATCACTGATGTTCTAATGGGTATATATTTATATTAGTTTTCGTTGCATCTATATAGACGGTTTTGTTATGGGTTTTAATCTTAAAACTAGAAACAGTTTTGAAAATTTTATTTGAAAATAGGTGGACTGTTGTTAATGCCCATGACTTACATTAAGGACAAACAGTGTTTTTAACCCTATGATCGCTTCTATCGTCTATTTACTATGAAAAAAAATCACATAGACTTATTCATATTGAATAAGCCTATGTGATTTTTTTTGACGTTTGTGAACGTCGTGTTAACAGATTATATATTAGTTTATTTTATCCAAATTTCATTAAATGAGGACTGTTCCCTGTCAATTCTCACCTTGTTTCGTTTATGGCGCGTCTAAACGGGCCATGTTTTGCTGCAATTGATGGCTACAACACTGTGGCCGGCAACATTGCAAACAATAGCACCCATTCTATGCAATATTGCAGTAATGTCCGGGCCATATAGCCAAGCATGTTTTGTATAGCCACATATGGACGATGTTGCCCCGATGGGTGGCCGGACGATCGCTAGGCTATCGAATTCAACTCTTTGTTATGGCACAGTGTATCCTTTTCTACGCGACATGACGTTTGCTATGAGTGAAGAGTGCCTGTTGCTATATTCTGTGTTTTGCGATCAGCTGTATTTGACGTTAGATTACTACGTAAAATGAATGCTTTTGACATTCTAGTTCTTGAATAATTTATTATCAAGACTTATTTCTAGACTCAAATTGTCTACAGATTCACGCCTATTTAAGTAAGGTCGAGTCGACAATCTCTTCTTTTTCTGTTTCTTTTTTAAAACAATATAAGCTGCTGCGACAAGTGTGATTTCGTCAGCCATTGTTGCCGGTTTGTGTAGCCCGTTTAGGAGTCTGCATCATGGGCCATACTATTGCAGACATATTGCAACACATTGCCCAGCCATAGATTGTTCGGCCATCAGCTGCATTAAAATATTTTTGTAATGGCCGGGCAACTAGTGGCCAACAGTGCAGCCATTAATTGCAGCAAAACATGGCCCGTTTAGACGCGCCATCATAAAATGATTAGTATCTGATAGTATACTAATAATTATATATATACTTACAGACCGGCCAAGCGTTGCTGTGGCTAAGGTTTTTGTTATATTACATAGTAGTAAACTATTCCAGGGAAACGGTAGGAGAACTTATGTGAAACGTTGGTACTTTTAACACAGCGCCATCTGTTAGAATTGTTTAAAATAATTTTTTTTTGTGTTCTTGTTCATCTGCAATCGGCTATCAGCCATAATCAGATATTTTCTGAGGTTAATTTAAAATAAATGTTTAAAATAATAAACAAATATTTGCAATAAAATAATATTGCGGGTATAAATTGAGATGTAAGCTATGTTATCTTTTAAATTGGATCAAACTACACACGGTGTGCAAATTTGATTGATATCGGTTCGGTAGTTTAGGAGTCCATAGCGGACAAACAACGTGACACGTAATTTATATATATTGAGATATTAGCAAAAACGCTCAATATAATAGATGATATTTGACCATGTAGAACCTCTTATGTAGAAGTATTACTTCAATAAAATGGATTATGTATCTGAAATTAAGTTAATTTCCACTCAGCGAAAACTATATTTGTATTATTTGATTGTTATTCTAGCTTTGTGCGCCAGATCTGCGAGCATAGCAGATATGGTAGTGGAAGTGTGTGTGTGTGAGCTCGAAGAAGCTGCAGCTGGGGGCGGCCGCGCTCCTCCCTTGCCCGTTACCGTTGATAGCCCGCATCCCTATGCAGATGATACTGATATATCAGGTATGCATACATTGCTATTTATAAACAGAATGCAGTGTGTTAGCGATAAGAAATCTGTGCCACAGAATATGAATAAGATATAATTTAAGAATATCTAAACCAAATTCATGTGTAGAAAGGGTTGTCATGATGGATAGAAATAAATGCTATTTTGAAAAAAAAAAGGGTGCGTGTACTTATGTACGCGCGTAAGAAGTTATACTTCTTTGGCATTATTAAAAATAGTTTTTGATTGCATGTACATAATTAATTACAATTAAATAATCAAAGACTGGAAAAGGAGTCATTATAGTCAATAAAGTTCACTTTACAATAAAAAAATTAAATAGATAAATATTTATTAATATTATATTTATTATTATTTTCTAATATTAATTAGTTTGATTTAAATATTCAATTTAAATCACTTCTAATTATGATTCAGACGCACATATTAAATTCGCACTTGTATAATGAAAACAAAATGACACGTGTTTTAAATGTAGAAACTCAAAGCATGTGCATAAATATATAGTGAACAGAGGCGGCGTGCGTGCCAACATGCGCCACTAACTTCATTCTGTTAATTTTGTGTCACGGTGCGCGCTCATCGTAAAATTTCACTCTCATAAATTGTTCATAACGCGCCTAAAGAAGTATTAACTTCAAAAACAAAATAGCATTTATTTCTATAGCGCAGTTACGTTCTTCCTTCTTTTTATAAAATTGATGGTTCATTCTAGAATGAGATCCTTATGAGTTCATAACATACTCGTTCTTAAAGTTCAGTATAATTGTGTTTTGCAGGCGTTGTCAAAATCCCCGGAGCCTCTTCTCTCAGAGTTTCCTTCGAACAAGGTTGTTCTACAGAGCGACGAAACGACCCTCTTACAATATCTGATGCAGCTGGTCGAGTTTTGGCTACGAGATCTGGAAGGGAACCCACTGATTGGGCACAGGAAGTTATTGTTAATGGTATAGTCCAAAATTATCCTAAAATGCGATTCTAAAAAAATATATTTAGCTAATCTAACTTTCAGTGAGAGCGATGTCGTTATCTGTGTGTGTGTCACAGAGCATTATAATTTAATTATAGTTAATAAAACGTGTAAACATAGAGTTTTAAATTTTATAAATAACTGCAATTAGGGGGCCTCATAACCTAGCGGTCTTATTAAGTGGCAGCTAGGTGAGGTGAGGGGTACCGGGTTCGATTCCCGGTTCGAGGGCAAGTTTTAATTTAATTTAAATTTGTTCTCGGCCTTGTGCGGTACCGGGCGAGTGCCTAACCCGTACATGGAGGACACGGTCGAATTTCTAAGGCAAAAAGAACGAATTATAAAAATCCTATACTTGACGCCGGCTAATGCACAAAACGTGCCAGAGCCATAATAAAAAAAAACTGCAATTAAAACAAATATTAAATTTAATCACTACAATTCTTTAAAATTCATTGTCCAGTATAGATTTCATAGAAGTTCTATGGTACAAATTGTATTAAAAAACATTTATAAAATATTTATATCCAGGTGATGAATTACGCTGGAGGTTCACTAGCGACGGTTCAGTTAATGGTTGGGGCTGGCGCTTTACGGTACACCCGATTTTACCGACACACACTCCTTCTGTAAGTATACAATCACACTCATAATAGCTTACCAAACTTAGTTTATTGTATAGAAGTTCGATAGACGGAATTAAAAATGAACCATAAAATCTACCTTAACTGGACAGGAGTTTAATTTCAATTTAACCGCCTCCATGGCTTTTGTGTCATGCTCGCTTAAATGTCATTGGTTGTGGCGGCGTCCATGCGTCGGGTTGTTTCTCTCCCTAAAATATGGCGAGGGGGCCGATGGCTGGCCATGCGTCATACTCGTGAACGGGTGCTACTTGTGGTGACTGGTCGTTCTTGAGTTCGTGTATGCGGTGATGTTAATTATTTCGACTATGTATTTGCGTGTTGTTCCCACGAGAATGTAAGTGCATGCTCTTATTTCACCATGCCTCCTGCTGATAGAGGACAAGTCTTTGTTATTAATTTATGTTATTATTATTTATTACTTAAGATGTCATGTGGAACATGGTGGCCGCTCCTTAAAAACGTGTAAAAAAAACATGGCGATTAAAAAATGATGGCGGAGAGTTTATTGCCATATAGTTCTTCTCTTTCGTTCTACGCCCTTGATTTGAGAACTGTCACTAAATATAAAATAGAAGCATTTCATATACATTTCTTTTTTTGACGTTCTTAAGTGTAGATTGTGTTACCTATATAAATAAATGATTTTTGACTTTGACTTTGTCTCACAAGTCGACTAAAACTTATCCCACAGGTTACTTCTCTCAACATACAAACGACATATTATTTTCTGCGAAGTTGTGTTAAGATTATTTCTATGTATAGGAAAGCGGCACAGACCGGTACGTTTTATCGTGTCCATCAGTGGAGCTAGCTTGGCGTTTGTTGGATGGTCCTTTACTGACCGCCATTTCTAATGACCACCAACTCGCCCCACGATTGGCACAAGCGCTTGCCATCTGTGCACAAATGCCTACACTAAGTGAGTAACTGGAATATACTTTTAATTCAATTATCCTTTATATTAATATAAATTAGTTTTATCCAATTGACAGTAGTATAAATAGTAAGGTATATATATGGTAAGATATTAATAAATGTTCTTTCAATTTAAAATTTAGTGTTTTCAATAGTTTTACGAGCACCAGTTTTCTATTTGTGTTATTTTGTTACTTAGGTGTTAATATCTTTTTTTGTTAAAATATAAAAAATGTTAGCATTAAAAGCAAAGAACTTAAATATCAAAAAATTCTCCATAAAGAATATCATATAATATAATGTCTACAAATCTAAATCTGGATTTGTTGGCATTTATAGCGTGGCGTGCACGCGTTTGGTGCGTACGTCGTTTACGAGGGGTTGTATGCGGAGGGGAAGGCGAGCCGAAAGCCGGTACTCCTCCAGCCTTACAACATTTACCGCAGCTGTTACAAGCGCAGTATGAACACGAAGAACCGGCGCTAAGGACTGGCACACATCTTATGCACACACACTATTTGAAGGTAGGACTATAAGTAATACGTAACATATATTTGTTTATAAATATTTATTGTATATAACCGAATAGATTTTAAAAGTTAACGCTGAGTATAATTTGTATTGTGACCAACTTCAACAAAAGAGGGTTATCAGTTTGACTAGTATCTATGTGATATTTTCGGAATTAGATAATATTAAAAAGTACACGTGCTTTTAAATATATCATATTGTACTATAAGCACGTGTTACGTACTAAACTAGTAATATTTAGATAATCCTATAATTTAACATTTGAACCAGTAAGTGGTATATTCCAACTTAGGGAACAGTCCAAAATGTCAACAATACAATGTAATCTCAATAAAAAAACTAATAAATTTTAGGAACTGGCATGGCTAGCGTGCGGTCTACGTGTAGACACTCGAGTATGCAATGGCACAGATGCGGCCCGATGGGCGTGGTTTAAGCGGTACTGTTTATGTGTACGCACTGCAGACGCATTATTACGTCGGGCGTCCCTGCCTCTACCATTTCTTACGGATGTACGCAAAAGACTAGCTGATCTAGGTGTATATACAGAAGAAGGCTCCAGTGATAGCGCTTGGGAGGATAATGCGAAGTTTACGAGGCAACACGACGAGCAGTTACTACACTGGGTCAATAAGTAAGTTAGAAAACATTTATTTTCCATACCCTTGAACCAATCTTCATATTTTAAAGGTACGATACGTAGGAAATGATTTGATAGGTTTTTATTTTGTTTGATCCTTCTTCACTTTAGACTTCTTTAGTCAACCACGACTGACAAACCGTTGGACATATATTAAATTCATACTTTGTAGACGTCCTGAAGACTGGAACGGTTGGTGGAACGGTGGTTCTCGAGGTTGTGCGGTATACGGATGGGGTCACAATCATCGGGGGCAGTTGGGAGGGGTCGAAGGAGCTAAGGTTCGGTCGCCGACGCCCTGCCACGCCCTTGCCAGCCTCAATCCAATGCAATTAGTGGGTGGGGAACAAACTTTGTTCGCGGTGACTCCTGATGGGAAGGTGTATGCTACTGGTTAGTTTACGGAAAATTGCTTATAAAATATAGACATCTCCTAACCAATCTTTGTGTACGCATTAAAACGAAACCATAAGTTTAAATATTAACAAATAATAATGTCATATGTATGAGTTGTAATACTTTCTTAAGTATTACAATGTCTGTAATGTCTTCATTACAGACACTTTTTATCTTTAGCCAGATTCACTTGTACCAGTTATTTAAAATAAGGCATACTTTTTGATCGCGTGGCTTTTCCAAAGTAAAGAGGAATTATATTCAATGAGAAGTTCAGCAATTAATATTATTTATAACTTATATTTTCATCATAATGTACTTTTAATTATATAATTTTAAAGAGACTACTTTTTCTAGGTTACGGCGCAGGAGGACGGTTAGGCATTGGAGGCATAGATTCCGTGTCACAACCTACATTACTTGCATCTCTTCAACACGTGTTTATTACTAAAGTAAGTATTGTTATTTCTAGGTCTAAGATTGATTTCTGGTGAAACCAAAAAACTGTTTCGGGTTACTTTCTAGAAAGGCAGAAGTGTCTGCCCAAAGTTTGTTCAAATGCTATTTTGGAAAAAAGTTAATTTAAAAACTACTTAAACCCAGAAATGACAGTGCCTTGCTGCAAACGTAATCAGCTAGACACTAATTTTTGAAGTGAAACTTCTTTATCATATAAATTAAAAAAATTTACTGTAACATTTTTTCGTTACGCGTCACATTTTTCGGTTACGCGCCATGTTGCTTTTTGAAGTCAAACTTCTTTATCGGCGTTGGAATGAAAGTTCTTACGCGCCATCTTTTTCTTGTCCCTACGACGGTTGATCCGAAGAGATTCGAAGCCATTAATAACAAAAATATATAATAACGATAACAATGATAGTAATAATTTTATTACAATTAATGAAATTCTGTAATAATCTTAGTAATAAGGTAAAATGAAATAATTGTATTTGTATTCATGTCTATGATAATAAAAGCCTTTTGTTAAACATTATTTAACCAATTTCGTTAAGTTGCATATAGTAGATCATTTTCGAAAAATAAGGTCATAAAGAAGTTTCACTTCTTACGTGTGTACACCTAGTACACGCACACATTTTTTTTTTAATTTATTAATATTCTTCATAGGTGGCTTGCAATTCGGGCGGTAAGCATTGTCTAGCTCTTTCGTCCGATGGTGATGTGTACAGTTGGGGTGAAGGCGAAGACGGAAAACTTGGCCATGGCAACAGAGTGTAAGTGATTTCTAATAATCATAATTACTGATTTATTTCTAAGGAAATATTATTTGCTTGTATCAAAATACCCAATATATATATATATAAATAAATTGTTGTTTGTTTGTCTCGCTAAAACTCGAGAATGGCTGGACAAATTTGGCTAATTATGATCTTGAAATATTTGTCGAAGTTCAGAGAAACATTTTTACCGATAAAAGCGCTGTATATATTATATAATAGGCTTTGTTATTTTAAAACGCATTAGAATAAAATTTATAATAATGTGTAAATTATTATCTGTAAAGAATTTTTCTCTCAGTAAACTTAATATTACACATTGATGTGCCTCTGGAAAACATACAGCATTGTATAATGAAGAAGCAATGTATACTTAGCCATGAAGTGCGATACATACCGAGTGAAATAGTTCCGCTTAGATACAATAGATGGCGCTGTAATCGCCTCAACTTCATACTTATCTTAACCAGCTAGGACGTTGTCATTTCCGCAGTCATAGCGTTGTGTACTTTCGCCGCGTGCGGTCGAAACCGAGACGACTCAATAACGACTTAAAACCTTATAGTCTTTCTTAGTGTTAATTATTAGCAAAACGTATTATTTATACATTACAAGTGCGTAATAGACTCACGATGCCGATAAGGCCGGCGCCGGGGCCGATCAGGCAGGTAGTCTAAAAAAGTGTCGAGCAAGGTCACAAACAAGACAAAGAGGACTCCACGTGCACCAGCAGCGCGTCTGATAGCGACTCGGAGCGCGAGGGACCGCCACAAAAGGAAGGGAAACGAGTAGCACAGGTAACGGTCGATCCCACGATCGACGCGTTATATAATCAGGTGAGTTTCCTCACAAATTTTATAGTGCATCAACAATATGTACCAAATGTCAACGCCAGTGCGTCCAATGACGAGGGTAACCACCGCCCGACCAACTACTATAGCGATTTTTTATTAATCCGTCGACCGGGAAAACGATTACAAAATAAATATATAAAAATTATAAAAATATAATAATATATTGAGCTTATAAAACTCGAACATTTTAATACTCACACGTGGTAACACATTAGATCCAAAAAAGCCCTGATAGACATACTGACGTCTCCAGGCTTTTGTAACCCTAAAATTAAAGACGAAATACGTTGTCTTATGTCAAAGTGAATTACTACAATCTGGGTTACAAAAAAATCGTAAACTGGACTCGTAATAACCCAACGAAATTAAAACCCGCAAATCTTTTCACAAAAATATCCTATATTTTTGGTAATAAATCACCTTCTCACAAATTGCTTGAACAAACCCTGCAAATTGTATGCGGAAAACGAGCGGAATCTATAGAAACTACGCGTAAAAAATTAATAAGTGAGATTTCGGACAAAAGTATTCAAATTGCGCTTAGTAATATACCTCCTATAGCGAGGAATTTTTATTTGACAAAAATAAGCTCGCGTCCCTCATACAATCCCTTGGTGGGCCGCAATTCTGGTTATCTCCGCCGCAACCTTCAAGAGTAAGAGAGCTTTTTAAACCTAGAGACAAAGAATCGTCAGCCAGTCCAGGCACAAAATGGAAAAAAATATTTTTGTAATACCTACATAAAACAAGAAACGATGCGAACGTTTAACACGAAATTCAAACTACCCGTTGTCTAACAATGACGGAAAAAATTACTATCTAACACAATTCAAGGATTCCGCATACCTCTGTACAAGGAACCGCCTTTGTTAATGCCAACAAATCGAATAGTAAGTGAATACGCAACCGAACTGTCACCTGCGATATCGCAGATAATCAAAGAACTCCTGAATCAGGCAAGATATCCTACAAACAGTTCTCAACAAAACCCTCAGTTTTATATCCATAATGGTTCTTCGCAGGAAAAGCGACGGCGCCATGCGTCCTATTGTAGATTTGCGAGAACTAAACCGATTAGTGAAGACAAAACATTTTCGGTTTATCTCCCACGGCTTAGTCCCAGACTTTCTTCAACCAGGGGACTGGATGATAAATAAATTTATCACAAGCCTATTTTCATGTACCGGCAGCGAGATTACACCGACCTTTCTTAAGGCTCAGCTAAAAAGGGCAGTTATACGAAAATATGACTTGCCTTCCTTTTGGGCAAGCGTCAGTACCACACCTTTCCTCTGCAGTATCATGTTGGGTCGCGGAGACCTTACGTGCGAAGGGATGTCGAGTGCTAGTATTTCTAGACGACTACCTTCTGGTCAACCAAGACCTCTCCAAGTTAAATCTCAGGCCGCGGAGGCCGTGAGACACTTGGAACACCCTCCAAGTTAAATTATCAGGCCGCGGAGGCCGGGAGACACTTGGAACACCTTCCAAGTTAGATTCTCAGGCCGCGGAGGCCGTGAGACACTTGGAACACCTAGGATGGAAAATCAATTACTTACCAAAAAATCCGTATTGGTACCAACCCAAAATTTAGAATACCTTGGAATTCGCTGGAATACTATGGTCAATGTGATGTCGCTACCTAAGGTACAAATACAGCGCAAAAACCATAGTTATGCGTTGTATTCGCGAGTTACAAAGAATTTGCTAGGGCAAGTATACTTCGCAAACTTTTTCTTGCCCCGTCGGCTTCACGGTCGCCAGGTACAAATCTTTCTGCGACAATTCAACAAGATCCGACCCCGTCAAGGTCAACTGCTGCCTCAGATTGTAGGACAGGAACTGATGTGGTGGCTCGGAGCTGCTCATCAGACGACGCCTATACACAAAGAACCTGCAACCCACTTGCTAGCGACGGACGCCTCGGATTGGGGTTGGGGGGCCCACATCTCCTTGACGAGAACCTTGTCAGGAAAATGGTCATACCAACAGAAAACGTGGCACTGCAACAAAAAGGACTTATATGCAGTGATAGCCGCAATAAAAATAAATGTAAAAATATTACAAAACACACACGTGTTAATACAATCGGACAAATGAAAATCTGATTGCATACATTCAAACAGAAGGTGGAACGAAATCGATAGGGTTACTTACACTAACCTTCAATCTATTACACCTGACGGACAAATTCAACATAACTCTGTCGGTACATTACCTACCAGGGTGATCATAGCAGACAGATTATAAAGGGGAAAAAAGGCTGCGTAGTGGCACCTTCTTCCTTTAGCATGGGTGTTTCCCCCTCCAAATCCCTGAGTTTTAGCACACCTAAACCGGGCGACGGGAACCTATCTGATAGTTGCTTCAGATTGGCCGCGAGGTTTCTGGCTGTAGGACCTGAAATCCAGGTCTCTAGATCACCCCCACGAAATTCAACACCTATCGCAGACACTCCTTGATACGACAATTGCACTGTCTCCTCCACAAATACAAGCATTGACCGTAAAAGTTTGGGAACTTGGGGGTGGGGTGCCCAAATAAAAGACTGGTCCACACTGGAAAAAGATCTACTTTTGAAGAGTTGGTCACTCCACCTGTCCACTTATTTACCCGCAATCAAAAGAGGGCTGTCATGGTGTGACAACTCTCAAGTGAACCCAAAATCCCCTCAAACAGCCGATATTGCAAAAAAAATAATATCACTTTTTCTAAAAGAAAATTTATTTATTTCTTTATTTATAAGTAATCTTACAGCTAACATACATAATATTACAAAACAAACACTTAGACAGTACAGAAAGCCAAAACAGAAATTTATCCTATCAGTATCAACCATCCTTGTTCGCAAATCGGCAATTTTAACTTTTTGCGGTCCCCATGTAGAAAAACAAACATTTTCAAATTTTATTACTAAACACACCCTCAGGGTATTAGGAGTAGCTAAACCAAAAGTCGTGAAATCATCCGTCACGTGGGAGCCGCGAATAGTACTAGACTGGCTTTCTTCCAACCCTCCTAGGGACACTTTATTCGATACGGCTCGCAGAACAGCCACAGTATTGCATTTAGCATTGGGCCGCAGGGTTCACTTTATTAGAAATTACTGACGAGGAATTCGTGGATGATGGTGGTAACATTTATTTAACACCGGTATTCGAATCTAAGACAGACACTCAAGACGCCAGTCAACATGGAAACTTTCTGAACACCACGATAAAACATGTGCTCTATCACTTTAGTGAGACTTCAGTTAGTCCTGACGACTCATTGGTCTAGTGGTTAGTACCCCTGACTGCGAATCCATGGGTCCCAGGTTCGATTCCCGGCTGGGACGAACATTGATGTGATGAGCATTTGGTGTTGTGCTTGGGTCTTGGGTGTTTAAATATGTAATTATATGTCTATCTTTCTATAATATGTATGTATTTCTGTTGCCTAGTACCCATAACACAAGCTTCACCAGCTTAGCATGGTGACTAGGTCAATTGGTGTGAACTGTCTTTAAAAAAAAAATAGCTTTGAGTAATAGGTACAAGAAGATCTCAAGTAAAAAATTTAAACAATATTTTTATATCCATCAACAGCAAAATAATTGGGTCAAAATTCAACCACTAGATGAAATTTTTTATTACACGGGGTAATTGGAAATCTTCAAATACGAGTACATACATTCTTTAATCATTACTGCCGCGAGATAGACTCTCGTAGAGAAAACTCATCACTCTTTCTTTAATACATTTGCACCATCGTAATTATATAAATACCTTGTTGTGATGATAGGAAATTTATGTTATTATGTTAATTGTACATCTCAATGAATATAGTTATATTTATACCGTAACTAAGAATAATAATTATTGCTAAATACTTATGCTTTGATTAAGAATATTGGCAAGTGAATAAAATAGTTATATAAACAATAACGGCTTTAGCTAAAGCCTTTAATTCTTCATAATCATCATAGCGTTGTGTTTTATACTGTACTTTATACATCCACCAGCAGATAACAAACACGTCTTCATTATACAATGCTGTATGTTTTCCGGAGGCACATCAATATAACGGTTTTACATAACAATAAAACCGATATTATGTGCCGAGAAGGAAAACATACAGCATTGTAGGAAGCTCTTCCTGGTGAAGACTCTATGACTGCGGAAATGACAACGTCCTAGCTGGTTAAGATAAGTATGAAGTTGAGGCGATTACAGCGCCATCTATTGTATCTAAGCGGAACTATTTCACTCGGTATGTATCGCACTTCATGGCTAAGTATACATTGCTTCTTCATTATACAATGCTGTATGTTTTCCCTCTCGGCACATAATATCGGTTTTATTGTTATGTAAAACCGTCATATTTTTAATGGTTTGTTCCAATCGTTACCAATACCTTTTACCAATAAATTAAATATTGTATTTATCTTTCTTCATATATATATTATATATATAAAGAAATATATATATATATATATATTATATACATATCTGTTATCTATAACAACTCAGATTTTTTATATTAATTGCATGTTCGAAAATGAAATGTTGCAATAAAAATCAATTCTAATTCTAGAAGCTACGATCGCCCCAAATTAATAACGTCCCTCTCTGGTCTGGAAGTAGTGGCTATAGCGTGCGGAGGTGCACATTCAGCCTGTCTCACGGCACGAGGACGAATTTACACCTGGGGCAAGGGACGCTACGGCCGATTAGGTCATGGGGACTCGGAAGATCAGCTCGTGCCGAAAATGGTAAAGATTTCACTGATATCACTACGAATTTTATCTTACATACTTGACTTTTCAGATTCCCATACTTTTGTATACAATTAAATACAACAGCTAATTGTAACTGGATCTATTTTGATTGTTAATTTTTACAACCTTGATTTGTTGACTTTGTAATTTGATTTAAAAGACATCTTAATTATTGGCAATTTATAACGAAACATAAATTTTACAACGTTACCATAAACATAGGTTTCTAACGTATACAACATAACATGTTCAAATAATATATAATTAATTTTCATTATTGAAATACCATTCAAAAAGAATTACAGTCAAAACCGTTAACGACGACATCGTGTAGACTTTAGAACAACATACCGGTTATATTGACCAAAATCAAAGGTCCCGGCTGAATTCTATTTATTAGGTAGTTAATAACAACGTCATCGGCTGTTACGACTATTGGTTTTTATGACTATATTAATTGCTATAATAATTAAATAACATGAAATTTAATTTTTAATTGTATAACGGGATGATAAAGGTTTTGTGGTGCCAATATGTCATATTGTATGTGCCAGCGATATGGCTTTTCTTAGCAAGGATGACCAAGGATAATTTTTCCATTTACTTAACTTTAGTAGTTTAAATTCCATTGTTATTTAATTTTTTAATTTTTTACAAAGGTTGAAGCGCTCGTAAATTACCGCGTAGTAGACGTAGCATGTGGGTCGGGTGACGCACAAACTCTTTGTATTACGGACGACGATAACGTCTGGTCTTGGGGAGACGGAGATTACGGAAAACTTGGTAAGTTTTCATAATTTTATTTATTTCAAACCCTTATTGCAGGTCGTTATATAGGTCGCAACAAGTATTTAAAATAATCAATACAATAAACGAGGTTATTGGTGATTTCACGTATTTGGGAATACGAGTAATGGAGGTGATAGGTGATTATTTTTGCGATAATACTTTTTTCAAAATAAATATTTCATGTTTAAATTTTGATTTATTTTGAAAAAGTATAAAATAACTCAAAAATGGTTCACTGTTGCATATAATACTGATAAAACTAAATATATCACAAGTAGTACTCCTATCACCTCCTTAAGGGAATATGTCGAATTACCAATAACCCTGTATATAAAAACAGAGTTACAGGGTTGTTTATCTATTTTTATATCAACCATCGTTTTGTACTTATTTATGTAGGAAAAAGTTCCAATATAATTTTAATGCATACTTACTTTTTATCTGTTTATTTAAAATTAATTATTTTTGTTAATTCGTAGGTCACCGATTATTAAACTTGCTACGTCACTTCAACTTGAAAGTTTTACTTTCCTTTTTCTGGATTTGGAGTCATTTTTCAGTCTTTTCATTGTTTAAAATCCGAAGGCACGAACGAAACAGCTTATTATTATTTTATTGCATAATATTATTATTAATAACTTAATAATAATACATTATTTATCCTATTTTTAGGTCGTGGTGGGTCAGAAGGCTGTAAATTACCGTTGCGCATAGATTGCCTAAAAGGCCTACGAGTCATCAAAGTTGAGTGTGGCTCGCAATTCTCAGTTGCGCTTTGTCAGTGTGGTAGCGTCTATACTTGGTAAGAATATATTTTATAGACGACAAATTATATCTAAAGAACATTGTAATTTATAACTAAATGTTGAAGCAATAACGTGACCATATCACACGTTATTTAATAAACGCATTAATATTTTTTGGACCATAAATATTGATGCGTAATATAATAGTAATAAATAGTAGGCAATTGTGCGCTACAAACTTAAATGGGTCTTTCCCACTTACCACATTGTATCCGTTTCTTCTATCCTTTTTATTTTATAAACAAAAGAGTAACGTAAGAGATCAGCCATATGACTTACATATACATATAATAGATTTTTGGACTTGAGACGTCAAATTTTCCACCAAGTTTGGCTTCACTGGAGAAGCAAGTGCTAATTGCGCACATAGAAAGAAAATTCCATTGGTGCACAGCCGTAATTCGAACTCACAATCTCTGGGATTAGGGTCGCACGCTTAAGCCAACTACAAATTTTTGAAAAATAATATACTATATTTAAAAATATATTAATTTAAACTGGTTATCGTAATTTTATAAATTCTATAAATCATATGAAATCAATCGATGTCATTGTATCGAATAAAATTATTTAATATTTAATCTGGAAATTTCGCTTTAAAGCTTTTTCTTACGTTATATTCAATATAATGTTGATCCTCGGTATCCTCATACAAATATATTTCCAGGGGTAAAGGCGACTACCACAGACTAGGGCACGGCAGCTACGATCACGTAAGACGACCGATGCGCGTTACGGGAATGCAGGGGAAAATGATCGTGTCTATAGCCACCGGTATTCACATATATTCTTAATTACGATTAATTCATTTAACAACCTTAAAAATAATATAGAGTCACAATCAACAGCTAGCCCATAATTTTTGTATTTTTCACTCGTTTTGCATAGCTTTGATTCTTTTTTTTTTTTTAATTTATTTACTAGCCGGATACAAAGTCCAGCACTTTAAAAAAAAACTTTGATTCTTTCTGGAGATGAAATTGCCCGATTTTAAGTAAAACCTCTTTATAGATGACATATGAGAGAGAATTTAGCCTTTTAAACGACTTTAGTTACCTTTTTTAAATTAAATGTAATTTAGATTACGTTCGTGTACAAAAATGTGTCGATTTGAAAGTTCATATTATACCATTAAACGTCATGTTGACAATGCAACATACCAAGATTTTTCATATTAAATATAATAAACAAAATGTGAATAATAAAAAAATATAAAGTTTCTCGGGATAACTTGCAGGCAGTTTGCACTGCGTAGCGTGTACGGATACGGGCGAAGTCTATACTTGGGGAGATAACGACGAAGGACAATTGGGAGATGGTACGACCGTTGCTGCACAAAGACCAAGGCTTTTGGCTGCTATGCAGGTTATTATTATTGTAAATATGTATAGTATTTTTTTATTTTTTAAATAATAAATATTCAATGCCTTAAAGGAAAATTTATGAATAATATTTATGTATGAGATTTCAATTCATTAGATTTAATTATTTTTATCAGTATCCATAAGTACTTTAAGACAGCGCCAACGGTTGAATATCGTCGCTACTATTGATTTATGATACGTAAAATGTAATACATTATTATTATTATGTATATAAACACACTAGCAGCTTATTAAGCTGATGCGCGTGTATTTTGAGATTTGGGAAACTATCCAATCTATTTTTAATGGAGTTCAAAGATAGAGCACTCATTACACTTTCCGGAAGCCTATTCCAGTCGGCCACTACTCGGTTTGGTAGAAAGTTCTTTAGGGAATTTGTGTTATGTTGAGTGGTCTTAAGTTTTAAATAACTACCCCTCAAATGTGTATTTTCACTTAAAATAAAGAGCTTCTCATTTCCTGGAACATTATGTGTGGCCAGTGAGAATTTTATAGGTTTCCTAAGTCCTACTTCCTAAATCAGTAAGGTCAAGTGCTATCAGACGCTCACTATAAGATTTATTCCTGAGTGACCTGATCATTTTCGTGGCTTTTCTTTGAACCCTTTCAATCATACTAATATCCTTTATGAAATAAAATACATACGTATATATAATAAATATAACGTTAAGGAAAAATCTCATAAATTAAATTGGTAATTATTTTATTATGGTTAATTAATATAAAAAAACAGGGTAAGCGTATAACCAAAGTGGCATGCGGTAGTGCTCATACAGTGGCATTGTGCATTGAAGCGCCACGAGCGCCTCGTGCTCCGCCCTCACCACCCTTGGAGTGTCATTTACTGAGAGACATGTCGCCACAACGCATGTGTCATAGATTGGTAAGGATTATATCTATATATTTTTTGTTATATTACTTTTTATTTATTTATATACACTTCGTTACTTAAAAACATACATATAAAAAAAGCAGGTTACATAAGTTATTAGGCAACGGGCGGCCTTGTCGCTAACAAGCGATTTCTTCCAGGCAACCCTAATATGGAACAATAAAAAAAGAAACACCTATAGAGGGTAAAGTAC
Source organism: Pieris melete (assembly GCA_963693345.1). Lineage (NCBI taxonomy): Eukaryota > Metazoa > Arthropoda > Insecta > Lepidoptera > Pieridae > Pieris > Pieris melete. The sequence goes on along the minus strand of CAVNZK010000002.1, from coordinate 1,527,926 downwards.
AAGAAGTGTATAAATAATTGTCAACAAATGACTCAAAATAACATGTAACTATAACTAACATAAAGTAAACTAAAATTATTTCATTGTTGTAAACCCATTTTTCCAATTATTTATATTTATTAGAAGTAGTTCAAGTTATTGCTTCAATCAATGTGTACGGAGAATATATTTTTAAAGTATATTTGTTTTTTTTTATCAATTTACGATTATGATTGATAAAACGCCCTTTCCTAGGTATTACTTCACCAGTTTTCTGAGCTCGTCTGTCCAAACTTGCCGTTGCTCATACTGGATGGACCGTTTGATCAACTACGAACTATGCTGTTTTATAGCGTGAAAGAAGCTGCTTTTAGAAAGGTATGGTGTTTCTTTCTAAACAAACTTGAAGCTTTTATCGAAAATGCTGAGTGAACCCTGTAACCATTATTTATTATGCAATTGTTCTTCTATATGTATACAATATAGTGCAATGGTTTATGATAATGCTATAAGAATATCATACTATGTATTAAACAAACTTTTAAAATCGTCACTTTATAGCAGACACATATATACAGACATGTTTTTTACACATTTTTAATTTAATTTTACACATGCTTTTTATTGAAAACCTAATCTAGTTCAAAATAAATAGTTATTTTTACAAGAAATCTTCTTCAAATAAATCTTTTGCGCTTTCCAATAATTACATTGTTCGTGAAGTAAAACTGCCACATTTGAATAAAATAAATGTACCTTTTAGGCCATAATGACAACAATGGTGCGCGAACGTCAACACGGTCCCGTAGTAGAATTATCCCGAGTAGCGGCAAGGCGTGCGAGACGTGGTGGGTCGGGTCTAGCTGGACCGGCGGGAATGAGGTCTGTCTTTGGGCAAATGGTAGCAAGATTGCCAGCGTTGACTCAGGATGCATTGGCATTGCCACATCGCGTTTGGAAGGTCAAATTTGTAGGTAAGTTTTGCGAATGAGTTGGATATTCTCCCTATATTATTATTACCTTTTTAGTCAATTTTAAAATAATATTTATAATAATTCTTATTAATAGAAAGCAGGTTTCGTGTGACTTTTATACTCGACTATATTTACAAAAGTAGGTACTAAAATGTGATATCTATGTAAATAATTATTAAATTAATAAAACGGTGTGATTGGTTTATTTATTATAATTAGGCATTGTTCTTTAAAGTCTGAATTATTTCAAGTTTAAGCACTCTTGCTTAGTTAAGATGTAGGTATTAAAACAACATTTTTTATACATATATTTTTTTTATTAAGGTGAAAGTGTAGACGACTGTGGCGGTGGTTACAGTGAGAGTATTGCAGAAATGTGTGAAGAGTTACAAAACGGCTCATTACCGCTACTCATGGCCACGCCCAACGGCCGCGGCGACGCAGGCGCATCTAGAGACGCCTTTTTGCTTAACCCCATAGCGAATACGCCATTGCATCTTAATTGTTTTAGATTTTTGGGTAAGATTCATAAAATTATGTTACGGTCTGTATTATTTTCTTAAGATAAGAAGCTATTAAGAGCTAGGAACTGTTTTAACTTATATCTAGACTTATTATTACAACATTTAATTTCATTCAAACTTCACTAATATTTGATAACTTAAAAATTTAACTTATCCATTTAATATAACATTTATGTATTTTACATGTCGCATAATAAGTATTTTAAAAAAATATATTTTAAGAACAACGAATTATAGCTAATTATTAAAGTCTTAAGTCATTATATACTTATGTACAGGTGTGTTAATGGGTATCGCTATCCGTACTGGCTCTCCGTTGTCCCTTTCACTGGCGGAAGGGGTGTGGCGACAACTTGCCGGTCAGCCCTTACGTCCACAAGACTTAGCTGAAGTTGATAAGGACTTCCTACCAGCACTTCTGTGTATACGAGATATGACACCTAATAATAAGGTGAGAGTTATATGAAGACACTATTAAATCCATAATTTATGAATTAACAACAATTAAAAAGATCCCGAGAGTGGTCGATGTCGATGACGTCATTAAAGCTAGAATTGTTGCAATGAGAATAGCAAATCATTTAATTATACGTAAGCATAATTAATTGGCCAAGGGTGAGACCAAACGAGCGTAATTTTGTGAGTCGTGAGTCGCAGAATTTCGTTCGCAGAAACGAAGTCTTCGCGAGTCGCAAACTCAATTCGGTCCGAATAATGCGTGTGAGTCGGCAGACAACTCATTTTGCGTCGCCGTGTGAATGGAACAGGACTTTTATATGAAACCGAATGCAACAGAAATTACGCGACCGAAATTCTGCGACTCACGACTCAAAAATTTACGCTCGTTTGGTTTGAGCCTTTAAACATATTAAAAAAAAAGTAAAATCTTGTGATGCCATTATAACCCTTAGATATTAAAAACGTTTCAAAATTTTATATTATTTTTTATGAGTTAATTAAAGTTATTCTATAACTCATTACCAGGAGCTTCAAAACTTGGAGCTACCATTCTCGATACCGTCAGCAGCAGGTCATGAAGTACCACTATCGACGCGACACAAACGGGTCACGCCACACAATAAGGATGAATACGTTCAACTGGCATTACATTACAGGTTAATATGGAAATTGTATTTGTTTTTACAACAAACTCCCAAGCGATATTAGAGAATTATCACTAAATAAATTCGTAGCCCTCGTTGAACGAAAATTAATCAACAAACCTTTTTATAAATTTGAGGACTACTTAAATGATCCTAATCCTTGGGATTGATTTGCTCCAGTTCAAACAATTTCTATGACAAAACTTGGCGATTAAAAAGAGTGGCGGAAAGTTTCCTGCCAGTTCTTCTTACCCGCTCTACGCCCTTGACTTGCGAACTGGTAGTAAATGTAAATTTACGATTAATTTAACTTGACGATTCAAAAGTGTACTTGCTTACCCACTTGAATAAAGATATTTTGAGTTTGAGTTTAAATAAATTTCTATAATGTGGTGTTTTAAGGAACTAATATTGTAAAGGTATATAACAAATATTTCAGATATTATAAATAATATAATATTTTCTTACCATAAATGGTGAAAGATTTTTGTCAATTTTAAGATTGATTGGATACATACATTATTTAGTTATGTATAATATCTTTTACAACCCCTGATCTTGGCTACAGATTTCTCTATATGTTTCTTGATAAACCACCCATTGGTTGGGGTTCGCACGCTCTAGCTACTCTACAAATACTGCTTTTTATATATGAACACAACATACGAAATAAATAATATTACATGATATGTTATACGTGTTTCAAAAGGCATATTAATTCAAAATAGTTTCCTATAGAATTAATATATTTATAGACTTCACGAATTCGACGAGCAAGTACGCGCAGTCCGTGATGGTATATCCCGCGTAGTGCCAGCGCCCTTATTGGCTTTATTTACTGCTAACGAACTTGAGACGTTGGTTTGCGGCTCGCCTGATATACCCGTGCTCGCACTACGGGCCTCTGCTACGTATAAAGGTATAGTTTTAGAACATTTGAAGTAAGTGATGCAAAAAAGTTGTGAATTCACACGTATTCTTTTTCCTTTTAAATCGAATCGGTTTTAAAGGATTTTGTTTGAAAGTTTCTTAGTTAGAATCAAGAAACGAAACGAAAAATCATAATGTCTCAAATGTCAAAAAGTGTACTTTAGCAAAAACCTTAAACGTACTTCTGCGTATCAAATGATAAACGCCAGAATATTTTCCGGATTTACACCTAATTTAATTATTCCAGGCGTCGAACCAAATGCCCCTCTGGTACAATGGTTCTGGGAGGTAATGGAAGAATTGTCTGGAAGTGAGCGCGCTTTATTCCTTCGCTTCGTGTGGGGACGTACGCGCTTGCCTCGCGCGCCCCAAGACCCACGACAGAGGGACTTTGTATTGCAGGTAAATTATAGAAAATGGGTGTAATGAAAATGTTATACTAAAAATACATGGAATTGTCAATATAACAACTTAATAATCAACCATTTTATTTTAACGAATAATTTTCTGCGTCGAACTAAAATTAACGATAACGACTTCCTATGGTATTTGAGGCTATTGTTGGATTGTAACAACAATTAATAACGATATACATATTATGAATTCGTTTTCGTACGATTGTAAAACTAAGGAATCGTAACTCTGTAAACTCTTATATTACACTTATAGTTGTAAACAGAAGCCATACCTTTTACTGCTTACATAAGAATTAGCGCTCATACTCCGTAACTGTCAATAGCTATAGCGAGTGAAATTCCGACTTCAATAGTATGTTTTTGTACCACACAATGTTAAGTAAGCTATATGAGTGCTACGGATATTGAAGTGCTACGGATTGTATCGCTGTCGTTATTGGAAGATACAGAGTACTTGTACAGGCTCCATTTATTTTTATGAATTACATTATCCACAAACGAATACTTTTTTTAAATTTACTTAATTAAAAAAAAGTAAAAAATCTGTTTTCTCAGGTGCTTGACAAATACCAACCTCCAGACCACTTCCTGCCTGAGAGCTACACATGTTTCTTCCTTCTCAAGATGCCAAGATATTCCTGTAAAACTGTATTACGAGAGAAATTAAGGTAAACCGTAGTTAATATTTTGCTACACTGCTATTAGTATTTCCTTTTCTATGTAGATTTTTTTATAAATTATTATTGTATGACGAAACCTTTTGATTATTAAATAACTAAACTTTTTGTAGTAGGTATTCAAAAATGCGTAACCTAAAATATACTATTTAAAATTTTATTTTCAAAGTAACATTTCTTTCATACTGTAAAACTCAAGATTTAATAAATCTGATTTTCTAAACCTAAAACATTTTTGACCATAGATACGCAATTCATTTCTGCAAGAGCATAGACACAGATGAATACGCACGCGTGGCCCTTAGCGCCGCCGAACGAGTTTCGTCCGAAGAGTCCGACACCGAGGAACCGCCCGCATCTACGAATCCACCGCCACTTTACTCACTTACTAGAACACCAACCTGGCTTTAGAATCATACATTGGTAGATGGGTGCACTATCGGTATGTCTTCGTGTTAGCAGACATAGACAACATACTGAGCACTATCTAGAGCACTGTCAATTGTCAAACATTTGACAATTGTTAAGACTGAAGTTTGATTCCAGATAACATGATCGTTTAGGCTGACGTTGCACAAGATGTTTGTGCATTACGAAGAAAATCTTAATTATAAAGCAATAAAGGTTTAACGAGTTCACAAGAATTGTAATAATACAAAAAAAATTACAATAAAATATAGTCCACTGATAAGATTTATTTATAGATAGTATTGTTGCGTTTATTAACCGTCATTTGCTTACGAATCTCGTTGAAACAGTCTTGATTTACTCAGCTTTAGCTTTAGCTTACCTCAACATAATTGTGATACTACCTCTATATGACAGTTTTGACATCAGATACATGAAATTTTGAAAACACGCGATACGTCTATCCAAAAGTATTTTTTTTATGTATGTTCCATTAAAGTCACCACCGCTTATGATAAATGATTTACACTTCAATACCTTATTTGTCAGAAAATAGCTTGCAGCTCTTACCTGTGTATACAAATATAAGTGTAATGATTAAGGCTAACATTTAACAATTGAATATTGGAGTGTTTATTTAATGATTTTGTAGAATAATTTATTAGGGGCCTTCAATATCCATAATATAATTTACAAGCTTGGGATATTACGAAATGCAGCTCAATTATACAATTTATATTCCGCCTTCAAACAACTGAAAATTTCTTAGGTTAAGTGTAAGTTAAAACATAAAGATTAGGTATATGCCATTCCAGTCACTTGATTTAATTAAAAAATTACTCCACTACTCAACGCTTATATTAGTATTAAAAGTACCTGTATTAGGATGAATGGTAAAGGAAGATATGCTTAAATTACTTTATTAAACAGGCTATGTTTTTATTTTTATGATTATCTGCCTCTTAACCCTGGATAATTTTTGGACTGTCATTTATTAATATGAAAAATTAATTTAATGTATTCTCTAGATTTTACTGGCTTGTGACTCAAAGTGAAAGGATTTTGGTAGTTTTTATAAAGAACAAAAGGTGAATGCTAGTCATAGATATGATGATGAGATATTTATTTCATAAGATGTTTTTTACCAATAAATATTATACTGTAATCCATGGAAATTTCATTATAATTATATGATTGTGAAATGCTGTTATTCTGTATGAAATGGTGGTTTTGGTGCTAGAGCTTCAGTGTTATAATATTCCATTTTGATTAACAATTTACAATAAAACCTTTTATTTCATTGGAGTATTTTAAATATTAGTTACTTATTACTTATCACAATCTTTTTTTTTACTAGGGAATATACATATTGCAAACAAGTAAGTATTAACTTTTGTTATGTCAGGCCTGTTATAAATTTACTAGTTATATTAAAACGATTATTAATTTAATATTTTTCAACCAGTCTCTTGTAAATTGTTAATCTCAGTAAAATATTAGACAGCACAAAATAGATGTAATATCATATTAGATATTAATTTGGCTATAATACTATTCAAATATGATATATTGCTTTTGAATCCCAATGTTTTTGATCACCAAAGAAATTATCTTTGTGCTTCGGCTGAGGTGTGTAAAATATGTATGATTATAATATAAACTATTTATTCAAATTGGTCCTTTATTTTTAATAACAATCAATCTAAGTGCCCTTATCTCTGCCTATTATTTATTAGGTAACCTTAAGGTTTCTTAAGACAGCAACATAATTAAATACAATTTGGTTTTACATGATTTTAATTTCTTCTATTATACAACTGATCTTAAATCAAAGACTTAAAATAATTTAAAGTTCCTTGCTTTTGTCTAGTTAGACACAGGTGCTGCCACCTTCTTAGGTTTCAACATGAAGTACAGTATGACTACACCAAAGAATGCATAGGTAGCTTTAGCGGTCTGAAATTAAAATATATTATATTACTCTTCCACTTCTTTTAGGTAGTTTCTGCTGGTACGTATTCCACATACGTATCATATTAGAAGTCCTTAAATCCTTTTCATAAAAAGCAGAATTTAAAAGATTGTAAGTCGGTCAACTTCATTATTGAAGATATACTGATGGACTTGGGTTGTTGAAATAGTAACATGTCTCATTAAAGTCGTCTAGAATAGGGGTAAAAAGTATGAACATTAAAATATACATACATTAGCCCTGCCGTTGTTTGTGTAGCTGTTGAAATATCTGGAGAGACCCTTGAACTGGGATTCATCAACTGGTTCACCGGCCATTCTGAAATGATATCGCAGTTACCATTATAAGATCTAGAAGACCTTTTGTAAAGTTAAAATAATAGAATATAAAACTTTATACCTGTTAAATCTTTATTCTTATGTAATAACAACCTTAAAACTCAATTAGTGACAGTTGACAGCTCTAAAAGTTATTTTTCAAAAACACTGACAAATGACAATTCATACGTGCTGTCAAATAAGTAAACAGTACAGTGCTGTCAAATAGCCAAAGGTTCAGACTAACTTCTTAAAATCCTTAAATCAGCCGATCCTATCCGAGTATCTGGATTCTGGGTTATGGGTATATTATGGTCGACAGTTCCTTAACTTGGCGTGACATCCTGCTTTGTGACAGTTTTTTTTCATTATTTGTATCCGAAATTCCGTGTCACCCATATTTTTTTTCTATCATTTTATTTTTTTACACTGCAATGTTATACCACTTTATTCCAGTTTATCAAAAACTTATTGGAATTAGCATACGAGAGTCCAGACCCACACTTAGCGTTATGTCGATTCTGATTCTGACGCCTAACGTCGAAAAAATCGTTATAAGTATTAGGTAGCTTTCGCTTGAACGTGAGACTCGTATCGAAGGATAGGTTCGAACCCGCCTGTGCACCGTTGAACTTTCTTTCTATGTGTGCATTGAACAATTGCTCAAACGGTGATGTAAAACATACTATGTTCCTAAGGGAACCGGCATGCCTAATACCCAGAAATTCGATGGCGTGTTTCACACGCAGAAGGCTGAACACCTATTTGCAGAAAAAATAATGATCACGAAACAAATACAGAAGCTAGAAGTAGCGCCTCCGGTTTTTTTTTTAAATATAGTTATATTCTAATAAGGAATAGGTAGACTCTGAATACCTTAAATTTTGGATCCCAATCGCGATATTTAATTTTCTATTGAGCTCATCTTACTTCTTATCTTTTTTCTTTGATGAAGATTTGAATAATTTATAATACACATAGTACACGGCTAATAAGGAATAGGTAGCCTTGGTTACCTAAAATAAACTTTCTATTGATCTTAAGAAGGAACCCCATACTATTTATATGACCTTGAATTAGGTTCCGGGTTTACGGGGGTAATGCAGATTACAATTATTAAGTTTGTATTTTCTAGTCCGTATCTTATACAGATATGGAATTTTAATTAATTAATTTATTATATACATGATTTTAAATAGAAAATAAGTTGGTGGGGTGGAAAGTGGAAAAACAAACTGGACACAATTTTTCTGTCCACCAGGACGTCGTATAAAATACGGTAATCAAATAATAAACAAATATTTAGCATAAAATAATATTGCGGGTAAAAATTGAGATGTAGGCTATCCTATGTTTTAAGTTAGATCAAACAGCACACGGTGTGCAAATTTGATTGAAATCGGTTCGGTAGTTTAGGGAGTCCATAGCGGACAAACAACGTGACACGTAATTTATATTTACAGATTTAGTACATACTTCTCAAATATTTACCACGTTTTATGGATGAGGCCTGACATATTTATGTCTTTCCAGAATTTGAATATTTACTTACGTTTGCTCGGCCTCTATTGGTTTGACTGTTAAAAATACGACTGAAGCCTTTTAAATTAGGGTCATCTTCTACCCCTCCAGCCATTCCTTCCACATTAATATCTATTACTGAGTTAAATTTCGGAATTATTTGTTATGACAAGGAAAATGTCTGAAGCAATCGCTGCTGTCATTTATAATTTCATGTTTTCGTATATACGGTTCAAAAAGGGTTTATTCATATACGTAACCGTTCGTGTCTACTGTCTTAGCTTACTGTAATAGTTTTTTCTACGACTCATCAATAGATTAAATTAAGAAGACAAAATCTATTAAATTATTTTATTTACATAAAGTATTTTTTATGAACCACCATAAAATACAAACACATTCTTATAAAATAGATTGTAATGCTTGATATTATGCCAAATAATAATAAAATCTACAAAAAGCGTGAATAATTCAGATTATAAACAAGCTATAACAAAAAAAAATCTTTGTTAGTGATTAACTAATTTGAACTTAGTAACTAATTTTTGTGAGTCAGAAAATTATTTTATACAATATTATTAAAATAGGTATTTTAGAAAAATAAAATACTTTAGTGTACTTGTCATAAGCCATAATACTAATATCTTTTACACTTAAAATAATTAGTATTGACATCTTTCCAATCTTTAGTTTTGGAAAACAAGTGATTGTAAAATTCTACGGGCTCTGAATTAACTCTGAAAATCGTTATAGCCTAGATGATGTTATGCTTGACTATTGCTTAATTATACTTATCACAATCTCTTAAGTACAAAAATCTTTGAGCTTGACACATTAAATCTATTAGCTAGGATTACTATGTTCATTTAAATAATCACAGTTAATGAGGACCATCCTTTCCTAGGAAGCACCAGGTTATTGTAACCTTAAAAAACTACATTTGTTGTTTTTGAAGTTATACTTCTTTAGGCGCGTTATAAAAAATTGATGAGAGTGAAATTTTACGATGCGCATGCGCACGCACCGTGACACAATGTTATCAGTATGAAGTTGCCCCCGGAAGACGGTACGGCATTGGACATAATTTAAAAACAACATTCGAATAATAATAGAATTTATGTTACACTTAATGTAAGAGAATAATAATAAATATTTATTTAATTTGTCAAATGTAAACTGAACTTTATTGACTATAATGACTCCTTTTCCAGTCTTTGATTATTTAATTGTAATTAATTATTTGCATGCAATCAAAAACTATTTTTAATAATGCCAAAGAAGTATAACTTCTTACGCGCGTACATAAGTACACGCACCCTTTTTTAATTTCTGTTTAATCACTTTGTAAAGAGGAACAGCTCAATAAAGCATGCTTAATATAATATAGCAATAATAGTTCTGTAGTCTGCCAAGCTGCAAACCACTAATGTTTAAATAATGTATATTACATTATTTGAATTAAAATAATGTACAATACAAACTTATCAAAACATTTGTGCTAATGTCTAAATAACTTCATAAAAGCACAGTTTTTTGTTACATTAAGGTCACAATCTCCATATTATCTATTTCCTTTTAGGAAAATTCTTAAAGTATAAGATCCTCTTCCCAATCTTCTTTCTGTCGCTCTGACATAGATAGCCGAGGGTGGGTGAGCTGTTTAAGTTCTTCATATGTCCGTGGTGGAAGAGGGTTATCACTAAGATCCACATATTCAAGTGCCCGAGACCTCTCTAATCTATTAACATCAACTTCTGAAATTTGAAAAAATACAGTATAATATACTGAAAGAAATATCATATTTGTTTGAATCCAGAGCTTATGTAAAAAGATTAATTACTTTCCATTTCCATAGATAACAAGAGGTCTCTTAAAATGAAATTATCAATTAAAATTTCTATAATATAAAACAGTAGTGGGGATTTAGCCTAAACTTATAAAATATAATATAAATTTGAAGTACAATTAGAGTAAAGAAAATCATGTACCAATAATTTGATTATGATGTGCGAGTAGTGTATGCAGGCTGGGGCACTGGCAGGCTATGTGAGGTAGGGCCACAAAGGAGTTGTGTGAGATGTCCAGTCGTTCTAAACATGCCAAAGTACAGAGCTCATCTGGTAGTTTGGCTATTTGGTTATTTGCTAAGTTTAAGTCTGTAACAAGCCAGGTAAAAATTCTTAATTAAGAAAAAAATGTCAAAAGAATGAGAAACTGTTATATTTTAAGCTACAATAATCCTAATATGAACATACAAGAATAGGGCACATTGTATGGTACTTCAGATTTTAGCTATTTGCAAATATTTATAATTTTAACATACCTGTGATTAAACTAAATTTAACAGTAAACTTTGGTGGAATTTTTGTGATAACATTGCCACTGAGGTCACAGCTTTTTAATTCTGTGTGCCGCATCAAATGGTACACAGCATCTGGTACTTGCATTAGTTGACATTCTGATAAATCTGTAACAATAAAAAAAAGAACATGAGTCATATTTAAAAAAAATGATGACAGTAAAAAAATTCATGAACAATCACATGAATTGTATTATTCCTCATAATAAAATTTATAGTATTTATAAGTTGAACTAAAGTCTTAATTTTGTTTTACATTAGAAAATGAAATAGAACTTTCAGACTTAATACAGCATCTTTCTAATTTAATTAAAAAAGATATTAACATACAAATATATTGATGGTCCCAGAAAATTAAGATGCTTTTGCTGATAAATTTATAAAACAATACAAGAATCTGTTACCTAATATTTGTGTTTCTTGGGCATCCTCGCACTTGAGAATCACTCTTGTTACAGCTAAAGCCATTTGTATTTATATAAAAAACTGTCTCGACTATTTCAATTAATGAAAAGACGTGTAGAACTAAATTCGCTATTATGCGTAGTTCAGTTGCTTACGACTGAATACTGATCTATAAATATATCGACTCGTTCTAATTTTGTTATTTACAGACATTCCTACAAGGGCAACTTGGTATAAGTACAAACTAGTAAGACTATGTAGATTTTGGAACATGCTAACTGCTAATGTTAAATCTATTGACGTTAATGCAACCACAACAACATACCGCTTCAGATGTAACAATTATAGAGTATAATTAGAAAACAGAAAAGAAAATACTATAAATAATAGATTAAAAATTCACTCAATTTAACGTACTATGCAATCTAATAATTTAACAAAACCAGAAACTCAGAAGTCAGAGGCCAGCCGCCAGTCCTGGGGGTTTTTTTCCCCTTTCTTGGCCTGGGGGCCTACCATGAACTTTCTTAAAACAATTCCTTTGAGATGCAGCGGAGTTTAGGTACCTAAAGTCAATAGCATTTTTTCGTACCATGACCGCCTATAAGCTGAAACGTATTAGCATCGCAAGACCGAATGAAAGAACGATAATTTTGTTTGTGGTTTCTGAGTACGTTTAGAAATTTAACTGTCAAACTTTCTTCGACAGATGTTTCTATGAAAATAAATAAAATATAAAATTAATTTAAATAATTCATCAATTGCAATAAGCTATTATGTCTTATTATATATATTTATTTTATATAAAACTATTCTTTTGATATATTTGAAACGGAAAGTTCTCTGGTGCTATGACAGTTGACACTTATTATTTTTAAACGTTTCTTTCAAATTTTGATAGGAGCTTTCAATATTTTCGTGTTTACAAAATTTTGGTTTTATAAATATTTTTACAAATTGTTTAACTTATAAAATAATGGTATGGGGTAAGTATTGTTCACAAATTTGTTTATTAAAAATAAATACCTATAACGAAGTGAATTACTGATATAAAACCCTTTGCAAAAGATATTACAAATCAACTTATTACTCTAAAATCATAAGTAAATATAATAAAAATTAATTCCTTCAAATTGTACAAACTCAATTTATACGTTAATTAATTCATATAATATAAATAATTATATACTTTCTTTACAAGAAAGCCCCTCTTCATCTACCAATACGGCTGGTCACAGCGGGGGATAATGACTACAACCTCCCATCTCCACTACAAAACTTCGATGTATGCACTAACAATGTAAAATCTTTTCTATCAATTGAAAGATTATTATTATGACGAACCACCAAACTATTCCAATAAAGGTTAATAACAGTACATTACAATATGTTTAAAACTATGTTTACCTGGGTCAACAAGTATCTTTCTCAAAAACAAGACACGACGATGAGGTTAAAAGACGAGTCAACATAACCTGGAATAAATCCTGGAGCAATAAAGAAACCCTTAAATCAGAATTTTAAAACTTAAGAAAAAAAATTATGGACTCATATTTAATACCTTGTCTTACATATGGCTTCCAGACATGGATTTACAATAACTACACCAAAAACAAAATACAAGTGTGCCAGAGAACGATGGAAAGGAGTCTACTAAACATACAAAGACAAAATCTGAAGAGAAATACAGAAATAAGGAAAACAACAGAATGCTTAAGTAACGATTTAATGATACTTTATAATGATTTATAAAAATGAATTTTGTTTTTGATTCTTATTAATTTATTTATCATTTCAAACTTATATACATTGAAATTATTAATTATGATTGGAATATATATATAATTATTTAAAGATTATGAATAATAATATTGTATTTTTTAATGCATGCACATATTATGTAATAATTAATTAGATGATATACTTGTTTAATAGGTTATTCATTTTGGAAATAAAGAGGCTATAATAATAATAATAATTTTCTTTACTGCTTAACCTGACAAAATTGCTAAATTGAGACTATATGAATAAATGTTTATAACCAATTGAACATTGCCTGAAGACATCTTTTTCTATCTTGATGGAGTCATCCTAACTAAATAAATACTGTTATTATAATATTTTTAAATGGCTTATTATTTACACATTATAAATTGAATAATACCTATGTTTTTTTAAACAACAAAAAGCAGAGGAGAATAATACAATTCATGAACATAGTGAGGAAAAATTTAATTATAATAAATATCTGCTAGTAATATGGCATTCTTATTTATTGTAAAATATGATATTATATTTATATTGGGGATTATGTTTTTGTTAGACATGCATAAATAATTATTTGAATATTATTGAACAATGTGCAATTATTTGTAGGTACACTGAAATCTTCAAAGAATCAAAGTCAATAATCTATAGTAAATTATAAACTCAATATCTACGAAGTCGGTAGTCGGAAGGGCATTGCCGTCTTGTTTCTCATCTCCGTCTATATTTTAATAATTTATTTATAATAACACTCTAAACTCAAAATACCCCAAAAAATCGGAAATATAAATATTATATTTTTTTTCCTATATTAGCCATAGTAGATAAATCTTATTATTTTAACTTTATTAACAAGTTTTAATTCAAAATATTGAATTTTATAGGTTCTAAACTATTATTTGGACATTTCGATACAAAAAAGGTGAACAAAAAGTAACTTTTTTAGAATCGCTTATTCTGTCATAGTTGGAAGGCGCAACTGTCAAATTTCGGTTCAGCCGAGCGGTCATGGTACGGATTTTCATACAAATTGAACGAACGAAATCTGATAATCGCTAAGGTCACGTGGGAACATAAACTGTCTCGTTTTTTCGATGTCATGGTACGAATTAGCGATGCATCTCAGTTGTAGGTTGTCAATAGGCTCGCAATAAGAGTTCATGGTAGGCCCCCTGGAGTCTGGACGACGTGGGGGTTTAGTCACGTCAAGGTGAAATTTTTTCGACACTAACTGTCATTTTGATACAAATTAAGTTTTCGACTCTCTACATACATTACTGTTAAGGCATCTTGTCTAAACCCCCTGTAATTTGTACGAAAGATTGTCGACACGAACTGTCAATTTCATATTTACTATACTTGGTCAATATAATATGTATATTGGCATCTTATATTTGGCACTGGCCGGCTTAATTGATATTACTTTTCCTTTCCCATAAAGAGATAAATTAATATTATCATCATTAATTGATATTAGACTGTAGACAATTACAAATCTTAAACCCCTTCGTATGACTTTTGATTCTCGAACCTGTGTCAAATGTCAATGCTTCGTTTAGGATGAACAACAAAATGATTTTCGCATGAACACAATGATACAAAAATTGTGAATTCTAACTCAAAACTTTTTAAACAAAGTCCTAGAAAATTATCTGTTTTATATATTAAATTAAGAAATAGTAGCAAGGCAAGCATTTTAATCTGATCGGGAAGTTGTTCAAGACCATACATTCTTATATGAAATAGTAAAAAAAAATGTTATTGTAAATCATAAGGTCGCCAGCATTTAAGCTTGTTGACGGTTTGCTAAATTTTCACTATGTATATATAGATCTTATAGACATTGAAACCTATGCAGATTTAATTTAAAATAATAGACGTTGTCTGTAATTTTTTTCAGGGAAACGTAAGAAATACCTCAATTACAATGCAGAATGAAACGAACAATAACAGCAACGTACCTACTGACCTCCCAAATTTCACAATTTTTACGAGATATCTTCGTATTTGTGTAATAATTGCGATAGTACGTATAAAATCTCCATGATTAAATTTGCAACTGCATATAAAAAAAATATTATTATAATTGTAGCGCGTGTACCAACGAACATCATTAGAATTAAAAAAAATATAATTTACTTCACCAATATTGAGTTTTGTTAAGATTTTAAAATGTCGATTTAAAAAAAATTGCGACATGAGAAGATTATTTAACGTTATTAAAGTTAAATCTATTTATTACATATTTTTTTATTACATATTTTATGAATTTTGTCATATTTCATCTGTGAAATAGTGCTTTAAAACGATAAGATAAGATAGATAAACCCATAGAAAGTAAGCTGTAAGCCTATTAAGTTTAAAGAATAGGTATGTGGCTACTTTTTAGAAAGCTGTTACGTAAACGCGGTCATTAACAAAAGATTGGGATCATTATGATGGAAAATGCGGTAGTTTGTCCACTAATAACCGGTAGGAAGTTGCGCGTTTTATAAAATCCGTTTTTATTACAAAATTATTTCATACGTTTTAAACTAAATAGTTATATAAATTGTTTCTGTTTGTGCCTTGATGATGAAATCAACAGCGCTCACAGGAATGATTAGGTTCCTTATGCCGCTGTTTTAAAATATAAAAATGTAGAGTGTATACATAATTATAATTTTAATTATGTGAATTTCAAGAAACAAGAGCTTGATTTATTTCTTTATACTTATTGCAATGACCATGTGATCGCAGACGTCGTCGTCGTCATAGATTTATATCGTTAGATAGGCCCCGACACCAAAAACTGTGGCATTGTTTTTGAATGTGTGCGTTAACGAAAACGTTTGAATGTGTGCGTCAACATGGCGTCCTAAAACAGTGCAATTTGTGTAGAAGGTACGGTCGAAACTAGTGTCATCTCTTTTTCTCCTACATTAGTTGCAAACACTACTTTCTCTTTCGTGCACTCGCCATTTAAATTTGTTATTTTAGACAGTGCGGAAAGAAAAATAAAAGTTTTTAAATCAAATCGCAATACTTACGAGTGAAATGTTACACCTTTGGCTTTATTGTTGTTTCTAGAATTGTTGTTGCACTTTAGAAAGGCACACGATGGCATTTTGTGACACTAAACTGCTCGCAAACGTCCTTTACAACACGCCCGGCTAACACTGTGTTTAGGGGTGCACTGATCCCAGGTTAGTGAGTGTCACTCACTTAGACTGTGCGACAACACGGCGCGGTCTCACTGCGGTAAGGGCCTATCTAACGATATAAATCCATGGTCGTCGTAATAAAATTAAGATTCATTTATTTTGTAGGTAACGGTTTTTTATAATATTTACAGATTAGATATTTCAGTTTAACTATTTCAATGTACGGACAACGTGTTTAAAAATTAAGAGTGGTTTCTACTTTATTCTATTTTGTCTTACGACAAGTTATAATTTATGGAAAGAAATGTTAGACATAATATATACGCAGTCTTTAAAAAAAATTACACGCCTGGAAAAATAGTAGATTTAAAAACGGTAATTTAAATATTGTACCTAAGTGATACATACATAATATACGGAAAAGAGAAAAATGCTTGACCTCGATCCATCGTTGTCGCAATAAAGCACGATATATACAATAGTTAATGACACAGGAAGTGTTCTAACATCGAGTAGTCATTTATGATATTTTATTAGACGAAACAATAGCAGTACATGCCAGTTTGGAACCCTATAGGTATGGTTTGCAATCTGGCGATAACTTACTAAAATGAAGAAGGACGTATTATTACAATTAATTATTATATTCCTGTGTGTTTAATTTCATAAAAATTTAAATAATATTTAATAATTTATGATACACGCAATATATATTGTACGTTTCTGATATCTATGAATTATATTTGTAATTATTAAAATGTATTATAAAGTGTACAGAGTAGAAAATAAATTCTCATTAAATTTTATAAATATCAAACGTTTTCAGGTTTTAGTCGTATGGTCATGTCGTCGTCTTAATAGTACTAAAGAATGTTATAAATAATCTGTGTCCAATACATAATAACTGTCAAACTGCAGCTCAATTTTTTTTTAGATTTAATAATTTATCTTTGACGCGTTTTTTCCTGTGCCACAAAATATGTAAACATTTAATTAAATATCAACACATTTGCGCTGTTTCTCAATACGCAATAACATTGAATTTAGGCCTAACGACTTGTCTAATTACGCGCTGTGGGTCAAGGTAGCATATGTCAGGTCATCGAAGTCCATTCACGGGCCACATTTAGAAATTAATTTAAGTAAGCGGGTTAATTAAAATATGTAATGTATTGCGCTATTATCGTTATTGCTCTAGTTTCGTATGAATGCAAAAATAGGAGATCGCTACAGCGTAGATTATTAGATAAGATACGATGTACTTGCATAAATAGGTAAACGAAACATTTTGTTATTGGAAACATTATTCGTAATACTGTACAAACATAAATATTTGTAGATGGTTTATTTTACAGCTTTGTTTTAGGATTAGATACTATTTACGAACAAAATTCTTATTGTATCATTATATGTATTTATATAAGGCCAAACTAAATAATATTTTAAGTATATCTATTTGATACCTCATAACTAATATACTAAACATAGATATAATTTACCTAATATTTAAAAAAAATTGTCTAACGTACCTAATTGACTGTTTTCCTGTGCATCCTCACAACGTCCAACAACCCTTATAATCGCTCGTCCAGCTAATCTCGCGCAAATCATCATAGCAGGAGCCCTAGTATCTCCCTGCTCCGCCTCAGCGGGCATCCTGGCGTCATTGTATTCCGATGGGGGCCTCATCACTGCACTTGTCACTACACTTGATGTCACTATTGCACTTTTCCAAATTAACTTCGTATTACATGAAAATAAATGATGTAGCAAAACCGTTCCGAAACGCGTAGCGCCTGGCTGAACGGCAACACTGTTAAATTTGAGCGCGGCCTCAACCTGCCTTTATATCTTCGTCAAAACAAAGAAGCATGGCGTGCGAGCGAGAGGCGAATAATAACAAATGTCTATCCGTCTGCTGCGTAGTTGATGCAAGTTGTCTTTTCGCGGAAGCACGTGGAAAATTAATGGAATATACATCGTTTCACAATACGAAATATTGCCCCCTTATTAATAAACAATGAACCAATTTAGGTGGCCCTATTGTTTTTACTCTCGAGAGCTCAGGATCTTATTGATCAGATTGTCTTTGTTTATCGCCTAATCGGTGATTAAATGTACGATTGTTTGGGTTACTGATTGTGATGTGACGCTTGGTACAAATTTCCTTTTAAATATTTATTGGAAACTTTAATCAAATAAACCGTGTATGATATTATTTACTAATAATAGGCGATTTATCACCATCTTCGAGGGGAGATTGTTCACGCCATGTGGTCATTTGGAAAATCTTTAGTGATGGTCTTGCCTAATCCTAATATTAACAAGATAAATGTTTTAGTTTTCTATTCAATACAAATACGAGAGTGTACTTAATTTGACATTAGTCGTAGTTTAATTCATGTATTCAACTTCTACCGACATAAAAATTGTTTTTGTTTTTCTTTTGTTTAGACATTTTAAACAAGAGAGGGTGATGAAGCATGCTATGACGTCACATTGACGTTCCAAAAGTTCGTTCAACGCAATGTTTTGATGTCTTGGCCAAACAGAGACGCAGATTTTCTTCTTTGGAAACCTTGAAGCTTTGCCAAAAACCAGTGTATAACAAAGTCCCGTGCTCCAATTTAATTCCATGAGATGTCTATTTATTTGAAGTACTAGTAAACACCGCAATGCAGTAAGGATAAACAAACGCTTTATTATTTGGAATTGCGCTTTAGTTTCTGAAGCTAGAAATTTAAGTACATATGTGATCTGTCTCATAGTAGTTGTATCTATCCCTTAATTCAGACCGTATAGAATATTGAGTAACCGAGAATAACGAGATGTACATAGATGCATTCTCTCCATACATATTTTTTATGGAGATTTATGACGCACAAAATAGACCGTACCTACCAAGGTACTTCCATTCACTTCAATCCATAAATTTAATTAATGTAGGTACAAATTATATACGTTACGTATAAAATTATGATCTAATATTATTCCGAATTTCATAAAAACCTTGGCTCTATGAAAGTGGCTTCCTCCTCTCATGCCCCAAATAACGTGTCAGTATAAATTTTATATTTCACATATTGCGTTTCATCATTCAAAGAGAACGACTTAAATTTTGAAATGCACTCACTTCATTATTCATGATTTTGCTAAATCATGGTATGTTAACACAAAGCGAATTTGTTCATTCAAGATATTGCATGGTTTTAGCAGATATTTATTTATTCATTTTCACAGTACCTTAAACATTCATTAACATATATATATAAAACCAGTTATAAGTAGCGGCACGAAACTCTAGCGCTGACCGTTATTGTGCAGAAGTAAAAAATAAGGTACCTGAGGGGGGCTAGCGGAATGAAGAGCGTCGATTGGCTCTCCAGTCGCATTTTGTCCCCCGCGCGACAGTACACATGCGCAGCAATCCCCTCCACGCCAGCGCTAGACTTACGTGCTTACTGGTTATACATAAGTTATTAGGCAACAGGCGGCCTTATCGCTGACTAGCGATTTCTTTCAGGTAAACTCAATATGAAAAAAAAATGCACTTCTTGTACTTTACCCTCTGTAGGTGTTACTTTTTTCCTTTATCCATCCTAGGATTGCCTGGAAGAAATCGCTTGGAGCGATAATGCCGCCAGTTGCCTAATAACTTATGTAACCTGAACTTTGTATGTATGTTTTGTATAAAGTAACAAAGTGTAAATAAATAAATAGCGATTTCTGTTATAATATGTGTTATATTAGTACTGAAATCGCTGCATTAACTCCCACGCTTCCAATTCAACATGCAAAATCTATGAAGAACATCTATTAATCACACGGCATGCTTATGCTAGGCATGCTCACGGTGCCTCATCCTTCTATCATCATTAATCTATTTGGTAATTTTAGCCATATTATCGATTCTATAAATTTCCTGAAAGTTTATAATCGAATATTCCATTTACATTCTATATTACATTTAGGACAGCTGATTTATTCCGTAACGTTTGAAGTCCTAGCGATTAGGTAACTGATGTTTAGTCTGTCCATGTTTGTCCACTAAAAATGGGTGTCTATGGGCTGCGTAGACTGCCCTTTTTGGTCGTCCCGCAGCTCGTTTGCCCCCCTATTTTATAAAAAAAAAAGAAAAAAAAAGAAAAGTTGTTAACGAAACAGAAATATACCCTACTGCCTACTACTGCTTTTGTTCTCTTATTCATTTTGTGTCTCAATAAGTATTTATACGTTGCTTAACATTTCCTTATTGAATGTGTTTGACTAAATTGTATATTAAATACATATGAACCTGAGCCGAATAAACGCTAAAAACGCTAAAAACGCTATTTAAATTTGCCTATTTGTAACGGGATGTGACATAAACAATTGTTGGAACAAATCTTTGTTAGTGACGCACAGAATTTTCCACCATAACGGTACGCTGACATTTCGCAGAAGTTTTTCATCGGTGTATCCTTTGTGCTATTTCAGGAAAATCTGGAAAATGGCCAAACAGCGATCTTCAGCTTTGTACAGGAAAATATTATTTGTTTCTTTACATTATGGGCGGAAGTTGACTAGGTGGCCAATAATTTTTAATTTCCTTTATTTAACGACACGACGTGTTTGCAAATTATTTTTACGATTTTATTTTTCATACTTCAACTTTTGTCTCTAGTTGTTTGCTTGCGACTTTATTTACAAGGGTATGATTGTAATAATCACACCAAAACATTGCATTTAATAGGTATAATAATTTACGTTAGTGTAGTTACTATCTAAAATTTTATCCAAATACGTTTAACCTCTCGTAGTCGATTTTACATAACAAATATATATACAAACTTATAGGGAAATATAAAGCATTAAAACAAAGGAACACAATGAACAATGCATTTAATGTATCCAATTGTAAGAAGTTCGAGATCAGTTTGACCCCGCTCTCCTCACAATGAGTCATAACAGCAACGACAAGCAAAATTGCACCTTAATATTATACACATAGTTTGTTCTTCATTAACTAATAAATAATTTCCTATTTACATTTTTAGGCAAATACCTTTAAGACCGTTTTTCTCTCGTAAATTCTAACTTTTAGGTTTACTATAAGTCTCAACAATCATGCAGACTTCGTGCTTTGCGATGACGTCTTTATAGCTTAATTGTAAGGGAATTTTGGAATAAAAAAGTAAATAAAAATGCGAGTCTTTTAGTAAACCTTGTATATAACAATATGTAGTTAGGGCGTCGGCATCTGAGACGACTTTAGAATTGACTAATTGACCAAATCCTAATTAAAAACTACACTATATTGTATGCAATCAACGGGTACTAGAACCGGTATTATAATAATCCTTAATCGTAGGGTAGGGTAGGCTAGGGTATCAGAAACGAAACTTAGCTCTAAGTCTGACTTCGGTGCGCTAAAAATTTAATGTCATATTTCACGCAAATATAGTTTCTGAATCTAACTTCTAGCACCCGTGTTTCCTATTTTCTCTCGTTTTAAATCACGGAATTCCAAGTATCGTGGATATTCCTGCCTTACTAAGGAAAAGGGATATAAGATTTCACTATTAGACGATATTGCGTATATCATCCCACGTTTACAAAAGGTGTATTAAAAACCCTCCCGAGACAACCTAGCGTGAGTGACAAACATTAAAAGGACACGTTATATCTTTAAGTCAGTTCGGGACCTCACCCTCTCATCTATATTTATATGGGTTAGTTTTAACATCCTTGAAAGGGAATATTTTTAACTATTTAAGAGGATATTTACATGATTCATCACTATACAAAAACTATCGCTTTCATAGTTAAGAAAAATCTTCCGCAGAATCCTTGTTCAATTGACCTAAGGTCCAATTTTAACGACATCGTCAATAGGAGCATCTCACATAACATGCAAGTGAATTTAAACCATGCTACAAAGGAAAGAAGGTTCACAATTATTTAAAAAGATCCGAGGTTGTCGTTATACGTGATAGTTTACGCTTAGTCGATGACACTTGTAGTTTCATTGCAATATGGGAATAGGAGTTAAGTGTTATCGGGCCGTTGTGCGAGTTGTGCGGCGGCGCAACAATGCAGCATAAGAGCTGTAAGCGCGCAGGCGCGGCCCTCTCCTCCCTCCTCACCACTTGCGTCTGAAGCTGATAGTTCTTCGCGTACGGCTTGTAGCTAGAACAATTTACTGTAGTTAAAATAATCATAGCGGTTATCGCTAATCGAAAATAATCGAATTTGTTATTTTTTGTACAAACGTACTTACTCCCTATTACCTATTATCTTATTCCCTATACTTACCATATCGTGTATCTGTGCGGCAGTTAGAGCAGCGGCAAGGGCGGGCGCAGAATCTCGGGCGGCTGCAAGAAGTGCGTCGGGCGGCAATTCGCTCCGCACCACGGGGGCCAATACCGCCCCAACCTCCCCTTGGGACAACCACGACGCGCCACACCCACTGAACGGGTTGCCTGACTCCAGGGATCCCTTCCTGCCCGATATAATGGTTCTAATTCCGTACACAAATTGGACTAAGCTAGAATTATTTACTGGGTATATTCGTAGCGGCTAATTTGTAAACGTACTACTAAGCCCCGAATAGCTGTTGAATATTTGTACTTATTACAAATGAATAAAGACAAATAAATAATAAAAAAAATTAATTAATTATTAATTGTTTTAATTTTTTTTTTAATAATTTTTATTATTACTTTGTAAGAAAATTGTAAATACAAATTATACGTATGCATGATTAAATGAATAAATTCCAGTTTAGACAAGCATTTGATTCACGACATCACTTGGGTATTGTATAACTTTCATGAATTTTTTCTGTTGTAAATTATACGCCCAATTCTTTAAATAATACCTATAAACAAAGAATCCGGCTCGGTTGAAAACAATTATGGAAAGTTCAAAAATGATTATCAGTGTAAGAACCTGTTTTGTAGGTTCCTGACCTTTATAGGAACAAAAAATATTATGTTGATCTTAGCGGCGTTCCTAGCCAATGTAAACTATAACTAGCATTATTCCTATAACCGTAATATTACGTGGTGTGAAAAGATTAGTATCTATATACATTTACTTTTATGCGACACGTAAATCTTTTTCATGAAAAGAATTTTCCTTAGTAGCGGCGGAAGTAATTGAGCTCCTTTCCCATCCAATAGCAAATATCGTGGTATTCCTAACCTTGGTGTATGGCTTGGTGATGGCGGTAACGATCTCGAGGATGAGTTGCTCTTAGCCACACAAAGGGAGTGTGCGGAACCAGCTCTTCGAAGTCCTGCAACCAGCGCACTCATTGCTCCACCGCCTACCAACAATATACACTAGGTCTAGCATATAAACAAGAACCTTGAAATATTAATATTACTTTAATTTACTATTCGTTTTTTTCTACTTTCTCTTTGTTCTTTGTGCCTTTAAAATGTCTCGGAAATACTTCAAATCTGAGTCACGTAAATATTGAAAACTTGTTTTTGATTTTACTATTGACCAATAATTATGGTATTTAATTAACGAGAAAAAATCAAATTAATCTATAAAATAAAAACATAATAAAAATTGTATATTTATAAGTATTTTAAAACGATTTGCTATTAACAATATTAATTTGGGTATAATGGCAAAAACGAAGGAGACATCGGTGCTAGCGTTCGAAAGCGGTCAGAGGAAATTATCTGCATCATGATTCATGCATGAGTCATGCATATTACACATTAGGTCTTACCCGCGCGTCTTACCGCTACAGGAAACAGGAAAAGATAAATATTAATCGATATTAAAATTTCACCTTTGCTTATGTCAAGGAACAATAAAGCTTCCTACAAAAGATAGAATGTTTAGTTCGATGGTTGCAGTTACTACTTTCTTCAAATCTCAGATCCCTTTGTAATTTATTTAAATTACCATTTTACAATTTAAAGAAAGCTTTTAAAAACGTTTGCAAAATATCAAGAAATCTTGATAACAATCACAGTGCACCGCGATCTAGTTAAAAGATCACACATTGCGTAATTAATCCTTGAGGTTTGAATACTAGTACAATAGACTGTCTGTTACTTAAGACGTTTGGGTACTGGTACAATTAATCGTTACATGACCTAGTGCATAAGGTGTGATAATTGGATACACATCAGAAAACACGGCAGAAATTGCAATGCTTTTCGTAAGGGTTGGCAATATTACAAACTGTACGTGGTGGTTCATAAATTATGAAGACTGAAAATTTTGTGGGTTTGGAGAAATAGGCGTTAGAAATGTAAAAGGAATTAGAGTGATTAAGTATATTCAATTAATGGTAAGGTAAAGGATACATTTGAATTTTCATATATAACACCCTAAAGGAGTTTTATAAGGAATCGTATATTAAATTGATTACAATATTCGGGACAGCCCTAAAATAGGTTAGCACGGCACAGTGAATAAAAACCTGAATCAACCTGCATGTTTTGTAAATCCAGGTGTTAACTCTTAGCTGGCTTCAGTATTCAAATAGCTCGTCTGTACAAAGAAATAACTTAGTAAGCAAGTTATAAAAATATTTTTATTTGTTCGTGTCTAAAAATTCTAAAAGTGTGTATAATAAAATAAAATTCGATTTGCCAAAAAAACTTAGCATATTTCAAGAACTGTATGCCAGTCTAAAAGCTCTTTTAAACCATTTTACTGACTAGAATAAGCCTTATGTTTAATTTGAATTGGCCTTACATTAAATTTCTTACAATTTTGTAACATAAAATTTTTAATCAAAGACAAGATACGTGAAGAAAAATGTAATAAAAAGTATAGAACCTTCTTCGTGTACGTCTAGGGAATCCTTTCTTTCTCCTTTCTCGTCTTCTTCGGAGTCTGGATCAACATCGGCCTCGGTCGTTATTAGCTCGGGAGGTTGAAATCCAGTCGTTTCTACAGAGACAAACAGTATTATATAATGCAGTAGTAAATAAATCTTAAATTTTGATCTGGGACCTACAAATAAAGTATGACTTGGGAGGCGAGTCTATACCGATTAATCTAAATTAATTTAGCCAGTGTCAACGGTAAATTATAAGATTAATACGTTTTAAATAATAAAAATAAAGGTTATTAATGTAATCTGATTCCATACCTGACAATGAAAGATAACATGATAAGAAGGATAAAGAAAAAAAATGAGCTACATAGATTAACAGACGTTTTTAGGTACATACGTTGACTGAACTAACATAACTCTGCATCCGATACTTTAAGAAATAATTAGTCTGTAAATACATATTTAAATCTATTACTGTTTGATGTTGTGTTGTTTTTTTCTATGTGTATGTATTGTTTTGTTTGTGATATAATTAGTTGCCGCATTGGCGATATCTGTAATAGTAGCTTATTTTGTTAAAAATAAATTAAATAAACATTTGCGTACACTTTTCAGATCTTAATTAAAATTTAACAGCCTATATATACATATTCAACCTATACTTCGGAAAGGAGAATAAAAGTACACAAACAACTTATATCCTACCTAAAACAAAGTAAATTTATGTATAAGTAAAATATATATATTTAAGTTAATAAAGAGTTGAACGTCAGAATTAGCATCAATATCACATAATTACAAAATCCGCATTACACCAAGGTTAAACGAAAGGTTTAAATTGAAGTTTATAAAATTGTAAATATTTCACACGATTGCGATACAGAGATATATCAATTTCATAAGTGGAGCGAAGTAGTTTTCCGCAATTAATTTACGTAAGAGGCTTATTTAATACTGATATAGTATGAATCATTATTATTCACACCACGTAAAAGTTTTTATTGTATTCGCCTACTATGACAGAGGATTAAAGCGTGGTACAAAATATGATAAATATGTGAGTGATACAGTTATGTAATATGAAACAAAAAATGCGGTTTCCTTGTTCGATGGTTGCGCTTCTTAACCCTGAAGTCAAAGCGTTAGAATTCCTTCTGTGCATCAATGTGTTTCTGTGTGGATTAGCTTGTACGTTCTACTCGTAGCTCGCATAGAAGGCTTAACTGGGAGTTGTTAAGGATATAAAGAAAAATTATTAATGCAAGATAGATTATTAAAGAGTAGTATGTGAGAAAAATCACTTTATTATAAAAGTGATTTATCTCGCTTAGTTTAGAGAAGAAAATTTAATTTACGTGAGTCAACAAAGCATGCCAACAAAAAGAATTATGGCCATCTTTTAAACCTGTAATTAACCAGCTAATAAAGTTTATTTTGACAAAGATTCAGAAGTCAGTGACCGAAATGGAAACCATGATTTGGCTGGATGAAGCAAAACAGTTGGCAATGGCTCAAAATGTATTTTAAAACGGCACGTGCAAAAACATGTCCTTATGTAGCATAAAATGCATTTACGTATTGGAATATTATTGTAATGTATTATGAACATCAGATAAATAACTATTTAGAGCAACTATTTGGACTATGTTCATTGGTGCTTGGGATATAAAAACAAAGAAATCGAAGCAGAAACCCGGGTATAAACTCTACCAGATACATTTCTCTTTATAAACCCTCTCGTTCGCGGTTATCAAATACAAAGAAGACGTTAAGACGTCTGAGCTTGAATATTTTTAATAAACACCTGTTTGATATCATAATAGAATAATGAACTCGTAACCGTAGCGCGATGTATTAAAACACTTAGGTCAGCAAAGCATTGGATAATCTAATTCAGAACGATCATTGAAATTCACATTTCAAATAATTAGTTAGTTTAAGGTGAATTAGGGAAATTGCATCAATATTATCTTAGTACTAATTAACTCTATTATGAAATATGAAATGTTAAAACAATATCGTTACTCAATTATAAAATTTTACGACTAATTTAAATTCAAATTCTCGGGTATAATATGCTATACATATTCCTAAAAAATAATTGAAATTTTCAATACCAATTTTTTTTAACTATATTTAGAGAAAGTAGAGATCAGAGTAGCTTAGAAGTTCCAGAGTACTTGGGTCGTGAAATATATATGTATGTTTGAAAATAAATTAAAAACCTTTTTTACGAATAGTTATGACTTTTTAACGATGTTGAACGAAACTCGAACCTGGGCCTTTCTTAAGCGAGCATTTATAATTCACATGGTATTAACTCGTCATTATAATTAAAATAATAAAAATACTAACAAATTAGAACGTGGAACGAATACAGCGCTTTTCCGCAATCCTAATTTTATTGTTTCGCAACTACTAAGTAGTATTTTGAAAACCATCTCGCGATGTCGCGTTCGCATCTACTTTTTTTTAATGCAGAATTAAAATATCTTTTTTAAAGAATTCCTATTTCAAACTTCTTTCGTCTACGGAGTCAATCGAAATACACCCTATATTATATAAGAAAGTATTTATCATAAGTATGATATTTATAATAAAAAGACATACCTCGATTTTGCTTGGGTATGCACGGTGAGGTCTCCTGACACTTGGTAACGCATTTCTTGTGACAACACAATCCACAGTTTCGACATTGCATTGCGTCTTTGAGCCAAATCTAATGACAAGAAAAACCCGTTAAATAAGGAAAAAGTCTCTGAAATATAAATTATTATTTGTTTTGGATTATAATAGACAATACACGCAATCATTAAATTTCCTTAATACATAGGCAGCATAGTTCTTGACCATTGTCAATGTTTCTCTTTGAGAATGGCGTCTGCTAATATGGGTACTGGTGATTTGCACCACATGCAAAGATTATACGAGACTGAGGAGTATAAGCAACTATATATTGATATAATTACAATATGTACTTTATTAAGCTTTCTAAATTGATAATCACTATTTAGTATTTATCTTTTATTAAATTCCTTTTTGACTTTTTTTTAGAATGCACAATAATAGTAAAACCATTATCGTAAGTCATGTTTAATGAATTTTACAAGAATTGAATACAGATTTTCTTCCGTCCCAATTAACTCCTAATTAGGTACAAATCGTGAAAAATAATAACCGATATTTATCTCAAATAGTTATGATTGAATATGTAACAACTGTAATAGAACACGCATGTGCGGACCAACTCAATGCCAAATTTCTAATATATTTCTGTAATAGATAAGGTAAACATCCTAACCTGTTTAAAGAATGGAAATTTTGGAATCTTACATCACTAATAATATTGATATTATAAAATTCTTCGAGTTTGTTTAAATTACATTGCTTGACAGAACTCGACCAATTTTAGTGTAATTTTTATTTTTCTAATAAATGAGTATTGATGTTAGCCGCGAATTTACATTTCGCTTTTGTAACGTTAAAAACTAACGTTTATCTGCGATTTGTTGTACATATTAGGGATAAAAAGTTGATCTAGTGAATCAACTTCGTAGCTTTAATCAATATTTGGTTTAAAGATAATTAATATACTGCTTTAATACACTAAATAAAGACCTTTGTAGTCTCTGAAATCGACAGGATTTAATTTATACATAGGTCATAGATTTATAGCGTTAGATAGGCCCCGACACCAAACCCTGTGGCATTGTTTTTGAATGTGTGCGTTAACAAAATGCCGACAACATCTGTGCAATCTATACACAACAAGTGTACTGAGAAGAATAGTGTTATCTCTTTTTCTCCTACATTAGTTGCAAACACTACTTTCTCTTTCGTGCACTCACTATTTAAATTTGTTATTTTAGACAGTGCGGAAGGAAAAATAAAAGTTTTTAAATGAAATCGCAATACTTACGAGTGAAATGTTACACCTCTGGCTTTATTTGTGTTTCTAGAATTGTTGTTGCACTTTAGAAAGGCACACGATGGCATTTTGTGACACTAAACTGCTTCCGGCTAACACTGTGTTTAGGGGTGCACTGATCCCAGGTTAGTGAGCTCACTCACTTCGACTGTGCGACAACACGGCGCGGTCTCACTGCGGTAAGGGCCTATCTAACGATATAAATCTATGACATAGGTACCTATACGAGTAAAGGTTATAACGGCAGGCAATGTATGCAACTTTCGTAACTTGAAATGGCGACCATGTTCAAGATCGAAGAATTACAATATTTAAAAGAATCCAGTGTTTGTTTTCTTCTGTAATTTAAAATAAGCTTCTAAAATCTATCATTCCAAAAAAACGTATCATACCTTTTTATTACAGAAGTCGCATTGTGTGGACCGATGGAAGTGTGTACGTACGAAGTCGTGTGACGTAACAGACGTAGACACCACAGGAGCACGTGAGGGGACTCTGGTTGATGGGCGGGGGGAAGAACGGGTGCCCGTGACGCCTTCCCACTCCCACCACACTAATGCATCTCCAAAACATAGGCACGGTTCGAAGCCAGCGTGAGATGAGAGGTTGTGGCTTTTGCTGCAAAATAAGTAAAACGTAACAAGGCTTAATTAATGTGTTAGTAAAATTTACGGTCAAATTATAAACCTCTATAAGAACGTTTTAGAAATCCTAACAAATATTATATCTTAGTCTTATTTCTTACACGTGTGCCAATTACCTAAATTTTATATCAACGTCGGGCGGTAGAAACTGGTACCGTTTCATGTGATGAGGAACAGTCGAATCTTGGCATTCAGACAATAGCGCCGCCAGTGGAATGTTAAGGTACCCTAGTAACACCTCATCTTTTTCTCCCGGGACGGTCACCCAAACGTTTATATTAAGGTATTTATGATTCTCATTTAGCTTGAAATCAGTTTCTTCATCGAAAGGAATGATTGGCTTTAATTGGACATTCTTCGTCCAAAACATTTGGCATATCTCAACATGCTCCGTCTGTCTTGGACCGCCAGCTTCGAAGATTTCATCTTCTTCATTCTCCTTTTCAGAAACCTTGCATTCGGTTTCTGTACGTATAATGGGTACGTCAGGGTGTTTAACTGTCTTATTGGTTGTAACTTGGCGAAGTGGTGTACTAGCTCCAGAAGCCGGTGGTGTGCTTCCAGCAGAACTGTCAGAGGATTTGTTTTCAACGGAACACCTTCGTTTTCGTAGCCCAAAATTACTAGGTCCTATAGAATCCGTGGATTTAGTGAGCTGGCGTGCTATTTCAATCTTTTGTTTTCCTTGTGTATCGATGTCGTTTTGGTCAACTGTCTTTACTGGAGAATCTGAATCCTGTGTTAAAAATTATTCAATTAATCCAAAAATCAGTAATAGTCGTAAAATAATTAAAGATCTTATTATTAGTTTATTTTGTATGTATGTATGCATTTAATATTCAAAAAAAGTTACTTTCATTTGAACCATGCCCTGCAAACTATTTACATCATGTACTCAGTTTGACGGCAGGTAACACGCATTATATAAAAATAGCTTATAAATTAAAAATTATAACCCATATTAATACAATTAATTTTCGTAAATGATTACAACTTATTTAACCAGGATTTTTTAATAAACTTTTAAATTTAGCAAGTGTAGGCTCATGTCTTATGTCCACTGGTAAACTATTGAGTAACGATGTCTTTTTAATACGTGTTTTGTGATTGTGTGTGATTTTATTCAATAGACAATAATAACGTTCTAGCAATTGCATGGACCGTAGTTAATAATCTTTACCTAATCTCTCTTCTCTGTTTTAAAGTCGAATTTTAAACTTACTTGCACGTTAGTCTTAGAAGCAGACCGCATTCCTTGTAATCCCTTGACTCCTTCCATGACTTCTGAAACCCGTCTAAAGGAGAAGTTAGTCCTCAATCGTTTTGGTTCGTCATCTCTTCTTGTCAAACCTCCAGCTCCACCCCGCCGTACACGGACTGTTACCGCACGACGCTCAACGCTACGTAGGAGCTTGCCAACCTACAATAAATATTTAAAATGCTTAAAGAATTTTTGAATGAAACTGAAGGATTTCTTAATAGATTTCAATTCCATTTATAAAACCGATCATTTAAGGTAGTTAGCCTTCAGAATACTGTGTCCGCTGTATATTGGAATTTTAATTTTAAAAATGAATAACAATATTTTAAGTTAGGGTTCTAGTACTATATATTTAACTGTATATCGATCTATCATTCCATCTATCCTTACATTCTTCGGACACGTATCTCGGCGTGGTGATCAATCCATAGAACGCCTTGTCGTCCAGGGGAAGCTGGAAAGCACTAGACCGCGCGGAAGGTCACCTACGCGTTGGACTGACCAAATCAAGCCAGCCGTAGAAGATTCACCCAATCAGTGCAGCAGGACGACCTCTAATAGGCAACGATGGTGAAACGTCGTGAAGCGCATCATATCTGCCCCTTTTATTACCACTACTTCATAGCGATCACGACCGCTCAGTCAATAGTGCACCGGATAGGAAGAATATCAATCTACACATTAAACAGCTGGTTATCTTATTGTAACCCTGTAAATTAGGACTTAGAATTACCTGTGCTACATTAGTAACAGGCTTGTTATCTATCGCTAATACCACGTCGTCTCTCCGAAGATCAGCTCTGTACGCCGGTGACATCGGGACAACCGTGTCTACCAGGACGACACCAACACCTTGACAGCATACAAGGCCTAGAGGGCCATTCACTGCTGGGAGTACTATGTCGAGTACAAGAATACCACGTCTTAGGGACACCTAAAACAGAGTTATCTATAAGTCTTTCTTAATTCGTTAATCGAATTTGGTGAAATAAATATCAAGCACAGAACATTTTTAGTTTTGATCTAATAGATGATTTTTTTAAATATTAGTGTAATCATAAATCTCTAATAAAGAGATAGAGTTCTTTATTTCTTTGCACGGCAACTGAGGTTTTACCGCAAATGTAGTAACTGCAACTATAATTGGATATAAAATATAAACCATGAATTCTACCTAAATCTGTATATATTTTCTAATTTCGTAACTCACCCAAGCATGGGAATCTACAGCTAGAGCGGCTCGAACAATGCCGATATTTCCAGGCCAGTACAGTCGACTCACTTCTACCAGCCTGACGGTGAGACGGCCCTGTGGTGTAGGACCATCTTCGCCTTCGGTACTGCCAGGTTCTGACTTTGGGAAGAATGGCTTATACCTGTAGGACAATAGTTTAGGTACTTTAATATCTTTAGGTTTTTTATATACTTTAATATCGTTTTTTAATGTAAGAGAAATGATTAGATCAAAAGTTATTTCATGCTATGCTACGCTTGAAAGAACGTGCTTAGGTACCTACTTAAGAACGTACAGTCTAATGTTGGTACCGCCAATATATGGTCGCCAATAAATGGTTGGTTTTAATTTGAAGCACACAAAATGACGGACAGCTTTCTTTGGATTAAAATGAATATTATAAGACCGTAATTCAATACGTGTTTCAATCTGTTAAAGGATATTTTATTTAAAATATTGTGTGAGACTTGATTAAATAAAACATTACAAAAAATTACATATTTTTTAAAATTATTAATTAATAAATAATGTCACGGTTATATCAGTGTTAGGAATTGAAATTCGGAAAGTAATAGCAGAATTAATAGGATAATAAATATCAGGCACCACCACTATGTGGAACCAGCTGCCCACAGAAGTATTTCCGAACCAATTCGACTTAGGGTGCTTCAAGAAAAGAGCGTACCAATTCCTGAAAGGCCGGCAACGCACTTGCGAGCCTTCTGGCATTGTGAGTGTCCATGGGCGGCGGTATCACTTAACATCAGGTGAGCCTCCTGCCCGTTTGCCTCCTATTACATAAAAAAAAAAAAGGCTCGTATGAAATATAAATAGAATTGAAATAACAAGAAAGAAAATTTAATAAATCAAATGGCTCAATAAAATACTTGGAAAGCGTATATGAAATACGCGGATATAGAAATAAGACCTTAACGCATGTTGTTTAGAATTATAGGACCATATAGGGCACATACCGTATCTTGTAATTAGGAAGTGTATGTCTCTGTGCAACCGCTCGCCTTATATGAGCGGCGACAAGGGCTGCCAATCTTGGCTTGAGCTGTCTTCCTTGGAAGCGACCTCGTACTCGGAGCTCAAGTTTAGGCTGGTTTTCGAAAGCCAGCGCCCAGTGCGTGTACGGCGTTCTACGGAACATCACACGGACAGTACCACTGATGCTCTCGACTGAAAATTTAATACCAATGTTCGTAAGAAGTTCTATAGTATTTTTTTATTTTACCTAAAAAACTTACCCGTGATAGATATGTTGGCGATCTTCCCCAGTAACATAACAGCGTCAACTTCAATCCTAAAGCTGCCGTCATAAGTCAAGTCCAGTCGTAAATCTAAGGATCGGAGTCTCGCCCCATCTTCCTCTAATTCTCCGCTAACTACCCGGAGGTTTGATAAACTGGGAAATTCTGTTCCTACTTCTAGTGAACGTAACTGTAACAGAGGAAAATAAGACTTAAGAGCCTGACACCCGAAGTGCTGAAACATGAGCTTCTTCATAACGCTTAGTAGTTTTGTTAATATTGATATTTTTCTTAATTTTGCTTCTGATACTTTAGCCAATTTTTAACTACATATTTGTGATCAACGCACTACCTGCCACGATGATTTTTGTATAAGGTTAACGAATGTTGGGCTTACAAAAATTGCGTGCCGTTACGTTATATAGGCTGTTACATGTTTTAAAACTAAGGTAAACCTGAATACCTCGATAGTAGTGCCAATAAAAATCTTAAAGGGCAACAACGTTTACTAACATTAAGGCCATCTCAAGCTTGTACATTGTACAACGCATTGGTTAGACGGATGTTAGAGTGTAAATCGTCTGTTTGGGTTCCGCATGAAGCTAAACACTGCCGATACAGCGCATACAGAACACATTTACACGATACCTTTATTACAGAGTGTATGGCGTCTATCCCTACTGTCCTTTAATGTACCAAACATTATTTGTCTTAGGGATGGTGGGGTACAATAAATTAGAAACAAGACGGGACTTACAGTTGGCCTACTATACAAGTCTTAAAGACTTGCGGAGGATGGTGAGCAACCCAAGAACTCAGTTTCTTTGTACCTAGGGGATATGTGAGACGGCGAAGCATAAAATTAGAAGCATTAATATTTATTTCTTTAATGACGAATCACAAGTGTACATTGTGTTACCTACGTGAATAAATGATTTTTGAATTTAAATTTGAATTTGAAGGCCAAGGTTGTATGCGACACCAAGGGACAGAACCAGTCTGTTGCACAGACCCTCGTTGACAAAGACGTTGCGCTCCGACACTATCAACAATTTTTTATGTTCCCAGAGTGAGTGCACAATAGCGATATTGTGTCTTTAATATTATATATAATTTTTTTAAACATTATCATATAGTCAGTACTGTAAGGAAAATGTATGGATTTTTTAAAATAATAATACATTTTGTGAACAAGCAGAGTTTTTCCCTGATGCATTGTAAATTTTCTTTTTAAAAATTTTGTGTTATCCTTTAATTCCTGTATTTTAATTTTGGAACGAAGTTATCGAGCGTTGCGAAAGGGGGCTAGACGGAATAAATTAAGACCAAAAGTTGTAACGACCCTTTTTGCTATAGTTGTTATATTTTATATTTTCGATTTAGCTAACGCCAACGTCCATACCACGTTGAATACACCGGTTCTCGTCCGATCACCGAAGTTAAGCAACGTCGGGCGAGGTCAGTACTTGGATGGGTGACCGCCTGGGAACACCTCGTGATGTTGGCTTTTTTTTCGTCGTAAGATTGGTGTCGAGAAAACCTATCATACTGTTATGATACCAATCTACTATATAAAAATAAGTCGGGTTTTCCTTCCTGACGCTATAACTCCAGAACGCACGAACCGATTTCCACGGTTTTGCATTCGTTGGAAAGGTCTCGGGCTCCGTGAGGTTTAGCAAAGAAAATTCAGGAAAAATTTCAACAGAAAAGCGGGATCATCAAACGAAATGTTACATAAAACGAAGCCATCTGGTGGCGAAACAGAGTTCGCTGAGTTTGCTAGTTACCATATAAATTAATCGAAAGGAATATCGTTCCATCCGGGTGTCCCTTGACACCTCTAAAGTTTTTTTATATATGTTTTTATTACATTACCAAAACTTCTCAACATGTTAACATTAAAAGGTTAAGAAAAAAAAAAAATATAGGACTGTCCGATTAAACGAAAATACTTAATAGATATTAAATATGAATTGTGTTAAATATAATTGTGTCAGGGCGACAAGTACAAAATCGAACCTTTTCAACCTCATGTATTCCGTGTTAAGGCATCAATTTAATAATATATCATTACGAGGCTCTACAATCTAGGAAGTTGATTTTTGTAACCAATAAAGAGTATAAGTCAATAATATTATAGTAATCATAGGAATATGAACGCGTGCATAGGGTTATAAAATATGTCCATAATAAATAATCACCTTATATTTCTATAGCGTAAATAAATCGATATTGAGATAGTTGAAATTATGCTATGTAGGTACCTACTTCCTTAGTCTATAGACTGTGTAGTGTGTAAATATCGAACATTAAAATGTATTTGATTTTATTTGCATTTTTTATCAACTGTTGGATACGTTTAAATTTTTGATTCCCAGGTAATTAGAAAATATAAGTAGAATAAGGGGCAAATGCCTGCTGACAATTATATTTAGTTGGGTAATTTTATAACAAATGGGTGATATTCCTATTGTGTTTATAATAATAATAATAATAAAAACCTGGTTTATTTCCAATCATGACAAAAAAACTAAATATTATACACAGCTTAGATTATTTTACTTTTTTTTTTCTTTTGCTTGTTATTCTATATTCTAGCTTCCTTCAGTACCGTCGATCGGAACCCCTTCACGGGTAAAGGCCTCCTATTCTATTTACTTACTAAGTACCTATTAAATATACATGAAACTGAGTTGATTTAAACTGTCATGGATCTGTTGTCTCTGTACCTCAACAATTTAATTTTAATGTCGCGAAAGTTCACCCCATGTACCGTGACCAGTATTTAATTAACATAAGAAATCTAGAACTAAATCGCCTGTTAGTTTTACACAAACATAATTATTTCTAAAGGAATAGAACTAATGACCTGGTTAAATGCAATGAACAATTCGCCAGCGTGTTTTCAACTGTGCCTTGGAATATACGCCATATTAAGTTAGTTCTATAAACTATAGTTACCGTAAGAGATTCAAATATCTTTCCTGATGATGTCTTAGCAAGTAATTCCGCCAGCTCATTTGCCATGCGTCTTCTTAACCATCGGGTGTCAGCCGTACTTTGTTGAAAGATAAATTGTAGCATCCCATTCAAGGCTCCCTCTGGAGTGCTGCCGGCACCATGGCATAATTCATTCAGAATTTCCTGTAATGAAATAATCGACAGATTGTTTAATTCAACATTTAATGATAGTTAATGTGTTTTAAGTCTTTGGCATAGAGATAGACACTAATTAATATACAGTCTTAACTCTTTATAACGAATTTCAAGGGACCGATCATTTTTGTTCGTTATAGACAGTTTTGTTATCGAGAAAGGAGAAAAAACAAAGCGAATTTAACTAATTACAATAATTTTTAATTTTGTTACTATCAATAGGTGATTTATTTTGTTTACTGGACATCTTGACAGTTTCAATGTTTTGTTTACGACTTGTATTACACGATAGGTGACGATGGTGCGTTTAGTAACTGAGACCAAAATTTCCTACAGGCAATGTAATCTCAGAATGGCACACGTGTAGGTGCAGGTGTCTTTTTTTAGAAATTACGGCACCTCAAAAGGTTAGTTTTGTAAGCTGATATGAAATATTTCTTCGTTATAGAGAATGGCTGTAGCGTTATAAAGAGTGTATTAATGTATGGGTTTTGTGTTATACCAAAAAAATTTTACTATTTACGTTATCGATAGTTTACACGGTAAAATAAACTTTCTGTACCCAGGATAATTATATATAACTGCTAAAAAACTTTGTAGAGATAGATATACGATACGTTGAAGAGAAATGTTCTATGTGGGCTTTAAATAATTTATTAATCTAGCAATATTACAAATATAGCAATATTCTAATAAATTATATAGATCTTTCGATAAATAATTATTGTATATAAATTAAACTAAGCCTTATCTCCTCAACAGTCTTATAACAGGAACAAATAGTTAGTAGACGTCGTCAAATTGAAAGTTGATCGATTTAAGTAATTTGATATTAGCGCAGAG
The DNA here is from genome assembly GCA_963693345.1 of Pieris melete. Classification (NCBI taxonomy): domain Eukaryota; kingdom Metazoa; phylum Arthropoda; class Insecta; order Lepidoptera; family Pieridae; genus Pieris; species Pieris melete. The sequence continues at coordinate 1,490,312 of CAVNZK010000002.1, read as the reverse complement.
CTTCGCTTCGCTCCCTTTGGGATTACATTAGCCATAACCAATGTTTGTACATCTGAAGTTGTATAATGTTTTTTTATGGAAATGAATATAATATTTACTTAAGTTTAATACCTATGACGTGACGACACGACTAAACACGTGCAAGCATTTGTATTTGAGTAGGTAGGTAATTCACCAGAACAAAATTGCAACATTTTTTTAGTAAGTAAAAGTTATTTTAAAAACTCGATTAGTGTTCACATGCAAATTTTCACATTTAAACATTATATTTGCGTGAAACACATTTAACTAAATTAAGCTATGATACACAATTTTAGCCGTGTCCTGATCAGTAAACTGTCGGATTTTTTTACTGCATATGCTGCAGAGCTCATCCTATTCGAAAGAAAGAAGTCTCTATGTGTGGACCCCACTGGAGTTTACTATCTATTGTTATTTAAAGAAAAAAGCTTTTACCGGATTAAAGTTATGTATTATTGTAAATTTACAATTATTTGACATAATTTTAAATTTATCCGACGTATCGCGTGCTTTAGGTACAGCGTGCGTGGTCCCGGTGACCGTCACCGACAGTTTATAATAATACATAACTTTAATCCGGTAAAAGCTTTTTTCTTTAAATGTGTAAAGGTTATGTTAATCAAAGACAATACTATCTATTGTTATGTCTAGGAATAGAGTTTTGTCAGCAAAGTTTAGTTCACTGTCCTTAACTTTCAGTTTACCAATATCTCGCTTTACGCTAGTAGTTGTAATCTTATACATTACATAAATTAAATCTAATACATTTGGTTTTCATGTGTACCCTGAGAGGTTGACATTCACTTTTTGGGTCCTTCCCTTTAAATATGAATTCATCAGGCTGGAAACTTTGCCATCAACGCCATAGTGTTGAATCTTTCCAACCAGTATATCAGGATGAACACAACCTTTGACATCTCACAAGTCACAAATGACGCCAACTCTATCATATGATTCTTCCCAGGCTTTTATTTCATATTATTACTTTTATTACAATATGTCTAAAATCAACTTGCCACCGGCATCGTTTGTGGAGCGACCCTTAGTAAAACCATACTGTTACCATGCAAAAGGTTATTTCTATTTAGTCTAACATAAGCTTTTCAAAAATTTTGCTTTACGCGGGGCGCACTAAAACAGGTCTAAAGTTCGACGGACCAGACGTACTACCGTTGCGTTAGCGTTGAACAATGGTGTAATCTTACTTAATTTCATTTGGTCCGGAATGACTCCACAATTGATACATCAGTTAAAAATTACAGCGAAATCAGAGTTTATTACATCAATAACGGAATTAACCTTACATTGACATACCCCATATATCTATACTATTTTTTAAATGAATAAGCTTAAAAGTTTTAACGAAATCATTACAAGCTATTTGTTTAAATGGAAAGTGAATATATGATATGTGGTACACATTTTTCTAGTAATGATATCGCAGCAACAAGTGAAGAATCCAGGGACTTGTTCGTATTCAGTAGCACTTATGTAAAAGACTCTTCAAACATAGAAGCTACCTCTGGGTCCGATTTTGTTAATCTCCCTTTAACTTTTAACATATAATCAGTTCGTTTGTCAGACATTTTACCCGATTCTTCTTTTATTATTTTCTTTATCTAAGCTATTATGCTTTTAATTTATCCATGCTATTTTTTATTTTTAAATTAGCATTGCCAAGGCAGATGGGTAGATGCTTGATGATGCCTGCTTGAGATGCAATAATGCGGAGGCATCGCGCGCACTGTTTTGCCCTGCCCCGCAGTGAGTCAACGTTAGGCAGTCCACAAAAACATTGTTCTAGTGACGTTTTGGAGCGCTCCAACAAAACTTTCAAGTCATCTTACTAATTGATGCTGACTTGGTGTCACGTGACTGATACTAAAATATTATCTGTTCCTTTGTGTGTTTTGTTTATATCAATTTATCTTACTTTACTTTCTATACAGTCTACTTAATTACATATTCTATAAAGAAAAATCTAATCAAAATAGACACTTTTCGGTAGAACCCATTTTCCGGACCGTTTGGTATAATAAATTAACTATTCAAAGGTGCTACAGTTAGTATAGTTAAAAAAGGTAATTTAAATATATTATACTTTGAAGTCGAAAACGGTTTTGGAGAAAAAACAAACATAAAGATTTTTAAGTTCGAAGCTAAGAAACCGAATAAATTTTAGTAAATTAGGGCGAAAGACTAAAGAGCTCACAATTGAAGCGAAACGGCGTCGTTAAATGATAAGTTATCATGTTCCCACATCGTTTTGCCTTATATTAAAAGCTGTAACCATCCCATAACAATTTTATGTCGTTCTTTAGTCATTACTCGTTTATTGGATTGATAATTATTTTTCTCTTTGGCAATACGTTTGTGCCTGTTATTAGTGTTTTTAAGAATATTATAGGGTAAATAAAATCTTCCACAAAACTTTTCAAAAGTTATTATCGAAAAAAATTATTATAAATCATGAATATTGATTTTTTTTTAAATCACGGAACCAGCTTTCCGATCTGTCTATAGGTGCATATTATAAAACAAGATCTTCTTGTTTATTTATTAAATAAATGTATGAATAATAATTATTTATTTACTAAGAACATTTCATGGCAATAACATCTCGCTTGTGGACTGTACGATAAATATTTGATGTAACTTTCGACATATTCCTTGGGGGCAATAGCTTCTAGTAATATTATTTTCGGTTACTTCTTTGCATATTACTTTTATATAAAGAGTATGTATAATATTTCACACCTGACATAACATAGCGTTCTGAATAGTATCATCAGCTTTAACTGAAATGTTAATCAACAAAATCTATATATACGCAAAGTCCTTTTATCTTACAGATTAATTTTTAAATGTATAATCTATAAAATATTACTTAATATTTAATATAGTGTTCTTATTCGGACTTTGATACCTTTTTCCTATTTTTATGTCCAAGGAAATACATGAACGAGTCCTCCACCCTGGTGAAGGTGTCAGGGATAGATATATATCTCTCTGAAGATGAGAGAACCGGGTGAACTTCCACTAGATCCAACATCGGATAGTACCAACACAGCCGCATTCCAAAAGACCTTGAGGTCGCTTTCGCATTCTACCTGGGATTCCGCGTGGTCATCTAGCTCCACCACATGTTTCAAATATTCAGTAGTAAAGACTCTCTCGTTCAGCTGATGCCTTCTGTAACATTTCCAGTTCACAGACCGCAGAGCGAGGTTGTCACCCAGAACAACAGTATGGCGTAGTATTGACCATCACGGACACTATAGGGTAGTAGGACTTCTTTTTCCGCAATTAGACTCCTAATTGGTCCGTTGTGCGTACATCACGGACACTAAGCTGATGTGTATGGCGACTAATTCCTATTAATCGTTATGCCGATTAACATAATTTATCGATATTATATTTGTATTCGAAGATTTTTTTCTGCTAAAAAATCATAAAAACCAAAATCTGCGTGGTGTCATCAGTTTGCAAATGTGATAAAAATATTGTTTCAAAATTAAATGTAATACTTACAGGAGGTAATGTGATCGGAATGCTAAAGTCTTCATCTGTTTGGTGTGCCTTCTCAAACGGTCTAAAGAAATAAAGCAATAATGCTAATGGAATTGTCAGGGCTGATACGGCGCCAAAAATGGCAGCCATGAACAGCCACCACCAGTCTGGCATTATAAAACCTAGAGAAAAACTTAAGTTATTTCGGATTACCCTATTTTATATATAACAATTAAATAAATAGTACATCAGTAACGACACACTTCACAAGACTGAAGAGAAAGGTTCTACAAAGCTAAGACTGAGAAGTAATAAAGAAGGATTATATTGTACTTGCTTGATTACTTCGCAGTAATATAATAAACAGAATATTATAAGAGAAATGAGGGTTATATTTTAAATGTATCCTTAATCGCGCTCGGATAATCAGATTCTCTATTAATTTTGAGACCAGATCGACCTGGTGTCGAAGTCAATATGTACCAGGGAAGTAACGGCTTTACCAAGGTTTACTATCTTGTAGGTACGTACATAAATGCTTTTACTAACTTTATTTTCGATTGTATATCTTTATTGCTGCGGCTCCAAGTCCCGATAGTGCCATCTAGTTTTCGTGTATATTTGTTTTCTTAAACACGCGAACATATATTTAAACTGTATTTATTATGTTTTGAAAGGTTTGAACTCAACTCAACTGTATCAGTATAAATTTTAAACGTTGTGATATAATAATAATAATTTGAAGTCCATAATATATATGGATGTATAATAATTAGCACTTCTACTAAACTCTTGTTTAGCGTATGTGCGGATAAGGAACCTCCCTAGGATTTAAGGCAAAGCAGTGCTAAATCATCTTTTTCTATGTTGACGACACTGTTACATCAGTATAGTTTGACGGTAATCATCTTAATAGTTAATATGAAATAAATAAATTTATATAATTTTTGTGAAGATAATAAATAGCGTTGTAAATTAGAAATTTATTAGTTCGCATAACTGCCACCCAAGATCCTTTTCCGCACAGACTCTTCATAATAAAGGATAATAAACTAATGAAAGTGGAATTTTTTTTATAGCTAAAAAAAATACTAACATATTTTTTGTGTGCAGAACTCAAATTATTTTAAGTACAATAGTTATGTTAGGTAATTTTAATACTTAATAAATAAATAGTATTCATGTATTGCGTGATCGAGCACTTCCGTAATTGGGTAAAATTTAATTAAGTAGAATCATTGTTATTTCACAAGAATTTGTTCAGTTTTATATTTACTGAAAATATTATGTTTATGGTATCATGTTAATATTGACTATTTACTAAAAAACATACACAACTTTCAGATTATAAATGAAATTTTGTAACTTTATCTTTTTTTCTGATTACCTACGTACACAAATGACTTTGTTTTTCGTGTACGTAATTAAAATGTATTTATATCATTTTCCTTTAATTATTTATGCCTATGATTTTGTAGTAATATCTATTATTTTGTTCTGTGGGTGAATGTTTCGTTCGTTATATATTTTAAAATCATTTAAACAACATTTGATCAAAAAACTAATGACAATGTTAAAAAAGACCCCAATTATTTACAGCATCTGAGTAACAAGACATAAGCTTACCACCGCAACAGAACGTATAAAATCGGTTAAAATAAATAAAACCGTTTAACCAAAACATAAAATTGATTTCATATAATAAATATCAAAGAAATATCGCGTCACTCACCTGCTAACAGATTTACCTAAAAACAACATTCCTTGCATTAAAATCCATTGTCACCCCAGCAATTGACATACAACTATAAACTATACATATCATTTTATATCACTATATGATCCGTGGCGGTTATTTTACATTAGGTACATTTTGGCGACCGGCAGCGAAACTTGCGTCACGAAGACTACATAGAAAATTATTTTGAAATGCAACGAGCATGCGCGAAGGAGCGATCAGACTTGTATCTTCAGAGTCTTTTAATTGTCTCTAGCCTACAATTAACATTTGATTTGGAAATAGTTATGTTATTTACGATCAGTTTTATCGTTCTAACAACTGACTGTTATAAGTCTTGTTGGTGGCCATGAGGACGCTTGCGCGTGGATAAAATCGATACGGGTAACAGGTAGAAATCAAAGCGATAGACATACGTTTGACAGAGATGGATCTAAATTCTTATTGCAATATTGTGATACGTATTGAGTATTGATATATAAAACTAGGTTGTAGGTAGGTGGTAGAAAACATGGGTTACATGGCACAGGCGATAGCGGTTTACATGACTTTGTGTAAGTTGTATCATTGCTTACACGGAACATGTTTATATATCCATTAATATTAAATGATTGATATTTTAATGATTTTTATAAGTGTCTTCCTAACTTCCAGCCTTCTTCTCTACACATTGGTTCGTTTTGAAGTGTAAGGATAGGAGGAAAGTTACCGTTGTAGAATTTGTGTAATACTGAATTACTTTAGAAGGGACGTCAAATACGTTTCGTTGTTAATATATATTATATTTTAGATATAAAAATAGGCGTTAGAACATGTTTAAGTTCTCGTTATTTTTCGTAAGGGTGGAAAATTGCTTCATTTGGTACCAGTCTTTATGCGTGGAACTTCGTTCACATGAGGGAGAGCTACTTCGTACTATAGAAGTCGACGTTATTAAACAAAGCTTCTTTAATAACTCAGTTGATGAAAAGATCTAAGCGTACACACGACGCGAGGCGAGTTAAATTTATACTATGTAGAATTAACTCCGGTATTAACCGGATGGCATAGATTTCATATAAACCTTAATTTTTAAAATAAAATATTAAACAATACACTTGATTAAGCAACATTTATTCATAACAATAAATATACACATGACACACTTATATTATTATTTAATTATTCGCAACAGCGCTCTAATCGCATACGCCGTTAAGCGCGTAATTTTCTATAAATAATTTGTATAACCTTTAACTATCTACATTAACATCTCACGGCGTAAAGGAAGTTCTAAAAAATCTCATTTTCATTATTAGCAAGATCGTTTTTGAGTAGTGAATTGGTGACACTTGAATATAATTGTGCAATTAAGATCTGCTAAGGTATTAAGCATCTGTAAGAGCTGCAACACCTGGAAGAACTTTGCCTGAAACAAACAATATCTTATCAAACTATTACCTAGGATCAATTATACAATCAGGTCTTTTTAACAGGCATGTAAATTCCCTTGAGCCTACAAGGAACAAACAAGTATTTTATTCATAATCGTGTTGTCGATGTTGATAATTTATGGGTTCACTATTTGAACAATTTGTAATCAAAGCCACATTATTTCTCTGACGCAGATGCATTACCACTTTTTGCACACCTCAATTCAGAACCCAGAGCCTAATAACAATTGTTAGATCGCAACGAATTATTGATTTTATTCAAACTTTCTAAAAATCGGGCTTCATAATTACAAATCGTGACATTACGATTCCCTGAAAATCAATTTTAAGATTTGTGATCTTATAATAAACGTATTGTAAGACTAAACGGTGGTCGTGGTGGTAGACAAAACATTGATAATTGAGGTTTTTTATATCCTTAGAAGTGAATTGAAACTATAAAAATTGGAAGGTTTGATAAATAAAGGTATCTAAATTACATATATTTTGCCACAGAAAAAACTGCTGTTCAAAGCAAGAAAAACCAGGTAAAATAATATGATAAATTTAGCTCGATAATTTATTATATGGAGGGCTCAAAATGCAAATGATTAACGTGACCATATTTAAAGTTTACCGTATTTAAGTTTCACGATATTTCCGAATTACGTTGCTAAGTTTTGTTATTGAAATTTCGCAATATTAATTAAAAAAGTTTTATGGAAAACCAATAGCGAAGTTAACGCTATGCAGATCCGCATGACGTAACTGCACTATTTCGATCGCTCTACGTGGTATGAGTACGAACATTGGCATTATATATAGTAGTTAGGGCTCCCAACTTCTGTTTAAGAAATATACTATATCTATAAAATAGAATAATATAAATAGACTTCTTGACATTTTTAAAAACTTATACTTGGAGCTTATTACACTTTAATAATTTATTACTATTTGTTTGTATATACCGTGAAATTAGTATTTCGTATTAAAAGTTTGTATTAGAAACCCTAATATAATGACAGGTCGGGGCTCGCGATTGTACACGCTACGACACACAACCTACAATTTACACTTTATAACGTGCTCCCTAATGCTTTTTTTAGCTGATATACACATATAGTTTAGTAGATAAAAAACTCAATGGTACCGGGCTAAATAAAGCTAACAATCTCTAATGTTAAAAAATTAAATTTTAAGGAGTGTAACGCCTAACGACATGTAAAAACCAATTGAAAAATACATAAGACAAAAAAATAATAACACACGATGTCGCGCTATATTTAACGATAAAAGCGATATGGACAAAATTTTAAACCAATTTCATTAAAAATTAATTTTTAGAAAGTTTTAATAAAATCAGTAATTCGTTGCGATCTATCAATTGTTATTAGGCTCTGGGAACGAGACAGATCAAACCTATACTAGAAAGCAGTGTCGTATTTATAGATTTTGACATAGTTCGCACTCGAGAAGTTTCTTTTCGATAATTTACAATTGTCATAGTTATACTATAGCAGAGAGTTATCATTATTCATTAGTCATGTTAAACATTTGATCTTTTGAGTATAGTAAAAAAAGCTTACTATAGTCATTACTTACTTATTAGTTTATTCTTTAATTAATATTGCTAAAAAACTTATTGAAATGTTCTTACCTTCGAGCAACTCCAAAGAAGCACCTCCACCCGTAGACACGTGAGATACTTTGTCTTCCGTTCCCCACTTGGCGCAACAAGTTGCTGTGTCACCTCCACCTAGCAAAGAATATAGTGATAAGGTTTTGCAATTATTTTTGTACATACAGCTGAAGAGCATATATGAATGCTTCTATCATAGACAATAGACAATTTATTTTTTATTATAATTCTTGACTGTTAAGATCGTCGACTAGGGTGGCAATTAAAATACTAAACGCATTATTTTGATTGGTTAACAGCGTTTCTGGTCTAATCACAAACACGTGACACAGTCCATCGTCCCGTATTCCTCTGATTGTGTATACAAAATATAATTTGGGCAAGCCACAGTTCGCGATTTCAAATCCGGCTCGAAGGATTACAAAGATGTACGACGCGCTTGGTTCAGATTTTTGTTATACAATACGACGAAGTGCAACACGTTCACAAGCTAACACACAGCCAATCTTCAGTTATTCCTGATGGAAAACTTAAAAGGCTTATCTAACTAATTCCCTAAATATATTAATATACGAGACAATAGTCGACACCATCTTACTTTAAAATAGTGTTTTAGAAGTAAAACGTAGATGTGAAATGTACATGATGACAAAATGCAAATCATCTATTTAGGGAGCGTTCAAGTATTACGTCACGCAATTTTTGGAGATTATTGACCCCCTCCCCATGTAACGCGCCGTAACATTTTTCTCTACCCAAGTACAGTACTGTACCCAAGTATAATAAAACGTTTCGTGACTCTTTACACCCGCTACCATTATGTGGTGTAAAGTACAGGAAAATCTAAAATAATATTTAAAATAACGCGTAATTCAATCCCCGCCCCGCATCGTAACGTTTTACGAAAGGACCCCCCCCCCCTAAAATTCGTTACGTAACACTTGAACGCTCCCTTACACACTTAGTACATTAATTACCTATGATAGTAACAGCTCCAGCAGCGGTGGCCTTCACAACGCCGTCCATAAGGGCGCGTGTGCCTCCAGCAAATTTCTCAAACTCGAAAACACCGGCTGGTCTGTAAAATTAATCATTATTACTAGTTGCCCGAGAATTCACATTTATCTACTAAAATATTAATAATATGTGTTAGTACATATCTAGATTTGGATCGTGGATTTGAGACATTGTAGTATTGTTGCTTTTATTGCATTGTTTATTTAACAATAATAATAAATAAAGCAATACTGCTTGCTTGGCGTGGACCTATATATCAGAGATATACTAAGATATTTCAGGTTGTAATAATGTTTTCTAGATTACATATTATCTTAAGTGCTTTTATATACAAAACGTTATATTGTTATATATAATCTTAGCATTAACATCTTACCCATTCCATACAATAACTTTAGCTCTTGCAATTGGGTCAGCAAAGAGTTCCCTTGATTTAGGCCCTACATCAAGACCCATCCAGCCTTCGGGTATACCAGTCTCAACGTCTGCAGCACCAACCTAAATATAAGCATATTATCAAAATATCTATGAAATATAAAATGTTTGAGTAGAAGAATATTGGAAATTATTATATATATTTTTAAAAGAAACATTATCAAGCGATTCTAAATAATCAATTTTGGACTTACAATTATACTATGTTTTATATTTCTTGTCCACCTTGCCCATGCTTCTCAAGGATTATTTTTTGTAATTATATTATATGTTATAACACCCAAAATAACTAAATACTTTAAAAAAAAAACGAACATTTATTTTATTCATACCTGTGCATTTTCATCAAACTTATCAGCAGTTACAAAATCAACAGGAAGATGAAGTTTAACATTGTTTTTAGCTGCTTTTTCCAATAATTTAGCGACAATTTTAGCCCCTTCCGCATCATATAAAGAGTTGCCAATCTGAAAAGAATAGTATTTTTATACTTGAAACATTTTTAGTATAACATAAATGCCTTGCCTTTAATTTAAGCAATATTGCTAGGGTTTCATTAATATGTATAGTAACTAAATTACATATAAATAAACCATAAAAAAAAAACATTATTTTTGTGTAAATGTAATAATTTTCTTTGCAATTGAGTATCTAGACATAAGTATAAATTTTTTACACACATAAATTTGGTTTATGGAGTGACCTGCCCATTCAAGCTATGTTCCAAATTTAAATCCTTATTAAAAATCCAAGCTTTTAAATGATCAGTATGCTAAGTGGAAACTAAAATAAAATAATATAAAAGAAATTATACTCACAGCCATACCCTTTGTTTCCTTCAAGAAAGTATAAGCCATACCTCCACCAATAATCATTTCATTCACTTTATCCAGTAAGTTCTCTATTAGAAGGATTTTATCAGCAACCTTCGCACCACCAAGGATAGCCAAGAAGGGTCTTTAAAGAATAAGGTTATATTTTAAAAATAATAAAAATGTCAGACTGTAAATATATATTTAATTTTCTCATTCAAGAGAATAAAGTTTTATAAAGATTAAACTTTCATGTACTTACTTCAAAGTTAAAGTTTGCAATAAAGAGAGAGAGAGAGTTCAAGTTCTAAACAACATTTAACTTTCACGAATAGTTAATTTTGTATGACATGCCATTGATTATATAATTATCTGCTATGTTTTTAGTTATGGTTAATAAATTGTACCTTTCTGGTTCATGTAATGCTTTAGCAAAATATTGTAATTCTTTCTTTAATAAGAATCCACTAGCTCTTTGTTCAAAACCTTCACCCATCATTGAACTATGTGCCCTGTGAGCAGTACCTGTACGAAATAAAATTATGATAAAGGTTGATATTGCATATGTGATAGGATATTCAAGATTTTATTTGAAGATTAATGCTTAATTTAAACTTTATAATACTTGCCAAAAGCATCATTTATGTAAATATCTCCAAGTTTCCTTAAAGATGCTCTAAAAGCCTTCACTTTTTCTGGGTCAGCTTTAACTTTAGACCCACTAGCATCTACGCCTTTTCCTTCTTCCTCAATATGGTAGCGCAGGTTCTCTAGCAATATTACTGAGCCAACTGGTGGGTCAGCACAAGAAGCTTCTACTTCAGCACCAATACAGTCAGGGAGGAATTGTATATCTCTAGAAAGAGTGATTAATAATTCAAAGCACAATTTTGCAGTTGCATGCTGATATCTCATATCATCAATAAACCAAAGTAAAAAAGTCTACCTGTTTAAAAGCTTTTTCAATTCTTCGGCTACAGGTTTAAGAGTATATTTTGGGTTTGCTTGACCATCAGGTCGACCAAGATGTGACATTAAGACAACTGACTTTGCTCCCTTATCCAGCGCATATTTGACAGAATCCAACGCTGCTACTATACGTTGGTTGTTGGTGATTACTCCTTCTTTGAGGGGAACGTTGAAGTCAACCCTGTAAATATAATATTGTTATTGTATTCCATTTTTATCGTCCGCCCGCAATAAATATCGACTAATTATTACCTCATTAAAACTCGCTTGCCACTTAAGTTTACAGCATCTATGCTTAATTTATTTAGTGCCATAGTGAATTAAATTTATATTTTATAGGGACAGTAAGTTAAGAATATAAATTCAATTTGTCGCCTGTCGGTAAAAATTTAGGCTACCGCTGACCGCAAATCAAATTCGACCTTGGGATCGGCGAATGTCAAAAGGGTCAAAAAAATTGAAAGTTTACCCTATATAAAAATATTAATCATAATATAAATTAATTAATCATTAAACGCTCATGTAAACGAACGTAAATATTATAATTGTAAACATAACTTATTCATGTAAATTTATCAAAATCATTCATTAATTTTATATGTAATTTATTCCATAGACAATTATATTTTCGGTTTGAAAATACTTGGCTGCCTGATATGACTAAAAAAAAAGATAATGTTTGGCAACGTTGGTAAGAGAAAATCGCGGCCCGCTGGAGGCGCGCGGGTGAATTGCGGGAGGGAAATTTGTTCGTTACGGTTGCCAGCATTGTTCGTTCTTCGCGAAATGAACGCATCGAGACGCTCGGAAGAATGTTCTTTGAAAATCTACGTTAAAATTTATGGAACTTCACGCGTTCATGATAGGTTTTGTTCTGTGTGTGCTAGAGAATTAAATTTAAATTATAACTCATTGTGTATAAGTGATTGTAGTGGGTGACGAATATACTAAGGATAAGTGCGTCGAAAGTTGAAACATGGTGCCGCTAGGGCCCGGGCCAGGCCATACTGCCGCTCATCAAACGCACGGTGGGCCTTCAACAAATTTGTCCGGCCCAAATTCGTTATCACAGAGTTCCTCACAGTCAAACAAGTCATCGGTAGCGGTAAGAGTGCTAAATATTGCAGCATAAATTGTTATATTTGCGGCTCGCACATGTTTATGTAACTATAGAGCCGAACACGTGCGATTTCGCGCTAATTTTTATAAATGTTTGCAGAAGCCGAATTATACGCTCAAATTTACGCTTGCGGGCCATACTAAAGCTGTATCATCTGTTAAATTTAGTCCAAATGGAGAATGGCTTGCTAGCTCTTGTAAGTTCGTTTCCGTATTTTTATCACTGATAAGTTGTCTTAATTAAGGTGTAGGTCAGGTTTCACAATCTAAGCAACCTACTTTGTAATATTCAAATTGTTTGTTAAATTGTTGAATCCACTATTATTTGGAACAAAATGGGTAATCTTACAAAAAAAGGCCTTGATAAAATTTATCTTTTAATCTTACATATACTTATTGTGAGTGTAAATTTTTCTTACATGAAATTGTTTCGTTTTAAAATCAAAACTAAGTAACTACATACAGTTTTGAGTGGATGTAGGTCACAACTCTATAGCTACTTTAAATTTTTATTAAATAAGTGAGGCGATAATCAGTTGTTGAATTACTCTCACCTAATCTACACATAAGTTGTGCAATGACTCAAGGTTGCTAATAGACACAGCTTATACTAGAATTTTCTTTTTCTGTCTTCTACATAACATTTGTCAACTTTTATGTAATTTAGAAAAATTACTTTCATACATTTTTTACAATTTTATATTTTGAGATGTACTGTAACCTGATTAATTTTATTTCAGTTCCAAAATATCCAAGAAATTTTAATAATTTATCTTTTCTGGATGATTAACATTGATGAAGGCTCTTTACACTAATACTGCATAAAAAAAATATTATTTCCAGCTGCTGATAAACTTATTAAGGTGTGGGGAGCTTATGATGGCAAATTTGAGAAAACTATATCCGGACATAAAATGGGCATCAGTGACGTGGCTTGGTCTTCAGATAGCAGGCTAATTGTTAGTGCTAGTGATGATAAAACACTTAAGGTCAGAATATATTTACATATTAAAATTTTAGTAATAAGTTAATGTTTTAAGCTATAACTGTATATTATTGTAAACAGTCTTGATTGGAAATGTCTTTGTTTTCAATAAGTTTACTGGTTAAGGGAGCGTTCAAGTATTACGTAACGAATTTTTGGTCGTTTTTAAAAACGTTACGGCGCGTTACATGGGGGGGGGGGGGTGGTTTGTGTGTCAATAATCTCCAAAAATTGCGTGACGTAATAGTTGAACGCTCCCTAAGCTTGTAGTTTTGTAACAAAGAAAGGCTATATATGGATTAAAATTGTTACCTTAGTAAATTTTAGTATGTTTATGAAATACTTTTTAGATAAGAATAGAACTTTAAAAAGGGGTTCTCACGGTTCTTGACCTCTTTTATCAAATAAGATAAGCAACATTACCCTTTTTATGATAAGAATGTTTACTAAACTTTATTAACATTAGAAGACAATTTTTTCAATTGCTATTTATTAATAACATTAGTTTTATTAATATGAAATTTATTGTAGTGTAATTTTTTACAGGTTTGGGAGCTAAGTTCAGGAAAATGTCTAAAGACGCTTAAAGGACACAGCAATTATGTTTTCTGTTGCAATTTCAATCCACAAAGTAATCTTATTGTCTCTGGTAGTTTTGATGAGAGTGTTCGGATATGGGATGTCAGAACAGGTACTGTTTAAGTTATTATTGGTATGTTGGGTTTAAATACCAGTAACTTACTTCTAAGCACGGGAATTGATGGTGTCTAACATAATCTTTAATTTTTTTTTTTTCATTTTGCAACCTGTCACTCAAAAAATAGTGCTTCTATTCCTTAAACTAACTTCTTATACTAAAATGTCAATATTGAATTATAACATTGTAACATAAATGTATAGGCATATAGAATTTGAAGTACTGTGAAAGTTACAGTTGATATAATTAACTTTTTTTTAATTCTGTTTGCATAGCTTATCTAATCAAACAAAATAGAAGTTAAATAAAAAGTGCTTAAAATTACTGAAGGGAGACATTAATATAAATGTGAAACAGGTAATGTCACATTTGAATTTTATCAGTCATAAGAATCCAATAAATAAGCATGTTAAGGTTTAAAAGCACTAATAAAATAATTTAAAACAGGAAAATGTTTAAAAACACTACCAGCGCATTCAGATCCAGTGTCTGCAGTGCATTTCAACAGAGATGGAAGTCTTATTGTATCATCCAGTTATGATGGTCTATGGTGAGTAGTAGTCTTATGATTTCAGTAATAATTTAAAAAAATAAGTTTCCGCTCGTATATTTACGTCAAATGAAAATATTTATAATTATTTATTTATCTTGATTATAGTTACAGTTTTTAGAAAGAATTCTAAAAAGATTTATTTCCCCTTAAAAATTTCCAAATAAAATATAATATATATTAAAAATATTTTTATTGGCTCAGGCCTTTGTGACTCGCGTAAGTTCGTCGCTGAATTGGTGTCTAACAAACAATTTTGCGGCATCGTGTGGTACAACTATCATTTGTATAAAAGCGCCAATCGAGTATCGAAACTCAAAGAGTCTCAATAGTCTTATTGCTAAGTAAAGCAGGATTGATTTGCTCCAGTTCAAACAATTTGTATGACAATACTTGGCGATTAAAAAGAGTGGCGGATAGTTTCTTGCCAGTTCTTCTTACCTGCTCTACGCCCTTGACTTGAACTGGTAATAAATGTAAATTTACGATTAATTTAACTTGACGATTCAAAAGTGTACTTGGTTACCCACTTGAATAAAGATATTTTGAGTTTGAGTTTAAAATATTTTTAAAACCCTTTTAATACCCATGTGTTTCAAGGCTAACGATCTTAAAAATAAATTACGACAAGAAGTCGCAAGATGAGTTGCGTAATGTTTTACAATTACTAAAAAAATTGCTAAATATCGCATAAAATTAATTTATTCAGATATATCAAGGTCTGATGCAATTGGATTTTGTGTTTTGAAATTATATTCCAGGGTTTCGGATCCCAAGATCACACGAGATATATATACTAAGAATGTGAACACATGTATGGTAGTCCCGACGAGTGTTAATATTAAACTACCGTTTTGATTAAATATTGCTCAATTATTGCGTGCGTACTGAATGACGAATGAATAATTAAAACACCTCTAAAAACCATGCTTATTTATGTATACATGTACTATATATATTATATTAATATATTAGTTATTATATATTAATAGATATATTTATTGTAAAGTATTTCGATTATATTGTAGACCAACATTAAAATAAACCAGATGATATTATTCCATGATGTATGTTACTTGGGGCAAATTTGTAGTATCTATAATATAACAATTACGCATTTTTAATATCCATACATGTTTATTATACCACATCCACACCCTAATTGACAATATAGTATAGACTGGGTCTCTTTTTCAATGGAGACTGAACAAACTAGAAGGTTTTACATGATTTATCAATATTAATTATGAAATTTCTGTTCACAGTCGAATTTGGGATACAGCTTCCGGTCAGTGCCTTAAAACACTCATAGACGATGACAACCCGCCAGTGTCCTTTGTCAAGTTTTCACCGAATGGCAAGTACATTCTAGCGGCGACCTTGGACAACACATTGAAACTATGGGACTACAGTCGGGGCAAGTGTCTCAAGACCTACACTGGACATAAGAATGAGAAATATTGTATTTTCGCAAACTTCAGCGTTACTGGCGGAAAGGTATGTAATTTTTCTATGGCGAAAACCATTTAGTTTAGTACATATATTTATTTAGAGATTTAATATATTTGTTTAGAGATTTTTGTAAATATTATGTTAAATTTAGTATATCAAATGTACATACTAGATTTAACACCCAAAAAAAAAAAAAAACAAGTTTAAAAACAGTTTAATGTGTATCCAATCACTTGAAAGAAAATGGAATTCTTCAGTTTCAATCAGTAAGTTATGAAAATTAGGCGCATTTAGATCTAGTGCAGTTAAAAGCTATGCTAAAAGAAAGTGTTGTGTTTTCTAAATGAGCTTCCTGGTTGAACAATCGGCCTTATCTGCTACCATGCTTAGAATAAAAAATAAAATAAATCAGTAGTGCTAAAACCTTTTTAGGCCTCAGATTTCTGTATATGTTTCATGATCATTTGTCAATCAAGGCAAGTAGGTGATCAGCCTCCTGTAACTGACACACACCGTTGACTTTTTAGGTCTAAGGCAAGCCGGTTTCCTAACTTGGAGTGAATGTTAAATGCGCACATAGATAGAAAGTCCATTGGTGCTAAGCCGAGGATCGAACAAACGACCTCAGGGATAAAAGTCGCACGCTAAAGCCACGAGGCCAACACTGCTTAGAATACTTCTAGATATTTACAGCATAAAGATGCCTATAGATAATTATATTATAAATTCTAACTTACTAAACTATATATTTTTTTGAATATACTTAAAAATAACTTACATTCTTCTATCAGTCTTCCCAAACCTGTCACAAAGTTCAGTTCTGGACGTTTTCTGATGACGTGTTTGCTTTTTGTCGCCATAACGTATCGATTATAAACATTATTCTTAATTAATTTCATGTTTATTACAGTGGATAGTATCAGGCTCGGAGGACAACCTGGTGTACATATGGAATCTGCAATCAAAAGAGATTGTGCAGCGACTATCGGGGCATACAGACACGGTGCTGTGCACGGCTTGCCATCCCACTGAGAATATTATCGCCTCTGCCGCACTTGAGAACGACAAGACGATCAAGCTTTGGAAGAGCGACACCTAGTGGTGAGTTGTACTGATACAGCCCGTGAATTGGAAGAGCGTCATCTAGATATGGACCTGAGATAATTATTTTTTTTTTAAATTTCGAAAATACTTTTTTGTTTGAAGACACCTCGTGGTAAAATACATAAAATAATCTCAGGCGTTAGTTGACATTTACAATAAGATGTAGTTATATGAACATCCCCAGCCTATGTTTCTATGTTGTAAACACAATATAGAAACATAGTTTGGAATACAGTAGAACCTCGATAACTCAAACCTCGGTAACTTAAAAACCACTATAACTTCAAAAAATAATATGTTCCTTCCCATCAGAGCCAAAAAACCTCCATAACTTCAAATACGCAACCTCTGTAACTTAAATAAGTAATCTCTGAATTGGCCCTCAGTAACTTAAAGAAATGTTTCCACAACCTCTATAACATAAAATTGTTTGTCAATGAGTCATTTTGAAAAAGTGTGCAAATCAAATGTTTTCGGTTTTAACAACTGTAAGATCATTTATAGAGCAGTGTAGCAACATAAAAGATAATGTATTCTCTTCTCAATTTGTCATTGAAAATCAAATCGATTTAGAAACTGTGAATTATTTAAAAACAAAAGAAAATCACGGACTTTTTTAAGTAGACTAAACCTTTAATTGTTGTTAAATAAATAGGATTATTTAAATTTCTGTATTTTATTGAACCAATCCTTCTGACGCATTCGAGTAAAAATAGGAATAAGGGTACATACATACACATGTACATACCTACCTCTATATTAACCTATCCCTAACATAGACCCTTGATAACTTAAAACCTCTATAACTTAAAATATTTTGTGTTTCCCTTGGACTTTAACTTATCGATTTCTACTGTATATAGTTTGGAAGGCACACTTATAAAAAGATATCGGTAAAATGTCAAGCACATATGACCCTGGTTGGTAGAGCAGATGTTTAATGAAACTTTATTTATTTTCAGAAAGTGTGATTTATAAGTGACCTGCATATTGTGGCTTCATATTGTGAGCCAGGCCCTTTGGCTTGTGAATAATTTATTGAATAAGTTCAAATTTACGAAACTACGGACAATCGGACATGTTTCATTTATGCTAAGTCAATCACGAGTGTGAGTTTTCATTTGTTTACATATTTTTGTACTTGACATACGAATGAAAGAGATATTTAGCTATTTACGAATAAATATTGAGATGTTAAGGATCAGCTTAAAATTTAACTTGTTGGATGAAATTAAAAGTATAGTAGTTCTTTGTGTGTCTTATTTACCCCTTTATTGAACACTAGCAACCCATCTTGAAAAATTATGTGATACATATATATTTAAACCTTCCTCATGATTAATTCTCAATTTTGGTGGAAACAAACAGAAAGACACGGCGGAGGACTTGTTTTTTTTTAAAAACCCGATATTTATTAATAAGTGTTGTAATAATCGTGTTAGTAGTTCAAGAACCTATAGGTAGAATTACCAATAAGTAGGTACAAATAAATGTGAATAATTGTTTGCTAATAACCAAGAATTATCTTAGATATCACTAAAAGTTAACTGTTAAAGTCCCGCAAAAAGGAGTAAAAGCCTCGGAAACAGCAGTCAGTTTCTTACTAAAAACCTTAATACATATTTTATTTTCTCCAAAAGTGCATTTTATTCTAAAGATGATTTAGATATTATTTAACAAGAATTCGTACATCATACTAGAATAATCTCCATACACAAAAAAATAGTCGTACATGCAACATAAAGTCGACTGACTCTTTTGCTATTATACGTTAAACATAAAGTCGACTGACTCTTTTGCTATTATACGTTAAACATAAAGTCGACTGACTCTTTTGCTATTATACGTTAAACATAAAGTTGACTGACTCTTTTGCTATTATACGTTAAACTTAAAGTCGACTGACTCTTTTGCTATTATACGTTAAACATAAAGTCGACTGACTCTTTTGCTATTATACGTTAAACATAAAGTCGACTGAATCTTTTGCTATTATACGTTAAACATAAAGTCGACTGACTCTTTTGCTATTATACGTTAAACATAAAGTCGACTGACTCTTTTGCTATTATACGTTATCATATTAACCCTATACTTGACAATGTGAACATAAATGCACATTTCAATCTGAATTTTTTTTTGGTATAATTTTGTCAACTGACCATTTTTGTTTTTAAGAAATATTACTTTCCGAACGTTTCTAAACGTAAGAAAAAATAATAAATATCTATCTCATTCACGCTCTATCAGTGGTGATCAAAATGGCGAACCGTAGGTAAGCGCCCACGCAACTCAATGTAAGTATCCTATTTTTTTTAGATTGAATTATGTTATTTATCTAAAACTGTCTGAATCTTACTTTTTAGAAACCTTATGCAATTCTTTGGTGGCGAAATTTTTGCAAAATGTGTTTTGATTTTCCCAGAATTTACGACTTTTGTTTTGTGTGCATTTAAATTCACACCGCCTGCTTCAGTGAGATAAACATAACATTTGTTATGTGTATTTAAATGCACATTGCCTGATCTATAGGTTTACACATTTTTCAAATCATGTATCTTATAATGCACACTGCCAACTTTACAGTATTCTAATATTTTTGAAAGTTGTATCTTTAAATGCACAATGCCAAGTCTATTGCGACATAAACAAGCCTTTGATTGTTAGATAAAATATTTACTAAAGCTTGAAACCGCTATCTAAGTAATACCTTTAACCAAATACGCACCCCTAGCTTGCTATGCTTTGGTTAAAGATGACTAGAGGACGAAAAATCCTTGCTTTGGTGCCGAAACTCCATGCCGACTCCAAGTCCGATGTAGAATCCAGTGAGTCTTCGGAAGATGAAGTCAAAATGTGTAGGCATCTACTAATCTTGAAAAGTCAACGCTTGACTACTTTAAATTATTCTTCTCGGATGACATCGTAGATTTGATAATACATCATACCAACCTGTACTCCGTGCAGAAAAAGGGCATTCAATTAATGTTACCAAAGATGAAATAAGAGATTTCCTGGCGATCAATATTCTGATGGATGTAGTAGATAAGCCGACGTACACTGACTTCAAG
The DNA here is from genome assembly GCA_963693345.1 of Pieris melete. Lineage (NCBI taxonomy): Eukaryota > Metazoa > Arthropoda > Insecta > Lepidoptera > Pieridae > Pieris > Pieris melete. The sequence goes on along the minus strand of CAVNZK010000002.1, from coordinate 1,469,781 downwards.
TACTGTAAAATTGCTGATGTGATGACTCTAAAGCGATTTCAGTGTATTCGACGCTATATACATTTTAATGACAATATGAAATATGACGGTGACAGATACTATAAAATAAGGCCATTAGTGGAAAAAGTTCGTCGTAACTGCGCATCCAATATTCCTGAAGGGAAACGTTTCAACATTGATGAGATGATGGTGCCTTACAAGGGCACGAGAGCTGGAAGTCGTAAGCAATATGTGCGGAATAAACCAAAGAAATGGGGTTTTAAGATTTTCGTCCGTGCTTCACCATTTCGCCTCGTTCACGATTTCCTTATTTATGGATTATCCATTAAGGAAAAACCATGCTCCGTGTTATATTTCGATAATTTTTTCCCATCGATTGAATTGTTGCATCATCTACGGAATGAATATCGTATACTCTCTCTAGGAACCGTCAGGTCAAATCGACTTCGAGGGGCAGAAAACAAATTACCATATAAGAGGAAGAGGAGCTTATGCACAAGTTGTGTCAAACGACCACAATATCGCTGTTGTGAAGTAGTTTGACAATAAATTTGTCTTGGCGGCAAGTTCTTACAATGGCGCTCACCCAGTACAGAATATAATGAGATACAAGAATGAAGAAAAGAAGAAGGGTCCGGTCACATGCCCAAATCTAAGAAAACATTACAATGTTAACATGGGTGGCGTCGATTTGGCCGACATGTTAGTTGCCTTATACCGCACGGATTTGAAAGGCCATCGTTGGTATCTACCACTGTTTTCACAGATCCTGGACGTCTGCATAAATAATGCCTGGTTGCTTTACCGTCGCGAGAACAGTGGTAAACAAATACTGATGCCACTGAAAAAGTTTCGTTGCTTTGAGAGGAGTTCTTCTGATTTACAGTCTGATGCTCTTCCTAAATCTGGAAAGAAGATAAAGAAACCAGTTGCGGAAAGGCCTGATAATGCTACTCGATACGATACAGTGGGACATCTTCCAACTTTTACGACAAAAGGCAGGTGTAGGAACTGTACCAAAAATCAGACAAATGGCAAAAAATGTAACGCAAGGCTATGTATAGTTGAAGGACGCAATTGCTTTTTGGATTTCCACACTAAGTAGTATTTAAGTTAAACGGTTGATCTCAGAACTTTATGACTGAAATTTGTGATAAGTTGTTACAAATAGAGCATAGAAAGAAGGTACACTATACTTTTCCTAAGAGTTATATTATTATTATACGTACTTACTCATTGATTAGATGTAGGTACCTAAAAGATCTCAAAACATGTTGTTATGTTTAATTTTGACTTTTAAACTTTTCGATGTAACGATTTCTTAATTTTTTGTTGATTTAATTAAATATTTAGTTACACTTTTATTTTTTCTGTTAACATGGCAGTGTGAATTTAAGGATACATGGTGTTCTATTGTTTGATTCTTGTAAACCTGGCAGTGTGAACTAAAAGACACATTATATTTCCTGAAAACTGAAATTCAGGTATTTTTTATTTTATTTTTCTTTACGTCCTAATAGTCCAATTAACATGAAAAAATTGCTAAAGCATATTTTCTTTACGTATAAATTCTCTGCCAAGTAAAGTGTTAAAACAAATTTTGAACAATGCACAAAATTTTTGGATTTCGCCGACTGTTCTAGTTCAAAGCAAGTGGCGCGCACCACTTCGTGCGTTGTAATTTACATCTAGGAGTGTAACTATCTTTTGTGTAATGATCACAACATCATATTCCTAAGGGATGGTAACTACTAACTATATTTCTATTGTTTAGTTTTTTAATTAAAATGTCGATTGCAACAAAATTTTGTTTTGATAGGTCACGGCACATATTAGCTATAGTTGATATTTATTTAAATACGACACGTCTAAACATCTCAAAAATAAACAATCGTACCCTCTTAATATGAATTTGTTATAAGTGAATTTAGCGATAATATTCGTAGATATTTTTTAATCCTACCGAACTACTACGCCGATAAGCGGTGACTTATCTTGTCCCAATTTGAGTGTATGGAAAAATAAGGTTTTTACTTATTAATATACGTATTCTTTGTACTATTACGAAAAAACGCACAACGGACCTACTGAGAATCTAAGTGAGGAAACAGAGTCCACAAACCATAACCTAATATTACGAAAATATGTATATTACATCTGTAGCCTTGTTTTATAAAAAGTTTTTTCCACGTTGTCTTGTCCATAGACAACAGACACTTATGACGTGGCTCTCTGTTGATGAATGAATTCCCCTAAAATCCTAAAACTTCAAAAACCATGTCTTTATAATGTATAATGTACATATATATAATGTATAAATAATATAGTATATCTTAATATGGATCTCAATTATGCTTAAGGATTGTTTAACAGTTGGAAAGGTCGTTTGAATAAGTTGCCTATTCAAAAAATTAATCTCCTACTTCCCTATTAAAACAACAAATGATCACGCAGCCCAGACCTAAAAGGTGCAAGGTTTTGAATATATAGGGAAAGCCTTAATATACAAAGTATAGCTGATAAAAAAATAACGTATCTTCAAAAGAACCATAGCTTTTATAATCGCGCTGCAGAAATTTGATTTCAAAAAGCCAGGTAAAATATGTACATAAATTAATAATTAAATATTGTTTAGGAAGGAGATTGTTATCCTCTCTAATTTTATACGAATCCCATTACTGAACTAAGAGTGAAAAAATTATGTCAACACGCTTGGGAGTATTCTAGTGTGTAGAAAATTTCCTTCCATTTATTAAGGTTCCTAATTGGATTTCACATGAAAAGGATACATACGTTTCTCTATAAATATGATGTTAAATAAAAACATGAAATGCGAAGTTGATTCCTGTTTCTAATATTCTGATAACTAAAAACTATTTCCTACAAGACGCTGGAAATTGTCTGCGAGCATCATACTTATTTTTATCCCGTTTCCTTTCCTCGTTCATTAAGCTTGTCTATGGTACGTCGTAAACAAATATAATGTCGCTTATAAAATCTATTTTTTTATCTCTATATCGAGTAATCGTTTTGACTAAAAGCCACCTGTGAAATATTGGATTTCGTAATTCAGGTATATTACAAAAGGGTTTCTATTCAAAAGTCCCTTTGTATACTCCATCTTTCCCGGATAATCCCCAATTTGTGGACAGGAAAATACTTTCATTGAAACGCTATTATGTTGTACGTAAGGATACATTTGGATAATGAAAGATATTTTAAAACGCTCCATATCAAAGTGCATGTATGTACTTAAAATAATGTTACGTATTTTATACTCAAGATATGTTTCTCACGTGGCACGTTGTTATAAAAAAATGTCTGATACAATGCGCATGTAATTTGTATGTACATGGTTTTTTGTAATAAATGTTAATTGCGTTTCTCAAAATTAAACAGATTAATTATTATTTGTTACTACAGTTTCTATTTTTTTAAAGGAAAACATTCAAAGATGAGTTTCCTTTACATATAATAAAACAAGACACGCGCTTGACGAATATGATCTCTTAAAAAAACCTTATATTTTTTAAAACCCCAATTTATATGAATACAACAGAAACAAATTTTACTGACAAATGTATAGTTTCAATAAGTTGAAATTTTATTAAAAAGTACTTTGTTTCTTAAATGAATTCCCTTATGTATTTTGTGCTTCTTAATAAGTTAAAATGTGATATTTCATAAAACCGGAAATATAAACTAAATTCAAAAATAAATAAAAAGAAACACAAATGGATATACCAAATTACAATGTATGGGTTGCTAATTCTATGGGTTCGCTGTAAAATTATTGAAATAACGCCATTCAAACTCATTAAACAATATCAAGGTTCTTAAATTAGCAAGCGCATTTCGTAATAAAGACACAAAGTAGATCATCAAAGATTTTCATTAGGTAAGTGAGGTACAGTATCGGGCTATAAAGATTGAAATACAGCCTGCGCTACGCCGAGGTGCGTTAACGATAATAAAGTTATAATTATGGTCCTTTCCAACATTTAATTAAACTCATTATATCTTAATTTGCTAAAGTAAAATATTAAAAATTAGGGTCCCTTTTTTGTTCCTTTGGGAAATATACCACATATCACCATTAAATAGAATATTGCTACTGAGAATGTGAAACTGTGAATATGTACCTATTGTATCGTTATGTCCAAGCACTACATGAACGTATTTTTTATGGTTTTCTGGCTAACGTATATGGCGTGCAAAAGATGAAAAGAATTATAAACAACAGGAGCGGAAAGGTGTGCATTTTTAAAGAAATATGCAGTTGGATTTTAAATAAAATCAAGGATATACTTTTGTCAGGATGACAATACGATACGATTAAGACGTGATACAAAAAGCCAGACACAATTCACAAACCTATAAACAAACTGTACCAAATAAAAAACCCTTTACTTTTTGTAGAAGCATACGGATAAGAATGGCGTAAGTTATATAAGGCTTTTTTGATATACACGTGTTTGATATTTCCAAAGGAAACTGTGACATTAACCGTTAACAAGATGTTATCTTTTATCTTCGTTTTGTATAGAAGGTACTGTATATCTTGTTAACTTGATCGGGATTTTATTAATTTCCCTGTCTGCTTATGAGAACTGGTGTGCAGCTAACAATGCTTATGAATTGTAGTATATACAATTTATATTCGTGTTTGCTGGATAATAAATGTTCTTTCTTGAGTAGTTTTATTAAAACTACCCTAATTAAATTAGAAGCACTAAGCTCAAACACATATCTACTAGAAATATGTAATCTGCAACCCGTGAAAGAGAAAAATTAGATCAAATATAGCGTCTTTAAAATGACTGAATTTTAGACTGAGTTTATAATATCTACCTACTACTGTGTATATAACGGTTAAACTGGGACAAACAAACAAGATTAAATTAAAATTGTATATCAAACGGTTAAATGCCTTTTTTTTCTCCTGTCAAAGTTAATACATTTTTAACGTTAATTTCCATACAAGTAATCGATTAAGCAATAGTACTCTCTTTTTATCTCGGGACTTCATATTTACCAACCAACACAGGTACAGTCACCAAAGTGTCCAACAAGAGAGAGAAGGGTTTTGGGATTTTGTCAGAGATACCAAGTGCAAAATTATCGAGAATGAAAAGATTATTATGTTTGAGGACTTTAATATTTCGGTTTAAAAAGAGATAGGTATGAAACGGTTTGATGCAGTTTCGGTTACGCTAGAGTGAATAATAATGGATTTCCATCCACCGCTGAGGTGTGTTTAAAGTGGAATCTTTATGTGACGAATATAATTACTTTGTCATAGTGACCGAAAGGTTAAAGTTATGAACTTAAGAAATAATTAACTACTGCAAGATATAAACTTGCAAGCGGAAATAATTTACAAAAATAAATAAAATTTACTTACTTCCTCTTTTTTTTCATTTAAACTACATTATATTAAAATTGAAAACTTGAGTGCCAAAATTGTGATTTAGAAATTTAATAAACTGGACTATAAAATGTTTATACCGCCTCCAAACTTGCGTTTAACCTATCCTGGGAAATATACACATTCAACCCTATTTTCCTAGGAAATTTATTTTTAATGTTAATTTCGCAAAGTTATAATAAAATTAGTAAAAGAATTCATTTTCAAAGCTTGCTTTCACGAATCACGGTAGTTTCCTCTGTGGAAACTCAACGCGCGTTACTCAAAGCAATATATAGGTTCTAATGTTTCATAAACAAGTTATGAATGTAAGGAAGTTAAAATATACATGAATGAAATTCCTTTGACAGCAAAGAGTAGTCTCTCGTTTGCCGGGCTTCGTAGCTAGGTAACGTTGTTTTATACTGAACTGTAAACGTGCATAATACCTAAATACATCATTAGTAGTTTTTCAACGTTTTTATTGCATTTTCTTTGTTTTATATATAATGAAGATAGGTAGTCTTTTGAATTTCTATAAGTTTAGGGAATTAGACATCAATCGTCGCTTCTCTAAATAAATATTAACTATAACGATACACACCGAAAGGCGCATACAATCCTACTGAGATACGCTAGACATAACACATTATAAAATATTATATTTCTTCAGGTCAGCGTTTTATTATGCGTCAAAAAAAAAATAGGGTTCTTAAATTGGAGTAATTTAGCTTCTGCATCTGCAGCCACTTTTCTGTGCGACGGCTAGATACTTATACTACACGGGTCAGATCATTTAAATCATTAAAACTCATGTTGCATTAATTAAACCTAAATTAATTAATTAATTTAGAATGAAGAATATTATCGCGCTAGAACTAAGAACATGATTTATCCAATTTAATATTTTATACAATCTAAAATAAATAAATAAAAATGGTTTAACAACTAAACTGGATAAGATATAATTCCCAAACACTAATATGTAACATAATCCATACAATTACAATAGGCTTTATGTTGAGTGGAACGGGGTGGAATGGGGTTTTCAACACACGATCGTGCATTTGAACCCCAGCTGTGTGTTAATCTATTTTCGCTATTAATACAATAGTATTATAGTAAAATAATATTCTCAATACTTACGTGGTTATGCAAACAAAAATAATAATGTGGTTGCCTGGAAGTGATAGCTCGATAGCGATGAGGCCGCCAGTTGCCCTTCTTTTCATTTAATTATGTCAACTGTATTATATTTCTGTATGCACCGTTAAATAAATATTAAAAAATGTACGCAAATCTGTGTGAAGTACCGTATTTAACGTAGAGCGATTCGAATCGTCGACGGCCAGTCACTTTCCGAGCGGCTGGATCCCTTGGCGTTGCGATGTGGGAGTGTTCAGAGGAGTTGCTCGGATTCATACCTGCAGCTGCGTTTCATTATTGGACTTCAAGGCGGAATACGAAATACCATATCACCTCGACGTCCGTCGTTCCACAACTGAGCGTTCTAAGGCAGTTTCTGCCGCGCACCACCACTAAGTAGAATCAGCTGCTCACTGACGTATTTTTATATAATAGGGAGGCTAACGAGCCTACCCATAGACATCCATTTTAATGGGTGCGTTGTCGGCCTTGAGGGAGGAGTACACTTGAATTTTGAATAGTTGGAGGTCGTATGTCTCAGGGAAGACCCGAACCAATTCGACTTACGGTCCTTCAAGAATGAGCGTACCAATTATTAAAAGGCCGGCAACGCATTCTGGTAATGGAAGTGTCCATGGGCCGTGCGCGGCGATATCACTTAACATCAGGTGAGCGTTCTGTTTGTTTGCCCCCAGTTATATATATACCAGTTATTATATATATATATATACCAGTTCGAAACAGGTCTACATAATTGCCCCTTATAAACTCTCGCAACATTGTGATCAAAAACATACATTTCGCATTTTACCGCGTAATTTTTCGGTATATCCGATTTTCGGGGCCCCTGTACAATGGACATATCTATGTCCAATTGTATGTCCAACGCACGCGCACTTCACACAGTACGTTTAGAGGATGATATACTTATCCACCTATTCCCAGTAAATTGTTTGTTTAAAAGAAATGTCCGTTAATGGCTTCATAATAAGAAAAACAATTTGTCACACTAAATAATTCAAAGGAGACCAAATTACTATTGTAGCTTACATTTATTTCCAAAACAGCTCTTTGTACTTTTTAGTTTAGATAAATAACTGTTAACAATTCAATTACATTCCTTTTAACTACAATTTTAGTGTGAAAACTTATATCATTATTTACATAAATAAATTATTAATTATGATTATTAGGATCATTACGCTATTGTATTGCTTTACTATAAATTATATGCTACCTTTGAACTGAATCGTATTGTCCTATAGATATACCTAAAATTTAAACTATTAATGTACAGCTGATAAACGCTATTATTACAAAACATCCTCAAGTTATTGAGAGATTACGGGAATTCAATAGAGACGCACTCGCCTGAAAATAACTGCAATTGCACGAGTTGTTTGCCGAAGGATACTAAGAAATACGAGCGTCGTTATAATGAGATTTCGATATTTAGTCTAGTCTTTTTCTCAATATTGTTAAGCTTGAGCTAGGGAATCGGATGGAAAACGCCGTAGATCTCTTCAAGGATTTATTTTTAAATAAATTAACGAGAAATTTGTTTATACTAAAAAGACGCTAATTACGTGCAGAAAACACTTATAACTTCAATTACGCGCACTTCACACAGTACTTTATCACTTGTCTTCACTATTCGCACTTTATCTCTTCGATGTTAATCTTTTGGAATAACACTTGAACCTGAATTGATGGGTCGCGTTTCGGCTCGCTTATATATTCCTGGGAATATTCAAGAACTCTTTAGGCAGGAGTGGTCTGAGTAATTGGTCTATCTTTATCACACAATTCTAGAACGTATGTACGCTTTATCTTTTTTGGACATCCCTCCGTTTTTGTTATACAGAGTTCTGGAATGTTCTCTTTGGCTTCGAGAAGGTTCCGATCTTTCCTCTCTTTCGCGTATCATTCCGTCCTTATACGTATCCGTATCCGTATCACACCTAGAAAGTTCACTCTAGAATATTCCTTCATCAATGTGGTATAACCTTTACCACTCGAATACACTTGCACTGAAGCAGCCTGAAAATAATTTAAATAAATGAGGGTAACAATATGCAAATTACAATTTTCTAATATGTTATTGACCTTCTCCTGAAACTGTCAGTAATAACGTTTCAGCTAGCTAAAAACATCTCTAACTGGTGGAAAAATCGAGAATCATTTCAGACGTGTTGATCTTTGTAACAATATAAATAAATATCAGTAAATAATGTACGTTGTAGATTAGACAGTTAACCGAAAATACAGTAACATAACACTATATACATTTATCTAAATTATTTTATTTACAATCAAGTATACAGTATACATTTATTGATTTCAAATAATTAAACATTCGTTTCACGTCGTTGTTAAAATTAAATAAGTTAGAAATTACAAATTAAATAAAAAATACTGTGAAGTACTAGCTAAACAAAATCGTTTTTCTGTTATTATACTAACTAATAACTAACACAGTTTAGTTAATCGAATGAACTTTCTTTCCGTAGACCGTCTACGCCGTAGCGGACGTGAATTCTTACCGGCGACGTTATGAAATATCAAGACAAATCCACGAAATATTGAATGACGGGAGCAGTGATTATATTTCGCTGGGCAGTAATACTTTCTGATGGAACGTCATCAATCATGGTACCGCGAAGTCGCACCTGAGACGCTTATTGTTGGAAGTTAAATATTTTGTTTTATGATTAAGGGAATATTTCAGGCTACTTTTGATGGCGATTCTTTTAGTGGGTAATATGGTCATGCATAACACATGTACAAAGTTAAATTAAAATGCTTGTACTCATATAAATTCATTGAAATCTTAATAATTTGAAATTAAATTTAGTAAACGGCCTAGAATTTAAATTGCTTTAATTACGCGTCATTTAAACTCGTAATTATAAAATTTTATGTTTAAATTAATAATCGTAGAATTTTAATTAAGAGCCTTATTCGGTAAAGTGAAATTCTCTTATAATAGCTTCTCGTTTCCAGCCGGAATACTAATTTCTAAACTAAGTATTCACTAATGTCTCATGTTAAGCAATCACAAGCACTTGACCTTTAGAGTCTATTTTGCACTATATTTATAGATGCAAAATAACACTAGCTCCAAAGGCTTAATCCGTTTAAGTTTTCACACATATTCTTACTAACGAAAATATTAAAAAGAATAATTTTTCGACCGATTTTATTGTGAGAAATATCCTATAATATTTTAGGATATTTTTTAATATATATTAAAAAATCTGAAAGAGGCCTTTACTCTGAATAAATCCTAACAACTAAGGATTTACTACCTAGTATTACGTTTTCTTTATTTTACATTAGTTATATATATATTTTCTTCCATCATTTCAATAAATAGACGGAGTGATACAAATAACAAAATTATTGAAGCAACTGGATTTTATTATTATTAGGTTGCCTGTAGAGATCATTTTTAGCGATAAGACGTGGAACCCTCCTTATGATTTATACCTCATCGTTTAGTATTGGAACGAAATGTCAACTATTTTATAAATACAATGTTAAATAAATCTTATATATCATACAATAAATTTGAAACTGAAAGTGTTTTAAAACGCCTTTTGGTCTAAATTTTTCAACCTCGAATAGATTATGCTTTTATCCCTTCTATTAAATAAAAAGTCAAGACCGTAATCTCTATGAGTTGTATCCATCAGACAAATGCACTTACCATAGTATTATAACACTTACATTAGATAAATAACCTGGATGTTAATGTATGTAAAGGTCTTTTTTATTTTAATAATTAAGTTTTTGTTTTCAGTATAATATATAAAGATGCAAACTGTTTATAGCTATTATTATTGTGTTCCAGACTATCTAGAAATTATTTCCCAGGACATGCTGAGCTGGATCGCGCATCCCAGCAATAAGGCAGTTGATGTCATGATTTGTAGCTGCTAGGTCGCGTACACACTTCGATGTCCACCCGCGAGTGTTGTATATAAGTGTATGTGTTTTAAAAGTGTTAGGGTGTGTAGTGTATTTGTAAGGATGTAATTGGTAAGTAAATAGATATTTATATTCGAAATGTATGATTGGTTAGGAATATTGAGCGTCTATTAATTATGTTAAACTTTAAGAAATCATATTGTTGCTTTTAAATAAAAATATACTTTACACAACACATACACAACTTATTTAATATTTTTCAATTAACTCGTTGCTAAGTTCAAGTTTTTACAAATCAAAATTTGAGAAATATTCATGGACATTAAAATTTTTTTATTTCGTGAGCGATTTTAATTAATACATTTTTGTTATTAAACGATACCAACTGTAATATTTTATGTAAATTTTCCTCGTATCTCGAAGAGTCCACGCCACGAAGAATTAAGAAGTTAAGCAACGCTCATTTTCGTTAATGATCTAAAAATCTCAAGTAACAAAAAATCTTTTATTACATTTATTACTTGCAAAGAGTGACGCGAGTGACAAAAATGTAACATAAAATCGCTTTAAGCTTGTAGCTCGTTTATAAATAAGGGCATAAAGCTCTGAGCAAAGGAGGTGCTATTTCATTGCGTCTATTATAACATTATTATATCTTTAAGTTGGCAACATCTTGTGATAATTAATTTTGCGTGTTGCCTATTCAAAATAAACTTCGTATTTAGTTATGATAATATGTTTTACTATTCCTTAAAACACAAAAAAGTGGACTACTAGTATTAAACTAGTGGACAACATCTCATCATCAAGGTGTGGATTTCTGTATCGATTTCGTGATCATTTATTTTTTCTAATAGGCAAGCTCTTTGTGCTTAACAATTGCCGTTGACTTTTATGGGTCCAAGGAATGCCGGTTTCCTGACAATGTTTTTTTCTTCACTGTACGAGCATTCTAAATGCGCAGATATGCAGAAAGTCCATTAGTACACAGCCGGAGTTCAAACCTACGTCCTCAGGGATGAGAGTCGGAGGCTAGAGGGGTCAACACTGCTCCCCTAAACACATGGATTACTTATTTTTGGCTGGCTTTTTTTTCTTCATTGATTATCTTGATTTTATGTCTCATTTTAGTTGAATAAGACTACACAAGCAAAAATTATTCGAAACTCTTTATTGTTTAAAAAAATTACCTAATACATTAACATAACTTCTTCATACTATAAAGAAAATAAATCGGGAATAAACAATTTCCTCCCTCTTTATACTGAACATAAGAAAAGTTTCTTTACTTAAAATTATGTTGCATTAATATCATGTATTTATACGTACATTTCATGTACAAATGAACTAAATACTGTATGCAATTAACATTACTACCGTAAAAGCTTAAATATGTAAGTGGTTGTGGTTTTAAGAGTGCAGAAATTATTCAGCAACTACTTATATTAGTAACTTACCTTAGGAGTTTTAACTGAAACCAGAGAAAATATATCTTTCCTATCATAGACTAGCAGTCATAGAGACGGAAAAATCAATTCCCGTTTAATATTGGTATAAAGACATAACGAAGGGAAATAAAATAAGAATCATAATAACTATGCATTATAATTATTTTATAGAGTAAGTACTTTACTTTTTAGTAATATACTTTTTACGATTTGAATTTTTGGAATTTGTAAACGCAAGTGAATAAAAAACGTTTTTGTTTCTAGAGATTACTTAGGCTTGTTTATATCATCACACTACGAGCGATCATGAAATTTCTAAATGATTAATATAGAGGGTCGTAAAAGTCATAAGTACAAGCATTTTCGTAAAGTACAGAGTGAATCAATAAATTCGATTTGTTTACCGTTAGATATTTACGTAGCACAACGACACTTGTTAATGGTGATTGACGCCGCCGTCGAAGTGTTTCGATTAAGTGTCAGCCTCAAATAAATTGAGTATAGGCACGCCTTATAAGCTGCCACCCTGCGGTAATTGTCATTACGAGGTTTGAACGATGATTCATGTTGCTCTGATGGTGGGATGAAATTTATCGTTTGGGTCATTTGATTTAGACATATTCATAAGTGCGAATATACCCAGGAGGTATTTATTTCAAGTAATTTCAACGATTAATGTATATATTTTATTTATCTCTGTTAGAAGTCTTGTCACACCCCAACATACGGGATCTTATGGAACAGATATTTTTCTACGTATTATATTTTTAGGGTAATAATTAACCAACCCAAAACAAATATTATTTCGTCGGAAATCTTGTAAAACTAAACTAACTCCTTGATTACCATTTTAGTAAATACTACCATTATTTATGATTTACTCGTATAAGATGAACGTACTTTATGAGCTTAGAGCTTTATGCAGGATTTTATTTGCACATTGATTTTCATCGAGTTAAGCTTTTGAAATTCCAGCTCGAAATTTCATGTTAATTAACGGCTATACATGCTCAGAGACATTGTGAAGTGGAATTCGGGTACCGGTTAGAATTTGTGCTAGTAAAACAAAATTATTGTTTTGAAATTTCATAAACGATGGTATCAGTACGCTGTATTTATTCATTTGTTACGTAATTTGTTTACTGTGAAAATATTTTCTTTTATATATTTATATTTATTTGAAGAGGTAGGTTACCAACGTTTTCAGTCTAAATAAAAAAAATTGTATTAAAACAAGCGGTGGCTCGGAGAATACATTTGTAAATAACGAACGTTTGTCATATTATTTCGGATACATTGTAAACATAATAACGCTTTGATAACATCTCACAATTTTTGGTTTCGGTTAAAAATCTAACGCAATTGTGCACAACCCTTAATTTTGACCGTGTGGGAAGCGAAGTATGTACTCGTATGTTACGTTTTGATAGTAATTGATACAATTCCCACGACTCTTGTGTGGCTTATGCCTAGACTTTGTTGAGCTCAACGTAATGTAAAAGTATGAGTGCAAACTGGTTTAATTCCTGGTAATCCATTTAATATACATATATTACTTTTATCGTAAGCTAGATGACTAGCCACTTCGCTGCGGGGTTGGGCCTCCCTCCAAGTGGGATGATCAACCACTTAAGAAATTAGATTCGCTCTAGAAGAATCGTATATAAATTTACAATTTTATTTGTACCTGTTAAGGTTCAGCTCTTAAGATTTCTCATTAGAAGTTTCTAGCTGATCATCGCACTCTATATAAAGACAGCAAAAACCTAGGTACTTAGTAAAAGAACTTATATTTCCCCAAATATTAACATAAGTTTCGTGTAAGATCATAATATAATAGTAACCTTTATTTAATTAAATTAACGTTGATAATTTTTACAGATCTTTACTTAGACTGCGTTTGTCGTGGCATAAAGAGTCGATGTTCAGTGGGCATTATTGTATTTCAGTAGAGTTAAATGCGTTTCTTTCCAAAAAGTTTTTATTAGATTTTTATATTTTCTTGAGGCTGAACACTAGCTTGTCTATTGAGAAAAAATATCAGGAAACATATACCAATATCTGAGGCCAAGAAGAGGCGTTTGAAGCGCCACTGGTATTTTTTATCTTTTTCCATGACACATACTGCTTTGAGGGTTTATATGACCCATAGGTGTCATATCCTTAATTAAAAAGATATCATATACAGTATTTTAAGTCCTAAGCATTTTAAAATACATGTGTATTTTTTGTCATTCTTTGATTCTGTCATTTCGAAAATGGAACCAGTTGTTCACAAATTCCATAGTCACCTGTTATCTATGTTTCTTTAGCTCTGACTATCAGTGGTGTTAATGATGGCGGCCGGTGCACGCAACTATTAGATTAGATCGCCCTATTTCTTGGGCCGCAATTTCCGGCCCTTACTCCCAATATCGTGTTTCGTGCTTAAAAAATTGGTGGCTTAGTGATTTTTGGACTTACGTAATTCGATAAATTACCTTCGTACGTTTTCGACGTTAGCTGTATGGTTAAAAAGTGCGGTGGTATTCAACACTGTTACCCAATCTTATACTAGAATAAGTCCTGAGTACATACCTAGTTGTAATGTCTCCTTACTAGAAAGAAAGCCACACAATAACGTAAGGATTTGGAGAAATTGTTAGTTTGGGAACAAAGAGATGTTAGACTGATGCTGTTCCTTGCCTTACAGTAATAGTTCACAAACCCGCACAAAACACTCACTATAAAAGTGTAAATTGAGGACGTAACTATTAATAAATATAACATACAGTATATATAAAATTGCATCTACGTTACCCGAGTAAATCTCAACAAAGACTAAAGAAAAAATGTGAGAGGATCGGCCGAGTAAAAAGCTTAGTAGGATACAAGCTCAGAAATGTACCTACAAAGTTCTTGACAATGATTACGTTCAGATTTTCATGACGCCCTAAATACGGTTCTCATAGTTCTTTTAGTTATCTCCCAAGCTCATAGCTTTAAGGAAAACAGTGCCACCTGACAGGTTATGCATGACATTTAATGTGTCCATAGACAGTTCACATGCTATCTCTGATTCACAAGACGACAAAGACTGGAAACTTCTGTTTCGTTATATAATATAAAGCTAGAAATGACTAATAATCTTTATCTCAACAATTTGTATTATGCTCTATTTCTATACAATTTGGGTTTGCGTGCGAGTAGGGTTTTACTTGCACGTGACGGTTACAACCATTAATATTATCTTTAAGACCAGAACACATCATCAACATAAGAAATATTTATGATTTATTAACAAGAATATAAATTATTTTTTAATAATAATTCTTCAATCTTTTTCAGACAAAGTAGGTCTTGTTTATGATTTTTTATTTTCATTAATCTTTGTGGCATGGCTAGACAGACACATGCTTCATTCTGTTTCTTTAATAATACTAATAAATAAAATAAAATATAAAAATCATGCAGAGTTTAAATACTGTATTAAATAGATTTAAAAATAATCTATCACTCGGGCGCTATTCTAAAAATGTTAAACTTCTAAATACGTGCTTAAACGAATACTTGTCTGAACAAACGAGTTCCTTTAAGTTAGTTAACACAGCAATTTATCACACGCGCCATGTATTGAGATACCGGAAGAAAATGTTTTCAATGGAATAATTATTTTTTTCTTTAATTAAGAACGTTTCTAGTAAATATACGAAAGTAATTCACCTGAAACTAGTGGAAACTATAAACTTTTTGGTTATTTGGCGTTTTGTTTTAAGTTAATTTTTAATAAAAACAAAATTAACAAAAAAAAAAATTGAAATTAAAAAATGATTACATAAATCAAACAATTATAAATTATGCACAACAAAAAAAAATATATGCTAACATCTTCATTTAATTCTTATTGAAATATAGGAAAAGATCCTATATTCGAATGAGAAATCTTGTCAAGAACAGGTTTCTTGCATCGGTTATCTATGGAGCGTCAATGTTTCATTTAGTTTGTGCAATTTTAATGGTTTAATGGTTATAATGTTATAGTGTATATGTCAAAGGCCTTAGTATATAAGTTAATTAATTAAATATGTTCAACGTCCTAGTGGACACAAAAACTGTATCCAGTTTGTGTTTCCACCACAGCAACTTCTTTTCAATTTAAGATTATGTATACAATAAATAAATAATAAATATATTTTTTATAATCAATAAATGAATAATTTTTCTATAGAGATTGATGAGCTTCTATAAAAATTTCCTCAAATCTATCATTCATTTTTAAGAATTCACAGATCAGTTTTGATCTAGATAACTTGCCAGTTGCGATGTTTACTTCAATGGACGTAGGCGACATGTAGCACGGATACGGAAATAAGATGCACAACTGGCGCATAAAAGCATATTTAATTTAAATTACTGCATGGATAATGAATCATCTGAGATCATATTACAGAAAATGTTACAGTTCATGAGTTTATTGGGTATTAAACAAAATATGTTAGTTATACGTACACCCTTTTAATGCCATACAAATACTTTAGGTATAGGCTACTAAACCATGTTTTGAGTAACTCGGTGAACCACATCGTTTGTGATAATGACCGCTGAATTAATAAATCATTGACGCATTAACCCTTGTGTCAAAAAGAACTTCTACTTCTGATCACAAAGCTCTCGTTAACCGTAAAAGTATCAATTGCACAAAAAATGTAAAATCGATTGGTACACCGCCGAACCACTCAGGATTAGGAATCGTACGCTTAACTGGGCTGAGGCTGTTTCTATCCGTAGGGAAAAGTAAAATAATTGTATTGCCTATTAGTTCGGTATTTTTCTTATCTCACCGATCTCTAATCCTATCTTGATATTTCTAGTTTGTATGCATAAAAACTTATCGATTCTGTTATAAGTTATATAACTAGTAAACCTTTGAAAAGCGACTTTAAAAAAAATGAGATATATATAGATTTCAAGATAATCAATGACTGATGATAAAGGTTGAAAGGGGAAAGGCCTTCTTTGGGCCTTAATTTCTCAAATGCTGTACTGGCCCCTGACACCCTGGGTACATTTGCTGTCCTTTCGTTAAAACATCCCTGAGCTCCAGACACACCTCTTTTATACTTGTATACAAAATTTAAAATCAAATTATAACGTCTGGTATCTTGATAATGGTACTCTAGGAGGTACCGCAGATGTTGTTCATTAGATTTTATTTCAATATAGTTGGCTACGAGTATAAAAAATATGAAAACTTGATTAAAGATTACCTTTGTGCAACAAAATTAAAAATAAACTAGTAGTCAAACCAGATTTTTAGATTGGTGCTATTAAAATATAACAAAAATATCTAATATATTTTTAATATGGTCTGTGAATCAGCAAAAAGGCAGTCTATAAAAAATCCAAATTGTAAAATTATCTATGGAAATTCACACACATACACTTCGGTTGAACAAGCGTTTGAAAAACGCGTTTTGTGTACTAAAACTTGGGGTCGCACCCTTCTTGTAGCAATTATTTTCTCCCATATATCAAATACACATGCGTAAGTGCAATTTGTCACTCCCACTCGTACGACTCTGTACACCGTGGTTCTTCCAGGTACACAGAAGAGATTAGAAAGAGCCAATATATTTTCTTTAATAACAGCTGCGCCTTCATGGCTAGTTAGTAAACTAACTATTGTTGTGTTTGTGAATTCTTTTCATTGGGAGGTGTTTAAAGGTCCTTAGTCAAGATGTCTTAACAATAGTGTATGTAGACAGTCGAAAACTAAATTTGTATGGTAATGACATTTCGTGTCGAAAAGTTTTCGTACAAATTTAGTTTTTGACTTTCTACATACACTACTGTTAAGACATGTTGACTAAGGCCGCAGTTTATTTTGCTACCGACCCCTCGTTGCATATGCAAAATGTAAGAAGTGTGATTTATTTTAGTGGGTGCGTTGCCGGCCTTTCAGGGAGGAGTATACTCGATTTTTAAACCTTTGGAGGTCGTATCTCTGAGAGAAGACCCCCACCGGGAGTCGATTCCACAGTTCAGTGTGATTTTATATCATATTGAACACTCATCTACACAATTTTAGTTTGCGCTTAGTTTTAACAAAGAAGCCTCTGGTCTCTGCCTACCCCTTCGAGAAAAAGGCGTGAATATAAATAAAACTTTATACACTCGTAAGTTAAGAAATGTTACATTACATCAGACTGTACTATATACGTTTAAAATAATGTAAGCCAAAAATGTATTTGCAAAAACCGATTACGGTCGATATTCAATTATTATGTTCGCTGTTTGACTTCGATTGTTTTGGTTCTTATAGTTCAAGAGTTTTCAGCTCGAACATGAGAGCTATTGAATTGGCTAGCTTGGAACATTATTATAGATCGGTGCGGATATAATGTTGTTTATTTGAATATAGAATCGATCTTATATACTACCAAATCCGTTAAATAGTGTTGAATTATGGCACCAGTTATTTTACCTGGACACCCACAAAAATAACATGTGGCAACAAAATAAGAAGCATACATTGTAAATAGCGAAAAGTAAAGCTTGATGGGTTAAGTAAGGTCCTCATGAGAAAATACTTAGCCGGATTATAACACGTTCTATTAACAGAATTTTACATTTACTCATTTTAATCAAAATGAAACACATTTTATCCAGTATATTGATAATGTATCGACGTGTATATATTTTATAACCATCAATTAACAAAAGAAGAACATTTGTAACAAAAGAGAATCGATTACATTCGGAATTAATGACAAAAAGTTTCCAGTGGAAGATGATATTATATTAAATGTTTATTTCGTTTCTTTATTTGTCTGTCACTTAAATATTAAAACTACATAATGGGGAGTTAATTAAATCTAATCAAGAATGATTTATCTAATCGGAAGAATATCACTGAAGTAGATAAAGATCACATCTTCAATCCTATAATAGAACTACGTTATTTTTCACTATGATTGTGTACAAGAGAAATATAAAGTCTATGTTGGATTCGCTCCTTCGTTTTCAATCAGTATTCAGACCCTTTGATGTGGGCCCAACTTAGTTGAATCACGTACTGAATTGAATAATGAAGGAATTATAATACAGTTTCCGCAGGGTATGGTTTAGATGTAATATTTGCAAATAAGCGTCACCAGCAAGATAATTATTATTTTGGTACTATCATTAAATCAAATTTAATTTAATTTTTTCGTGTCCGATTTATTTATACTAAAGTAAAACAAATTACAAAACCACTTAAATAAAGAGCAACAAATGGCAAAACGTTTTAAGATTTTTTTTTTAATTTAATCAAATGTAATTAAAATCTCGTTAACTTTGTTTTTTTTATTTGCAATGTTTCATTCTCTACCAAAGTGAAATTGACTTGCCGTCGAGGAATTTGCACGGTTCAAAAACTAAAAAAGTTCGTTCGCGTTGATACAGTGCACTTGAAACAGTCAATCTGAAATATAGTTATAAAATAGCCTTGATAAGTAGGCCTTTTTGATAGTGAATATGTACAGGAAGCCTTAAATGGTAGGTCACATCAATAAGAAATAAAATCACTCCCTATTTTTACCGCGCTAACGCGCTTTGCATATTCACGGATTTTTTATAACTATGGGATTTATATGAATGAGCCACTAATTACAATAATAAATATATATAAATAATATGACTCATGTGCACTTTTTATTATTTTTATTTATTTTTTTCATGTATCCTTTATTAATTTAGTTCGTTTTTTGTTCCTGTTTAGTTTCTTCTTCTTAACAACTATATGTAATACATGTATTATTGCACTTCTTGCCTACCTTATATAATTTAATACATTTTATTTCTTTTCTCACAGTGGTTGTCTGGAAGAGATCGCTCCAAAGCAATAAGGCCGCCAGTTGCCTTTCCTTTACATGTATTTATGTTAATTTTTTATATTATAAAGCAACAAAGTGTAAATAAATAAATAAATAATAGCTACCACACCATATTAACAGATAAAGCGTGGACAATTTAAATAGATTCTTTTGACACAAATGACGTTTATTCAGTATTGGGAGTTAAAAACAAGTAGTAAACAAATGAAGAAAGAATGTAGTCAATTAAATCAACAATAAAAATATGCATGACATGTATGATACTTCATTGTTGGTGAATTCAAATGAAAATATTCCAAAACGGCCTTCGTAGCGCGTTCTTTTATAGGGTAGGCGATATGCGTATAGCGTATATAGACTTGTCATAGTTTCAACACATTTCACATGCACGTACGAATAGGATAAATAAACCAAATGTGATCTAACGTGTACTAAACATACATTACAGTTTCAGTGTATGCACTTCAAGAGACGTCAATTATAATTACAACTATTATAAAAAGCTAGTAAAGTAATTAAGTTTACCACGAAACAAACATTTTACATATTAATTAATTAACTTAGTAATTTAATGTTTAAAATTTATTGATTTTCTTAATAGTTTAACACGATTTTTTTTCCGCTGCTTTTTATGAATTCCTATGAAATCTGCTCACATTAAGAAAAATTAGTAACTTAACAAATTGCAATGTAAAAAACTGTGTAAACAAAGTGAATAGGCTATATTCAAAGGGTAGTCTGTTTAGAAGTTACAGGTTAGTTTAGAACTCCATCGGATTTCACAAAACGTATCGAAGTTTGTTGTACCCTTTAGTTTTAATGATGTGATGCGTGAGTGTATGAACAAATATGGCCTACAATCAATAAATCTGAGAGCATCTCTTAAAAATATATTTGTAAAACCACGATTTCGATATACGTGCTACAAACCTTTTATCGAGATGGATCAACATAAATCTTTAAAAAATGTAGCTTATGTACAAGTTGTGTGTATTCGGAAAACATGTATATCGTATTAAATATTCGTATCTTATAATGATTATGTAAGTGGTAAAAAAAATTAAGCGTTACAAAAAAAACCTATGCACTTTAATATTATAACATTATCAAGTAAAATAAAAATGTCTTTATTTTAAATAACTCTTTGTCTATTAACTTTCCAATTAGTATTGATTTAAATACTGGGACAGAAATCAATGCAAAACCATTAGAGACAATCACAAAGGAAAACCATTTTCCGATGAACGTCGGGCGGAATGGCATATCCTGGAAATGTATTTTTGGCGCGAGCGCGATTGAGACGCCCTAGTCCCTGCCAGTCAGTGTGGGACGGGACCTGTTGAAGTGAGGCTGGCAACCCGCGCGATTCAAAATTCGAACGGTTTATTATATATGAAAGTTTTATTTTGTGTAAAAGTTTGTAGGCTTTGTATTGTGATTACTGAAATGGAATTTTTGTGGACAGTGCAGGTAATATTTTTAATTTACATGCTACGTGCTAATTATTTATAAAATTCATATTGAAAATTATTTTAACATAATAAAAATGTATTTACGTTAAATATTTTAAGCATTTTAAAATTAAAATTATTTCTTCCTTCTTTTGGATGGAAGTGGCGAATAAAAATTTTGTTACAAGTAAAAGCTCACAAAACGAATCTTTTTGAAGAGAACATTGGAGATAAGGTTTATCTATATAGTGCGTGTAAGAGCGTCATGATAATAAAATACATTTACATTTTATTATACCTTATATAAGCACTAGCTTGTAAACTATCACAACAAGTTATTTAAGAAAGACTCTGTTTTATCGGTTTGTATGAAGTCCAATCCATAACATTGATACTGAATGATCTATTGAATAATGTATTTTGTTTATATATACTACGCTTACAAAAATAACTAATCTTCAGTAGTCGAATCTGCGGCGCAGGCCTCCCTTAAATCTCATCCATCTTAGGACTCAGCTCTGCGCAAATGAATCTCTGCACCTTCTCTTTGGTCTACCTTCTTTTAAGTCGCCTACCATATGTATAAGCTGTTTTTATATCAAAAGACTTGAGTACTGGATTATGATATATACTGTATTTCTCTAACTACAGCTTAGAGCTGAGACATATCACAGAAAAAGCCATATTGCAGCCTTTCTAAAAATAAATAAATTAATCATGCATAGATCATGTCAATTACTAATAATAAACAATTAATAATTCGCACATAACTAAAATACTAGACACAAATAAGAGACGTTAAATACTGAGCTCATAGTTTTAACACTAACATGTTTATATTAAGCAGAGCAATGTTCGCCTAGTGGCTTCAGCGTGTGACTCTCATCCATCTGGTCGTAGGTTCGATCCCTGGCTGTGCACCAATGGATTTTCTTTATATGTGCGCATTTAACATTCGCTCGAACGGTGAAGGAAAACATCGTGAGGAAACCGACATGTCTTAGACCCAAAAAGTCGACGGCGTCTGTACAGGAGGCTGATCACCAACTTGCCAATTAGATTGAAAAATGATCATGAAACGGCTTCAGAAATCTGAGGCCCAGACCTAAAGAGGATGTAGCGCCACTGATTTTTTAAAATATTTATATTAAATTTTGTAAATATATTAAGAGTTAACAAGAACTGATTAACACAATGTAAGTGTATGCATTGAAATAAAGTTCATTCGATGACGTAGGGAACAAGTGTAAGACCTAACATAGCGCATGGAGCCCTACTACGGGTTCACTAAAGCGTCTGGGTACTCAACACTATCGGAAAGAATCACCAAGATTATTAAATATTGGGTCTTGATATATTACGAACGTTCAATAGCTTTATTATCTATGACATTTTATGACCAACGTTTAGAAATTACGAGTTCCTTGATATTTGAGAGAGGTTTAACGCCCGTCATTTCATTTAAAAGATCTTAGAATTCGCTTTAAGCGTATATACCGAATTGAAATCGACAAGCAGAAAGCTCAATCGAAGAGTCATCAAGGCTTTTAGGGGAGAACTTTTTTAATGGACTTGGCCCATTGATGGCTAAGATAATATTGTTTATGTTCTTTCTTGCGAAGTAAATTTCAGTATTAAGTGGCTAATATCCTGTTAGATGTACATTAGTACAAATAATAATTTGAGGAATGTGTTTATTTGTCCCGCCCGAGTTTATTTATAGTTATACTAGCTGCCCCCGCGAACTTCGTTTCTCCTTAATGTGATTTTACTAAGCCTACCTGTAGTACATAACAACATTGAACATTTTGCTATGCCACCCCAGAGACTCTTTAGGTTTTTCTGTGAACTTTTCTGTACCTATATAAAACTCAGAGTTCAAGACATAAGATTTTAATTACCAAATAAAAATAGGGGTTGATCGTAGAGGGGTGAAAATTAGGGGTTGTATGTACTTTTTAATGCTTTATCATTAAAAAAAAAATAGGGGTGGACTGCCCTTAATATTTAGGGGGATGAAAAATATATGTCCGATTCTCAGGAATTCTGCACACAAAGTTTCATGAGAATCGGCCAAGGCGTTTCGGAGGAGTTTAACCACAAACACCGCGACACGAGAATTTTATATATTAAATAGAGATTAAAAACTAGTTTAATATTCAAATTACGTCAATGACGTATTTACGACTGTCATTGTGGAACGATGAGGTAATTTTCCGACGGTTCGAGGCGGATAGATAATAGGGTTTTCTAATTGGAAGTGGAAACATATATCAGGTCCACTACCCTTATTAATACTTAAACCCCGTTTACGCTCTCAGCATGCTGGATGTCACACAAGATGCTCTCTGGGTTACCTTCGCGTTGTAGTTGGGGGCCAATAGGACGCCATCTACTATCGAACAAAAGATACCGTTATCGTAACAATATAAAACGCCGAACATAAATCCATAGGCAGACTACCAAATGGTACGGAGCACATCAAAGCGCATCGTCGTATATAGAAGAAAAATATATTGTTTAATGCAAAACTTCTGATTTAAAAAAAATTTTATAACTTTAAATTACACGAAATAAATATAATGTTACTAGAAACTTCCTTTCCGCATCAATCAGGAACAACCTACGCTTAAAATACACAACTGCCTCGGAAACTTAAGCTTTTAAAAGTGTAAATATTGTTCTTTGTTTCAGGTATAATAGTGAAGTGCTAAGTGATGAGTTGAAGTGTAGTGAAGTGGGTGGAATAGTGGTTGCGCGTTCTAGCAATAATGTCACCGAGTTGACGACTGTGCTAAGCCGCACGTCACGCCGCTCGTCTACTCGCACTGCAGGTATAATATTTCTTTAAGATTTTATCCATAGAAATAAATATAGCTAAAATGAAAATCTCAGATAATAATCCAAAAACGATAGACAAGTTTATAAATATACTAATGCACTAAATAGATACTTACCACGCCGCTCGTCTACTCGCACTGCAGGTATAATATTTCTTTAAGATTTTATCCATATAAATAAATACAGCTAAAATGAAAATCTCAGATAAAAATCCAAAAACGATAGACAAGTTTATAACTATACTAATGCACTAAATAGATACTTACCACGCCGCTCGTCTACTCGCACTGCAGGTATAATATTTCTTTAAGATTTTATCCATAGAAATAAATACAGCTAAAATGAAAATCTCAGATAAAAATCCAAAAACGATAGACAAGTTTATAACTATACTAATGCACTAAATAGATACTTACCACGCCGCTCGTCTACTCGCACTGCAGGTATAATATTTCTTTAAGATTTTATCCATATAAATAAATACAGCTAAAATGAAAATCTCAGATAAAAATCCAAAAACGATAGACAAGTTTATAACTATACTAATGCACTAAATAGATACTTACCACGCCGCTCGTCTACTCGCACTGCAGGTATAATATTTCTTTAAGATTTTATCCATATAAATAAATACAGCTAAAATGAAAATCTCAGATAAAAATCCAAAAACGATAGACAAGTTTATAACTATACTAATGCACTAAATAGATACTTACCACGCCGCTCGTCTACTCGCACTGCAGGTATAATATTTCTTTAAGATTTTATCCATATAAATAAATACAGCTAAAATGAAAATCTCAGATAAAAATCCAAAAACGATAGACAAGTTTATAACTATACTAATGCACTAAATAGATACTTACCACGCCGCTCGTCTACTCGCACTGCAGGTATAATATTTCTTTAAGATTTTATCCATATAAATAAATACAGCTAAAATGAAAATCTCAGATAAAATCCAAAAACGATAGACAAGTTTATAACTATACTAATGCACTAAATAGATACTTACCACGCCGCTCGTCTACTCGCACTGCAGGTATAATATTTCTTTAAGATTTTATCCATATAAATAAATACAGCTAAAATGAAAATCTCAGATAAAAATCCAAAAACGATAGACAAGTTTATAACTATACTAATGCACTAAATAGATACTTACCACGCCGCTCGTCTACTCGCACTGCAGGTATAATATTTCTTTAAGATTTTATCCATAGAAATAAATATAGCTAAAATGAAAATCTCAGATAATAATCCAAAAACGATAGACAAGTTTATAACTATACTACTGCACTAAATAGATACTTACCACGCCGCTCGTCTACTCGCACTGCAGGTATAATATTTCTTTAAGATTTTATCCATATAAATAAATACAGCTAAAATGAAAATCTCAGATAAAAATCCAAAAACGATAGACAAGTTTATAACTATACTAATGCACTAAATAGATACTTACCACGCCGCTCGTCTACTCGCACTGCAGGTATAATATTTCTTTAAGATTTTATCCATAGAAATAAATACAGCTAAAATGAAAATCTCAGATAAAAATCCAAAAACGATAGACAAGTTTATAAATATACTAATGCACTAAATAGATACTTATTTATAAGTAACTAGAGTGAGTAACCTAGTATAGTTTAATTTAGAGTAAATTCATATTTTATTTGCATTGTTAGTCGATTTTAGGAAATATTTTAGTTTGTAACTGAATTAACAATTAATTTTAAACAAAATATTGTAAAAATATCGCATGACAACTAAAATCAGGTTCATTTTATTGGAACTAATATGTTTGTGTATTCAATAATTTTATCTTCATTGTTAAATAAGCTAATTGCAATAAATTAATTGGCCCGTGTTTAATGTCCTGGAGGGCATGGGATCGCTTTGATCGATAATTAATTGGAAATATTTAAATCATATGCACTCTGTCTTCTTACTAATTGGAATACAATATAGGAATTATTAAATAAATGAAATTGTATAAAGCATATACATAACTGCATGCAAATGGTATATGATTGAAATATTTTTTTACTTCAATAAGGTGAGACATTTTTATCGTTTTGTGAATGCATTACCCAATTATAATTCTTATACAGGAATTCTAAGCGGAATTTAATGAACAGCGATTCGTGAAGTGAAATTCCTTTATAAATACTCAAAATATTCTTCGTAATTTAGTAACGCGTTTTCTTTAGTGATTTAAAGCTAGCTGTTTGATGGGGAACAATTAGTATAGTTCGGAAAGTACAGATAAAGATCATAATATGTAAAAGTTTAGTACAAAAAGGTATAAATGAACAGAGTATTTACCGAAGCTTTTCTCTCTAGGACAACAAGAACAATCTAGAAGAACAGGACGAACAAGGACAATTTTCATCATAAAATCATTTCGAAATCTGCGATTTAGTTTGCGTTGGCAAATTACCCGTCGAGTTAGCATTTCCCCTCATATAAACTCTAGACGCAAGAAATTTTATGAAAACGTTATGTGGAGGTAAATCAAAAATGGCGACCGTTTTTAGCTAACTTTTATCTAAATCAGAAATCACAGTTGTCAAAACAATTCTGTCTTCTTAGTACTGGGCTTACAACTCCAAAACTCAAAATACTCTAAGCCAAGTTTTCATACGATTAGCATATTTATAAGTGCTGTTTGTGCCCCGGAGTTTATCGCTTAATTACAGCAATATTACACGGAATAGGTAATCAGTTGTCGCTGGCTTAACATTGGACACAATTTGGTCTAGTGTTTACTGTTTGTCCTTGTTCAGCATCTGGGTAATATCAGTCATATGTGTAGAAAAATATTCTGCAGTATAATATATTTATGGTAACTATTAAAATTTATGGATTTGATATATAGTATTTGGGCATGTAGTGTAGTCCTTACGATAACACTTTTAGAGTGAGAATCGGGACTTAGCTTGAACTTGGGTTACGGTTCCTGGGCAGTTATTTTCGTCCACTCTTCATCTGTGCTTTGAAGGTTTTAGGTATACTAGCTGACCCGGCACACGTTGTTTTGCCATGTATATTAGTTCTAGGAAACCTTTTTTTAGTTCAATAAAATTAACTATCTACTATATTAAAAAAGGGGTAGATCGTAGAGGGGTAAAAATTAGGGGTTGTATGTATTTTTGTATGTTGTATCATAAAAAAATAAAAACAAAAAGTTTTGTCTAAAAAATAAAAATAAAAATGTAGGGGTGTGACCACCCTAAACATTTAGGGGGATGAAAAATAGATGTTGTCCAATTCTCAGACTTTATGCATAAAACATTTCATAAGAATCGGTCGAGCCGATTCGGAGGAGTATGGGAACGAACATTGTGACACGAGAATTGTATATATTAGATAATCACCTGATTGCTCTAACCTTATAACTAAATTTAAATTTCGTCTTACGTATAGATATCCCAGGTATCCCACTTTTCACTCCTTTCAGAAGAACACGTTTTGGCCAAAACTCACCGATATCCAGATTGAGAATTCTGATGTTTATCAGAATTATCAAGGAAGCTTGGTTACCATAGTTTCTTCTAGTTCTCGGACACTTTGAAATCAATTTTCCTTTAGTTTTCTTTGTTTATGAAACCACGTTTTTTCTTTCCTCGTGTTTGTTATGTTTGCCTAGAAGTGCTTGTTATATTGAATCTTGTAATTTATTTTCCTTTATGTGCCAATGTATCAGTGTGTCGAGCGTTGGCAGGCTTATGTAAATAAAATAAATATCGATTGGTGAAAACCGTACAGAAATATCTAAGATTTTTAGATGAACGCATTCAAACAGACAGACAGACACAGTTGACTTTAATTATATTATATAAGGACAATAATCATATAAATCAAATTTCTATCTGTCACTGTCAAATAATGGTTATAAAGGAATATCTTCAAAAGATTGCAATTATGTTCTGTGACCATGTTATCATAGATCTTGTTCAGGTCATTAATGTTACCTTACTACATTCAATAGATTTAATAACTGCCATATTATGTAGAAATATTAAGCACAAAACTGAATGAAAAAGAAAACGTCAAAATTGTTTTCCTCCCCATCAATGTCTTGACAACTTTGGTGACAATAATTGTAAAATTTTGCGTCATATAAAAAGGAAAACGGCAGAAACAGGAAAAGTTTAATGTTTACCGGTATTCTAATTTAAATAATTTTTAACTTTCCCCGACATCAATTTAAGACTGAGTTTGGTAGAGCCAATCTTCGTGCACATACATAAATACATTTCGTCACATTCATTTCAGTTTATGCGATTCACTTTAGGAACCTAATTAGACCATCTTCACAGGATCGTTTTAATAATACTCTTGGTAGGTCCTTAAGTAATCATTAAACTGTAAACTGTATTTTTTTTAAATAGGTTACCTATTTTTAACCGGCCTAAAATATAATAAATACAATTTACATAATTATTTTCAGCTTGTTAGCAATTAATTATTGTAATTCAAGCAATGGGTAAAAATGATTTTGTACTCACTTATATAAATTTTTAAAGTGTTTCTTGTTAACCAAACATCATGTATAGTAAATAGTTATATAATATTTTTGCGTATTTTATATAAATGAATTGTTAAGTGTCGCTGCTATTACGTTTTTAGTAAAGCGTCAATCTGCACTTACTTTAAATTAAGGAAACTTCATCTCAGCTCAGGACCAAAGTGAAAGTAGTAATAAATTACGAGACCGCCCGCAGTTCTTTTTACTTGTAGAGAAATTTAATATCTGCTAACAACTGAAAAATAGATTTTTGTCCACAGTTATTTATTTTGAAACAGTAGTTATACCTCCAGTTAGACGTAATCAAATCATTCGGAACAAAATAGTATGAGGAACAATAATGTTTGAAAAAATTATTGATAAATGAATCCCAAAATATATGTTCTAGTATTTAATATTACATTGTAAAATTCGAGTTATTAGTTTCTAAACGAAATTATGTTGATGAGCGTTTTAAACAGAATTTAAAAATAGAACACTTTTCGAAAATGGAACACATTATTGTTGGATTTTGAATAATGCGACGTTGCCGAACTTACCAGATTTCCAAGGATTGGCCAACAATTAATTTCGCTATAGTTCTTACAATATCCGTGCAACGCAAACTATCAATGATTCAAATTTTCATTTCAATCTTAATTGGTAAATATTAACGGATTATTCTGTATCCTGAGCTAAATTAATTTGATATCTCGATACTCAATATCATTTCAGATCCCATAACTATTCTAAGCACGTTGCTAATGCATTGATGCTTGATCATTCCTCTATGATCAGATTTATAGTAAGCACGACTATTATAAATTATATTAGTTCCAGGCCTTTACTTATTTGATGCGTTACGTAATTTTACATCAAGTTGCTATTCGAGTTCGGTAAACGGTTTTAAAAACTTCAAAATTATATTCGTTGTACCTAAATATTTCTATATTATTTAATATGGCAGCGCATTTCTCTTTTGAGGCTGGCATTTAGTTTAACTTTTTATAGTACGGGAGCTAGCAACGTTTGAAAAGAAAGAATTTTAGGTCAGCTGATTTTGTGATATATCATCCTTCTTGCACATTCGGTTAGAGTCTGGGCTATCTGGCTGGCGGAAGCGGTTGCGTTCATTAGTGCGCATCCTACCTGTCCAGGTAATAACCCTGGATTTAAAAAGCATTTTAAGAAGTCTCATTTTTAATTTTTCGTTTTTAAATAAGTCAGACCAGACATACTTTTTTTATTGCCAGACATTTTTGACAATGCTAACTATGTGCCAGACGCGATTTTAAGTTTTTTTTTTGATAAAAATTTCAAAGTGTTTTATATTGTCTGTAATTTTAATATTATGTTATTTAAAGAAAAACTAAAAATTAATTTGCCAGACATTAGTTCGATTGTTAAGCCTTGAATTAAAATGAAAAACTCATGAAAAGTATTGTATATACATTTGTAATTTATTTAAAATAATATGTACTACGTTCTATTGAATATGTGTATATCGCATATTTTTGTAAAATCATGTTATTTCCTGAAATTTCAATCTCATGTTGTCAAAACGCTGCCTTTTCGCTGAATTGGTTGTGAGTGATTTGGGCTGTGCATAAATCGCTTTTCGCATTAAAAATAAAATTGTTTTACGATACACTTTGGGTGGCACGAAAAACTGGAATTACAGCTTTCGGGATACTTTTGTACTTAATTTGTGTAAAAATAAAGTTAAGTATCGGGAAGAAGCGCGTCAGTCAATTAGTACTGAGTAAGGAAACTGTTTTTCCTCAACAAGTAGACACAAATTAATTGGCTTTTTTCTTTGTTAGTTTTAAAAAAGGCTTTTGGTCATATTTATATAAGTATTAGAACACAAATAACATACTGTATTTACAATTTTTTAACCTACAAAGTAATAATAATAATTAAAAATTAATAAATAGAAAATCAAAACAAATTTAAAAAGTTTGGTCCCTGTGGCAGTGTACCTTTAACGCATTTCCTATCTGTATTGCGATACTTTTTCGTTGAGCGAGGAAAGCATCTGGGGGGGGACCATCACATACTTATGAGTAAAAGGTAGGCAAACATATAAAGCTTTTGTTTGATAGAATTTTTTTGTTTATTAATTATTATTAATTTGATTGTTCAATATACCTTCGAGACCGATACAAGGATTATAGCGGTATAATTTTTTTAGTACGATTTGTCTTAAGCTGAAATGGGCTTCAGTTTCGGCGATTACCTATTCATCAGCGCAAAATTTCTTTCCAACGAGAATTCTCTTGAGGTCTGAGAACAGGAATAATAAAGGAACAGATAAAAAAGCCAGAGAAATGTGTCTGCGGTAAAATCTATTTCATTAAGTTTAATCAATCAATTTCATGCGTACTTTTTAAACAAAGTCACTTTTAACAAGTATAAAATGAGCAATACTATAAGAAATGCAAGGAAAAGTAATGTCTAATTGTGGTAGGTACTACTCAAAGTAAGCGAGGCGTATGTTTCTGTGTATCTAGTATGATCATAGGCTATTAGTCCTCCGTTATTGAATTGCCTGCTAATGAAAGTGTCTTTGTGCTCTGCCTTTATGCTCAAGATTAACCATTATCGTACAGAAACAGGACTGAGATTGTGGCTGCCCCCGAGGGTATAGTATTGTACTAAGTTCCTTACACTTTGTAATGCATACAGTTGTTACTGTTCCTGTAACTGTATTACTGTAAATGATAGTTGTTTTAAACGAATGAAGGGAAATAAAGCGTAGGTTTATTTGTTAAATAGTTTTCTTTTATATGAAGTTCTTGAATAATTAAAAAATCTTGAATAATTGAAAAACCGAAATTTAAAAAATACACTTGTAATCAATCAGAATAATCACACAGACCATCTCTTTATCCCAAAGAGCATGTATTTATACCTGGGTTAGGATATCAATAATGCCAATAACGAAGACTAATTTCAAATATATGTTACATACTACAGTTATTACAGAAATAGCAATATGTAAAGATTCTGTTAAAGCAAGGTTTTATCATCTTATAGGACGATTATTGTGTTGTTATGTAGTTATTACCTATTGTTGAAAATATGACGGTACAGGTATTTAACGCGATTATTACCTATTACCTTTGAAATTTTGTTAGTTAATTTAATCTGTATCTAAATTATAAGTTGAACAATCTGTGATATTCTAAAATACTTTCCGAACTAACAAACTATCTAACTGTTTCTATACTGAATATTATGAGCAAGTATTATACTAATATTAGAGTAGGCTATAAATAATTTCACATCATTTAGTTTCATTATGTTAAAATTTTCAGAAAAGGATAGAATTTACGGTAAGAATAATGTGTGGATATTATTCATGCTCTAAAAATAATATACTAAACTAAAAACACTTTAAATGAAACCTGTTATAAGTTTAATCTCACCGCAAACAATTTAAGCTGTGATGGCGTGCTTATAAATTTAAAATTAGTTATAGCTGGGGCAGGTCGCAGTTCGCATTATCCCGATGCCGATGCCGGATTACTTTGCGCTCGCATAGAGCTATGCTGAACCAGTAGTACTGTTATGAGTTTGACAAAGTCCCAATCATGAAAATGTATTCATAATACATTGGACGGTACCTACTTATACTGACGACGATACAACCGTTTCATGAAAACTGGCACAGAACTGACATTCTTACATCGCTTACTTTCTAACATAGCCCACACCTTTTTTGTTTTGTGTCGTTTGCTTTTCATCTAACAATATTATTATTAACTATTATCACTTTGGAATCACGGCTGTTTAATAATATATTTATCTATATGCATTATTAAAATCGCTTATACGGTAAAATCAGCATCCTTTAGAACGAATCGACAGCGTGTGTCAGGCATCTACTAGCCTATTCTCAAAAAAATTTATCACGAAACGGATACAATATAAAGAGATTAAGGTTGGACCTTCTAAATTTAAATTTATAGCGTAAGTGGTTTTAAAACGACAGTGAACTCACTAGCCCCTAGACACTATTCACTTTCGTGAAACAAACACATACGTAGCGAGCAATAAGACATCAAAGACTGCAATTATCTAGGATAAGATCACAGACAATAGAAGCTGGCTGCAGCTTGAGATTTTCATTATAATGTCCCCTTTTATTATAGACACGCGTTGTACGGGTACGATTTTACATAACATACACAACATGAGGGAATTTTATTAAATGTTGAAAGGTTTATAGCAATTCAATATACGGATTTTCTCAATAAGTGAGTATTCAATATTACTTCAATGATTTTTACGAGTAAAATGATAGTCAAGAACCTTCCGACGAGCCTTCCGAAGAGCCTTCCGACTCATAACAATAATACATTAACTTCGATTTCAACGGATTCCATTTACATTATCTTGATAAGACTTTGTTTATCAAATTATCACTAAATTCAAAAACGAAAGCATTTCGTGTACGCATATCTTGTAAAATTCTTCCAAATATTTATTGAGACTTGACTACCTAAATAATCTATATAAAGGTCGGCTTTTATAGATATTTATGTATGTATATTCTATAATTCCTGTGCTCTTATACATTTCTTTCTCAGTTTTTATTTAATTACGTATTGAAAATTTTATATTTTAAAAGGTCATCGACTTTAAACGCGTATATATTTTACATGTTAGCAATCAGCGCACTATTATTAGTATTATCTGTTTAGAATTGCAAATTTCTGATAAATAATTACAAGTTAAATGTTTATAGAGGTATACATTTATAGATTTAAAAACTTCACCGTGATATGTAAATACATAGCCCAACGTTTCAAGTGCTTCTCGGTAGTGCGTAGACAAAATTGTGTCTCAATAAATAAGATCAAAATGAATTGTATTCTATAAGCCTTTACAAGCCCACTTCGCCCCCAAAGAGAATGAGGCGCCCCCATGTCGCAACAGGTTTGCCTCCTTCCAGTCTTGAACTTCCCTACCGTGTTTAATGCACTAGTTGAAGTTTCTAAGTAATGACTTAATTATCTTACAAGTAATACATGAATTTTAGTGCAGAATATTGTTTCTGTTGTTCGAGTTATATAAATATCCGAAAGTTACTAACCGTTTTCCAAAAAATGGTTAGTTTGACCAGTATCTATGTGACAAGCAGGTATATTTTTCCTATATCAAAATCAAAATACGTTTATTCAATTTGGATGCGTCTTAGCGCATGCTTATGAATGTCCAAAATATTTAAAAAACTCGCGAAAGAGCAAGACCTCGTTCTGAGAACTACGGGCAAGATACTCAGCAACCCCTATATATTCCTATAGAAACATGATAATGTATGTTTATCCACCAAATTTTTGGAACCTAATAGTCTTGCGAGACGATTCTTTCTACTGATCATCTTCATCAGGTATGGAATATACCAAGGAATAGTTCAAGTTTTGAATTCGTCTTAGTCGTCATTAAGATGTGGATATACAGGTTTTTGTGTCCCCTACTGATATATAAGTATACTTGACGTACCTAGGTCAATGTTGCCACGTATTTGAAGTATTTTTTTTTACTATTTGATTGTTTGTTACGTATTCATTTACCCTTTTGAATAACTTGTCCTTATCACTCACTCATGTCTATGTGTGAATAAATAACGTAACAAAACATTCTTTAACTGATCTCGAATTGTAATATTTGAATTACGAACGTCAAAACAGTTTCCTTTATTGACGTACTTTATACATAGAATATCGAATTATAAATGTGTATTTATTTTTTATTCATTCACAAAATCTGTAGTCTACTTTTACTTGTTATTTATACAAATAAACAAACGAATGATTGCTATTTGTCATCCATGGTTTTTAACCAGACATTGTCATATTTTAAGTGAATTAAAAATCCGATGAGCACTTTTTCGGTCACACCGAGTTCTTTGTCAAAATACTAGTCGGCTACGAGAGTTAAGTTCGGTGGCGGTTGTTCGAGAGATGTTCAAATGTGTGTTAAATGATACTTTTTTTTGAAGCTGGGTGTCAATTGGCTTTAATCGTTTAAAACATGAGCTTATAACTAACATTAAATTGAAGGGGAAGTGGGGTTGCCACGCTGTATTAACCAAAAAGTAGCTTAACTTATTTAAGGGTTCTTAAATATAAGTGACACTTATGTTACATTTAAAGAACATAACTGTAGTCGACCTATTGGATATTATCGGAAATGAGAATGTTATATTACAATTTATGAGTGTGGGAAAAACTAAAGGGTTAATAATTTTTCTTCAAGTGTGCGATGATTGCTAACATTTAGTTTGCGCTTCTAATTATTAACTAAAATATATATGTAACTTAACTAATGTTAGGTTACATAACTCGAGTCATAAGTTATTTTCATAGACAATCAATTCTGTCAGACGGGCTAAAAGAGTTAATAATTAGTGTAGGTTGAAATTAATAAAAAAGATAAAGTTGCGAACATCAGGTATTACATTCAAGTCATTTTTAAGCAGGTTTATCTAAGGGGTTATGCGTCCACCTCTAAACCCTCAGGTCGTGGTCGAACCCTACCCATATGTCTTTGTATGCAATTAGTTCTTGACCATATGGTAAAGGAAAGCATTGTAAAGAAACCAGCTTGTCCTGTACGAAAAAATCTATGACGTGACATTAGGTTCAGAACAACGCCTATAAATATATCTCTGTATAAAATGCAAAGTAGAATTTCCGAGTCAAATTTGCTTACCATAAATTCAATTCATATGATCAAGAAACCCTAGAGAATCCTCCACAAAAGACAACGTCCCGACCGCAATAAAAACTTTCTAATCAACCGAGGAAATTTTAGTAGTATTCAACTCCTCTCGATTCAGATTCGCTTGGACCAATTAATTAATGTTCGGAAACTGCTTGTTGTTTGAGTCATAGAGCTTTGGGCGTCTTGTCAGATGATTATTATAACAACAAAGTACGCGCAATGATTCATGTAAACGTTTTCATTATTTGCTTTTATCGCTTATTGCGTTTTGTTGTTTCGTCTACCTTTCTTACTGTCTACTGAGATAGAGATAAAGATTAGATACCCACAAAAAACTTTACCCGCAGAAAAATATTATTAGTAACTGGCCGCTTAAAAAAAATAAGCCGGCGGCAAAATTAAAGAAGCAGTAATATTACGAAATTGACGCGGGCTTTAGTAATGATTTTTTGCGATTAAAATTTTCAATTCATTAATTATATACATTAATTTATTGCGTCTAAATTATTATTATATATTATTTTACTTGTCCTTTGTCGGCATGCTTCCTTCATCAATTATTTAAATATAAAATTAATATAGTAAAAGTTATTTAGCTGCCTGATGATATTTGCTATATTATTCAAGTTAATAGAGATATTACTTTGAATAAAGTACAAGGAGATAGACGTAATTAATCACCTTAAAATTATATGAAAGCGTATTTTGAATTTACCTCGTTTCACCAAATATCTTGTGATAAATGAAATAGATTATTATTACTTACTGAAAATTCTTCTTCGATCTTAAATGTAAATCGCCATTATTGATCGTTAAGACCTCTGAGACGTGAGGGACACAAAGGGTCAAATTATGGGCCACACTGTGGAGTTTTAATAGTTCCACTGTCCAATTACAAGTCAACCATGATGATTGGGTTGAGTACCTGTCCTAAAATGGAATTACTTTAAGTAAGTAGTTTGTGATTCACAATTTTAAAACTATTCAGGAGTTTGCAAAGTGCTTCAGAAATTCCACCTCGGGATAAATTAGTTCTATTGCGTACATTTCGTACGTACACGTAATTTTCAAAGATTTAAAGCATCATTTCAATGAATACGGTTTCAATCTTATTATGAATTTTTTTTATTTAATCTCACCTCATCTGTGGACTTGTGTCACGTTGCACTGGCGATATTACCGCTTTTCGTGGTGGTGGGTTGGTTGAGAGGGTACACAAAAATTTCTTTTTGTGGTCCGGTTCCAGGTTACTCTCAGTTACCTTAAACGTTTTTACAAAGGTATAATGATGATAAATTATAAACAATGGGTAGACTACTATGTATACTGAGTATAGTACTTTGTTACCATAGCTACGGTTATTTAAACATTCTAGTACAAACATACTCTCATTTCCCGCTTTAAAGCTGGAGCCGGTTTAATTTTAGAATGTGTCAAATTGCCATACTATGTGACTTAATTTCGTTGAAATTTAGTAATATTCGATTAGTCACAACTATATCAGGCTTTAATTTACGATGAACAGAGTAGTATCTTGATATTTTTTTATAACTAATAGTTGAAACTATGATTTGAAAATTATAAAAAAAACTTTACTTTTATCGAGAAAAAGAGATGATATTATAAAACGAAAAAAAAAACATAAAGCAATAAAAAAAAATAAAAAATAAAAAAAAATAAAAAAAATATGCAACACATTTTACTAGCCACAGGAATTTTCAGATAACTGCATATATTATTGGTTGCTTATTTCATACAAAACTCATAAAATTTATATACGATTATAGACCAACATATTTTCGCCACCCTGAGGTTCATACTTTTTAATATGCTTACGGTACTCAGTATTGAAATTAAATTTCAGTTTTGAACTTCTAAAACTATATACAGTATGAATATTCAGGGTAATTTGTAAAACATGGCTGGAAGTTGTAGGGATTTGAAACTCACGAGAGTGCATTATGTCTGGGATATGAGGCACTTGTCTCGAGTAGAATACGTATCAGACTGGGCTGAAAAGTGTACGTAGTATTTCCTCGTTCCTTGAAAGCGATATTTTTTTTTACGATCAAAAATGTCTTATTTATTCTAATCATGTTTTAGTTAATACTTAATTATTATTGGAAATGAAAAGAAAGATCTGATACTGCACAAAAATATTCCATGTGTATGTAGAATCTGATAAAAACGTAGCACTTTGGCAGCTGTAGACAAATCAAAATGTATAATTAAGATTTAGAAATACAATTCTTACTAAACCATATTACAACTAAAACTCTCGTCCGTAAGTTAAGTGTAGATAAAATGGTTGATAACACTTTTTGTTATTAACAATTTAATTTAAACGAGAAAGTCATTGCTCATACCTAGACCTATTAGTATTCAGAGCGCTTTTCATAAAAATCCAAACGTAAACACGCCCTCGAAATGAATATGGAATCCTTGTAAAAACTTCCACAAAGCCGTGTCGTATAGGCATCCAGGTCTAGCTTTCAGACTGCTTTTTAAAAGCCTTTGTGTCAAAAGAAGCGAAATGAAAGTGGAACAAAGAGCGATTGATCGAAATTTAGGGGGACGATTAATTTATTGAAATATGTCTTAGTTAAGAGTCTCGACAATTATAGGTGATTTCATATACAGCGTATTGGCCAATTTTTTTATTTTTTTTCTTACACTTTGTTGCACTACACATTTGGTAAACATATATTCATATACATACATTATTGATTAGGCAACGAGTAACTTATCGCTAACAAGAATTCTCTTCCAGCCAACCCTAGTAAGGAAAAATAATTATTAGGCGTAAATGGCAAACGAAAGTTCAAAAATAATTATAGATAATAATGTAGACAATTAGAAAACAAAAATAAAAAAAACGTTCTAAAATACATAAAAATAAGATATATACATTCATTAATTCTCACTCTATATACTCGTATAATAGGGTTTGAAAATATTAAAAGGATTATAATGAATACGCCGTAATTATGATCAAGACAGTACATTTATCTGATTAATCTGATTTAAGAAGTCATAAGTTGATCACTTATGACTTCTTTGAATACTTTCCCTCATTTTCAGTTGAGATATGTATATCTAACAATCAATAATCAGTATTTTTTAATCTGTTGCTATACCGTTCCTAGCTTAACCAATGCTTTACAGATATCTACGTATTTACATACAATAAGAAAATAGTTAATTAAATGTTTATGTACATAACATAAATTAAACGCTACAAGGATTGCTCAGCACACTCCTATACTTTCAGTACTGACACCAAAAAATCAATATTCAAGGTACTTAAATACCTAAAGCTTGCGTTGTTTGTAGACGGCGGATGCTACGTAGATACATCCGTTTCATATAGAAATAAAATCAAAATGTTTGTAGTTTCGTGATCCCATTTAATCAATACATACTCTGTATGACAATGCACTGATTTCCCGTCAATGTTATTCCTGTTGATTCTTTTGATATGTAAATTTGTATGCCCGCGATCACTGCCTGAATAATAGCTTTGTTAAACGCTGTTAGTTTATCATACACCTACCTGTTGCCACCCCCTCCCACACGTAGGGTTGGTACGTGAAAGTTTGTTAGAGTCATGACTCATGAGTCGTATTTAGTACTGTGATAAACATAACAGATAAAACTTAATTATTGATATGATAAGATAATAAAATTCAATCTGAATTGTAGGTGTCAAAGACTAATGAAAAAAATGAATTACTGTACACCTGCGAAAACCAGTCCACTCCTACTTATGGAGACAGGAGAGCCATATAGCCCTATTACCAATGCGGCAATATTGCCGAGGTTCTTGGCGTCGCTTTTGCATTCTGCTCTATCTCTCAAGTATGTAGCTATGCTAATATTGTTTCCTTTTTTAAAGTCCTAACTTTTCTAAAGATAGGTATCTGGTATATCTATGCTATCGTGACGTGAGTTCCAATCATGCTTTTCGAAACACTAATAACTTTTTGGCTGGCATTAAGGCACAAAAAGAGAGGATCACTTAATATTTAATTTAAAACCATAATTAGAATAAATCTATTGCCCACGTAAATAGAGTAAACTAGATTTAATTAAACATATACTCGTATAAAGTTCTAATAATTACCTCCCAACGTTATTTAAAGCTTGAAGGATGAATTTGAAAGTTAATG
Organism: Pieris melete; assembly: GCA_963693345.1. Lineage (NCBI taxonomy): Eukaryota > Metazoa > Arthropoda > Insecta > Lepidoptera > Pieridae > Pieris > Pieris melete. The sequence continues at coordinate 1,430,285 of CAVNZK010000002.1, read as the reverse complement.
ATCAGTTAAAGTAAACGGTATAATGTACTCCTAACATACATCATTATGTATTTATTTTTATTTACAAGTAATTAATATAATGCATAGCGTTCGTATTTATGGGCGCGTTTATATATGTGCGTGTATATATGCTACGAGTGACGGGTTCCTTTTTTTACTAGGACATCAACTAAGTTAAGTACTTGTTTCCTAATGTATCTACGTCATATATTCATCCATTTAAAAAAGTTACAGATTATAACGTTTAATCAAACTGTTATACTGATTTCTAGCATACGGAATCAAATATTAATGTATTATAGTGAAGTAGCTTAAAGAAAATACCTACGATTTTATGGCCGAAAGGAAAGATTTGCTTGAAAACTGATAGTTTCTGCTCTCTTGATGTAATACCAATACATAAAATATAACAGTTAAACCATCTACCATAATAAATTAATAATAAGTAATCATGAACTTCTTGAAAACCAAATTGGAAAAAAAACAAATCACGAGGGATTTATGAAAATCCCTATACGGTGTTTTTTGTTGGAAAAAATAATGGGCGTTGAATTTGTTCAATAGCAGTGTAAACCTTTTTAAAATTCGGTTTGGAGGTTATGCATAAAATTTTGTAAAAATAGAATTTCACAAAATCAGTGCTATTCGCCCACTTCCACTTAGCGTTGTGAATTGAGTGTTATCTGTAGTGAGCCGTAAATGTGAACGATTCAATAAACGAGAAATTGTGGTAATTTACGATAAACCAACGTACTCATTTAGTGCAGTACATTTATATTATTTCCACGTTACTAAGACACTTCTTGCCGCCACTTTATGGAACCAGCTGCCCTTCCAAGTTTTTCCAAACAGTAACGACTTAAGGACCTTTAATAGTAGAGCGTACCACTACCTTAAAGGCCCTTAAAGGGCACTTGAAAACCTCCCGGTGTTACGGGTGTCAATGGGTGGGGACACTTAACGATAAGCGACTATTTATATCTAAATCTAAACCCTTTGGTCTTGGTTTGCACTAGAAGAAATCGTATAGGAAATTAATAAATAGCAACAGACGGACTTATTGCTAACCGTGGTAAAGTTGGTAACGGAAGAATGAATGTGCTAAAGGGATTAATTTTTATGCAAAAAAATAAAACCTATGGTACATCGGCGGAGTTCGAACGAGTTCCCAGTTCCTAGGATTGAAATTACCAAAGCACTAAGCTAACACTAGTTGTAGTTGGGATTAATTAGCATATAATTAATAGCAATGCAAAACAAAAACAAAGGTTAGGACCAAATTTTTATTTGTTTATTATCTATTACATGAAACGCACTGATGCAATGTTAGCAAATATTTGACATGTTTTAGTACAATTGTTTATTTTACCTTTAGGTAGTCAAATCGCGACGGTATTTAAAGGTTTTTTTAAAAAAGGAAAACTTTATTAAGTAATTACACTTAGTATTCTTAACTAATAGTCGATGTTAGACTCTAATTCTAAGGTGGTCGATGTTAGACCCTATTACTACGGTGGCCGATATTAGACTGGCTTTAATATAATTATAATCTTACAGCTAAAAACCCTTACATGATAACTTTGATTCGTGGAACATAATAGAATAACAAAACTATGCATTCATTGTAGTGATTGCATTAACGCTTATGGTGCGTTCTGGATATATGTGTGACATTGTAACTTTTCCCTCCTTAAGCTCGAAATCATCTGAAGAACAATTTTTCGGAGGATGGTTTCGGCCTTGAAATATTATACATGTTTTTATCTTTTTGTATGCCAGAAAGGATATAAGACATAAAATTAAAATTACATATAGAATTATTGTCCCTAAACTGACACTATTGGTTTTCACTACACTTTCACTTTGATTTTCACTGTTTTGTAGGGCGTATGATAGTACTTTTAAATTGGTTAAATCAACCCCATTAAGCTTAACAGGATTAATGTTGCTCTGGATACTGATCTTCAAATTTTCAGGTAAATTTACTAGCGGCAGCTTTTGAGATATAAGCTTCTCACCGTTACTGCTATGTATTCTTAAATTGTGATTTGCAATGTTATATTGGCATTTATCTTCTATGGTTAATAAGTAGGTATTTATGAGAGTGTAATGTAAAATTTCATTATCACAGGTTCTAACCAGATCAACAGGTGATTTAGAGTAGATTATCCATCGGTTAGTCTGTAAAAATTCTACTTTAATTTCTTCGAATTCTATTGGAATTTGTTTGCAAGAGACGTTGTGAGAATATTTCATGAGGTCCAGGATACAAGTGTCTTCAACAGGTACCATGGTCTGCAGCTCATCACAGAGGTATATTTCTTCTTCTATATTCTTACATGGTGTCGACAGCGATTTCGCTTTCAACCCCTTCGCAATAAGGTAGGGATACTTGGGTAGTATTATTAAGGTAAGGTTTGTTTCAGGTTGGGTGATAGGTAAGGGTACAATTTTATAATAAAAATAAGTTTCTTTCTTAACTAAGGGTATTTCTAATACTAAAGTAATAACATTGTTCTTAAAATACGATTTCAATGTCATGGACTGTTCAATTCTTACAATATTTTCAGGAATTACTTTAAATATCAGCTTATCTGTTTTCTCTATGATTCTAAGTACATTAATGAATTGATTAGTATTAATTATAGATTGATGTAATACGCCCATTCTACTGAATGCTAAAATGTTTTCAATCTCGGTCAATTTTGTGTAAATTATTTGAAAATTATGTAAGAAGGAATTATAGATATGTGTTATTTGGTTAACATGTGAAATAATTGAAATGTCTTTAATATTTTTATTAATTTTATTAATTGCATCACTTAATTGTTCGAGATTGTTTGTAATATTTATAGTAGAGTTTGCAACAAGTCTTATCATTTCGGATATAACAGTAGTTTTCTTTTCCAGAGAATGTTCACGAGATTTTAAATTTTTTATTAAGTTGTCATATTTAATAGCATCATCGTAATCCAAATTTCCTGTTATCATTTTAACTAGAGATCCCAAAGGATTAATGAGTCCTCTTTTCTGTCTATTAATTGGTACAATTTCTGAATATTTGTTCAATGTGATATTTAACATATAATTAACTTGAAGCTTAACATCATTGAAATATATTAACGAAGGGCTACTGGTATTTAACTGTAATTCTACTATTCTATTTAGTTCTATATATCTATGCATATTAAATTCTAATTCTTCCTTAATAAGTTTAATATCTAATGTCTTAATTACTATCCACTTATCATACGTAATCATAGCGGTTCCTTCTCTAAGAGGGAGAACGCCTGGATTCTTCTCAACCTTTTGAAGTTGAAGGGCCCGGATCGTTACTGCTTGGGTCACTAGCAGGACGAACCTGTGGGGGACGTTTTATGTCTTTTATTGGAACATTTTTATCTTTTGTGCTAGTTTCTACCAATACTACATTTCTTTTTATTTTACCCTTAACTTTTGCTTTTTCATACCTAGGCTTATCCTTGCTTCTACGTCGGTTTACACCTTTAATAAAAACATTATCGCCTTCATTTAAATCAAAATTAGTTTCACCTACTCTACTTTGTTGAACTTTTTCTTTCCTAGTTCCTATTTTATCGGTTAAGTATTTGTATAAGTATTGAGTTCTTTTTGCATGATCCCTAACTAGTTGTTGAGTATATTCTCTATCAAAATTTAAATTGAATTGATTGTTATTCTCCGTGTGACCAAATACTACTTCAAACGGAGTGAGACCTGTTACTGAATGAATTGTTTGATTGTAAGCCATTATAGCATAAGTCATCACTGATGTAGCATCTGTGAATTTATGTTCATATTTCGCAAGTCTATATATTTCTAAAATTGTGGAATGGAATCGTTCTATTAATCCCATTGAGTTTGGATTGTTAGGGGTGCCTATGTGAATGTCTATTTTATATAATGTCATTAAATCTTTCATGAGTTTATTATTGAATTCAGAACCAGGGTCTGAACTGATTTTAGTAGGTACGCCGTAGAATGAAAAATACTTTATAAGTGCCCTGACTACTTCAGGTGTTGTTCTGTCTGGAATTTCAAAAGCTTGTGCTAACTTACTAAATGCGTCTAATATGGTTAAGTAATATTTTCCTTCTATGGAGAATAAATCTATAAATAATTCTTGAAAAGGTCTTGATTGAGTTTGTGTAAGTTGTAATTGCGGTTTAAATGGTCTACGATCGTATTTCATACGTTTACAAGTGTCGCATGAATTTATTAAACTGGTTACGGTTTCTTCTAAATTCGTCCAAAAATAAACTCGTTTTAAATGAGAAATTGTTTCTTTAATACCTCGGTGACAGGTTTTGCCTACGTGATACTTCATTACTATTTCCTCTTGTTCTTTTTCGTCTGTGACATTAATTACTCTTTCAGTGCATTCATAAAGCTTTACGGTTTCTTTTCTAAATAATGAAATTAATACTTGTGTGAATAATTGTCGGTGTGCTTTATTTTCGTAATAGATAAAGTATTTAATTTTGGGTCTAATATATTCTTTAAGAAATTTTTTTATTAACTCGGAATTATCTAGGGGTAAGTGAACCTCTAAAATCTTTTGCTTGGGATGTGAACGAATCTTAACTGAAAGTTCATTTTTAAACCATGGGTATATTAATATTTGGTTTGGTTTTGTATCTATAGCTTCGTAAAGTATGGGAATGCCATCAGTATCCATATCTTCAGCAGAATGTGCTGTATCTGTACTAGAGTTTATTGTTAATGTACGTGATGATGACCTGGAATTAACTCGAGATGGAATAGACTTAGATACTTCAGAAAAAGACATAGAGTTACTGTTATCATTTTCAGATTCTTTACTTTGGTTGTTTTGTCCTAATCGTGTTATTGAATCGGTTAATTCTTGAATATAGTAATCAAGATTTCTATCAGAGTTTCCTACATTTACTTTCATTGATTGATTATCTTTATCGTTTTTACCTAAAGCATTTAATTTAATACGAGTTTTTTGCTTAACTTGATTAGAAAAACTTAATGGTATATGCTCGCTGTAAAAAATATCTCTATATTCAAAACACAAATTATTGTAACTTGTAACCATTAGAGGTTTAGTGAATTTAATTTTATAGTTTTTATCAGTTGCATTCTGTATTATAGTGGTAGCATAACCGTTTTCGCATTTTACAAGAGCAGATGGTGTTCTTATACCTTTACCAAAATTAATTGAATTTAATATTGCTTGTCCATTGTGAAGATTAACAGGAACCTTAACACGAGTTTCAGATCGTGCTTCAACATTAATGACAAATGGTGGACTATAAATAATTGGTATTTCTGTGTCACGAGTTTTTAAAATTTGATTTTTCATGTCTATATTAGCGTCAAGTTGTTTTAATAAGTCTGATCCTATTAAACCACCATAATCGCTATCCACATTATAGATATAAAATTTATGATAATCTGTACTACAAAAAGTTTTAAAGAGGGGTATATAAATTACTTCGTTATGGTGACTCTGTGCGTGTGTACTCACGACTTCGAATGGCTCATAATATTTAAATTCTGACAAATACTTATTTACTATTTTAGGACTTATAAAGGATCGTGAACTACCTGTGTCTATCATAAACTTACTATTTATTTCGGGAATTTCAATATGTGGCAACTTTAAAGCACCGTGATGATTTAAATGTATTACTTCGGTTTGTCGGTTATTGAGGCCTGTGTATGAAAATTTTCAGGTTCTGAGGTCTCAACCGCTTCTTCTGAATTTTGTTCTAGTTCACAATAATTATCTGGTGTAAAATAATTCGGATCTATATTATAAAATTCGTAGGGATAATTATCTTCGAATGTTTCATGATCGTAATTCATATCGTCGTTCATGTAATTTGTGTGAAATAAATTATTTGATGTTCTTGGTGTCATAAAGGAGGCGCCGTTCGCATCGATACATCGTTTTCATATCTATGTACCGGTTTTGGTTGATGATTTTGTGGGATACCAAATTTAAATTGTTGTTGATTTGTTGTTTGGGGGAATTGCCTATATCCAAATTGAGGTGGAATACCAAACTTAAATTGTGAATTATTTCGATTATTAGGATTATATAACCCTTGCTTTTGGTTGGTACCGAAATTAAAATTAGGTTTAAATCCTTGAGGTTGTTGTTGTGGCTGTATTCCAAATTTGAAATTCATTGGAGGCTTATTTTGGTATTGCGGTAATTGATTAAACTTATTAAAATTATTTCGTGAAAAATTATTTGGTGATAAATTATTTTGTGGTAAATTATTTTGTGTTAAATTATTTTTTTCATTAATATTTTGAGTATATTTTTGTCTATTATTACTCCGTGCTTTATATTGGTTAAGGAAATTCACTTCTTCCATTACTACACTGAGCGCGTCTTCTAGAGTTGTACATCTATGTAATCGGACAACGCGTATCATATCTTCGGGCAAATTAAAAAGGAAAACATTTAAACATGTATGGTTATATATATTCATCTTCGCGTTTTTAATATTTTCGTCCTCTATTAAATTAATTTTCGAAAATAATGTGCTACGGACGCTTTGGATTCGATTACAAAAACTTAAATATGACTCGCCTTGATTAATTTTAATATTTTCTAATTCGATTGAAATACATTCTTCAGTTCTAGGATCTCCGAAATGTTGGATAAGAGTTGTTTTAAGCTCCTCCCAATTATTAATGTCTTGTCTCTCGCTAATCAAGTGACTTGCCTTACCTCTAAGGCGGCTAGTTATAACATGAAATATGTATATATCTTGTGCTATATTCGGGCGTTCTGGCCTAAAGGCTCTTATGACATACTCACTTTTTTTTAAAAATAAATTTAATAGTTTTTGTTCCCCATCGAACTTAGGTATAATATTTAGAATATCAGTTGGAATAGTGCGTATTTCTTGCATTTTTAACAAAAATTATTTATTACAATAAAAATTAAAAATAATATAAATTTATTTTCTTTACTTATTTAATAATTCAATATAATTTTCTTTTTATTTCAATTAAAATCTTTACCAACTTAAAATAACTTAAATCTATTTTACACAATACACAGTCAAACGGAAATAAAATGGGACAGGTTGGAATGCGAAGAGGTTTACTCACATAAGTCTGCAACCCATTTCTTCTATTTATAACTGCTGAAGAATAAGCACTTCACTTTTTGCCTTTAACCGTCGAATTACGCGATGAATAATGACTTATTTGTTTGGTCGTAAAATATCCGTTTAATGCGTAAAAACACACGCGCAACCCTACACTCAGACTGATTTTAAGTCTTCACAGGCGCAGGATCACGACGGATATCCTACCGGCTGCGCCAGTCAAATCGCGACGGTATTTAAAGGTTTTTTTAAAAAAGGAAAACTTTATTAAGTAATTACACTTAGTATTCTTAACTAATAGTCGATGTTAGACTCTAATTCTAAGGTGGTCGATGTTAGACCCTATTACTACGGTGGCCGATATTAGACTGACTTTAATATAATTATAATCTTACAGCTAAAAACCCTTACATGATAACTTTGATTCGTGGAACATAATAGAATAACAAAACTATGCATTCATTGTAGTGATTGCATTAACGCTTATGGTGCGTTCTGGATATATGTGTGACATTGTAACTAGGTACTCTATATACACAGATAAAATAAACATTAAGCATAATTGCTTGTTTTGACAACAAGTGGGTATTCATAGACTTCAAACCCTATAGTACAGAGCCTGTATGTAAGATTTAACTTCTAAATTAGCAGCAAAGCGCAAAGTAGGCGTTACTTAAGGAACACGATACAATCGCATCATTACATTCGTTTCGTAAATTATATTTTAAATTGATTTGAAAAGATTTGCGAATGTATCGTTAATTCTAACGGATTACATCAAATTCCAACAGATTTAAGAGACTGTTTACTTAATTAATAAATGAAAACTTATTCTCTAATGCTGTATTATCTTTATATTCGATTTAACTTTGAAATATAAAATAAAAGAATTAGATTAGAAGATAAATTTTCCTTGTTTTAAGAATTACAAATTGCCGGCAATTTAATTAGGGAGGAAATCTTTACGCCCTTTAATGAACAATGAGTGAGATTTAAATGTTGTATTCCGTTTTGGATAAATGTGATGAAAATAAGATCATCAGAGACTTAGCTGCAAATAGTTCATACAATAGAATATGATAAAAGGTATTAGTTTTATTTTATACGTGTATTTGAGTTGCTTGTTAATAATGTTTACATACGTAAAAGACTTTTTAATCGTTCATATAAATGAACCCACTACTGTTTATATTGTTATTAAGTTTACAGAAATCAAATAAGCATGTTCAAAGGTTTATTAACTGCTAAAGCAGGGGATATTAAGTATGTCATATTCAAAAAGCTAAGGATGAGATTCAGAAACAAGACAGCTTCAACTGATACTGGAGTATGTCAAATTCCAATAAACCGTGGCATATGGGAGTCAGACTGAAAACTATGTCTTGTTTCTGAATCTTATAGCAGTTGGTTCGATAGAGTAACTTATCTTAATATTAAGCGCAAAAAGAAAATTATAGTATAAAACAAAACAAAAAATAAATGATCTAAAATTTATAATTAAAGACATACAGTATACATACTAAGAGAGAAAAAAAACAAAAGTAAAAACAAAATATGATTATTTAAAATGACAATGACCAAACCGAAGATTACGATACAGTAAGAAAGTCCTTATATAGAAGATTTTTGAAGCATAATAGTGTAGAAACTGAACGAACAGAATCAGGACGGGAATTCCAGTGATATATATGCATGCAGCAAAGCAACAATTTAATTGGATACCTCGTCTACAGATTCTAAAATAATTGTATAAAACACAGTTCTGAATACTTCAATATACTAATGGATCAACTTTACGGACGTGAAATGTCAACACTTCAATATTTTCCTTCCATCTAATTGAAACGAAACAGCTGCGAATCGTTCGCCATTTCGAAAGGTAGAATAAAATTCCAATAAAATCAGTGCTTTTATCACACTCGGGCCGTTGAAATAAAAAATCTCAAGAGATAATTTAGTGGGAATTTCAAAGACGGTTACCATGGCGAGGACCTGTTGATAGGCCACTCCCGCCCCAATTTGGCGGCTCCATCGATCGGATGCCGTTCAAGTAATATTGAACACCTGAGATACTAAGACAATATATTTGAACATTGGTACAATAATCGTAATGTTTAGGATTTCACACAGTTTTCTACCATGTCAAAATATGAAAATCTTCATTGTTTTAACTGAAACACAAATATTATACTAAAGATTACTAAGAATAAAAGCACTATTAGTAATACAAAAATCCAATTTAAGCACAAGCATTTCGTCCCAGACGCAGAAATTGTTGTTAAAGTTATGCTTAACATTATAAATGCTCCAACTTGTTCTAGTCCATTGGCATAATATTCAATTGTATATATCGGTTTTCAGGTATACCTGTGAGGATATAAAAAATATTACAAACATTTCTTGTTGCCTATGCAACAAGTGGCAACCTCAATCAATATAATCGTGATAAATAATAATAATTTTTGAATACATTTAACTCTATGTAACGTTTTAAAAAAACAAGTATTCGTGACAGATTCACATTTCGGTCGTTTGTGACTTGCGAGGAATAATCTTAACACTCCCCCTGGGGCGTAATCATTTTCAATAGTAAAGATTGCGGCTCGTAAACACAGTTAAGGCTTGCAAGGCCCTCAACCTTTTACGATCCACTCGGCTATTTGTGTCTTGTGAATGTTGATCCTTATTATTCGCGGCTTTTCATATTTTTAAGTAGTTTTTATAGTTGGTCGTAAAATTGCTTGAAATGTGATCAAAATAATACTTATAAATTTATAAGCCGTGGCGCTACAGCCTTTAGGATTTGACCTCAGATTTCTCAAAATATTTAATAGAGTAATAGACAAGTAAGTCGTAAGAGGACAGGATCAGCCAGCCTTTTATGCCTGACACACGTTGTCGACTTTTTTGGGTCTAAAGGTTCTCAAATGATTTTCCTTCAACGTGTGAGTGAGTGTGAAATGCGTGCATAGAAATAGAAGTCCATTGATGCACATGCAGCCGGGGTTCCAACTTACGACCTCACTAGGCCACATATATACAGTTCGTGATTCTAATAGACATATAATACTTACTCTCTCAAACTCTAAAATTTTAGAAAACTGCGAATGCTTACATTAGTTTTGTTTTTGCTTGCTACTTTTACTATAAATTTACAGAACTTTATTATGTAATATCGTCAACTATCTTTTAAATTTAAATATCAATCCTTCACAAAAGGTATTGTCTATAATGTTTTAAGCTTGAAGTTAATTTAACTCGGTATCGAACGATCTAACCGCGTGATTTACTGGCGTAGGGCGTATTGCTTGATTAGCGCCTGCTTGCATAAACAATGACGGCCATTTTGCACTCAGGCACATATATCTATATCCTAGCTGTCATGTTATCCTACAGACAGAGGTATATATTCGAATTGACCTTATAAAAGTCGTTTATAATACTTTTGCATAATGAAGGTTATTAATACTGACGGACCGGAACTGACACAACTCGGTGGATAGTTTTTAAGATAAAATCTAAAATGTGTCATGAAACCTTTCTAATTCGCGGCACCTAATTAAACCATTTTCTAATTATGCCATTATACTGATGAATGAGATGTTTCTAGATTTGGAAGATAATTGGAAGTTAGACCTCGAGAACATCCTGTCTTTGTCCTGATGTCACTGACTGCCTTGAGAAACAAAAGCAGAAAGACTAATCATCTTATTGAAAATATACTCAGAAATATGTGTGCCCCATTTACATGACTTTAAAATGATGCTGATTGCTGAATACATATCATTATATTACGTTCTTTTGTCGTGAAATGCAGAAAATTTAATTATACAGCATTCGAATTCGCCAACCTGTTAATATAATTCACATTTCATGTTTGTAAATTGTAGTCTGTGGAATTGAAGATAAAATTTTATTTGAAATTACTTTTTACAAAAACATTTGACAAGTTGATGATTTACAAAACTAAAGATGTTTTTTTATTTATTTCATCCAATCGATCGATTCATTGTATCTAACAAGAACCTAAGCTTTTATCGGTACGATACATTTCTTAGTTTTAGTATAAAAAATATAAATAAAATTGATTCAATTTTTAAAAGTATAATTCTACTATATGTTTCAATATAGTATGAACAGTGTTGGCCTAGTGGCTTCAGCGTGCTTTGACCCCTGAGGTCATAGGTTCCTCGACTGTGAACGAATGCATTTTCTTTCTATGTGACCATTTAACATTCGCTAGAATGGTGAAGGAAAACATCATGAGGAGATTGCTTTAAATCCAAAAATTCGACGGCGTGTGTCAGGCACAAGAGACCTACTTTCCCTATTAGATTGACAAATAAACAGAAATCTGAGGCCCAGACCTAAAAACGTGGCAGCGCCACTGATTTATTTTGTACGTTTCAATACACCGTTTATCTACAATAATTTAAAATAAATTAACTAAAGATTTCTAGCAGATGTACCATATATTTCCTGTGTGAAATTGTATAGGAAATTAAAGCGTTTTACCGCTGTGATCCAGCAGGCAACAGTTAACCGCACACTTCCGTTACAGGTGCTACTGAAAATTTATTCAGCGAAAATTTTAATATTTTATGAATTTTATTTGAAGTTTTTAAGGAAAGATAAATATATTATGTCACATAGAAGAAAATAATCGTAGAATAACGTAGGTATCGCAACCTACTTGACTGTTTTTAGTATCATAGTTAAATATAGTAGTCATAGTTACATATAGAATACGTCATTAAATTTTAATAATCTAATATTTTTCAATTTTTTTCAATACACAATAGGTAAGTTTAGTACGCAGGGTTTCAGGCTACTTTTATTCTAATACAACCCTAAATGATTGAAAGACTAGAATGTTGAGACTTCAAAACTCTTATACAACTCTGAATGTATATTCACAGGCAAGGCTCTGTAAGAGGCATAAGCGGAACTACATCCTCAGATGTATAAGACGCTCATCTCACTTTTCCTATTGTGTATTTCATACGTTAAATGACAGCGTCTCCCATGTCCTAGATTCGCTTAAACATTGTAAGCCAGTCGTTTCAATAATTGTCTTGTCTTGATTGTATATATGGCAACTACATTTCTTTTCTCTTCCTGTAAGCGACTGATACAAATTTTATAATTAACATTCCGTTATAAGACTCTCATATCTCAGTATCGTGGTATGTAGCAGCGAGTGATTTCCCTCCACTGATTTCGGCCGCGCTTCTTTCATAACGGTGTATAATTTTTAAGGACAAAAAGTTTGCCCTGATCGATCCACCTCCTTGGACAACGTCCCAACCCACGATAAACTTCTCTAGATTTTCATCGCTCCTATGCATTGTGTGATGAAAGTACTAAAGGATGCGCTGTCGGCATATAGTTGATAAGCGGGTTTTAATGTGGAGATGGGTAAGGATCGATGCATTCGTTTACTATATATTTAACATTTAACTTTACAATATCGAAAAATGAATAGCAGCATATGATTTTCTCTACACTTGCATTTTTATACTCAAACACGTTTAAATTTTATTGATGTGGTCTCTGGCAGAATGACCAGCTCTGTGGAACTTTTTGCTCCTCAATATACGCGTATAAAAATGCGCTGTCTGAAGCACTTTCTACAGGTCTCAACGCAGAGGCCGTCGATGTCGCTGTCCACCATGGTTGTATAACTGGTTTAATCTTAACGTACTTACGTAAGGGAATACCTGGGAATATTGAACCTACTAATCAGGAATCACGTAGTTCAGGTACTCACGTAATTTTTGAATTCTTATGCAATCACATTTTAATTAGATTTAGAATCCCGAAGTGGAGAACAAAAAAAACCGTAAAAGCGGCAGCAACAGGTTATTATTTATAAAGTTCAGGAGTTCAGGTGGACGATTTATTGTTCCTTTGGGAAGGCGACAAGAAACAAACATCTGTGTTCAAAGTTTAGGTCGACCCGAAGGTCGTTTATTTACTTACGTATGAAGTTATCTACTTCGCGAAATTGTTTTTTTGATTAGCGATTTTAATTTTTACCTCTAGAGATATGGTTTCACTGTTTTAATTTTTAGATTAAGAATAACTGGGGTCAAATATATCTAACATTGTTTCTTATACATTTTTAATTTTAACCTGCATGAATACCTATATACCTGTATGGGTCTTCGTAAATTGACCAGAAATGAGGATTTTCTTTGATTAGGAATAAAGCAATTATTATTTTTTAAATATAAGCTCGCACGACGCACGATTGTTATTCAACTTTTCAGAAAGATTAAATGTTATCTATCTGAAAAAATACATCTCATTTCAAATATTTCTGATTTATTTATAAAAATGATTATGTTAACGTTCGTATACATTTACTTTTCAGATCTATATATCGTGATGATATATATATGAGCAACGCTATAAATAATCCTGTCAATGAATTCATATTGGAAAACCGAAAACGAATTTCACGCAAAGTGAATCTTTCATAAATTAATTATTCTGCCACGTCCCTTTTAGATGGTACGCGATAATAATTTTGATAGCAGATTTGTCTTTATCTCCTTGAATATAAGGAACAATTTCCAATACTTTGAGGGGTGATAACAAAGTAATTTTCAGGTCTGGATGCGGCGAAAATAAGAAATCGGATTTTTTATGTAATACAACAATTTAGGCGTTTAGGTGAAATCAGCATCAAATATTTCGGTTTCAGAATTTTTTTATTTTCGAAGGTGTTCGTTCGTTCGTCCTTATTAAGGCTAGAATAAAATCAATAATTTAGTAGACAATTATTCTATGTGCTTTATAAGATGCTGAGAGCTACTTTGTCTGTGTCTATCATAGATCAGCTTTTCAGGAGTTAACTCAAATACTCGGGCGCAGTTTACTACGCCGTGCATTGCGCTAACTCTGACTTTTATTGACAGACAATTAATTGCAGGGTACATCTAGTAATAGTATAGATTACTTTTTCCGATTCCGAATTATACCGATTCCGAAGTCAGTTAAATGCTCGCATACAACAGACCATCAACATATTCAACTTCACAATAGAAGAGGCCGATAATACTGATACAGAGAGATACTTCTTATGTGAAAACTCAAACTCAACTTTATATGAAAATATTTTATGCTGATACAATACTTTAAAAAATTCATGGGTATAAATCCAGGTAGGAAATTTTAATTTTTGTCATTAACGGGACCAAGATAACATCAATATTGCTATAAATACAAGATAGATGACATCTATTAAAAAATAATACTTATTTCAATAGCTCAATACTTTTAATTAAATTTTAAAAACAGAATTATTGAGATGAATTGAGGATTCTATTCGAACTACTTGAACGTCAAGACGTTGCGTCGGAATGCTTAGAGCTTCCGATCTGTAACTAATTGTTATTTGAAGAATCCAAGAATATATTATGATCCAATGCAACGTCAGTGAAAATTTATCCCCGGTATATATAAGAGAAGGAAGAAAAGTAAATCATTTATTTGACATAACTGTGATCGGTTGTCATCGTGAAATTTATATAACATACCTACAAACGGTATAGTTTTTCAGCGATATTGTAATTTGAAAAATTTTGAGCGTTTATACAGGCATACCAGAGCAGGCGAATCGCTTAAAGTTAAGTAGTTACCGCCGCCCATGGACAACCGTAACACCAGAAGGTTTGCCAGTGCGTGCCGGACTTTAAAGAAGTGGTACGCTCTTCTCTTGAAGACATAATTAGGTACCTAATTTTGATAAAACAGGGTAAGACAACAGTTTCTACCTATGACGTCTAATACTGTTCATTTTTAAAACATATGAGTATGCTTTATGAATTTAAGTTCATGCTAAATTTATCATTTTGCGTGAGACAAAAGTGAACTGAATGTTTTGATATGAAAAAGCGACATTTTATAAGGAAGTTTGAGAATAATATTATAAAACACTGAAAACTATTTGTAAGGAAACTTGTTACTATTACGTCACGAACAGATAGACCTTTCATCCAAAAAGCTTTGAAACATAAAGTTTTGTTAATAAACGTAGAAAAAGTTTGACGGTAAAGTGGAATAAAGCCCTTCAGTATTATAAATGTGGAAGCGATGAGTTGTGAAATTGTTTTCTTTGAGTAACACGCACAACGTAATGCGTACTGGCGTATCCTACGTACAGGTCAGTCTACTGTGAAATATGTTCCGTATTATGCTGATACTGGAAAATAGTGCTTATGGCTATGACTTATACACTAGTCTTATGTGCAGTTGAATAAATATTCCGCAGCAGTCTTGCGGAAAATTCAGATTAATCAGGTGACAATAAACGATACCCACACTAATATTCTTATAAAGGTTTTAGGTCTTTCGCCACAGCTCCTAACGTTAAGTGAAAATCAAAGGTACGCTAGTATATAAGCCGCGGTAGACTCATTTTTTTTATTTATTGCAACACGATAAGAAAAAAAAGGAAAGAAACAAATTAGAACCAATGTGTCTCGATAACAGGTACGGACGGTGGATTTTATGCCTCGATCGATACAAATCACTAATCCCAGTCATATTTTTTCTGTAAAACATACGTAGGAATTTATGTTAGCTTTTGTTATATTTCGGGAAGCACTGTTTGAAAGTTACTATAATAGAGAAACATAATAGCTTTCACAATTAAACTACAACATACTAGTACTCAAATATAAAGGCAGCCACTAAGCGTTTAACTTTATACAACCACAAACTCTGTATAAAGTGGCGAGTATCTATTTAATTTATTTTCGTAAAGTGTGATTTTGAAATAAAGTGCATTTGGCAACATACATGAGCTGTTACCACTTACAAAATAGATTATCACTAAAATACAAAAGTACTAGCTGACCGGCAAACGTCGTTTTGCTATATACATATATTATTTCTAGGAAACATTTTTTTAGTTCAATAAAAATAACTATCTACGTACTATAATAAAAAATAGGGGTTGATCGTAGAGGGGTGACAATTTAAAAAATAAAAACAAAAAGTATTGTCTAAAAAATAAAAATTTTGGAGTGGGACCACCCTTAACATTTAGGGGGATGAAAAATAGATGTTGTCCGATTCTCAGACTTACTGAATATGCATAAAAATTTCATAAGAATCGGTCGAGTCGTTTCGAAGGAGTATGGAAACGAACATCGTGACACGAGAATTTCATATATTAGATTTATTTATCCAAAAGGATAAATAAAAACTTATCAAGAGTCCACTGTGTCAGTCTAAGTAATATTGTATTAAAAGGTTGGTTACTAATGTTAGCTAATGAGAAATAAAAATTCCTGGTTCAGCTTAGAAAATCTACAGAGATGTCTTAACAGTACTTTGCATAAGAACAAAAACAAGAATTGCAATAATTTAATTAGCGATCATCTTCAAGATATTAATGGCGCTGCAACGAATTTGTAAGGGAAGCTTTCACTTGTGTGTAAAAGCTGCCAACGTACACTGCGATGTAGACGCGTGCGACCCTAGAAACACTCTTACACTAAATTAATAGAAATATATTAAATGTTTTGACTACTAAAATTTTAAAACAAATTTATATTTCATTGAAGTGAACTTGCATGAGACTTATTTAATAACGTAACTTAATTAATGCAATAAGAAACGCACCCCCTAAAAATGGGTGTCTATGGGCTGCGTAGACTGCCCTTTTTGGTCGTCCCGCAAGCTCGTTTGCCCCCCTATTATATAAAAATAAAATAAATAAATAAGAGAATTAGAATTTAGAATTAGAATAATTTGTTTTACTCTATTTTTCTAAAGAATAAATGTTATACCTACATTATACCTACATATGCAAGATCCATCTGTAAAAACTACGTTAATCATAAGTACGTATAGTTTAGATTTTGGAAATAACCGTGTGTACAGAGATGACAGACAATAAAACTAAATTTACCATACGTACAGATTGACTTTCATTTTGTCGCTCATCAAAAGCCTTTTCAGAAGAAATTCTCAAACAGATGTCTTTTAAATTTATAATTTAAGATGGTTAAACCACGACCGTACCCTACTTTGCATTTTATACAAATCCATTCCGTAAATTGAATTCGTATGAGGTTGGGTTCACCAATATTTATTTGAGTGGCCGTGTTTGTTTACCGTAAACCACAGTATTGACGGCTAGCCATACTTCATCGTTTATTAACGAAGATATTGCAGTTAACGAATACTACCGTTATAGATCAATTGATGAAAATCATATTTAAAATAATTAATCTATTGATATGTAAGATATAGATCGTCTGGTATGTTCAAGTTCAGGTCACGTCTCGAGAAAAAAAATATTATTTTTTAATAGAAAATTGTTTGATTGGCGACGTCGCCATTTTGATTATGGCGGTGATACGAGTTCGTATAATATAAAATGTGTTGTGACCGATTTACGTTTAAGAAACTACAACTATTGGTTGGTGATATTTTTTTCTTATCAATGTTATGTTTTTATCCTACATCTTTAATCAAAATATTATGAGTAATAATAGTATCTCTAAAGTGGTACAATAAGTGAGTGATATTGAAATCCATAATGTTACGAATGCGAAATGAAATCAATGAAATTACTATTTAAACTATCAAAAATAAAAACACCTAAAAGTAAAAGTTACTTAACTTGTATATACGATTGAGAATATAGTCTCTTTTAAATGTAATAATTGATAAAAAATTGTAAAAAGTCAAGCTATCTATTTAAAATTGACTGGTTATATTCGGATACGAGCCATATGTGGTTGGCGTGAATCTAAATCACAAAATAAACATTTGACCCTTGTCAAAGTACGCGCGTGCCCTTTCCGAGCCTTTTCTGCCACTTCTAATACTTTGTTTAAGGATTATTGCCACTTCATATGGACATAACTGGAACTCTGTATCAGATTTACCAATATAATTATAAAATATAAGCTTTTAGGCATTTTACTAATGTACTAACATTCATCATTAATGCTAATTTAATGTTCCTTATTGTTGTTCTTTTATTTAAATAACTGTGGGAGAGGTTTTCCTTTAAGATAAAATGTAATTTTAGTAAAAATTAGCGTAGTTTATAATTTATAAAAGAGGTCTTTATTATTTACTCACTTCCTAAGCCTTTCAATAAAAGCCTAGGAATTTAAAGATATACCTCTACATTTGCGTTTCTCTATGATTACAATTGTAGAAGGCACTTTCATTGAAAGCTATTTTTGTGGGAATTTATTTTTATGGAAAATGTGCTATCATTAATAAAACCGTTTGTTATATGATACTAAAAACTAAATAAATTAAAAAACTGACAACAATAAGGCCAAATGTTTCAATGGTCTATGTAATAGATAAACAAAGTCAGTTCAGTAATTTATAACACTCATCAGGAACAGCTGGACCGATTTTGTTGATTTTTATTTTGTTGGATTTGTTGTTACGATATAATATTACATTATAAAAAAAACAACGATGAAAATAGAATACATTAATGTTTAAACAATGTCATAGACAAGAATACCTTTATAGATTTTTTTTTTGCGCTCAATCTATGATGAATTGTGTATAAGCGCTTATTTCCGAAGAACTACACTAAGTTATAATTATTTTTGTGGTTGTTATTGGACAAAGTTTGTATGATATTTAAAAACAGAAATCGAAAAATGTTCGTTTTGAATTCTCAAATTAATAAGTGAATGAGAGAGATCTTCAAAGTATTGACAAAATAGTGTATAGTACATTTATTGAGGAAGGCTATATAATATTGTAGTGCTACTCAATTTACGTGGGTGAAACCACAGGGCACATCTAGTTATAATTATTAATAAAACTGTCATAAAGTAATGATATAATATAATTATAAAAATATTAATTATACACATTTGGTTACTTGCTATATATATTTTCCCATCTCCTTCTATCAGTGTTTGTTCCAACTTTCACAAGTGTTTAAAAAGAAAAAACAAATATGGCGCCAAACCCAAACGCAATATCACGTGCGCTAAAAAGAACGCGTGGCGTGCGCTTTCGTAAGTAATGCAAACTTTTGCCATAGCAGAATTCTAGTTTTACTTTTCTATGTCTTCTTCTTTATCTTAACTATAATGATTTGGTCAACTTAGACAAATAATGGAAGGTTTAATATTATACATTGTTTAAATTAAAAATACCAAAGATTATGGTCCTTTATATTCATTTTGTATTAAGTTTTCAGTATCATAACGATGACTTCAGTGGATTGAGGATAAAATATTTTTTTAAAATAAAATGGCCACACAATTATTTAACCATAAATGATATATACCTATATGGTTTTATCGTAACCATGTCATATTCATTAGAGTTTTGACCACTGCATTAAAATATCCCATTCATTAATGCACTTGCGGCATTACTGGTAAGTACGCTAGTTATTTTATTATATTTTTTTCAATATAAAGCCCTTTTAAATGGTTTCTTGATAAAATTCACCTATTTATTATTGATTCTCAAGTCCTTAAATGTCAGATATCCCATCTATCTTCATTCAAATAAGTAACAGTTTTTATATTCTTCTATATTGACAACTAATTTATTTAAAACTATTGACAACATAACATGTTATTGATATGTATGCTAGGACGAACCCAGCATCTACGTTTTTTTGATTTTCTTTTGTTATTTAAAATGGTTATATTGCATTGTTATTCTAATGGGTACAGTATTGTTCTATGTTATAATGTTGAATTACAAGGTTACAGTCTGTACGCACCCTTAGAATTAACATTTTTATGAATTTTTCGAATAGAATAACTACTTTTAATTTACACAGATGTCTAGAGTATTACGTTGTGGCATAATAGATTTGTTAGGCGCAATAAATTTGAAACATTTCAAGTTGTTTGAAGTAAGTTAAAGAAACTTTTCGAGATATTTTAACAAGTTGGTATAACTTAAATTTAATTAATTAAGTTTCGTCGTCACGTTTTACAGACCTTTGTTATATTTAACGAGATTTCGTTGTAAAAAGAATATGAAATGTAATTTGGTTTAATTCTTAATTTTTTATCGTTTTGTAAAATATATTCAAAACCATTATTTTTACTGTTTCGTAAAATTAATTGATCTAATTAAGTGTACCACGCTATTTACTTCTTTTCATCGGACCTGCCGTAAGAATATATAGTTGTAATTTTCTTCTTCTTTTGGTGCCTCACCATTACTGGAGGTTGGCCGTCAGCCGTGCGATTCTGTAACTCACTTTTCGAAACAATAAACTACAAGCTCCCTCCTTATTAGAATGCCAAATCATAAAATGGCTGCTTCCCGACTGATTTGACCGCGACTGGCGCTGCGAAAACCGCTGTGTGAGTTCGAAAAGTGAGTTACAGAATCGCAAGGCTGTCTTGTGAAACTTGATTTGTAATTTAGTTACCCACAACACAGGGCTCCCTAGTGCAGGGACTTTCGTTAGATCGATCTTGTCACAAACATATTTCTGTCATGAATAATGGTTTATTATTATTATTAAATAGAGGACAATAGTAAGAACTCAGATAACCAAATTAGTCCGTTTATCGAAAGTTCGAAACAAATAAATCCTTCAGAGATGAGGATGAATAAATAAGAATATACATTAAGGATTCAACAACAAATAAACAGCAATAACAATTGGATATCGAAGAATTCCAAGTTAATAAAACTCGGCGTCCATTGCTAATGAATTGAGTTTTAATTAATGCGATCGGAGCGATCGGTCTCAGAATAATAACAGGATAACGCCGCGCCATTTTAAACATTCCCGGATCAATTTAATTTAAAACCGTTAATGAAGGGTATGACTAGAAATGTGTTAATTATGTTTTTAACAAGTTTAAGATAAATATTTTTTGATATGCGAGGTGAAAATGCATTTGCGCAACCCCTGCCCTCACAAGTTGCAGTAAAAGCAGGGGTATGTGGGGCTCAACCCTCACCAGCATCTCTGCTATTCAGAGACTGGAAGAGCAATACCCACTCAAACGACCTCGAGTAGTTCCTACAAAGCCGCTTTACATCTGTGATCGCTCTCGCGTTCTACCGGGACCTCAACGGCATGTTACGTTCAAAAGCCTCCGGTGTAGTACACACTACATAGAGGGTAGGAGATGGGCATATCTTCTTCTATTTACTCCGCGTATTCTAACCCCAGGATTCATCCTAAAGCTCTCCCTCTCTCGTTCTGCTGTCTCCTTCTGTAACATTACTTGCTCACAGAAGAATACCACTGCATTAAGATAATTATGCTAGAAATTGTTTATTTATATTTAAACAAATCAAAATTTAAGTTTGTTTTGTAGGTTTGATGTTGTCCTTATGATCTCAGCTCATGAGTAATTTAAGAAAAGTAAAGTCTCTTTGATAAAGGACTTATATAGGTAGACTTTTGTAGGAAACGCATAGTAGTTTTGGCCTAAGGATAAGTGGGACTCTTAATCGTGCATCAAGCTCGGTGAAAGGAAGTATCGGAACCGGCATGTTTCACCCTTTCAAACGTTTCACATACGGCGACTCCGTACATAGATTTAAAAAACCCTTAAACTCACAAATCGACGTCGGGTGTTAGGCACAGAAGTCTGATCACCTACGACCTATTAAGAGAATGAACTATAGAAACATATGCCATCTAAAGTCCATACCAATAAGGCACAAAAGCTCCACTGGGTTATTTATTAAGTATATCTTGGTAACATAATGCACACAAACACATTTGAAATAAATAGATAAGAATAGTGTACCTACTAACATAAGTATCTACGAACTTGTCAATTCTGTGTTAAATACTTATACGAAAATACACGTGAAAAGTATTTGTACAAATATGTATTAATGTAATTATAGATTATAATAACTTTAAGGTTTATAAATATTTGTTTTCTAATTTTTCAGGATGTTGGGCGGCGTGGGCGGGCGGCATGCGTCCGTGCGGAGGCGCGGCAGCTCGCCGGGCGTTCACTTGCGTCGCGATATTATATCGCCGCCCGTGTCACCGCGCCCCATGCGTCGCCGACGCGCTGTCGCCGTCTCCGATCACAAAACATGCGCGCTTATACACACTCGCCTCAAACTCGGCGACATCATGTTAGTATAACCAGCGGCACGTAAGTCTAGCGCTGGCCGATACGTGGAGGGGATTGCTGCGCATGTGTACTGTCGCGCGGGGGACAAAATGCGACTGGAGAGCCAATCGACGCTCTTCATTCCGCTCGCCCCCCTCAGGTACCTTATTTTTTTACTTCTGCGCATTAACGGTCAGCGCTAGAGTTTCGTGCCGCTACTTATATTTGTTGGAATTATTTTATAATACAATTTTTTAATAGCTACGCTAATTTGAAGATGCAATTGTTTTTGTACCTCCATTGAAAAAAAGTGGTATAGAGTTGAAATTAGGTATGAGTATGGTGAAGAAATTATAAAGGTATTTCTTACTTTTCGAAAACGACATATATCAATGTATGGTGGGGTTATTTTTCATCAACAGAAATTTTTGGTTATTACACAAAATAAAAGTTTTATTCTTAATACGTTTCTACAATATTTTACGATACTATAAAATATACGAAGTCTTAGCTCTAATGGTCAGACGAGTTGAATATGCTTATTTGGCATACTCAAATGGTTCCCTAACCTACTTTGTGACATCAACGTCGAATTAATTGGCAGGACCTTTGAGAAGTTATAATTATTATTGCTGAACATGACAACCGCTTTCAATAGTTACAGTATATATAACTTTGTCAAACTTACCACCTCATACAAAAGGTAACGTCAAAACAAAAGAACGTTAACCATTTTCCTTAAAAACTGAACTTCACAGTCTCTCCTTAATATTGTTATAACAAATTTGTAAAAAAACCTGATTTCGCTCACATAAATAATTTCTCTTTAAAGTCCCTAATACCAAACAATTACAGACCATTTAATTTTTGAGTTATTAAAGAGTAAATTTAACTTAATAATAATATTATTTATCAAACTAACAAAGTTTGGTTACTGCGCCCTCTATCGTCACTTGTATAAAACTTGACAAAATACAGGGACCTCTGTGTTTCATATAAACATTCCCATCGTATACTGTGTGGCATAGCAACTAAGTTTGTCATTTCTACAACCACTTAGTTCTGTAGACGATAACTAGAGGGCGCTAATCGCAACACTACTGTTACGTCTATGAAAACAGATGGCACCTCTGTCTCGATTACGAATTTTCTTTTATGTAAAAATTGTAAGGTTACAATAATGATTAATTACATATTTCTTGCTTTTGAAGAAGGGCTTGTGGAAATGCTTACAATAGCGCGAAACAAATAATATTTGTTATTTTATTAATTTCATAGCTTTTGTTTCTGAGTGAAACCGGTGTAAAATCACATACATTGGACTCTTGTAGAAATGTTTTTTTATCATAGGTCCTACCAAAGTTAGTCTGTTTTTGTTCGGCCAATGTAAATGGAACAGGCTCTACTTCCTGGCTCCACGTGGCGAGATGCCATTATTGATTTCCGGCGCTAGAACAGGATAGCGTTATGCCACAATTTGTTGCACTATTTTCCGTCCCGCTTATTCGCCAATATATGACCTATTTTTATGCCGCTTTCCCTATATTAATACAGCCTAAGTAATTAAGTAGATGAAAAGTTGACAGGGCAATAAATAACGTTTATTATTATTTAGAAAACGAGTAAGTAAATGGGGAATTGTAAGTATATTATTAAAATGTAATTTTTAAATTAACTTATTGTATTATTTTTAGTTGAATACTTATCGTCATCTTATATAGAAGCCTCTAACAGATGCTCTTTCGTAAACTTCATCAATATTGCTTCGGCGATTTAAGTGCTAAAGATTGTTAATCACACAATGAAGTCTCGTGGTCTGATTTATACAAAATTTGACGCGTGTCTGTGTCAATCAAGCCGAAACAATTACTGTGTACATAGTAATAATGGAAAAAAAATAACATGGAAAAAGCTGTCTACATCTTTTAACTATTTATTAATGATCATTTTCTGAAAATACAACCTCCGTGGCTTAGTTTGTTGTTCGTGCAAAAGCTTCGTCTTCTAGTAAAACAATATTTGTGATATGGTCATAAAAACTGGACTCAGAAATGTGTCCCCAAGCCCCATTTGGGGGTAACGGCTACAGTTCATTTACGGTAGCGGGGGTTTCGGTTATTGTTATAATGTATGACATTAATTCACAATATGCCCTTCACTTGTGACTCGCTGCCCACTTAAGTTTACTGATATATCTGATGATGATCAACTATAGTTATCAGTTCATATTATCTGTGTCGTGATAATCGAGATTATTTACTACAGGTGGAGTAGTTCACTGGTATTTCAACTATCTATGTTAACGTCCATATTCATTGGTTGAAAGAGTTTTAAAATATCAAATTTAAAAATGGTTTAGATATGTAACGAGAGAGAATTTATTTTTTAATATTATCATTTTTATTTAATTTAAAAAAAAATAGATTACGATAAATGCGTTTTCTTTTGTTTTTTTTCCTTTCAATTTTTTTTAAATACTTTTGGTTTTTTGTATAATGATTTTACATTTCGTTTTGAAATTCTATGTATTTCAAATATGTCATGCGGAAAACTTATAAAATGACTGTATACTCAGCGTCAGATCGTGTATCCAAAGTAAATCTTGTCCAAAACAAGAGAACGCTATTTTGTCGATATTCGTATGTTTTGTGCTGTCTGCTGTCGGAGGAGATAGTGTATAGTGATAGACGAAAACTATTTTCATGTCCTGTTACTGGTGGAAAAACATATGTAGACCAATAGTCTAAAAAACAAAGATTAAAATAAAATTAATTCTCATATTCGTTTTAATAATCTTACGGGTTACTTATTATTTATTCTATTGGCTTTGTACACCATTCAAAAGAGTCTCAAACGGAGGTCTGAATACCTCTATATATTTTGTAACAACTTTACAACTTTATAAAGGGTATTTCAACAAGAAGTTTGTTTTTCAATTGTGGCAACACCGAGAACGTGATAGTTTTGACATTTAGTTTTTGGCGGTATTCGTAGCAGGTGCTTTGGCAATTATTACAATGAATTCAATTTCGCTCGAAAATCGCATTAAAATAATTCAAATCCACTATAAAAATGGTGGTTCTGTTAAAGTTACATTTCGTAAAATTCGTGATATTTTCGGCCAGCATAATCGTCCTTCTGAGACCGCTGTTAAGAATTTGGTCGCGAAATTTGAGTCGACAGGCTCGGTACAAAATGTGCCAACACCAACACGTGTTCGACCGGGTCGTTCAACAGAAAACATCGCCGCCGTGAGCCACAGTGTTGAAGAAGATCAAAATTTGTCAATTTCACGACGTTCTCAACAATTGGGGTTATCCAAAAGCACAACATGGCGAATTTTGCGAAAGGATTTGGCTTTGAAGCCTTACAAGATTCAACTGGTGCAGGAATTAAAGCTGATCGACCATTCAAATCGCCGCAGATTCGCTCAGTTCATTCAGGAACAACCTGCTGGTTTTCTGAAAAAATCATTTTTTCAGACGAAGCCCATTTTCATTTGTCAGGGTACGTCAACAAGCAAAATTGTCGCATTTGGGCTTCTGAAAATCCTAAAGCAATTATTGAGAAGGCTTTGCATACTCAACGTGTTACTGTGTGGTGCACTATGTGGTCTGGAGGCGTGATTGGGCCGTTTTTTTTCGAAGATGAGGCTGGAAATGCGGTAACAGTCAATGGATCACGGTATCGCGAGATGTTAACCACTAAATTTTGGCCTATTATTGATGACATGGATATCACTGAAATGTGGTTTCAACAGGACGGTGCCACATGTCACACAGCCAATGAAACGATCAATTTATTGCAAACCAAATTTCCCGAGCGCATAATTTCGCGAAATTCAGCTATTAAGTGGCCAGCCAGATCGTGTGATTTAACACCACTGGATTATTTTTTGTGGGGCTATGTTAAAGACAGAGTCTATACGGAGCCAATCGAATCGATTGCAGCCTTAAAACTCAAAATCCGTGATGTCATTAACGAAATAGACCCTCCATTTTGCCAAAAAGTGATTAAAAATTTTGATGAAAGAATCAACATCTGTCAGCGTGGTCGTGGTGGACATTTGCCAGATATCATTTTTCATTCATAATTGCCAAACTTTTCTCTTTGTAATACAATAAAAATTTTATTCATTTTCCTCTAAATTCTTTGTTTTATTTTGTTTTAGAAAACAAAGTTCTTGTTGAAAAACCCTTTATATGTTGTTTGTTTGCAACTCACACCATATTTATGACAGTTATCATATACATATAATAAAACTACAACAGTAGGTACTACAATTAAAAAAATATATATTACCAAAAAAATATGGTTCTAAAAAAACCTCATGAAAATTTTATCATGCTATCAACACCCGTCATTGCACTTGTTATACGACATTTGTTGAATTGGTTCTATCCTGTGATTTATACTGTTACCAATACAATAACGGTTAAATTGGGCACTTATCATCCAAATACTTTTTGGCTACACATGTATCATCTAATGTGATGGAGATACTCCGTTGTTTTCTGGTTAATCCTTTGCGCGCTTCATTTCCAACACTCTAGAGATCAGGACTTTCCCACTTTTACCCTAAACCCTTCGTTGTTTAAAGATCATGGCGATAGCATTATCAAAAACCGAAATATTATATATTAATTATAAATAGTAGATAATGTTTTATTGCGTGATTAGTTTACACCCTAAAAGTATTAGTTGTTGTAATACACACACATAATACGTACTGTCGGTACGCATTGGTCGCACGAATAACGGAGGATCGTAGAATTTTGGGTCCACTTTTTGCACTGTAATTAGTTTCACTATAAAGTTGATTTAAGGTCTGATGAAAATACATAATTAACTTAAATATACACGTCACCTATTCAGCTTTTGAGCAGAACAATTTATTTTATTCAAACATCTTATCGTTGTATAGAAACAGTTTTAATAACACACGTACTTTGTAAATGTCGCTTTTAAAAGCATGCAATTACTTTGAAAAACAAAAAGAGAACCT
Source organism: Pieris melete (assembly GCA_963693345.1). NCBI lineage: Eukaryota > Metazoa > Arthropoda > Insecta > Lepidoptera > Pieridae > Pieris > Pieris melete. The sequence goes on along the minus strand of CAVNZK010000002.1, from coordinate 1,403,097 downwards.
TCTACTTATTTCAACAACTTGGCAGCTTACTTTCTGTACGTATTGGAGCTCTTTTGTCTTAACGTTGTGTTTTTTAGGACCTTTTTGAGGAAATAAATGGGCTATAGGAATATATTGTAATGTATGATCGGGTACCAAGGTTAGATAATATACATTAACCATTCCTAAAAATAGTAGCAATACTAAAAATATCGAAGTTAAGTGTGGGAATTTAATTGCATTTTAAAACAAATTGCGTCACTTGTCGTTGGTCACTAACGGGATAATAATAACAATCGGTTTTCAACTCCAGGTGTGTTAGGGACACTTGTTCTTGATTAAGAACGGTAAACGCACGCTCACAAATTCAATACATATAAATATAAAAATCTTACGCGATAAAATCTCTGCGGTAGTAATGAGCCGCGACTGAGCAATGTACTGTTTGTAGGGCGGCATCTGTTTGCTCGGTGCACTGTAGGTGGAGTGCATGTCAGGGTGTGACTTTGTGTGTCGATAAAAGCTAAACGCTGTGACGTTAAATGACTTGCCCATAATGGCCTCTGTTTTGAGTGACTGCGGCCTGAATACGGAATTTTAAGTAATTGAAAGCGAATTTTTGTTTTAACTCAATCATTTGGACCATATCAGCATTGTTTTTAAGGGCTATGTTTTAATTAATTAGTTTTAAATATTTGTTGTTTTTCATTGCTTTACTTTGAATTACATTATTTTTGAATACAAATATGTATATTTGTTAAAATTTAATCACAAACGTATAAATATAAAATGTAAAACCCTGATAGACAGATTTTTTTAAACCATTGTGGATATAAAATGTTACTGCATTAAAGATTTATATGAAAGACATTGATCCCGGATTCGAACATGTATACATTACGTATGTAATGGTGTTACTTAATTTGTTTAAAGTATACTATATCTACGAAGGTAAAACTGTATTTTATCTCCATGTTATACACAAAAGCCTACATTTTCCAGTGAAACCTTGCGTTGATGTAGGTTACATGAATACGATTAATTATACAGCGTTCTGCCTGTGAAATGAGTGGCGTAAGAAAGAATGTATGCTCTTCGGAACGTTGACCGTAAAAAAATATTCGCCATCAAAGATATAATAACTATTTCTAAAATTAGTGGTAAATACTGAATATAAAAAATATACAAGAAATAGATATGTTTTTACGTGTCCTCATATACCATGTGTGCTAATTTGCCAACGATATGTTTATGCTACCAGTCAAAAGAGACAAATGTTACAAAACAATACATTCACATAAGCCGAAGCGAATTTCTTTTACAACATATCTACATTTTAACTGGCTTACCGTAGCGCAGATTTGTAGTAAAATTATAAGCTGAGTTTCTTTGGTTGAACGGTTGGACCGTTCCCGTCTACGAGCACAAAAATTCGAATCAAATAATTTGTGTGGAAGAGACCATTTTTGGAGGTATATCATATCCTCTCTCATGTTGCAAAAACGGGAAATAATATTTTTTCTTGAGCAAGGAAGGAAACTTCTATTGCGTGTGCGGCGTAAACGGTGAAAGTTTGGAAAATACGTGTGTGACGGTATTGTTTTGTTTTTAAAACTTATGAAAAATCCTGTAACAGCATATGTTTATTTTTGGTTGGATTCCTATAACCTTTTTACTTCATTGAGAACACAATGGCATTTTACATGATTTGATTTTAAATAATACCTTTGATGATAATAACATGTTAAAAAAACTCCTCAACAGAATAATATTCAAGTACAGCGAGCTTGTTTACGCCTTCTTATAATTAATACCGCGAAAAAAAACAGTAATGTATGAACATACAGCTTAACAGTAAATACAAAAATATACCTAATTATATAGTATAAAAGTACAGCAAGGAAGAATGAATACCTTTACGTGTAAGAGAAGAATGTATTATAAAGGAACAAGGATGCCTGGGTCTACTGGTTTCTAGGCTCTCAGGTCAATTGCCGGTGCATCGGGCATCGACCTCGGTTAGTAGGTCGCGGGTCGCACGATGCAGCTATGACCATTATACCTACACTTGAACTTTATCGGAATTTCTTAGTAGATTTCCTGGTACTATTGTTTGATCCTGAGTTTTATGTAGAGCTTATTTATTAAGAAAGTGAAGGCTCGGGATTTTTTAGGTAGAACAAAAAGCAATTACATTCCCTAAAATAATATAAAACATCTTGTATATTGTTATAAGTTTTATTAGTAGTGTTTGATATAACCCTGCATGCATTCTTAAACAACAAACTATATATATAAAACTAATCTTAATTCTACTGTCTACTTAAAAAAAATATAAGAAATCTCCTCTGGTGAAATGACAAAGATCGTCAAATTCGTTTTTTTTCTTTTTAATTCATGAAATACTATATTATTTTACAGTAATATACGTTTAAATTCATCCACCCAAAAATGTAATAAATCTGATATAAATTGTACTTTTTCTACTTCAAAAACATCTACACAATTGATTCCTTTGTTTATTTCCAGACTTTCGCTTGACTAGTTAATGCAGTGCTACTTTATGATATATAGAACAAAGTATTGATTTCCAACTCAAAAATATGCAAATTATTAAATAATAATTTATAACATAACCTAATTTTAGCGTATTGTTTGTAGTAGTTAATGCTCTATGTGCAAAATACGAGTAATTGCAAGTCGTAGGTATATCCTCCTACAATGAGCGAAACAGCAGTATTTTTCCATGTAAAAATACATGATTTGTAACTTCTACGTTAGCCATTAAAAGAAGGAAAGTTTCAAGTTGTTGGTAAGGGCATAAGTAATATATTCCCTCACATATATGCGTATGAAATTATAGTTTAAAAAAACAAATTCTCACACGTACTTTTAGTCACTATCCAAGTCAGTAAAAAGGTGGAATAAAAATATCTATCAGTATTTAGAATCAGTAAAAATATTATTTTTTATCAAAATTCGCCATGGGAAATTAAAATGTCGATCACAAAAGGCTAGAGTGAAGTATGATGCTTGTTGAGGCGAAGAGGTTCTTGCATTCCATTATTCAATATTGCTGAGTTACCATATCTTGAGATCGGAGCTGTGCATTAAATCATTAAGATAATAACGTGACCTGAAAGTTTATCCAAAATTTATATCGTCATATATTTTGAAATCATTATCTAGTAATGTAAAATTTGATGAACACCTTATTTGCGGATTCATCTATACAACACGTGTGTACAGCGGGATTCATTTGTTAGTTATGAAAGTTTCAAAAAATCGATGATTTTAGAACTCTGCGTTAAAAGATAAAACTTAAACAGAAAAAATCATGATAAAAGTAACAACTTCATATTTACTGAATACAATATTTTACTACTGCCTTCACGTGCCAATCAAAACGGTCAAGCGGTAATCCCGACATGGCATAGTTCGTCTACGATGTATGTGTGCGATGTGTAGACTCGAAACCGCATTTGACAGGAAGAGATATATGTTTTTGAGCTCACTGTCTCTTCAAGTTATGTAGTTTATAAAAAACATTACCATCAGTGTCAGTGTGACATTAGACAATATGCTTACAGTGAATTTTTATAAAACAGGCAAAAGGCATCGTGAGTACGATGTCAACCACGTGAAATTAATCAATTAATCGCGCAATTCGATTATATATTTATTCCCTTGTTAAAAACAATTTTTAAATAGGAACTAATTAGTACAAGTGAAAAAGGCAATATAAGTGTTTGATTTAGTAAATTATTAATGTACTAAAATCTCATGTTGCAATATAACTATGTTATAATTTTATAATATAACGGATTTACTATTTTCAGACTTTACAATTTGTAGAATTTTTTTTATATTGTTTTCGTTATAGATTTTACTTCTATTCATTTAAAAGAACAAAAGGACACGTAGCAATTACAAACCATATTTTTAGGATCTAATCGTAAGTAATTTTTTGCGTGCACTAAGGCTACTACAATTTACATATGTATAATTATAGTGTATGACCACCTTTACATGAAGACCGGCGGCGAAAACAGAGCGAGTGAAAATGAAATAATCACGAACAAAGAGTCTGTGAAGTGCAATATTCGGCTGACGTTGTACAAAGCCTTGCGCAAAAAGCCTACTTTTGAAATCCTATTCTAATTTTTCGCAACTACCATTGCTCAAATTTTGTATTAAGACCAGCGCATAGACAAGTTATTGCATTACATACTAACACAAAACATATCAAATCTATACGTATGGTAGTACGAATCGAGGAGTAGACCATAAACGTTTTTATGCAAACAGAAATTTATAAAAACGTTTAACGTTCAACGAAGAAATTAAAAAGCATATCAACCAATCCAGTTTGTGTGTGGGAGCAGTCTCCTCTTTCTGTTAATAAATTATTAACTTCATTATATCTTTATAGTAACTTTACATTTAATTTGTTATTAAACAATTCAGTGAGTAAATTCACTTGAGACTTGGAAAAATATAAAACCATCCTTATTATGTTTTTAATAAATTGTCATACTTTAAATCGATTTGTACTACAGGAAGCCCGCGTTTATGTGGTTCACATGTAAAGTAATGGATGCCGCCTGACATGCAATTTAGTCGCAGAATGCTATTAATTTGTCATTTTTACTTCACTGGCATTGTTTAAACTGTAGAAATAAAATGTAAACGAGTCTTGGACCCAAAGATGGACAAGTGTCAAGCACAGCCTTGCGATTCTGTAACTCACTTTTCGGGTTTCTAAGTGAGTTACAGAATCGCAAGGCTAATTACTGATCATCCTCTTAACCTTAAAAATAACCCAATACATACTGCACTACACACTACACCCGTTATTATTTATAGATTTTATGAATAAGTTTAATTCAGCGGCCAAATTGATTTTACGCTATTTCATCTTGCAGCTGAAATAGTCTTAAATATTTTACATGGCAAGAAACTAATTTCGTAACTTTGTAGTTCCGACTTTCGAAGAAATATTTTACAGTGTATTTATTACTTGTGCTTGCCAATAAAATTTAACAAAGCTAATGCAACACATTTTTGTAAGTTTCTTTGAAATTTCAATGTTCTTAGGTCACAAATTTGTAATATATATTTTATAGGCAAGTTACACTTTCTAAGGTCTCAAAAGTAGTTAAACACATCTATACTTTAACAAAATACGACTTTTTATATGAAAAAAGAGGGTTTTGATTTACATTTGAAATAAAATGTTCTTTCTATAGAAATAATATTTATGTAGTAAAATATTATTTTTATATCAATTGTTGAATATGTTTGTTGTTAAGTAGAAACGTATGTAATTTGATTTTAAATGAAAATCCTAAACACACGCATTTTAACTTAGCAAAGTTTTTCTCGTGAAAAACGAAAAATATACAACATGTTTAATTTATAAAATTAATAAGGTATATTGCATTTAGCACAGAGTTTATCGGTGCCTAATTGAAAGGCAAATGGATATTTACCTCAATTTGACACGTTTATGTTTTATCTCAATTTTTCCATTAGTTGGCCCATGACCCTGCCTGATGTAACGAAACGTCGGTTCATTCGTTTGCTGAATAAGCTATCATAATTTCGAGCTAGTTGGCATACCAGGATGTATATAACCAGAATAAACAATAACTAAATAACCATAATTCCCACTGAGAGTATACGGAAACTTCCTCATAAATGTTTCTTCTTACCTGTATCAACCTGTATACCCATAATTTGTATCAACCCAAATATCAGATTTCCGTAGCTAATAGCAATTTATTCAAATATTATATTTTCTATGAATTGCAGTTGAAAAGTATTCATGCACCGTTTATACATAGGCATTCAAGCGTTCTTGTTCTGCCACAGCTAGTATACCATTAGCTAACTCAATTTTAATCATTTTAAACGTACATAATTTTCTTTACAACGAAATTTAAATTAAAATAATAAATTTCCACATTACAAAAGAAGTTCGTCTCACCTTTTTCGTTATATATTATTTAGATCAGAATATAAAAGTCTAAAATATTACATATATTTGATAAGAATTGAATTAGTCATAGTTATATTAATAGTTATTTCAATATCCTAAAGTTTAATATTTATATTTGCTATCTGTTGTAAATAAAGTAGTAATGTTCATATTTTAAAATCTTTAATATTAAAATCAACATTCACCAAAATGAAGCACGCAATGGACCACAAAATTATGAACTATCCTATAGTTGATCGAATGTATGTATTTTTCTCTAATCAAGAAAGTAGAAAGGAATAATATAAGTGATATATGTGAAAGAAACCAGATCAAAGTTGCATTTGAACATATATGTCATATGATATATATTGAATGTTTCCATTGACTTTTTGTTTCTTTCATTTTATTTCAGTTAAATATTATAAACGTAAACATTACAAATTACGCACTAATAATTATTGGGATCAGTACTGAAAAGTATTTATTTATAAAGAACCATCATAGTCGTAACAAATAATTATTATTACGAAATCACCTCACATAGTGTACTTTATAAAGTAAACTAGCTGTATTTTGTTACGTACGACTAGCGCGTGACGGATTACTTTTAGAAGCCTCCCGTGAATAGGGCTGGTTGTTGCTGTGCGTTGCCTTTCGTATTTCAATGTTTTTGGCTGAAGCCTTTTCGTCTTTATCATTTAGGTCTCTTGTTTCTTCGTATAATATGTGTCAAGTAATGCACCAATGGGCTTGAATTTGACAAAGTGATAGCGAAAGATTAGAAGTGATTAAAAACTATGACTATTCATACAAATAACTCGGATACGTTATTGTGTACTGCGAGCTACGTCGTAGCGCGCCTACGTCTATCTACGGTGGTATCAAATTTATATTTGTTCTAATTTCTAATGAGTGATTATGCAATTCGAATTGATTTATTTTATATGGATGGGTTTTTATAAGTGATATACTCGAAACGAACTACAAAGACAATATTTGAATAAACATAATACAGTTAGATGCAGACGCCAGCTAGTCATACAATGAGTATTCAAAGAATGGTTAATTTAAACCAACCTAAGAATTCAATTTCTCTAAGATTTGTAAACGTTGAGTTTGAATACAAATGTAAAGCTTTAAGCTAGTATTGTATAAATGAATTGTCAGGGTAAAGATATGAAGAGTGGAAAAGTAGGACATTGTTAGTGTAGTGCGCCTTTTGCAAAAAGTGTGTTAGGCGGTTGCCGTTGGGTCACCGTCAAACTGTCTCCTAGAAACATCTCAATTGATGCTCCAAAGATATGAGCGACCCAAACTCAAATTGTTCTTTTATCAATTCAATTTATCTATGTTTTGTAATTCGAAATGTATGTCGGATATGGATAGTTATAATTAATATTTTAGTAAAATGAATACGTTTTATATTAATATTATTAAGGAAGACAAAGTCAATGTACTCGTAGATCTAGATAGAGTCTATATATTTAAAAAACCAAAAGTGATAATAGATTTATGTATGGGCAAGTAACGCTGAATATTCTAGTAGGTATAATAACTGTAGGACATTACCCAGATTTAATAATTATTTAGTTAGCTAAAGTTTGCATCTTTCTATCCTTGTAAGGAATCTGTTTTGTTTGACATTTGTGAGTTTACAAATATACCTGCGAGTGGAGCGTCGAACGTCGACGTTTGGGTCAGATCGGAGCACTGCGGCGCGGCGTGCGAGCGGATGCGCGCGCAGGGCGGGTGGCGCGGGGCGGGTAGGCTACGTGCGCGGGCAGTGGCGTGGAGCGCGCGCCGCGGACGCCCGCACCGCCGCACCGCAGTGACGAGCAGCAGCCCGCCATGCCCGGCCCGCGCCCGTCCCGCGCCTGACAGCATGGCCGCACCGACCGCCAACACCGCACGCAGCCACGCTCTGACCACGGTACGGATTCTTCCTCCCGAGCTGACCGTGCTCCTGTCCTCCGCAGCACAAAACTAGACGCCCCACCGCCCGCTAGATGGCGCCGCGAGTCGCTCCTGCGGCGAGTTCGCTCCGCCCGCGCCCCGCTGTGTCTTTTTCACTCTCCCGTTCGTGTGCATAAAATAATAATTGTTCGGTGACGGTGGTGGACAGGGCCGTGAGGCGCCGAGCCGTCGCTGACGTCAGTGGAGCCCGGGCTCGCCGCCCGCGGCTTCCCCGACCTTCCGACGTCTGCCGCTCCTAAACGTCACCGTCACATCTCACTAAAACTCTCACTGTCTTTGTGTCCCATGATCGGTTGTGTTAGATCGGTATCGATAAAAGCAATAAAAAAAATCTGCTCCGCCTTGAGCATAGCTAATGGATCGAAAGTGTGTAGGTTTCATTCATGTAATTCACTCGTAGGGACGGCGATTGATCAGTACCTAGCAACGCGACGGTGGACGGACGTCTCTTATCGAGTTGAAGCTAGATGCTTTGTGGTTTTATTACGGAAATGGAGATACGAAAGGCGATATTTCGTAAGGGATTCATTTAGTTAAAGGAGTGCGCCCGAGCCTCGCGCCGCGCCCATGCCCCTAAGTCTGGTGAGTGTTACTCTGTAAGGCTTCATTTGACGTGCCATTTCGCGTGAACCTTGTGTAGGTGTTTCGTCGTTATTTACTGGAATGTCAATCTCCTGTAGGAAAATGGGAACCATCACGTGGATACAACCACACGAGTTACATGTAAACACGACAATAATAATATGCAGGCATTGTCTTGGTGAATATTGTATCAGGTTATACGTAACGTTCTCGCCAATATTGACTAAGGGCGTTTCGCTATTACATTTGGAAAGGTGGATTTGTGTTTCCAAAGGTGGATTATTGACATAAAAATCGATGTTTCTTATAAGTTTTAAATAGTATGTAATATACTTTCGTAATTGAAACTCGTAAGGAGTGGGGAACATTCCTATTCAAAACAACAATTAATAAATTTAAATATTACAAACAGTTTCATGAGTTAATATAACAGCTTTTTTAAATATCTAAATGCAACCAACATAAGCCATATTTAACGACACTAGATTGGTTTTCATATACGTAGATCCTTCATACTTGTTAATATTTGTTATGACAACTAATCTAGGAGGATTCATAAATGTCAAATATATGTATAACTACTTTTATACATGTTAGTGTTCTTATCTACTGAATACTATATACTACTGACCCAGATAACATTAATTAATTATTATTTAACCGTGATCTAGATTCTGTAATCCATAACCCCTACAAGAAAACCTATTTTGTCTTAAAATGCGCAAAGATAAATTATATGGCTAACCTTTAATTTATTTAATTATGTACACTTTATCCATTCATATTTTATACTAATTAAAACCTTACTACAAAAATATTTAAAAAAGTACACATAGGAATTCTTCCAGCACAGCCCGTCTATACACGAAAGCCCTGCAAAATTGATATTTAAGCTAGTTGTTGTTTAGGGAGTTTCGTAATTACATTATTGGACATCCAATCAAATTAATTTCGAAAGTAATCCTTATATCGTCGTATCCTGTTGTTGTTATTCTAAATAATAAAAATCTACATTTCTTTTGTTTAGCTTTATTGCGATTTGATTCACTTTAAATTGTAGTAATAATAAAATAAAACGGTTATATCTAATAAATTAATTCTTATATTTGCTTATTGCTCTATTCTAGTTATGTATTTTTTAGTAATTATATCTTAAGTAATTTCATAATTTTGTTAGAAAAACTTATAATGGCATGTACCAAAACTATTTTTAAATTCATTTCCACATAATTATTATTAACTTTACAGTTGGAACTAATGGAATTGAATTACATAATAATACCTTGACAACTTCTACATTAAACGTGTAAATATAAATGTGTAGGTGGTACACTGGTAATAAAGAGCTCAACCTCCATTACTAATACTGTAAACAGTGTTGACTTAGTGGATAGAGCGTGGGACTCTCATCCTTGAGGTCGTAGGTTTGAGCCCGGCTACACCAACATTCTGTCTATGCGTGCATTCAACACTCGCTAGTACGATGAAAGTAAATTTCGTTATGAAGCTGGCATACCTATGAACTTATACGATGGCATGTTACAGGCACAAAAAGCTGATCACATACTTTACGCCTATCAGAAAAAATAAATGATTACGAAGCATACAGAAGTGTGAATCAATCTTTTAAAAGTTATTATTTTTTATATGAGAGAAATAAGTTCGCTTAGATGTTAGATAAGCCAGTATACAATTACCAATTGTAATATATTTTAAACATGTTGTTCCAGACTGCAAAACTTTTTTTATTTTATTATCGAGTCTCGATCATGAATGTTACACGCAATACTACATATTTGATTATATTGCCACGAACGTATTACTATATAATAATAATCAAACATTATTTATTTTATAACATAAGAATTGTATTACTCAAATATTAACTATTACCAGCACTGTATCAAACCAAACAAGAACGCTTCGAATTGTTCACAAAATTGGTAACTGCAAAATCATAACCAAGAATAATCGTTGCATTGTCATCGACGATATTGTTGCAAATGCCGTCCAGTTTAAGACAGACAGGGCGGCTGTGGAATTAGGACAAGTTGCAACCTTTGAAATTGGGTCACAAAAGTATCTGCTATATTGTATGTAGTGAAGACGCCGAATGACTATTACTGAATTTGTTTTGTTTTCCTCTTTTAGTTATAATTACGTAATGAGTGCTATTAACATTTCTTATTTATCATGTGTTTTGTCTATATTTACCAACCCAATAATCAATTTAAAAAACCGTAGACGAGTAAAAGGGTAGCGAAAAGTTTTTTGTTCTTCTCTTCTCGTACACTCTAAACCCTTGATATGGGTATTGGTTGTAAATGTAAATTTGGATGTTCCTACTTTAAATATTGGCTAAAAAACTATAATATTTAAACGACTACAAAACATTTAAATAAAACACCCAATCGTGCAAACATTTGATAAATTAAACAATCATTTACCTTTGAGCAACCTAAAATCCTTGGAAAAGATAAAATACTCTTTCTTAAACGTCTTCAGCTCCTGGGAGTCAAGCAGTCTGGAAGATTTTTAAGCAAAATGTACCATGTGTGTAATACAACGTTGTCTAGTGGAATTATTAAAAAAAAGCTAGAATAACGAGAATAACACAGAAAACCTTTTGCTATCTCTTAACCCTGTCTAAGTTTACCCTTAACTTTATTCAACGAATGCGAAAATGTTTTAAAATGGCATTTAAATGTGGCAAATTATTTAAGAAGAAGAATAATTAGTGCAATATACACAGAGGTCATGAACACCTGACTTTAATAAAATTATTAGTAATCGCGTATTTTGTTTTGCCAGTGTTATTTCGTCTTACCCAATAATATTCTTTCCCTTTAATCCAGTTTCATAAATATCCCGTGCGAAAGGGCGCCATCTCATTTTTGTGGCATAAATATTTACAAATTTAGGTTGTTGTTGCATTTAAAAAAGGGTCTGTTTTGAACAAAAGATTTGTTCTCTCTCTACCGTATATTTCCTGTTTAAGCTTCTGGGATTAATAAAATGCTTCTCATTTATTAAATTTCATTTGCTTTTTGGCGCTTTCAATATGCTTACCTTTATAATGGTAAGCTTTATCGTACTATCAAGACTTATCTTCGTAATCTGCATCGTTCATTAAGAAACAACGCAGCCATTTGGACTTTGGAGATTTAAGTTACTTTACCATAGATCGAAACAGAAGCTAAAAACATTTTATATGTTATAATTGTTTTAGTAAATCTACTATTTAATATAAGTGGACCATTCTGAGTACGGTTGTTATATGGTTAAAGCGAGGTTAGAATTTATTTGTCCTTATTTTTAGTGGAGGACATTCCGAGCATCTACTCTATAAAATACAGCAAAAGTTACTTTTGTCTGATTAGTTTATCTATATAAGTGAATGATAAGAAGTATAGGCTGTTATAATATAAAACTGTTATATAGTAATATAACTATATATTTTTTACATAAAACAGTTTCAAAGTAAAATTTAGATTTCTACTCACTCACTGGCTTTATCGGGTTTCGTTTTAATATCGACTATCAATGGTCACACTCAAACTAATTGAATTATTTTATTGGTTACATCCTGTGATGCTCGTGCAAACGTATGCTATAATGGAATTTTCCGATACGTTGTTGTTCGTAAACCCCTAATGAAGTTTAGGGTAGCCTAGTAACTGTCTTAGTTTTTTATAGGTGGTTTTCTATGCATGCACTTGAAATAATTACTGTTTCGTCTTAAAGTAAAATTAACTGTATATAAAGGATTGCAGATCCATGGCAACCGCATTTAAAAAATCCCAGGTCTTTTTGTATCTATTACAAAATTATTAGCCTATTTAGATATTTAATTCTTGAAATAATTAAGGTGTTAAAGGAATCAATATTTAGGAATTACAGGGCATAAGCCCCCTTGTATACTCGTATAAATAAATGTATTAACAGTTTTTACGTTTTTAAAATTTAATACGTTTATTTGTATTTTATTGTCTTTTTTATTTATTTATTTTATTTTTGAGTCAGTTGTATTTATATATGGGAACGGGCTGAACCGGTTAACGTTGTTTTTACTAATATAGCTATTAAAAATGGATGTTTGTAAAAAGTTAAAATTAAGAATTACATGTATTTTAATGCAAAATAACGTTTTATCACTTCGGGTATACACATAGTTTAAAGTCAAAATAACTTTATTCATATAGTTATAATTATATAAACAATATATATAATTCTAAATTTACATTTACTACCAGTACAAGACAACCTACAGAATATACACAAAAGTCATAAAAGTCATTGGAAAAATTTGTAAACGTTATTAAAATTAAAGTAATGCAGCCAATCAAGTCACCAATAATGTTTTTATAGTAGTTCCTTATTGCCCCAGTACTAGGCTACGAATTTTATTAACCGTTTCGCTTTTGTTTTTCATTTATCATATCGATCGCAACTTTTTACAATAACTTGTTTCTTCAAACAAACACCTAATTATTGTGGGAAAAGAAAGTTGTATGTACTGTATAAATTATTATTTAAGCAACAATGGTGTAAACATTTTTGTTTTTACAATCATGAAAAATTTAAATGCTGTGGATGTTCATACAAAGTCAAATTCAAATTATATCGGACAAAGAATTAGTCTAGCTATTCAAAGGGGGATCGCTGCCAGTATCTTTGGAACCTTGCCTAAAGGGACTCCTTTTAATAATATATTTTAGTTATTATATTTTAAGGTTAGTTATTGCTTTTATTGTTTTTTTTTGTATTTATAAGCTAAGTTAAATTATAAATTATTGTTCTTTATGTAAATAATAGTTGGAATTTGAAATTTAAATCTAGTTTAAAAAGTAATGTAAATAGCAAATCATTTCAATAAATATGTATTTTTTCTGATGTTACCAATGCGAATGAACAAGAAGTTTAAAAAAGCGAAACGTACATTTTATGGGCCCACGAAAAACTAATGTTTTTAAACAAAGGCCGGCTCAGCTTGTTACAATGAAACTCTAGTCAGTCCTAATGCCACTTCCGCTATATTTTACTGTTCAATCAGTGACAAACATGATTATAAAGGTATTAAAACATCGTTAAAAGCTTCTAATCTTTATTAACCTTAATAAAGAACCCCGAAGCTTAAGACAAACCGTTCCCTTTAAAAATATTTGATGATTAAAATCGTCGTTATTTTCCGTCATGCAATTGCGTGTGCTTTCGGCTTATTGATATAAGTGCTTTCTGTAAACAACCCATTGTTAAAGCGAAGCAATTTTACCTTCTCGAGTATATTTGATAGCTTTCACATAAATTTTTAACGAAAATGATGTCTTAAGAAAAACTATGATAATAGGTACCTTTCTTAAATATTTACCATGAGCAGCTGGGTCATTTAACTTGACGTAGTCTGATCCTACTCCTACTGTAGGTCATCTGCCTTTCCTGGTTTCGATCAAAATAAGCATAGGTTGTCCAGTGACCGCAGGAAAGATTAAATTCCCTCATTTAAAGTTAGTATTCGCGGGTCCTGCTTAAATTTTTACAACAAAAACTTCTACTTCATGACCTGAAGCTGTTTTACTTATTATGAATCTAGTGATATTAGGTTTACTTCCTTTTCCTTATTAGAGAAGGCAATTATAAAGGGTTTGTTGTGTTAATTATTAGCGAGTGTTAAGTAATAAATTTCAAATACATTAAACATACCCATACTGAGCCTAGAAGACTACAATTACAAGAGTAAAACTACTGTCCGATGGCGACGAGCAATTCGCGTAAAAATTCAGCTCTCATGAAAAAAAAAATATTATTAAGTTGTTTAAACATTTATTCACTGATGGTTGACAAAGTATTGTTTCTTTATCTTATACGTATCCTACGTGACTAACAGGCCGATATTTTTTATTAATCAGACTTGATATTAAGAGACATTAAAGTATCAGAACTACGGTAAGAACAATTATTTTTTCTTGAGGTGCAACTTTTTTACTAAAGGTTGGTTGTTAATAACTTAAATTAGGTAAGTATCTAGTCTATTCCGTTATTCATTGGATGTGATGCCGTTCCACCCGTTGTCACTTCTCCTCTTTTCAAATACACTTTTACAGCCACAGCCAGGATCGGAATATTTGGCGTTGACATATCGAACGACATTCAGTTTCGCGGTCTTTTGGAGGGAAAGGCTAAATTAGCCTCCAAGAAGCTTAGTGCTAAGCATACCAGTAAGGCAAAACGGTACTTCGCTCCGGGCCATCGCATGCAGCTGCATAAAACGCCCGAGGGGTTTGATCCCTTGGCGTTGCGTAGATCAGGGATCTCTCTGCATCTTCTATTATACCTGCAGCTGAGTTTCATCATCGGACGTCGAAGCAAAATACGAAATTCCACACGTATCACCTCGACGTCCGTCGTTCCACAAATGAGCGTAATTTAAGGCAAATTTTGCCGCGCATCACAGCGTTCCCCAACCATGACTTCTTCCTTTTACTATCCCGACTCTCGCCTTGAATTTTGCTTGAATCATAATGAGCTAGTCATATCGACGCAAAACATATCTGAGATCAGCGATTTTCGTATTTTAAAACTTTCGTGTTGTTCATTGTTGTTGTTTTATTGTTGTTCATGTCATTCATTTCTCTTTGGATCCAGCCGGTGCAAGGCATGCAGAGTAGCATCACATCTCAAAAACTTCGGGGCACCTTTTTGTGACTTCTATAATAGTCCATGCCTCACAGCCGTATAGAGCTACTGGCTGTAACAGAGTAACATTCGAACCCTCAGTTTGATACTAATGTGACAACAACATAGTACTAACAAGAGCAGACCGTATACTTTTGGTTTTCTTCTATGTTTGCCATAGTCATTTTGTATGATGATTTGATATTTTAAAAGAGTACCGAGAGTTTTTTAAGCCGACTAGTAGGGATATCTACCAATACAAATTTAATGACGTGGAATAAGTGATATTTGTATCTTATATTCCATAATCAACATATTTTACTTTTTATTTTTACTTTCTTCAGTTTATCAAAATAAGCTCGGGCCTTTCGATTCAAGATTTAATTTCTTGATCGGAATCCTATATTACCCATGCCCCTAAGTACTTGTATCGTCGCACGCAAACAAGAGCTGCTACGATTTTAACAGATTTAATAGTATAACAGCTCGTTGCAATATTAATTAATAGTTAAACCGTCATTGTCCCTGACAGTGTGCACTCTGTATATAAATGTTTGCAGCTCTTCTACTGATGAAGCAACCAAAATTGAGTCATCTGCGTACCGTAGGTTGTTTATGATTTTACCATTCACCGTGGATCTATCTATAGTACCTCTACAGCCCGCGTCATAGTGGCCTTGGAGTATACATCCGACAAAAATCAATTTCTATTGTTTCTTCGTAATTTACTCTCACTGTTGGTTTTTGATTTCATACAACTTTCTTATTGATCTAACTAGCTGGTGCCCGCCACTTCGTCTGCGCAGGATTAGTATTTCGAGTAGCTTATATTAGCGTGGCGTAGAAAAAATAACTACTAAATTCTGTAGCTTTTACGTGAAAGAGTAACAAACATCCATCCTTACTAACAAAGTTTTGCGTTTATAATTAGTAGGATGTAGTCTGTGAGACAAATAATCACATCGGTTAGCATGTCTTAACACTTTTGTATTAAGATATTTAGGACCTCAAGAATGCATCACGAGTTTCTACGTCAGACGGAAAGCCAAACTTATTATCTCCCTACTGTTCATCATACTTCAACCTTATCCTGTTTTGTTTAAGGAACAATGTTACTAAAATTGGTTAATAGACTTTTCGTACGAAATTTTTCGCACTGACGAGCGTTCTTCTTTTTTACCAGTGTTATAATCGAGTATCGTATCGTAAATACCATTGAAAAACTGGGAGAGCAGATTTATGTTTTTAACATCCAAGAGATTACTTCATCTATAGGAATGTTATCTGGCCCTGATGACTTCCCTTTGCTAACATTATACATTAACATTCTCCTTTGTATATATTCATTTGTTTGTTTCAACTTTTCTTTGCCTCTTTGTCTATCGACAAACTTTCCATCTGCGTCAACTAAACTTGTTACATTTCTACGATTAAGTCCTTTTAGATTTTTATAAGATTAAAGCTATTCTGTTTCTTATGAAACCTTTCCATGACCCCGCATTTTTCAGTGTAGAAATCATGACTTACACTTCTAACTTCTTTGCGGACTAAAGCGTATGGTTCTTTATAACGGCTTGGATCAGAACAGCAATGGCTGTGGGAATACCTACAGAGCCTTTTCTTTTCTCCATCCCTTGTAAGATGTCATCGATAATTGGATTTTTTCTTAATTTTTTTTGGTTTAAGGAACTTATCGTAGGTATTGTTAATTTAATTTTTCAGGCCTTTCGAAAGTTCTCCTGTTGTATGTCAGTAAAATGGATTTAAAATTTGTTGAATTAAAACTTATTTTGATACATTTAGTTTGACGTATTGTTCAAAGAGTTCTTTACGTAGTCAGCTTTTTGGGTTTACACTGTTTGAGTTTCTTCGAGTTTTATTACCACTGCGTTTTGTTACCCAGTAGCAGACATAAATTAGTTTGTGTTAGTACGTTTAGGCGGTTTTGACACAATCTCTGTGCTATTTATTAACCATGACAATAATATATTAATATAATAAATAATAGAAGAATAATTATAAAACATTAAGGACACTAACAGGAAACGATACTTAAATGCGCATAACGCTATCCAAAAAAGGAAATTAAGCAATAACTGTATTGTTTTTGTTTTGTATACTTATAATTAATGCATTAGCATGTTTTATGTCTTTTCTAGTGTATTTGTGAGACTGTCTATATTTCTATTGTTTCTGTTCCTTAAGTTTAAGTTTAACATACAAAATTATTTTTAAAGAGCCAGTATCTTAACAAATTGACATTGCGTTGTTAATGGGAAAACGATAACACTGCAGTATGAACATTATATTTTTTTATTTCGTCATGATCGTAGAACAATGTCGGATTTGAAATAAATCCAAAATCCACTTTTTATGATATTTGGATACTACATTGACTAAATATTACGGCTACATGAAAAAAAAATCCTGTGTTTTAAATTTCAAATTAATCAGTAAATGAGTGAGGAATTCGAGAGACGCTCATTGATTTTTCTAAAAAACTATGTAATTTTATTTTATTATTTTAATTTTGTTTCAAAAGAAACCCTATTGTTTATTTGTATGCCAGTTTTCATAATTATTACAGAATATGAATTAAAAAAGTTATGACATAAAACTAACATGAATATATTATTTTGAAATGGCTGCCCTGTAAAGTTTACTATTTGTCAGATCCGTCACTATTCTACGACTATGGCGATTTGTTTCTTAAGAAGCAACTTCAACAAAATTTTAAATTCCCAATGACATCGGTCTGCTACTTATGTAGCAACTTTGACATTTGTATATTTTAGCATATTTTTTTACATAGAAAATCGTGTATGTGGGATATATTGTGAATATATAGCTTGCAGACAATATGTAATTTGTGTTTTATATGTCTGAATGCTGTGATATTATACACGTTTGATATGTGAAGAGCGTAGAATAGCGATAGATTTTTGGAACTTTCATTTCAAATAAACTTATCGTTTGAACTTAGATTTCTTTTAACGCTAGTTGAAGGAAAGTTTTTTTGGCCATACGTCACAGAAGTGTTAGCCTTATGGAATACAATTTTATCTACATGAATGTTTGCCCTCGCATTTCGACTAATTTTATTTGAAAGCTAATCAGCGTCACCTAGCTAAAACTGTTTTTCGTATTTATATTCCGTCGATAGATAGGTGAAAATTAAAATGTGTGACATTTTGGAATGTTCACAAGAAAGTAAAAGCCAAAATTCGTAGCAGCCAAAAGGCACAGTACGCACTAATATTGACAATTTCGGAGATTTCTTTGCTTATTGATCAAAGAAAAATAAAGTATTGAACGTGATTAAAATATGTTGTCATTGCAAACCTTTATAATTTTTAAGTCAAAATTTGATAAATATTAACACAAAAGTTGTCCAAGAAATGAGTTTTTTAACAATATCCGAAAATCCTTGATCGGTCATTGTTTTCTATTTATTTTAAGTCTACCATACGTACACCGTTACGTACCGTATGTACCTTTTTTTTTATATATAATTGGGGGAGCTTGCGGGACTACCAAAAAAAACCTACACCAACTAGGTAAATTTTAAGAGACAAAGATTAAAGAAATAAATTTCGTCCACTGCCTATTTTCGCTTTTAGTTTACGTACACAATGTAGAAAGAACTGAACTAAAGAAGAAGAAATATATATATTTAAAAAATTCTTAAATATCGGGTCAGAATAAATGAAAAACTAATGTTAACTTTTTGCTTTCTCAAAAATGCATTTTTGGAATACTAAAAATGTAAATGCATGAATATAGGCGTGAATATCTGTCTGTTTCTAAATAATTCTGAATTAAATTTCATGAAAACCCTTAACCAACCAGTGCTGCATAACAAGAAACGCAACATATAAAACCGAATCGAATGCTTTAGGCAATTCGGATATCGTGATTAGGTTCCATTGGGAGAGTTTTTACTATGTATATATTGTTTACACGTTATATGCATGTGATATGATTCAAATCTTCGCATCAATAATAACGAACGCGAGTTAATAACTTAAAAATTAACTCTATCTACCACGGTTAACTCAAGTATCCTGCTTCATAAAGAGTAGGTACTATCAATTGGCCTTATATGAAAGATTTCATCAATCATATGTATCAATTTCAATCTAGTGTTAAACATTATAATACAGTAGAACCTCGATAACGTAAACCTCGGTAACATAAAAACCTCTTTTTCTTCAAAAAATACTATGTTCCCTTCCCATCAGAGCCCAAAACCTCTATAACTTAAAATACGCAACCTCTATAACTTAAATAAATAATCTCTGTATAGGCCCTCAGTAACTAAAAGAAATGTTTCCACAACCTCTATAACATAAAATTGTTTGTGTATGAGTCATTTTGAAAGAGTGTCAAAACAAATGGTTTCGGTATTTATTGCTTGCGCGTGTTTACTAATGTATTGTTAACGTAAACAATACATTACCTATTGTTTGCTTTATCTAAATTCTTCAAAGCTTTGCGGCGGTTAGCTTTGTGACAACGACTTACTTGCATCATAAGTTAATGTGTTAATGTATTCTCCTCTCTATTTGTCATCGAAAATCAAATCGATTTAGAAACAGTGAATTTTTTAAAACAAAAGAAAATCACAGATTTTTTTAAGTAGACTAAACCTTTAGTTGTTGTTTTATTTTTATTTAATGTAAGTTATGTGAATAAATATGATTACATATTTAATTTTCCATCCTTCTGATGCATTCAAGTAAAAATGGGAGCAAGGGTACATACCTCTATATTAACCTTTACCTAACATAGAACCTTGATAACTTAAAACCTCTATAACATAAAATATTTTGTGTTTCCCTTGGACTTTATCTTATCGAGGTTCTACTGTAGTAATTTTTACCCCATAATTAACACACCATAACGTAGATGATTTGAAATTGACACGTTTTATGGAACAATCAGTATGACTGCTACAAATTGCTTAAAATATTAAACTTAAATGTAACCGATTATAGAACTGGTCATACTGAGCTGTTTCATATTCCCTCTCTGCGTACAAACGAATTTTTAATCTATATAGAAATGGTAAGTACACCATATTATCTCTACACGTCTTAGATTATCAATAAATTGTTAAATAATAAAATAAATAATCAAACCAAATGCAGCTGCCACAGGAAATATTAAAATAACTTGCTACGTACGATAGTCTATACGGGGATACAGTTTCAGAGTAATTTGTATTATTTCTAATTTAGAATTCTAAATCCAAAATTAGCGTATTTATGTGTGAGGTTATTTATATGTAACAATATTAAAGATTATACTGAAAATAGGTATTTATATAAATTTGTTTTGAACGCTGCGTTATCGATAAGTCTATTTATTGCGAATGATTTCACAGACGAAACCTTGTATGAAACAAGATTTGGAATAAAGGAACAATAATTATATTCGCAATGTGTACGTAGCACAATATATAAGAAACATTCATATCATTGCCTTAGCATAAAACTTGATGACCTATTCCAATCGAATATATAATTGTATAACTTGGTATATTTATAGGGAAAGCTATATGGTCATACTTGAAACGAATATCAACCTGTACGATGGTGTTTCAAACAAAAATACAGTGGCAATTTCTTGATCAGGGAAGATGACAAGAGTGTGACGTCACGCCAGCCACACTCTGCGACTGCGGCTATCGATCGGATGTACTCGTCTCATCCCGTTCTCGCACGTGTCTATGATATCGTCTGTCCCTCTTTTACCCACGAAGCCTAACGCAACGAAATACGCTACTAATATTTATTTTAACGCAACCTCTCGGGCTGATGAACGAACACGTGGTAGCCAACTATTCATTCCATCGCTAAATTGAACCTTGATGGCTTGAGATTTATAATGATCGTTTTTACGAAATATATGTATATACAAAGTCTATAGACTAGACTAGACTGACACTTTGTAACAGCGATACAGGAATGTATGAAAGTGTTATAAAGGATTTTTAGTAATAAGAAACAAATAAATATTAAATAACGATGTCTGCGACTTCGCGAAATCTATTAGAAAACTTCTGATTATTATCATTCTGTTGTACACAAATGAAAAAAATATTCAAAATCAAACAAAACTTCAATAAGATTAAATGAATACTCCATTTTTATTGTAATTAAATTTAGCCCTTAATTAATAAGCAGGAGGCGTAACAAATATCTTATTAGAATATTTTAAACACATACTAATAATTACTTTTAAAAAATATCACTAAAATCAATCATATTTACCTAATATAAAAATACAGATTTCCTTAAAATTTATAGGTAATTTACATACGCCAAAATTCCTCACTTAAAGCTATAGAACGCTTATAGTAAAAGTATTATTTTATACAAAAATACAATACTCCATTACAGTCACAAATCTGTAGAACTATTCAAAGTAAAGTAACATTTTTCGCGCCTGTTTCGTCTCGATGACAGCTTTGGTCATTTTTGGCGGGAAATTGGCCTATATCCGATCTTATCGCGATACACCTTTTCGAACAGTTTTTATTCTCATGGGCGCCAGCTAGTTGCATAGAAAATCGAAGTCGACATGTACTTCATTCCTACAGGACTGAGTTTTACAAAATGAAATGTTATCTATTCTACTGATAAAATAGATGTCAGCTAATTAAGCAACAAATAAAATAATAGTTATTTAATAGTCTGTCAAAGCTACTGTATTAGAAATGCAAAAGATCATTGAATTTTTTAAAATTTCGAATGAGCCTGAACCAAAAGCAAGAATTTTGTACCGACTCCATTTGAAACATTTATTAGGCATAAAAATTACTTCGATCGTAATAAATTTACTTTAATTAAACAAATGCTAATATTTAGAATTATGTATGCAAATATTACAACTATTACTAATCGGTCCAGTAGGTTTAAAACGAGCCTCTTTAAATACTACAAACATGTTATAATTAAGTAGATAAATTACACATTACTTATAATTAGTATTGCGAATATTTCAGCCCCATAGCTCTGTTACATACAGCTATAAATAATCGAGCAGAACCAGTTAACCGTACTAAACTGTTTATTTACACCTAATTAGCCGATCCAATATGAGTTTATGAGATGAGGTGCACCCATTAATTTAGAACAATCATATAGAATCAGTCTATAAGGCTTAGATCAATGTGTTGGTATAAGTGAAAGCATAGAAACAACGGTTAGGTTTTGTAGGGTCCACGGGTAATAAAGTAAAAAATGTAGTTAAATCTAAGTAACTACAAACGTGTGAAAGTAATACAAGGATTGCATTATCAAGCACTATAAGATTCTAGGTTGGTTTAAGATGTATACTTATCTGTATGGAATCAGAATTTAACGTAAGAGCGTAAAAATCTCACTGTATAATCAATATCATTATAAGCTTCTCGTTTAATTAATCAAAAAGAAATCAAAAGAAATAACACCGCCATCATGTAGTAAATATATAACAAGCATAAAAATATTCCAAAAATTCAGCCAAGAGAGCCCCCTTTTTGCTGCCAATCGTTAGTGCGTGCCCTACGATTCGGGCGGTCGGGCTTATTGTCATACTGCCGATAGCCACGTCGGTGCCCGACCGCCATCTTACGCCAGGACCAAGGACTTGGCTTACCTCCAGCAAGCAAGAATTATGTAATCTTCAAACACGTAGGTTCATTAACAACTTTTGCGGAGTGTTTACTTTGAATTCGATTAAAATACCAGGAGTTTTTAAATCAAGGCTCATTTCGTGCGTTCTTTGTGCTTTAATTGTTTCAAGTGGAGCTTTTGCGTTGAGTTTTTCTTATGGCGTTTATTAACGTAAATTTTGTAATATAAAATATATAATAAAATCGTTTACTTACCTTATATAGCTTAACCTAATTCAATAAATAGTTAGCGAATAAGGCATAAAAGCATATTATATTTTAATACTCCAAATAAGTAACATTGATTATTTATGACTCAGTACAGACGGAATTCTTTATTAATAAGAATAATAATAATACTAATTTGTCGCTTTTGCCAAATTGTGCTACTATTGCTTTATCTTTTGATGCACTAATTCTTGGGAAAGGGTTTCTATAATAGTTAATAAGTTGTTGTTATGTGTTATGAATTTATTTTGATAAAATTTATCTTAATGTAACAACTAAATTCTAAAAAATAACACAAAAATACATCGAATTCATATATTTCTTACCTACTATACTGTTTGTAAATATAAAAAAAACAGTACTAAGGTTTCAATAGAATTTTTTAAGACATTTAAAAAAGTTGCAAAGTGATGAACTATATTATTCATCACTAGTTTAAATGACAGATTTTGTTCTACTTATCATGGCGTAATTATTGTGTTTCCAAGAATATACGTTTTCCTGGGAAATGGGCTTTAATGGTGCTTTACGAGAACTATAGGTCTACCTCGTTACGAAATAACATGAAATAATTCAATAACTGGAAAAGTATTTTAAAGTATTATGTAAGTAAATTATAAAGGTTATTAAAATACTGCGATATTTAGATCTAATTAATATTCAATTATTATTTTATCTTGTACACATTCAATACGCCTTAACTAAGAAATCTCAAGAAACGAATAGCCTAATTATTAAATTGGTATTTTTTATTAAAAATATTATTACAAATCACACTTTATATCTGTTATTTAAATAATTCTAACTCAAAATTTAATAATTACGTGGTAAAAAAGGTGAAACCTTACTGTTTCACCTCATCTTATACACTTGCTAAAACTATCCTATTATTAACTTTTTACTTCAATTTTAAACTTAATTTCGCTTCTTTTTACTAGATGACGTTGATAATAACTAAACATATCTGTCATCTGGAAAAACAAGGTTTCATATTGTAAACAATGCCTTAAACTTTTACAGAATCTTCATTGTATGAAACACCGAATACATTTTTAAACCTATAATTTGCTGAAATTAAAATAGTTTTAATATCGCTTTTGTAGTCTATATTTTTGGATACGTTTGTTAAAATCTAATTATTTACAGTCTAAAATACCAAACTAAAAGTTAACGATACAATATTATAAATTACTAAAATATTGTAAAAATTGTATTCGTAAATATCTTGATGAATGAAGTATAGATAAAGATTCACATTGAAGCTTTGACTGGCGCCGCGTAGTCGGAGCGAACTCGGCGCCGTCGTGTCTCTCGAGCCAGCCAAGATCCCTTGGAACCCGCCCAGATTGTTTTTTCCTATAGGCATCGAGGTCACTCTTATGTTAATAGCTATCGGCAAAATGCGTATCGTATTTGTCGTTGTCTCGTACAGCTTCTAAGTTTTTAATAATATGCATTTTAGTGACAGTTTAAAATTCGGAAGAAATTATTAAACACGACGAAATACTTATTTGTTATAATAGTCGAAGTACCCTGTTTAATACAAAATCTTGTGTATACACTCTTTTGTAACAAAGCTAACTGCTGCGGATTGCGAAACTGCAGATTTAGTCATGCAAATATTTTATTAATACATAATTTTAACCATATCATATTTTATATACTGAAGTGAGATAATTAAATTAAAACTTTGAACCTGAACCTAAATACTATCAATTATAATATATTTATAAGATTAACACACGACGTTACCAATTTTATTGTTTTTTTTATAAAAATACTGAATCAAATCTGCTCCAAAATATACAGTTTATGAACATTCCAGAACGTCAAAATGTAATGTTAATTTCTTAGTAACTTGACATTTTTATATTAAATTGGTACGTTTACCTACGTATTTATTAAGAACATCTTGTATAATTTAACTACTAACGTTACATTTTGAAACTTAGTTTTGAGTGGGTATGTACTATGTGGTACCTACCACTAAATGGTTGTTGAATTATTATAAGCTGATTTTTTATTGTATTTTTATATACTAAAACCTTTAATAGGAGGTAGGAAGGTTTAAAAAGAGAACTATTATACATATTCCCAGTACCAATCCTCAATACCAAACCCAATGGACCAATCGATCCAATAGCGAATGCGAATGCGAAAATGAATTTTCTTTCCAGTTAAAAAAGATTTTAATGAATTATATTCTAGATCACATTGTAATAATATCAACCCTATCTCGTATTTAGCAAACATAGGCATTTTTGACACAAAATAATACAAAATACGTGAAACATTTGCAAAATAACAATAAAAATGGCTTGGCTAAGACAATATATTCCGGTAATCCGAGCTAATAACATGTTATGCGAGAATTGTGACTCTATAAATTGGCGAAATGGAAAATAGCCAACTAGAATGCGGTAAATGTAACTAAAATCCATTAAATAAAAGAACTTGGCGATGTCATATGAATGTGCATTATTAGTGTAAGTAGGTATATGTTAGTATATGTATAGTTTGTTCGTACTACGCCTCAATGTCGCTAACTACGTTATGAACGAGCCGCGTCCGAAAACGATCTCAAGGAAATTGTCCAAAAATTCTATTGTTTAAGATCACTAGCCCTTGATTGCTAGGCCTAACCTAACCTAACCTATTTAGAATATATCAATGTAGTATTTCCGAGCCTTATGATCGTTCAAGATAAGAGCGTATTCTTAAGTCTGGCAACGCACAGGTCTTCTGGCATCTTCTTATGTAACATTTTTTTAAATTGTATTTTTTAATGATTAAATAACACATTTGTTATATTTGATCTTGCACTATGACAGCAGTAAAGGTCTAAGTCATCAGTTAGGATTTACCTGGAGTAAGGGACAACCCTCTAACTCTTAGTGGCGCGGAGAGTTGGTAAAAACAGTTACCACCTCGGACTTAGATTTACGCATAGCAAATACGCGTTACTTAATTCATTTTGTTGCCCCTATGTATGTTTGTAGTCCTTTAATAAATAAAATAAATGCTTTATTTTATAGATTGGCAACCCTCTAATTATTCAAAAACCTTGTTATCTCAACCTGTATGAAGGTAATTTCTTTGTTGAAGGAAAATAATTAGCGTACACAATTTGTTGACCACATTTTGTCACCAAAGAGAACACACATAAACGGAGGGTAGCACATAAAATTATAACATTTTACAATACTTTAAACTCAAACTCAAATCTTTATTGCATTCCTTATGTACATAACTGTTATTTATTTTGAAGATATTATTATTACACATTAAGATATGCTCTAATAAAGTAAATTTCAAATATAAGCAGGTACGTCACCGACTTTTGTTTTACTAAAATGTCCACAGTTCTATAAATAAACACTTTTATTGCATAACAACAAATTTGTTTTAGGGCTATCAATAAGGGCCACTTTACTTACTGATATGAGTAATCGAAACTTGAGAATCAATAAACATGTTATTAATGATATTGACACAGGCGGCAATCGGTTTTATGATGACCGTTAAAAGTTATTGTTAATTGCTAATAAAAAGTAACCTTCATATTTATTGATTAGGCATTCTGATGCTCAAATGAGTATACACACAGTCTGTTACCAGAAACTTGCTGCTTCCAATTTCAAGCCATATAGCAATATTATCTATTAAAAATGTGTCCCGAATTAGCAAACATTATTTAGTAAAGAACCTATTTAAATGACTTTTATTATTAATTTGCCATTATTATATTATACGAAATCGTTTTAAACATCACGACTGAATTAATAATCAATCCTGAATTGATTTTATTGAAGTCCAATTATGTACCATTGATCTTTTCCACAAGACATCTAAATTGTCCCAATAATTCTTTCATTAAAGTTCTCCTGGCGTTTCCCTACGCCAAGATATGGCTAACTTAGCCTAGTTTCAATCGCACTGTCTACTTAGCTTTTTTATTATTTTATTCCCTACTGTTATACTCTTCATCATTCTGTATCTTGAACAGAATCCAAAGTTTATTAGTATATTTCCACGTATGCTATGATACATGTAATTTTCTTACTAGTTTGTGAAAGTGTGAAAAAACATCTTAAATCCTAATTCCATTAGTGCATTCGTGTTAAGTATTAGAACCAACCTTACTTCTAATGTTGTTATATGGCTTATTCTCTCATAAATACATAAGTATTTATTGTACCATGCCCATACCAGAGCTGGCCTAGCAATATTTTTTTGGTTGCCAAACTATTGTGAAAGCGTAAAAATTTGGCAATGTATAAGATATTATTTGCTGGCATTTTAATAACTTATTGTAGCTATAATGGACCTTTGTGGTTCCGGAATAAAGGGTATTACAATACGCATAGTGTTAAAATAAAGTCAGTAGGTGTTACTATTCGTGTAATAAATTTATTATTCATCCTAATCCGAATACGTATGCCGGCATTATTAGTTTATTTTAACACAGTATGTATTTATATTTAGACTCTTTCTTCGTAAAGATATGATTTAAGACACCTGTTTTATATGGTATATATATATTATTATATATATATTATGATATATATATTAAATGGGATCACTTATAAATAGATAGAACTATATTTGTATTAACTTAAAATAAACTTGGTGACGATAGTGAAAAAAATGTGAATTAAAGATTGAAAGCTAAACATTGTTTGTCGGAATTGGAGCACTTTGACGTTCTATCGAATACACAGGACTTAAAACATAAAATTCATGTCGCGATTAGAAATATGACTTTCATTTAATAAAATATTTTTATTTTACAGAATTATTATTACTATACAGTTTACATTTTTTTGTGCAATCGAGGGTTCTTGCAGTAACACTTCCCTGTTACTGATTATAGAAAAATATTGGTTTTATGCAATAAAACAAAGGTTTTCTAGGGAAATTAAACGTATTCTGAACTATTAACATAACAAAACATTAAATTTTCTTTTCGAATCTAAGCGAGACACTAAATTATTACAAAGGTTAATTTATTTGGACATTTGATGACGATATCTGTGTAATAATTGTTAACGGATTAGTTTATTTTAGACGTTCTAGTGGTTCAGGTATGTAGTTATTATATTAAATTACAATTTAATAGTTAACTTAAGACTCATACCTAAGTAAATAGCAGTGTTGGCCTAGTGGCTTAAGTGTGTGACTCTCAACCCTAAGGTCGTGCGTTCGAATAAGGGCATTGCGCCATTCCTTCTGTGTGAAATTAACATTACGGTGACCATGGATTTATATCGTTAGATAGGCCCCTACACCAAAAACTGTGGCATTGTTTTTGAATGTGTGCGTTAACAAAATGCCGACACACGCACATTAACGAGTAGTTTAAAAATCGTGTTTCTGCCCTTGTAATAGGTTGAAATCGAAAACGTTTGAATGTGTGCGTCAACATGGCGTCCAAAAACAGTGCAATTTGTGTAGAAGGTACGGTCCGCAAACACATTAATCTTTTTTATTATATATTTTATTTATTATATATATTTTTATTACATAGTAGGTAGACTGTATACTTAAATGTAGAGGCGTGATCAAGTAAAAAACATTATAATTTACTAATAATGGCTATTTATTCTCCTTGAAACAAAATCAATTTATTATACTTTTGCCTTTTTGTTATTTTATTAACATTTTTATGAAGATAATGAAGGCGTACACCAGCGTAGTATTTGATAACAGATTTTATCAATAGAACTTTATGGTTCCAAGTTGCCGGTTGCTCCAGAGAATGGTCATTTAAATTATTAAAAACATTCGATTCAATAAACAACTTCAATATTTTAGTTTGAAAAACTTTATACTCATTTTCATTACGTATATAATGATTGCCATTTAGTTTTTTGTGAAGTTTCAAAAGTGATTCAGTTTTGATACATATATCATATACATCCTGTGTTGGAAAAAGCAAACCACATCTCAAAAACTGTTGAGCGCATATAAAAATTTTCAAATAAAATTTGTCGCAAAATTTATATGAAACAATTTTTACTAACTGTACCGAAATAGTGTCATCTCTTTTTCATTAGTTGCAAACACTACTTTCTCTTTCGTGCACTCGCCATTTAAATTTGTTATTTTAGACAGTGCGGAAGGAAAAATAAAAGTTTTTAAATCAAATCGCAATACTTACGAGTGAAATGTTACACCTCTGGCTTTATTTGTGTTTTTAGAATTGTTGTTGCACTTTAGAAAGGCACACGATGGCATTTTGTGACACTAAACTACTCGCAAACGTCCTTTACAACTCGTCCGGCTAACACTGTGTTTAGGGGTGCACTGATCCTAGGTTAGCGAGCGGACTCACTTCGACAGTGCGACAACACGGCGCGGTCTCACTGCGGTAAGGGCATATCTAACGATATAAATCCATGACGGTGACGACAAATATAGTGAGGAAGCCCAAAAACCGCCGACATTTTTCAGTTACATAAACGTCATCACCTAAAATGCTATAAAATAAATAAATAAATCAGTGGCGCTACAACCTTTTTAGGCCAGGGCCTCAGATTTTTGTAGCTGTTTCATGATCATTTGTTAATCTCATAGGCATGAGGGTGATTTGCCTCCTCGAATGTCGACTTTTCCGTTTCCTCACGATGTTGTCCTTCACGGTTCGAGTGAATGTTAATTGCGCACGTAGAAAGAAAGTCCATTGGTGCACAGAGTCGCACAAATATTATTAAAATGATACAATCTGAGACAAAGATCCATATTGGGCTGTAACGTATTATTATTGTGAAATAATTTTAGGGGCTTGTCATTCGTTTAATTAATTAAATATTGCTGACTAATACAGCTAAGTTATTATGTGAAGTTTATTAATACCTCTATTTGTGTCTAAATAAGGTTAAAACTAAACTAGAAATAGATAAATAAACTGTTTAATTAATGTTATTTTTTTAAAACGTACTCGTACGTGAAACACAATTGTATTTACCTACAAATATTCATCATTTATAACTGGCGGATGCGGGAACCTTATGCACAATTTTGAAGTTATACTTCTTAAGGCGCGTTATGAAAATTTGATGAGAGTGAAATTTTACGATGCGCTCGCACCGTGACACAAAATTAACAGAACGAAGTTTCCCACGGAAGATGGACATAATTTAAAAACAACATTCGAATAATAATAGAATTTTTTACTCTTAATGTAAGAGAATAATAATAAATATTTATTTAATTTTTTAAATGTAAACTGAACTTTATCGACTATAATGACTCCTTTTCCAGTCTTTGATTATTTAATTGTAATCAATTATATTGCATGCAATCAAAAACTATATTTAATAATGCCAAAGAAGTATAACTTCTTACGCGCGTAAATAAGTACACGCATCCTTTTTTCTTTAATAGTTCACTGGTGTTAAAGTTCTGTTTCGTCTAACATTTTTCTTTTAAAGGCAAGTAAGTGATTAGCCTGCTAAGCATGACATATGTCGACGGATCCAAGGTGCGGAGAATAGGCCGGTTTCCTAACAACGATTACGTTCACCGTACGAAAAAGTTTTAAAGGCACATAGAAACGTCGATTAGTGCATAGCCGAGGCTTGAACTCACGACCTCAGGGTCAGTAGCAGGCATTACACCAACATTGCACAATTTGACTTAAATATTTTAAAAAGTAAATTTATATTCAACAATGCATCAAACCCGTGTCAAAAAGTCAATTTTCCATTTATTTCACATTTACCGTTAAATCACAGTGTTATTTTTTATCGTTAAATTGAGGGTTCAAAATCAAAATCCATATTGACAAGTGGGTATATGTAAAAACTTTTGACAGATTGACCTTTAAAGTCATATTTGTTTCATACTCGTAGTGAAATCTATACATGGTTTTTAGTTTGAGTGTGATCTAATAGTCGTTTAAATAAATAGTTAATCCAAATATGTAAGTACTACATTTATTATAGGATATAGGAATCAGCTGAATGTAAAAGGTTAAAAGTCAAAAAGAAAAAGTATTACGTTATTGATTTCTTTGTCTATTAATTGTCGGTTCTATGCGATAACCTATTTTTGAATTGATATTTTCCTTGTGGATTTTTACTTTTTTTAAAAATCTACTTAACTTTGTTCGTCTCAGTAGACGTCGAATAATTTTACTACATTTACTAAGACCAATAATATAATCCTTATTCTTAGTAAATATATTAACATAAGTTAATACAATTAAATTATACCTACTCACTAAGACGGCTCATTTGTAACTAAACACATTTTCATCCGTGACAGCTAGCCGATGCAAAAAATCTGATATCAATGACAATTCTTATTTAAATCTTGGTGTGTCTAAGTGTGCGTTTATAAAATATTTAATATTATTTATAATTAAGTCTGATGTTATGTATTTAATGAACGGTTTTAGTAACTATTTTCTATTATTTTGTGATGTTATTGTTATTGTGTTGTTATTCTGTGATGCCTAATTCATTGCCTAATTAATGAATAAATAACACGAAGAAATCTCGCGATACCGTCTACTACCAATGTGTAATTCATTGGTTATGAGGCCTTGCAAAACATGGTAACAATTTGACAGACAGCTAAGTAGGTCAACGCGGCGCGGGCGCCTTCGTGAAAGGGACTGCATTTAATTAATTTATATCTCTTTGAGTTATACATCTCTCGGGTCGCTCTCATATCAGATGCTCTTGTAAAATCACGAATAATAAAATTTGCATTACATCCATCTATACGGTAGTCATTTAGCGTTATTGCAGACAGCTGCATAAGTAGGATCAAAGATTAAATGAATAAAACGTAGAAGGCAACAAGTAAAAAAACCCAGACTACTAGCGAATGTCAATTAACATCTGATCCATCTGCTTAAACCCCTTTGAAGCGACGGCAGCGCTTGAACTTTTATTAAGATACAATACCAATACGACGAAAATAAATACGACGTTCACAGACTCAATTTATTTATGTTATGAATGGAGAAATATGGGAACTATACCGTGGGTAAACATTATTGGTTCAAATTTTCTGTATATATTAGAAGTATTAATTACTCCTGCCACTCTGTATTCACAAACTTTCTTCAGATACCGCAATATTATTACGGTACAGGGGTTTAAATAACACTTTGACATTCATCATGTTAATTACCTTTTATAATGAAACCCCACAGGTATTCTACTAATGGAAAACTAGTAATTTTTTAAATTCAACGCCCATGTTACACTTTAATTGATGATAGTTAAGCGGTTAAAGTTTTGTGCGGCCCCGCACGCTATTGCATTATATTAAAATTATAAGCACGACATCAGAACATAGTAGACTAATATCTTGTTTTCCTTGTCATTAAAAGACTTTAATTGAATACAATTGTTCCATGTTACTTCTTACTCAATATAGGTAGTGAAATTTGTATGTAACATTAAGTGGTACAAAGTATATTTTCAAATGAATCTAAAACGGAAACTAAGAACATATTGTACGTACTTTAGCAGAAAACATTGTCTTTTATTTATCTATTCTTTTGACATGTGTATTACTTAGTTAAACCAAAAACAATTTTATTATACATGTATCCTTATCAAAGTCAAGGTCAATAATTAATTTATATAATGTATTATGGTGATTTTCAGGTTGGCGGCAGCGCAGGAGGCGGCGGGCGCGCAGGGACGCGCGGCGCCAGCTGATACGATGGGCGGCGCCCACCAGCCCGCTACTCCGGGGCCCAGCTCGCTATTTATATTCTCCGACGAAAATCCTATACGGAGGTGAGTTTCAGTGACATACAACATAGTAGTTTATTATTTAAGTAGTAAGTTACCTAAATATTCCTAGGTGACCTGGAGTCTAATAGTTATGGCCTGAAAACGGTAATAATACGGTTTGAAAAAAATCTTATGGACAGGAAACGGCATTTAAGATACTCAAAAATAGTACAATGAAAAGTTATCAATATTTTGACATAATCTTATAGGATGTATAAGATGATAATGATATTTAGTTAGAACATAAACAAAATCATTTAAATGTACAAATTTTACATTCCTTCAACTGACTATAGTATGGATCTCTTGTTAGAATGTTTTCAAAGTTGAGCTAAACTTTCGCTCCGCTAATATAAATATTTAATAGCCTGGTTCTTGCAGCTGTACCGAGATTAACATGACATACCGCACAGTGGATATTAATGCATGTTACATAATGAATACAACTCGTTTCCCATTAATTTTGCATACACAAAGGTAAAACTT
Source organism: Pieris melete (assembly GCA_963693345.1). Classification (NCBI taxonomy): domain Eukaryota; kingdom Metazoa; phylum Arthropoda; class Insecta; order Lepidoptera; family Pieridae; genus Pieris; species Pieris melete. Next base: position 1,369,775 of record CAVNZK010000002.1, on the reverse strand, counting down.
CGTGCTTTTTTATATTACACCCGGCGTCTATAGTGCGCGTTATCCAGCCTCCTTGTGCTTTCTTAGATTTCCTTGTTACAATTATCTTTGAAGTCACTTATGATAGGGATTCTATACTCAACGTCTGAGACAGAAGGTCAAGTAATGTTTCTTCTCCGTGCCTGCACAGAAGTCGTACGTATTTATAGTATCGTTTTCTTGTTCAATGAAATTACAAGGAAAGAAAACAGACGCATCCTAATAATATTATCGTAAACTAAGATAGTAATCCACGAAAATACTTACAGCCTCAAGTAAATTGTCGTAGACTTAAACCTGCTAAGTGGGTATAAATCGTAATCGTTGCGTCCTTATATTGTTTAATTATTTTTAATCTATAATTTAATTTTAAAACAGTGTATTTCAATAGTTAGTACAAATATGATGGTGTGACAGTATTAGCGTCCTATCCAAGCTATCGTGATCTAATTTATAATATGATTTTAAACATCTTGATAATGATACTTGGTATTAGAAAGTGAAGCGGGTCAAGTGGTATAAAATTAGTAATTTATGCAACGAGGCCAAACTGAGTAGACGCTAACATAACTATTCATAAACCTCGAAGATACATTATAAAAATATAAATAGCGAATATCCAGTGGCGCCACAACCCTAAACGGATCTTGGCTTCAGATATCATACGTTTCTTCGTTATTTTTTTATTTCGATTCTTGGGTTTATGATATACCGGTTTCCTCACGATATTGGCTTTCACCAGAGGATCAAATAATTATCTATCTTACACAGGTGTTATTTATGACTTTTGACAAGACCCAAGACCACTAAATCAAGATTGTGATTGATATTAAATTTTGGTAAAATGTAATAACTTTATTTATTTATTAAAAAGCTTACCAACGCTCAGCCCGCTGATTCATTGTTACAAGAAAAACAAAATAGAATATTTAATAAGACAAGCACTTATAGGCGAACGTAACTTGCATGAAGAGATAAAAAAAAAAAAAAACTAAATGAAAATCAATTTTAAGGTGTGATTTCAATATTACTATTGATACCATATACAGACCTAGCTCGTTTATTGCTTTCTGATAAACTTTACAATACAACAACTAAAATAGTATTTATGGTTTTTGTAAGAAGATTGATGTTTTGTGTGGTTTCTTATTGTTAATGCCAAAACATAACTGCAAAACTCCCTTGCATTTGTAACTCTTGGCACATCATTGTGCTTTAAAATTATTCACAAGCTTATATTATTCCCCGTAAGAGAGATACATAACTCAGTTTATCATTCATCTTGGATGGTATAATTCAATGAATAAAGCCAGCCCATGTCAATATGAAGGATGCAATTACACTGCGTATTCAGGAAATGATACTCAATTATAACGGAACGCGATATATTTGTTGATTTAAATATTACAGCGAAATAATAATGTTAGTTATGTCACAAAGTTTTCATTTACTAATTATGAGTTAATCATTCGCCAGTAAAATCGTAAAAGAAGAGTTTTGTAGACTGGTATACAAAGGTCTGTTTTAATTATTGCATTTGCCTTTTCATCGCAGCGTAACTACAATCTTACAAGTTTATAATCGGGATAGTTTTTAAGTAAATCATCAGCAATATGTTTTACGTCAATAAATGAATTTTATATTATTATAAAACGTGTTTCCAGGTATACAAAGTTCATTATCGAGTGGCCACCCTTCGAGTACGCGGTGCTGCTTACCATCATCGCCAACTGTGTGGTGCTGGCGTTGGAGGAGCATCTGCCGAACGGTGATAAGACCATCTTAGCACAGAATCTGGTACGAAACTAATTCTCATTTCTTTCACCAAGTCTTATTAATTTTAAAAGGATTTCTGGTTAATTTTATGAACTATCGCCCTATATTAGTCAAATCATTTTTTATAACTTATTAACCTATACGTGATACTGTGGAAATCTAAAAAAATATTTAACAATTCTATGACACATGTGAAATGTATAGTTTGTACTGTAGGTACACCTTAAATCAATTTATTTCGATTTAATACATACGCAACGAAGCTTTTAACATTGCACAGGATTTAGGACATTCTTTGCATATTCTTTATTTTATTTTGTTAGTTGATATTCCAAATTAATTTATCTACACGTTATTTTATTGTATAGATGCCACATTAGTTTTATCAGGCAATTAATTGCCTAAATCGATATTGGAACCCATAATTTCTTTGACGTAGGTACTATTTTAAAAAGCAACGCATTCGCGGGCCTACGAGTACTAGTCGGTGTCAACGGGAAGTGATTTAACTTCATTATTGTTAATCTTACGTAGTTGACTAATTAAGTAAATTTACTTACCCGTAATTACGGGCAATTTAAATATGCAAATATTTGATATATGAATATTTTCTTTGTTACAGGAAAAGACCGAGGCGTACTTTTTAGGGATATTTTGTGTAGAAGCCTCGTTAAAAATTTTAGCCTTAGGTTTTGTTTTACACAGAGGATCGTATCTTAGAAACGTTTGGAACATAATGGATTTTTTCGTTGTAGTAACTGGGTAAGTCTATTTTTCATTATCCGTATCACTCATGTTAGCATGTGTTATTACGAGGTACATTGAAATTTGCTACAAAATTTAGGTGCCAAAAGGCGATACCGAACCGAATTGGCGCAATAAAGTAAATAAATTAGGTAAGGATGGGTGAACCAATCTAAATGTTGAATAACAAAAACTAGGTCGATGACGATTTTCGCCGAATACAACGTGGACGTTGATCTCCGGATGCTGCGCTCGTTCAGAGTGCTGCGGCCTCTGAAGCTCGTCTCGCGGATACCAAGTAATTCACAGTAATTGGCGAAAAGTTCACATATAAATTATTGTTCCTATTGTTCTAGTGTTTCCGCTAGTTTTTCGATTACGAACTCTTTGATGTAGTCAACGCTAGATTTGAAATAGAACTTTTAACTTTTTAGCGACGAATGTAGCGTTCCTGCCGTTTGCAAGATTTAAACAATTGTTCTAATAAATATTTAGATGCGTGGTTTTAAACTTGTGAGTTTTGGACGATGCTAAATGTACTTCAAATGTGTCTAATAAATGTTGCATAATAGAAGATATGTGTTCGTAGGTGTTACAGATTAAAGCTAATATGTAAGAATTTAGATATAACACGAAATATAGGTGTATACATGTAACGCATTTAGTTTAAACGTTTGTAAAAAATAAAGTGTTTAGCTAAATAATAAATATGTAACTAGCTATACGATAGACCGTAGAGTTGTTTTATAGAGGAATGTGCTTGTTTCCTTTTTTAAATTCACTGAATGTGTTTTTGATTTTGCGCACTTCCGAGACGAAGACATATAAAAAGTTCTTTACGATGTAGCTTGTTGTCTTAGGTGACTAAACAAGCATATTCTTTGTAGTAATGTTATCGTTAAGTTAGCGGCTAGTACAGCTATAGTATGGAGTGCAATGTGTTTGGCAGTATCATCACGCAGATGCCGGAGGTGGCGCCCGAAGTCGACTTCCGGACCTTGCGTGCCATTAGGGTGCTGAGGCCCCTTAAATTAGTATCGGGCGTTCCTAGTGAGTTATAGTACATTTTTAGTTTAGCACCTCTAGCATCACTGGCACTAGTTGTTTGGATCTTTGCAAAATATTCTTAAATGCATAGTTGTGACCATAAACTGACAAACTAAATAATAATTAAAAATCATGAATATTTTGCAAAATGTTGTTCATCACTCTTAGTTATTTTCCTGTAATGCTTTTATTTATTGTAAACATAAACTTAAGATATATACTAAAACTCCCAAATTGGCTTCTTATTTGATTTGGTCATCAAAGTTATAGATTCATCTAGTTCAATTCAAAATTATCTCTATCGCGATCATGTACCCCAATCATATATACGTGTATTTACAATTTGATTTGTTTTATTTTTATGTATTTTCTTCCGTGTGCAGGTCTGCAAGTTGTATTGAAGTCAATCATCAAAGCAATGGCCCCGTTGCTACAAATCGGCCTTTTGGTGCTTTTTGCAATTGTCATATTCGCCATTATTGGTCTCGAATTTTACTCGGGGGCTTTACATAAGACTTGTTATAGTTTAGAGGATATAAGTAAGTGTTTTATTCATACAAACATTACTTAGTAGCCGTTACGTTACACCCATAAACGTTAAATTTGTACTAAAGACAAAATATATCATGTTTCGCGAGCTGTACTGAACTTGTGAAACCCATTTATTATATTGGCAGATTTCATAAAATTCTTGTTATGATAATTGAAGTTGTAAACAAGTAGAATTTGTGTCGCGTTGTGTGCACCCAACGCGGGTATGACCTACTTTTCAGCCACAATAAACTCAGTATTACTTCGATCCAAGCACCAACTTTAAGCTGTTACATTTAATAAAAAGTTTTTAATTATCCTTATAACTTTGATATTTTGTCTACTGCGCTAATTACTCAATTCTTAGTCATTCGTTTCAAATTGTACACCTAACAGTTAAAAATATAAAAACATTAACATAACTGAATAGATCCAATGAATAAGGATTTTCATTAAAAAAAACTGTCTTTGTTCTTGCTGCAAAAATCGTTTTGCCGCTGTTCAAAAATTATTTTCGTTGATGTTTATGCTGCATTATATGAAACAACAACTTAGATTGCGACTACCGTGTGATTAGTATAAATAAGCTAACAAATTTAAAATGGTTATAGATGAAATAGTAAATGATGGAGACAATCCAACACCATGCAATGCAGATAATGAGACACTTGCCCCCTACGGAGCGCATGTGTGTGGCTACGACAAAAGCACATGTTTGGAGAAGTGGGAAGGACCTAACAGAGGAATCACGTCCTTTGACAACATTGGATTCGCTATGCTTACTGTCTTCCAGTGTATTACTATGGAGGGATGGACAGCTATACTCTACTGGGTAATTTTTATGTTTCGAGAAATTCAATTTGTTTCTTCCTTATGCATTTGACAAAGATGTCCCCGAGACATATAGTATACGTGGCTGTGAATAGCATATAAAAGGTTTTTATTAATTTTAAAAGTATTAATTAAGAACCCCGATATGCATCTATCTTATGTTCGTTATTATAATGTTGTTAGAACGAGCCCGTTTTGCTTAATACACTACAAACGAAACTGTGTAATGAAATTACATCTAAATAATCAAATTCTGTTTGTTTCAGACGAATGACGCCTTAGGTAGCACATTTAACTGGATTTACTTTGTGCCTCTAATAGTATTGGGTTCATTCTTCATGCTCAACTTAGTTCTTGGTGTTCTTAGCGGGTGAGTTGTTACCACAATTAAACTCTATACATTCTCATTTTTTACGTTGTTTTGTTTCGATTTTTGTTCAATTTTAAGTTTTTATTCAGAGAGTTCTCTAATGAAAGAACTCGAGTCGAACGTCGAGCTCAGTTTCAAAAGGAAAGAGCGAGGCAAATGTTTAACCAAGACTTCACGGGGTACATTAGCTGGATTACTGAAGCAGGTGTGACGTGTGATATAACGTGTATTTCGCTATTTATTGTGGTTAACATTTAGAGACGTTCAAACCCCAATATCATCAAAGCTAATTTCGTTTCTTGTTGTGTTCTTATTTGTGTGTTATTCTCTTCGTTCTTCTCATTTATTGTTATTCATATTTTGTTATCATGTATTATATTTTGTTTGAATATAAACATTATCCAACACTACATTGGTTGCTCCAGTAGAATTTGTATTAACGCTATTTTCCAGTGAGTTTGCTAAAGAAAGAGAGAAAGTAGAAAATAGACAAGAATTTCTTAAAATAAGAAGACAACAAATGCTAGAGAGAGAACTCAATGGTTATGTTGAGTGGATTTGTAAAGCAGGTAAGAGTTTGTGGATTCTTATACATTATGATTGTTGGTTGTGAAAGAAACTGTTTAAAATACTTCTCACGTATTTTTCAGAGGAAGTAATATTAGCGGAAGAAAGAACAACAGAAGAGGAAAGAATGCATATTATAGAAGGTAAACGATAAATTACATCAACGATTATTTACATCTTCGTTAATATGATTCGTATCAATGTGTGGACCATTTTTCTCGCATTAATATTTTTACAGCCCGAAGAAGAGCAGCAGCAAAAAAGAAGTTAAAGAACCTAGGGAAGAGTAAAAGCACAGACACAGAAGAGGAAGAACAGGATGAAGACTGTGGCGATGACGGTCAGTTAGCACATCATAATGTTTTAATTTATTTTGTGTTGTGTTAGATAATCATTTTAGTTTTATTTAGTTGAAACTATTTAAAACATTGTAGTAGCTAAAATTTTCTACAGTAATGAGTTCTTAATTCTCCATCTTACTAATATTATCAAAAGTTAGGCTAACAATCGATCTATTGCTTTTACTGTAAATACTAATTCGGATTTTTCAAACATTGGCTACATGTTGCATGTCGTGTCTATCGCCAGTATCTTATTCTATACACATCCCTCATGACGTCAATTCCTTACTGTAAATTATGTGTTGGTTGTTTACAGTTCCAAAGAAAAAGCAAGGTATGGGATCAAGCGTGGCGCTGGTAGAATATTCCTTTTCATCTTCTACGTAGTATACATAGCTTAGACCTAGATGTAGGAACATAGTTTTCCCCTCATGATACCTAGTACAAGTACCAGATTAATTTATTAGATATTAATTCCCTAAACCAAATGTAATTAAGCCCTACCTTCCTTAGATCAAAGCTTAAATAGCAAAACTTTAAACTAAAAGTTACCCTAAAGCGTAACGCTTCCATTTCCCGGACATGATAGTTGTCTCGTGGGGGTAGTTGATTGAGATTTATATAAGATAAGTTTCAAATTGCAACGGATACTGAATTTAGATGTGTTTCAGCAAATGTCCAATTACTCGCACTGGCCTATATTTAGGCTTGATATCGAATATCCGAAACAAATATACCAATACCTGAGCCAAAACTATAATGACTAGTTAAGTCTAGCTTTAATTGACAATAAATGTTAATTGTAGAACATATTTGGTATTCAAATGTATGGTTTGTAAACAAATATTTACTATTGCAGGGTTCTTGAAAAGCAAAACAAGATCAGCAGGAAAATGCGCTGACTTCTGGAGGAAAGAAAAAAGATTTAGGTTTTGGATCCGTCACACCGTCAAAACTCAGTGGTTTTACTGGTTCGTCATAGTTTTGGTGCTCTTTAATACAATATGTGTAGCGGTTGAGCACTATAGACAACCTAAGTGGCTTACTTCGTTTTTATGTAAGTACATACACTTAAATTTGCTTATATACGTATGACTACCGGTATAGTCGGCTATTAAGATATTTCTGTACATAATTATGTACTCGTAACCATTGAATGTTTCAATTCAGCTGCGAAATTGAGCTTTTAGTAAACGAATAAAAGAAGCATTGAAAGCCCTTTTTTAGCATTTGATTGACTAAATAGAGAACTTACGTAACTTCACTGTCTTAAGTACATCGTCACTGAATTCACTGAATTTTTTTTACACTTTGCACTTCTCATCAGTGAAAGGCACATTATTTATAGCAATCGTAAAAAATAAGCGCTTTATATTAATTGTTTCTTTATGATTCTTACAGACTATGCCGAATTTGTGTTCTTGGGGCTGTTCATGATGGAAATGTGGATCAAAATGTATGCTCTCGGTCCACGGATTTACTTCGAATCATCGTTTAATCGCTTCGATTGCGTAGTTATATCTGGCTCCATATTCGAAGTGGTTTGGTCCGAAGTAAAGGGAGGCTCGTTTGGTCTGTCAGTTCTAAGGGCTCTTAGATTGTTAAGGATATTTAAGGTAATGTCAATCCATTAATTTATTGAAGTAAAGGTAAGAATAAGTATTTTCTAATATATATATACTTGTTTCAGGTCACAAAATACTGGTCATCTCTGAGAAACCTTGTGATATCTCTTCTAAATTCGATGAGATCCATTATCTCTCTATTGTTTCTTCTCTTCTTATTCATTCTCATCTTCGCATTGCTGGGAATGCAGTTATTTGGCGGTCAATTTAATTTCGAGGAAGGCACGCCACCTACAAACTTCAATACATTCCCAATCGCTTTACTTACTGTCTTCCAGGTTTGTATTAATTTAATACGTATTAAGACTTCTATCATCAATATATATATTCCTAGTATTGTCTTTTAAAAAGTTTTTTTTTTCCTTTAAATAGTCAAAACCGTTTATAACGACATCGTTTACAACAACCTATCGGTTATTACAACCAGATTGTATGGTCCCGTCCGAATCCCTAGTAAACTATTCAGTAAACAAACCGCTTATAACAACATCGGATACAGCGACATATCGCTTACAACGGCGAAAGTTTATCGATATTCAACGGCTATAACGACCAACCGCTTCTTTTCTCAGCAAAACAAAACAATACAAACGATTTTAAATCTTATTTTTAAGCATTGAATGAATATTTAGGCATATTATTACCTACGCACTTTCTCCCAACGAACAGTTTCAGTCAACAATGATTTCCGAGGCTCTGTAACGATTTTGCAAAAATTTGTTGTCTTTAACCAACAGTTTGATACTGGTGATACTCATACATTGAGGAGTATGAAACGTAAAATGCAAAAAATATTTGAGACTGGGCTAAAAAAATCAGACTAACTGATTACTTTTGTACCTAATTATTTCGTGATAAATATTTTTGTTTCTTTTTTGACTCGTTTACATATTATAATATTAACATACCATATTATAACCCATACCTACCTATTCTAGATCGATAACTATGTACATACATATGTACTGTACTTGTGTATATGACATTGCTTATAACGACTATCGGATATAACGTCGGCAACTATACGGTCCCTTCAATGTCGTTATAACCGGTTTGACTGTATATTCCTCTTATTTATTTTTAGATCCTAACGGGGGAGGATTGGAATGAAGTTATGTATCACGGCATCCAATCCCAAGGTGGCATACAAAAAGGAATGTTGTATTCTTTATATTTTGTCATCCTCGTGCTGTTCGGTAACTACACGCTGCTAAACGTGTTTCTTGCCATCGCTGTTGACAACTTGGCGAACGCACAGGTTGGTATTTTAATGATAAAAAAAGGTTATATTTTAGCCGAGACGATTACGTTATGAATTTAAAAAACATAAATTTAATTACATGTTTGTTAAGAATTAAAAAAGGATATTATAAAGTCGGCCAGAATATACCTACATATGTCAGCACTGAAATGTTGAGTGTTTATCGTTTTTGCCCTCTTGTACATTTGTATGCCGCTTCTCGTGTAAATGTCGCGTTATAATTTCAGGAATTGACAGCAGCTGAAGAAGAACAGATAGAGGAAGACAAGGAGAAACAATCGCAGGTGTGTATAACTTTGTGTATTTTTTAATGCAAGCTTATTGCTTATGGAATTTTCAAATAGTTGTTGTATGACCGCGATCGTTGTTACAAAATTTTAAATTTACATACAACAACAACTTTTTCGGCTAATTAGGAATTGGAGAAAGAAATGGATGCTTTACACGCGATTGACGGAACTCCAAGTGGAGACAAACTTCCGGCATCAGCTAGGAAGGTAACAGAAGATGGTGCTAAGCAATGCTGTGCTTCAAGTGCTCATTGATTTATAACACTTAAAATATTGTTGATATCTTTTTTTTTTAACTCGAATATCGGTCAGTTTTCGGCAACTACAAGTCGTAATTTTTTTACTTTCAATACTATGACATAGAGCCGTTTGGACCTATTTTATACGTCGTCGAATAAACATAATATATCCCCTATAGTCTTGTCACAACAATATTTTAGGTTGCCACATTCATTACTGGATCAATGTTGCTTCTGTGGGCAAACTAACATTAGGATTTCTAATATGATTTTAAATTTGAGTCTAGAACTAGATCTTTAATTTAATTGACTTCAGATGTATTCATAAAACGTTTTATTTAATTCACGAGTACATATCTTTTTCCATCTTTTTTGTTTTAGAGTTGCATGTTATAAGAACATAGGAAATTTCTTAGCGGGAAATGTAGCGTCTGACGAGATTAATTTTTAATTGTACTGTATCTATATATATTTGACATAAACATAATGTCCAAATATCAATGAAAACTAAGCTAATTTATTTTATCGGACTTAATTTGTTTAATGTATCTTCTTTTTTAGAAGGAAGAAAAGAAAGAGGATGAGGAAGTACCGGATGGACCAAAACCAATGCTGCCATATTCGTCCATGTTTATTTTGTCACCTACAAATCCGTAAGTGCAACAAAATAGTGAATTAATAGAGTTATTTATATCTGGGTTAATCTTAAATTGTCTGTTTCAGAATAAGACGAGGCGCACACTGGATTGTAAATTTAAGATATTTTGATTTTTTTATCATGTTAGTTATATGTATGAGTTCTGTGGCGTTAGCAGCAGAGGACCCTGTAGTCGAAGATAGTGATAGGTAAGATTTTTAGTAATATACATCGTAATTATTTACAAGTCCTATTTACTGTGTCGATAGGATTCTAGATTCCTTGTTGGCCTAGTTAGTAAGTAAGTAGTTAGCTTTGAGCGAGCGACTCTTACTGAGTTCATAGGACAAACCCGGGTTGCGTTAACATTAACCTTTACGGTAAAATAAAACATCGTGAGGATGACCGTCATGCAGACTCAAAAAGTCAATAGCGTGTGTTAGCCGATCTATTAGAAAAAAGATGTAAACGCAACAGAAAACAAAATTTAGTTTTTTTAAAATAACGCAAAGAATATTCTTTATTAAGATTAAAATATTGTAATACCGACCTGTTTAATTAAGTTAAGTTTATAAATTGGTGAGTAGTCAGATGGTACGTGACGCCGAATTGCAGTTTTACTGAAATTGCAGTTTTATGTACATTTTCAACTGAATTTTTTTCTACGTTCTAGAAATACTGTGCTAAACTACTTTGACTACGCTTTCACGGGCGTGTTCACCGTGGAGATGCTGCTGAAGATAGTCGATCTCGGCATCCTATTCCATCCAGGCGCCTATCTGCGGGACCTGTGGAATATCATGGATGCCGCTGTCGTTATATGCGCACTCGTTAGTTTCGGCTTTGAAATTGGGTAAGTTAATTATTTGGATATTCATCGTATATAATAGGATGTATTAATTTATTTACAAGTCATTGCACATGTCATTATAGTCCGCGCCACCACTCATTGCCGACGAGAACACTGGAACTAAATTGGTCGTTACAGTGAAATATATTTTTATTTGTTTTAAGGTAAAACAACAGAAGCAAATCTTGGAGACTAGTTCGCGAATTTCATATTAATATATGTTACGTTGGGGTAAATTAGCCTTGCACCTAGCACTAGCAACATATTACTACGCCCCGCTACTCGCGCGCCCCGCTACGCGTCTATCGGCATTCAGTGGTGGCGCGGACTCTATACATAAAATGACAAGGAACAAAGCTAAAAGAAATAATCAACGTATTAAATAATAATGAAGCTATATAATCTTACCATTTTAAATTGTAAAGTATCTTTGCGTTCATAACTATTAAAACTAGTTAAATAGTTTCTAATTATATTTTTAACAAATTTTTTGTATGTTTTAGCCGAAATTAACGCCGCATAAAGCATCATATCTGATCATAATTTACTGGAGTAACTTGATTAAATTTTGTATCAAATAGTGTTTTTATGTTACGTAGTCACCTGGTAGTTATAGAATATAAACTAAAGTGAATTTCTTGTTACAGAGGCGTAAAGAAGGGGGCGGGGCAAAATCTGTCCACAATAAAATCGTTAAGAGTGTTGAGAGTGCTCAGACCTTTAAAAACTATTAAACGTGTACCAAAGTTAAAAGCAGTGTTTGACTGTGTCGTGAACTCTTTGAAGAACGTGATAAACATTCTAATAGTGTACATATTGTTTCAATTCATATTCGCTGTAATTGCAGTTCAACTTTTTAATGGTAAATTTTTTTTCTGCAACGATATCAGTAAGAATACCTTCGAAGACTGCCAGTAAGTATATATTTAATATTTCTTTTATATTATTCTCATACATAAATATTATATATTATTATGATTTATCATGAAATACCATCCGTATCACCTGGACGTCCGTCGTTCCACAACAGAGCGTTTTCTAAGGCAGTTTTTGCCGCGCACCACCACTATGTGGAACCAGCTGCCCACAGAAGTATTTTCGAACCAATTCGACTTGGGGTCCTTCAAGAAAAGAGCGTACCAATTCTTGAAAGGCAGGCAACGCACTTGCGAGCCTTCTGGCATTGTGAGTGTCCATGTGCGGCGGTATCACTTAACATCAGGTGAGCCTCCTGCCCGTTTGCCTCCTATTACATAAAAAAAAAATCTAAGTAGCTAATAATTGTGGAGTAATTGTAGTAGAATTAACTTATCTAAAAAAACTTATATTTCATATTAATTGTATATTGTATATTAATTAATCTCGAATAAACCTGTACAAGACAAATCATTTAGCTTAAATTAAACATCTCTAATTGCAGAGGGTCGTATTTCGTGTACGAGTCAAACAGCCTGCTGCCGCGTGTGAGCAAGCGACAGTGGACGACCCAATCCTTTCACTATGACAATGTCGCATCGGCCATGCTCACGCTTTTCGCGGTGCAGACCGGAGAGGGATGGCCACAGTATGTAGAAAACACTATGAATTAACTATGTACTATATAAAAATAAGTCGGGTTTTCCTTCCTGACGCTATAACTCCAGAACGCACGAACCGATTTCCACGGTTTTGCATTCGTTGGAAAGGTCTCGGGCTCCATGAGGTTTATAGCAAAGAAAATTCAGGAAAAATTTCAACGGAAAAGCGGGATCACCAAACGAAATGTTACATAAAACGAAGCCATCTGGTGGCGAAACGGAGTTCGCCGGGTTTGCTAGTTCTTTTATAAATTCGTTAAAAAACATTATTCAGTTTAAATTGTGTTCTTAAAAAGTGGGACTGTCTTTTTACTCCATACCTTTTGTAAAGGATTAAATAGTATATATATATAATAATTGTAACTTTAGAGCTAAATTCATCATAAATTAAAAATACATATACAATACACACATGTATTGTCGTGTGTGTTTTAGTTGTATTTTTTTTTAAATTTCTGTTTGATTTTTTTTGAGAAACTTATGCTTGCGTTGATTGTCGCATTTTGGTTGTAAGATTTTGTGAAATTGTTGGTAGATTTAGGGCTGTGTGTGATTTCTTGGGCTTGATAACTAAATAAATAAATAAATTGGTATGCTTAAATCGGTGGATGCCATTGTATCCATTCTTACAAACTTATGCTCAGGAAACCTCAACAAGATTATTTAAAATTAATTTAATTTTAGGAACTTTATTAAATTTTATTAAATTTTAATGAAATTCCTCTCTTTACAGAGTGCTTCAAAACTCAATGGCCGCGACGTATGAAGATCGGGGACCTATACAGAACTTTCGAATAGAAATGTCCATATTTTATATAGTTTACTTTGTAGTGTTTCCGTTCTTCTTTGTTAACATATTCGTAGCTTTGATTATTATTACATTTCAAGAACAGGGTGAAGCTGAGTTACAAGATGGAGAAATCGATAAGAATCAGGTAATAAGCTTATTTACACAAGATAACATACAATTATGTTCTGTGTGTTTTAATGAATTCGTGAAACAGTTAAAGAGAGATAGAAAGAACTATTAAAGAAACGCAATGGCGAGTTTAAAGAGTGCACCAGCCATAAATTGATATTATTTTAATTAATAAAAATCTTATTTTATCTATAATATTCATCTTAATGATAAAACTATGTAAATGTTGTGTAATATAAAGTTCAAATATAAATAATAAAATTCCTAAAGTTGTTCAATAGTAATTACATGCGTTTAAGAATCTTAAATAATTTTTTAATACAGTTGCTAAAAAAGTTGCGTATTGCAGGGACGTATAGCGTTCGGGATGTGGGCTATTACACACTCGTGCTTTTTCTTTACCTTTTCCGAACTAGTGCGTTTTCTTTCCCAACTGTCAAATTAATGTCTATTAAAAAGTAAAAAACAAACCACGAAGTTTTTACTAAAAAAAATCATAGAAGTTTTTATGACTCATGCAAATATTTCAAAAAAGAAGCTAATAATTTGTTTCAATATAAGATTTAATGATTTGTTTCAATGAGTTAGGTTAGGTTTCATTTAATTTCATCTTATTAAATTTCATATCAATAAAAAAATTCTACTGAAGACTTGGCTGTATGTGAAGTCTGTCGGCTGTCGGTGAAGAAAAAAAATTCTCTGCTTATATTATTTTACAGTTGGCGCCATTTTCCAAAAATGTTCTTTGCGAGTTTAGTTGTTTGTTATATTATACATTAAATATACATGAACAATCATACGAAATTAATAATAGTTTGTCTCAAACAGTAAATATGCAACCTAAAACTTCCCCAGTTCGTAAAAAAACTGTACCAATTTAAATGTATATGTGAATTATAACTTTTTTAAGAAATAAATGATTAGTTAGTTTAGTTTATTGTGTTTTTAATATTTTATTAAATTGTTAAATTTTTTCGCAACTGTATTAAAAATAGTCGTTCAGTACACGTGCGGAACCGTCATTGCAACTTGTTCCAACTGTCAACCCTCACCTTCGGCTGCGCCTCGGGTAGACATTTGTTGGAACTCTTTGCAATGACAGGCTTTCCGCACTCGTAATGAAATATACTATTTCAGTTAACAAAATAATCTGTTTCCTTAACGTTTAATACTTTTTCAGAAATCGTGTATTGACTTTACGATAGAAGCGAGGCCTTTAGAAAGGTATATGCCAAGTAAAAGGGGGAGCCTTAAGTACAAAGTATGGAGAGTAGTCGTCTCCACACCCTTTGAGTACTTCATCATGTCACTGATCGTGCTTAATACGTTATTGCTTATGATGAAGGTATGTATTGAGTTGATCACTTAGAATCTCTATACGTACAATTTATTTAATAACATTATATCGTTACTATGTTAGGTTCATACAGTAAAATCATCAACATATAGCTAAGTATGAACGTAAGATATATAATCATAATTATCAGCTAATGATCCTAGAACATTTCAGCTTAGCGAAAATATAATAATGGACCTAAGCTATGTCCCAAAATCGACTGATGTCAAAGAATATTCTATTCATAATCAACTTGACACATTGATATTTACTTTACTGTAAACAAAAAGCACTAAGATAATAAACACAAAGTATGTAACGCCGGCACATACTTAGCATAGATGATTGTCCTCAAAATCACAATAAGCACAAAAATTAAAATACCGTATTCTAAACGAAGCTTGATCTGAGTTCCAAACTATGCTAAGTTCACAAACACTTAGAATAGAATTAGGAATTAACAATTGGCAATAAAATGTAGACTGCCAAAATACAGACACTCACAACACAACACAAATGCTAGTTTCCTTTCGGCGTCAGTGTACACAGCATCGGAATGCGCCGTTTTCAAAATTCTACCAGCATTATCGTCAAGTGTATCGCCAATATTATATATTCATTGTCTCCTTATGTGTTTTCTGTTCGATGTTCCTTTCTTCCTCGCTTGCTATTTTTAATATATTTATATGTTCGTATAAATGTGTTTGCACGATGACCTATCCGTCCTGCACAACTGCTGCACCGGACTGATTAACTTTTTATTCAGTCCGAGGTGCCTGTGAATGCACAACTTCTCTAACCAGTTGTGGCATGAGCCATACATGTTGTTCGTGTTGCATGACTTTACAGCGAGCTCTGATTGCTCCTACGACCAGATTGCATGATTGAAGCGGCCTTACGCCGACAAATCGAGGTGGGGCTTTGCAATTTGATTTTATTGGACTTACAAACTCCCGAACAAAATTAATCAAGATTCGAAAATTTTTAATGCATCATTCTGAATGTATCCCGACTCCTTTTAAATCCAAAGAATATTTTAATGTTATTTATATATGCACAGTTAATTTATTTCATGTTATGTTTCATTCATACCTATATTATTAAGTAGTCATACATTACCCTAAATAGTACTTATTTTGGAATGTACGTGGTACAATTTCATCCCAAATAACAGAAATGCTTTACAATCTAAATAACAAATAAATTGTTTTCTTTGTCACGGGTTTTACCAACTCCTCATCACATGGCAGTTCTATAATCAAAACGATCTCTACTCGGATATCCTCAAGTATTCGAATATGGGGTTTACTGGAATGTTTTCTGTGGAAACTGTGTTGAAAATCATCGCTTATGGTGTCAAAGTAAGTACACACCTTACACTCACTGAGCAGACACTGCGATATTCATACCATAAACAGTATTACAAATGTACTCTTTCTGTTACTAACATAACTTTGTATACTTACATGACTGTATGGGATAACTTCGAACCAAGTAAATGTTCCTTTCCGAATATCGATTAGATGAAGAACGTTGAAGCTAATTTATTATATGTTGCGTTTTTATGCATGTATCCCTCATCGATGCATGTTGCACATGTGATCACAGAGCTGCGCTTATTGCACTTTATACAAATATTCAATGTGCAATCCAGGTTTTTAGCCACACGTGTTGATGCCGCTGAGGTAAGTGTACAATCCGCAGACTTTGATGGTTGAGGTAAGTGATCAAATTTATTACTAAATGGAGTGAGTATGTGTGTCGGCATGCCCAGTGCCTTCGCATGTTGCATGTGCACTGTCCACGACAAACTCAACAAAGCCATCAGATGACAAACACACACACATACACTGATACGAATCGGAACGTTTGCGTCTTAGTGTAGTCTATTTAACAAGTAACATTTTAGACAATTTCTGCTAATATTTAGGATCGAGAAATATTCATATATCTAATTATAGATTAGTGTTACTAAGTTTTCGATGTAAATCTTATTGGTATTGGTTTTTATGTTAGTTTCACGAGGCTCCACCGATCCTCATGGACGTGTTAACAGTCATGAACATAGTATTTACGTTCTTCTTCCTACTCGAGACCGTTCTGAAGTTAATTGCGTTCGGATGTACGGTAAGAATCACTTAATAATTAAGCACATACCCATAATTCATTATAATTAATACAATATGTCATGTTTTTAATAGTAGCGGGTTATTTTGATGTTATTTAATGAAATTTGTTTACCTATTAGACCTATTTCTTCCCGTGAAACTCCGTCATAAGATCAAATGGCAAATAAGTGTCTCATGTGATTGTTCTCAAGATTCCTTAACTACCCAACTAAAAACAAGAAAGATAAAATAATTAGTGGCAGTAAATCTTATTAAACTAAATAATCGGTTAATATCAGTCACAATTGCGCTTGTAATATTTAAAAAAATGTTTTTTTCTGTGTAATGATCACTGATAATGCTATACTTTTACCTATTTAAAGATTGTTCTACATAATCCTAGTAAAATCTCGATTATAACTACATAAGCAATAAGTTAGTTTTGTTGCTAATGTTTCAATGGTAAAAATAATATTTCAGACAAGATTATCGATTCGTATTTGTAGATTAAACAAACTTTTTTTCTATATAAGAATGATAAAAGATATGAGTTTAAGAAATATTTTTCATGGATGTAAATTACTAAGGCCACATGCATTCAAACTCTTTTGAAAAAATTTAAGACATATAACTGGAGGTTTTCGCATTACACACAACATCGTATAAATGGCATCAAATTGATTAATCAATATATTTAATGAAATTAAATGCTGCGTGTGCGTGCGTTGTTATTTTTCATACAATTTGTTAACATCAAAATCGCCCTTTTCAACATTTTACAGAATTTTCAAATATAGTAGAATTAATATTCAATATTGACTTGAATATGTAATTTTTTATAGTCTTTGACTCGGATTTGAAATGCTGCTTATTTTCATTATAGAGTTATGATTTTGTATGGAAATTTGACGATATTTTTATTTGTGATGAGTAATTTTTACTATTGCTTTAATAATAGTAAAAACCTGTTCCTATCCTTTTATATAATGTGTAAAATATACAAAGTGTGCACATAATGTATATATTTTTTTTCCAGAAAGCGTACATTTGTAAAATGCTTGTTTAATTGTTTCAATAATATATAATATAATCAATCTTCAAACTCATACTGATTTTATATTTACAGAATTTTTTCAAAGATCCGTGGAATACTTTTGATTTCATAACGGTCATTGGAAGTATTATTGACGCCCTAATCATGGAATTTGGAGTAAGTAATTTTTTTATCAGAAGTAACAGTATAATATCAATAAACTTTCATGAAGCAAGAAAGGCTTACTAAAGTTATTTATTAGGTTCTACTTCAAAAATTTTCGTTTGACCTAGAATTAATTACACTACAAAGACAATGACCATACAGTGGAAAGGTTTATTTATTATATTAAATTTTAAGAATGATATCCTGATTACAGAGTGAACTGGGAGAAAACTGTGCTGACATTTCCTGTCAGCAGGTAAAAGAGTTTTGGTTTTCTAGGAGTTTCTAGTTCGTTAAGACGGTGTTGTAGAGCTAGTATCAGTAGAATTGGTGTGTTGTCCAGGTTAAAGAACTGTCATAGTTCATTAGGTATCATTAATCAATAGTCATTAATTAAAGGTTAATGCTAGGATAGACAAATGTAGTTAGGGTACGTGGATTCACGTCCGATATTGTATTAACCCTTTATCCCGTTGAAATGTTGCTAATTTTGTTAAAACTGACCGTAAATGTTTTGGAACTTACTTTGTCGTTATTAAATTTTTAAGTACTTAAGGTAGACAAAACAATTTTAAATCCGTTGAATGTAGGTATTTATATATTTTGTAGTATTAGAATATTAAGACGATTTCTCGCTTTCTATAATTTTTCGTTGTTTGAGTAAAAAACATTTTAATTCGTAGGCCCCTAGATCATAAACAAAGTTTAATAACAGATGTTATGACATTAAAGTACTAAAATAATAGTAGTTATTTTATAGACATTCAGATTAGAATTCAAATATTTTATTAGATTTAGAAGTAGCCTTTCAATGGTTAAGAAACATTAGGTGGAAATTAATAACCATTGTTCTGCGTAGCGTTCCTACAGAATTGTTTTAAAAACGTTTAATTTAAAATGCGTGTAATTACTAGAGCACATTTTAAAGTTATATTATCTTTGGTTTACGCGAGTATTACTCATTTAATAAAACTACTTTAAGTATATTATTAATAAATTAAATTATAAAGTATATTTTTTATAGTATTTACACAACTCGATGTTTCCAAATACGTTCCACCACACAACAGTTTTATTTAAAAATCGTTAAGTGCTAAATACAAATTAAGTGCTTATAAATAAATTAATTATAACATCTAGAAAATTTAATTAAAAATACAATTCAAGTTCAAAAGATTATTTGGGACCAGTTGCACAGATCAACAAACACTTATAAATTGAATAGTGATTACACGCGTGTAAATTATTTATTAAAAATTATGTTTAATAACATATGACTATGAATAATTTTCAGGAAAACACATTCAACGTTGGTTTCCTCCGCCTGTTCCGAGCCGCGCGACTGATCAAGCTGCTCCGACAGGGTTACACCATTCGAATACTGTTGTGGACTTTTGTGCAGAGTTTCAAAGCCTTACCCTACGTGTGCCTTCTCATCGCGATGTTATTTTTCATCTACGCAATCATCGGAATGCAGGTGCATTACTATCATTGAATACAATATACGACAATAGATATAGATATAGATATTTAGCATACTATTCGTTTATTAAACTTTTGACTATTATTACAGTAATAAACAAACTATTTGAATATTGCTCATGAAATAATAATTCGATGTATTGCTCAAACTTATGTCACGTTCAAACTAAGTGATTTTTTTAAATTTCCAGGTGTTCGGAAATATAGATTTAGCGGCAGAGTCTGATATGAACAGACACAACAATTTTCGGAGCTTTATTCAAGCTCTCATGTTACTATTTAGGTAATTATTTAATCATAGGTCTTCTTCACTAACTTTGACAACCAGTTTTAAATTATATTCTTTATAAAATTGTATTTTTTTATAAGTGTGCCATTAACATACGCTTATACGTTTACGGAAAATCATTACGAACTGGAGCTGTTGTCCGACACGTTTTGTGCATAAAGCTAAAGAGACACAGAAATATGTTCCATTTTACGGAACTACACAATCTTTTTAATTGCCTTCAAAATTATACTGAGACTTACAAATATTCTCGTTCCAAGTATGTGGGTAATATGTGTAACTCAATTGAACAGGTGTGCTACGGGTGAATCCTGGCCAAATATAATGTTGGCATGTTTGAAGCCTGCCAAATGTGATAAAGAAGCCGGGAAGTCACCGTCCGAGATGTGTGGCAGTACGCTTGCGTACGCCTACTTCGTGTCCTTTATATTTTTCTGTTCCTTTCTGGTGAGTTCATTGTGAAATAAATTTATTGCGTCTAATTCCAATAGATTTCAAGAAGCGGTAATTTATAGTCTTTTGCGATTTTTTTTGTATATTGGCTGTTGTATAATTGTTTTGAGCTTTCAATTAATATATGTATTATGTATATTGTATATATTGATTACTAAATCATCATTCATTGCGTAATTTAATAGTTAATTTTAAAATTTTCAGATGTTGAATCTTTTCGTTGCCGTTATTATGGATAATTTCGATTACTTAACAAGGGATTCATCAATTCTCGGAGCGCATCATCTAGACGAATTTGTTAGGATATGGGCTGAATATGACCCAAATGCCACGTAAGTTTTGCAAGTTTCTGATATAATTTTTATTTTTTGTCATATTTCACAATGGTTTTTTGTCTTGATCTGCAAACCATACCTTTGCGCATGCGTCGCTCGTGTAATAACTCTTTAAAATTTAAAAAATATAAAAGAAAATGATATTCGCTCAATGGCAGCAATTCTCAGTTTAATCATCCTTTTATGTCTATGTTAGAATCTCGAATGAAGTTATTAATATATATTTATTTTCAGGGGGAAGATCCACTATACAGAAATGTATGATATGTTAAAAAATATGGATCCGCCGCTGGGGTTTGGAAACAAATGTCCCAATAGATTAGCATATAAAAAATTAATTAGGATGAATATGCCATTAGATGAAGAAGGAAAAGTAAATTTTACGACAACGCTGTTTGCATTAATTCGAGAGAATCTTAGTATAAAAATGAGAACAGGTAAGTTGCTAGATTTAAAAATATTTAGATATTTTTGACAATCATAATATTTTTGATGTAATGACTTAGCTGAAGAAATGGACCAAGCCGACGAAGAACTTAGGGAAACAATAACCCGGATTTGGCCGCTGCAAGCGAGGAAAATGTTGGACCTGTTAGTTCCTCGTAGCGATGTCTTAAATGGCAGAAACCTAACCGTTGGAAAAATCTATGGAGGTCTCCTCATACTCGAGAGTTGGAAGTCCACTAGGTTTGGCCAGAATGAACCCTCTGGTCTGCCGGTAAGACTTGTTTCATTTTAACCACGACATAAGAAACTTATTGCAAAGATATCTTAAGGTATGTCGGTCCCAATGAAGCCAGAGTTAACGATAAAAAATAAATAAAATCTTTAGCAATTATTTTTACTTTGAGCCAAATGTAAAGATTGATGAATAGGTTAATTTCACTGTTGAAGAAGTAGTGATTGTTAATGTCCCCGAATTCCTTACATTAGATGATGACTGACACGTTATAGTTAGCAGACTAGCGTTGTGTTGTCCTTGTGGATGTATTGTTGTTTTTATGGGTGTTCCATCGAACCAACCATTTGTGTATATTCGTGAAGTGTAATTTGCGCACTGATTGGCTTTGTGTTAGCTATTTTTTGTTAACGGATCGAGTACAACAATACAGAGTCACTTTAGTTAAAATCGACTCCTCAGAGTCGACTACAATGGTGGTTTACTTTTCAGGCATTCAGCGAGAATAGCCCTACGGCCAATCAGCCGGTAGTATTAAATATTTTACGGAACGAACTTTAACTACCTTTTCTTGCACTATTTTAGATTTTTTGTTTTTTCATAAATTTCTTTCGCATCGTGTTTAAATAATTTATCATAAGTATTCAAAGAATCTCAGGACACGATGATGAATAATATTAGTTTCACAACCCGTAATTTTTCATTAGCTGTACGATTCCTCAGTTTCTAACATAATACTGCACTTCACTTGGTAGCTTGGACAAACATGTGCTAGTGTGCACAAATTTGTCCAGATAATAACGATAGCCTTTCCAGGTTAACTCTCGAAAGCGTACCTAGTAACCTGTCCTTTAGTTGCAAAATACATAGCCTAGTCTAGAGGTTTGAATCCGTGTTAAGCAGTGTTTGAAATTTTACGTAGAGTTAGCACTGTGTCTTGTAGATTTTGTTTTCAATTTTGTGAAGTTTGCTAATACGTTAATTTTTTTGGAATGAACTTTAGAACCCACACTCTCAACTATCACAGAACTTGCATGACGTTTAATTTCAGACTTATCTTGCAAATTCTTACACTCTCTTTACACTTTTACATATAATTAATTTATAGTTTTATTACATTTCGGCTCAATTGTATGTCATTCCAGTCTAGAAGCCTGATATATGATATGGAATCTGATACGATGCTTTTTTGTTCCGCTGCATTTTTTCTAAATTAATTTGTAATGCATTTTGGTAACAATTAAATATTGGGCATGCACAATAAAAACAAATAAAATCATACGTAATTCCTAATATAAATA
Organism: Pieris melete; assembly: GCA_963693345.1. Taxonomy (NCBI): domain Eukaryota; kingdom Metazoa; phylum Arthropoda; class Insecta; order Lepidoptera; family Pieridae; genus Pieris; species Pieris melete. Next base: position 1,346,971 of record CAVNZK010000002.1, on the reverse strand, counting down.
TTATCTATGTATGTATATAAAACATGTTTATAAAATAAACCTGTCCTCAAAACTGCCTCTGGCTTCAATTTAATCGCACAATATTCAGCATAAGATCTACAATTTGCTTTTGATATACATTTTCCACAAATACGCAACATTTACTTTCAGCATACAGGTTCTTATACCGGACACTCAACAAGTAGCAACAACATGAGTGACAAGCCAATATCTAACATAATATTTAGTATTTCCTCAGATACTAGCAGTATACACCTCCATAATGCCATATAACATAATACTGTCGACTGACGAGCATCTCTTAGAGCGCAGATATAACTTAGAATAATGATCGAGTTTTTGTTGGTTTGATTTGTGACGGCGCTTATATCGTGTGTGAACCATTTGCGCAAACTCATGTAGATTAGTACTATAAGATTCAATGATTTTTTTGTTTTTCGTAAATAAAAACAAAAAAATTAAGTCTTGAAGCTCGTTTAGACGAGCTATAGGATAAATACCGAATTAAATCGGCCATGAGAATGCGCAAGTGAATACGAAGAAGGGAGGATGAAGTCAAATGGCTGGTACAGAAGGCGTCCTTCTTTAACTGCTTGCTCGACGTGGCGGCAACGGGTCTGGGCCACGGATCTCGAACAGGCTCCTTAAGTCAAGAAGGACAACCAATTACTGTTCCTACAACGGAAGGTGATGACACGCATACTATAATGGACCTTGCGAGAAGAAGTACAAGGAAACCCCACAAGTAAGTTGATTTAAATAAACATAAAATTCTTGTATATCACTCATTAATATAAAAATGTAGCAAAATCAGCGGTTTGCGTTAAGGTAAGCCGAATACACTAATTCACTTTATAAGAAAATTAATCCTTATACGATTCTCATTGCCTGCCTACCGATTCAATAAGTTCTTGTTCTAATAAAATGAGCTATATTAAATATTTACTCGATCCACTATTCCAAATTTAGAAGTAAAAGTAATGAAATTACTAACTTCCTTCTCTCTTGTTCCAGAAACAACAACAAAAAGGTGAATACCTTTGTAATAGGAGGATACAGTATTAAAATTGCTATATTGTATACGTGTATAGGAAGTGTAACAATTTGTTAACATAATAAACGTGGGCGTTGGTTTAGTTTGGTGTGCTATAGACTACAGATTTATTGATGCACTTTGACATAGATAGTTGATGTTGTAACTTTGTTAGCCGCTGTTGCGAGAATAATTAATAATGTTTTATAAATAAATGTTTATTTATTGTTTGTGAGAATTAAAACGAGTTTGTTTTTTATTTAGGTGGTTCGTGTATAAGGCCTTAGGCTCTTAAATGTAATCAGTTATCGTTGTTAGAGATTTGTGCTGTTCTGATATTAATTTTGATTTGAATTTTTACAGATGGTTATTGATGTTTAGGTAATATTTTCAGTATGATAGGACATTTTGATGTAGAAGACGAATGTCTACAATATAATTTATTTTGTTTACTAGTGAATGGTATAATTAATGTAACATTGTTGCTCTAATGATTTATTCGTTAGACACCACACTAACAAACCTACTGACATCGTAACATTCTGACATCTATTAACAAACGCAAAACAATGAAAAACACAATATCTAAACATTCATATTTTGCATGTACTAGGTAGCTTGCATGTGTTGTTATCTAAACGGTAATGCATTTTTTCTTAGTTTATAAGTTTCAGAGATACGTAAGTACGTGTTTATTCTACCGCACAAGCACGGTTGCATGATGCACCTTTGAATTTCTATATTGCATAAGTGTTGTTTCAACAACATTTTGTAAATATGGGACAGTAATTTTCATTTGAACGAATAAAATACGCGAACATTCTTCATTTCAATTAATTTTAAGTTCTGAGTATTAATGAGTTTCCTTTACTCTCTAGGTGTTAGAACTACAAGATGTTGGATCCCACCATGCTTCCATGGAGTCTTTAGACGAAGGAAGACTACAAGCAAGTCATGTCTATCAAAATGGACACCACGGAAGATCATCTAGTTTAAGGTGAGCTGGTCGACTGTAAATTGTACTACGAAATTTGATATACATTCAAATGATAGGTTTATTTTTTATCTAGCTTAGAAACTAGTGTTTTTTTATATTTTTGTTTTGTTTTTAGTGCCATCGATGATTCTATTGCTCTACGCTTATTAGTGTCAGGGGGTATGTTATTAAGCAGAAATAATGTATCAACTAACCTAAAAAATATTTTCAAAACTAACGAAACTTTGCATGATAATTTTCCACTTGAGATGCATGTATGGCCTATAAAATACTATATAAAATTAACCAAATACCTCAATATCATGACAAAAATTCTTGGGTATACAATACCTAAGCATCAACGTGTTTCATAATCATAATAATTTTATTGCTTATAGACGCACACCAAGTCCCAGAAGACGACATTACGGAGGTTATCATCATGAAATCGGTTTCTCTGACACCGTCAATAATGTCGTCGAGATAGTAAAACACGAACATCAAAGACACGGGCGGACACACAGGGCGCCTCATCATTACCATGGTAGGTGGTTCTATATGTAATTCGAGCTAACTGCTAACTAAATATTCGTAAGATATTGAAATATATCTTAGCACGTAAACTTGACGGTACATTCTCAATATATTTAATTAATGAGGGGCTAAAACAAGTTCAGTCGAATAAATTACTGTCGAGTAAACCAAAAGCAATAATTTTTTTTAAATAATTGTAGGACGCAATTATCCATATCATCTATATTTTTTTTAATGTTCGCAAGCTGTACCTACTAAAGTGCGAAACAAAATGAAATCTTGTACTAGCTCCTCTGTAATTCCCTACCATCATGGCTTAGTACCGACAAATTTACTGTACTATCTTTTTGCTAGATCAACTTATCCAGTTATTTGTTGAAACCAGTACAAATTCGTAAGATATGTATCTGAGTATACTATATTCTACTTCTGTACTTTCGTGAAACATTATTATATATTATAATTTCATATTAGTATTCACACATAAAATATTTTATCATAATCATATCTACTCTTATATTTCATTTAGATTCAGTTTTATGACCCGACAGTTTTGCAAACATTTTTCTTCTCATGAAGTTACTCTGAAAGTTTTGTGAGAAGATTGGAATTTTAGCTTACAAGTAGTTGTAGAGTTTTATAATCTGTAGAAGTAGTTATTTGTAAGGTATATTATATTTGAGACAAAGCTATTTAATATTAAGTTAGTACCTTTAGCGAAATTTGTACATTAGCTATATTGAAGACTCATAATCTAGTTTTGTACAAAACTATTTCGTAGCTATTTATTATTCTAATGGAATTTGTCACAACTTTTTCAGCAAACCCATTAATTAGAGAAACCATATCTGAGTCCATCGGCTATATTTTGTTTAATAGACTAGAATAAGTAATATGTAACGGGCTATACTTTTCGAGTTTTAGAAACAATAACTATTTGGTTGGTGTGGTAATTTTTGTAATTATATATTTTGTGGAAATTAATTGATTTGCCTGCTGCATGTCCACATAATATTGGAGCCTTTTCTGGCTGCACAATAATGCTTTAACTTTTGAGCTCAGAAATAATAACAGCATGCACAACGATAACCGTATCATGCAGCATGCAAATGCTTAGTTAACTTTTAGCTTAAACGAAAACATGTCAATAGCTAATAGGTACGTAAGTGTAGATATTTACATTGTAACTGCGTATGATATAAGAACTTTAGATGCTTCTTTACATTTAATTACACATTTTAAAATGAAATATTAACGTAGAAATACTCCCTTACAATCCAAAACTTTTAGCGTCACTTTCATGAGCAAAAATAAAATGTGTATGGGTCGGTAAACCAACGGACTAGGCTAAAGCGTGGTGAAAGGTACATGAAGGTATTCCTGACAGCAGGGAAGGAGCGGAGGGCGCCCTATCCCACGACCAGCTTGAGCCTGCCCTCGCGGTCGCCCAGCCCGCCCCACCACACCTACGGTGAGCGTCCTCGCCACACACGCGCAGTGCCCGCTGCTCCCACCAGAGCGGGCACTGAATGCCATACAGATACATTCAACTCCAGCTCTTCAAATATACTTCCATTGCATTTCACACTCAGAGTCATTCAACTTTGCAACGAAACACGCGCCAAATATTCATAACGTAGGATACTCATCAAACCAGATAAAAAGTTGGCACTTTTCACCATGGTTGATATTCCTTACCTTATAAGTCCCAATATCAAATGTTACATTTTGTAAAGCAAAAGGTCTAAATTCTTATCGGAATTGGCAATATTGAATATTTTAATAGAAGACCTTTTGCTGCGTTCAAATTCGATGCCTATTTGCACGATTACTTGTCAATGGAATCTTAGCTTCGTAATTTGTATAATATGTGAAACGCGTGCAAATGCAAATGTGTTTTATTCATAAGAAAATTGTTTGCACATCTGTTTATTGTTAACCTCGCTATATAATCGATTCATCATTATGATCTTTATTTTCCTCGCTTTTCGATCATCATCTTCAATTTCAGCATCAATATATTAAGTAGTCGCTCGTTTCAAATTAGTTAAGCCGGGTACGGAACTACTCGATTATTCAAAGGACAGTCTGGGCACCCATAGGTGGCGACCGAGATCGCGAAAAAGACCGCGAGTGGCGAGAGTGGCGCGACCGGTCGTGGGAGCGCGAAGGCGGGCGAAGAGGCCGCGGACGCCAGCTACCGCCCACGCCCACCAAACCGTCCACGCTGCAGGTCAAGCAGCCGCCCCTCGCCAGAATAAGCCACAGCCCCTCACACGTAAGTACTAATTGCTGGTGTTCCACCTTCCTCTGCCTTATTTGATGATGAATTCATGATTAAATTTTTTCCAGTTATCGTTAAGGCATACAGCACGAGAACCTTTAGAGCCTCTACACGATGAGTATGAATATGGGCGGGAAGTTGAAAGACTGATACACCGAGACTATAGATCTAGGGAAAGGTAAGAAAGGCAAAAACAAGTAGTGAAAATTAACAAAATTCCTGGAAAAAATAAGCGAATAACAAAATAGTAAATAGAAAAATAGGTACTTTGCTTGCCGTTATAACTTTATTACACAGATACCAAAATGTAAACTTATGTCATACCACACAGGCGCGGTTGGGGCTACGAGAGCGAACGCGGCGTACGCACGTACGACGCGCCGGCGCCGCTAAGTTACGAGGCAGCGCTGGCGATGGGGCGCGGCGGCGGCGCACGGGCCCTGCCTTCGCCAAGCGGCACGCGACTGCCCAATGGGTTCAAGCCGCGCACGCGCCACTCGGACTCTGACGAGGACGACTGGTGCTAGCGGCGCCGCCGCGCGCGCTCCCAGCGGGACGTGCGCGCGCCGCCCGCTTCGCCCGCAACCCACGCGCATACATACTGACGCGTTGGGGACTCCACGTGTGTATATGTGTAGATAGACTAGCTCGCCCCGCCGGAGCGCTTCCGCGGGCGACTATCCAAATTCTAGTATTTACAAAGTTTTGGAAAATTTAATTTTTAATTCGCTAAAATTTTACTCTTTGATTTATATTATGGTTAAGGTAATCGAAGTATAAAACAGTGCCAGGCGACTCGTTTGTGCTAGGATTTTTACATAAAGTTATTAGTCTGTATTGTAAAAGTAACTTTCTATATTAAATTTGCACTACGAAAAATTTACATCATAATACCGCCTGCTGAAAGGAGGGGACCGAGGTCTTCGCATTGTTCATCAGTCCGGCACGCGGCTCGTCGCCGTACAGCTCTAGACGACGGGACCCTCGCTCAACTCTTTTCGTATTCCAGTTAGACGTTGGAACAATCTAGCCTTTCATCGTCAGACAAATTAATACTAGAGTATTGTATGATATATTTACATAGCAAAATAATTTTTACTTAGTTAATATACTTAATACATAATTAACATTTTTATTGAATTTGCTGTCCTTCCCCCAAGTGCTTTATATCTACGTTACTTATAAATACAATTAAATAATAGCATGGATTGTATGTAAACTTTGATATTCTGCATAAAATTAACTAAAATTGTTAAATCGTGTGTAGGCCAGTCGATAGGTACCTAGTGTTTTGTTACATTTGGTGATGAAGGTTGTTATTTAGCGAAAGAAACTTTAAGCAGACTTTTAATATCGCCCGGTAATCTATCTTTTTAGATGTCGTCCACACGTTTTAATATAAGATAAAAATTGTTCAAATTCTATTAATATTTTATTTAGTCTACGTTTATACTTATATTAAGTCCTGTTTGCATTATAAACATAGCCAAAGCATAGCCTAAACCAACATTCAACGATAAACAACGTCGAGCTTCTAACAAAATAGAACATTTAAGAAACTTAACAATATAGCAACTTATTTCATTCATGAAAAAATCCCTACTTTTCCAGATTGTATAAAAATCTATAGCGTTAAGTTTTTTTTTTCTTAACAGTACTGTTTGTATTGAATTAATAATAATTAATTTACCACAATTTTTATCGTGATTAATAACCAAATATCAAGTTAAAATCATAAACTTCTTACCTTAAGTTGGCATGTATTCAAAATTCAAATTCAAGGGCAGCTCGACTGTAAAGTGGCTTTATTAACAAAGCTGTATTTTGTATTTGAAATGAAAATTAGGGTTGTTGTAGATTTTATAGTGTTGTCAAAGCCAAATGTGACATAACGTTCGTTTGACTGGAGGTCTCTGTATTCCAATTTATTACGGCAATGCAATATATTTAAATTGTATATTGTATTATATATATTTGGAGAGTTATAGACCAGAACGCTATCACATGTCGCAAAAACAATCAAGTGTCCGAAATAGAGCAAAACGTGGACTTCACATGTTTTGTTACCATAGTTACGTGTAGTCCACATTTTATATTGAGGATGTTCTAGCTTCATGATAAATAAAGTAACGTCATCAATCAATAATTGGTATAAAGAATCATCTTGCGTCGCATAGGTTCAAACTGCCGGCGTCTCATGTTTCTAATATGGCACAATGATAATATTCCGTTTTTTTCTCGGTCATAATGTAAAACAGCCGTATCTGTGAGGATAGTCCATGGATTTTAAAACACTTGAAGCATTTTAATAATTGTAAGTCTTCGTCCTGTTTGAGATTCACGCATGAATCTTACGCGGTACGTTTACGTAACGCGTAAGAACGTATACGTTATTTCAAACCAAAAACTTTAAATTTTATTTAAATTTTAAATTTTCAAAGTTACGATATGTTGGCCAACTAGATAAATCTTGTGCTATCGTCTACAATTTTTCAGATAATATTATTTCAAACCTTGTTCATATTATTTCTGCGACATGTGCAAAGCCTTTAGACGTTAATAATTCCCGTAAATCCTTCAAACTATTATTCGAGAACTCGAAACGAAATATATTAGAAATATTAGTTTTAATTCGTTTGATAACTGTTTCACCCTCAAAGCTCATATTTAACATAGGTATAGGAAAAACTAAGCAATGTTATGTCCATAATTCATATTACCAAAGGCTCTTAACTTGATACTCATTGTTCTTTTAATGTTTTGAACACGTTTAATACACTAGAATCTCCCTTAGACGTTGCTAATCTAATTTACAATTTTTCACAGTAGATTTTCTTGAAAAAGGTATACAAAAGAAAATGGAAAGAATCGATCACGGAAAATGTTGCGAGGCATGCTGTAGGTATATTACAAAATTGTAAATAAATATTTTTCTGTGATAACATGATATGAAATTTATTATTAGACAGTGTGATTGCATAGAAAAGTTATTTATTTTGCCGAGGCGCTGTGTTGTGGATGAAACTACTGTCTTTCAAATGGTTACTGCTTATTTCATCATTTTCAAATTGTATTTTTAAATATCGAATGTATAAGTCAGGCATGTCTTGTGACTTACCACATTAAAATGGTTGTAGGTTTCATTCAAAGATTTTTATTAATGCTTTAGAATTTTACGACCTAATCATAAATGTATTACAAGCCCTAAACATTCATTGTTCTTATCCGAGTGACAGTTACGAAACAACAGATATATTAAATACGTGATAAATAAAACATTATACAAAGTACACTTATAATACATTTATGAATAAGATCGTTATTGTCCCAATACACAAAGCTCAATCAAAAGAGCTCAATAGCAAAAATAACGAGACACCAGTCTTCAAGTAGATAGTTTTTGATTGTGCCTTTGTGCATTCTGACATGTATGTTATGTTTTTAATTATAGTTTATAGACAATTTTATAACATTTTAGCGATACAAACCAATTGCTTTAAAATTAAAACGTAATTATTGTTTTCATATATCGTTGTTAATAATATTACCAGATTTGTAGGACCCTTTAATGCTATATGTATTCCAGTAAACATTGTTCCAATTAAAGTCACCTATAAAAGATCTCATTTGTAGCTTTACTTTGTTATCGACTCAATATGAATTATCGGTTTTCGTTACGTTTTACGTTGGGGCGTTAGGATACAGCCGATGGACTTTCAATGACTGAGAGGTTAGAGTAATGTTACTCGCGTGTGCGTCCCGCTTGTGTTCGTGGTACCCTTGTTTCTACGTCGCAGACCTATGTGTTTAAGACATGTAAATATTGTAATATATAACGCGGCCGATGTAGAGGGTCGCATGTGAAAATGTCTAGTGATATGTACTAGATAATTAATGTTAGCTAGGTAAACTCGTCCCCGACTGTCCTTGAGTTTAAGTTGGGTGTTTCACTGCCTTAAAATAATGAACGTATTAGTTACCTTAACTACTACAGATAAGAGATTCAATATATTTAAAAAATTTAATGTATGCGCGCTGAGAGCGAATTTGTTTTCGTCTACTTAGCCAATATAAGTTTAACTCGATGTCATTTTAAGTTATCTTAACATCACAATGTAACGTTTGGTTAATTTTAACGATAACGCTAGTTGAGCTAGATAATAAAAAAACTGTAAGATATGTATATTATTATGGCAAATAAATAATCGTGTTCAAGCTATGCTACGCGTATCTTAAAGCTACCTAATGTTTTTACTGATACGAATGGTTATAGTATCTTGTATTTTGTTGTATCGAGTGCGCTTAGGTAAATCGCAATATTTGATTCAAGCGAAATGGAGCTTCGGGCCATATCGCCTGCCTTATATTTCTATAATTGCGTCGTTTCAATTATATTCATCATACTTCGATAAATCAATTATTTTACTCTTGACTAATTTAAACAACTAATTCAATTCCAATCAACTTTTTAATGTTGTATTAATATTATAAACATACAAACACGTTTTTCTATTCTTAGTTTATGTAAACTTAGGAAGTATACACATTGGTTTGTGATAATTGGAAGTACAACGCGACATTATTTAAATGGAAACAGCGTCAAGTTTTTCCAATTTCGTGTACATAATTATCTCGACAATTAATTCCGTCAAAAGTAATATAAATGGTTGACCGAAGTATAATGAATATTAAATTTAGCATAGAAAGTTCATCGGCGACGAGAGAGCACCATAGTATGTTTTGGTATGTTTCGATAACTTTGCAGGATAGTGCATCCTAATTATTGTATTAATAAAGAACCAAATTTAAATTAGTATTTAAGTAATTTATTATCCTAAACTAAAAAAAACTATACGCATGTTTTCACTATACTGGTAAAAATGGTTATGTACAATACAAAGGAGCTAATGTTTTATATATGAATTTGCTCGCCTGTAAAATTTTGCAGAATGAATCATATTATAAGAATTGTACAATATGAATAAATGCAAGAAGACATTTCCTCGATAATTAATGTTTATTTTGATTTACAAAACCTGTTCATTATGCATGTATCTTTTTTTCTCTCCCATAATTTAAACGAGTTTTAGTGTGAGATTCAAAAATGGGACTTAGCGCCAAGTGTGAGTCTGGTAGTCAAATACGTATTTGATTTTTCACACACGAGAGTAATAGTTCGCACTAAGAATTGTTTCTAAATATCATACTTAGCCTCGAACTGTTCCTTCTATGAGCAAGATTAGTATTTGGTCGTATGACAAACAAATGTCGATGTTTCCGATGACCGAAAAACCGGTAATGCCTTCTACTAAAGTAAATATTAATGCAGAAATCTTAAGCTCGGAAAGGTTTGGAGCTAAACTCAATTTATTATTTATTTTTGATGGCCGTTTTTTACAAATTATAATTATTAGTGAAAGTCAAAAACAGTAAATTTTTATATAATTGCGAAGTACATGAGAAAAAAAGGGTTTTATATCAATATTATAATTAGTTGTTTTCTTGACCAAATATGTAAACATAGGTTCCCAATAAATGTTAAAAAGCAGGATAACGGATATATACTGTGCTCAATAATACACATCTTTTTTAATGGGGCAAACGGTCAAAAACAACTGGCTGGTTATATTCAAAACTATTGGTTTTTAAATTTAAAACTAAAATTTAGAAACAGATTTTTTTTTAAATGTACATCCAACATATTTTATTAAGAGTTAGGATTCGCTTAATTATTTAATCTATAAAATTTAATAAGGGGGGTTACTATAACAAAGCATATAACCGTAAAAAAAGGCTGTAATACAGACATACAATAATTTAATGAGAATAATATGTACACTACGTTTCCATAAGAACGCCTTTTGAATTTTGATAGTGTTCGAAATTTGAATTAGCCTCATTCAAAGTGGTCAGAATCAACAGCATCGGTGTCAAGAGAGCTGACGTCAGCATCGATGTCACTGGCGACGGTCCTACTGCGGGATCTTGGGCGATTGACATCCCCGGTGTCAGCTAAAATATTTTGTTATAACAGAAGATGTAGACGAATACTCGAAATATCATCAGTAGTATGGATTCCCGGGCACTGCCTCACCCACTGCTTTGGTAAAAAAAGCTGTTTCGGAGGCAGCGCCCGCCAAAAAAAAAAAAAAAAAAAAAAAAAGTTTGTACTCTAACCCCACTAAACAGGACGTGTGGAGTCGAATGCACTCACTCCTGAAGTGATAGCTCTAACCGTTCCAGAGATAGCTTTCCCAAAACCCTCGCTAATTACTTACTAATCACCTTATCAGCTACTATTTCCTGCACGAAATTCCCACTCATTATCTAATTACTTAATGACTCAGTACGAATGCATCGTTATCTACTTTCCTACATTCACTAACCCGATCTGTGGCTCTAAAAGAAAAATAGAATAAACTATATCTAACCTAACCTACGGGTCTAAGCAAACAACAATAAATATACCTAACCTACATTAACACCATTATCTATAATAAAATTAGGTGTAAGGGTTACATATTTAAATAAAACATTTTTATTCCAGGTATTATTCTTTTATTTATATGTCCATTATGTTTCTATACAAATTTACTAGCACCGTATCATTGTTCTCTGAGTCACACGTAAAATTTCTAAGGAAGTCTTCTAATCTCATCCCCCTGAACTTGTAATATATGTATACCAAACAGTACTCTCCGCACACCGCCGATAGGTAATCCTGAACCGTAAGGCTATTGTATCTCCACATGCAACAATTCCTCCTTAAAAATCCTTCTATTGCTTCAATAGGTTTCCGTCCAAACGAATCAAAGTATTCCCCAACTCTTTCGACGTTTATATGAATAGCCACCCAATGAGACCCCGGCTGTGAATCAGGGTCAAGATTGCATATGATAAGTGCTGGCACCTGAGCATACATCGGCAATCGATTTGAAGGATAAACGTTGCTCTGGAGGCTGGGATGTATTCTACGAAGACTCATTTGCACTTCTAGTGTGTTCATACTTTAATATGCGTTTACTCCCCTACCCTTTCACTCTTTTACTGACTACATTTATTACTATCAATTCATATTTGTACCAATGTATTTAAACACACATAATATGATCTCAACATAAGTAATGAGTCTCTTTGTAAAAAAAAAGTAATGAAGGTAAATAAAAACCATGTCATATTCGATTACATTATATTTTATTATTCTTAATATCATAATAATTACATAAGTGATTGCTTAACTACTATAATCCACACATACATTTCTGTTCTTATCTATTTCTATAATATTTGAAAACTCTGCGTAAACTACACAGTTAATTGTTTCAGTCAATGCGCTCTCGAATCTTACTTCCATTCTTACACTACCATGGCGTACAAGATTCCAATGCACATTAGAGTTAGCCGACAAGTCAGGTGTTAAATCAAAAGCTAGTAAACAGTATCCATTTGAATATTGCTCCCTCGATATTCCATTACCTTCGTTAAGAAAATGTATACCGGTGCCTGAGTACAGGGTGTGGTATGCGCTAGTAAATACATCGTTTGGAAATGATGGTTGTAACGATTTTGAAGGTATCTGTTGACCATCTATATATAGGCTAAATGAGCAAATACCAAAATTTTCAAAATTGAAAGGATTTTTAACATAACTACCGTTGAATGCTGTATTATTCACAAAACCTATAATACATCTCTTAGGAACCTGTCCTAAAAATATATTGTCCAGTGTTTTACCCTGCACACCAGCTGGTATGGTCAGGACTTTCACTTCACCTCTTGTAATAGGATATTTAGCCGTAGTAGTGGCAAGAACCTTTTGATGAGCTATTAGTATTGATGGATTAATTTTTGCTCTGCGTATTATTAAAGTTGCATCTGTTATACAGACTTTGTACTTATTATCTGCATTCTGTGACATGAGGTTAAATGTTTCTCTCGATCTAACTAATTTTATAGATAATTCGACCCCGTTAATGAGGAATTTATCTTGATTGAATATATCCCCATGTAAATGCCCAATCATTTCAACATCCTTACCATCCTTTGAAAGTTGTTGTCTTTTGTAAAAGCCCTTGTTTGCCTCATTAGTTTCATTCATTTTACCAGCTGTATCCTCGTACCACAAACCACATGTCAAATGTGATTGTTTGGCGGATGATGAATAATTTAATAGAGTTTCTATGAAAGCGCGATATGCATAAGTATTATTTGGGGGTGACACAAGTTTTTGGTTTAGGTAAACATCCAATTGGTTAAATAAAGAATGTAACCAATTATTGACTGGTGCCACTACATTAGCTGCATTAACTGCAGAACCATCTTGATTTTTAATTTGAGCCTTGAGATGGAGTAGTGTATGCGAAAGGTCTATGTAGTCATCTCCTGTACCAGGTACTTGGAATTCGATAGGTCCATCATCACTTAATGAAGAAATTGGTTTGTAATGTATCCAGTGTCCATATTCGATACTTGTTTGTGTGGAAGGAAGAGCAAACAGATCCAATTCAGATTTAACGCACTCACATGAATGATTATGAATAAATGACATTATGATTAGTTTGAAAATATATCCTTGGAAATATTAATATTTTTGTTCCTTGTTTTCTTTGAAGCGCCTTTCACTTTGAGGGGTGAAACTCGAATGAGCTCATTACAATATTTTCGTCTCTTATTAACACCCGATCCAGTCATAAGTTTATCAATTTTGGTATCAACTTTGCGTTTAAGGTTAGAACTAGCCTCTTTCAATCGATTTTTAATGGATTCTTTAATAGGACGACTAGCTACAACATCTGACAAAAGCCCAATACCGCTGTTAAGTGCTTCTTTTCCAATCACCTTAGCACCACTAGTGAGTAAAGGTAGCACACTTCGAAATAACCCCCCAAGAAAACTTCCAATACCATGACCACGTTGATGTAAGGCTCCTTTGTAGATTACATTTATACCAGCCCCAGCTTGTTGCGAATAATAATGTTCATAAGGACATATAAAAGTTTCTTGAGGTGTATACATTTTAAAAAGGAAATATAGATTATATTTTTTTAAAATGAAGTTTCACACACGATGTACCGTATTGAAATGGTACCGCATTTCCCGTGGTTGTTCTTATATCTATCTCAATAACATCAAATTCTCTTCTCATTACCGGTAAATAATGTGGTGGTGAAAATATATGCATTTTATTTGAACCATATATGTATTTAGCAGGATCTAAGGGTATAATTCTCAATAGGGGTGTCATGACATCACCAACAATTTGTGGTTCTATAATATCGCAATACACAAATAATTGCGATGGTAACCCCAAATGTAGATTAGCAGGGCGTTTACCGATATTATGATTTACTAAATTGGTATCTGGCTCAAATCCAAGTTGAAAGCTCAAATTAGGTGATAGAGATAGTGAAATTATTGATGGATCCTTTACTGCAACAGAAACAAACTTTGACACGGTGTCCTGACGAAAACTAACTTTCTCTTTCGAATTAAAAGCAATAAGAATATTTTGTATATTATCATAGTTGGTGGCTGGTATATGGTTCTTATACATTAGTGTGGTCTCTTCGTTATTGATGGTAGTTTTTTACTTATGTATATGATATTTTCATGTTCTTGCACGGAGAACATAGTAGAGGGATATTGAAACTCAACTATACCTACCATCCATTCTCCTTCTAATGTAATGGCTTTAGGTAGTTTTGTAGAAAAATTTGATGTCATATTTCCCGGGAAATATTGTGTGGAACTATTGCTGAGTAAAGTTAAATAGAAACTTTCCTTCATTGTAGATTTTTAATATTCGACAGTAAGACCCAAGAATTAAATTTGTTAGGATATCCTTTCCATTTAACTAATACTTCCTTTCTAATACCGCTTTTACGTGTTCTGATGATTTTATCAATTTTATATTCGGAAGTGGGGGAAAAAGTTATTTTTTGTAATTCTTTTTCATAAAAAGTTCCTGTTATTGATTCATTTTCTAAGTCGTTTAAAGTGTATACAACCCACGGGGAACGATCTATAATCGAAGTAATGATAAAAATTTCATTACTCCAATTACTTTCATAACCTTTTTGAAAAACATGTTTGTATTTTGTAATTCTTACATAGTCACCAACGTTAAATTTAGGTACGTTGTTTAAACTTGAAATATAAGTCTTTTCATCATAATATAAATTCCGCCAAACTTCCATAATGTTTTCCATTTTAACATCACATGGTCTCATCTTGATACTAGAGTGCACACTGTGATTATAAGAACTAACCAAATCTTGTAAAATATCTATATAACGATAAGTATTCTTATGTGTAAAATAACGCCACATTTTCATTTTCAATGTTCTCTGAAATCGTTCTACTATACTTGCCTTTATATCTGGATTATTTGTAGTGTAATAATTTATATTTTTACGTTTTAAATAAGTTTGGACATCCTTAGATACAAATTCCGTACCCTTATCTGATTGAATATGTCTAGGAACAGTTTTAGCTTCATCAAAGATGCTAGTTAAACACGTTTTTATTGTGCATGAATCCTTCTTTTTCATTGCTCTAACATAAGCATACTTACTAAAGGCGTCAATAACACACAAAATATATTTATATCCATCATTATATTCTATGTAAGTTCTTAAATCACTTAAATCAGCTTGCCACAATTCATTAATATTTGATAAAATATATTTATTACGTGGGAATTTTTTTATAACCGGTTTATGTAATGTATATGTTTCTTGAGACTGCAACCATTTCGAAACGTCACTTTTTGAGATTTTTCCATTCATTGCCTTTGTTAACTTATTGACACTGCTGTAACCAGCTGGATGTGAAATATCATAATAGATGCGATGTAACTCTAATACGGGGTCCATTTCTCCCAATCACTTTTGTTTCTCAATTTATTGATGTGTTTAGATTGTGTTGGAGTTGAGGAAACCTCAGTTTGTGATTCTTGAATCAATGTTTTATCTTTACTATTAAGGTCAGATATATATTTGATTCTTTTCAGATTACCAATGTATGTTAGCGGTGTATTTATATCATTTAAAAACTTGGCGAATATTTCCCAACCGATTGGATCAGATCTCTTCGAGGGTCGTAAGATGTCATTCACTAAATCTATAATATTACTCCCTGGTATCTCTTGTCCACTAATGACAACTGTTCCATTTTTATTCCATTGCAATTGATCTGTTTTATTTAATATTGTATCCATCAATAATTCACCCCTCCTCATATAAGTTTTAGGAATTAATTTTAATATTTCTTTTGGTTGTAACCCATATGCGATGTCTTCACCCGTTGGGGGTTGTTTAACATTTAGCATTTTTTCATTTTCACTGGTAGTTATATTATTGATGTTCCGGTTTTCATTAGTATTATCATTTATTACCTTTTCAGTTATTGTTATTTCTTGAGGTTGACGTTCTTCCATGGAGTAATGTAAGTATCTTTGTAAAATTTGTAGATAAAGCGCCCATTTTTCGCGATCATCCAATTTACTTGATATAATTTTTTCCATTTCTAAATCCAATCTACTTTGCGGTGTTGCTTTATTTTCATTCTGATGTTTAAGTTTATCAATAAAGTCTTGCTCAACAAGAAGCATTTTTTTTTGTGTTCATTGTGATTTATTAAAACAACTTACAAGGGTGCTTAGAATTGTACCCAAAATTATGGGAAGAAAGGACCCTCCTTTTTGTATTAATATATTTTTCCTGTATTCAAAACTTTTTCCTTTACTGATCAGATTACGTAAGAGATTTTTAATTTTTTTTAATTTTGTTTTTGTATTCTCTTTTAAAGGTACTTTTCCTTGTAAAACATTGTGAATACATTCACATATACAGTTAATTTCTTGATTATTACAAGACTTCAGTAATATCCTACGATGTTTGGGTTTTAATTTATGTAAAGCTGATAACAAATCCTTATGCGTTGTTATTCGTTGATGCATGGTTCATTACTGGCTTAGAGTGACTGATTACAAAGATACTTATACCTTTTCATAGGAACATATATTGTACAAAAATTAATAGATTCAAATATTTTAGATTTTATGCGGCGAGCATCATCAGTGTTTTGTTTCAAATCAATCATTAAATAACCATGAGCTTCTTTAGTAGCATCGGTATATGAATCTTCAATAAACTTCGTGTCTTCCGGTGAAACTTGTCTAGCTAGAAATCGTATTTGAGTTTTGTCACGGGGATTTTTAAAATAAATAATATAACTTGAATTAAGTGAAATGTCGCGCTGTCCTCTTCCTTGATGAAATAAGTTTTGGGTTATGTAAAAAACACTCAAATTTCTATGGTGACTACCTTTTGTAAATATATCAACAACTCGACCATCAGATTCCCTCATTAAGTCATCTATTATAATCAAATGTGGATTTTTACCATCAAACATATGCAATTCCGGTAGTCCTTGGTGGTAATTTACTCCAGGTATATTATATAGCGGCTGCATTTCATCATAACACCATGTTATTTCTAAAAAAATCTCATTACATATGCTACTTTTATGCTTAATGAAATTTGCAACAAAGTTAGATTTTCCACATCCACTAGGCCCTGCTACGATGGCAGCAAAGGGATGAACAAAATGAATCATTATTTTTTGACTTCTGTCTTCTTCAGGGAAAGGAATAAAACTAAGTTGATATTTTAAAAACAATTTATTTATATGAAATATACAAAAATGTAAGTGTTATATCACAATATTAATGTACAGTACACGTTTATACATTATACATGTACAAAACAAATTTATTTTACATAAAAAATTATAATTTGTTATATTTACAATAATGATTAACTCAATTACATACTATTGATTTGGTAATGACCTATAGGTAACGTATCGATTTTGTTTGGTAAAATGTACCGCTTTGTGTCATTAAAAGATAAACACACCTTATTTATTTCCTGTGTAAAAATTGTATGTTTTAATGATCTAAACCGATACATTTTACAATGCTGTACGTTTTTATTGAACAAACACGACTTATAATTATCCAACGTTAATTTTTTAGTGACACATTTGTTAACACCCTTCGCCTTAGTAATAATTTTATCATCTACCTGTAATGCATACATTTTTGATCGCAAACCCACAAATTCTGTAAAGATTTTACCACAATTTTCATCTTTGAAATAACCTAATTTTTTCTTATTTACTTGAGGAAAATTAAAAACATTGTTTGGATTATAATCTGATGTATCGAAATGTGTACAAATGTCTGGCTTTATATCATTATAAAAGTTACTAGTAAATATTTGATAAATGAGACTGTCAGTATCTGTATACAGTAGTTTCAGATTTGAAGTAAATTTCTCTTTCATGTAATTATAGTGGAAATCATACATCAGCGTTTTAGATATATCTAATATACAAAATCCGAGATAAATAGGTTTATTATAAATTAATTTCATTTTGTTTAATTGAATTGCAACAAGACTATCAGAAAATATTGAAACACTGTGAAAATGTGGTTGAGCAATTAGATCCCCAGCCCCCAAAACTTTGCCCCTATTTTCCCAGTGGGTTAACAGTTTAACGTTAACTCGTTTCTCAATATTTTCCATAGTCTTACCAAAAACTGCGTTGTTCATGAGTTTATAGAAATCTTTCTCAAAATCAGAATTAGCTCGAGTTCTTAATTGTGTATTAAGGTCTATATATTTCTTTAACCATGGACTCTGCTTAAATTTTAATATTCTATAAACTTTTAATAATTTTAAACCCATTTTCAAACATTGAATTAAATTTCGATAATGAATAATATATTTGGATTTATTTTTTAAGTTTGGAATCAATCTAATTTCCTTAGCGTCCCCAACTGGTATATTTTCTGGACAAAGAGGTAAATCTGAATGTTTATCATGTAAATCCACCGGATACTCCAGATCTACTTCTAAGATAAAACCTATATCTGATGAACAACTAACATTAAAATCTGTATCAGCACTAACCCACTCAAAACCACCTGTAGGTAGATATTGTGACATTGCCCAACCATATAGATTATTGGCATCGAAATACATTAAGAATGACTCTTTATCTTTCGCATTATAGTCAGACATGTAAACATTATTTGCTTTTGCATAGCGAGTGCTACATTGCGAAACACCACCACGAATTCCTGATTTAATAAAAGCAATCATATCTATATCAGAAAGTAATTCAATCTCTGTTTTAGTATGTTTTAACATAGCATCCCAACTTAATCCAGGTGCTGTATAGTAATGAGCCGGGTCTAAATCGTACGTTTTAATGCAAACACACCTAAAATTTTCAAAAATATCTGCTAACAATAAAACATCAGTTTTTAAATAAAGATTTGAATAATCCAACATATTTTTACAATTGAAATGATTCCAAACATCTTTGGCATGTTTGTAATCTTCATTAGAAATAATGGAATCTGTGAGACTACTGTAAAAGTGTGGAAGATCTGGAAGTTGATTGTAGTTTAAAGTATCAAAATCTTTAATGAATTCATATGGAAATACACCTTTTTTAGTCAGCCGTTTAAAGTCTTCTGAATTGGGAAAGCATTTTGATAGTTCATTAAAATTATTTTTTGTTAAATTTTTTGCTAAAGTATCTAAGCTACTGGGTAAAAATTTTAGGGAATCCACAAAACGTAAAGTTACATTACTGTTATTGATTTTAAGAACTTTTGAAAATGATATGTATTTTTCTTTATTTTGTGGGAGAACTTCTACCTGACCTTCATCAAAGTTTAAGGCATGTACGATAAAATGTGCATCATAATGGCTTAAATTGTGCAAGAAGACTGGTATAGTGTAAGGTACTCTAAATTTTTCTGAACAAACTTTATGTATGACCCCAACAAATTCCCCAGTAAACCAATCGTGGTAAATCATTGAATTCCCACACAAAATTTTATCACAAATATAACAATGAATAGATTTGCTAACTATATCTTGCTGAATTGGTGATATTTTATTAGCAACTTTTTGGAAACCAATTTTTTTAACAATTGTTGTCAAATTATCTTTCAGGGTTTCCATAAATTTTAAAGCACAGTTTTCACCAGTATATGTTACATATTTAGACAATTTATCATCGTATGAGCATTTAATGTAGTATCCAAAACTATACACATTATGTTTTTGTACATTTATTGTATGTGATTTTGAAGGATCGTTTGAACATGATGCTAAGGGACTTAAAAAAGCCTCAAAATCCGCATATATAACAAAAGGTAACATCAATTTACGTTGAAATTTATCAAAACTTAATTTACATTCAGAAACAATATCGCCCCACCAATTTCTTTTATTTTTATCGAAGCTTGGTATTTGTACAAATATGTCTGCAATCATTTATTTGATGGTTATTTAAACGTTCAGATGTTGAAAAATATTGTAAACAAAAGTCACATAGATATATAGCTTCCTTGGATTTTGAAACTTGACTACTTATTAATCGTGACATATTTTTATATAACAATAATGACCGATTTTACCCTGTGTCAAATATAGTAAATTTATATGAGTCTGCATTTTATTCTTTGTAAAATACAATGGCCCAACAATACAATGCTTTTTTCTTTGTTCATTATATTCTAACCCAAAAACATTAATGCTTATATTATTAAGACTTTCAATTTTGTGTATATCGTTTAATTTAACTGGAAATTTAATATTACCGAACTTTAATTTATGACCGTATTTGGTGTATGATGATACTCTATCCGAATTTTTATGAATTGGAAATAAAGCAGATAACAGTGCCCACTTAAAACAGGCGTCATCGGTGTTTTTAACATTTATCACAGCTTTTTTAATTTTTATATCATGTGGTAACTCAATAAAGGATTTTCCTCTTAAAGGGTTAAATTGATTTAAATTCATATCCAAATGTAAAATTTTTTTCAGACTCCACCCACTATCCTTTTTCTCGAATGAATTTATATAGTTTATTAGAGATTTCGTGAGAGTTGTATAAAATATATTTAAATCATCACCAATACAAACAATAAAATTCATTGATTGGAAATCAAAAGTGTTGTTAATGTTTTTTGTCTCCTGAACAAAGTCACCATATAAAATGAAATTTATTTTTAAAATTGTATGATCTTCTATAGATTTATTTATTATTGTAAATATTGTATCTTTGATAGATGCAAGAAATAACTCTGGTGTCTCAAACTGTAAATCATTTTGATTTTCTGAAGTTACTCTATAGGTTATTATTCTATTACCGAACGCAGTCTCAATTATCTTAACATTGGGTTTTATTGAATGTTGTTTTTTATTTACATTATTTTTATGTGCATTGCTCCTTAGATGATTAGCGAAATATTTTTTGGAAACATTTCTATTACAAATACAGCAAAATTTCATGTTAAAATTATTACCTTCATTCGATGTTGATTGCTCTTGTGAAGACCGTGAAAGATCCATGTTCGATCCAGATTTTATTCTTTTGATGTCAGCAGAGTTAATATCAACAGCTGCTTTCCTTTTGCTTCCACGACCCATTTGATCAACCCTATCAAATAAAATTTTATTATATTTAACTGTTAGAAATGCGAATAGAGAAATAAAAAAAAATAAGTTAAATATATATATAGTATGATTATAAAATATACTCACAGTTTCCCATCGAATTCATCACATAGCGCCATCATTCTTTGATCATAAAATGGGTGATTTAAATCATTTCTTTCTATTTCATCACAAACGTTGAAAAGTTCAATTGTATCAATGGATAAGCTTTCAAATTCATGATCCATTTCATCAAAAAAAACACTAACACATTCTTGAGACATTGTATATGTGTATTCGTTTCACAACTGTTTTTTGTCTCACACATTTAACCTTAATGCGCAAAGGTCTTCAACAAAAAGCACAATGATTGACTTTGTACAATGCAACATAGTATTTATACTAGTGGAAAACTGAAACATTACTTAATTATATAAACATATGGTATTAAAATCTGAAGCATGAAGAAACTAAATGAAACTAATTTTTAAAACTGTAACGTTTTACACTATCTTCCTCGGATATCCCCTTTGTTATGTTGTATACAATATCCTTTATCTGAACATCAATGTTGGAATCGTTTTTCATATAATATTTAACACGAATGTCTGCATTTTTCCAATGTTGTGCCACTGGGATTTCTTTCAATTTTTTTAAACTATATAATTCCATTTTCACAAGTATGTCAGCGTCCATTCCATCATCTTTATCAGTCGATATATATGAAATGCTTCCCTCCTTCCCTGCACGGCCAACACTTGAAGAAAGTTTAGTTTTTTTCTTCTTCCGGTCAGGTTCTTGAAGAAAAAAGTCATCTAAACGATTGGTCTTCTTATTTTTATTTTCTGTTATGTTTAAAACCTCTTCTTCATCATCAGATAAATTATAATAATTATATGGTCTGAAACATTTTTCCACATCTTTCAGGTTGTATGAAGACTGAAATATAACATAAACAAATCAAAATGCGTTTCAAAAATAAATAGGAATTATTAAAGAATTTACTGAAACCAAATTTATAAAATATAAATAACTTACCTCCATTGTTGTTTATTATTTCAAACTTTCAACCACTTCACTTTTGTCGAACTTAGAGCACAATACTAAATCTTTTTACAAGTATCGGGTTATATAGACTGGTAATGGATATTATTATCTAGTTACGATAGTCAACTCGACTGCATGTTTGAACAAGTATCCATACCTATCAGTAAAATGTGGATAATAAATACAAAGGGCACTCTAAATACCCTTTGCAATCTTAATAGTCATTGCATTTTTAAAATATTTTAGAAATAGATAAGAACAGAAATGTGTGTATCTAGTAGTTTAGCAACAAAATATACGTATAATTATTATAATATTAAGAACAATAAAATATATTTACTAATATGAAAATAAAAACGAATAACCTTATCAGGTTTTTATTAACCTTCATTACTTTTGAAGTATATTTTAGGACAGGTTCCTAAGAGATGTATTATAGGTTTTGTGAATAATACAGCATTCAACGGTAGTTATGTTAAAAATCCTTTCAATTTTGAAAATTTTGGTATTTGCTCATTTAGCCTATATATAGATGGTCAACAGATACCTTCAAAATCGTTACAACCATCATTTCCAAACGATGTATTTACTAGCGCATACCACACCCTGTACTCAGGCACCGGTATACATTTTCTTAACGAAGGTAATGGAATATCGAGGGAGCAATATTCAAATGGATACTGTTTACTAGCTTTTGATTTAACACCTGACTTGTCGGCTAACTCTAATGTGCATTGGAATCTTGTACGCCATGGTAGTGTAAGAATGGAAGTAAGATTCGAGAGCGCATTGACTGAAACAATTAACTGTGTAGTTTACGCAGAGTTTTCAAATATTATAGAAATAGATAAGAACAGAAATGTATGTGTGGATTATAGTAGTTAAGCAATCACTTATGTAATTATTATGATATTAAGAATAATAAAATATAATGTAATCGAATATGACATGGTTTTTATTTACCTTCATTACTTTTTTTTACAAAGAGACTCATTACTTATGTTGAGATCATATTATGTGTGTTTAAATACATTGGTACAAATATGAATTGATAGTAATAAATGTAGTCAGTAAAAGAGTGAAAGGGTAGGGGAGTAAACGCATATTAAAGTATGAACACACTAGAAGTGCAAATGAGTCTTCGTAGAATACATCCCAGCCTCCAGAGCAACGTTTATCCTTCAAATCGATTGCCGATGTATGCTCAGGTGCCAGCACTTATCATATGCAATCTTGACCCTGATTCACAGCCGGGGTCTCATTGGGTGGCTATTCATATAAACGTCGAAAGAGTTGGGGAATACTTTGATTCGTTTGGACGGAAACCTATTGAACCAATAGAAGGATTTTTAAGGAGGAATTGTTGCATGTGGAGATACAATAGCCTTACGGTTCAGGATTACCTATCGGCGGTGTGCGGAGAGTACTGTTTGGTATACATATATTACAAGTTCAGGGGGATGAGATTAGAAGACTTCCTTAGAAATTTTACGTGTGACTCAGAGAACAATGATACGGTGCTAGTAAATTTGTATAGAAACATAATGGACATATAAATAAAAGAATAATACCTGGAATAAAAATGTTTTATTTAAATATGTAACCCTTACACCTAATTTTATTATAGATAATGGTGTTAATGTAGGTTAGGTATATTTATTGTTGTTTGCTTAGACCCGTAGGTTAGGTTAGGTTAGATATAGTTTATTCTATTTTTCTTTTAGAGCCACAGATCGGGTTAGTGAATGTAGGAAAGTAGATAACGATGCATTCGTACTGAGTCATTAAGTAATTAGATAATGAGTGGGAATTTCGTGCAGGAAATAGTAGCTGATAAGGTGATTAGTAAGTAATTAGCGAGGGTTTTGGGAAAGCTATCTCTGGAACGGTTAGAGCTATCACTTCAGGAGTGAGTGCATTCGACTCCACACGTCCTGTTTAGTGGGGTTAGAGTACAAACTTTTTTTTTTTTTTTTTAGGCGGGCGCTGCCTCCGAAACAGCTTTTTTTACCAAAGCAGTGGGTGAGGCAGTGCCCGGGAATCCATACTACTATCATCTCAAAAATAATAATGGCTAGACTTCAATTTTAATTGTAAAATCGCATTTTATTTCAAACATTTCTACATGTAGCAAATTAAACTAGGAAATAATTATCACGCCTAAATAATTGATTGAATTTAATTATTTAGACCCTCTCATCGATCTTGTTAGCCTTAGTATAGTATTTAAGTAGACAAAATATGTTGTTGACCAATTAAAATCAAATGCAACGCGCCGCTATTTAGTCGATGCACATTATCACGCGCCTACTTTCACGACAGCATAAAACCAATTTAAACAAGTAAAAACTGTAATGGTATACATGGAAACGGCGATATGTTAGTATATTTTACAATTGTTGATATCAAGTCTCAACATACCTTCAGCAGTTGTGAATGATGTATCTGGTGATTCGTTTGGCCGATCAAAGTTCGTGGAATCTGCCGCTTCACGAACAAACTCAAAGAGACCCACGAACGTTGATGGATCCACTATAACAGCCTGAAATATAAATTTGAATTCGTAGAATATAAGTGCGGATTTGCTTAAATATTTATTAAAAAATTGCTCACAAAAAACATTATACAAAATGAAAAATTACTAGAGACAATATAATGAAACAGTTATTGTGAGATTAAAAAATGAGACTTAACTATGACTCCCGCATTTAAATTTATTTTAATATTTTTACCCCAAGTGTATCGAAAAGCGTTCCCTTGCCGGAAGAGGAAAGATCCTCTTCCTTTATATATATATATATTAATTTTATGACGTTCATAAGTGGACATTGTGTTACCTATATGAATTAAATATATCAACAATCCAGGATGTGTTTGATGACAATTTTACACGTTACGCGTTCAACAATTCGTCAATTTCGTTTTATAGATACTTATTCTATCTTTAATTCCACAAAAAAATGTGTATACGCACCTCACCTCCTGTGGGTGTATCAGAGGAAGTTTCACTGGAGCTCAGTGATGTGCCTCGCCCTGAACTGTCCCGCGAGCGGTCACTATGAACACCTCGACCATCTCCGGCTCCCGCGCCTACTCCCACTCCCTCAATATCGACACCGTCAATATCTAATACAGGCTCAGCTATCGGCAAAGGATAAGGAACGAGGTTCTCGTCTTCTTCAGATTCATCGTTCTGGATAAATTCCAATTTATGAAAAAAAAAATATAATCAATGAATAGGTACATACGTAATGATATTTAAAAAAGGAATTGTCATCCAATTAAAGTTAGGAATTACATCACTATTCGATAGTCTCTCGTTGATATAACCAGCGGCACGTAAGTCTAGCGCTGGCCGATACGTGGAGGGGATTGCTGCGCATGATTACTATCGCGCGGGGGACAAAATGCGACTGGAGAGCCAATCGTCGCTCTTCATTCCGCTAGCCCCCCTCAGGCACCTTATTTTTTACTTCTGCGCAATAACGGTCAGCGCTAGAGTTTCGTGCCGCTACTTATACTTAAGAAAATATTTTATTAAGAATATCGCATGGACTTAACTACCGAAAAGGTTAGAATAATAAAAATATGCTTACCGAATGCTGCTGGTTGATCAAGTTAAATAACCAACTGGGAACAAAAGACTCATCTTCGACGTAGCACGATTCATATGTATCCGATGATCTCCCAGACAGCAATATTTCTTCAGACTCCTGCAAATTTAAATGAAGACCTAACAATTGATTCAATCTTATTATACGAAATTAAAATTAAACTAACCGTTTGTCTGTTAATTTGTGGACGTAGGAGACCAGATTCTGGATCAACTAAATTAATATATTGTGGTTGATCTCCAGCAAGAGGTATACCATTCACAGAAAATCCACTAAAAGCTTGTAGAGCTATGGGACCGCCAACATTCTGTAAAAACATAACTTGCTTAAGAATTTACTGGTGGTATCAAAATAAATAAGATTGAACTTCTTACCGTAACAACATTTTGGTTTTTTCTTTCGAATAATCCTTGAACAGAATCACTCGGTTCGTTTATCATTGAAGAAAATTCACATAAATCTAATTGGTTGTCTGCTAAAAAGTATTCAGATTGCTTTGATGAAGTACACATGGACTCTAATGATTTTTTTTCTGTCTTTTCAGCGTCTTTGAAACTCGTATTATCTGATACTGATTTGTTGAACGATATATTAATAGCTTCTTCCAAGTTTAATTTAAAAGATGACTCTTTGTTTTCAATCACTGTTTTATAACTTATAGGAGATGACGTATTGTTGAAACTTTCATCGTCTTTAAATAAAATGTCCCTTTTTAAATTACTTTCAGGAGTAATAGAAATAGATTTAAGTGATTCCTCCAGCATGTGTTTTATTGAAATCTCCAAACTGTGAGCACTATTCGATGTAATACAATTGTGCTTACTGCATACTTCGTCAATATTTAATGAAGTTTTTGAGAAAAAATTATTACTTTTAAAATCAATGGATTCATCAAGAGCCTTTGACAAATCTTTGTGTGACTCCAAAACAAGAACAGTGTCGGAGGGACTGGACTGAAGAACATTTTTTTCGATAGAAGGCTTGTCATTTACTTTTTCTGACAATAAAGACGAGGAGTTTTTCAATAAATTACTGGAACTTTTGATATTCGGCAATTTATAAGAAGATTTTTTTAAATGTAATTTAGTTTTAGACAAAGGTGCAGTATCACAGCTAGTATGTGCCCTAAAAATATTTTTCGTTGTACCGACAAAACCTCGCTTCTCATTTTTTAACGGTGTTGGTATATTTTCTTTATTATCATTTTTCTTTTCGTATTTATTTTTCTTAATAATATTTTTAAGTTTAGAACCAAAGTTGGTTTTTGGGATAGTTGTATTACCATTAGAATTACGGTTATTTGTTGTTGTCGACGTTGAACACTTTTTACAGGAATCGACAGTGACAATAGATGAAACAGCTCGAACAGTACCCACACTGTTAGGTGACGAGCAGGTACTAAGCTGAGAGTCGGGGCTACCACTGCGTTTTGGTGTACTATTGCTTCCTATAACTTGGTGGTTAGCAGACTGTACCTTCTCCGTGATTCTTTTGTTTTTAACCTCATTCCTAAACACTTGATAACTTACATAAACAGTTGAATTGTCTTTAATTCCTTTTAAATCATTTCTGTTTTCATCCTCTGAGTTACATCTTATAAATTGTTGTCTCAAAGTACTTTTCTCTTCCATATTAGACCTCAGGAAATGGGGCTTTTTAATATTTATAAGTTTGGGTGAATCCAAGCTTTTAGACAGAAATTTATTTACTCCGGCACTCCTTTTCCTCTTTAAATAGGCCGGTAAATAATGTTCAATATTTGGTCTTTCAAAAGAAGCTGGTTTCGTCATTTCTTTATGTTTTATGGCATTAGTCTTCTCCAGCGCATGGCTGAAAGATTTAATAACAATTTATACTTAAATAGAAATGCAAAAGCAATTCAAATGCTTACCTTACAGTCTTCGAAGAAACCTGCAATTGGTAGAAGGATTATTAGTTTTACGAAAACTAATGAAATATTAACTTCAAGTTATGTCTTTCATTACCTTTTTGACATTCCTTATTAACATATTTCTATTCCTTGAGGGTGGAAATTTTTTGTTTGGCATAATTTTATTTGTTTGTTCTTTTTTACTTATCTGCTTTGTGGTTCTTATTTTTATTGGCCTTTTTATGGCGTTATTAACATCACTATTGCCAAGATTTTTTACAGATGTATTAGAACCACGTTTTAGCTTTTTTGTAGTATATACTACTTTTTTAGGGACCACTTTTTTGTTATTTTTTTTTGCAAGTTTATCGGGCGTTATCTCATTCCATCCTCCTTGAAAAATGACGTCTTGTGAGACTTCTCTATCTTTGAAACTATGAACATGAATCCCACCACAGCTCAGCTTAGATCTCACCCTAACGGGTGACTTTTTGTCGATATCAACTTTATTGCCACCTGACTGTATTTGTACGTCACTTTTAAGTATTGGTGATAACAGCCCCTTCGGAGATTTTGTATGATCAGTTTTATTTACAGAAATAGATTTTATTACAGTCGTTTTTGGGTCACAACATTTTAACGTATCATCTAAAAAATCATGTGTTGTCATAGTGGTAGACTCAGTTAGATTTTTATCTTGTATTTTTGTGTCAGAATCAATTATCCGAATACCCATATGAGGATGTGCCAACTTATAAGGGCAAGTAAAATCAGGTGAAGTTCCTTCGTCAAAAGTCTTCTTACAACATATGTTTGTCGTAGAATGTTCTATTTTGATTCCTTTTGAAAACAGTTTTGGAAACTTGGTAAAAGATGTAGTTGCAGACAGCATATCGCAATGTGGGACATGGTCTGGGCCACACTGTACGTCTAGGCCTCCGCGACGTATGCCTTTTGAGGTACTTGGTTCATTAATATCTGTAAGAATGGTATATTTAAAGAAGCTTAGTGTAGACTATAAAAATAGCATATAGTTTCATACCATACAAAAATATCATTTGTCCAGGAACATCTTCAGAATCACATTCTTTAAAATTGCAAAGACTATCATGTTTTGTGATATTAATAACTGTTTCAAGAACAGCTTCGTGGTCAATAATACTGGGGCCAGGATCAGTGCCAATAGACTGTCTAAAAGCTAATTGTTCCTCTGAATCTTGCGTAATAATACTCATGAAATGGCATTTTTCAGTAGCTGCGATATTATCATAATCCGATACATCCCTAATTTTACAGCCTTGGAACTCTTCTGCTTCAGTTTTAACATTTTCCTTTTCTGAATTTCTACAAAGCTCTATTAAGCTATTAGGTATCTAAAATAAATTAGAATGATTAGTATTATTGAAACTCAATCTATGAACTTGTGTAATACAGTTGATCCGTACCGGAGCCGCCACATTTGATTGCCGCTTGTGGTGTTCTTTTCCTTTATTTTTAAACATTGTATCTGTATCTCCGAATTTGCTGTAATATTTTTTAAGCAGAAAAGTATAATTCATTTTTCTCTTGGATGACTTTTTTGCAATTTTTGGGTGAGATTTTTTAGGCTTTCTGTCAAATTTTATTTTGTCGTCAACAGTACCACTTGACGGTGAAGTAATATCAACCTTGTCTAAGTACTCGGCCACAGAATAATTACTTTCTTTATTTGATAGCTGATATGTAGATTTGGAAACTTCCATGTCGTAATGAAATGACGGAGATATATTTTTATAATCTCCACTAATCCATTCCCTAATAACGTCTAATTTTGTTTTAGGCTTTTGCATATAACTTTCAATTTCTTCATCATGCGAGATCTGTTCAGAAACTATCTCTAGATTTTGCTTTTCATCTGTGAAATGTTATACAAATAGATACAATATAAATACTATAAAAATTGCTTTTTGTATTAGAAAAAATTACCTTGAAAAAACTCATTATCATCTTCTAGATCTAATTCTTCTATACAATTTTCAGCTAATTGAAATTTTTCTTCATCGAAAGTTCCTGTAAAATTATAAAATTGTGTGACCGAAACACAATTTTATCTAAACAATGAAAACAATAATATAATAATAATATTCTTACTGAACGGCTCAATCAAATTTCGGTATTTATGCATTATTTCATCCCTGAAAACAAAATACATTTTAATGACAACTCAGCGATTTAATTAACCAATATATGTTATCACACATACGCTCTCCGGTTTTCTAACTTCACATTGATTAGTGCCAATATAGATTTTTTACGTTCAGATTTACCTGAAATGAATATAAAGTCATATTATACTATGTCTAATGATGTCTGCGTACAACTACGTGACGTCAACCATTAAAAATTGTTTAGCCAGTAAAATATTTAACAGCCTATTTCCTAGAATAAACATAAAGTATAAGTAGTCTGGCCATAAATACAGTTACAAAAAAATATTATTTTTTCACCTTTTTTTTAATTTTGAATTTGGAACACGTATTTAAAGTTTCTTTAGATTTTGCGCTATTTCCCATATTTTTTCGTGTTCATTATAAAATTACAATATGGAATAGGGTATTAAACAAAATAGGATTGCAGTGATCGCCTTGCACAAAGTGAGTATGGAGCCATTGGTCATATTCAAAGGCTTGGTATCAGCCGTATGTCCGTATTTCGTACAGTCAACAGATACATCAACACTTCGTCTGTCGAAGTCTTCGATCGGGGCGGCCGCGTGCTGTTAGAACTACAAAGACTGTTAATGCTGGTAAAGCTAGAATTCGTCGTAAGCCTATTAGGAAGCAAAAATATTATGGCAAGTAATGAAGATTCCCGCTAGGACATGTCGCGTACCTATAATAAAACAAGACCTGAAGCTCGGTGCTTATTGGCGATATACAGGTGATGCCCTAAATTAATCTTTACAATTAAAGAGAGTGGATCGATCGAAACGTCTTCTGTCGCGATACGCATACGAAAAGCACAGAAATATCCTCTTACCGATGAATTTTCACGATTGAAGAACTTGACAATAAGCAAAATCATAAATTGTACGCTCACAGTTCGTTCAGTCGGAAAGGTACAACGTGGTCAGCATCCTGCGTCGGTGATCGTATAGTGGGGCGTGTCTTATCAAGGAGTCACATAACTACATTTTTGTGAATTGTCAGCCAGTGTATAAAAAGATACATGGATCTTGTTGTAAATCAATACACTTTTAAAAATATATCGTGGACTTTCCAGCAGGATTCTGCACCTGGTCAACGCAACGCCAAGCCTGGCTTGAAACCAACGTTCCGGAACGTTTACTTTTACTTTATAAGAGCTGAAGACTGGCCCTCACCTAGCCCAGACCTCAACCGACTTAATTAAAATTAAAAATTATGGTCAGTTTTAGAGGACATGGCATGCTCTATACGACACGGCGACATTGAGTCTTAAAAAATATTTGAAGCAAGCAGTGGCGAAATTTCACTTGAAACAGTGCGTAAATCCATAGATTCGTGGCCAAACAGATTAAAGGTCTGTATAAAAGCCAAAGGTGGCCACTTCGGATAGAAAATGTTTTTATATTTTTTGGTGAGAATTTAATAAATATGTAGGTATATAAATTTTAATAATATTAGGTACATTACTTCATTTAAAAAAATGCATTTTCATTTGTAACAGTACTTATGGCTGTACTAGGTACATATTAGAAAAATAATTCGTTTTTGTAATAAAATATAAATACAATACGATAGCATTTGGCTAATAAGCATCGGTTTTCCATACAATTTGTATAGTTTTGTATAGAAACTTTATTCGCACGATGAACGTCCTTGGATTATTCTGTTTTGATTCAAAATCTATCGTTACTTTGTTACGATAGCTTTGATTAATATAGTCTAGGTACGTATATGTATTATTCATGCATATTTGTCAAGTGTAGTTACATTTTTTTAAAATAAATAAGATGGCCTTATTTTGTACATAATATTTTGGAGATATTAAGTTACTAGCCACACTTACGGCCAAAACCAATATGCAATATCAATCCAATTTTAGCTGTCATAGACTGACAATTCAATCCATTTCTAAAGAAAAGCATGCCAATATTCAATACATGGACTGAGATACCAATCTAATTATTCAACCAATCGTTCAGAGGGCGGATAAGAGATTGAAGATTGCCCTCTGTATGAAAATGAATGTTTACTCATGCCAACAACCTATCTGTCCATTTTAACAGTTGCTTCGATTGGCCAAATCAATCTCGGATTGCTATCGGTGAAACTCGTATGATTTGGGTTTGGGATTGCGACCTAACTTAATATTCATTGGGAAAATTTATTCATCTTCGTCATCTTCCAGTTCTAGTGATAGTGATTTGGAAGTTTAAATGCAATTATCCGATTGGGATAGTAATTCTGAAGCTGGAAGAAGACAACGTACTTCTGTGCGAAGACATAACAAGACAAGAATTTATTATATTCAGAGCCTGAATGACGCCGAATTCACATTTAGATTTAGGTTAATAAAAGAAGCTTTGGAGACACTTTTACACAAAGTGATGTCTATATATGACTTCTTGCAGGTTTCATCTTTTCATCAACTTTTGTAAAAAAAAAAAAATATTAGCTACAACCAAAAATATTTGTTACTATAGATACTACCTACTAACTCCACTTCAAAACCTCAAGACTCTAACAGAACATCTTTATAACGAATCTCAAATACGAAGCAGAAATGTGGTGGAAAGGACATAATATGGTGTTTGGAAAAAATCGGTTCCCCAAAATCGGTTTGTCAAAAAAGGTTTTGCTTCAAGTATCTCGTGTACAAGCCGTGATAGTGGCATGTGCAGTGTTGCACAATATTGCTATTGATATGCGAGATGAACATTTTGAACTACTGCAACAAGTAGATGAACAAGCTGATGATATTGATCAAAGCGCAATTGACAACGTGGGAAATGCAAGTGTGCGAAGTAATCTTATAAGTGATTATTTTGCTTTATTACTATAATATTTTATAAATTACAACATTTTTGAGATAAATTAAATAAAAATTCAATGCTTTTATTTAAATAAAAATACAATAAAAATCTATTATTTTTCTAATTTATTTAACAATATATTTTTTTCTATGGC
This sequence comes from Pieris melete, assembly GCA_963693345.1. Lineage (NCBI taxonomy): Eukaryota > Metazoa > Arthropoda > Insecta > Lepidoptera > Pieridae > Pieris > Pieris melete. Next base: position 1,313,937 of record CAVNZK010000002.1, on the reverse strand, counting down.
CCATAATTCGCTTTTATGCTCTCTTTCTTCCTCTTCAAATGCCCATTGCTTTCTCTTATTTAGAAGCTCTTCCTTTCAATTGACTTTCATTTCCTTCGACAGACAACAATATCATGTCTTTGACTTTTTCCTCGATAGGGGGTAAGAGGAGTAGCAGCACTAGGGTCACCTCCTGTACGATATGTTTCAGCATGTATCAAGGCACTTTTTTCTTGTAGCCCTCTTTAAGCTTTAGCACTGCGAAAGTTTACCTCACTTGTGCTATTAAACAGCGCCTCCAGCGTCTTCCAGCACCGCTCTTTCTCCTGCCAGGTGACTGAGTCACTCTTTTTATTTTCTAATATATTTTTATGGTCAGCAACAAGCGAAGTTAGAAGGTCAACTTCTTCCCGGCTCAAATTGACGCTTCTTTCACGTTTTTGCGTAGACATTTTTTTAAGTTAAAGAACCAACCTCGAATCACAAAAACAACATACACAAACTACTCAGAGAATATTTATATTTGTAATAATATGTACTAAAATACTCAATAACCTAACAAACAAAAATACCATATGACAATGACAGCCCGTTTCATTACAAGTAATATTAAATGACCAACAAAAAGGTTAAGGTTCTATGTTTTTCTATAGAATTTTGTAACTTTATTTGTTCGTAACAAAAAAACAAACAAAACGTTGCATAGCTATTTGCTACTTTATCCATACATTGTGAAACAGACATTAAGTCTTACTTATTTTATTTCGTTCCAAAAACAGCAAACTTTTGGTATGCTTGAACACAACATATTGCATTGAACGAAACGCGGTCGAGAGGCAAGGATCGCGCAAAAGATTGCTGTCAATCTTTTGTCAAATAAACAATCGGATAGCAGAAATGTTTATTGGCATGCAGATTGGAGATCGGTCTTTAGATATGAATCAGTCCAAGATTGGTTATAATCATAGATTGATGATACATTATTAATTTTGGCCGTTAGTCTCTCATACACGCACTTATTTTTACAGGGCCGTTGATGGCAATTTCAATAGATTTTTGCTGTTGGGTACATAAATATGAAAGGTACAACTATCTGTAATATAATAAATAATAATAATCAGTGGCGCTACAACCTCTTTAGGTCTAGGCCTCAGATTTCTGAATCTGTTTCATGATCATTTTTCAATTTAATACGCAAGTAGGTGATCAGCCTCCTGTGCCTGACACACGCCGACTTTTTTGGTCTAAGACATGTCGGTTTCCTCACGATGTTTTCCTTCACCGTTTGAGCGAATGTTAAATGCGCACATAGAAAGAAAGCCCATTGGTGCACAGCCGGGGATCGAACCTACGACCTCAGGGATGAGAGTCGCACGCTGAAGCCACTAGGCCAACACAACACTGCTGCTGAAATAATAATAAACAAATATAATTAATATATTTGCACTTCCCAAAAACTTACCGTTATCTATAGCTTTCAACATACACTCTTCGAAATAGTGTTTCCTTCGTCTTTCTATAGCCTTCTCTGTTAGTGTAAGTAAGTCAAATAGTTTACACTGCACCCAACTGGATGGCACAGGGCATTGCCTGTTTCTCGTCGTATGAAGGGCTAACTTCATGAGACGACACACCACTCTATCCAACTCACTGGTTATATCCTCGTCAGCGGAGAGTAATGTACGCAACTTACGGACCTTGTGGTCTAAGGCCTTACGAAGACAACGGCCTGGAAGATTTCAACTCGATTTTAATATGAATTTGAACGCCGACAAGAACTTCTCTTTTTTTTTGGAAATACATAATATGTACAGGCACTTCTATGAATAGTATTTCACTCAAGGTATTTGAGATGTATAATGTATAAGAGATATGGATATTAAAACGTCATCCGCCAATACTGCTTATTTTTGGGTTTAAATCCCATTGGTCTCATTTCTAGACGAAACAATTATTGGTTTCGCTGGGAATCAATAAGTAATATAATATACGCTAGATGATTTTAGCACAAGCCAGATCAGGCAGTTTTGTTTTAATATTATATAGCGTAAAATGTAGGTACTTACTAGTTACGTGGTGTTATAAAATACCAACTACGACGATGAAGTTTACTGAGCGATAATAATACTGTCTACGCGAATCAAGGTCTATATTGACATTATGCTAATTTAAATTCAATTTTTGTTACAAGCTCCATAATTTATAAGAAACTCGGTAGTAGTAGTAACGTAGTAACTTAAAAATTAATTTTACATGTCTAACTAGAACTGCATTATAATTTACTATGTGCTGTTAATCAACAATATCACTAATAAAAACTCTTAAAAACTCAAATATTACATATGTAACAACAACATATTTAAAATTGCCACACCGTAATAATCAGGCATATTGGTACTTCCGTCCGAAGGCGAAGTGGAATGCACCTCTGATATGTCCCACTGAAATATTACCATGGTTCAAACAATTGATAGAGGAGAAGACAAATGAGCATCTCGCACATTTGCCAAGAAAAAAAATGTATTTCAATGTGGAGTCGCGTAAACCAAAGACAATACAGGAACTAAATGAAAAATTGACATTATTACATTTTTTATTATTTTTACTAAACAATATATATCTTCTTATCTTACAATGTATGAAATTAAACTTAAAAATTATTTAAAAAAAAAATAGGAATTAAAACTTATTATCATTGTTTAACACACAAGTTATAAATACGTATACGCCCTGCGTAAACCTTATACCTCGCAGTGAGCTTTTCCTAAATAAGCTTCCCACTATGTGAGGGACACTTTTGGACTTGTAATTCTTTACAAACTCTATTCTTTAGGACGCGACTGTATATATACTAGACTATAAACAAACAAATTTATTTACATCAGAAACTGTGTCGTTATCGGGCCAATCGTCATCATGAGTTCCCACAGAAGTTGTGTCCACTATTAGACGAGAATGAATCACAACATCATCTACTACTTGATATCCATTCCATTCTAACAGCTCCCTGAAAATAGACAACTCAATAGTAAACCTGTGACTAAACGAAGAAAAACTATTATAGTGATAAGTCTGGGCTTCCATTCCTGGTAAAATAATAATCTTTAAGGTTGCATGATTTTTAGGTGTTCTACTACTAATATTATTTCATTTTACTGGCGTCGGGACGTGACGACCCCATCGCCCACTGGTGAAATAACCTGTGACAGAGGTTATTTCATCAGCGCAATCAGTCAACCCCTTCCTAGTGGGAGTGCCATGCTGTTGCCTTCGGGCTACAGCCAAATGGGCAGGCACGACCGGGGCAGTACCACTGTCTCTTAGAAAACCGGCGTGAAGTGATGCAATAGGCTCGCCCTATTGTACTCGCGTTTCGTACGGTGAGAGAGACTCCCGGAGCCCATTCCCCCCCCCCCTACAACAAATATGAAGGTGCAGAAAAAAAAACAGAATCTACCCCAGGGGGGTACCACACGCGCTCGCGGTGGAGAATCCCCCGCTGGGCGTCCAGCATCGGGACACTATGCGCCCGGTGGTGGACGCACAGGCTGCCCTTCGTATTCTGGGGGGGGCAATTCTGCGCTCGGTAAAAACATCTTTAATCGTTCTCGGGGCAAACGGAGCAATTCTACAAAGGCACCCCCGTCCACACTCGCCGTGGACTTCACAAATGTTAGGGGGCTAAATACCAATATCAACGCAGTCCACTACCATTTAGAGACTGCGAAGCCGGCCTTGCTCTTTCTTACCGAGACTCAGATTTCCTCCCCGGCTGATACTTCCTACCTCTCCTACCCGGGGTACAAATTGGAACATTCATTTGTGCCGCGGGCGGGAGTTTGCGTGTACGTCAGAGAGGATATCTGTTCTCGTCGCCTCGGGACGCTTGAAGGAAGGGACCTATCTAACCTCTGGCTGCGCGTAGACTGCGATGACCATCCGCGATTCTACGCATGCCTGTATAGGTCCCATAGCGGAAATACCGAAACTGACCGACTCATTGAGCACATCCAAATGGCTACAGATTCCCTGCTCGAAAGGGTTCCTACCGCTGAAATCGTGATACTTGGCGATTTTAACGCCCACCATGCCGATTGGCTCGGCTCTGAAACTACCGATCACGCGGGAAGATCCTTTCACGACTTTGCTTTAGCCTACGACCTGACACAAATGGTCCCTGCGATTACGCGAATACCAGATGTGGATGGTCATAAATCCTCTTTGTTGGACCTTCTGCTGACTTCACATCCGGAGAACTATCAAGTCTCTGTTGACCCACCATTGGGTTCATCAGATCATTGTGTGGTCCGGAGTACTGTGCCATCTACGCGCCCTTCACGGCCCCGCTTTATGGGTTGTCGCCGTATTTGGCACTATAAGTCAGCAGATTGGGACGGGATGCGGTCTTTCTTTGCGTCCTACCCTTGGGGGCCTATGTGCTTTTCGCCGGAAGCTCCAGATTCCGTCGCCACCTCTGTCGCCGAAGTGGTTCTGCAGGGCATGGAACTCTTTATTCCATTTTCTGCGGTGCCGATCGGTGGCAAGTCTCAGCCCTGGTTTAAACGTTCTTGCAAGGCGGCCTCGCGTCGAAAGCGAGAATGCTTTAAGGCATGGGCGGAAGCGGCGAAATCTCGTGATGCCAATACCAGCGAACTTAAAACAGCATATAACTCAGCCTCCAGGTCCTTTAAACGGGAAATCACTAAGGCAAAGTCAGAGCACATTGCCAGATTTGGCGAGAGATTGGCGCAACTCCCTTCAGGGACTCGAGCCTTCTGGTCTCTCGCCAAAGCTGTCCAGGGGAATTTTTGTCAGCCCTCCATTCCGCCACTGCACAGGGAGGATGACTCTCTGGCCCACACTGCGAAGGAAAAGGCCGACCTTTTGGGCTGTCTCTTCGCGTCCAACTCGACTTTGGATGACCAAGGGAGATCACCACCGACCATTTCGCGGTGTGATTCCTCGATGCCGGAAATCACATTCCGGCAACGTGCTGTCCGCAAAGCACTATCTTCCTTGGACATTCATAAGTCGAGCGGGCCGGATGGTATCCCCCCAATTGTGCTGCGTATGTGTGCTCCTGAGTTGGCTCCGGTCTTAACGCGCCTTTTCCGGTACCTGTACTCGCTCGGCACTGTTCCGAAGTGCTGGAAGACCGCTTCGATACATCCGATCCCAAAAAAAGGCGATCGCTCTGATCCGTCCAACTATCGCCCAATTGCTATAACCTCCTTGTTCTCCAAAATAATGGAAACCATTATTAATAGCCAGCTCTTGAGGTATCTAGAGGGCCACCAGTTGATTAGCGATTCTCAGTACGGCTTCCGTCGAGGTCGCTCAGCTGGTGACCTCCTTGTATACCTTACCCATAGGTGGGCAGAGGCAATTGAGTCCAAGGGGGAGGCACTGGCGGTAAGTTTGGACATAGCGAAAGCCTTCGATCGGGTGTGGCACAGAGCACTGCTCTCGAAGCTTCCAGCCTATGGGCTTCCCGAGAAATTATGCGACTGGATCTCCAGCTTTCTGGCCGATCGGAGCATCAAGGTCGTCATCGACGGAGCATGTTCCGACCTTAAACCCGTGAACGCTGGGGTCCCACAAGGCTGTGTTCTATCCCCGACCCTATTTCTTCTGCATATCAATGATATGTTGCAACTTAGCAACATTCACTGCTATGCGGATGACAGCACTGGGGATATTCTTTACACTGGCCGGGCAGGTATTTCTCGGGCAGTTGTTGATGAGTACCGGAACAAACTTGTGTCTGAAGTCGAAACGCTACTACGTGGAGTCTCAGACTGGGGCAGACTAAACCTAGTACAATTTAACCCCAAGAAGACACAAGTTTGCGCGTTTTCCGCTAAAAAAACACCCTTTGTCGCTACTCCTCTTTTCGAAAACACTCTTCTTAAAGCCACAGCCAGCATTGGAATACTTGGCGTTGACATATCGAACGACGTTCAGTTTCGCGGTCACTTGGAGGGAAAGGCTAAATTAGCCTCCAAAAAGCTTGGTGTGCTCAGCAAGGCGAGGCGGTACTTCACTCCGGGCCACCGCATGCAACTATATAAAGCGCAAATTCGGCCCCACATGGAGTACTGCTCTCACCTCTGGGCGGGGGCTCCCCAGTACCAGCTCCTTCCACTTGACCGTATACAACGCAGAGCGGTTCGAATCGTCGACGACCAATCCCTCTCCGAGCGGCTTGATCCTTTGGCGTTGCGTAGAGATGTGGGGTCACTCTGCATCTTCTACCGCATTTACCATGGAGAGTGTTCAGAGGAGTTGTTCGGATTAATACCTGCAGCTGAATTTCATTATCGGACGTCGAGACAGAATACGAAATTCCACCCGTATCACCTCGACGTCCGCCGTTCCACAACTGAGCGTTTTTCAAGGCAGTTTTTGCCGCGCACAACCACTATATGGAACCAGCTGCCCACTGAAGTATTTCCGAACCAATTCGACTTAGGGTCCTTCAAGAAAAGAGCGTACCTATTCTTAAAAGGCCGGCAACGCACTCGCGAGCCCTCTGGCATTGAGTGTCCATGGGCGGCGGTATCACTTAACATCAGGTGAGCCTCCTGCCCGTTTGCCCCCCGTTCTATAAAAAAAAAAAAAAAAAAATTCGGTATTTCTATTTTCAAGACATCTATTGTACTTTAGCTGTAATATAATACTAGCGAAAAGGTGAAATCTAAAGTTTTTCAATTTATATTGTAAGTGGATTGTATTGTTAATGAGAAATACACATTTTGTGCAAAAACCTTAAATTCTTGTCAACATCCAGGATAAATTCGCGGATAATAACTACAAGAAATCTATGGCAATGTCAGTGAGAATCATTTTTATTCAATTAAAGTTATATTTCAAAATATTTTTATACATATTTATTTTAAAAAAGGTTATTTAACATACACAAAAACACTTTAGAAAATGTTTTTTAAGATACATTTTGTACAATCAAAATGTGGTAGTCGTATTTCCGAACTAATTTGAACTGCATTTTTAAAGAAAAAGAGCGTTCCAATTCAATAAAGACCGACAACGCCCTCGCGATCGCTCTGGCAATGTTGGGTGACCATGGGCGACGGTGTAACTTAACTTACCTGATGTTAAGTGCTTGTCTGTCTTGAATACCTGGATTTGCCCGCGTTTGAAATAAGATGATTGTGGTTCGTAGATTTTTTAATATGAATTTAAAAAAATGTAATACTTGACTTTATCAACGTCGTTAGTTAAATGAGCGACCACATCCATCAGAAGTCGCAACGGTATTTCCAAGTTGCCTTCGGACGGGAAGTCGTCATCCCATTGTTTGTCAACAAGGCGGTTGATCTCTTCGGATATCAAGTCTAAGATACGACTATCGTCTGATTTTCTCTGCAATTCAAAGTTATTTGATCCCTTGTAGACGTAATTAAGTACTTTAGAAAAGACGTTTTTTATTCACTTATTTTTATCCTTAAGAATTGCCTCATAAGACTCACAACAAATTTACACACAAAATATTCACGCGTATTCTACCTACCAGTAGTTTTTAAGAAAACATATTTTATTATGGAAGTGAACAAGAAATAATTAATTTTTCTAGTATAATATAATAATGGTACTTACCTCAAAAGGATAGCTATACTCCCTCACGACCCTATAGTATTGGTTCCAATAAGGAGCATTTTCGCCCCAATTGATGTTGAACCACGTATGCTCCCCAGTAAATTCGCATTCCTTGTTCAAATTCAACATTTTCTTCAAATGGCGGATCTCATCTACCACTTCGCGGGTAAAAGACGAATCTATTTTATTCTTGGCTATCACATTTAGAGTTGTTTTTGAAAACTTTTTTACTTGTAATGTTGAACAATTCAACCTGGAATATTTTAGAACATACATAAGGTGAAAAAATATTGGTTGTTTGTAAAGTAGGTTTACGATCGAGATGTTTACGTGATAACGTCTTATTGGTGATATAAGTTTTTGGGAAGTAAGGAATTAATGAAGATAACAATTTTTTCAAATTGTAAATTACATCTATCGTTTTATTCACACTTTTGATGATAAATTTCGGGTGTATAATGACAAGTTTACTTATTCGACTATGATATACATTTTTCTTCATACATTCACGGAATGACTGGCAGCGCTCGAGATGAGACGGGAGATCGGTCCGTCTCTCTCTCGTTATACCTGCGATCGCGCTCGTGAGGTTTTGGTGTGACACAAGTTTATGAACATGTCACCCGACTAAAACGATTTTAAAGACGTTATCACGTCAAAAATAATAATTTCTAATTAATTTTATGGTAACAAATAGATATTTAAAAAATATATGCATGAGTTAGCTTCTGCCTGAGGTTTGATGATCTGTCATGTCTTAATAAGAAGATAGACACAAAAATCTTTTTAATTCAGCGTGTTTTAATTTTTGGAAATAATTGTATAAAACAAATTAAAAGTTAAAATCTATTGATTTTTTTTTGTTATGTTTTAATTTCTAAAATTCTTTTTACATCTAAGCTAGGAAAGGATGGGAGAACCTGTTATTCACATCTTCGATCTCATATATTTTATAAAGCCTTTTCCTCCTTGGAACTAAAACACGATAAGGTTCATCCTCAAAGAGAAATCGTTTTGCTTGTTCTGTATCTAAATTACACTGGAATGATTTGTCATCATACTCTATGGCATAGGAGTACTTCGGGGATGTTAAGACTATAGTGACACAGGACTGCTTGTTTGACAATATTTCTGGGTATAGTTCAACACTGGGAAAACATTTCTTAATGTAAATATGTAGTCACTGAGTATATTTACTTCCATTAATTTTGTGTTGAACGATAGCTGCAAAACTGAGAACAAATGTAGCTAGCTTGATGTTGTAAGCTTAGATGTTCATAATACCCCAGAATTATGGAAATTTTAACATAAAACCGGACCCTTAAATTTAATTTCAAACCAGTTGGAAGATATACCATCATAAATTTAATACCTCACACCCTATCACACAGCAGTACAAAACAGCAGTATATGTTAAGTATATGATGACAATATTAAGTAAAACGTTTGTGCACACAAACATTTTAAAAAAAATTGCTGCAGAAATATAACTGATAATAAAATTTACACAAAACTCAAAGGTTGAATAATACAGTACACTTACTCATTTGTTAAGCACAACATCTTGTTATCACGAATATACTCATAACTGGATGTCATATCTTCTATGCTTAAACTTGGAACATCTGAAAAAAAGTAATGCTTCTTACTTAATAAACTTCCTAACTTAAAAAATAAAAGAATATTGGTTTCTTAAAATTCTACTCAACTAGATACCTTGTGATTCTATATACTTAACACCAAAGTGCTTTATTTGCTGTAAGTTATTTACTTACCAGGAATTTATAACCAAATAGCTAATATTTTAGTCAAATATTTCTTGGAAAAAGATTAAAATAACTTCACAAACTTATATAAACGCAAATTTCTTACATTACGCAATTTCAATAAGGTTTAATTTTAATTGATCATATTATCAAATGGCAATCTGTCAAATTGTAGCAGTCTCTGAAGATTCTTAAATACTTCTAACATAGAGTAATATAATGAATGTTTTAAATTCTTGTTTTTATCCATTAAAATTTAAGTATATGTAGCATGATTAAAACTTGTTATCTTCATACCATTACTTGCAACAAGTGCTAAACTATTAAGGTCCAATTCTTGTTGCTTGTGGTAGTCCTTCGCAACAAAGACTGCCATCTGGGTACAGCACCCTAATTGTATAGTGTCAGGTGGACCTGGCCCAATCCCTTTGCATGAAACTGTATATTCTGGATAACGCAGCACTATATTGCTGCACCTGAAGTTTTTACAGTTATTATCAATACCTGAATGTTATTTTATGTATTTCCAAATATAACAAGTCTTTGAGAAGGATAAGAACTATCAGAAGATACTCTCTTTTTTAACAAGTGGTGGATTTATCGTACACATTATCACTAGTTTTATAAATGTATTACTATGTTATGGCGCGTCTAAACGGGCCACGTTTTGCTGCAATTGATGGCTGCACTGTTGGCAACTAATTGCCCGGCCATTACAAAAATATTTTAATGCAGCTGATGGCCGAACAATCTATGGCTGGGCCATGTGTTGCTATATGTCTGCAATAGTATGGCCCATGACGCAGACTCCTAAACGGGCCACACAAACCGGCAACAATGGCTGACGAAATCACACTGATCGCAGCAGCTTATATTCTTTTAAAAAAGAAACAGAAAAAGAAGAGATTGTGGATTCGACCTTTCTTAAATAGGCGTGAAACTGTAGACAATTTGAGTCTTGAATTTTAATTAATATTTAATTTAACGTCAAAATGCAGCTGACCGCAAAACACAGAATATAGCAACAGGCACACTTTACTCATAGCAAACTTCATGTCGCGTAAAAAAGGATACACTGTGCCATAACAAAGAGAGTGACTGAAACAACAATAGAACTGGCTGTGCAATATTGCAGTTGAATTTGATAGCCTAGCGATCGTCCGGCCACCCATCGGGGCAACATCGGCCATATGTGGCTATACAAAACACGTTTGGCTATATGGCCGAGACATTACTGCAATATTGTAAGTGTGGCTGCTATTGTTTGCAATGTCGCCGGCCACAGTGTTGCAGCCATCAATTGCAGCAAAACATGGCCCGTTTAGACGCGCCATTAGTTCTCACTTTACTCAAACACATAATGAAATAGTGACAACAACTAAGCTTTATTGTTATAGACTCTGGACCAAAACAAACTTTACTGATGTCAATTGTTAATCATACCAATCATGAAACTGCTCCCTGCTCCATTCGAAAAAATGATCTAATCTTCTTAATCCATTAGTCTCCAAGGATTTAAATAAAACATTAAAATCGCCATTAGGGGTTGTAAGGACCACTACCCATGGTTTTATAAAGCCAAACACTGTGTGTAAAAATCTCTCTAGATCATGTGGGAGCATGTGTTCTATCATTTCAATAGCCACCACAGCATCACAGCCTATTAGTCTATAGTCAGGATCAGCAGCATTGCCTTGGAATAGCTGAAATAATAGTGAGGATTTAAGTTATTCAATATTTCCTTACAGTAAATTTAATAAAAAGAACTAATACCTTTACAATATAAAAATTATATATTTTGTAGTATCTCACCGTTACTTTAAGTGGATTATCCCTCTTTTGTCCATAATCTTCACATCCAAGGAGGTCAGAAGAGATTTGCAGAGGAATAGCTTCAATATCCACCCCCATTATATGCTGGATCCCTGGCACTTCCTTTAGGTATTTGATAAAGCTCAAATCATGATATCCTAACTCCACAACCTTTAAATAAAATCATCTTTAATAAATAGTCAGTACCAATAACATAACTGAGAAATAACTGGCAGTGGCTAGCGGATAAAACATTTTTTATTTCAAGAAACTGGAGAAATAAGCTATAAAAATTTACTACATAGTATTTTACAAACCTTTTCTAGTCGTCCACACCAATTGTCGTCCATTAGGCAGTCGGTTACTGCAGCATATCTCTGAACGTACACAGGCGGAAAAAAGACCACTCCTTTCTCGTCATGGTACTCTGCAAATACATGATCTTCAGAATCTTCGTCGTCGGAATCATCACCTTGTCTGGTCAGAGCTAAGCTGAAGTTTCTGTAGTATGGTCTTAGAAATGCGCCCAGTGCCCGTATAAGAGTTTCACGAAAAAATAAAAGAGTTTGCAGGGCGATAATCATTTTCCTAATAAAAACTGATGATTTTAGAAAGTGTTCATATCGCGGAGATCGTTGACGACATTCCTGATGTTCACATGTTTGTTTATACCGGCGTTTTTGTTTTTTTCTGGTTTGACAATTTACTAACAAATTAACACTTAATCAAACTGTCAAAAAAGGTTAAAAATTATCATATTATACAAGTCTGCGCGGAAAAAGAACCGTCGCGTCGCGGGAAATTACCTTTTTTGTTATATTATCTATTTTTATAAAAAATTAAATTAGATAATTTTTGTGAGTAAATGAAAAACATAAAATAATTATATTCGTTCGCATTAACGCCACGCCGCGCCGGTTCTCATTCCGCACAGACTAAATTTGGCGCTAGTGTACATTGAATTTAGGAATATAGAAAATTTTCATATTTATTTAAAGTTTTAGTCCCGTAAAACATTTGAGACTTTAGTTTTCGGTGAAGAGTACAAGTACAATACATAGTTCAATCAATGGGCAATAGTGACCAAAATAAATTGATAATTTTTTCGTGCTTAAACGGCTAAATATATTGAAGCAAAATTATGGTAAGATATTTGAAAATAAAACATCTTGTACTATTTTCTTATACGCACAGTTAGCTCATATAAATAAAATTATTTATAACTTAATGTAGTATAATATTATAATAACCATAGCCCGTGGTTGCACTTGCGTTATTTCGGTTATAGCGGTTAAAGCCTACGTACAGATAATGGCAAACATCTTGAAGATTAAACAAGGGAGTGGGGGAAAATTATGCGCAGCGCGCGACCAATCACGCGATCGACACGTCACTCTTCCCCAAGTAATACCTAAAATCGCTTCTACGCAGGCAAGGACATTAATTGTTCAAGATGTTTGCCGGAAGAGATCTTATGGAGGAAAATAATTCTAGGTCGATGAGACAAGATGTATTTTGTAATATATGAATGAGGACAAGCTTTATTTATTGGATTACCGTGCATTTTTTGCACTTGATGTTGGAAGAAAAAACTTACTTAAATCTGCAGAAAAGGTAATTTATTTTCAAAATCATTATTATTGCGTACGTATAACGTTTAAAGAAATATTTTGTATCTATTGTATTGACGCAGATTCGATCAGTATGGCTAAGTTATGAGTCACTTCACAGCTGTACGGAATAATAAAGCAGTTCCCAGTTTCGGAATACAAGAATCTATAGGTATTAACTATACTTAGATGAATCAAACAGAGAAAGTTGTCGAGTACAGAAATTGAATTTATTTATTTATTGATCCTTAGTTATTAGAATAGTTACTATCATTCATAATTTCATTCGTCATTCAGCAAGCTTGTGGTGTAGTAGCCTTCGTAAGAAATTATAATCAACCTAGCACAGAGGCGTAACAAAATAATTTTAAGCACTGTTCTCAATAGGATTTACTGTAGGTATCATTCTTAAAATAAGTTTTTAAGTTGAAGTTATTAAATGTTAATAATATATTTAATATTTCATAATATGATAATAACTTTTCAACACATACATCCTACCAATTCTCACATACGGCTGCGAAACATGGGCACTTACCAAAGCACAATGTGAAAGATTAAGCGTAACCCAGAGAGCCATGGAAAGAAGTATTATAAAGGAAAAAAAAATTACAAAATAAGTAATAAGTTTGGGGTTTGCTGACGTTGCATATAAAACAAAGGAACTAAAATGGAAATGGGCTAGACATACCATAAGAGGAGCAGATAAATGGAGCAAAATTGTAACACTATGGCAATCAAGAGGCCATAAAAGAAACAGAGATAGGCAATATAAAAGGTGGGCCGATGAAATCATGGAAATTGCTGGAAAGACTAAGACCTGGACGATATTGGTATACAATAAGGAATAATGGAGGACAATAGGGAGGCCTTTGCCCGTAGGCACACAGAATCGGTTATCGTAGATTAAGGAAAACCAACAGTTAAAATGTATATATTTTGTACCTCTTATGGCTATAAATAAATAAGTATAATAATAAAATATCTACTACGATCCAATCCTCAATGAAATTATCAATTTTGTGATCCGGGCGCGACTCGTAGATTTTAGCGAAAATGCGAACTGTAAGAAAGTAATCAAGATTGCTAGATGACATCATTAAAAATATTTTAGCATATAATTAATTAATGAGTAAGCATAACAACGATGGTTAAGCAAATTTTTTTAAGGTCACATTTTAATTATTTTTTAAACAAAAGAACCAATTGCAATGAAAAACTGCAAAATCTACCTATACATCTTAAAATACTATTTTTATATTATAATCCATTCATAGTTAAAGTAAACTCAGTAATACCAAAACTGGGCCGCATTTTTACATCCAACAAAGCCTATAGAAATGAGAGCCAGTTATATTATACAATATACAAAACGAATGTATGAATGACGTAAGAGAATGATAATGTTATATGATTCTTTATTTTCAGGTTCCGGTTGCAAACGATTTGCAAAGGTCAATTTGTAATCGCAAATTGACTACTTCTCTCAATACGGATCATATACATTCATATATCACTGTAATTTTTCTATATACGCAGATATCTCTCTCTCAAAATGTCATTAGTGATGCAATTTTGGATGGCCAAGCCATAATTGTTAGGCTATAATATCTAATTACACTGTCCGTGACTTTCTCTGTATACACTTCTAAATTTTATTAACAATTACAGTAGAAGATCTCTACACATAAGTGTATGAAATGCGCAGTTTTTTGACTACTTAAGACATTACTACTAGGAGCTGCTTTATTGCGAGTTTCCCCTACACTATCAAGCCAAGTTACGTGTCGAGACGTTATGAATATATTATTGGGATTTAATTAACTACTTATTTTCGGTGCCCCTAGCCACCAGTAATATGACATATTTCTACGTCTGATTATTTCTTTTACTATCTATTGGCAAGTCATCCATTGGTGTCATTCAATAAACCAACATAATATGTAAAATCAATTATGTTTTGCCAGGTATTACACCTGTATCTCTTCTGAGTTAGAAAAAAATATATCAGTAGATTAAAACACGCAAAAGTAAGATCGTTTTTGGGAAAACCACAGATAGTACCTGCCAAATTCATGCTAAATTACTAATTACTAAAAACGGTAGTCGTTATAAGTAAAGTTAATAGTAAAGTACATGTATATTCAAACTCACTTTTAGACAATAATACATTATACAAATAATGTATTACCCGTATCGTACATTCTCCATAGCAATTCGAAGTTATTTTCAGCATAAGCCAGCTTTGTTATATTATAAATAAAGTAAATATTATTTAGGCATAAATAATGTATTAAAAAGTGAATGGTGATTTCGTACTTGCAGACGCGGAAAATAAAATGTTCACACAAAGGTGATTTATTATGCACATCGTACCCTGCGCTCTTTGGAATTTACAGTTGTATATGGTTTATATGTACACATTGAATTTGAAACAAATTATTGTTTCATAGTAACGTTATAAGAGCGCCCTGCATACACAAAATACTTGCCTATTAAGTGTTTACCGTTTGTATTATTAACGATTCATTGCGGCAACTTAAAGTACGTTTTATACAGGGGTCACATGAGATGATTAAGTATAACCACTACTTTGATAGGAAACACTTTATATAAAAAAGATCAGCATTAGCAGAGTGGTATGTTCTGAATCAATATTCTGTGAAGAAATGTATATTTTGGTATACATATAAATGTTCGTTTGCTGTCCGGCTCTGGACCGATTCATTTGATTATATTTATTCACGTGTAATTCGTCCAGAAAAAAACGGCTGATACAAAGCCAGAATGAGTCTGTCCCAAACTCCATTGGTAATGGGATGGGATTATGGGACTTCATACAAATAACTTAGTAGGTATGTAGGGCATACTGTTAATATTTGTCAAAGTATTGTATAGGGATTTAGATAAATTTAAATATGTTATCACATTCCTTTGCTTACACTTAGTTTTCTAATTCTTATTCAGACTTTTATACCTAGTAAAGTTATACTAGATAAAACCTAACTTAGACATAAATTTGAATTCTTATGACGCCAAAAGAGCCTGTCGCAAACTTAGAATTAAAAATCTCAAATCAAATATTTGAGTTTAGGTCAAGTTTTCTTGAAAAACTTGAAACAAAAATCTTTGTCAACAAAAGTGCTAAAATTCGTTCGACCTTATAATGAAACGTGATCAAAGGTAGTTTCGTATTGGTCCATGGTAACGGTGTTATTTCGACAGAAAAATTATATTGACTATGGTAACAAGCACACCACTTAAATAGATATACAATGAGGCAGATTATGTTTTAGACTTTCAGCAAACAAAATTGTAAGAAAAAGTGACGTTACATTCACCGAGAGCCAAGAGAAACTTGTGTCTAAAACGCCCACTGGCATTAGAGAAACTATTGACTGTAAAACTTTATTTATCGATACTGTCCGAATATCCTTTTAATAATTTTAACTTGATTATTGATAGATATAAGATTTAAAAATGACTTCGTGTGTACCGGTTCTGCGCATAGACACGCAGTGCGGGCGAAGAAAAGGCGCGCGCGGCGATTGAAACTGTCAGTTGCACCAGGGTTGCCAGTAGGGTCGGACATCAATCTAGTCATATTTTTTATTAAATTGGTAATTAAAAGATCACCATGAAAGTGTTCATCGTGTTGGCAGCGGCAGCTGCTCTTGCAAGTAAGCATTTTTTAAACTTTACAAAATATATTTATAATATTAGTCGACAAAAATCTGCAATTATTACTTGTCCAAAATGTTATTTTAATATTTAGAATTAGTCATAAATTGGGTTAGTACATTGAAAATATCCGTTAAATTTGTAACTTAACTCGCTAATTTGTAATTCGATAATTATTTATCCATGAGACAAAGAGCAAAAACTCCAAATTTCTAAGTGAAAATTGTTGCTTCGAATTAACATAGCGATGTATCAAGTCGACACGCTTGAAATATGTATAAAAGGTTATATTTAAGCTTCACCTACATTTGTATTCAGCCATGTATGCAATTCTAATTGATATTCAAAACTCGCATATTTTGGTGAAAAATCCGCGAGAACGTAGAGTTTTGAACAGCTTGTCTAAAAACCTTTTAATTTAATACTTTTTCCATCATCGGCTAAACTTTTATAAATTTTAATTATTAACCAACAAAAAGTTAGATGCTATATGTAGAATGTACAGTATTATTTTAAGAAAATTGCGTGTGTGATTTTTCGTTTCATTCACGTTAATCTATAAATCAGTCGTAGAACAGTAATAGAACAATTCATATTAAAAGTGCAGAATTAAAAATAATTTTAGTTAAGGAATTCAAAAAAAAGCTATGAAACCCAGAGGCCGGCACTACCCTTCAGTGGTTCGCAGAAATTCGACATTGACATTCACTAAAAGTACGCAATAGTGCCACAAATTGCGTAGAGATTGTGTTGACATAATTATATTATTTTACGCAAAACATTCTTTCTCTCTTTTGCAACACAACCTTTTCATACTAAGTTCTGTGGTCGCAACAAAATTATATACGCATAAGAACGTTTGAACTTATAACTTGGTATTTAAACATATGAACGAACTTTTCCAATTTACTACGGTAAAAGCCCATACATGAATTTAAGGTTAATATAATCGATCTTGTCGAACACCCTTGAAACTAAAGATATACATATACCATAATAGAACTTATCTGCTATACATGGCGACTCGCAGGAAGTTTAACATCCTTCAAGTTTCCATTTATAGTAAATGTAAATAAAGGTTTCTTCTCAATTATTTTTTAAAGCCCTTATAAATATTTATGTGTATAGGCATACGTTACGTATAAAACTTTATGAATTAAATATATTTTACATAAAACAGCACACACACACAGTCATATTAAATTCTAAGACAAGCCAGTTTAAAGGTTTGAATTAGCCTAATATACTCCGGTCCAGTTCAGTAAGAGTGAGTGCTAAAAGGCATAGTTATTTTATGGAAATGTATACACATTTTAAGTAATAAAAACGAAATTATTAAAATATTGGTTCTGACCAAATTTATTGTCTCATAAACTAATTAAAAAAATAATAATTTGATACGATAACATATTTTGGTACTGTTTTCGTAAGTACATTTAAACTGTTAACCTTTAAACAACAGCTTGGGAATAAATTCGGAAAGAAAATTTGCCACGCATGTGCACTTGTACAAGTACGTATGCCTCTAGCTTGACCATTTAAGTATTAGATTACAGATTTTAATTTCCTTATGGTTTTTACTGAAGCTTTTTGCTATACATTTTTAGAAATCAATGGGTACCAAAAATTCTAATAAAATAAGATCTGTGGGTCATCATCCGCCCCTCGACGCATCCAAGCGATGCACCATTCGATGTTGTAATCGTCACCTCACTTTCACTTGTTGCGTCAGCTGCGCAGGCGTCGCCTACCATCTTAGATCCCACGTGAAGATCTTTAGAATTCTGAAATTTACATACAATATAAATTAATCATTAATTTACATAAAAATTAATACGACTCGTAAGTAATGTTCGCTAGTTAATTATAGTTTTTTCAACATTTCAACAACTTATATCATACTAAGAATTTTAAAAAGATTTATTATATAATTAAGATGAAAAAAAGATGTTAATAATAGTATTGTTACAAAAAACTTCCTCATACTTCTAAAAAGTAGGTTGATTATTTAACCTCTTGTAATAAAGTCATCTAAAAGGTCATTGGGTAACAGAAAACCGGCTACATCACGTTAATTTACATATGTAATATTAGCTGAATATGCCAAACGTCCAAATAGATACTATTTTATACATAATTCATCTCTTATAGGAATAAACATTTTTATATGACTTTTATTTAAATTATCAATTTAATCATTAGATATAAATACAGTCAAATAGGTTAAAGCTTCACGACCTTGACAGTATTAATTTAAATTGCAAAGTTATACTTTTATTCGTGTAACATGTTATTCGTGTATTTAAGTAAAAGATTTTTGTTAAAATAGCAAAATATCATTCTGTGTACTTTATTAAAAGTGGCTACTTAAGGTCGGTTTTTTATATTCATACAAAAATAGTTTTCATAAAACTTTTTTCAAATCAATTTCACCGTTCAATTAACAAAATAGCTATGTTATTAGCATTATTCTTTTAACATGCAATTGCATTACAACATCAAGTGCAATAGTGCAAGCCACTGATAGAGGTAGTTTTGTAAGAATATGTATTTCACTAAATAATTGTATACCTACTTGGAGAGACTTATAGGAAAATTCTCACAAGGAACACTATAAAATCTTTTATCTTAAGATTCTAGCATTGAATCCCCTTTTTTCTGAATCTATTTAGAACCTTATGAAATCAGTATTGTATTGCCAAATTGTAAGAGCATATGCCACGTATTATAAGCCAATATTGTGTTAGCATTATATAACTGTGCGTTATTATGTAACTCTGACCCGTTCTGAAGTATAAGTTCTGAAGTAACTTGATTGATTCGCTTTCACACGACAACACCAAACTCGTGTAGGTGTAATTAATTACTAATTTAAAATTATATATAAAATATATAGTTGGAATTTGATTTAAATTGACTAATATATAGTTAGCTATGGTTTTTAAACTTAAGTCAATATTTATAGATGAGACTTTATAAATAATGTTACATACATATAACAATAATATTTAATTAACTAACCATTATATTTGTTTTATAGACGCCCAATTTAAATGCCCCAACAAAGACGGCCAATATGAAGACGATAGACAATGTGACAAATTCTACGAATGCAGAGATGGTGTTGCCACCACAAAACTCTGCCCAGACGGTTTAGTGTTCGACCCTACTATTAGGAAGATCAACAAATGCGACCAGCCCTTCAACGTTGACTGTGGAGATAGGACAGAATTACGTAAGCATTTTCAAACGTCCTATATATGATATAATTACAGAGTGCAAACTCTGTGCCATGATTCTGACATGACACATCACAATATGATTCTTATTATAATTAACGAAATTCTGTGCGTTTAAAGGAACATAAGTATATAATATAACTTATATACATATAGTATAATATTAAATTGTAAATATGAAATTTATATACCTTCACGAGTGGATTCTTTACCACATATTACAAAGAATGCCTCAAGGTTGGTTAACTGTGCCAGACATGAAAGTATCCTGTCTACCTTTGACCGCCTAGGTCACGCTCCTGAATTTAAATACAAAATTCACAAACATGATAAAACATTGATAGGTGTTAATTTAAAAACAAAATATTAGTCGCTTTTTTTGACCGAATTGTGTATTGATACTTAAGATACATAACCACCTCCGCGACTTAGTGGTTAAAGTGGGATAAAAGCCCTGGAATGCGCAGACACATGGTTCTGGTAATAAAACAATTGTTATATGTCACATCTATGTGAAAGGCCGTCAAGGTAAAAACGGTTCGCAGAATGCATTTACTGCCTCCATTCAAGGTTACACTCAGGTCTTGTGAACGGAAGAAACAAATATACCGGCTACTCATTAGTGCGTCTAAGAGAAATCTACCTTCCTGTATGATAAGGAGACAATCGTTTCCTAGAAATCGCAAAACATTTCAAGGTTTTTTACAATATATGGTTTCCCCATTTCTATTGACGTATTCTGTTAAAACTGATCATGAAAGTGGCTTTCAATAGCGTGCCTTGGTGCCTTTTATTTATGGCACAAAATGTAAAATTAAATTGATTTTTTCACCTTAGAAGATAAAAGATTTATGATTTTTTCTTAGATAGTCAAGAGATAGTCTTGAGGTTTTTTGAAGTTGGTCAAAAGCTTCGTCCATTAGTTACATAGATGCAAATGTAAACCAATAAAATTCAATTTGAAGTTTTATAGTAATGATTTGTATTTTAGTTGAAATAGGGATGGAATGTATAATTAATGTTTAAAGTATCTTTGAAGATAGTAATTTATATGGTGTTTGCAGAGCCCCCAAAACCAAACAACCAATGCCCACGTAGGAACGGTTTCTTTGCCCACCCTGACCCTACCGTGTGCAATGCTTTCTACAACTGCATTGAAGGAGAATCTGTTGAAGTAAAATGTACAGCTGGTCTTCACTTCGACGAGTATTCCGGTACTTGTGTATGGCCTGACTCAGCCGGTAGACAAGGATGCGCTTCTCAAGACAGTAAGTTCTAAACCCCATACTGGAGTGATAGCCAAATTAGCGTTGTGTTCTGGTTTCATCGTCTTTAAACTTCGTTTCTACGATTTTCTCAGATTTTTTTACGATACACTACTCTGTGTATTGATAGTGGATAGTGTTTATTGATAGGCTGAAAATTTATTTTTGTTTCTTGAATAGATTCTTATTAAAACATTACGTAATAAAATAATGTAACCAGTCCTGGCTGCAGGTCAGTGGCATAGATCACAAAGAGCAAGATTCGGTCGTGTGTAATGTATACAGTGAGAGGTGATATGCCCTTCCACGGTAGCAGGCATTCACATTTTTGGAATTCCTTTATATCGTACCTAAACTGCAGTTTCATAAAATTATTAAATTCTATATTACAAATGTTAGCAAATTTTTTAAAATTAGGCATGGGCTCTTGGCTTCTAGTAGACTCATGAGTACTAGGTGAGTTTTATATATACAATAATGAAAGAGACGAAGGAAATGAAAAACTTACATAGAAATAAATATTACTAAATGTAAACCTCACTTATTAAACTTCACGCACAAAATGCTTCATTCATTACTTAATCTGTATTATTTTTTAATTAGAGAAAACCAAGGATGGTTTTGAGTGCCCCAAGGACCAGGTGGTAGATGTTCAAGGCCAAATCGTCGCTCACCCCAAATTCCCCCACCCCAACGACTGCCAACGTTTCTACGTGTGCCTCAACGGAATCGAGCCACGTGACCTTGGTTGCCAAGTTGGAGAAGTCTACAACGAGGAAAGCCAGAGGTGTGACGCCCCTGAAAATGTTCGCGGATGGTCAGTAACATTATACTTTAATTCTATAATTTGGTTATTTTCCAAAGACCCTGAGATATTCCTTGAAAGTTGTTTCTTTAATATAAACATGAAGTAAATGTAAGTAACAAAACAAGTACTTTGTTGAAATCTTTGTAGGGAAAGTTACGATTTATATCACATATGAAATAACTTTATTCATCATCTTTAGTTATATTACAGGACAAAGATTAAGATAAAAATAAAAGCTTTCAAATGTTAAAAAACGTTTCAAGGTTGCTCTGTCTAGTTATAAAAACCCTAAATATTTGTTCTGACTTGAGCTGTTGGATTTCGTTGATTGCTGAAGTTTTTTCACATTCATATATAAATAGCTCTTGATCTAAATTTGGTAATTTATTTATATTTTATGTATTTTCAGTGAGGACTGGTACAAGGATGCGGAAGAGGCAGCACCAGCTCCAAAGGGAAGATCTTAAACTCAGTGATATAAAATAAGTTACTTATAAGCTTAATAAGTTAAATATACTTTAAGATAAATCTGTATTTGTTATTTCCCAGCTCCTCCCCGAATATTGAATAATAACTTATTTAATTATATTTCAATAAGTTTAGGTTAGTTTTGCTACTAAACTTTAAAAATAAAAAAATAAAAATTCTTTAGGATTAAGATTGAAATATTATTTGAAAATAGCTCTCTTAAAGTTTTAAAGAAGATACATTACTGATGTAAAATTTACAAAGCATGAAACTTATCACAAATAAACCAAAGCGTTAAAAAGCCAACTAATATTAAATTAAAAAAAATGACTTTAAAAATAAACTATTATAGATATGAAGCTACTATTTAATTTTATCCATCCATTGTGCTTAGAAATTCTAACCATATAAACGTCTAAAAACGTAATATATAATAAAACACCAGTATTTTTATCTATCACATACAGTATCTCATCATATCTATCATATACAGTAAATAATCTAAAAATATATAGTAATAAGTTAATAATATTATTATAGCACTTTATTTATATCATATTAACACAAAATAGGGAAAAAATGAAATTAAGTAATGGAAACAAGGTATTTAAATAGGCGGTCTTACTGCTAAATGCGGGTTCTTCCAGACAACCCAAGCATGAAAAATGAAAATAAACTAAAATACAGAACTTATAACTTATACACTTAATTTTACTGTATTTTGTGTATAGAAAGTTGAGGCTTTCATTTTTGTACTTTTTCTATTATAAATTACCTAATAAGAGTTATAATAGCGATTTATATTTTTTTTAAATACATACACTATTTCAATAAAGATCACGTAACAACGTGCGAGAGCAGAGATAATTTATTCGATTAATTTATAGAGAGATTGCTTTAAATATTTATATCTAATCTTTATTGAAGTATTATTAAAAAGTTTTTTTTTTTAAAAATACCTAACGTATATACATTCTTCATAATCTATCGCACCTATAAAAGAATTCAACGCGTTTGGCACGCCAAGAATTTTTGTATTAACATTATTAGCAAATTTCTAAAATAAATTATACTCAATACTTTTTTCTATACAATTTTAGGCATTTGTTAAAATATGTAAGTTTTTTGTTATTTTATCATATTTGATATATTTCGTTCACAAATCAGATAGTACATATTACTGCAGTAGCGCAATTTAACTAACTTTACTAAAAGATCACTAGGAAATAATTACTTATTCGATGTTTAATAAACCTACCTAAAAATTTTAAAACATTTAATATAAAAGAAAAAGTTTACATAGAAACAGGAATATACCATAACTACCCATTATTACATATTACAAAAACATAATGTTACTGTGGTTCATCAAAAGTATTTTTATTAGGTCTTGAAATATAATATTCGGTTGAGTGAAAATAAAAACAATATAATTCAACTGTCATCGGTAGATACGATATCTATAAATGAGAGCTGAAATGAACAATAGTAAAAGCTATTGTCTTGTCATGTCGGCAATATTTTTTGCAATCACTGCCTAGGCTTGTATTATAACCATGTCAATTTCATCTAGCTGACCTAGTACACTAGGTATCACTTATAAGACCAGTTTTCGATAGACATTCCATTACTCAACCTATATTGTTGCTTAATTGCTGAGTAACAAATCAAATTCAATCTATCAACTAAACCTACTTGGTGTAAAATACTGGTAAGTGCCAGCCGTAATAATTGTATTTTTTTTTTTATCTAAGGCTAATGAATTGCCTATAGACCTATATTTAGAATAAGTAGAAGACCTAACATAGGAGACATACAATAAAATGGCTAGGTGTCAATGCAATATTCTGGACAACATCGATTAACTTTCTGACCACCACATTAAAAGTGAGAGCTTTGTATTATATTAATTTTAATGTACTCGTATACTACCGATAACTAAAAATTACTTATATTATTTTTAAGTAAATATAGTAAATTTTCTGTAAAAATGTTTTCTTATACCATATATATAAATCTAATGTAACCAGATTCTCAAGTCGTGATTGTGTAGTCCTTCTCTCGTAAGCGTTAATCTCTTAAATTGAGGAATATTATAAGTGTCAGAGATCTTATGTCTAAATTATTACAGAGATTATTGCTCAATTCAAATTTATTCCTCTGTATCATGCTATAAACTATATAAAGCGATTTTAACATCCCATATTAAGTAGATTTGCATTTGTGCTTCTGATTTTTAACGACCAGTAGAAAGTTGATACGAAACAACTTTCTGATTATTTTTCGAGATAAAACATCTTACATAATAATTATAAATTCAAAAGCCGTTAATGTATGGTTAAATCAAAGTATATAAGATATTCGGAGATCTCGTATGTAATAAATAATAATGTAATTTAAAAATCTTAAAATAATTTCATAAAAATATTAAGGTAATTAAAACGCTATTATTATATATTTTAATTATTTACTGTTATATTTTAAAGAGCACTAAATGACCTTCATAAAGGATACTATTTCTTCTGCTTGGAGTCTTTAATTAATTTAATAACTTCCGAAACGAGTTATTGAGGTTTATTCTTTCGTTCTCCAAAATATGGTCAGAGGCGATAACTCTTACACATGCAAATTAATAAATAAAATATTATAATTCAGGGTTGAATGTTGGATAAGTTATCCTTAAAACAAATTGCTTACGTCACGACCATGGCTTATTAGAATGCTCTTACGACCCGAATTAAGCTCTCGTTTTTATTTTTTAACCATTTCATTTCATTCCATAACCGTTTTGTTTTAAATCTGATAGTTCTAATACTTACAACTTTGGGCTTGTGTCATCCTTATTGTTATTTCAAATAAATATCTAAGTTTACTAAGAAGTAAATCGGGGTTCAAGAACCGTATTGATAAAACAATGGCAAGCAGTCCAGGGAATGACTCATTGTCAGACATGTCACGTGTCTCGTGAACTCTCCTAGGAAACCAATATTATTACAATACTCATTTAGAAGAAAGCTCCATCGATTAGAGTCGTAACATGAATAATAATTCTTAGTGTATTTTTAATGGAGTCACAAATATAGCATTGCAGTAGATTTATATAACTTATATGTAGTACGTAAATGGCAGCATAACCATTTCTTGAAAAATGCCAATATTTAAAAAAAACATTTCTCAAGTGCATAAGAAGTTTTGCAGTATATAATATAATCGATCTTAAACCTATCATAACATCGTGAATTATGTTGAACAATTCCATATAAAGGTTAATAGGCGTAGTAAAACTTAATTTGAAATATATTCCGAAAATAACCTATAAAACTCATAAATATCTTATCGTATTAAAATAAGACCACCAAACATGGCTTTACAAGACGAACCCAGTGACAATAAAGATTATAAATTAAGTCGTGACGTCCATTGAAATGACTTAAATCCATGAGATTGACCATGGTAAGTCCTGGTATTCGAGGCTGACCGCTTGGGACTGGTAAAATGGTATTAACTACATATTCTGGCTTTTTCTATCCTCTTGTATTGTTATAGTTAACGCAGCAAACTTTAGTGAGGTTTCGATGTAATTTGATAAATTCTTGCATCATTTCACTTATTACAGTGGTTAATTGCAAATTTTTCTTGCATCTATATTTTGTTGAAGTTTTGCATCTACTTATCGGATATAAGATATCTCCTTTCACTTGTTTTTGTAACAATATCTGTCCACCATGTCCTTCGAAATGTTATTAATAATTTTTACCACCACAACAAATAACGATGGCTATTATTAGGCTTCATTGTAGCTTTATTAATAGGGTTAGATACCTAATCGCTAAATAAAAAGATGAATTATGTATTAAAACTATAAAATAATATTAATTGCTGAGTAGTTAATATTATTTTATTTCTAGAAAGCACAAATGCCTTCGCAATTAAAACAGTTATAACGCCCTCTATGGATGAGAAAGTTTTGGTAGTACACAAGTAATCTAATAGATGCATATAAAAATTAACACAAAGTTGCACCAACTTTCCACGTACGTATAACGTTGTAACTATAGGCTGCGCATGCGCCGGTCACGACTCTCATTACTCGGCAATACAGAGCAACCTTTCAGGGGAGTTGCACGTGTGCTTTTGTTCATACCAAACATAGAATAGGGTCCAACAAAATGAAATTTTTAATTATATTCAGTGCCGCTGTTTGTTTTGGTGAGTTAAATTTATTTTACATTTGTAAGCTATATAGCATATTTTTTGCTATGGGCGCCACTATTTTAATATAAATTAACCACATATAGTTTAAATATTTTAGAACTTAAACAAATTTATGTGTTAGTATTCGGTTATTTAGTAGGTATGGACATAAGTTATAAAATATAAAACGAGGATGTTACATATTAACAATTATTATGTTATAGACATATTTTTCAGTAGTAACAAGAGACTTTTTATATAAAAACTGTCTGACGCAAGCTTTTGTAAAATATAGAAAATATTTTAGCAATGAAAGTAACTAGGGCTATCAAGGACAGGTTACGAATTCCCTTGAGCTGTGGTTTACTGTCACTTTACAAGATAACGATAATTCGATTTACCTCGATAATTCCGGGTTATTAAATAGAATAGGGAAAGTTAGTATGAGTGATTCTAATCACTCACACAAAAAACAATAAATGAATTAAAAAAATTAAATGACATTTATAAGTGAGCGAATATTCAATTTTTAATAATTATTTTATGTTATTTATTCTGCTTTTGTCAAATATTAACAAGATCGATAGATCAGTGCGGAAACACTAATTTTAACTTAAATCAAATCATTTATAAAAATTTTAAAATACACTCAATAATATTTTTTGACTATTGATATATATATTATATACTGGAAAAAATACGTCCACTTAGCAACAAAATGATCATTTATACGTCACTAAAACTATTTGCGAGCTTGTGTGAATCCAATAAAATCAAAAAATAAATACGACAATGGTTAAGCTTTTGGATTGTATTTTAGAAAGTTCATATGATAGGCATTTTTTTAAATATAAGCATAAAGGTCAAATACAATTGATGTGAATTAATCATAGGTAAATCGTTCGTCCTCCTTTCACGAACTCAATATCCTAGCGAAGTACGATGCCAACAATTGCCTAACGTATTTTGTAAACCAATTTTACTATTCCACTTTGTCACGGTATATCGACTTTTCGAAACTTACTCGATAATGGGCTTAAGTAATGTGTAACAGTGAGCAATTTAAACTAATTTCCTCTTAAAAATGTAGCGATAAATTAAACTTGTTCATTGCAAACGCAACTTTTTGCACACGCGCTTGTTATATAATTGCATAGAAAGCAATTACTATCATATTTGATTGTGGACAAGTTTAGACATTTTTGCGTTTGAAAAACTTGTCCACTCATGAATTGTTAAGAAAATTATATTTAGAACATTAAGAAACTTTCTTAGTACTATAGACATAGAATGTCAGTTTGGAAGAGGAAGTATCTTTATTTAATTTGAATAAATATGATAGCTTGTTCTATTATCAAATTCATATTTTATTTATAACGAGAAACATTCATGCCGCAAATGACATCCGTGTGACTCAAAATTTGTTGTCGGGTGTAATGCAAAGAACCTTATCTTCCATTCAGAATTTTAAGTACCTCAATGATACATAATTTACACACTACGTAATTAAAATGCATTGTGTTGCTTTTGTCTGATTTAAGATTAAAAGAATGTTTTAATGAATAAAAACGTTGGTAAACAATAGATCATAGACGTGCAAGTAATACTGAATAAAATGATGCTAAGTATCTGTAAGTCATGGCAAAAAATCACTGCAGCTAAAAGGCTAGTACATTTTTTAGGCTTTTGTCCTTTCTCTATAAAAATAATACAACAATTTAGTGAGTGCAAGCTTACGCCAATAAACAATAATGAAAGTGAGGGATAGTTGTAAGTTTTTCTGTTCCGTTCTACGTTTTGAGTTATTTCTTTCTTTATTGCCCTTTATAAGTGTATTTCTACTTTGTATTTCAAAAATTCTTTTATTATCAGTCAAATATGTTTATATTTAATTGTTACCAATGACCTACCCCGTATTGTATATATTATATTATGAAAAAAAGCTTTCTACGGCAAAGTTCTTATGAGTAAATGTTTTATACTTTCAGTTGCTGGTCAGGATTTCGACTGCCCTGACAAGAATGGCTTCTATGGAGATCCATACCAGTGTGACCTTTATTATAAATGCACTAAAGGTCAGTATCTTGTGTGAGAGGTCGACGTCTACGATAAATGTCACTTACCTTCACACACGCGAACATGTAACATTCCAAAATATTTAAATGAGACACCTTCATAGAGTAATTATTTACATATTAAAATGTACATTTCACAAGTAAAATACAACATTAAAATTATTATTTTTAAATTGGTTAACACTGCTAGAAAATTACAATATTCTTGAATAAACAGAAAGAAAGATAAAGTATATAGACATGCACAAAATACCTATCTTATATTCAGTTCTGTGTTATCTGAAAGAAAAAATGATATACACTTGTACTATTACTAAGTATCTTTCAAATTGAATTGTAATTATAATTGGACATATTTATTTTTACAGCATCTTAAAGAGTTTCATAGTTTAAGAATAAATAAGATTTGGGTTTCAACCCATTTTGGTCATTTCAACTTTCAGAGAAATCACTAGAACACGCTCCATGAATACAAATAAATTTATAATTTTGTTAATAGTATTATTAGAGAAAATATACTTTGTCTATGGTATTATATAGTTTATCTGGTGACATTATAATCTAGGTAGCTTTATCGTTGACTCCTTCCTGGGTCTAGGAGAAAGTTGAAACGTCACTTTTGAAGCGACTAAGTTATGGTTGACAAATTTACTTGCCTTAACGTAATATTGTAACATAATAATATGTTTTATTATCTTATTTTCTATACAAAAACTTAAAAGGGTTCCACTCGAAGCAAATATATACCGTTTAAAATGTCAAACAAGTTAAGAAAAACGTGTTTGATAGGTTATAAAACTTGTTTCGAATTTGAATTATGTTTAGTTATTTTGTATAAAAATTTTCCTTTGCCCGTTTAAAGCTTGCAAAGATTATATAAAAGATATATATGATTGATTTTTCTAAGCGAAAATTTATTTGATGTTAAGTAGTTTAGGATAATAGTATTTTTATTTACACAAATACAGTATTTACAATTTTCTTAACCCTGTCCCTGTGGTAGTGTACCTTTAAAGTAGTTTAGGTATAATTTGTTTTTTACTTATTATAAACTTTAGTTCTTAAAATTCGCAGTATCGTTTATAGACTTCGCATTATCGATGTTTTTGCCACATTAACCTAAGTTATATTAATAAAGAGTAAAGATTTTATATTAGCGATTCATGGTAACATTTAAGCAGAAGGAACTTACTTTTGACATTTCATTGTTACTATACATTATACTCATATATTGCAAATTGACCTTGCAGATAAACTGACCAATTTAATTCTGCAAGAACGTTACAATTTGAAACCCCTAATGTACTTATTAGTATTCAACACTTAGCTGTCATGGCGTAAAGATCTCCTTTTTCTTTTGAAACAGTTTTGTAACAGCAATTTAAAATTACTTACGGCAACTTAAACGCATGAGACATTTCGTGTTAGGAATTTTTATTCATTTTAGGTGATCTGAAAGTGGAGAGAAAGTTTTTATATAATTTCATTTCGAGGTCTTATATTTATCATGTTCCATTTAATGTATTAAACATTATTGGGTAATATTACAACATAAACGACATGTAGACTTCTGTATCTGTTTCGTAATTATTGTTTTTATAATAGCCTACTATACCTTTTTATGTTATCCTTCACCGAAGCGAATTTTAAGTGCGCCTACAGAAAGAAAAGAACATTGGTGCACAGCCGGAATTCAAATCTATGACCTAATGGATGAGCCAGCTCAAGACACCAGGCCAACTTAAAACAAAGAAAAATATACTAGTACAATCAATTTACATAGATACATTTAATTGGTATTTTCATGTTTTATAATGTCTTAAACAGGCAAGGCAGAAACTAGGCTTTGTCCAGATGGTCTAGTATTCGCTGATGAAAACCCAAACAAGGAACTATGTGACATCCCATCAAACGTTGATTGCGGAGACAGAAAGGAGCTGCGTAAGTTTTTCAGACTGTTTTAATTGTGGAAATATTGTATTGATTGTATGACAAATATACGATTTCTGACTTTAATTTTTTTTTTAAATATTTTTCTTTTCACAAGTTTCGTTTGTGGCTTAATTGTATAGTGTACATTATCATAAG
This sequence comes from Pieris melete, assembly GCA_963693345.1. Taxonomy (NCBI): domain Eukaryota; kingdom Metazoa; phylum Arthropoda; class Insecta; order Lepidoptera; family Pieridae; genus Pieris; species Pieris melete. The sequence continues at coordinate 1,283,335 of CAVNZK010000002.1, read as the reverse complement.
TTACTTTGATTTAATGGATGTTCAAAAACCTGTAATAGTTTTAAGTACTTCGATAAAACTAACAGTCATGCCCTACATTACGGATGTTTCATAACCTGTAACTTGATTTTATGTGAAATCAACATAACCAGACATTAATTAGGTAAATTAAACATGTCGTTTTGGTCATTTTTCTACTAGTAAAAGTGCGTGTTTTTTTTGTGGAAAGATAAGACTAAAACTGCAGAACCGAATTGATAGTATTATTCAAAATATTTCATGTTTTTAACAAAGTTTAAGTCGTTCTGGACGAAAATATTACAAGTCTGAACAAATATATAATAATATATTTATTTTGCAACTCACAGAGGAAGCGAAACCAAGCAAGGGCTGCCCTAGGCAAAATGGTTACTTCAGGCATCCTGATCCCCAGGTAAATTTCATGAGTAGAAATTATTATATAACACAGTAGAATTCGTAACATTATTACGAATTCGTATCAATGATCATGGATTTTTTTAAATTCTTTCTTAAGCTTAAGATTAAGAAGGACCTTCTTGTATGCTTACCTCCAAAAAGGAGGGGGGGGGTTACAGCCTTTAATATTTTTATGAGCAATATTTTTATATTCTTTCTCAAATAGTATAACTTAACATTTCATTTATACTGACTTCCCCCCTGGACCTCGAAAGCAAGTAGACGTGTGTTTAATTTAAATAAATATTTTAAAAAGTTTGGTTGAAATTCGGAAACAAGTACCAGGCGCACAGAGCGAAAAGGCGATTATGAGACAGCAATAACATCAAACCAGCAACCAAGACAGTTGGACCTTCGCCTCAACCAAATTCGGTGCGACGACAGATCAAGGTAACTGGTAACGAGTTTACACTATAAACGACCGCTTAAACTTCGAACTTAGAAAATGCCCAAAGTTCTACGTACCCCACCTGCAAGCAATTTGCAGCAAACATCTTCTGATTCTGATGTATCTAAAATTGCTTCTGACTTCCCCACCCCAACTTTTGTGTCCCAACGTAACAAAAGATTCCGCCAATCAAGTGATGACGATGGACTTCCCTCTTTTAGAGATGAGTTCAAGAGTATGTTTGAGGAGTGGCAAAAATCCCAGGATACAAAGTTATCAAAACTGATTGCCGAGGTTATAGAGATAAAAGAACAGAATAAATGTATAAAACGCTCTAACGATGAAATTGAAAAATCGATGATTATGATCAATGGACTATACGAAGATATGAAGAGGAAGGTGGAAGCTCTTGAGACGGAACACAAGCAAAGTCAGCTTCACATAGCTCAACTGGAAATGAAACTAGACGACATGCAACGATCATCAAAAGCATCCAGTATTGAAATACGGAATATACCCTTGCCAGAAAAACCGGAAAGCAAAGCCGAACTCTGCCAGATTGTTCAAAACACAGTGAAAGCTCTTCAGGTGAAAGTCGATAAAGCCGCAATCAGAGATGTCTTCCGTCTAAATGGTAGAGCTGGTAAGGGTACCATTATTGCCGAATTTACATCGGTGATAATCAAAAACGATGTGATCAATGGTTGTAAGGCCTACAATAAACAGCACCCTGCACAACGACTAAACTCCGCTGCCTTGGGTTTTAAAAGCCCACCGACACCAATCTACGTCTCTGAAGCACTTACCAGTAAAGGACGTAGACTCTTCTTCCTGGCCAGAGATCTGGCAAAGAGCCGTAATTACAAGTTCTGTTGGACAAGCAACGGAAAGGTGTTTCTTCGCAAGACTCCAGACTCATCCCACATCGAGATTAAGGATGAAAATCAACTCATCTCGCTGAAAGCAGAGATGTGACTAGAAGTAGTTTTCTCTTTTCCAAAATTTGTGGTTAGTTTGCAATTTCTAAAAGTTACCAACAACGAAATATTTATTTTACATTTTATTACAAGGATAACATATATAGTGAATAGTTTTAAAATAATTATAAAATCAACAAAACAAGTTTTTAGCTACGTCACACCAATAAATAGTAACATTCAATCCTTTAAATAATGATAATTTAATGAAAAACATTGATAAGATTCAACCAGGTACTTCAAATGTGTGTAGTGTTGAATCCTGCAAATCAATCCTAGCATCAAAATATAAGTACAATCTAAACATCCTTACACAGAATATCAGAAGTATAACGAAGAATTTTGACGCCTTTGAAGTATTTTTAAAAAGATTAGATCTTCCCTGTGAAATATATATATTAACAGAGGCATGGAACTCAAAAGCTGCAAATTTTCCATCTCTTCTGAGCTATGATTTGCACTATTCAAGAGTACATCGCAATCAAAATGACGGCATAGTTATGTATACTAAACAAGGATTAAATTGCTCGGTCGAAGAAATCCCACTTAATGATGCCACGTGCATTGCAGTAGTAATTGATAACCATACAGCTGTGATTGGTATCTACCGTTCACCGTCACAAAGAAGCATCGATCCTTTTCTCCTTTCCCTAGACAAATTACTTTCGCAATATAAAAATTATCGTAACCTAATCTTAGCTGGTGATTTAAACATAGATATCAAATCTTGCAACGAAGATAAAAATTCGGAAGGCTATTTAAATTTATTAGCATCACATGGGATTCTTCCAGGACATACGTACCCCACAAGAGAAAGCAACTGCATAGACCATCTTATGATAAAAACAACCTTTGAATCTTCTACAATAGTTATAGATGCTCCTATTACAGACCATTGCGCTGTATTAGGCTCAATTACTATCAAAACCAGTACAAAACAGTCTAAAAACTTCATTATAAATAAAATTAACTACGATGCTATTGTGAAGGAATTACTGTCAAAAAACTTCGAGGACATTATTAATCTCCAAAACCCAAATTCTACCGCAAAAGCTTTTGTTGATATTATTCAAACTTCAATATTAAACAATTCTCTTAAAATAATAACACCTAGAAGAATACGCTGTATAAAGCCTTGGATAACTCCTGGCCTGGTTAGGTGTATGAAGAATCGAGATCTAATGCACAAAAAAAGCAAAAAAGAAACCAATAATATTGTTTTAAAAATTACGTATACGAGGTATAAAAACTATTGCAATGATTTGCTAAAACGCCTTAAGCGAAATTATGAGAAAAGCCAATTAAGCAAACATGTTAAAAATCCTAAACTTAAATGGAAGATAATAGACAGCATAACTAACAGAAATAACAAAAAAGAATCACCAATAGACCTACTCAAAACGGGAACTACACCACAAAACGCTCTTAATAAAGCCAATTCCTATTTTACTAGTATTGGTAAAGAACTAGCTGAAAAAATTATAGCTCAAAAGTTGCACAATATTGATAATCCTGAACGTACCCAAAATCCAGTAAATTCGATGGCCATGCTAGAAACCTCCGAAGAGGAAGTTGAAGCGACCCTAATGAATTTAAATTCAGACAGTGCCACAGGATGGGATGATATCCCTACAAAGCTTCTGAAATCGCTAAAAGCAATAGTAGTTCCTGTTATGACCCATATCACAAACTCCTGCATTGAAACAGGTGTATTCCCTGAAGTATTCAAGATATCAGTCATCCATCCAATTTACAAAGCAGGAAATAGAAACTGTGTCAGTAATTACCGCCCTATATCTGTATTGCCAGCTCTGTCTAAGATAGTAGAGAAAATTTTGAACAAAAGATTAATATTGTACCTTGAAAAAGAAAATATTCTGTCAAACAATCAATTTGGCTTTAGAACGGGCAGATCTACAGCAGATGCGGTACTGGAATTTACAGAATATGTTGCCACCCATATTGACAAGCAATATCGATGTGTCGGAGTGTTTTTGGACCTTGCAAAAGCATTCGACACAGTTTCTATCTCTATTTTGCTAAGCAAGATGGAACAAGTTGGTATCAGAGGGACGTCACTGAAAATATTTAAAGACTATCTAAAAAATAGGAAACAAAGGGTAAAATTGGCAAATGATTACAGTGATGATGCTGTGTGTTGTGAGTATGGAGTGCCGCAGGGTAGCGTCTTGGGTCCAACACTTTTCTTATTGTATATCAACAACTTGTGTGATTTAGATATAAAAAGCGGAAGATTATTCACCTTTGCGGATGATACATCTATTGTTTTTCACGGTACAACATGGGATGAAGCAAAGTTAAATACCGAAACTGGCTTAAATAAAATAGCAAAATGGCTTAACCATAACCTATTAACTCTTAATACTACTAAAACGAAATTCATTCTTTTTGGAAATACAGTACGATCTCTACCAATTGGAAATGATTTCGGGATTCAACTACACACCTGCCAATACAATGTACAAAATGAATGTAACTGCACCTTTCTGGATCGAACCAAAATAGTTAAATACCTGGGAGTGCTCCTAGACGAAAGATTAACATGGGTCCCACACATTAACTTGTTGGCGGGGAGAATAAGGAGACTCATATGTATTTTTAGGAAGCTGAGGCACGTAGCGGATCACAAACTAATAAAAAATGTGTACACAGCACTGGCTGAGTCTATCTTGAGTTATTGTATCTCTTCTTGGGGTGGTGCCCGAAAGACCCATCTGATAGAACTAGAAAGAGCACAACGTACCTTACTTAAAGTCATTAAATTTAAACCATTCAGGTACCCTACGGTTGATCTTTATTCAGAATGCGACGTCCTAACAATCAGACAACTATATATTAAAAATATAATAATCTACCAACATAAAAAAATAATATATGATGATGCCATCGCAAATAGAAGATCACATAGAGTCTGTCCCACCACCCAAGCAAAAACAAGCTACTTACAAAAATTTCAATGTTATACAGGCCCCATGTTGTACAATAGACTGAATAAAATTCTTAATATTTATCCCCTTAATATCTATGAATGTAAAATAAAACTGGTTGAATGGCTAAAAACTCAGAAATATAATGAAATAGAAAACTTGTTTACTAATGTAAAATAATAAAATTTTCCCTTTTTAAAGTATCTAACTTCAGTCCTAAGAGTGTGCTGAAATGTAAATTAAATATAAAACTAAATTTTATATTCCGTAATTATATAAATTATAACAACAATAAATTCAAGTTTCTCATCCACAAGATTTAATAAAAAAATAAAAATAAAAAATATTTGTCGAAGTTCACATTTACTATAGTCTAACCTATTGCAACAACTTTTTTTAGATTCTACCCTCACTTAGTTTTATAAACAATAAAATTATAACCCGTTCAAATATTTAATGACAAACAATCTAACTAATGTGTTAAAGACACTGGAAGGAACTAGCGTTTAAGATACAGGCTAGGCCTAGTTTAATCGCTAGTGCACATATAATTATTTTATGTTCGAGGTTGACCAAATTAATAGTGAAAAACAACGCTTCGTTGCATGTTCGTTGCATATTGTATGTTTATAACCTTTAGAATGTAAGTACCAAAAATGTTTTCGTCAAATAAAGTGATTTTTATTTTTTTATTTTTATTTATTTATTTATAGTTTGATAGTAGTGTAAGATTTTACCGCTTTCGTGTTTATGACAGTCAAGATATATCAAGTATGACTAGTATCTTCCACAACCTATTGTAGGACTAAATAACAAAGACACTTGTCTTCTTGCAGGCTTGCGACAAATTCTACTTCTGCTCAGATGGAGTGCCAAACGAGCACCCATGCCCTCCTGGCCTCTTCTTTGATGAAGAAACCTCAAACTGTGATTGGAAAGACTCCGTGCCACGGCAGTGCGATAAAGTTACTAAGGGTAAGTTATTAATAGACTGTCGAGGTTAGGGTAGCAAAAGAAATATTTACTTCATAGCTTAGTTGGTAATGCAGTCCCTATTTAGAGTAAATCAAACCAAACAATAGTTTTGGGTTGAACCTGCGGGACAAACCCTTATTCTTGTTAACTAATCTTGCTAGACCTTATTAGATTGTCGAGTTCGAGTGTCGAATTACATTTGAAATAGTAATTTCAATATTTTGTTTAAATTAAAAGCATCCTAACTATAAATATTTTTTCTGTAATTTCACTATTTTTATTAGTTAATTTAAAGGTTACCTAGATTATCTAGCAATTCGACTTGACCTACTTAACAGCATTTATATATAATTTAAATATTAAATATAAATAAAATTAAAAACATTAATTACTCTAGGTCATATTTCGACCACGCTTATCCTTATATATCGTTAATTAACCTAATGAACTAAACTTAAAACCGTTTAGCAATATTAGCACAAAACAGAAAACTTTTAAATACTGTCATTTTCTATAGATGTTCTTGACGACGGATTTACATGCCCTGATGGTGAAGTACAAGGACCCAACGGTAGGGCCCTACCCCACCCCACCTTCCCACACCCAGAAGACTGCCAGAAGTTCTACATTTGTCGTAACGGCGTCCAGCCCCAGAAAGGCAGCTGCCCGTCCGGTAAAGTCTACAACGAAGATACTTTCATGTGTGACGACGCAGAAAAAGTGGCTGGATGGTTAGTAATATATTTCACTTGAAACAAATAGAAGAAGAATATTGCTTAGACCAAGAGCCCTACGGCGGTAGTTATACAATAGACAAAAATATTTTGAATAAATCATTTATATTTTAAAATATATTAATCAAATAAATTTAATATTTTCAGTGAAAACTACTTTGAAGGCCAGTCACAGGACAAGAACAAATTGCCGAAGAAAGCGTGAATGTAGCTCTTAGTAACTTCCTATTAATTATATTTAGGTTTATAATAAATAATTATAATGTAATGTGTTATTATTTTGCTACGTAAATAAATAAACTCTTAGAAACGTATATTCTAACAAGAGAGTTATTACGATTTTCTAACCTTGGGTGCAATTCATCTACTAACATGTAACTACAACCATATATCTAATAGCATATTTAATAGTCTTTATACCCTAATTTGCCCAACAAAATGATTACGCGATGATAATAGTTTGAGGGAAAATTATATATATAGACTGATCACTTACTCACAAATAATTCAAGATGTATATGACAAAGCGAGTGACTAATAAAATCTCCGTAGAAACTTTCTCCGATTAGCAGGTACCATTAAAAGTTATCGAGGGTGGGGCAATAAAGACATCGCAAACACGCTGGAATATTAAACAATACTGCTTGATTAAACGGCCACAATATATGTTGAAAATATTAATAAAATAGTTGGGGTCAAAAAGCTGACATAATATCAACAATTCTATCAAACATTAAATAAGATAAAGTAAATATTTTATTTTTATTTTTAATAAAACAAAATAGTTACTTTATCGTGTTCAGTAATGATGATCATCGGTACAGTAATTTTATATTCAAAATAAATGAATGTGACAGTAATTAAACGCAATCTAAAGAAGCTTTATATATTTATATTTAAATAATAAAATAAGATAAATACGAACATTTCAAATATTAACAGTAAGTAATTAATGTAGCATTTTCTTACTCACTACTGAGGACCGAGTTGGGTCTCGTTTGAAATGTCCTTGATCACATAAATATTTTATGCATATGCTATGGCCTGATTGGAAAATCTGTGAAGCCTGAGGTGCTTATAACCTGTGGGGCTACAAATAAAATTACTTTTTCTTTTGAATAAAACTTTCAACGAATAAAAGCGCGATATGCAAAAACCAAATAAAACATTTTATCGTATAATATCTCGTATGAAATTAATATAGTTTGATAGTCGTTATGTTATGAAATCATTTACAAAACCTACGTTTTTTAAGTTACATTAATTGCATGTTTACGCACATTAACCTCTAAAGGAAGTGTTTTAATTTCTAATGAACATAGTTATAATATTTGTGATTATTAGAAACATTGCTTTTTATTTTCAAGGCTTGTTTATTTATGAACTGATCCTAAATAAGGCTGTAAATTTTTTATAATGAGTGTTCTATTGAAAGACGTATTTCTAAAACGTTCTGTTATGATTAGTCATTTGTTTTTTAAATATCGGAACCACTTGGGAAAGTAATATCTGTGTTAGTTTCATTAACAAATTTCTATAGACAACTTAATATATCTGCTGGATTTTATCCATTACCTAGCATCTACTTTAATGCTGCTTAAATGCTGCTTAATGCTGCAGGTAATTTTACTTAGCAAGATTTAAAAAAAAATAGTAAAAACATCATCTATTATGATGTATTGTAGTACGAGTATGTATTATTATTGATATCTTGATATATTAAACTTTGGTACCAAGTTATAAATGAAACAATTTGTTGGAAATTATAACGCCTGTGTTATCCAATAGGCCATTTTTATTTTCAACAAATTTACTTGATGCGTTCAGGCGAATTATTAAAATACGATTGCTTTATGGCATAATTATTAATCAGTTTAATAAATGAAAGTTTATGAAAGTGTCCATTATATGAGAACAATTAGCCAATATTTATTACATATCCTTAAGTTGATTACGACCAGGTCAATAAGAGTTGTCCAATTATGGATAACTGTAACAGTTGTGTAACTGACTGGTTCGATTTGTCTGACATGATTACAGCTGTTTGGGCCTATTGTATAATATAGGCTTAAAATTACACCATACATCTAAGCTTTTCTAATAAAAGAACACAACATATACAGTTCTATTTTCATTATGTAAACCAAAGAACACAAAATGTTGGATCTCTCTGTATTATAATGCCCTATCCTTTAAATATAGGTTAGTCGTTTTTAACTAAAGTGAACTGATTTTGATAGGACTTGCAATAGACAATAGACGTGTAGTTGCAGTCCTATCAGAATAATGCTTGCCATAATCTATCCTGTCTTTTAGATCGACGGAAACAAAACAAACGAACTTTTATTTCTTCATAATCATACAGCCTTTACTGGATGCTAGTAAGAAACTCAAGACTTTCTCTAGGTAACAAACCTAATATATAAAGTCATCCTAAAGCCCATTTGGACAGCAGCGCATGTGATACCAACATAAACATACTCCAGCGTCAGCAGTACGAGATCCTAAGAGCAGTTGCAAAAGAACCATGGAACATAACCAACAACAAAGTTCACGAACACCTAAAAATGAGAACGATCAAAGAGGAAATCCAGAGCTAAATACAAAGATCGGTTAAGCTGTCACCCGAACGAACATGCTCGCCAACTCACCATTAGACAGTATGTGAGTCGACTAAAACGTCACCATATTCTAGAGCTAGAAGACCGGCAGTAGCTTTAGACAGAAGATGAGTAGATGCTTCCAATGGGAAGTCACTCCACATGACAGGACCGCAGAACAAATTCGCTCATAGCCATAGGGCTGATTGCAAATACCCGCAGAGAAAATAAAAGAATATAATAAAAAATTACACACATGCATAATATTTCACATTTATATTATGTATATAAACACTTCATATTTTATGTAGAATACGATATATATATGTAAATTAATAGATAATAGATTGTTATAAAAATATTGCAAATTACATACGGAAAATTACTTTTTATTTCTTTCCTACGATGGCAGACAGATACAGTATTTGGTTATCAATAGAGGAAATAACCCAATAAGTTTGCTAAGGTCAGTATGTGTATATTATATTCTTTACGGCAAGTGTGGCACTTATGAGTGTGAATGAGATTAGTCTTACGCGTTCTTTTGTGTTCTAAACAGTCCCCCATATTGATTAATATTTCCCATTTTTACCGTCTTTTGTAAAATAAGGAGAGATGGTTTTTCGAAAATACGTTTAAAACTAGTCTGTTTCAACAATTTACAATGAACAACATTTAATGTTAGAAATTATGAATTCTGTCTTCACCGGAAACGAAAAGCTATAAGATAGTAAATTTTCATTCGATCCATTATTACGCTTCAATCGAACCTTCTTTTTTTGATGATGTCAATATGACCATCATAATCTTATTGAATTGTCGTACATCTAGCGGCGTTTTAAGGTGTATAAGTATAAAGGTTAAGACCTATAAACCTTTAAACTCGTACAGACCTTTTAGACGGCATATTACGTATTAATTAGTATGACTTGACTTATTTTACATTATCCTCTATGTACAGCAGAGGGCGTCCACAATGCTTCGCCATCGCATTCTTTCTTAAACCACGCACGAAGCTGCAGACCACGTCAAAGCGTCGTCAGGATTGTTTAGGGCCACGTCTCCTTTTTCTTTGGGAAGTCCAATCTAGTGCCTTTTTGGGGATAATATGCTGGGCCATAAATAAAAAATACCAGTAATTTAGACACAATATCTTTTTATAAGATTTGTCACACAAAGCACGCCGCGAGGTATATGCCCGTTTTCGTAATAGGTGACTTGGACTGAATGTGACATGTCCTCTATGTACAGTCCACGCAATATTATTTCCGACGTTAAATGATTAATGTTTGTACCGCGTTTGTTACTGTATTATCATTTTTTTGGTAACAAAATAACTCTCATAAACGTTTTATACTATATCAGCACGGATGTGTTGCTGTAATATTATATTATGGATTAAAACACTATAAATATCATTATATAAATTAATAATTTATCTCATCGTAAAAACAATAGGTGTGTCTAAAAAAATGTAATGTAATGTAATGTAAAAACTTGAAAACTAACAAGTCAAGTAAGCCTTTGCTGTTTTTGTACACCAATTAAAAGTAAGCAATATAATCATCTTTTACTACTGTTAGTTGCAAGAGCTGGACAGATAGTTATGATTTCAAAAATATTAAGCAGACACTGTTCTAAAAATTGGCAATTTCTACCTCAGTAGTAGTTTTTAAGTTTAGAACATCCAATCTCCGGCAAGTCAATATAAGTTTAGAAAGCTACAGCGTAATTTTGGCCTAAAAGATGATTAAATGAACTATGAATGAAATGAAATGTGTTTATACCAATGGGTAGATATTGCAATTCAAATGTGATACGACGGCTTCTTAACAAGTTCAAAACTAAATAATATACGAACTATAATATATATATCAATATATAAAAAACAAACAAAAAATAACACAAATATTTTGTTTCTTTGATATAGTTAAATAAATCACTGATAAAATGTATGGACTATAGATGTAGGAGGGTGGTAGCAGCGATAGTTTGAGTGCTCACGCAGTGCTGCCGGGCTGAGGTAACGCGCGGACGTCAAACATCAACATGAGGATTTTTTGTGCCTACGCCTTCGTCGCTTGCATTGCCGTGGGTAAGCATCAATTTTTACATTAAGCTAAACTTCCAAACAATATATTCTATTACAATAATTGATTAAAATTTATTTGTAAAACCACTTATAAATGGTCAAACTCACAAAACTCGACTCTGAATAATAAATATGATCAAATCGTGTTAAAAAATGCATAACGAATAAAAAACGAATTTGTTCTCATTTTGAATCACACATATGTTATAAAGTATGAACTGTTTATGTCGATTAACGATTGAAATGCAATTAACATATAAAAAATATTCAAATTACAAACTAGTTTTACATTAAAATTCCAGTGACCTTTTAAGATTTGACAATTTATTATGTCGGTAACAGGTTACGTATATTTAATTTTATATACAAGCTGCGTCTTTTTAAACTCATTGAATGCCATTTTGATACAAAAGGTACATTCTATGTTAATAAACATAATCTTATTAAATCATAAAGTATTATGGAGCAAGTTTTCATTCATTACAAATTAAATAACACCTGTTATTAAAATGAGAAAATTACGTCATGAAGTAAAGAGATAATTGTGTATTTACAACAGGTAGTTATTACGAGGTAAATATCGCATCTTCTAGTATTCAATGAGAGTGAATAATTATGAATTAAACGTGCGTATTCGCAATGAATGATGTATGTATAACATATTACTTTCTGTTTAACAACTTAATAATTTTGGACTTCCTTTTAACTTTTGTGTTTAATTTTGAGAAATTTCGTTACGCAAACCCATCGAAATTCTGTTGCCATGGAGACTCTCGTTATATTTTTTAATAAACCTCTGAACTACGTTGGCCAATTTTCATTTATTTCACCATGATTATGAATTATCATTACCTTAGAAATTTTTTATAACGCAACGACTGAGGCCAACATTATTCATACTTAAAATAGGCGTGATAATAGTTGAAGGTGTTATTTCAAAATGTAAAGCAACATTCTGGAATTTAAAACAGTTGCCTAAGAACTAAACTATTAGAAAGGACCTGTGATATACATATTTTGATATAATAGTTCAACTCCGCAATAGTAACAAAACTGCTCGAGAGCTTAGTGTTGTGTTATAGTTAAATAAGTACAAATCGATTGTACTTATTAATTAGATGTAAATTGTCATATATATAACGCGTTTTAATACTTCCAGTCAGATGAATGAGATCCAACTTAAATTGCTGTTAAAAACCATAACTTTATTATTAAAACAACTCTAGCAACATTTAATAGGAACTAAAACCAGTAACCTATTACTTTTTGCTTAAGATAAATTATTAATATGATTTGATCATAAGTGGTTTAATTAAAACTGGAGTTAATTTTGTTTAAGTATTGCACAACACGATTGGAAAGGACCGGAACGTTTGTTTAAAACTCAAGGCTCTTTACATGTACCGAACACTAAGTATAAAAACTATTTGTGATATATATGTGATAACCTACAAATTATAGAAACCGCAAGCTCTATTTTTGGCAATACTAATGATTATTTTTTCTTAGCATTATTCAGTGAACCACTTGACAGTCAAACATGACTCTGAAATGTTTATATACATGTTTTATTGTTATTATTATCAGAATTAAGATTGATTTCGTTAACAAGGTGTAAAAATCCCTAATTCTAAGTAAAACCACTACTCTAGTCTAAAATGTATTATGTGAAAATTTTGCTACTATTTAGATTCTCAAAGTAAAAACTAGTTAAACTATAACAAAAGTAATTCATATTATTAGTAACTTAATCACTTATACCCTATAAAGCAAAATAATTACGAAATTTTAACAGACCTACATTACATACAGACCTTTGATTAAATACATTAAGTTTGCGACATATACGTAATTGTTGTCACTTTCACGCCCATTCAATTCGAAACTTTACATTCATATAAAGGTTAATTATAAAGAGTAACATTCGCTTAGGTATGTGACCTTAACAATACGAAATAATTAAGAAATCAAAGCTAAAAATGTTCTTATCGAGACATCATGTAAACATAGAACATACAACAAAACATGCCCTTTTTTTATTTTTAAAAGTATTTATTTCATTTCGACCATTTGTGTAATCTTTTACAACTGAGAAATCAATTTTTTTTTAAACACACCAAATGACAAATCATTCAGGTTAATTGTTTCTCCGTATCTAAAAATACAATTACCATTACAAACATCGTTAAAAATGCGATGAATTTCACCATCGATTTTATAGAATATATTTTAAATAGTGCGATCATTTTAGTTACACGGTTAGGGTTTTTGAAAAACTCTGTTTTACTATAATAACTATCAAAAACGTATTTCATTAATGTAATAATTGTTATCTTTTCTGTGTGTCCTTTTTGCGCCTATTGTAAAAGCATCTTCTTATGTTTAACACATAGTTAAGACTAGGTTATGTATGTGTAGTATGTAAATACCCCTTGTATTTTTTAAAATTTGTAAAATCGATTATATTCATTAAAAATAAGAGAAAAATAATACCCAGCCTCTTACATTATAAATATATATTTATAATATATAGAGCTATATATAATCAAATTATAATTCTAATTGTTTGCGTTGCAACAGTGATATATGAATGGTGCTTTAATTCGAAAGATAATATCACTCACACAAAAGAGTTCAACGCGCGCATTGTCGTGAGCACGCATTATACGTAATAGGTAATTGTCTCTTCAAGCGGATATCTTTTCCAGTGCTGAATTTATTCAAATTACCTATGATATAATGAAAAAATTAAAATAATTTAAAAACTTATATGAACTAAACTAATTTAGTTAAGTTATTTAATTATGTAGTTAATTTAACCATTAACTAAACTTACGTAACCCATCTTAATATTTCTGATATCTTTACAAGAAATTACAAAACAGTTTTCAAGCTTAGGTTATATAAGTTACTTGTCTTGGAACGAACGAAAAAATCTACTGAATAATATTTAAAAAATCCACTACATTATTTAGACGATATACACTATTATCACATGAAGCTTACAGGTGTTAGTCATACATCATTACATAATCCACACAATAGCCTATTACCGTGGTCTCCAGAGATGTTTGTTACGCGATGAAGCGAAAGTTGTTTGATTTTACACATCTACAGTCTTACTAATAAAGATTTATGCAGATTGTATAAGCCTGTTATAAGAAAAATGTTACTAATAATTCCTGAATTGACAAGTTTGATGTATACGGCTGTTATAACAAGTGTCTGGTTTGTATGAAGACTTGTACAATGCTTATACAACGCAGAGGCCTAGTTTAACGGGTGTATAGGACAAAAATTGCGTTATTTGATCTGATTTCGATTTGACAGAATTTTTTGACTCTTTAGTTCAAGGAAAGATTTAAGTTAGTAGGTATTTGTATTTGTTGAAAATAGATTTTATAGATCAAATGGAAGATTTAGATAATATTGATATGCAGCTAATACATACGATTGAAGATTTGCCGTCTCCAAGGAAAGTCTAAACATACCAAACTCGGTGCAATCCGTTATTACTTTCAAAACAAAATACCGCTTTTCAAAGAAGTATGTTATGAAGATCTGTGACATAGTGCGAGCTGATGTCGAAAAGAGTAATAGAGGTGGAGGGTTTTCGATTTAGGTGTCTTCTTCATGGCTTCGCAGTGTCAATAGAAAATGCCAAATTATATATAGTAGCACTGGCAATCCTCCACAATATTGCTATTGATATCAAAGAAGACCTGGATGTTACGTATGATGACACTGAGAATACTCCAGAAGAACCAAGGCCAACCTAGACGCCCCCAAGCAATCTGGCTGGACAAGCTGCTAGAGCTGCTTTTATTGAATCATATGTTTAAGGCTGTTTTATTTACATAGGTAGGTGTGGATAGTTAAGGACTTGAAATAAATAAAAAGTTATATTTCATTTAAAACAGGGGTTTAATTTTTTTATAAGTATATAATTATTCATTTAATTGCTGCTGTAATAATTTGAGCCTTAGAAGATGCTCCTGTGTAGCCCTTTCGTGAGCTTCGGCAAGTTGCTTCTGTTTGAGCTCATGTGTTTCAGCCATCTGCCTTTGTTTTGTTTCGTGCTCTTCCTGCAAACACTGGAACAGAAACGTGTTGCGGAGTTTGGCACTTTCCACTATTTGAGATGCCTAAAAATTTAAGTATGATCGTTGAGGGGTTTTGAATGAAATAGTCCTTTCTCTATCACATTGATACTATCCTCTTCTAACTTTTGTACTGCAGAACGCGGCTTTTTATGTAAAATTCTAGTCCTCTTTGTCTGAGGTTTTGGAGTTTCTATTAGCTGCAAATAATAAAATGTTATTAGTATATTAAGTAAATGTGTATATAATTGCTTTGGATGATAAAATAAATACAACTTACATTAGAATTATGAGTTGTATCAGAATTATTAAATCAAACGTCAAACAAACACGGCGGGTTGCCAGGGTAACTATAAATAAGGGTTGTTTAGTTATTCAACCAATTCACATCGATTATTGGTCAAAGAGGTGTTTATGCCCTGTACAAGCTCTATTCACTGAATTACTATCACCTTGTTATAACGCATGTATAGTGATTTTTTATTAGTAAGACCTCTAATCTTTATACATACGTATACGTAATATGTTGTGAATGAATATGTTTATTGATAGATTAATAACAACGCACTGATCGTTTAATAGAATATATATTTGTCACGACTTATTAACAAAAAATAAATTTCGATTTTTGAGAAAATTCTTGATGAGCAATGTAAAGTCTTTTTGACGTTCCATATGTATCTTATACAAAATAATTAGTTTTTGTTATAAATTGGCCGACCTAATCTTTAAACGTAGTACGTTGTGAATGAACATGTTTATTAATAGATTAATAACAAAGCACTGATCTTTTAATAGAACATATTATATTTGTTCTGTTCTGTAGACAGAAGATGCACTAAGAAGTTAACGTTACCGCAAACATTAAAATTTCACTTCCCTCTCTGACTAGAATAGCAAATAAAATTACGTAATAAACTTATATTTCCGCTTCATCATTAGCTGTTGTGATATATTTAAGATAACGATCATTATATTATATCAAGGTTTATTTATGAATTTTATAAATAAATGAAAGAAAAGACGTCGATTTACCCAAGTGGGTGAACTTATTTATAAATCATCCCAAGATCATTGAGGAGGATTGCTGTTTTAGAACGAGCTTTAAATAACATACTTCAAAGTGAATCTGTCTTTTCCTCGTCTGTAACCTATTTTAGATTAAGTGCTACGACCTTTTGGTTTGAGGCCCATGGCCCACATTTTATTATAAATAATACACTTTTCAACAATAGAACAACAATATTAGTATTATACGTAGTACCTAAAAAAAAGAACGACTTTTCCACCTCTTCATGTACAAAAAAATTGTTACATCTGATTTATCCAAAAGGTTTTCATTGGTAATGTAACTTAGATTCGTGAAGTCTAAATATCTCGTATATTACGTAAATAACGTGAGACGAAGAACTTTCCAGTTATATAACAACCCTTGAGTTATCCAATTCCGTGTATCCTAATAAAGATAAGATTCAATTTATATACTAGGAAGGTACAACTCTGCTTATGGTTCTTGTACACCTGTCAATAACATTTTAATTGCAATTAATATTCGTCGATGACCTCTAAAACAGTTCAAACTTTAATTAAAGCAATAATTGATTCAATATATGCATTTCTTCGATTTCATATTAGCATTTTGTATCTGTCGTACCAGAGACAGATTATAAGAGTGTATTGTATCATTGATCTAATCAAGAACATTATCTGTGCACGCGGAGTCGCTTGACTCAAGGCTGACCACTCGCCCGTTCGACTTTCGCTTACATGTACCAGTAAAATGCTGCGAATGGATTATTAAAAACTATTATAAAATCAGGACAAGTTGATATAATAAGCGTGAATTACAAACCTCTCTATACAACAATTTTGTGTCTGAATTCGCGCGCTGGAAGTCTGATATAATGCAATGCTGATTTTTATCCATAAGCTTGGCATTCCGACATTGCATTTTGGTTTTCAATTTTATTTAGTTTTGTAATAATTTAAAGTGGTTAATGTTATTTCGTTAATTGAAATATCTTATACAATATTAGAAAATATTGCGTATTATTTTAAATCATAGCAAATGTTACAGTTAAATTGTAATATGCAGCATTAGAAAATATTGCGTATTATTTTAAATCATAGCAAATGTTACAGTTAAATTGTAATATGCAGCATTTTATCATTTCACTCATGCATGACGACAATCAATACGTTATACAGTATTTAGTAAGTAAAGCAAGGTCGCGGAAATCAATCAGATACAAGGTTTTTACTATCGCAATGACTATAATATCGTTAAAAAATATACTATAATAATTATAATCAATATATTTCATAACCTCAAAAATCTTCAAAGACTGATGAAGTCCGCGCTATTTGTAAATATATTAAAAAGTGTCAGAACAAGTGTAATTGGAGATCCGTCGTCTCTGCCTACCCCTTTGGGAAAGTGGCGTGAGTGAATAGACGAATAGATTAAAAAGGCAAATAAAACCATAAAATACACATTATTCTTAATAAATATGCAATCCCGCATTATATTGCATTACTTTTAGGATTTTTTGCTAGAAATACAGTTGAACATTTCTCTATGAAATTTTTTAATTCTCTAAAAGACGCAACGCAAGCTTTGAAATGACGAGAACCTTTCGTTCGTGTAATGCTTATAAGTAAAAAATATTGTTCTAAGCTTAGATAATCCTATATTACTCAATCAATCAAACACAAGTGTTCACGCAGTGGATCGACCTCACGTTGCGCAAAGCCACGCTTCACCTCCTCAAATAATGTCGTTTATTATCATGAAAGTTACTCGTCTTGTTTAGCCCTGATTTATAATTAATCGAGGTATTACTGGCTTAATTAACTTCAGTTAAGTATTGAGGCTTTTGAAATACTAGTTACATTATTTTTAATCACCTACAGGTAAATTCTCGAGTGAGTCGAAAACCTCATCGAAATCTCAGTACAGTAAGAAAACACTTTTGGTAAAGTGTATAGTTAATTGTGAGAGGCATATAAAGTAAATAAAATATTAGTGAATATAATAGTTCTTACTCGAACTTAAAGTAAACATAATACATAATATATAAATATATTATGTAATATTGTTTTATATAAAAGATATTAATTAGTGTGATTATGTTTTCAGCAAACGCGGGAATACTGTTGCAAAATGCACCAGCTTGCCCAGAACAATATGGAGTCCAGGTATTATAATTTTTGATTGATTCTTAACTAAAAAATGCTGACATAATGTAATAAACTACAAAGATATGCACCAAATTCAAAATTGGATCATTTTATTTTTAAACTTATATGGGAGTGTATTTAAAATTGCAAAAACCAGTAAAAACAACAACGCAATATAATATTGTTTTCTAATTTCCAGGCGTACGCACATCCCGAGCTATGCGATCAGTTTTTCCTCTGTATCAACGGTACACTAACAGTGGAAACCTGCGAGAATGGTTTATTATTCGATGGTAAAGGAGCTGTACACAACCACTGCAACTATAACTGGGCTGTCGACTGTGGTGAGAGGAAAGCCGATTGTAAGTACTAGTATACATTAAAAATATATATTATTTTATTACATTTAGTTAGTTCTAAAGGTGCGTACAGACTATGTGTGTACAGTATTGTTTTATGTTATAATGTTGAATAACAAGGTTACATAATGTGGACGTGTCATAAAACACAAGTTATATAACATGTTACATAGTCTGTATGCACCCTAAGACTAAAATCGTTTAAAAGTCAGCAAAAGGTTGCGGCTACGGGCTACTGACTGGCTGCAAAAACGGTTTGTATGAACCACCGCCTATCACTTAGGTATCCCGGTAGTATAAAAATATATATTTTTAATAACACTTACCTTTTATAAAACTGTTTAAAATAGACGTATGGTATGTCAACAAACTTGATAATTCAATGATATTATTATTAACAGGATTTTACTTTCACCTAACATACGTGCACTGTTGGTCCTAAACGAAATATTATATTGTTTAATTCAAATTCAAAAATAATTGAATCATATAGGTAAAACAATGTACAGTTATGATCGTCAAAAAAAAATGTATATGAAATGCTTCTAACTTTACATTTAGTGCCAGTTCTCAAATCAAGTTCGTAGAACGGAAGAGAAGGCACTGGCACTCGTAAACTCTCCGCCACTCTTTTTAATAGCAATGTTTTTTTTTACACAACGTTTGTAAGGAGCTGCAACCATTACACCATGTTTCACATGACATCTTAAGTAATAATAATAACATAAATTAAAAACAAAGACTTGTCCTCTATCAGCAGGAGGCAGTGAAATAGGAGCACGCACTTACATTCTCGTGGGAACAACACGCAAACACATAGTCGAAATAAGTTTCGTTTAAGTATTACTAAACTTATTCCATGTAATGGCAATACAGAATAAGTGTTCTTTCAGTGACACCCTACTCAACTCCCGGATGCGAGTACCAGTTCGGAATTTACCCAGACAGCGCGGAATGTTCCACCAGCTACGTCAAATGTGCCTTTGGAATCCCTCAGCAAGAGCCCTGCACGCCCGGTCTCGTTTATGATGAGAGGATCCACGGCTGTAACTGGCCAGATCTCCTACAGCCTTTCTGTAACCCTGAAGGTAAAAAAGCCTAAAATACAGTTAGTTAATGATATAATAGATTTACAAAATTAAAACTTAAAAATCTGTGTACTGTATCTGTTATACAGTATAAAAATGTGTTCAGACTATGTGGAGAATGAGAGATTAGAAAAGATAACATAAGAGTTATAATTATGGAGTTTTTTTTTTAATATCTTCCTTTTTTGCCATTTTACCTTTACTACTATGGGCTGACAAAAAACAGAACGAACTTACAACAGCATAGTATAGATTGTATTGCATATTGTAGGTTTTCTAATTAAAGGAAAGATGGTTTTGTAATAGTCATGATCTAATTGATTTTTTCAGCCGTCGTAGGTTTCAAGTGCCCAACGAAAGTACCAGCGAATACACAGTCAGCAAAATTCTGGCCATTCCCTCGGTTCCCCGTACCTGGTGACTGCCACAGACTTATCACTTGTGTTGAAGGAAATCCACGTCTGATCACCTGTGAGGAAGGCAAGGTCTTCGACGACCAGAACCTGACATGCGAAGACCCTGAATTGGTACCTCATTGTGGTCACGCGTAAAAATAATATAAAGTATTAGTTTCATGAACCAACATTCCTACCAGTTACCACTAATCAGTTATTATAAAGTAATCTATCACAATTGCTAATTTATTGCCACAGGCATCACTTTAATAAAAGTCTATTAAATCCTTGTTTTAATCAGTACATACACTTCATTGTTGAACCACGAAGTACAATTTATGAAATATTGTTTTTGAATAACTGACATTTAATGATGTAACTAAAGTATTGGAAAATTGTTTCCACCAAATAATTTATTGGTCATATTTAATATGTTATATAATACTATAATCCATTTTTGAGTGATATTAGTTACCATAGTTTAAAATTATATGTCATTCTCCTCCTCTGTATATATTTCATGAAGATTTATGTAAATAAAGGTAATATAATAAAAAAATGTAAATAGATTTTAAATATGAAAAATAAAACATAAAGTTATAACTTGGTTTATTTTCAACCAAACATTGGACAAAAAACTTCATATCCAAGTTCATTCTAATTCAGGATAATAGTTACTAAAGCCTTTTTCATACTCATTCCCAGCAATATTCTTCTAAACAATAATTTTATTAATCTTCTTTTATTGACTTACATTTGCCATCTACTGTGTAAATTTTGCTAACTTCTTATATTCCTATAATAATAAATTTATTTATAAGCAACGACAACCACTTACATTATTTTACTATGATAGCTATTATGCCTTAAAATTTTTATAAAAGAACTATTCAGATTTTATAAATGTTAAACAACTGTTTAAAAAATGTTTTAAACATTGGTATAATATATTTGTGTGTATGAGGATATCTTCTTCTTATAGTGCCATCTCCTTGCAAAGGCTGGCGATAATCATGGCTATTTTAATTTTGGATGCCGCGCTTCTAAACAATGACTTGGTGCTTTGACCAAACCATTGTCTCAAGTTTTTCAACCAGGACCTGCGTCTGCGGCCAGGTCTCCTTCTACCTGCCACTTTGCCTTGTATGATTAGTTGAAGGAGCTCATATTTTTTGGAGTTGCGTAAAACGTGTCCGAAATACTCAAGTTTCCTTTTCTTAACCGTCATAAGCACTTCTTTGTTCTTCTGCATTCTGTCCAGCACGGTTGTATTTCGTATGCGGTCTGTCCAAGATATTTTAAGCATACGTCGATAAACCCACATCTCAAACGCTTCCAGTTTTTTGGACATAGTCTCTGTCAGCGTCCAAGATTCTACGCCGTAGAGCAGCACAGGGAAGACGTAACATCGCGCAATGCGAGTTCTAAGCTGTAAATTTAGGCGCTTGTCACAAAGTACTTTTTTTTAGTTTTGAAAAGGCGTTCCGAGCTTGTTCAATTCTGCAGCGGATTTCGATGCTGTGGTCACCCTTTTCATCAATCACTGTGCCTAGATATCGTATTTTCGAGACACGTTCCAAGGTCTGATTGTTGAGGTATATATGTTGCGTGAAAAGCTCCGGTGTTCGGCTTATTGTCATATATTTTGAGTTTTTCGCATTGATGCTAATACCTGGCTAATATATGGGGATATATGAATAGATTAACTTCACCACAATAGATTGCATATAATATGCATTACAGATACATTATATAATATTGCATCTGAACAGTATTCATTGTTTATTTTACATTTTGTAATTACTTCAACAACAAAATATTTTTTGAAAAGATTGGAACTCTTCTACCTTTGGTACCTTTAAAGGCACTACTTGGCACCTTTAATAACATTTTGTAGATTTAACATAGGCAATAGGCATCCATGCTGTATAGTGCTTAGACAATTCGCTAAGAGAATCAATTTTAGCTGCCAAAAAGTTATTGCTATCCTAGATTGATATTCTTAAAATTGTAACAATATTTCCAGAAGATGATGTCGAGGATCTTTTTTT
Source organism: Pieris melete (assembly GCA_963693345.1). Classification (NCBI taxonomy): domain Eukaryota; kingdom Metazoa; phylum Arthropoda; class Insecta; order Lepidoptera; family Pieridae; genus Pieris; species Pieris melete. The sequence continues at coordinate 1,260,992 of CAVNZK010000002.1, read as the reverse complement.
ATCTTTTTAATGTTGAGTTTTGTGCTGAAACAAAACTAAAAAAGGTTGTTGGTTGTTGGGTAGTGGTAGATTTAAACTCTTCATGGAAAGCTTTAAACAAAACACATAACGTAATGCGAAGTATCGACTATGTCATATAAAATATAAAGAAATTTATTACATTTGTAACAACAAAATCAGAAATTCACTTCACGGTACGCTTGAAAGCGATAAGGCCGCCAGTTGCTCTCCTTTTTATTTAATTATGTCAATTGTACTATATTAATGTATATGCAACGAAGTGATAATAAATAAAATAAATAAATAAATTAATGTATTTCATCTTTATATTTGACCTATGTAATAATAAAAGCAGTATTACTTTAGGGCAAGGCAGTACTCTCCTCCCTAAGGTCTTGTGTTTGTACCTCGGCGGTACAACGGAATATTGTAAGTGCACAATGTGGTCGCTCTGCGTTTTTTAATATCGAACCGCCCAAATTTATAGTAAATTGTCATACTGAGACACAGAGAGAACTGAACATAGAAAAATCAGTTGCACTTTCACACATTTCTTTAGTTAGTGGACATCACTTAGATTTGTATATAAATGAGCTGTCACAAAACCCACACGACATTTTAGATTAAGAAAAATACATGTGTAAAATAAAAAATATTTTTAATTTCTACTTAACCTAAAGTTTACTCTATAATTAATTATTATTCTTCTACTGTTTCTGCTTGTTTGCCTAGCTTAGGTCTTTGTGGCTTGCGACGAGATGGGGAACCCGAGGGCTTAGGTTTTGCTACGGGTGGGTTCTCTAGGGCATCAAGTTCAGCGTCTGTGAGACGGTCTTTGTACCAGTCTTTGCTGAAAAAGAAAGTAATTTTATGAGAATACAAATAAAATCTAAACGGCAGATACATATACTGATAATTGAAAAATGGTAATATTCTGTCTATTGATAAATTCTTAATCCTCTGACGAAACTGAGCTATTACAGCTTAATATGTCAATATATGTAGTAAAAAAAGTGTTTGTGTATTTATCATCTTATGTATCTATCTTATGTACACGCGTTGGAAGTTGTACTTTTTTGGCGTAATTATATACGTATTCAATCTACCACTATACCAGACTCAGACTACCATTACCACCATCCGATCACGCTAAACGGATGTGAGACGCAGTATGCGTTCTGTCCCGCTCTCACGCGTATTGGCCCCACGTATTACCTAACCTAACACACGTCATCGTGTGTTAGTTTTATTTCGTTACGGAATTTCTTGATTCGGTCGCCGCGCTCAAAGCCCGCGATATTATCTATGCAATAGCTTAAAAAATTCTACGTTACTACGCGTTAGAAGTTTGAAAAAAACGACACTAACATTAGAAAAAACTAAAATGTTGACTATAGCTAACTTCAGTCGGTTTTTTGTGACGGTGTGCGCGCGCATCGTAAAAATTTACTCTCATCATATTTCCCTAACGCGCCAAAAGAAGTATAACTTCAAAAATAATTTACACAATGCGTATGTACAAGCTAAGCGTACATTATAACAGCAGTACGTAACATGCAGATTTCCGAGTTTGTTTCATTGATATTCTTAAAAATAGATACTAATTAAGTCTTTTCGAACCGAGTTATAGGTCGTATGCATTAAACCCTAAATCACGGAGATAGTATGATATGTTTTATTCCCAATTTAAAGATAAGTAATACATGTATCTTATGTTCCATAATAAACACATTTTTTTTAAATTTACTTATTTGTGTCTGAAAAAAATATTAAAAAACTAAGTATTGTAATTACTCTTTGGTTCTTACCATTCTGGGACCTTTCTGGCCCACTCGCATCTCTTCTGGACATCATCGAAGGCCTGTCCGAGTTTGCAGCCACCCCGTCTTGGGACATTACCGTTGATGCATACGTAGAAGAATTGGCAGTCATCAGGGTCGGCGTAACGCGGATGAGTCAAGGCGAAAGTTTCGTTCACTTCGGGGCATTTGAATTGGAAGATGTCTGTAAGTAAAACATGATAATTTATCGGAGTCTCAACTAACAAAGGTCCATGGTACAAAATCCATTTACTAAGATCCAGATAAATTTTCCCAAGACGATCACACCCGTCAATGGATTATATGTATATTATATTACATTTTTATTTTATATATGTCCAGTCCAATACATCTACTATATAAAAATAAGTCCGGTTTTCCTTCCTGACGCTATAACTCCAGAACGCACGAACCGATTTCCACGGTTTTGCATTCGTTGGAAAGGTCTCGGGCTCCGTGAGGTTTATAGCAAAGAAAATTCAGGAATTTCAACAGAAAAGCGGGATCATCAAACGAAATGTTACATAAAACGAAGCCATCTGGTGGCGAAACGGAGTTCGCCGAGTTTGCTAGTTTCCTATAGATATGTTTGACAAAAATGTATATGAAATAAACACAAACCGGCAGCACCGCACCCCTTCTTCTTAGCCTCATCAGCCCAAGTACAGATGCCTGTCTTCTCGTTATAAACAAGGTCCTCTGGGCAGGTGATCATGTTGAATTTGCCGTCCACACAGTAGAAAAATTTGCCGCACTCATGTGGTTCCTCGTGAGGGAAGTACCCGTTCTGGCGGACGCAATGTTGACTTGGGATTGGGGTCTCTGTAAATTAGATTGTAAGGCTTAAATTAAAAAATAATAGAGTTCTCAAATTATAGAGTTAATGGTAGTAAAACCTCCCATGGTTAACATATATTGTGATAGCCAAGCGTTGTGTACACAGGTCTTTCTAAGCCCATTTCTTAAACAAAACTTAGATGAGTGAAGTGAGATGTTTAGAACCGATACAAAGGAAACAATATCAATGCGAAGTTTAGTCTGTATCTGATCGAGTTTCCACAAATCTAGACGAAATATACAGATTTTAAAATTTAATCCTTCTGCGCTAAGAGACAATATCCTGAGATTTAATATTGTGAAAACTTTGATTACAAAAGCTATTATCAATACATTCTACCGCACCAAGGCCGTTGTTCCCTTGAGAATGGAAAGTTGTTCTCAGCAAAGTTAACCTTTAGCACTGAATTATAATTTGATGCGACCAAATGCCAACACGTGAAGAATCACGTGTACACCGTCTGATCGGAATGAATATACATGTTTTTCTATTGACATGTGAAATAGATTTTTATAGACCGGTTTCAATATAATCTATTGCTTCTCATCAAAATCTAATGCTTATAATATATAATAATTTGGTCTTAAGGATTAAGTTAGTTACTATACTTGAAAAAGGCAACTTCAGGATATTAATACGTTAAAACATAAATACGCTTAATTAAATAATATGCCTTTTATTACATTTATTTTGCATGCTTTATAACGGTTACGTGCTCATATGTTGATAATTGAACCAGTTTTAATTGAATATTAGTTTATATTTACTAACATGTATATTTTATACGATAAATCTGAAATACTTACGCAATTTGGGTCGTTGGGAGCAGTCGAGATTGAAGGGAAGGTCGCATTTCTCGTCTTGCGGGTTGTAATCGTTAAACACCATACCGTCTGGGCAAAGCTTCTCAGTTATTTCTCCATTGCTGAAATAAAATAAAATATCTTATGGTCCGTTTTGTTATAGATGCACAGTAATGTAACCAGCCCAAATTCAATGGTTTGATTTAATTAATATTTACTTTTTATATTGTTTTGGCAACTAAAAAGAAAATTGCGAATGCTTGTTGTATGTATCGTGTCCAGATTAAATACAGCCTTGCGATTCTGTAACTCACTTTTTAACATTCTGATAAACAATAAACTACATCCTTATCAGAATGCCAAATGGTAAAATGACTGCTTTACGAATGATTTGAGCGCGACCGCCGCTGCGAAAACCGCTGTGTGAGTTCGAAAAGAGAATTACAGAATCGCAAGGCTGTACTTTAGGAAATAAACAGTTTAAAAAGCAATTGGTTTTATAATAAGATGACAAAAGTTAAAAAATCAATAAAGCGACCAAATTTTAATTTGTGTTTAGATTTACCTGCATTGATAATATTTATCACATTGCTCTGCATCAGCAAAGAAACCATCTTCAGGGCAGGAGCTGGTGATCTCCGTGTCGGGATCTGAAGCTGCGCGAGCTGGTGGTGCAGGACTAGCTGGTTTCCGTTTTGAGTTCTTGAATCCTTGTGATGAGGCTAAAGCTGGAGACATAAATATGTTTTCAGTATCACACGTAACAATAATCGAAGGATATGTCATTGCCATTCTTACTACTGGATATATTTAAAACTAAACGGCGAGTTCTTAACCATTTCCGAATTTTACGATCGTTTAAAAATATAGTTTTCTGAATATTTCTTTCTATTGTGTCTTTCATAACCCGGTACGAATGGGTGTGCTGAGATACAGCCAGAATACCCTACTGTCAAAGCCAGGATATGAAGATACTCCTCCATTTCGCCAAGAACCTGACCCATAAAACAGCCTGGTCAGTCAGTCCGATGAAAAATCAATATGAAACTCAAGTAGTTCTTGAGTGAAGTAATCTATGTTTATGTTATTCCATTACAATCACACTAATTGTAATGAAATGACCCCTTTACTTTTATTTGAACTTATATATTAAAAACCTAACGATTTTAACTAGATTTCAGGAAACATCACATTGTCAAATTAATCGCATATGACCTTATTAAAATGTATGGAATGTCAATGTTAAGTTTAATTAAAAACTGGCATGCATTTCCTGCAGACATGAGCAAAGTAATAATAATAAAGCAGTTCACTTTGAAGGCGCAGACTTCCGTTAACACTTTAAGTTTATAGAAGAACTTTATTCATGTCTCAGTTGTCAATGCCATTATAATTTAACTAGTCAATAGTCAAAGAATTACGGGTTAATAGATTAAAAAACTATAGAAAGGTTTAACTGAGAACTTCTTCAAAAAAGCTAGGACTTTCCATTTAAAAAAAGTTATGATTCGTGATTGATCACTACTTAACCCCTTATTTATCAAAATTAAATTAGATTATTTTAACTAAAGTGATCATTGTTTTCTTTGTATCAAATCCTGTTTACAGCATAATGAAAAGCGACATTAAATTATGTTGTAGTTTTATAGTGTAGTAAAACTGTTTGAGTTTTAATGAATGCTTAGATTGTCCGATTCGTGCCCTGGTTTAAGAAAAAACAAGCTAAGCTGTATGTTACTGATAATATCCACAAGATATAAAAAGCCCACAAAAGTTTGGTAATAAGTCAGTTTCTCTATTACCTAACGAGGCGTAACATACGAAAGTGGCAAACACAGCCACCTTTTAGCACTCCAATTTCATATTTATCCTTGAAGCTATTACCAAACCTAATGAAATCACTTAGTATATTTCCGATATATACTTGGTGGATATTAAATGGAAAAATTGTCTACTTTAAACAGTTTTTGACTACTGTTTGAGTTGTGTAAGAAACGCTTATAAATCTGTCATACAAACACGAAAATTTTATTTGGTTATGAAAATATTTAAAGAGCCTTTCCGTGTTTACTAATGCTATTTGGATTATCTAATAAGCAATCAGTTTATTGCGTAAACGTACTTTATTTTATTATATTATTTCGCTTTAAAAGGACAAATACATGTTAGGACGCTGGAACAAGTTACTCGAAAGTGTCAATATCTAATGTTTGTCTATACAACCTATCGAAAATAACGGTTCGAAAGTGACAAGCAACGTCATGTGTCAAATATTTTTTCTAATGTAATAGAAATAATAATAACTCGCCTTACATCACGCATTTGTATTTTCTTTTTCGATTGCGAGTGAAAAAGGAAAAGCCAGTGTTGTGTTTAAAAATTAAATGGGATTAGCATAGCTATAAATACTTTATGATTTATTTTAACTGCATACTTATCCATTTTAAAATGAAATATCACGATAAATACCCGTTCCCTAATTTGAAACATAAAAAAACTCATTATAACTTATTAATATTTAAATATTACCACGAATTCGCTTGAACAACATTCTTGAATTAAATTAAAGGATAAATTACGCGACATTTCAATATTATTGTAGGTCACTTTGAGCTTAACAGCTTTCAAATATAACTGACAATTACTTAATGTAAAATAAACATTATTAGAAATTTGGAAAAATGATTGTGAAAAATCTTGATAAACCTCAAAATATTAAGCTTCAGCAACTTATAATGCAACGAGCATATCTGACTCGACACGCGATAACTCGCAATGTTCAGTCTTGACATATTCCAACTATACAAATACTATCACTACTCACCTATAACACACGCCAACACTATGATTTTGCACTTGAACGCCATCTTTCGTATTCTAAAACACTTTACTCTAGGGAACTGACGCTCGTACTGCGCTCCACAGCGCACTGGCGATAATAGTTTTTGTTCGTTGTTCTTAGCTACTTGGCATTAAAGCGAAAGGCTCTGCTTCTTTCGTTGTCTTTGTCACGCTTGTGCAAATTAGCATACGACTTTACTCTTCACTCATGAGTTCTTCGAAACATTTGGATCCTGTTATGGCATTTACGTGTTCTGTGATAGAATTCGTTAATAATTGATAATGACAGTAAATTAATAAAGCATCATTAATTAATGGGAAATTTGTGCAATTGTACTTAAATTAATTATTAATAAATTTCGACATGTATTAGCAATGTGAATTTATTTTTAATTAAGTTTGCTTAATGCTTGACAGACATTAATTTGTAGATACCTGACGGTTTTGTTTTAATATTATAGAAAATACTTCGTATAAAATAAATAAAATCAGGCCTAAACATATACGTAATATAGGATTAAAACCCGCTTATATTGTATTATATTATTCGCTTTTGTTAATTTTGCACTTTAAGTAGAAACTCGCAAAATGCAAATCATACGATATTTTTTGCATCATATTATAAAATACAGGTTATAATTGAAAAGTAAACAATATTGGCAATCGATAAATAGCCTATTAATATTATCGTCTTGCCATACTCTGTAGCTCGTAGGATGGTGTAAGTAAGCCTTGCCCTACAAGGCCTACATCGTATACCTAAAAGGCATATCATGAATATGCATGAATTTTCGATCTATTATAGTATGGCATTAAACATCAACAAAGTAGAAAAGTAATAAAACTTTATATGCATACTTCGTTTTTGGATTTTCACATGTTTGGGAAGAGCCAAAAGCTTTTGTCTAATTCATTTTATTATAGATAGTAGTCCCCAATCGCTTTAATCTTTTTGTAAACCGAACATATTTCTTCTGTTTTAACTGAGAGATAGTAAGATTTCTGAAGAAGATTTAAGTGTTTATGATATTATTCAACTGCAATATAACGACTATTGAGATCGCAATTGTAAACGTGTATTTAACTAGAATTTATATTTATATCAACACCATGTAAGAAAAAAATCTTATATTTATATAATATATTATGCTTAGATTTGTTGACTTGATAACTTATTTTAAATGTTGGTTACATTTAAAATAAGTTATATTGAAAAAGAACCTCCCGATTTTTGAAACTTTCACAATTGTCTGAATATACACACAACATATAAGCACCGCTATTATGAGTTTGCGATTTTCCCGACATACCGATAATAGAAATAACTAACAGTTACTATAAATAGAATCGGTGGCAATCAATGGTTCTCATATTCGTCAATCAAACGTTGTCGACACTGTAAAGACTGTGTTCTACTCAGATTCCAATAATATAGTCGCATAAGATATTAATTCCGTTCGATATTTCTTTTATATTTTTAAAAGATAACTTCTCTTTCGGGGTCGGTAACTCATATCTGAGTTTCGTGGTAGAAGGAATCCTGATGAGTGCATCTCGTTGGCGAACATCCACATGATCGCGCTTTCGGTGTTGCCAAAAACGATGAGCTTCTCTCGTCGCCCCTACGCATTGTCTTACAAACGTACGAAATTATGCGTTGTCGGTATATAGTTGATTAACGGGTTACAATATAAAGTTTGGTAAGGATCGGTGCATTTGCATTGGTGCGTTTAGCGGTAATAGGTACCGCGGTATTCTTAATATTCGCTTCCAGCATCACATTTCAAAAGCGGCAATCCTTTAACTTTCTCGGGCTAATATTGTCTTCGTTTCTGCTCCACATAGAAAATACAAGGGCACATATCAGCCTGATTTTGGTATTGATACCTAATCCTCTCCTCTTTCATATGTTCCCTAAACGTATCATACCATCTTTCACTATTCCAATTCACCTTTTTATCTCGATAAAAGATAACTTAATTACTTAGAAAAATCATATCATGAAACAAAGTGTTTGGCTACGATGTTGTGCTTATTTCTTTGAGATTCTTATCTATGTTGGTTATAAAAATATTGTATTATTCTTTACTATTCTAAATTTAAACTTCGTGCAAATTCAAAATAAAACGCACATTTCATATTCAAATTCAAAATTATAAAAAATGATTTTCATAATTCAAGCTTAATAAAATCTAAACAAATATCTCCCACATAAAGGAACATAACCCTAAAAGATCAATGTGCCAATCATGCAAATATTGCTTTCTTTGCGCGTGTGCTCTAGAAAGCAGCGACAATGACGAGTACTGAGATTTATTTCATCCACAGATCGCTGATAACTCTCGCTTATTACATAATATTTTCACTGTTAACCAATATTAATGCATTTGGCTTGGACACATAACTTTTAAGATTTTATACGCCTTTTTGCGCCATCCCAGACTTTTGCGAAGTACATATAAATCAGTTTTCTGTTTTATTAAACATATATATATGTATGGCAAAAACGTGGAAAATATTTACAAATTTGTTATAGTGTGAAAAGCCAGGAACTTTAGAGTTTCTACTTGATCATTGATCTTAATTAATTTAACTATACTTTAGGAAACAAAATATTTATGAGAATTTAATGAAATCTAAACAAGATAACCAGATATAATATAGAATATAGTTTAAGTTAAGAAAATAGTGTTGACAAGGAATAAGAAGCCTTTTGTATTGTATTAATTATTTAAATAATTATGTTATTTCATTGAGATGTAAATTTTTTATATATAATATGGAGCATTTTGCCTATTTTTTTTCATTAAAATCATTAAAACTATTTCAGGAAATTCAATTCAATATCCAAAATTTGGCTTTATGTACCTCATTTTGCTTAAAATTCTCTCACGAAGTTACATTACTAAAATCATAGAATATAATAAAAAATGTTCGAAAATTTGCAGTTGGAGGAATTTTTAGATTATTGACCTTTAATTGTATTAAAAATCACTACAAAGTTAATCAACTACCAACTAATATCTATGGGTCGTAGACAAGAATTTACTTACATATTACGATTCGAACAACTTTGGTTACGAGATACAGGTAAGGCAATGCGTAGGCGCAGGTAAAATAAGTATACAAAAATTACACAATTTAGCTCTGCAGTATGCAAATGGTTACGTGTATAAGATATTTAAGTAGACTAACGATATGCGTTGGCGTTACTTGCTACGTAATTAACTAGAAAATGAACAAAAAGGTTTTAATTCAATTTGCACGAAACTTACCACTTAGAAATTCATATAAAACTTGTTCTAAGCACAGCGTATAATAATGTTTTAAAACTTTGTTTATACTTATTGTAATAGTATGTACTCTTTTTATTTATTATACATTACTTAATAATATGTGCTGTTTCATTATTTATATATTTTTACTGCCTATGATGTAAGTAAATATGAAAACTCACAAAAACACATGAAATGATTCAGATCTAATGTAATAAATTTTATAAATTATCCTACAGGTTTGAATATTACATGAAATTAAGATAAATCATTATCATAGACAGGTTATATTGCTAGTGAGAGCCAAACAATAGATATATATTAATTCTATCAAGAATTTTGAGTATTATTTACCGAATTGCTTTTTGAGTAATGTATGTTTTGCTATGAGTTGCCTATACACACTAGACGAGACGGTAACTTTGCTCTTTTCATGTAACTCATTATTATTCCAAAAATAATAATACGGTTAACCTTTTTTAAGTAAAAACGTTTTTTTAGTAAATTCGTTGTTTTTAGATCAGAAATCAATTATTAAAAACGTATTCTCTCCAATAATTTTATCTCATGCATGAATCGGCATCATCAAATGGATTCCTATATGCGAACGTGCGTTTAGATTGACTTATTTCGTCTTATTTTACCGATGTGAGTGACATGCAATATCGCAAGGAAGTGCATTCATGTTCACATAACGTGTATGATTACATCTCGATACATTTTATATCAGAGAGAGAATCATGGTTTGTAGATTATAGATTTGTTTCGAATAGTTGAATATTATAAGGAATAAAGGGTTGGACATGAGAATAAATAATTAATTTTAACTAAATAATATTTAAGAGCTTGGTTATTTGCTTGAACGTGATAAATAAATTGTTGTTATTTAGACTATTTAGGTAGGCCATGGGCAACTGAACATCATGCTTTGACCGAATTGACACGGAGGAATCCGCGGCGCACAGCTAGTAATAATTCCATTTTAATTGAATTTTGAGGAATACAAACTATGTACTAAGTATCCATAAAATATAAATATAAATTATATGATTCTCTATAAGAATCACTTAAGACTAAATTTACTTATGTAATTATTAAAATTAATAATTACATAGTTGAACCTATCTATTTAACGTAATCATTAATCAATATATTTTCAACGTATATTTAAAAATATGATTTTTTTACTTTTCTGTTTGAAAATGTTTCAGGTATTGAATCAACTAATAAGGTAACAACAGGCACACAATACGCTACGTTGTTTTTATCGACATTTTTTGACAAGGAAAGGTTCATAATAATTTCCCTTTGGCTTACTAGTTCCCAATTCTTCTTTTTTTATAAAACAATATTTTGTTAAACACATGTTCATATACCCTATAAAACATACTGTAAAAATACAAATAAGGCTTTCACGCTATCTTACATCGTTTGACGCAAATCAACATAAAAGGAATCCCAGCATGTCCATACTGTAAAATACATACCTAGGTACATATACTTTTCAAGTGCGAGTATAAAAGCTAGGACTAAAATGTAACCCTGACATTGGTATCAAGGATGTGGAAGTTACTAGCTATACTTGCGGTCGCGCAGGCTGTGAATTGTAATTCCAGCCCCCCATTGGAACAAGGCAGCAATAGACAAAAGAGGCTATTATGTAAGTTTTAGAATATCAATATATAATATAGCTCATATTTTTGTATTACTAACCGTGAAAACTTAATGATTTTAAATTAAATTGGATTATATTGTTGTATCTAATATGAAGATTTAAAAATTTCCCAATTTTAGAATTAATAAATTTTAGGGGCAATTTAAATTAATATTATCTTCAGGTAAAACAGTTTTGATTAAGTTAAGTAAATTTCTTTAAACGTTGATACTTATTACGAGTTATATAAATAATTAGTATCGTTTTTTTTTAAATAACGTCACGTATTAGTTGCATGTAGTATATTAAATGTAAAATTAGAAGCATTTCATATATATTTATTTTTTGACGTTCATATTGAATGATTTTTGAATTTGAATTTGAAAATTTGAATTTATTTATTGGTTTAACTCATTTCATAACAAAATACACTGTTATCTGTTAATATTTTATTCATAATATATATATAAATACACATTAAAATATTTAATAATAACTATTCCTTCCTCTTTTTAATAACTAAGCGTTGACAATGCAAATTATCAAGAACTGCTATTTTATATTTATTATATATAATAAACAGTCAAAACATATTTTTTCCAATGTTACTTCATCATAAGTCAAGCCATAATTGTAGTACTTGTAATATTAATAATACTCCTCCTACACGACAGTACTGCAAGAATTATCGTGTATCCTTTTAACATGTCAATAATTAACATGAAAAATAAAAAGAGCCCAAGGCATCCTTGCTGTTTAGTCCTGTGTTTTTCTGTTGAACTCTAGTTGAGATGAGCAGACTTTAGTTGAAACTAGTACTTTGCTTGGTAGTTGCCAATAAAATTATTTCTCGAATAGATATTGTGGCCGTAATATTCAACCAATAATATTAATAGGTTCGATGTTAAAATTGTTGTTTTCAGTTTTCGATGAACAAGGAAGCCTTGTTAAGACTTATGCCAACCCACATCAATACAACCTTGGATATTATGAGAAAGACAAGAATCCGTTTTTCTTTAATTATTTGAATCCATTTTATACCCTCCTACGAGTAAGTTCTATTGTATTTATCTTTATAAATAAAACATAATGCGTTAAATAATATTAACAAATGATTATAATTCTTAATTATTAAATCTTTATAAAAGATGTAATAGGATACTATAAAATGACTTGATAGCTTTCAAGTAATTATATAAATTAAAATTGCAAATCATTGGTTTCCTGGAAGACATTGGTTCTCTGGAGGAGATCGCTTAAAAGCTATAAGACTGCCAGATGCCCTCCTTTTCATTTAATTATGTCAACTGTATTATATTTCTGTATGCAACGAAGTGTTAATAAATAAATAACCTTTGTTGGTATTCAGTACTGACATTCAAACAACAAATCTACAAATCTAAAAGAGATCGCTTATTAGAAATTTCTACGTTAATATTTTCCAAAACTATACAGTATTATTATATATAAAACATGAAATAATATTATTACTGCGTGGACAAAAATGAATTTGGAGCACGCATCATAAGTGTATACTGTAAAAAAAATCCATTTTTTATTTGGAAGCCGCTTTATGATCACTGAACATATTTTTAAAGGTAAGATTTTTTATGAGCACGTTAAAATAAACATCTCTCACATATATTAATTTTATTAGTATTTATATAGTTTACTATTGATAAACTTTACGTTACAGCCAAACACCATTGCATCATCTGTAGTCTATACTATACCAGTGTCAGACGCAGTATTGAAGCAACTCTATATGGACCCATTATACCACAATCAGCTGATAGTATTGCCAACCCGAAAGCCAGTAGTAGAAGCGAGCCCTCTCTGCTCTGGAAAACGAACACAGATACCATCTCCAAACCTGTGCAGCAACTTCCTCAATTGTTGGGACGGCTGGGCCTGGGAACAGGAGTGTCCTGCTGGCCTTTTGTTTTCAAATGAAGGATATTGTGACTATCAGTATAATGTAAATTGCAACCAACGATATGTTAAAGGTAACAATTTATCTCAGAAAAAAGATTATTTAAAATTTGTCATTGCGGTTCGGTTCAGCCCTGCGATTCTGTTACTCACTTTTCGAACACACACAGCGGTTTTCGCATCGGCGGTCGCTCTCAAATCAGTCGTGAAGCAGTCATTTTATGATTTAGCATTCTGAAAAGGTGGGAGTTTGTAGTTTAATGTTTATCAGAATGCCAAATCATAAAATGACTGCTTCACGACTGATTTGTGAGCGACCGCCGATGCGAAAACCGCTGTGTGAGTTCTAAAAGTGAGTTACAGAATCGCAGGGCAGTTCAGAACCACTAATCATCCGAATATCTAGCATAATTCTCGAGACTAACAAACTCATCGAATATAGGATAACCTTCTTTGATTTAAATAATTGTGATGCATCGCCTTCTAAATAGTAATTTTGTTGCAATTACAATCTAAGGCTACAAAACAGTACGATGATCATATCATGAATCGCGCTAACGATGTTTTTCCGACCGCTAAACATATATACAAATTCTCCACCTTAGTCACTGGGGCCTTCGCGTCGGCCAGTCAGTGGTTCGATTAGTCAAGGGTTCTTTAGGTCCGAGAAAGAGCACAACTTCCCTCCCCAATATATTAGTTTCCCGACATTGAATTCTGAAGTCATTAAATACGCAGAAGTTTCTTTTAGGATTTTCTGGTTAAGCAACCATGAGCTCTAGAATAATAACTTAAAAACAGATCCTGACCTAAGCATATGTATATGTTAAAAATCTCGGGTCATTGATACTGTAGTCATTACTGCCATTTACGTTTTATGCTTATTTTATTAAAAGCAGCATATTCATTGCTGTTCATATAAGGTGCCTTGCAAGGCTATGACGTAGGTCGTATAAAAATGTCTATCGTTGAGAAAATCTTACGAAATTCCTACTCGAACATCTGCACAAGTGACGTGATGAGAAAGTAATCTCTTATCAGTTCGTTTCTTTGCTAGTTCACGTCTTTAATTCAATTTAATGAACCTAATTAAATTCGCAACATTCACTTGTTTAAGGCGCACGTAGTTTTTGTTAAATTCTAAACTAAATATTAGGAAATATAAGGAAATAGAAATACTATTTTTTTTAAATATTTCAATACAGGAGATAAATTGATAATCCCAATTATATACGTTACTATTTGTATTTTCTAGAAGAACCGAAGCCGCTATGCAATAAAGAGTTTGAGGCTTTTAAAAACAGTGATAACTGTAAGGAGTTCTTCATTTGTGTCCATAAACTACCTATGAAGTTTCAGTGCCCAGAGGACCTAGCTTATAACGAGGTAATTAAGATTAACTTATCCTAGTATTAAATATCCTTCGCGTTCTAGAAGAAATAAGTACATTTTTGTTAGGTTGTCTGTAGTAGACTGTACTTACCTATATCAAATACTCTTTTCAGTCGCTATATTTTATCAATGTACCTATTGTTAAAGAACTTGGGTTTATCTTAACTTGGAAAAGTTCAGTTGCTTCGTGTAGGATTAGTATAAGATTTAGGCTTAAATTATTATTTCAATTTTAAGATATTTTTACATATCACAGTACGTACGTTAAGAAGTAGTTCAACTTTTTATTGTTATATTACAAAATTGGCCCCTTAAATTCTGGAATTAGTTATTTTGGATTACATCCTTTCATGTGTCAAAGCTTATTTATTTATACACCATCTAATTAAAAAGGAAATAATTGGCGATAAACACAGTAGTTAAACAAAATATTTAATAATTATATTTATATTTTTTAAGGAATTAGGGGTATGTGATTACCCAGCTAACGTGCACTGCAATATGACACTAAATGTCACCACTCCAGCTCCTCAAGCTATAGAGGCTTCCACTACAGCATCAAAGGACCCAAGTAGTTCAACAACCACACCGGACAAGCTTATGATGAGCAAGACGGAGTTCAATAGTCAAAGTAAGCTATTTTAAGATGCTTGAATTGATAAGTTTAGGAGGTGAATTAAAAATAAATAATAGTTTAAAAAAAACAAAAAACACGCTTTTAAAGCACATCAAACTAAAGAGTGAAAAATAATTCCTAATTTAGGCTGAAAATGGTAATGAACAAAAAATACTGGTATTATTGTGAAAAAGCGTGGGGTGCTCTGTGCCATATTTTTCGTCTATCGAGCAACCCACGCTTTTTCACAGTAATACCAGTATTTTTTGTTCACTTTTTAGTTTGATGTGCTTTAAAAGCGTATTTTTTAGTTTTTTTAAACTATTATTTATTTTTTAGTTAAATTTTTTTAATTTTTTTTCATTTTTTTTCGGATTATTGCATTGTCATCGATCTTTGACAGGTGCGCAAAGTTTGAATTAAATCTGTCCGTTAAAAGTGGGTCAAAATCGAGTCCGAAGGAGTCGGTTACATACATACATACAGGTGAAGCTAATATAAAGCGTGTAATTAGGATACGAACGGTACAAATTTTATTTAGTACTTTTCGTTTATTTACTTTGCGCACCTACGTATACATTTAAGCTACTTTTCGGATAGGGTTTATTTAGTACTACCCTGAATTATCATTTCGCTTTTGTAACTCTTTTGAATAAATATTAGGACTCTTCAGCAGTATCCATTGCGTGTATCATCTTACAAATAAATTAGCCGCTATCATTATAAATCAGTATAAGCGCGATTGGCCCACCACGCCACAACCTGGCTATGTCCCGGACTAAACTCACCTTTACTATTTTCAGGCTGGAAATCTGTTCAAGTGGCGACTTCTCGACAGGACGCCATCAAGCAACTAGGTCAGCTTGCTCACATACATACCGGTTACTAGATAGCAATGATATCACCTTACTAGGTCTTATTTACTAGGAAGTACATATCACACCTTATATGTGTAACCTGGATCTTTCTCTTTTAGTAACAGACCTAGTATGCAGGTGCAATGCAATAGCTATTTTGTCTTCCGGTTGATTTTAATCAGTAAGAGAATTCTTAAATATTGTTATCCAACGTAATTAAAAATAATAATTCAATTAATTCCCAAAATATTTATTCTTTAAGAAATAATGGCTTTATAATGTAACTCTTTGGAAGATCAAGCAATGATTATTAAAAAAATATATTTGTTTAAAAAGCACTTTTTAATCGCCTTTGCATAGTGCTGTAAAGTCCCACACTTTCCATGATCTTTGGATCAAGAGTGTAGCAATCAAGATTTTAATGGCGAAAGCCTGTCATTATCACGTTCATGAAACGTTTATATTATTAAGATATAGTGATTATAATGAGCTATTCATATTAATAAAATAACTTATACTATAATCCTATTTTTTAATAGCCCATTTTATGATCGTTCCTTCGCCTTTAAAGACAAGTCTTTGCGACGGGCGACCCGTCATTAGTATATAGCCTTGTAGTAGCGTCAATAGAATGCGCCTCTCAATACCACGTATGACTGGGATCAGTAAAATAAATAAATAGTATAGATTAATATATTTATTTACAAAATGTAATCAAAACTTAACACTAAACCTATTCCTATGTATGACTAAATTTGTTTCAACACGGTACCAGTTGGTACTACGTCAAAGAGTTTTTTGGCAATAACTAAAATTACATTTACTGTCAAAAAATCTCTGCTTTAAGAGACATGTTGCCTTTATTCTTGAGCGCCTCTTCATACAGAGAGAATTCAATATTTTTTCATCTTTACAACTTAACCATTTCCTTTTTTGAAGATTTCCATTTTATGACAACTCAAACATAAAATTACTTAATTTATAATGTATTATGTAAATACTCTTCTTGCTCTTGTTTGCGTATTCTGTAGAGGCAAAATTAAATTAAATCAAAAAGATTGAACTTCAGTCTGTGCTTCGAGTCGCTCCTCGACATTCAGTATCCCAGCTTCTTCAACGCTTTGAGGTCTACATCTCCGTAGTAATCCTCACTGTGAAATATAAATGCAACAAGTAAGTATCGGAAAACATTATTCACATTGCACAAAAACTATACCATGGAAATACGTATTATTGAAATGTTTTACATATAAATTAAATTAGAACAATCAGTGATAAATTTCTAACAATCAAATATGCTTACAGTATCCACATTCATATAATTTCTGTTTATTATATAAAATTTCTGCTTTGGCGGCGCCTAAAAATAACATAAATCAAAAAATCTGTTCCAAAGCATTAAGTTCTTACAAAAAATTAATTGAATTTTGCAAATATATCGAAATCGCTAAATATTAATATAACTTACCTGATAACAACGAGGTCAGCTATCGGTAGAAAGGAACCAGCTAGTTGTAACATAAGTTTGTTTACAGATTAAGAAACAGATAGACTGTAAGAGAAGTTATTAAAAGGTTATTAGAAAGTAAATGCAATTGAAATAGTGTTTGTGAAAGGTGATTACGAGGAAAGTGCAAGTGCAACGTCAGAACTAAAAACAACATTCATGATTTTTATATATTTTGTTTATTTTATCACTAAAAATAAAACTTAAGTAGTACAGTGTCTATTAAACAACAACACTCAGTCGTAACGTTTCAGTTAATATATTTACAACGGTCAATTGAATTTATTGAATGTTCTTTCGAAACCTAATACCATAAATGCAAAACATTATAAAATCTGTAGACTAATTTTATACCGATATATACACAGGAAGAACCGATCTATCAAATAACATAGTAACAGTGTAATAAATATTTCTAAACGGAATGATTTTCTAGGTCCTATCTGAACTGTTTGTTACATCGAGTATTTGGCAACTGGACATGAATACAAAACAATTTAGTATCACTCACTTACATAACAATTCGAAACTCGTATTAACTACATCATCGCGAGCAATTTAAATAAAAAGGCGATTCGATTCATTCAATGTGAATACAGATCACTCGCGATGTGAACGAACTTATTTTACGTGAGTATTAGACTGTATAGAGTGGGTTTATTTCAGTTTTGTTCTTTTTGTGGACGGGGTTTGAGGTGCTTGGGCTGGTCTGGGCGGGACTGGCCGTCGCTCTTGAGGCCGGCGAGGAGCTCACTCTTGCGGATAGACTTCAGGTCCAAATCACCGTAGTAGTCTTCGCTGAAAATGGACGCGAACCTTACTCCCTGAAGTCTACTCTAGACATTCTTAACTCTATGCGTTCTCTCGTAGACGTAAAAGGCTGTGATAATACCTAGCAACTTTTACTTACTAGTTGACTGAGAATTGAAAATTGTGTAACAAGAGCTCGCTCAAACATTAGATATCGAGTGAACTGCCTTGACTCAACTATGATAATATTAAACATTAATTATCAAAAGTATACGCTCGCTTTTCTAAATCATAGCTGCATTTTTGTACCGTTTTTATAACATGAAATATTTATATCATTATAAAATATACATTTTATATTTACAGTTAATATTCCTTATATCTCATTACATTCACTGAGTCAAAGAAACTTAACTAATTTAACGGTAATTATTATCGGCTAAGTATTACTTTTGGAAGAACATTGAAGAGCCATTTTGTGTCAGTCATAGACGGTCCGTTGGACTATAGTCATGATAATTAGACCTAAATATTTAACAAAAGCTAGTATTTAGTAGAGCGAGCTTCTAGCCGTTGCTAACTGACGTCATATTTTAAGGTGCAGGTTAGTCACAGGATAAGACATTTGTGTTACAAGAAGAATGTTATTAATTAAAATCAGAAGTTCAAGAGACACTGTCTATGTGGGTTTGCTTGAACTTGAAGGCATTAAATAATAATTATAAATATCTTACCATCCGGGAACGTCTTCTGGGTCTTCACAGTTGCCTGTGCCGTCTGAGTCTCCGATCTTGAAGACGGTTCCAATTGGGCAACCGTATTCACGGGCAACACCTTCGAGACAGATGTAGTATTTACGGCAATCTTCGGGGTGAGCGTGGCGACTGAAGGATCCAATATTGGCAACTTCACCAGGGTTGGCGCAAGAGAAACCGTTTGCTACTTCTGTAGAATTATTGTTGTAATTAGTTTCAGTACTTCTAAATATATAATGGTTATTTATATAGATTCGTTATTTCTAAAAGCTATTATGAACCTTCGTTTCTGCACTCTGGAACCTGGTCAGCCCACATGCACACGCGAGCTTCTCTGTCGTAGGCGAGTCCAGGGCTACACTGGTAGCGAGAGGCCTCTCCATTCCAGCAGTTCCAGAAAACGTCACATTTGGCCTCGTCAGCGAAGATACCGTACAGTCTTTCGCAGTGAGGAGTGGAGATTGGAGGTTCTGTGAAAAAACATTTCATATAATGTGCGAATTTCAAAGGTACCATAGGACTGAAATCAATTATTAATCTAGTCCAGGATCACCAGGTTATTAGATATCTACGTTGCCAACTTCACCACTTATATGGTCATGCATATAACATACATACACAAAGGAAATTATTTTTAATGTCCAATATATTCCATAGGAATGTCTCAAGAATTTGTGGCAATAAACATGAAACCGAACAGCTAGATGACCTTCGACAACATCCTGCTCAAGAGAGAGGCCCGAGATCCTTCAACCTTGACCACAAAACCTCTACATATTTACATATATGAAGTTAAATTCGCGTTTACTTCCTTCTTAAATGATCCAAAAAAGTCAAAAATATTCACATCTGACCTTTTGTCATGATTGATGTCTAGACATTCTATAGTTTTAATAAATACTTTGTGCTATTTCCTAAAATGTAGCAAATATTGGCACACAAGCAACATGATCGGGAATTAAAGACATAAGTAAAACCTACAAATAGAGCCTGTCAGAGCTTTAAAGCATACTTCGCGAAATTGTTTAAATAGTTTACCTAGTTGTGTTCTGTCGCCACAGTCAACATTGTGTAGGTAGTCACAGTTTTCGGTCAAGTATTTGGAGTCTGAGTTGTCGAAGGCGAGTCCGTTTCCACAGGTCTTGAGCTCAGCGACGCCATTGTCACATTTCCAGTATTTGTCACATGAGTTGTGGTGAGGGTAGAAGCCGAAGTCATCTGGGCATTTGAAGGTTTCCTGGGCGACCGCTGAAATATAAAGCAACCATTAGTATTTTTTTAAATCTAGATAAAAAGGCGTGGCTACTGATTGATAGATTACATGTGTTTTTGTTGCGATCACTTTTAAATTATATGGGTCAAAACATAAAATTGTGACACTAGTTATAACCACAATTTCAAATATTTATTGCTCTTAAATATGCAAAATATAAGGTTATAATTTCATCATCCTACTGCCTACAGGGTTTGTCAAGCGGTAGAAACACGCAACAGATTTTGCAACACACAGGCAGGGCTCTTTCTCCACGGAATGCGACAAACTTGTTTTGCAATAACTAGGAACACGTTTCTAAATCTCTCTTATCAACAAAGCTTTTATAAATGGAATATAAGCTCAATCAATTTAAGCAAATCGTTCGTTAAATCGTTTAAAATTAAACTTCAGTAAAATAATTCCCATTCAACTTGTTATTATGTTCTTTTCTGTATACATTCTTATTAGTCTATGTTTTTAAGATTATTATATAAAATATTATTGTATATGTTATTTTTATAATTAGGTAAAACTGCGGTAACAACTACTCAGATTTATGAATCTATTGCAATCATTTATTTTTTTTAGTCAGTGATAACCCTTCCGTGCGTAATCAATAATCAAGTTAACTATACATTCTGAATATACGTATGACCAAGTTAAAATAATATTGTGACATCCCTTATTGAAATACAAGACGATCATAAAACGATAATGTCAATAGGTTATTTCGTAAAAATGTCGGTCGTACGCATACTTCCACGTCATTGGGTTATGTCATGTACCACACCGGTTGACATTTTCCAACCAGTCGGACAGCATCCTGGTTTTGCAATATTCTCATCTTCGAATTTATCCGCTACGTGTAACGAAATGTCCAGTTATTCTAGGTCTCACTAAATCTAGTGTTTACTTGGAGAGTCGTCAACTTTCTAAGCCGGACTGCGTGGAAAGTTTTATTCATATTATTCAGAGAAAATCATAGTTCTCTTTCTCATATAATTATCTGTTACTGGTTAAACTACAAAATGTATTCACGATTATCGACATTAATTTAAATTCTTAATCGTCTTAATTAATACCTAATTTTACAAAACGTTTCTACACATGAATTGTTATTAATAATTCATATTTTGAACTCATCTACATATGAAGACACCCTTTCATTTAAGTCGAGGTGAACTACTTTTGACAACACGGAGGAAAGAAAAATCTTAAAATGATTTGCTCTGACGCAGTCAATAAATCGAAATGCAATAGAACACGTAAGGTTACTACATGTTTCAACACGTTTAACAACAGTTTAGTAACGTTTAATAGGTTTCTAATTTTTATTATTAAGACATATCGAGAGGTCACAGCTGATATTACAAGATATCTCATCATAAATAACGTAAGATTTATCACAGCACTGTAGGTATACATAAATCGACTGTCGTTATGATATAACATCGGTCATTACATAAATATTATTTAAGATAAAGGTCAAACACCGGGGTTATGTAGGCGAAAGCACAATCTGACCCACTGAGAAGTGCCACTTTCGATTTCATACGTCTTCCAATTTAGATTGGTTACATCATGTCATTTAAATAATAGTAGCTTTACCATATGCTTTTTTTACAAATGATAAAATGCTAAGAAATATATTTTTATTTCGTTATTAATTTATCGTGGAAAGTTCTTGAGCAAGGCTCATTGTAAGATAATAAATTGTATTCATTGTCCTCGCAGCATGCGTGTTGTAACATCAGACGCATATATATAAAAATGAGACAATACAGACAGCCGTGGAGTTATTTATGTCTTCTGAAGGACAGACAATCACTGCATCTCATAATGTCACTAACACTAGCTTGATGCAAGAAAATAGATCCAAAATTTATATTCATCTAATTACACGAAATACATAACTTGCCGTTAATTTTATATTCAAACTCATGCCTTTTTTAAAAGAAGCTTAGTTAGAATATAATACATGTAAGAGTGCATGAAAGTATTTTTTGAACTTTTAGATAATTTTATAAAAAATGTTTTTCCAAAAAACTGTAACTTATTTGTAGCACACCATTTAAATTTATGCCATGTCACAAAGTATCACGAATTGAACCTTTTATTTAAATGTAACTGATCGGCGTGTAACTTAAACATCGTTTTGTAAGGATGAAACCACATTTTCGTGTTAGATTTTGTAATCAATGTAATATTTTCCTAAATATATATGAAAAAGTTAAGGTGTTTGGTTAAAAATAAGAAACAATATATGTGTTGATCGAATTGAAATATACTAATTTATGAAATAAGATTGTTTAAATTATATTTGACTATAATTTATCTATTATATTATTTTCGTTTGCAACCAAGGTTAAAACAATGAAGGTTATAAAAAGCTTTATTAATTAGAAAAGACAAATTACTTATTCCTTTTTGAGTCTATAAACCTTCAAATTAGAAGGTTTTCCACATACGCAGGAAGAAGTACAAAGTCTGGTCATGGGACGTGACTGCAAAGTTGCTCATAAATGAATGAAGCTTCCGTTTTATTGTTTTTGAATAATGCTAATTACAGTTTGTTTCCGTTACTTAACGTTACTAATGCCTATCTAGACTTTACTGTAGCAATATAAGTTAAATACTAAAATAAGCCTCTTTCATCATACGTAATTAAATGTTTCGAAAAATCAATATATGTTTTTAACGTTTTCAATTCCTGAAGGAATTTAATTTGAGGGTATTACAATTTTATAGTATTTAATTACATAAGTTAGTCAAAAATATGGTACCAAAACCTATTATATCAAATTCTTGTTGCAATTTTACCTCAACAATAGTATTACAATTGGCACAATACATTTTATAGCATTACATTATAAATATGTGTTTTTTTAATACTTAATAAAAGTGATAACTACGCAGTGAAGCAGTAATAATTTTCACAAGATTTTCTTCTCGTGAAATTCGTACGCGCCACGACGTTGGATAATTGAATGCCTTCACGCGATTTCAAACGAATGTGATTACTTATTTATTTATTGTACTTTTTATCTGCCATTACATTTTCTACAAATTAGAAAAATATTAACCCTAAATATTTTCATTCACAATGGAAACTCATTGTTACTACTTTCTTCAATTATTAACTTCTTGCTTTAATATTCTATGTTGATAAAGAAAAAGTAAAGTATTAAACAGAACTAAATAATATTTTAGTCTATTAAGATTCCCTGAGGAAAACGATATATGGGACCTGGACGTATGTGTCGCATTTTATGCCCATAATTTATGTTTTTAAAACCTTAAATTTAATAACGTATCTATGAACTCGTAGCTAGAAAATTTCCTCTAAATAACATGCAAAGCCACGCATTTTTTTTTCTGGGCCAATTTACACGTTATGCAACATGTAAAGCATAAGGTTAGAAAGTTTAATGAGGGCGTGGGCCTTAATTGCCTCATTCATCTCGCTGTTACGTGTACAACAAACAATACGTTAAAATAAAACGCAATCTTTTAGTACAAACACATGAACAACGAAAAAAAAATGAATATTATCGTTAAATGTTTCTATGTATAGTAAATTAAATTAGCGTTATTTTGCCCACAAAACGATAAAAGAAGGTAAGATCGAAGGACGACTTTACGAAGGTAGTGGGCCGACTATGAATTGGTAAAGTAAAGGTTTCTATATAATTATTATTAAAAGTGAAAGGTACTTTTGTATTAAGCACCGTCTTTTGTTTAGAATTTAAAATAAAGCACACATAAAATAATTTAAAAAGCTATTATAGATTGTTAACAAATTGCTAGATAATATGATTTATTTTAATTAAATAATGAGACAGGAATCACGTTTGAGTGCAAGCGGAAACAAACAACTAACATTTCAGACTTTTAAATGATTCTTAAATTTATAGAAACACGTTCACGGAAAGTGGTAAAAAAGGTTTACCTATTAAATATTTACCTTGATTTTTTACGGTTTAAGTTTTGTTAAGTAGGTAGGTATGGAACGTACTTAAACATTACCGTTAAGGTTATAGCAATGTGATATAAAATATACAAAGAAAAAATATATTATACTACTACTTTCTTTAACTTACTGGAACATTCTCGATTCCTTTATTCCGGTTACGTTTAAGTACCCTCATCTAATAGGAGTTCAGAAATTATTCAAAACGGCTTATAAATAATTGATGTAAGCGTTGCTGCTTATTCCGCAAGACTAGATTCGTGAAGCCCATACAAATTTCAATAGTTTACGTCTAGTAGGCATTTTTAATAAAAAAAATGAGCATCGGAAACACCATAAATTTTCTGCCTAAATTAATGCGCGATTCCTTTTTACTCAGTGGAACAATTATTTCACTTCGCCACTAACCACACCTTAAATATTTAAAATATGTACGTACCGACGCCAAAAGCGAGCGCTAACACTATAAAACACTGTGTATTCATAATTACAAAGTCCTGGCACAGTGGTTGTAGACACTATAACGTTTGAGCACAGACTGCGAGCGGGTGAACGGGCGGTTGATGCTTTTATATCGGGAAGGTGTTCGCTGCGCATGCGACGTTCTGACGGTGAAAAGTGGCATCGCCGCCGACGCAGCACCACGTTCCTTATTGAACAGTCCTTTAGAACCGAATTCTTTACAGATTTTATGCAGTAGTTATTTAATACACGTCTTTGGTAATATTTAAGACTGGGTAACTATTTAGATGTTTTGTTCCTACGTGCAGCGACAAATATATTCATAGTAACAAAATTGCTCTAATATCGAAGATCAGTTGAATTTCTAAGACTACTAATGAAACTTCATAATGTTGAAATATCTAAAATAGTGAAAAAAACAAGAACTAAATTGTATAAACAATATACATATGTTTAGCCTTCATTAATTTGAAAATTAATTAAGAATTCAAAGGTTAGGTTTAAAATTTAATTTGCTTCGATTGTGCTAACATTAATCACAGATAGGAAAAAATTATAAGCTAACCAAACTTAGGTTCAATATATGTTGTCATTTTATTTAGTGTCGTTCCTGGCGAGTAGTTCTAATATTCTATGGCCATCTTAAACAAGAACTGCCGTAATAACAATTTAAGTCCAAAAAAAAGAAAATGAATTCCTCTTTTTACTACGCGTAATACACTTCTTTTATATTCATCATCAGGTACGTATAAAATAATAATAAGGGTTTTATAATTTTGAACCCTTCAAAAGGTGATGATAAATAAGTCGGACATGACTTCTTCCGAAAAGGAAAAAAGAAGTAGTTATTTTCTTAAATCAACTCGACCGATATGGAATAAATCATTGACCTTAGTTTGCCATGTATGACCAACCTCTTTAAATAATTAATAATGGACGAAGGTCTGACAGGCAGTGAAAAAAGGTAGTAAGAAAAAGTTTTCATTATAATTTTTCATGATTCTTCGTAATAAAATGTGATTCTTTTTTATCGTCTCCGATTTAGCCAATGAAACAATTTTTGCTAATACATAATTTAAAAAAGTCAAGTTGCGAAATAAAAATGCAATTCATGATGTTATATTTGCTTTTGAACTTGAATAAATTTAGTAGGTGTTATTGATAATTTTTGTTTGGTTAAGTACGATTTATGCAAGCAAACTTATGAAAATTTTTGAATCCTTATTTAGTCATACATTTCATTGAAACCCCACCCCACCCAGGTTTTATATAACTATAATTTAACGGGACGGGAATAACTGTATTTATGCAACTAAATATAAATTGATATGTACAAATATTTCCAAAATCTAGTTAAGTCTAAATCACGTCAAGATTCATAAATTGCAAATGTCACAAGCGAATATGAAATCCTATAATTAACATACATTTTAGACAAAGTTCAAGACCTCGCATAATTTACCGATTCAACTCTGTTACATAAAATGATCATTTAAATCAAGTAAATTAGTAAAAGTTGAAATTAAAGGTCACGCTATTTCTAACACTGCCAAACTATAAGACACAACGCACGGACAAACGAGGTTCATAATATTAATCTTCATTGAAACATCTCTTTTCTACTATCTTTCAGTGGATATCAAATCGTCTACGCTTTAAGCTAAAATTCTGTACTTATCAAAAATATTGTTGCTAATCTTTTTTTTTTTATTGTTTTTATTAGGAATAGCATTAATGATATACCGTAATAATTAATGATAACCTTAATTAATTTTATAAAATTTCTAAGTAAATCATTGGCAAACTTGAATAGACGCTTTCAAATTAAACCATTAATAAATAAGCTTTTTAGTCTTATTAGGTCGATTTTATTATCTTAAACGGCCATTAATACATAATTGATACGAGTAATTTACTTATTCGTTTTTATATCGCGTTTAAATAGCGTTGTGAAACTAAGAAGACATTACATAAATATTGAGATAATTAAAAACAAATATTAAGACGTGCAGGTAATGCGATAATTTTGTCTCGATCCGATTTAACACGACGCGACACGCAAGTAAATTCTGATTTGCTTTCGTATTTATTCACAACATAACAACGAGGTAGAATTGAATAAAAACACTATTTTTGATGTTATTCTTATTTGAAATTTTTGATGTTATTTATCTATATTTGTAACTATATTCCTACAATATAATTATTCCTAACAGATACGCAATTATAAATTTAAACCTTTCTAGGCATAGTAAACTTCTTGCCTTTAAAATATGAATCTTAAAAATTGCAATGTTCCATTACAGCATTAAGGGTTCACACAGCATACATGGGACTGCAAGCATAAATGAATTATTTTGTTTTGTGAAACAAAAATATGTACGATTGACATATAATTTTGTCGGTTTCGTAAACGCTTATTAATATTGATCAACTGTCTAAGGCAGAATTTGCTATTATAATTTTATAAGGATGAATATGAATTTTGTAATACATATATGTTTTGATTGAACTCTCTCCGAAAGCTTCGTGTCTACCTGGTAAAGGATAAAATAACTATACATAGTATGTGCTGTAGTCTAAATGACTAATTCTTGTAGCATTTAAGAAAATTTAATGCCAGCTTTGTGGCTTAATTCCTTTAACTAGTTAAAACCGTATAACATATTCTATATTTGTAAATTATCACGATAGTGATATTCTAGCGTGTACAAAGATTCAAGAGAAAAAATTGCGCCTACGTATGCGTTCTAGCAAAATAAATTTAATTAAATGGTCTCGATGCCATTATGCAAAAACAGTAATAATCGTGTAATTCCGTACAATCAATGGTACAGATAGTTGAATAAAATTACAGTAGGTATTTGGGGCAGGGTCCGAATGAGTGGTGTCGTCAACCGTCCACGCCCGTCTCGAAGGTCTGCAAGTTTTACGACACGGTCATAGATTGGATATTCTGTAAACTATTATCATATTGTACACAAAATAATGTTCCTCTGTGAGCTCTTATACGGTACTTATCTTTATTGTTATTTAATTGGCTATTATTTATTTATTTATTTTACATATGTATGAACGATTTTGCAATCGTTGCCCTAGCTAAATGTAATTATTTTCATTGCGTGATATGACATAATCAATAGTTTCGATCGTAATTTCACTATAAAACGTAAAAAACTCTATTATCGCAATAGCTGTAATAGTAACTACTATTTTAAAGTATGTATTGTCTAGTTATTTTTTTGTCAATTTGTACGTTTTGTAAGAAAAATTGCGATTATTTTATTATCAAAATATATCTACTATTTAATCTTTGACAATTTGCAGTTTACTATTAACTTTGGTACTAATGCGGCGCCGCAAAATATTCTCGTTATGCGGAAGGCAGCCTCCAACCTCTAGGCAATATACTAGTAGCATTTCCCTGCACCTTTATTATCTTATTTAAATAAACGCGTTTCCTAGGGTTATAACGAAAGAGATGTTCCCTAAAGCCTACTATTACCAGGTGTTTCATACCATGTATTCACAGAAAAATACGACTCGTGGCAATAATGATTGGAAATTTCAATATACGATGGAAAGCGGTATTTACAACTTTTCAATTCCTTTACAGAAGCAATGCAGAATAAAATGTATTGATTGCTGCTGAAACTATTCGAATAGGATACTAATGCAGTTGAGACAGCTTAATTTTGCCTTTTTTCAGCGTAATCGATAAAACATATTATTGTCAGAATTAATTATATTAGACATGATAGACGAGTAATAAGGACATTTAGCCAAATGTTTGGCAAAACTTTTCCGCTTGCATGACATTGAAATGACGTAGATTAAAACAAAATAGTATTTTATAAAAAATTGTATTTATTTCTAAATTGACCAGTTTTATTATTATTTTACTACAACGAAACAAGTTCCTAATGTATTCGGCCGAATAGTATATACCTATAAATAAAAAAATGCAACCAGTATCCGAATTTGATAAATGAGTTTACGACCAGCATGCAAAAAGCTCGCATAAGGTGTCTTATTCACCCATACACATAAATCATATAACTTTTAGAATTTAAGTGACTTTTATACTTTGATGTTGAGTTTAACAGTAGTAACAATTAAAATTATTAATCCCTACAGCGTAAACACAATTATGATAGAACGAAACAGTATTTTAGTTAAAAAAAAAAATTTTTTTTTTTTCATTGAATTTGTATGCATACGGAAGATCTATGAAGAATAGAAAAGATTCTATTCTTGCATCTCGCTGTAATAATTAATTAACAAACATATACAAAATACAATCATTCTAACCCAAAACAATGGTTATGCGGTTATGAGGTTTCTTTGTTGATTACAACATTAACATAATTAGCTGTCTGATAGCTTGGCCTCCTGACCCGGATGAGATAATCAGTGAGGAAGTGCGACAGGTTTTTGAGCATTTACACTGTTATGTATGTTTATCTATTGGTTACTACTGTGATGCCATAATAAATGGTTTCATGACTTGTGTCGTAATTTGCTATGTACCTTAGCTGCAATTCAGTTATCTTTTAGGTGTTTCTTTAATTAATAAACATTATTTTTAATATAACGAACATGAATCAATATGTATTGATATTTTTGTTCATTACTAATAAAATTGTCACAATTAAGTATGAATTTTATTATACTGTGAATAAAAGTTCTTATTATGTATATGTAGTAAGTTTGTATTGTAAGTTACCACATCTTTGTACTTTAAGTTTATGTCGTATTATCTTTATAAATAAAAATACTCTAATTTAAGGCTTTTTAAAGAAATTTCAAAAAGGTTAGTCGATATCACAGGAGACCGAAGATCTGGCAGCTACCTCGGACAAAGAATTAGTCTAGCAATTCAAAGGGTAAAACAAACGCTGCCAGTATCTTCGGAACCTTGCCTAAAGGGACTCCTTTTAATGATATATTTTAGTTTATGTTAAGTTTAGTTATTTATTTCAATGTATATTATTTTATTACTAATTATTGATATAGATTATTTATAATATTTTTACATCAGTAAAGATTCCCGTGTTTTATTATAATAAATTTTTGTATCTAATTTATATATTAAATTAAAAGCAAAACGCAACTTCCCGCGCACGACTAAACAAAAAACGTGGTTAGGGTTAGGGTTAGGGTTGTAGGACTCCTTTCTCCGCAATTAGACTCGTGGTTGGTCCGTTGTGCGTACGAGTCCTGGCTAATTTAGCCAGGCTAGCTCCTTCCTGAAGCATAGAAGTCTCCTGGGCACTTCACAGGCTTCCCGGAGCGACCTCACCGTTCCGAGGATTTTTTCACGTTGGTTAGCCACAGCCTCGCATTCCAGGACTACGTGGGTGACTGTTTCCTCTGCGCTGAAACAGCCTCTGCACAGGGGGCTGTCTGTCGCGCCTAGGACATAAAGATGTTTATTTAGGAGGCAATGACCCGTTATTGTCCCTATCATTATTTTAAGGTTGGTTCTATTTAAGTTTAGTAGTCGCTTTGTCAGTTGCGGGTTTACTGCTGGCAGAGTCACTTTGGACTGTCTGCAGGCCGCACCATGCGACCATCGTTGTTGCTGGAGTTCAGCGGATCTCTGGCGAATCCAGGTTCGCACCAGCGAGAAGGGCAAAGGGAGGAGCGGATACGGGCCAGCAGGCATCATTCCGGAGCCTCTTCTCGCAAGCTCGTCTGCAGCATCATTGCCGAGAGATCCACTGTGTCCCTTTATCCACTGCAAGGTAACCCTATTGGTTCGGGTTATGACCTCCAGTGCTTCATGACACTCCAGTATTAGTTTGCTGTTGGTTTTTTTGTTTCCGAGCGCCATCAGCACGGATGCAAAACGTGGTTAATAAATAGTACAAATATTTTGTTTGTATTATGATTTTTGTCTTTGTAACATGAGCGTGATAGAACCCAATACCGTGATATGTGTCAGATCAATTTTATAACTTTTAGAGACTGTTACACCACTAATAGACTACATATGATGTATCATATCTGAATGCTGATTTAGAAACTTTTAATGACAATTACGTAAAATGGTATTACATAATTAGATCGCCTTGCCCAATCACCTAATAAGTGCTTGATGAGATATAGCCTTAACCTAAGGCTTTTATGATTTGCATAACATATAAGGTTCTCATTGAGATTACTAGCCACGTAGTCGTAAGTTGTTTAATTGTGTTATAAAATACGTTACTTTGTCTGAACTTTGTATCGTGATTCAAAATGTCAAGTAATCTTAATTATTCCAACGTAACATCTAATGAAACTTTGAATTACTAAAAATAGACAAGTTATCATTTGATGTCTTTTCAATTATTTCATAAGTGAAATAATAAATACCATTACGTTATACAAACGCCAAAAAGTTCTCACCTAAATATCTATCGGCAATAAAATAAACTAATAAAAATTAAATGCGACATAAATAATTGTTGTATGTTTAAACTCATTATGGTTGACAAGAAAATATTTAAACGTCTTTTAATTTATTTACGCAGTATTACGTATGCCATGTTCAGCTAGTTTAGTAACTAATAACCCAATAAATAAATAATTTATGTTAAAAGGAAGCTATCACTGAATGAAATAAATTATTAATGAAACGGTAAGAAACTTAATATTCACTATACAACCACAGTACATCCTTAAATCTATATTCTAAACTTGTTGTCGATGAACTACCCAAAATATATAATATATTTTACTGGATATAAATTAATAATTAAAACTATTTTGGGGTTAGACAAGCATCACACAATACATGTTCAAGAAGATAATGACATGGCCGTATAGTAATATCTAGAAATAATTATTTTTAACTATTGCCACCTAAAAACATCTTAGGTTCTTATTTAGCATACATTATGCATATGTTTCTTGTATAATCTGAATACGTTTACGTTTGTCTAAGTTTAGGGAGCTGACTGAGCTGATGTTGCAGTTCTTTCTAATTATTTTTAGGGTACTTATATTAAATCTTGCCTATATAACCTATTTGCCAGTTTAGGATCGGTACAATAGTTATAGACCTATAAC
Organism: Pieris melete; assembly: GCA_963693345.1. NCBI lineage: Eukaryota > Metazoa > Arthropoda > Insecta > Lepidoptera > Pieridae > Pieris > Pieris melete. The sequence continues at coordinate 1,229,209 of CAVNZK010000002.1, read as the reverse complement.
CAACAAACAAATGAACAAAATTTGAAACGTTATTGTTTTTCCATAATTAATGGATTTATCGTTTTGTGTACTCATTAGCAGAAAGAAATATTTCCATTTCAAGTGGTTTTTTAGAATCACCAACCGATCTTTTAAATGTTTCGCGCTCATATATTCTTAGCTCTAGAACTGATACACAAAATATATATAGAAAAGACGTTTATCTTATACTTAAAACCCCAGTAAGATACTTTGCATACAATCCAGTTCGAAACAATACGAATTCTTTATTTACATAAAACGGCACGATTTTAATCGACGTGATCTTATTTTATTTATTTTATACCTACTGTGAATGTACTTAAAATACACGTTAATTTTGAAATAATAATTACTTATATGAGTAAATATATAAGCATTAGTAAAATAATACAGCAGTTGGCGTATTGGATTACACGTGTAATCATCATTCATGTCTTCGAATCACGTCTGTGTACTATTGGATTTTTCTCGAATTTTGCACTTGCATTTTGGTGAAGGCAAACATCGTGAGAAAACTGGCAAATCTCAAACCCTACAATCGATTATATTTGTGGAGGACATGAGGCTTATCACCTACTTATCTATGAAATAAAAACGAACGAGAAAATGGGATGCCGCACATTCGACCGTCGCATACTAATTCTTTAACGATTTATTTCCAGACTGGCTAACCTTAACTTACAGCTTTGTTTAAAATTAAGTTTATTAATTATTATCGGTATTGGTTTTTCTATTCTTTTTATTCCTATAATAAAAGCGTATTATATTACATAGAGTTACTCAATCATTTGACATTTAGACGCACTTGAGAGAAAGGTTGAAGACGAATAGGGTTGTAACGTGTAAGGCTGTCGACCGCCAAGTACGACTTTATCAGCTTACGCATACTTTTATACGCATTTTAATTGCAATACACTTTTAAAAGAATACTACTAACGTAAATACTACACATTTAAGAAAAACGGATATAAATGCGTATTTTTTTTTACACTAAACTTTTGGACTGCTTTTAGCAATATTCCGCTGAAATTACCAACTTCCTGGCAATAGATAGCTTTAATATGGCAACATTTTAATAGGCTCTAAATCATAATATCTTATAGTTATCTGTCAATTGATATTTTTGTCTCTCGCTAACCACGATTGCAGATAATAAATTCGTGTTTATATCTGCTGAAGAAGTTTTCTTAAAATAGATCTAATTGTATTAATACATTTTAACCTATTTTCAAAAAGGTTTCATATCGTCGGAATCTCTTTTTGTTTATGTTTCCTCGTAACTCGCTGACCGCACTGCACCAGGATCTGTACTATAACAGGATCTAAGATGGGACCTGGAGAAACCGAAAGTACTTCAAATTTTGTATCACTATTAAAAAATTTGGCAATTTTTATTTAACATACATCTAATTATACTATAAGGAAATTAAATTAGGTTATAAAAATTATATCCAGATAAATACAATGTAATGCATACAAAAACTAAACATAAAATATATTTTTTATAATTTTAAATTAAAAATGTTAATAAATCATAGTCAATTTTAATTATTATTAAACAAAAATTATTGACATATTCATTAAAGTGTCCTAGTCTAAAAAGAACAAGCAGAAAACTTACCCGGGTTTAACTTTTTACAAACATGTTAATAAAACATAAATAACGTAGCACCAAACACTTAAATACGCTAGGATCATTCATAACTTTATATTATAATAAACTAAGCAAGTAGATTTTTTACCATTTGTATTAATAGTTTTAGATGAGAATTAATTTAAAACGGTATTACCTTGAAACGGTAAAAAGTTTTATAAATGCATGAAAAACTTGTTATTAAATCCATATATGGAAATATGCAAGGTACTTCCGGTTGAGTCAATCTTGGTACATGTAAGATAAGCTGTCTTTGCCTCCCGAAGGTGGTCCAGATCAATATAAATTGTATATCTCACTTACCTTAGCCATAAACAAGTAGCCAAGCATACGATAGCAATATGAGACGAGGATATGTTTCTTTGCAAAATAAACATGCGTAAATAATATAATAATTTAATAAAATATAATCTTTACCATTCATACTGACACCGTGTAAGAATAATAAATTTTTGTCAATCAACTTAACCACAAATAATTCATGTTTTAATGAGAATAATCGACGGGAGATAGTTTGACTAATGTTTTGTTTATTAGTAAATAAAAGATATATTACCTTTTACCGAAGTTTTCATTACGTATCTCAATTCCACTATTGTATTCTAATAAATGAAAATTTGTCCTTACGTTTTGTTAGCTGTAGTCTGCATGCCCCTACCTACTAGAGTTACCGGCGAAACGAGAATTTGCCTTACCTACCTGTAAGACACGAGGTCTGATCAAAACGTAGGAAATTTATATCCATTCTAGAGCATTTCTGAATATAACAAATTCACATTATCATATAATATTAAAAAATATCAGAACCACAATTTTATAAGCAGTCGTCGTCTATTTCTTGGCAACCTTGATAAACAGCTTCCAATAAAGGTTGAGGTTTTATTAACCTTCAAATATTGCCCTTTCAAAGGATTCCATCGCACTACATTTAAAAAAATAGTCTGAGCAATATGTTTGAATAAATACTACACTTCATTGAAGTGAATTAATTGTGTCAACTGAGTCTTTTAATTACTAAACCATTAGTTAAATGACAAATTAATTTCAATAACAAAGACATAAAATGAATAATATTTACTACTTTGTCATAATTAAATATAGGAAATATTTTTTGCAAATGTGCTATTGTTATAAATTTTTAAAAATATCACCAATTATCACGATTTTATTAGGACTTCGTTAATTCTTGAGACCTTAACTCTAAGGTCATTTGGATATTATAAAACTGTGCAGCTCTTTACAACAAAAACACAACCAAGTTAAAATTAACTGTGATAAGAATAAAATATGAAATAAATATGAAATGATGTTATTAACTGTGCTATGCAGTGTGTTTGTTGGTGTATGTTCGGTTAGTGCTTCAGGTCCTAAAAAGCTTTTAACATATTCACTATCAGATAACCGCCCTTTAAAAAAGGCTCTTGGATATGATGAAGATGTCTTCTTTAATTTTACTGAGCTGACGTCAAAATACGGATATTCAACAGAGGATCACATAGTTACAACTGAAGATGGTTACATATTAAACGTATTTCGGATACCCTCAAAATGTGATAACACCAAAGGTTATCCCGTTATTCTAATGCACGGTCTTGTGGACAGCTCGGATGCTTGGATACTAGCAGGGCCCCAAGTTGGATTAGCGTATATTCTATCCGATAACTGCTACGACGTATGGGCAGCAAACGGTAGAGGTAACACATATTCAAGAAATCATATATCACTGGACCCTAATAAAGATCCTGAATACTGGAATTTTTCTTTCGATGAAACTGGAAACTATGATCTTCCAGCAATCATTGACTACGTGACACAAACAACTGAGAAGCCTAAGGTTTACTACGTGGGCCACTCTCAAGGTACCACAGATTATTTTATAATGGCTTCGTTAAGACCGGAGTACAATACAAAAATTCAGCTATCTGTAAATTTGGCACCTATAGCTTTTATGAAATATATTAAAAGCCCCATACCCATAATCCTAGCACAACAGACCGAAATTTTCAAAAAATTTCTTGACGAATTAGGCTTTGGAGAAATTTTTGCTAAGCAACAAATCCTACACCACTTAGTTGAAAAGATTTGTCAATTAGCCCCAGAACCTATATGTGGAACGGGATTAGCTCTGACAACAGGTTATAAGCGTGATAGTATATCAGAAAGAACGTTGTCCATCGCATTTGGGCACTTACTGGTTGGCATTTCAAGTAAAACTTTCTCACATTTCGGACAACTAATTGTCTCCAAGAAGTTCCAGCGCTATGACGAGGGCAAAGAAGGAAATTTTCAAAGATATGGAACAGAACGTCCCCCGGATTACAATATTAGCTTGGTCACGTCACCTGTACTTCTTATCTGCGGCATAAATGATTGGGTTTCGTCTTTAGAAGATATTAACGAGCTTAGTTCAAAACTGCCGAACATGGTTGAAGAATATGTTGTACCGGATCCAACATGGAGTCACAACAATCATTTGTGGGGTATAAATGCTCCCAAATATGTTTTCAATAAGATACTAAGTTACTTTAGAGTGTACGACGTTAAATAAGAATATTAAATCCTATTGAGGTTATACAATAAACTCAACTTTAAGATATTTTAGGAGAATATATGTGATCTACCTCAATGTCGAATACTTAACCTTAAGTTATTATGTGAGAACGCCAAAGATCATGAACAAAATGCTAATTTAATTATCGTTTTTCTTATTCAAGGTGGAGAAACAATTAAAACTGTCCTAGCGGAAAAACTATATTTTTAAACAAACTATAATGTAAAGTGTAGTACTTGATTGGCCTAGAGAATTATTACACAATAATGGGCTTCTTCCACTAGATAAATTTGATAGCATTCTGTATATGTCACATGACATTTTTAATTGCATACAAGTAGGTCAGTCTAATCGTCCTTATATTATGGTATTAGTGCTCAATTACAGACCTAAGTATTCAACAACATATTATAATTTATCAATCACTAGTTGGCTCAACGCAATCTATCATGGCAACATCAATCATTTGTGATCATTAATTAAATACGCAAAATTGTATTGTATATTTTAAAATTAAACTATTTATTTATAAGTTTACACTGTTGTTGTTCTTGCAATTGTTGCATTTAGCAAATATCTTTTTAATATTCTACTGGTATTCCAGATTCCAAGTAACTGTATCGATTGGCGTGCATTCATAGTTTGCAGAAGTCAGTTTTAAATATTTATATTTACCCCGACGTGTAGCTCTGATATTGTTAGCATTGTTATGATCGGTACCGCTGTCCGTAAGGCTATTGGAAGTAACAGAGTTAAAGGCTCCGTTGTGATATGCTATATATGTAATTTAAATGTTGTCACATATGAAGTTCTGAAAGCCCCCAATATGGCATAGCGCAAACGGATTTCTGTGTTTGTGTTATTGTTTTTTATAGAAAGCCTCACACCTTTTTGATTATTCCACTGTCGGGGACTATTATTACTACTACTACACACCAGCGCAGATTGGTTTGCCGTTCGATATTTGTCCTTCACTGTACGATCAGGTATTAATAGCAAAAACAACTGAAACGCAAGGCCTCTAGAGCTAGAGTTCAATTGTATTCAATATAAAAAAAAATCAGGCGCTACAACCTCTTTCCTCAGGTTTCGTAGCCTCAGATTTCTGAATCTGTTTCATGATCTTTTTTTAATCTAATAGGCAAGTAGGTGATCAGCCTAAGACATGTCGGTTTCCTCACGATGTTTTCCTTCACCGTTGTAGCAAATGTTAAATGCGCACACAGAAAGAAAGTCCATAGGTGCACTGCCGAGGATCGAACCTACGACCTCAAGTATGAGAGTCGCACGCTGAAGCCACTAGGCCAACACTGCTCTGTACATAACAATACAAATGATGAATATTTACTGAATTTAAATTATCTTCAAGTGCGATGTAAATAACTACTTTACAATTTAAGAGATTTTAAAAAGCTTTTAAGAAACTACTCCAGTAAGTCATAATTTTCACTATTAAAACTGGATTGAAACTACAGAAAATTAAAGGACCAAAAAATATTCACTACTACTGCAATCAATACAGTTTTCCTCATCCAAAAATTACAATAAAAATTAATTACATAATTCTTTGTATTAAATGAGTCAGTAACTAGATCTTTACATTGCCCTGCCACTTAGTAAATTCCAAAAACATGACGTAATCCTGAATAAAACAAATTGCTACTGCACTCACAAATATGACTAATAATGGTATTACCATTTAATTCAATATTTTAAAATAATCATCTATCACTAATCTTGAAATATAAATGAATAATAGCCCAAATAAATTGAATATAGAAAAAGGTTGATAGAATCGCAAAGTAGCCTAATGTTGCTGATCACTGCTATGTTACCTCAGTTCTGCGCTATAGTGTCTTATTACTTAAGACTTGACTTAAAACGTATTCGGTTGTAATAAGTTTATAAAAGAAATCCCCATACCTAAAATAATTATCAGATATCGTAAGGTCAATAGTTACATAAAGTTACTTGAATATCCATAGATTTTGATCTTATCAAATGCAATCAGAATAAGTTTAACGTAACGGCACATGGCAACACTTATTGAATTAAATTTGATATCGCACCACCATAAAATTCTAAATGAGCATTATTATTTATTTATTCTATAGATGAAGCTTTTATGTTATTCCACATTTAGTCGTAGACTACTTTAAATGATCACTGGCATTCGAATTACGTGGTACTATGCATTATATGTACTGCCGTGGTGGTTTAGGTGTTTATGGCGTGAAACCCGCTGCTCGATTCGCGAGTTCGATTTCTGGCGAAGTGAAAATTGTTTCAGTTTTGCTTATCACCTTAAAATGAAAAAGGAAAATGAAGCAGAAATGTGAACAATTACAAGTATCATAAATAAACACTGGTTATATATGTGATTGCTTTCACTTAAACACTGGAAATATAATTACCTTTACTTTATAACAATACTGTATTTTATTCACGCGAGTATTCATACGTTGCAAGAAAAAATTTTCTTTACATACCTACATTTTTTTAATGAATTCTTTTGAATTCAAAATTATTAGGCTGTCTTAAAGTTTCCATGTGAGCAGTCATGATCATAATTTAAATAAAACTAAATTAATTATTAAAATTCTACTACACAGAAATTTCTTTCAGCTCGGAAGGTGCTTAAATTAAAAGTTCACTGTGCTTATTTTTGTCGTTAAATTGTCGATATGATTTTATGCATCCAAAGGATATGAATTCCGCAGAGTACTTGGTGTCTATGACAATAGGGACAATTATCCTTTCAAAATGTATTTTGTTGAAAAGATAACTGTTTACTAACTCTTAACAACTTATAAACAACGGAATGTGTCTTCTCCTATTCTTATAAAAGTGACCTCAACAATTTTGTAGGCCAAATTTTATAAGTGGGTTATTGTTATAGCTACTTGCACGTCGCTTGGGTAAAACTGTCATAGTTATATCAGATTAGTGTAACGGAAGTCGGCGTGTGCGCAGACTGACAACATCGACACCATAACACTTGACCGTCTAACGGTGTTTAACAATCACTTCGAATCCTTTGTTGTCTAAAGCTTAGTCGACTTTTATGACTCAAATGAATAATATTCAAAAAATCTATAAAGTAGGTTAATAGTTGTACTAATTAATTGGGATAAAAGTATGTGTTGTATGATCTTTATATTTACTTTCCGTCAATAAATATCGCTGAAAAGCAACTTGGACTTTAATGATAATTTGAGGAAAATTGAGGAACCTTCGGTGTCCTAGATGCGGAATCAATTTTCAGGTCTAAAACATGCCAGTTTTCCATGACACCGTAACTTCTCGGTTTTAGCAAGTACTAGAAAGAAAAATCTACTAGTGTATAATTTGTTTATTTTTAGAACTCTATGGTTAGTAGCAGAGCCGAATCAACACAAATTGCGTTAATATACTTCCTTTTCAGCATGCTACACATCAATGTGCGAAAAAATAATTTATTGTCTACTACACTTGCCAAAATCTCGTAAATGTACTGAGCACGTAAGAGATACGTTCAGAATTATTATGAGCTTTTTATTCAAATTTAAGAGAAACGTGAAAGTGAATTATGTAGATATGCAGTTGAATTAATATTGTGTAAAACTCCGATTTTAGTTATTCGATCATTTCAAAAAAGTCGATCATTTCGTAAGTCAAAAAATTACGAAGACCTAAATTTGTATATCCATAATATTAAAAAAATTACTTTATAATTATCTACTATGTAAAAATAAGTCGGGTTTTCCTTCCTGACGCTATAACTCCAGAACGCACGAACCGATTTCCACGGTTTTGCATTCGTTAGAAAGGTCTCGGGCTCCGTGAGGAATCAGGAAAAAATTCAACAGAAAAGCGGGATCACCAAACAAAATCTTACATAAAACGAAGCCATCTGGTGGCGAAACGGAGTTCGCCGAGTTTGCTAGTTATCTATAAAAATACATATAATTATGTTGTTATCTATGTTTATCTTTAATAGAGAATAAGTGTGATGCTTAAATAACGTCTGCAAATGCAAAGATTTTCCACTAGGTTCATGACAATTGACATTACGTAATCTAGTCGATACCCGTCCTAATTCAAATCTGCGAAGTATCAAATACATTGCATACAACATCAAATTCTTGCACGATCTCAAACGCACTTACGCAATAAGATGAGCCATCCTATTGTGATTCTGAATAGACGCCAAATATATGTACCTATTGAATACATAAATGTGCTGATTATATCTCACCCACGGAAACATTAAGAAAGTTCATAAGCTCCTTAAACGGGACGACTCTAAAACGATTATTTAAAAATGACAGGTCCGTCGTCACTCGTTTTCAAATTTTATTCGAGAGTATTGATAATTTGCTAGAACAACCCGTGACCAAATAATTGCATACCTCTAGACTTACATATATGTATATACAATTCGACTGTGGGTTTAAGCCACGATAGTGTCATTCGCTCTGTTTAAAGAAATCTACGACTCGTAGCATTTACGACTGCAATCTGGCTTTTTGGAGCCAAACCGGGTGTAAAGATAGTATAATTAGCTAAATATAGGTTTCCAGTATCTCGTTTGTATTTTTATAAAAGAATAAAGATATTTTAAACTCAGCGAAATTGAACATCACATTTTTATATTTTGTGATTTCGGTTCAGATAATCGATTATTATAAGACATGTACTAAAATCTAGCATTGGCAACGCGTCCGCCAGTCGATGACATACATCCGCGGTCATAAATGTTTATCAACATTTCCGCATTTTATAAAGGAAAAGTCGTAACGTCTAAAAACTCGTACTTCTATTGCCAAAATGGCAGGGGTCGGCGACCGACACCGGGCCGAATGTGTCGTCGTAACGTTCACTTACATAACTTGCAGCTGTGAAGATGCTACAGGGCCTTTGCAATGGTGCCTGTCAAATAACCGTAGTTAATTTAGCTTAGATTAATCAATAGTTAAGTTTCTTTTTCCCTGCGATATATTCCTAGGATAGTCTACTTATTTTTTAAGCAGTGTATATAAACACTTATAAAAAGTATAATAAGTGCTTTAACTCTTTCGTGTGGCTTGACTTTCAGAGGTGTCAATGATTTAACTCAACTAAATGTTTTCAGAAAAAGGGTTTTGCAATCCCGTAGTTATACATACTTTATTATTACATAAACATGCACATCCAAATTTACCTCATAGGAATATATGTAAGTAACAAAATAAACTTTAATAATACTAGACCAATTCCAGAGGGAAACACCATTTTACCTTATAGTGACTTCTGAGGTCGATTATGTATATTTAATTTGAATAAATATATATGTCAATCATAGTTTAATCGGTGTAAGCTGCCCATATGACCTCATGTAGCAATGTTAGTTCCGCACTAAATTATATCGTAATGGCGCGATGTACTGATTTGTAAAATGTATTACCCTCCGTTACTTGAACAAAGAAAATTATTAAATAGAATCCCGTTTTCAAAATAAACGGTATCAGGACTCGGTTACGTCGGTTGCGATTCGTCATCGCTGTACACAATGATCTTGTCAAACGTTCGATTTCACGGCACAGTATATTCCAAAACCGGGTGCTTTGGCACTAGCGGCATGCTAAAAAGCCTTTTACGTAACGCGTGTTAGTGTTGCGTCATTGGAGTGACACGGATAATACAGTGATTCTCAGATTTTCATCGAAATTTTTATGAAACACCCGCGAGCACTCGTATGCAATAGTATTTTTCCTTAATTGAAAACTGCATTGAAACTGCACTAAATAGAAGCTTTGTTTGTTGTCGTTATTCAGATTTTGGCAGGTTCGGCTAAAGTTACATTTAACAAATGCTATTGCATATTATTTTTATTGCAGTTAAATATTTTTTAGAATCCCTCCCCCGAATGCGTCAAGATATTCACATTTTCTTTTGACTTTGACTTTATTTAGCAGTAGTGACAATTTACTTTTTCTTTAAATATTAAGCTGTAGTTTGGTTTATGTTTAATTTCAGATTTTTTTTTTTTATCTACGTATTAATGTATTTATTTGACTTGTGTTTTCTGTTTTTTATATTTTGTTAAACAATGTAATCTGTTTTGGCTGTGTATATTGTCTAAGTGTTTTCTTTTTTAATATATATTCATATGTGTAGCTGTAACATTACTTATTAATAAATAATAAATATAGAAGGTTTTAAAAGTGTTGCCACTTTGTTGCGCCAGCTAAGTCTCGCTGGTATGTAGGCGCATCATGACTTCAAGTAATGAAGTGGTGACAATCTATTATTAACGTTTCTCATCTCACCTAACGCCTACACAATTTCATTTCAACACCAAATTTTATAACTTTTATTGCATAAGATTACGTAGAATATTTAGTACCAAGTAAGTAAGTATACACAGAATAATATGTACAATTATTTTATTTGCGCATCGCTGAGAAGTTTTTATTATACGTTATTACATAACACTTTAAAATTATTTCTTCTAATCTTAAATTCTTACATTCTATTAATGTATTAAATTGTGTGTGGCAACCTTTTTACATTTTAAAATCATTTATAAGCCTCAAATATATAAAAATACTATATTTAATTAATTTTCTAGTAATCCATTAAAAAATTAAAATTCTTATAGAATTATATTTAAGTACATCGTAATGGTGGATTGGTGATACATATTTAAAAATTGGTATTTTTGTCTTTTAAAATATGAATGGGCATTTTTAATTGTAAGTATCATTTGTTGCTAATAATATTAATAAACTGCTGATTAGCGCATCACACCCATAATATCCATATTAAGTTAGAGCAATCGCTATGCAGTCTCCGCCTAATCCGATGACAAAATGATCCTTGAATCAGATGCAACACCGCATATATTACACACCACTTTGCAACTGATCAACAAAAATAAGCAAGCAAATTTCATCTCTATCGCCTCGTAATAATACCAGAAGTTGCGTATTTTTGAAGTTCATTATCGTTCACGATTTCTTTCGCTATAGATGCCGCCATTGTTGTATAGAACAATGCATTTGGACACCCACAGACACTTTCTGCGAGTTAAGTGATTGTGCCCTTGTGGACCTCGAATTGTGACTAATGTATTCATCATGCGTGAAGCACACACTTGTAAACATTATTACCCCATTTATTAAATATTCATGGTTAATACAATTTATTTTTAATAATGTACCTACTAATGTATTTAGTCTTTATTGATTCTTGACAACCTGGAGAAGACTTCGTAGCATAATCACTTGCCCCGGGGATCAAAGTCGTAAAAGCAAAATCTATATTATCAGTAAAAACAAAACGTTATGCTATTATTACTAGGATACCTATGTACATTACATATACAAGCATATATATCAAATGATAGCAATTATTTCCTATTTGAAGATTTAAAAATTATTGTTATGTATTTAGTGTTAATAGTTAATAAATAATTAAAAGTAATAGTAATTTATCTAATAAGACTGAAGAAGAGCAAAAGCATTTTACGATAGTTTCACTGTTTCAATATAATAACGGACGACACAGTAACCTTACTTTACGACGGCACATTTTGACGAATGTCTAGAATGTAATAAAGTATTGCTACCCTTTTCGCGGAATTATTATGACGTTGCTGAAACAGACATATATTATTAACACTTACACTGTTTTTAAACTGTTGCATTAATATTTATGATAATTTGGTAGAACAATCTAAACTAAAACTGTCTTTATGGATGTTGCTATTTATATCAAGAAAATAAAATTAGATAAACGAGTATAACTAAGATTGTGCACAAAATAATTTCCGTAGAATAAAGACATCCTTTTTTTATAATAAACTGTTTTCCAAATTTACGCAAAAATTACAGCTACATCACCCAAGGAAGTCATTAATGACAAAACATTAAAAGAGTCGTAAAAGTGCTAGACGACTTTGTTCTCCGGGGCAAGCGATTATAACATTATCTTAGATCTGATGTCTTCATAACAAGTTTCACGGAAAATTACAATTTGAAACTATATTTTATAAAGTCCTAATGTTTCAAATGTTTGTTTTCACCTGACGTTTCATGCCCTAACTGATATAGATCTGTCGTATAATGTCTAGACGTCCCCACGATGTATGTCAAGCAGTCGTTGGCCTCACACCTCAGCGGCATACGAAGGTACCTATGGCACCTATTGTGGCGCCAACGCTCAATATTCAATCACGATTTAATTTATCTTCTCAAGATATATTACAGACAAATGACAAACTTTAAGATTCAATGAGGAGTAATATTATTTTTTTGTTACGTATACTGATTTATAGTCCTAATGGGCACCTGTAAGACACACTCTTATTTTCATCTAGGCCTTTACGAGTGTGAGAACAAACCTTCAAAAGGAAGAATTATTCCTTGGTTATGAATAAAACTGCCTGAGTCATCATATTGTATTTGTAATTAATATTTTTCATTATACCACTAAGAGTTCTTATAAAGAACAGCTTGAGATTACGAGGATACATATTTAATTTTGTGTTTGTAACAATATTTTTGTTTACTTTAATAATTTTATATTATGTTTTTATAATTTTATTATAGAATAACTACAAGGTGTTTTTTAACAACACGTTTAAACGTAATAAGGAAACATTAAGATTACAATACAATTTGGGAATTGCGTTTAATAGTCTTAATATATATAAATTACGCGTCAAGTTGTTCGTCTGCTATGGACTCCTAAACTACTTAACCGATTTCAATCAAATTAGCACACCGTGTGCAATTTGATCTAACTTAAAAGAAAGGATAGCTTATATCTTAATTTATATCCGCAATATTATTTTATTGAAAAGTAGCTGGCCTGGCGAACATCGTACCGCCAAACAGTCGATTCTTTATTTTTTTAAATACTTATTCTGCTATTCGGGACACGAGTCTAGCTAGTAAGATAAAAAAGAGAAAGTTGATAAGACAACAAATACATTATGTCAAAAAATAAAAATTTACCTTCCCGGAACCCCTCCACTAACGCTTGAACTTTATGATATGGTATTAAAGTTCAAATTGACTTTTAAGTATTATTACGAATATTTTGTATGGGAATATTGAAAAGTGTTGTTTTTAGACTTTTACATTCATTTTTTTTAAATTTTCTTTCCTTAAGAATCATCCTCGTACTTCAAGGAATATTATAAAAAAAGATTTGGCCAATTTAATGGCATAACCACCAACAAAAGCATGGTAGTTCCCATGACTGGTGTTCTCCTCTCGTTAGTAGTAATAGTTTACTATGTAATATACCAAAAAACTTAGCCACTGTATCGCTTGGCCGAGTCTGCTAGTATTATATAGATTTTTTATTCGTTATGATCAGATAAGAATAGAAACAAATTCCACGTGTATTTTCTACGGTTTCATAGACAATGAAAGTTGACTTTCCAAAAGCATGTTCTTAGAAATGTATCTAGCTAGAACGTCTGTTTTACTTATAATATTCCTTAATCAGCCAAACCCTTAGCTAATAACCTTATATACCCTCTGATTTATTCACTGAACAAGATTATAACCCATAATTCGATATTATCGCGTCAAAAAGCCTACACATGGACTGTCTAACATGACAAAAATCGATAGCAAAAAATATTATTATCATTTTATTGGCAGTTGTGACGTCAATAGCATTCCATTTAAAGACATATTATTGAAAAACGATTTAGGTGGAAATTGACAAGGTCTTTTTAGAAAGAGTATTTCCTAATAATTTGCCTTTCGTTGTAAGAATAGCATGGCTATTAAATAGGGCGCAAATATATGTAGTATATCAAACTTTTTGTTTAATTTTGATAAATGTTAGTTATTTATAGTTTTCACTTGTAAATAGAAAGGAGTTTTTCTAGGTCAACCTTATACCAATAACAGCTACTAATGCACCGCTTCACTGATTCTACAACACTTTAATTACCTTTATACATCTGTTTTACCAACATAATTTTCCCTTATGAATATGTAACTGATCAACTGCCGTACCTTACCAACCTGAAACCATTTTTGTTTCGAAGGGAATCGAACTCAAGGTCCATGTAAGTAACGCTAATTATATATAGCATACATTAAATTAAACTATGCACAAACTATAATATATATAATATTCTCTTATTAAATAGTGAACTATAAAATAATTGTTTTAATTTCGATTTCTTAAAAGGTCAGTGCACGAAAGCACGCAAAACTGTAACATGAACTTGTAATATTACGCTTCAGGGTTTTATTTATTAAAAGAGTTTCTTAATTAATTAAGTTGAAATACTAGTATAAACTACTTGTACATGCTTCGGACTTATATCTCATAATAGTTTTTTCAAGAAATTGTAAGTCGATTGGTATTGTAGTTGTTACTATATCTGAGTCTTTATCTATTTTTAATTTCTTTAAGTTTTGAAATACCTATATTTTTGTCTTTTAATGTATTTACTTATGTTTTCTGTTTCATACATATTGCTTGCTATGTAATCTGTTTTGGCTTTCTATATTGTCTAAGTGTTTTGTCTTATAATATGTATGTTTGCTGTAAGATTACTAATAAATAAATAATTAAATATACGATTCGAATCGTAATTGCATATGTATACTTACATATGTATTTAAAATTGTGTTTAAATTATATTAATAAGTTGTTTATTACGAATCGTAATTGTAGTTAATTTAGAGTTCCAAACATTTTGGCGATGAGGTCACTGTTGGATGGATTTTGTAATGAGAATATTAAAATGCACGAACGTACCACTAACTAACGGTTCGCGGACAATGAAAGAAATGAACCCAGGACCCAACGGGACTTGTACTGCATTTTAATTTGGCTATAGTCTGTCAATAAATTAATATACGAACCATCTCTATGGTGATTGGTGACATGTAGGGTACATATTTATTTAAATACAAGTAATTATTTAATTTAATTATTTAACAATGTTATTTTATTTAAATATGTGGATGAGTATGTCCCAACGGGCACTACAATAAAATCTTATCTCGCCTAATATTGCCTATAAACGAACAAAGGAAAACCTAATTAAAAACTAATTGGACATTCTTTAAGAGTCAAACACATCATGCATTATACAAAATAACAAACTTACAAAATACTAATTATGAGAAATATATAATTAGAATAGAATAAAAATTCTAATACTAATGGATATTTGTGATACATTATTGAATTTTTTTACATAATTTATTATACCAAATATGTGTGCGTATATAATTTTCTGAATAACAAAGGTAAAGTTATAAGACACCGTCGTCAGGATATTGACTGCGATTTTTCCTCGAAACAATCAGTTTTATTATGCGGAAACATATAATGCACTCCAATACTGAGAAGCTTTATTACCTATATAGCTGTATATGACTCTGGAATGTGCAATTGATCTAAATTAAAACATGTCGAAAATATATTTTAACGTAAACTTTAATTAACTGTTTTAATTAATGTTCGTATCAAATTATAGTTATGACTCTCCCTAGAGCACGGAAATGATGCAATAATTCCGGCCGACATTGATTCTGTGCTTATTTATGTATATCGAGGCCGACATGTTGTCACTTTCCACAATCACCAAGTAGACCTTTAATGAGGAACTTAATGCATCCGCTCCATCTAACGTATGTCAAATCATTATGACTATAATTTATTGTGATTACTGATTTCAATTAAACAGATTTTTATGTTTTTTATTTGAAGCAGTAACTATAAATCTGATTTCTTCAAATCGTCCACGAAAGTTAAAAGGCAATGCAAAATCAACTAGCAAGCTTGAGGTCCTACGAAGAACCTTAATGTAATACAAGTTGTCACAACGTTTTCTATAATTTGGATTTTCCTTATAAACTATATAAAATATACTACACGTTCTTAATAGTAGGTACACATGATTCAATGTAAGGTTAAAATACTTATATATAAGTAATCTTACAGCTACACATATATACGTACATATTACAAAAGAAAAAACTTAGAGCAATACAAAGCCAAAACAAATATCTTTATTAAACAAAATATACGAAACAGAAAACATAAGGCAATTAATAACATTAATAGATAAAAAAAAACTGAAATTAAATATTAGACAAACTAATGTAATGAACAAATTACAATAAACAAATTTAATGTTTAAAAGAAAAAAGAAATTGTTACTACTGCTAAATAAAGGCAAAGTCATCTCGCTTCCTAAAGTATTTCCTCACACCCTCTTTGGTAAGGCCTTGCATTGGGCTAGCATTATAACCTGTGGCACAGATTATGTTTTTGAAGTGAAACTTTTTTATCGGGGTTGGAAAAAAATTTAGTGTAACATTTTTCGGTTACGCGTCACATGTTTCGGTTACGCGTCACATGTTTCGGTTACGCGTCACATTTGACCGTTACGCGCGTCTTTTTCTCGTCCCTACCACGGTTGATTTGAAGAGATTCTAAACCATTAATAACAAAAATTTATAATAACTATAACAATGATACTAAAAATTATATTATAATTTATGAAATTCTGTAATAATCTTAGTGGTAATAAGGTAAAATGAAATAATTGTATTATTTGTATTCAAGTCTGTGATATTAAAAGCCTTTTGTTAAACTTTATCTAATTTAACTTTAACCAATTTCGGTAAAGTTGCATATACACAATTTTTCGAAAAATAAGGTCATAAAGAAGTGTCACTTCTAACGTGTGTACACTAGTACACGCACATTTTTTTTCTCTCTCTTATTTCATTAGATACATAGGCTGCACTAAAAGTATCGGGAATGGATAATACCACTGTTCCTGTCATATTTCAATCTTTTTAATAGAAAACTCTTTTTTTAAGACAATGTCTATATGTCCAAATAAATTTAAATTTACCATATCTACACCAATTTATCGGTATTTTTTCATAACATGCGTATTTCAATCAATTGACAAATTTGTCTAATAGTAGATCTCTAGTATAAACCTTACTGCCTCAGCATACGTAGCCATAGCGAGAGACGTTACGTGTTCATTACAAAGACCCTCTAGAGTATCATAATCCCTACTCCGATATAGTTTCCACCTGAGAGCCTCTTGTCTGAAAGTATATTCCATCTTTTTCACATCCAAACCAAAGCAACCGTATGGCGTTTGAAATCGTTTGATACGCTCAAGCCAAGTTCTGTTTAGGAACTGCGCGTGGCCGTGAAGACCGCAGAGACACACTAAAAATTTTAAAACAACCTTGAAGAATAATATTCAATTGTACAAAAACAAAACAATTAAAGATTTAAAACAAAACAATAATGAATTGACAACAGCTTATTCTCTTGCGTTACATACATTGCTTATTTCACGCAAATAAATTGAATTTTTCTATAGAGAAATATTTATATCATAAACAGTGAAAGTGAACCTAACAGTGGATCACAACTAAATATAAACTAAAAAACTAACTAACTAACAAAAGAAAAAAACCATGGCATCAATAGGACATAAAATTTTAATTCTTTTTTTTTTAAATTGCTAGATATTTAGGTATTATTTATGTGTAATGTATTTCTAATTTACGCTACCCACTTACCTTGCAATTAAAAAAATACAGCAATAATCGGTCAAGTACCTTTTAAGTTGAATCATTACAGAAAATACTTGAACTTTTAAATACTAGACAAACAGCGGCAATACTTACTTATCTCCAACATTAAATCAACAAAGCCATTTTCAAAATCCTGAATTGCAATGAACTCAGCCTCTACGTACAGCATTGAACAGAACCTGTTGGAGAAGTAGCGATCTTCTGACTTTGAGAAAATGCTACAATGACGGCTGTAGTGGGCCATTTGAAGGAGAAGCAGTCTGAGAAGGAGAATTAAGTTCTCATATAAATATATAAGTGTATATATTGTTTTAATATGAATAAAGTTATTTATATATTTAAGCAGCAGAGTGATAAGGATTTTTCTTTAAAGACTGACTAAATATAATTAACCAAAGGATTTGACTGATTTTTAATGTGCACTTGTTTTCAAACTAAAAGATCTTTACTCCCAGTTAAGTTTATTGGTTTGTTCTCCACGGAACCGATTTAAGATACGCCTTAAATAAATAGATCGTGATAGTGTCTTCGTGACTTCTACATGTACATACATTTAACTATGGAATCGACTTTTAACTATGAAACGTTATTCACACAAAATACTACATTGCTTATTGTAAAGCAACAGGCGTTTTACCACTAATAAAGAATCTCCTCTACACAAGGACAGAACTTTACAAAATAAATGACCATGAAAGTAAAAAGATATTTAATATGTGAAATTGTGTTTAAAGTATATTAGAAAAGTTTGTATTTCGCGTATAACAACTGCTGAGGATGAAGACCAAATCACTTTTCGACAAGCGAGACCCACTAACAACAAACAAACAAGCAGGCAGGCAGACGACAAAGCGTGAGCTGATATCATTTCCATACAATTCATCACGAATAGTAATTTGGTTCCATACTCTGTAATTTCAAATAGCGATACAGACAACGATCCCGACCCCAATAATGAGAATTTGGTCTGCACGATCCCAAACTTGCGACATTAGCCCTATGGATATTGAGGACCTGCTATCAATCAAACATTTCATACAAAACAACGGGATTAGTATTGCTTTCGCTATTGGAAGTTACAGGGTACGGGTACTCTTAACATCTTAAACGTGAATTTATAACATATTTTACATAACTCGAAGTTTCGAGTAGGTATTTTCAAACAATTTAATAGCCACTCATTCTGAGAATTTCTTCCTTAGCTTCAATCGGCTCTATATTGATTGCATTGCAATTGATGAAATAATTAATACAACCAAGTACTTCTATTATGGAATTTAACTAAGTATTGAACTTGAATGAAAATTTAAACAAACGTAATGAATTGTTGCTTTTAAAGATTGGCAACCAGAGACGCTGATAATTTTTCATATGAATACGATTCATGTTATAGCTGTCAAGATATAAAAATAGAGGAGGTACCCACTCACCGATGTGTCAAAGCGTAACCATAGTTTGTACCATTTTTTAATACCTCGTAACAAGATTGGTCGATCGTACAAATTCTTTGTGAATTTAATAGTCCACGTCCAAGCGATGCTAGGCATTTATCTGCAAAACATAAATGCCAATTCTAAAATTACAACACACATTTGTGCGCGATTCAGCGATGATTTAGCACGTTATTTAGAATTCTGTGGGGAAAGGAAAAAAGTTTTGATTATTTTATTTATATAAACACGCCTTTCCCGAAGGGGTAGGCAGAGACCACAGATCTCTACTTACTACGGTCTGGTCGTCTCGCTTTCTTGACATTCACAATGCAAGCTACTTTTACCATGTCCCTTCTCTGGTCCAGGATTTGGCCCAGGTATATACGACAAAGCCTACCCAAACCGATTTAAGCATCCACGGTTGTCTCCTCACGAGCAGAATATACAAGACAACATTCCCTTTCGTATCCTTGTCATTACATCTTCTTTTAACCCATGATTGATTTAATTATTGAATATAAATACAGGATATTTAAGATAAAGAAGATTTCTAATTGACATAGATAACTGCTGCTTCTTGTAACGAATCAACAACCATTTATTTAGGGTTGATCAAGTCCATCGCAAGTTTAACACTTCTAGGACGACATGGGGGTAAAAATTTAAACAAAACAACGACACGTTCTGTTTGATTGTGGTCATCGGCAACATTAACACGCGATATGTTACAAATTAGGTTCTTTTAATCAATAAGATTTACACGCACGTTTCGTCTTTTTCTGACGCTTAACACAAACCCCAGCTCAATATATTCAAGGCATATAGGAGATTTAATGTTATGTGAGATTTTTACCAGATTTTTTAGGATTCGGAACTCCATCATCAACCGCTTGTATTTTATCTGAGTAGCTCTTCAAATCGCTCAAAATATATCGAGTTGCCTCTGTAGTGCGCTCTTGTATTTTAGCCGAGGTAAAGTTGTCGATATTTTTAATCCATTCTGACTCGTTGGAAAGAAGTTTTAATACTGTAATAAAATTAACAAATTTGATCAACATAGAAATGGTACATCTACTAAATCGATTAATTATAACGAAAATTTATTCAATACTTGATTCTTTTTCTGTCGGGTAGTATGTTAGCTATATAGACATTACAAATCTGTAATTAAGTTTGAAAAAAATATTTAAAAGTATAAACTTTTATCCAGTTTCAAGCTGTCAAAAGATTTATCCTATAGAAATGCAAATCGGGCCTTAATTGTATACACACTAATTTTAATGTTCTCACGACCCAAAAATAGCATTAATAAAAAAATAAAAGATTACTATTAGGTATTATTCTATAGGTACACTAATAATTTATGATACATATATATTTATCAATTAAATCAAAGCTCACTTACTCATTTTCTCCTCATTGTTTAATTTATTATTATCTCTATCTTTAACGTGAAAATGTCTCATTATGTCAGCGTTCAAATCAATTATTTCGTGTAATTGCGATTCACCTTTTAATCGGCGCCGCTTATTGTCCAACGCATGTTTTAAATTGACTGCAAAAATAAAATGTATCTCGGTTATTCACCAATGGTTTTATAGTTTTATTATTAATTTCTATATCAGATTTGTCTTAAACGCGAAACGCAGAACTCATTATTTCTATATACATTATCTCATTATTATTTCAACAATACTTGTGGTTCTTCAATAAAGAGCGTAGGTACACATTATTAAATAAACCAACAACGCAACGGCTTCCTCTGGCAATGCCTGGTCGGCAGTATCTCTTAGGTACCCACGAAAGAATCACTAAGGTAACCCTCCGGCCTGTTAGTTTCCTATATTATAAAAATATATACATTCTGTAGATTTATGGAATACACACCATTTGCCAAGAAAATTCCGAAATATGCGCTTAAATCAAATACACTTAAATTCTTACGGTAATATTTGCTCACATTTTTAAGTACATTCAAAAATGTATCCAAATCTGATCTAATTGGATCATTTGACAATTTTAAATTTGTATTAATATTTGCCAAACAGATCTTAATTCCATAATTAAAAAAAAATAAAAACAACAGAAGGTACACTCTACACCAATTAGTTAGCATAATGACGAAAAAATCACGAATTTTTTATTGCACTGGACACCACTGGAAAGCTTATCTTTATCTAAGAGTGCGGTGACTGAATTATTCTTCGCAAGTCAAATGTTTATATATCCTACGGTTTGTTGAGAAGATGAAATTCAGCGAATTAATCAGGATTTGTTTTCAATTTTCTCAAATCTCCGAGATGAATAAAAATAGCCGTTTGCGGTCAAAGATAAACAGAAACAGAGTGTTGTGATTTATTTTAATAAGTAACTAAAGAATACTGATACGATTTATACTTGATCGTTTTAGTTAAACTAATTTTATTAAGCTTTAACATTAAACAAGCATTTTCAAATTCAGATATTATGTTTCAAGTAAATAGAAAACTGGGTGCATATCATTTTGTTTTTCGACGGATTGACGGCGGTCATACGAGGGCGGCACTGAAAATTTCGGGAATCAAGGAAGTGACACAATATTACAATTTAAAAATGTATTTATTGCTTTTCGTAGTATTCTCCGCGAATTTCGATACATTTTTCATACGATGGAACCAATCATTGAAGCAACCATTCCATTCGGAAGTTGGGGTCTCCAAAATGGCCGTTTCGTAGGCGTCCACAGCTTCTTCAGGTGATGAAAATCTCTGACCACGCAATTTATTCTATATTTTAGGGAAAGGGCTGTACGGCGGATGGTCTAATAATTCTATGTTTTCTAGCTCTAAAAACTCTTTTGTTCTCTGCGCGGTGCAGGTGCGCTGCGGCGTGTGAGAACACGCATTGTCGTGATGGAGGATGATGTGGCGGTTGCAGTTCTCTTTACGGAGTTCAGAAACGACCTGTGGCAAACAAATGCTAGCATACCATTCTCCATTAACCGTTCTTTGTCCCTCAAGAGGAATAGTCGCAACATGCCCGGTATTGGAGACAAACGTAGCCACAATTTTTTCTGCAACACTCCATGAACGAACAATTTTCGTTAGCTTTAACTCATTTTCGAACACCCAAACTCGTGACTGGTTTTTTGTTTCGGGTTCGTACGCGTATATCCAGGATTCGTCACCTGATACGATGCTGTATACAGCATTTGAGGATCCTGCGTGGAATCTTTCGAGAGTTCTGACGCACCAAGTACCGCAAACCGCTTTTTGCTCTTCACAGAGCGAATGCGGCATCCATCGGGAAAACAACTTTTTTACACCTAATTGTTCATGCAAGATTATTTGTATTTAACTCATGCCAATGTCTAATGCCTGAATTTCGCGGTATGTCACATGTCGATCGTCCTCAATCGGCATCAACTTTTTCTTGGGTGACTGCAGTTTTTGGACGACCTTGACAGGGATCATCACTGAGCTTGACACGTCCACTTTGAAATTCAGCAAACCAGCGATAAATTATGGTTTTGGATGGGGTTTCATCACCAACACATTGTTTTTGTGATAAACCACTTTGAAAGTCATAATAAATCATCGCTCTTGAATTTTCTTGAATCAATTCCATTTTCTCAACGACTAAACAAGTTTGACAAAACTTTGTGAAAAGACCGAAAATCTTTAAAATAAAAAATGGTTTAAAAAAAAAGAGTTTTCTATTAAAAAGATTGAAATATGACAGGAACTGTGGTATTATTCCATTCCCGATACTTTTAGTGCAGCCTATGTATCTAATGAAATAAGAGAGAAAAAAAATTATTAGAGACAGAATTCTTGCGATTATCATTCAATATTTTTTACAGTTTTATCCAATTACAGGTACAGTTATCTCGAGATTCTACCTTAATTGAAATAAGAAAATCGCTCCAGGCTATCATTTTTTACTAGTTTATATTTTCCTTATAATATTTATATTCTAATTATAAGAAATATTGTGAAAATAAATCTTGTAGCGAATAATTAAGAAGCCAGAAGAAACATTATATAAAATAAAAAGAGTAGGTACGGTTGGCTTTTAATTATTACGTACCTAACCTGATTTCCAACCATAGAAATGTTATACTATTCCTAACATTATCGTACCCAAGAACGTTTGTTACTGTAAGTAGCCATTTCATCTATGTAGATAATAAACTCCAAATTTGAATAATGTGAGATTATAGTGCAATAAAATTAATAAATATCGCGTTCATCAGTTCGCGGGTATAATAAGTAGAAACAATAGTTTAGACTTTAGTTGTCGGCCTTTTTTGTAAGGATAGCCATAGCGAATCCAAGTCCAGCTATATCCTGTTATCTAAAAATTGACATAAGTCAATTGTCGAACCTTAAAAGTGAATTGTCATTAGAAAATAGCCAATTACT
Organism: Pieris melete; assembly: GCA_963693345.1. Classification (NCBI taxonomy): domain Eukaryota; kingdom Metazoa; phylum Arthropoda; class Insecta; order Lepidoptera; family Pieridae; genus Pieris; species Pieris melete. Next base: position 1,205,570 of record CAVNZK010000002.1, on the reverse strand, counting down.
TGAAATTTTGTTTTTTGGATTCAAGTTACGTATTTTGGATGATTTTTGGATACGTTAATTAAAATGGGTTTAGCTACAGTAATAGAAAACGAAGCCCATTTCCAATCCGAAATGGCCAATGCAGGGACTAAACTGGTTGTTGTAGATTTTACAGCAACTTGGTAAATATAACCTTTGTTTCAAAAACTCCTAGTCATCCTAATTATTGAATCATGTTTAAGCATAATATTTCTCATTAAAGGTGCCCACCATGTCAGCGAATTGCTCCCTTTTTTGAGCAATTACCTGCGAAATTCCCAAGGGCAGTTTTCTTAAAAGTGGATGTCGATAGATGTGCAGAAACTGCCAGTACTCAGGGCGTCACTGCTATGCCGACATTCATATTTTATCGCAATAGAGTGAGTATTGACATGAAGTAATAATAATTTATTGAATGGATTGAATATAGCCAGAAAAATATGCTTTGAGAATATAAGAAAATTATATGATGCCTTCGTCATTTAAAATTTTAGACAAGAGTTGACCGTCTTCAAGGTGCAGATAATTCTACTCTAGAAAATAAAGTAAGGCAACATTACGGCACAGAAGATGCTGGGGATGAAGATAATTCTGTTGCTGGACATGTATGTATACCAAAAATGTAAAACAACATTCTACTTGTTCATTACTCTGGTTCATAAGTTGTATGTAATTGTATAAGGTTCCTTTCAACCACCTAATATTACTTACAGATGGACTTAGTGACTTTTATAACCAAGAGTGAATGTGAATGTTTGAATGAGGCAGACAACCATCCACTCACCCATGCTTTAACTAGTGGAGGTGGATACTTGGCCAGTGACTGTGATGAACAGCTAATTATCAATATATCATTTAATCAGGTATGAAGTAGCTGACTATTATATTTAAAATAAGAACCAACTTATACTATGTGCATTATTTTAATCTTGTGTATTTCCAGCTGTAAAGATTATTTAATAAAATAAATTACAAGAAATATTTTCATGTTTTAGTTGGTTAAACTACATTCGCTTAAGATCAAAGCACCAGCTGATAAAGGACCTAAGTTTATAAAACTGTTTATCAACCAACCACGAACTCTTGATTTTGACCAGGCCTCTGGGAATGCATCAATTCAGGAGTTGGAGTAAGCATTGTTAAATTTAAGATTTTGAAATATTTCTTTCTTTGAATACCAAGTATTTGTTAATATGACATGCTAAATTTCAATACAAATTTGAGGAAAAATAATAAGTAACTGAAAAAGTAATTTGATAATGTATGAACAGATTAACATAGAAATGCTTACATGTCTGTCAATATTTCCCTTGGAGACTTCAATAACGCTTTCAGGTAATATAAAATGTTAAATCTAATAAAAGATATTACTTTTAGGATGACACCAAATGACTTGGAGGGTAACCCTGTACCCTTGAAATTTGTCAAGTTCCAGAGTGTTCAAAACATTCAGTTATTCATAAAAGACAATCAGGCCGGGGATGAAGTAACACAAATTGATCACTTAGCCTTTTATGGGTCACCAATATCAACAACTAACATGGGAGAATTCAAACGGGTCGCTGGTAAAAAGGGAGAAAGCCACTAGCCCAGACTTTTGCAATTGTGTCGTTAAATTTTAGAAGCATTTAAAAGGAGTCAACTATGAATAACATCACATATTAGAAATTATACTGATAATGTGTACTCGCTTCTTAGTATCCCTGTTTAAAAGATATACTTAATTATATAGTAACAACACTTCCACACTCCTGTATTGCCTCTCCGCTATTACCTTTTTTAGGTGAAGTTATTGTTGTTGGCTTCTAACATCTGTTATTTCTTGCACATTGCAAGCAACAGAATGGATTGACTTTTAAAATACGACATTAAATTGCAAAGTGATGAATTAAAATTAAGATGCATTTTAAGTATTTAAAGTTGCAAGTATCCTAAGAATCTGATTGTGTCAAAAGACAGTAAAATTGTATATTTCTGTATTAATCTAAGAATTTTACAGTATGTAATCAGTCAGGTAGCTGGTATTTGTATATTCAATAAATAAAAACATTATTAATAACTTTTTATGTCATTTATTTCAGTCATCTTTCAACTCATATATTTGGATATATGCTTCAGTTAAGGTTATCATTTGTGGTAATATACTTGTTACATGAAGATCTTGCATTTCATACCTGGAAAATACAAACAATATTGGCTTTAAATTAACACAAAACAATGCTGATGTAATATATCGCATATACATAGGATATATTTTAGCAGGTGTTAACTTTGTTTTTGGAATTTATTTTACACAATTTTATCTGAAATTAAATTTTAACTCAGATATTAAAAATCGCCATGAGTTAACAAGTTTGACAGACTACATATATAGTTTCATAGTGTGGTTCAGAAAACTACTATGATTAATTTTTAAGTATCAGTAACCAATTTCAATTAAGTTTGTTTTATTTTGTGTAAATGACATTATTATTATTATTATAGCCTCTATTCGGACATGCCAGTATTTTTCGTATATTGTACTTTTCTTCCACTTTTGGGTGTCCGTTTGCCAGATGGCAAAGGCCTCCCCCATGTTGTTCCCGCGACTTGTATAATGTCGTCGTCCCACCTTTTTTGTGGTCTACCTCTCTTTCTCTTTCCATCTCTTGGGATGTATTTGTATTGTAGTTGTATTATTGTGTGATTATTTTACTCCATTTGTCCTTTCCCCTGATCATGTGGCCTGCCCATTTCCACTTTTGTCTTCTTATTTTCAAAGTTATGTCCTGTACCTTAGTCTTTCCTCTGATGTTGCTACTCCTTACTTTGTCTTTTCTTTTGATCCCAGTCATGCTCCTTTCCATGGCATGTTGACATATGGAGAATTTATTTGTTACGTTTTTTGTTAAAGCCCATGTTTCGCTCCCGTAAGCCAGCACTGGCAGGATGCATGTGTTAAATAATTTGCTTTTCGTTGAATTGTGTAGGGTCTTGTCTTTCATCACTTCTTTTAGGCTCCAATATTTTTTCCAGCAGTTTGCAACTCTTCTTTCGACTTCTTTGTTTCCGTTGTCGTCTGGAGACATCAGTTGACCGAGGTATAAATATTCTTCCACGTAGGGGATTTGGTTCTGTTCCACTATTACAGGGTCTTTGTTGCCATTGGTCATGATTTTTGTTTTTTCCGGGTTTAGCTTCAATCCGGCCTTTGCACTTTCCGATGCTAGATCCTTTATCATCTTGCTTAGATCAGCTGGTGTTTTTGCAAATAATACGATATCATCAGCGAATCGTAGGTGCGTTAGCGCGCGGCCATTAATAGTTATGCCCATGTCTCTCCATTCCAGATTCCTGAAGATCATTTCTATTACGGCCAGAAAGAGTGTTGGTTAATGGGGGTCACCCTGTCTCACGCCTTTTTGTATTTGAAATTTAATTCCTTCTTTTTCTAGGCGGATACAAGCCGAACTGTGTTTATAAATATTTTTTATAATTCTTATATATTTGTGCTCTATACCCAGTTCCTTTCAGGCTTCCCAGATTTTTGAGTGTATCAAAGAATCGAAAGCCTTGCTGTAATCAATAAAAGCTATGTAGTATACAAGATGGTACTCATTGTATTTTTCTCTAATTTGTCTTACAGTGTGGATGTGGTCTAGCACCGAGAAATCTTTACGGAATCCTGCCTGTTCAATGGGTTGTTGCTCATCTAATTTCCTTCCTATTCTTTCCAAAATAATCTTTGCAAAAATCTTGTAAATGTTAGACATTAGACTGATGGATGATAAATGACATATGTGAAATATATAAGATTTGTTTAAGGTTAACCAATTATATGTATGATTATTTATCAGACTAAAATTTAACTTTTTAAATTTTTTTTTGGATATGTTTATAGATTTCACGTCTTACAATATATGTTACATATTAACTATAATGTTGTCTAATAAATTTGGTTCTGTACTTGTTGAGTTTAGTAGAGAAATACATATACATAATATAAAATGTAAAGCATTATACAGAGTGTATTCAAAGTACCTATAAAATAAGTTTATTAATTAATGAACTTTAAAAAAAATCAATTATTAATATTAATAATACGGGTTGACTAATCACGTCGCATTATTGTGTTTAATTATTAAATCTAATTTGTTTCCTATCTTTTGCTATTTATAGACTTTTCCTAGACTCACCACTGCTGTGTAGGTTTGTGGAGTACATGTGCTCGGTAGGTGCCCTTTTCTGGTGTACCATCGTGAAGTATATTACCTACTAACTCATAAGTTGTCTTCCCTTTGTATTTTGCTTTAACTTCTGGTGTCAGGATATCACCAAAATCTACATTTCTGCAACAAATCGGAATAATAAATACTATCTAAGTGGTTCCAAATTTTTTATAATTTAGAATACCAGTAATTAAACAACACTAAGAAAGCTCATTATAAAGAAAAAAAATTAAAACATCTCTTTATTTCGTCCATATATAAAAGGAGAATTTAAAAGTCCCATTAAACCCTTAAGTAAAAAAGGGCTACTAAATACCCCTCAATAAATTTTTTTTTTTAATTAATATAAAAAATATTTTAACAAATGATTGCTATTTTTATTTAATTCTTTTTTGTTATGTGTTTGGTGTAAATAGTTAAAAAATAACTAAATGTATATTACTGTAATTCATCCAATTAGACTGAAGAGTTTACGATTGTTTCACTGTTTAACAACATAATTACGGACGACACAGTAACCGCACATTACGACGGCACATTTTGACGAAAGTTTAGAAGGTAATGACGAAACAATATGTTCGAATAAAAGACAAATGTATACACTTGACACATAGATATACAAAATACGTAAATAAAATGTAATTAGATTAAACTTACTTGACAGGAAAATTAACAACTGTGGGATTTTTCTCTACAAAAAAAGTATTTTTAGTAAACCTCTTAATATAAAGTATGAGGTAAGGTGGCAGCTGAGTAATCTCAAACCTTTTCAAGAAATTTTCTTTATATGTTTTGTACTCTTTCGATGTTTGCCCATTGAATTTTGATAATAGTTGGTACAGGTTGACCTGTAATGTGAGAAATTAGAAAGTTATTATTAACATTTCTTCTTGATTTGTTTCTTATTGTATACACAAGTGCATAAAACCTGTAAGTCAAAGGTTGATTTTTAGCAACACAAAAAACATTTCCCATTAAAAAGCAGACCTACTAGCCTTTTAACTTGTTTTGCAAACACAAGAACATGACGTGGGGGCTGACATGACAATTCACAAGAATTCAATGTAATAAAAATTTATAGATTGGAATTATACATAGACAGACAAAAAATCTTTCTATTCCTAGAATTTTTGCATAAATTGATTATACAGATACAAATATAATAAAATAATGTTAGTATTTTACCTGTGGTATAATATTTTCTCTAAATTCGTCAGTGAATAGTGGCGTTGGCGGTAAGTCACACGTGAGATAAAGGAAAGGGGACTCTGTTATCATCTCATTATATTCCTCACTGTTTAAATCTACCTTAGCAGCATCATCTGCATCTGGTGGTGGAAGTTTTCTAGAAAACACAGAAATCTATTAACAATATTCAATTATTTAAATTTTATAATTTATCTAATGTTAGTTAATGATTGCTTTTTTTGCTGATCTATATAAGAAATTACTTCTACAGACATCCTCTATCAAAACAATGAATTTTTTAAAGCATTTTGTTAATTAACCAAAAGATTTGGTTTATTGCGATACAAAATGAAAATTCATACCTTGTATAAATTCTCATATGGCCCAAAAATGACTTATAAATAATTGAACTATCTGGTTTCTTAGTTCCATTGAGTGCCATGTGTAATGAATTCAAAAACCACGACATGAAATCAATCGGATCACCTGTAAACAAAAATAATAATACTTATTAAATAATAAATGTGAAACAAAGCTGGTACTAAATGTATCGCCTATTTGAAGAATCTTTCAGGTCTAGGTTTCTACTAAAATCTTTATTTACTTTTACCAAACTCTATATGAAATGTATCTTTAATTATAATAATGATAAAATACTTAACTTAAATCTTTTTGCTAAATTTAATGAGATATATAAAAACCATTTATAATAAACATTTTATATTCCTAATTTGGTGAACTTATTTAAATCTGTACTAAAGAGCATGAGTAACTGTTAACTCTTAATGAATGACTCTGACAACGGGTGTAAGATTAAAATTAATATACAGTATTACATAAAAAACATGCACAATTTATGAAATCAATCTATGTAGCAAAAACTTACTTTGTTTAATAAACTGAAACCGCTTCTTTGACCATAAAACTACAGCTTGCAACATTTCATGAGGTGATACATGAGCTTTGAATGCTCGTGGGTTCCATAATTTCCGTAATAACTCCCCAAACCGTTGCACGAGTAAAAATGAGGAGTCTCCAGGTGGCCGTTTGATGTTAGCATAGTTCTCCTCACGTAGAAAGTAATTTCTTAATGGCCGAACTTGAGCTAGACACTAAAATGAACATTTTAAATTTAGAATTAGTTTTTTGCAAGATATATTTGAAACTACCACATTGATTTTGTAATAGTAAATTTTTTTTTAAATATATTCCAACCTGTAATATAACATTACAATAATCATTGGCCTTAATATTATTAAGACCAACAATCCCAGGCATGTACATTGATCCGTCAATTGCTCGAGACATCTTAGTATTATAATCAAGTTGTTTTATTTGCTCCATTGTAAATATGGGATTGAGCACATATTTTATGTCATTAAGTGATGAATCTGAAAAAGTTTAAACTTATTAAAAGAAAAATTCTTTATCATTTCTTCAGAAATTTTTACAAGTATAAAAAAGAAACTATTAAACTTAAATATGTAAAATTATATCTTGATATATTTATATTATACTAGCTGACCGGGCAAACATCGTTTTACCATGTATATCATGTATGTAAGTTGTAGATTTTATTTAACTTTTAGATTAGTTTTAGTTTTTATTTTATTTTTTTATTATCATACTTTTGTTAACCATGGATTGCAGTAGTGATGACTCTGATTTCTTATCTCTGGAATCGTCCGATTGTGACTCCTTCCATAGCATTGACTCCTCCACGCCTACCCTAAATGATACCTTATCCTCTATTTTTCAAAACTTGCCTAAGCATTTCAATGTTGTACACATTAACGCCCAGAGCGTTCCAGCTCATCACACAGATCTCCTTACGTTGGCCTCTAAAGACATCCATGCCATACTTATTTCTGAAACTTGGTTCAATCCTTCCCTTTCCTCTGGTACTTACTCTCTTCCTGGTTACAATTTAATTAGAAATGACCGACTCGGCGTGCGTGGAGGTGGTGTGGCAATTTACTTACGTTCTCACATCCCCTTCTCCATCATTAGCTCATCGCCACAGCCTCCACCTAGCAATGCAGCCGAGCATCTCCTCATCGAAGTTCTTCTATCCAACTCTAAGCTTCTCCTGGGAGTCTTCTATTCCCCTTCATCATCGGTGGACTACTTTGATTCCTTTGAAGACACCATTGACCAATTTTCTCCCTTATATAAAAACACAATAGTCATGGGTGACTTTAACACATGTCTGCTGAAAAATGATTCTCGCTCCAGACGGCTCCTTTCTTTAACTCACTCTTACAACCTACAAAACTTATATCTTAACGCTACGCATAAAGTCCCCGGTTTTACTCCGTCACTTTTGGATCTTATTTTTGTTTCCTCTCCTCACCTTGTCACTAAGCATGGGCAACTTCCTGCTGTCGCCTTCTCTCACCATGACCTTCTCTATCTCTCCTTTAAAGCGAAGCCACCCAAGCAGAAGCCCACGGTAGTTATGCGTCGCAGCTTTGGTGGAATCGACCATGATAGCCTACTCAGTGATGCATCCAAAATTGACTGGAGTGGTCTGTACGACTTAGCTTACCTCGACGACAAAGTTGAGTTGTTCACTTCGTCCATCACAAACCTCTATGATAAGCACGCCCCATTGAGACGTGTTAAACTTAAACATTTACCTGCTCCCTGGCTCTCTGATGAGATTAAAAGATTGATTCACAAAAAAAACAGAGCCATAGCTAAAATGAGAACTGCCAAATCTGATGCGGAGCGCGAAAAATATAAAGTAGTTCGCAATCGTTGTAATACTCGCTGTCGTGATGCTCAAAGGCAACATATCCACGACTCAGTATCCAATGGCGACACCTCAAAAATCTGGAAGTTCCTCAAAACCTTGGGGATTGGCAGATCGGCACAGAATGTTATTTCTTCAGCAATAGATATAAACAACCTTAACTCTCACTTCACCTGTTCTCCTGCCCACGATAATTCTTCTCTTAGGAAGACAATCAATAAACTAGCTTCTCTTCCAACTCCAAACTACATGCCTTTTAATTTCACTGAATTCACCGAGCGCGAAGTGGAGGGTTGCATCCAGTCTATCTCGTCGGATGCTGTTGGATGTGATGAAGTTAGTCGTGCTATGATCTTACCTATCTTGCCAGCTATTCTTCAAGTTATTACTCATATTTTTAATTATTCAGTTACTAGTGGTAAATTCCCTACTTCTTGGAAGGATAGTCTAGTTATTCCTATTCCCAAACGGCCCGATCCCATTAACTTTTCTGACTTCCGGCCCATTTCTATTCTACCATTCCTAGCTAAAGCTCTAGAGCGCCTTATACACTCGCAGCTTAGCGGATTTCTGAATAAAAACTCAATTCTAGACCCTCTCCAATCGGGTTTCCGCCCGGGGCATAGCACGACTACGGCATTGGTAAAAGTTTGTGACGACATTCGCCGAGGGATGGATGGTGGGCAGCTCACTGTTCTCACTCTGCTTGACTTTAGCAATGCTTTCAATACTGTGAACTTTGAAATTCTGCTTGGGTTGCTTCGCTCTATGAATATCTGTCCATCCGCTATTGACTGGTTTCATAGCTATCTTAACGGTCGTCGGCAGCGTATTAAAATGAATGATGCTTACTCTCAGTGGAATAATATAAGTGCTGGTGTTCCGCAGGGTGGCGTTCTTTCACCTCTTCTTTTTTCTATATTTATCAACACCCTGACTGCACATCTATCCGCTAGTTATCACCTTTACGCTGATGACCTCCAAATCTACGTTCAGTCTACACTGGATGAGCTTCCTCTTGCAATACAAGCGATGAATGATGATCTTGAAAACATAGCCAACTGGAGTAAAGACTTTGGTCTTCAAATTAATCCTGCCAAGAGTCAAGTCATCATCATCGGAAGCCCTTTCTTTATTTCAAGAGTCAAATGGGCTCAGCTCCCGGGTGTTTACCTTGACGGTGTGGCCTTGGCCCTCAATAAGACTGTTAAAAACCTTGGGGTCTTCTTCGACCAAACGTTTTCCTGGGGTCATCACGTAAAGGAGATCAGCCGTAAACTTTACGCCGCTTTTTTTACTCTGAAACGTCTTTCTAATTTCCTTCCTATCCGCACTAAAACTATGTTAGCACAGTCTCTTCTGCTTCCTATTCTCGATTATGCGGACTCATGCTCCTCTGATTTGAACGAAGAGCTACTTGACAAGATCGAACGCCTGCAGAATTTCTGCATACGGTTCATATTTGGTCTTAGGAAATATGACCATGTGTCTAAGTTCCGCAGGCAGCTGGGGTGGCTACCTATTCGATTCAGACGTCACGCTCATCTTCTTTAACTTCTATATTCAATTCTTTTCAATCCGAATACCCCTTCTTATCTCAAAAATCACTTTAAATTCTTAGGTCCTTCTAACTATATGTTACGCTCTTCTAATAGATGTTTATTAGAAATTCCATCTCACACTTCATCCTTCTTAGGCAATTCATTCACAATCTCCGCCATTAAATTATGGAATACGCTGCCCGACTCCGTACGATTGGCTACCTCTCTGTCATCTTTTAAAACTCTTCTGTATTCCCATTTCTTAACCTTATCCTATCCTGATCAATCGTGACTTGTATAAATCTTGTTTCCTTGTACATCACTACTTGCTGTCCATGTATTTGTAGGATTAGCTTTTAAGTTTTTAGTCCGTTGTTAATTTTTTTTTTGTATTACTTTAGATTAAGGTACTATGTATATATATATATTTTTTTATATCACATTTGTTTCTGCACTTCTCGCACGAATCATGTTTCTTTTTTAGTTTTTTCTTTAACTAGGGTTGCCTGGAAGAGATCGCTTATTAGCGATAAGGTCGCCCGTTGCATCCCTTATAATTTTTTTTGTATTGTGTGTGATTTATTGTTTTTTGCAACGAAGTTTTAATAAATAAAATAAATAAAAATAAATATAATAAAAAAATAGGGGTTGATCGTAGAGGGGTGAAAGTTAGGGGTTGTATGTATTTTTTAATGCTGTATCATAAAAAAATAAAAACAGAAAAAAATATCTAAAAATAAAAAAAAATATTTAGGGGTGGACTACCCTTAACATTAAGGGGGATGAAAAATAGATGTTGTCCGATTCTCAGACATACCCAATAAGCACACAAAATTTCATGAGAATCGGTCGAGCCGTTTCAGAGGAGTTCGATTACGCACCCCGTGACAGAAGAATTTTATATATTAGATTTACACAATCTACTTAACTTCATCTCAATATATTTCTCAAAACAATATATTTACATACCTATGACTTCATAATTATCAGGCAAGCAATAAAATTTCAAAGTATTTAAATTTAGGAACACATGATGCCCATCTGCAACTGAGTGTGTGTATGCATGAGTGTTCGTACCTCTACCCTAAAAAGTACAATTAAATATTCATAAAGGATTCTCTATATTTTTTACAACTAACTGATAGATTCAACAGACTACCTATAAAAGGAATTTTTCAAAAAAAAAAATTTAAACCTAAAATTATCTATCTGTTTCATTCATGTGGTGCTCTGTTTTAACCAGTACTTTATTAAGAGACCTAAATATAAATTAGTTTCCAAGAAATTATACAATACCTAGGTCAAACAAATTTGTGGCCATTGAACCATGTCATACCATTAAAGTGGTATAGAGAATATAGGCAAAATCTAAATACATATTACAAAAATATTTACCTGAAAATACTTTCCACAAACAAGACAAGCATAAACGTTAATTCTTGTCAGTGAAACAGAGCATAGCTTTTCAAAATCAAAATCCAAAACATGCCGGTTAATTGTATCCAAGTATGGGCACTGAATCTGAATTTTTGTGTTTTTAGATGGAGGTTCTGGAACATAAATTAGATTTGATACATTTTAATATCTTTGTTTAACAGTCTTTTTTTTTAACAAAACAAAATGCAGAAAATAACACAATCTAAAAGTTACTATTCTTGTATCTTTAGTCATCTGGTAACCTCTCTGGTTATGTTTATTGCAATTCTAATCATAAGGTATCCGGGACTTCTTACTCAATTTACCTGATACTTCAGACGAGTTTTCTTCATCGATTTTGCGCTTTTTCTTTGGACCTTCACTCATTTTCACCTATTAGGTTAGATTCTATACTAGTTAATACAAATTACAAGTTATTGGAACTTAGGTACAAAATGTATCCAAAAGCAAACCGGGTTCACTTAAGAAACCGTGTAAAGCATCTGTAATTTTATTATTTTATTAAACGGAAAACTATGATAAAATTAGAATGATAACACAAAAGCTAAATAACTGAAAATAGAAACAGGGTTGCCAACTCCTACAAAATGTTCCCCCTAACCTAAGACTAACTTCAAATACCCCTAAATGTCAATCAAAAACCCCTAAAGTTTTTGTTGTACGGTTTGAGAGGTAATTTCAAATATGAATTAAAAAGACGTTGAAGTAGTATGCTATGTGTATGTATATGTTAATCAATGACCGATTAGTATTAATGATAATAACAATGAGATGAAACGATTCTTATTTTCTTATGTCTTAACTTTTTTTTCTTCGAATTCAGTTTTTCTTAACGTTTCTTGGCAGATAATTTTTTGCGTTTTTGTCAATTAATTTTCATACATAATTTTTAAAGCTTTTAGTACTTTTTATCTGTTCTGTAACAGAACAGTTAAACGAGACATAATTAAAATAAAAAACGAATTGCTTAAATGTGCTATTTTTCCTTCTAATACAATATTAATAAATGTCATTGGGCTTCTAATATTTCGTCGATGGCATCTGGATATCGCGCTGCGTTTTGCTGCTATTTTTAAACATGAAATTCGATATTTAAGCTGTAGCCAGGCTTGGAGTTTATATTTCGTTTCGTTTGTTGAAATATATAAATTTTATAGAATCGTGTTTGCGGAGAAAAAAAATCTTTGAATAAAGTACCCCCAAAAAATCCCCCTAGACATCTCGATCACCCCTAAATTTGGGGGGAAATCCCCAAGTTGGGAACACTGAATTGAAATACATATTGAATCATTAAATTTTGTCAGAAATTAAGGACACATGGACATACAATTGGTTTTCAACTTTATTTTTTTTATATACATACATAGTATTAAATAATTCAATTAGGAAAATTCATCTTTTTTTTAAGTTTCCATTTTTTATTCGCGTCAGTCTGACCAAATCGTTAATAATTAAGCTTTAGACGTTTCGCAAAATTAAACCTTCATGTATTGATTTAAGGTCCAATTCCACATGCATCAATGTATCTGAGGAAAGATACAAATGAATTAAAACCGTAACCATATAGTACGAAGGTTCATAATCCCTTAAAAAAACATCCGTCTTACGAGTTTGTCCTGACGCGAGTTTAACATTTTTTACCCATTTCAAAAAAAGTGTACAACGCCGCTAAAGAAGTTTTCACTTCAAAGAATCGCTTTTCGAAATAACAACGCGTTATAATTGTAAAAACTCATTACATAAATAGGGAAAGTTACGCTGAAACCGCTAGCAAACTTTACCAAATTTTCAGCCGAGAAAATGCACCTAATGGTCACATTAGCCACATACCATTCGAAGTGGTCAAAAATTTGAAAAAACTGCGTAAATTGTGGGTAATAAGAATCTGTTGCGTCAAAGTACCGGTCGGTTTCTTGAAAACATTACTGCTGTAAACGAGTGTCGTCGAAAACCCGAAAACATCAATTCGACATCGTTCTCAACAACTTCAAAAAAAAACATTCTCCGATGAAGCGCATTTCCATATGAATGGCTTCGTCAATACACAAAATTGTCGAATTTGGGAGTCAATGCAATCCATGAGAAACAATTGCACCCACAACGAGTAACTTTCTGTGCGGATTTTGGTCAGACGGCGTGATTGGACCTTACTTTTTTGAAAATGAGGCCGAAATTGCAGTGACTGTGAACGGCATTCGTTACAGGAATATGCTAACGGACTTCCTTGTGGCCTCAACTAGACGGCATGAATCTGGACCTCCTCTATCTACTATCACCTCGACGTCCGTCGTTCCACAACTGAGCGTTTTCTAAGGCAGTTTTTGCCGCGCACCACCAGCGCGCTGTGGAACCAGCTGCCCACTGAAGTATTTCCGAACCAATTCGACTTAGGGTCCTTCAAGAAAAGAGCGTACCAATTCTTGAAAGGCCGGCAACGCACTTGCGAGCCTTCAGACAGAGTGAGTGTCCATGGGCGGCGGTATCACTTAACATCAGGTCTCTTAAGAAATAAAGAGCAGTGTTGGCCTAGCCTCGGCTTGTGCGTGCGACTCTCATCCCTGAGATTGTAGGTTCGAAACCGGTTGTCCCAACCAAATGACTTACTGTCTGATCTGTGGGCATCTAACTCTTACTCATAAGAAGGAAAATCGATCATATCAACAAATAACCGTCGGCGTGTGTTGGTCACAGAAGGTGAATTACCTACACTATATGAAAACAAATGATCACGAAACAGATACAGAAATCTGAGGCTCAGCCCTTAATGCTAGTAATGCCACTGGTTATGCATAAATTTTAAATAAGGTTACAAATGTTTTATGAGATTAAGAGAGTTAAATTATTTCTATTTAAAATTAAAATTTTACTATTTATTTGTAATAACAGTTTATTGTGTATTTAATGGTGCATATAGCAAAACGTCAACAATACAATACAATAATTGATTACGTCACAAAGGCAGTAGGTGTTTCAATATTTGTTAGTCATATTATAACATAATTATTATAGTTACCTATAGTGTGAAATACATATATGTATGTACATAATATTACATTTTGCCTGCTTATTGCTAGTCTGTCGTACAAAAGAGTGAAAGATTAAAAGATAACTATTTTTCTGAATTATAACATATTAGTTTAATAATTTCTTACTTAAAAAACATAATAAAACCTAAAATTAAAATAAATAAATCACAGTGGTTTACAATAAAATCATCTCATATTAAATCACACATCTAAATCTGTAAAATTATAATTACATTTAGTATTTTACCATTGTAAAATCAACATCATTGTCATCTACATAATAGAAAAGGAAGAAATTATTCACAATTACTTTTTCTTTTTATTATTCCTTTTTAAGCTATTTCCCCAGCTTAAACCTAAAATTATTTTAATATAAGTTGTGTATTATGTACTAAGTTATAGTTTCCAATATAAGTGGTCCTTAAAAAGATTTTTATAGGCAAAGATTGTTTTTAGTGAGAGGAAATATAGCAAAATGTGTAGACTGTAAACACACTAAACAATACCTGTATTGTAACAAAATAGTTATGTGTAAAAAAGTTGTTGTTTATGTTATGCTATTTAAATTTGAAAACATGTACAATCAACTAAAAATTACTCTATATTATAATACGATAATTAATAATTGACATAATATAACATAAAAAGAATACAATTACATGTATACCCCTTGCCCAAAAATAAAAACTAAGTGACTATAATCTTGTTCACAGCCATAACGGTGTCACTGTAATGTATATTCTACTACATGATGTCATGAATCTTTTCGTATTTTGTATAAAATAAGGCCTTTTGTGCAATTATCATTCCTTATCATGTCTTGTTGTTATAAATTTCACAACCAATATAGTGATTTCAAACTATGCTATCAATACTTTTATAATTCTTTCTATATTTGATCTACACATTGGACAACTGGTGATATCTTTCTGGGAACAACTTTGACAACAACACATGTGACCACAAGGCACAAATACTACCTGAGACTTACATTCCATACATATTACACACTCGCCATCCACAGACATATTATTTTCTATCTGACTTAAGACTCCAATTTCGGAATCTTCAGAAGGCAATGGTGGTGCACTTGTGTTCAAAGATGTCTCATTTCCATTTTTACTAACAACATATTTGTTAATAGCCTTTATAATATTTTCTTGGTCTATTTTCAATGATACTCCTGACAGTTTTAAGTCTTGGGCAGTGATATTCAATAAGCATGTATTGGAAAACAAAATATTTACCAAAAATGGTAAACAGTGTATGACACCTTCTTGTAATAGATAATTTACAAGAACTGGATCCAAAGATTTTCCAATGCTTAGTAGAGATGGAGGTGCGCAATCTAACAACTTTTTATAGCTCTGCAACCAAAAATCTGTCTTATTATTGCTTTCATTTTCTGCTTCATGCAAAGTATCAATTAATTGCTTCCTTCTTTTATTTTTCTGAATAAAAAGGTCATCCAGTAAAGTAACTAAATGTATTCGCTGTTCAAGCAGCTCATTATAATTATCAACAATGTTAATTTTTCTCTTTTCCTGTTCAATAACACTTAATTTAGCTAAATGTGATGAAACTAAAGATATCTCCTGATTCAAACTCCAGCTTCTAGCATCAACTTGGTCCAATAATGAAGATACCATTGCTTTCTGTACATCTTGATCCTCTAAAAGTAGTTGTACTTGTCCTTCTCTAAGCTGATCTTTTGCATTTAGTAGTTGTTCCAATTTTCCATCCACCTCAGTTTCTTGGATCAACAAGTTCTTTTTAACATCATTTAAATTATCTTTATAATATTTCATATAATTTCCTACTGAGCAGTTTTCTTCTAACAGTTGTTGCATTGTTTTTAAAATATCACTTCTTTTAATGTTATCATAGTTTTGTCTAGTAATTTCTAACAAATGGTCATGCTCTAACTGCTCATGTGCTAGTTGTTGTTGAATGATTTCAGGCTTTAGTTTATCATATCCTATGAAGTTATTAATTAAACATTCAATATTTTGTTCTTCCTTTTGTATAGTATTTATTAACATCTGTCTTTCTAGTTCCCTACCTTCATGTATTTTAGATATTTCTATATCTAAGCTAAGTTGTTCTTTTAAAACATTTGACAACATTTTTTCTCTCTGTACTTGGTTTGCTTTATATATTTGGTCTTCCTTTTGCTGAACAGCTTGTTCTGCTTCTTCCCATGTAATTTTGGGTTTGGTAAAGAGGTCGACAGCCTGATTACCACCATAAGCTGGTAATATATTATCACTATCTGGCACGGGTGGGGTATATGTAATATTTGCTTGAAAACAAAGAAATTTCATTATTGCTTCAGTACCCATTATAGTAACTTCAGGGGGTGGTATATAAAATTGTTCACAATCCAATTCAATTGAGCATAAGTTTGAAGCAAGACATAGTTCTTTACAAATTTCAGTCAAGTCTTTGTTACCTATAATAATAAGTTTACGTAAGCTTTTTAGTTGCCCCAAAACCGGATTTAATTTTTTTAAATTGTTTCTGGAGACGTCTAGTATTTTGAGGGTTTGCAGAAACTTTATTTCATCTGGCAAGTAGGTAATTTGGTTTTCTTGTAAGTAAAGTTCTGTGAGACTTAGGAGAAACCTAATACTCTTAGGTATTTGTGTGAAATTATTTTTGCTAATGTTTAATGTTTTGACCAGCTGAAGATCAGCTAATTGACCACCTTCTTCTAATGTTTTTAGCTTGTTATTTTG
Source organism: Pieris melete (assembly GCA_963693345.1). Taxonomy (NCBI): domain Eukaryota; kingdom Metazoa; phylum Arthropoda; class Insecta; order Lepidoptera; family Pieridae; genus Pieris; species Pieris melete. The sequence goes on along the minus strand of CAVNZK010000002.1, from coordinate 1,188,659 downwards.
TAAATATAAGTAATCTTTACGAAAAACCTTACATATTGAAAATATTCCTGAAGGCAATTGTCTCAAATTGCAACCTGATAGATCAAACTCCGGTTCAGGTGATTCTCTTGCTATATAGAGCTTTCGGTCCAGTATTGCACGATATTCCGGCGAATTATGAGCGTGTCTATTAAACATCATTATTGTTCGGTTTACGCCCGACGCAGCACAACCCATTAAATAAAATTAAAGAGGATACAATGTACAAACTGAGTCATATAATAATAACCATTGTATAGTTTCATAGTTCACTTGCGACGTTACTAAGTTATTGCCTGAATTCTAGTACTAAAATGATGACTGTAATTATTTAATTACATATTTTAATAATATTTTTTTCACAAAGTAATAAAAAGATGACACTACACCGTTCATAGAAATATAACACTGAAACTGAATAAATGACAAACACAAGTCACAAAATACAAATGGATCCAGATTCCAGTGTTACCAATACGATACTAAGATACAATTTCAAAAGTTGGTAGAGTCTGGCTCATTAAAGTTGATAAAAAGTAAAAAGGAAAGTTGGAACAACTCACTTTGATACTTTGACATTCATTTTTATTTTACTTGTGGATGCTTGCAATTTTTAGGCTTATAGTTTTTGTGGACATATGTTTCATCTAAGTAGATTATTGGCTTGCCTTCTGCACGTTTGGATGCAATGGTACGCAAAAAGCGATGTCTCCATGGAACTATATCATATCGTTCAATTAATAATGAACGTTCATTTTTGTTTTTCTTAAATTCATAACCGTTGGCTAATAATCTCAAGACTATCTGTAAAATAACAATAACATTATCTAAAGTAACTAAAACTAATATGTACTTATTTAAAATAAAAAAAAGTTCAAGACATTTTCACCGTACTAACTTTAGTGTTGTCATATAAAAAGTTTGCAAAAAAATCCAGTATCTACTTTCGTTAGCCAGACTCTAGTTTCCAACCATCTTCAATTTGAAAAGTAGGTAGATATATATAGGTCTACCAGAATCTGATAGCAATTTTTTTTTAAATTAGCGATTTTCATATGGCAATAAAAAAAAAAATTCATCTGTCAACTGAAATTTCGAGGAATTGTTTTTGGTTTGGCTTCAAATTTCCTTTAAAAAGTGATGAAAATGTCGAAGAAACCTCTTCCATCGCAAGCAAGACATATTGTTTTCAATGTTTATCAAAGAATACTTGATCAACAAGATGCAGAACATACACAATCATCGATATTGAGCCATGTGCAAGCGTTGACTGGTTAGTAGGAATGGCATGTCTTGATATTTTGGTTTATGAGATTTTTCGTGTGTATTATATTATGTACTTATACTAAACTTTGGTTTATTTCAGGGGTTTCTTATACTACAAATAAACTTGGATAGTTTTTATTTAGAATTGATCAGAAACAAGATAAATGAGTTTTACACTGTTTCTTTCTCTCAAATAGGGATCGATAAATGGCGAATATCTTGTGAACATGTAATAAAAATTGAAAATCAGTTCATAGAACAAGATTGGTGAATTGAGATGCAGGAGGAAAGGTTTATCATAAATACTGCGTTGAAGACTTTTTTTATGGATGTGCAGTATTTGGAACAATTTTTAAGTTCTTAATTAATAAATAAACTCATGAACAAAGTAATTGGAGTTTTCATCTAAATTTCAAACCCCCCATTCGCCACATTTTCAAAAATGATCTTTGATCATTGGATAAACTTTTATATTTGCATATATCCCACACAATCAGCCGCTATAAGGAAAAAAAGTATCAAAACGTTTTACGCCAATTTCCCCAGTATTACTAGCGTCAATTTCTTTTTTCCCTTTTTGCCATCAGATCCTGGTAGACCTATATCAACTTTAATTTCGAGTTTTATATAAAATCCTACCCTAAGATGTGATAATTTTTTTTGTTGGTAAAAAAGGAATCACTAGTAGTATTATAGAAAAAAAAATAATATTAACTAAACAATGGGGCGTTCCCACGGAGCGTTAATCACGACAGTCAACTACGCTAGTCAACTGTCGTTCGTGACACTCACGAAAGTGTGAATTGATAAAACGTTCACATGGTTGGGGGATTTCGTGCCGTTCACGCTTCGTGTTTCGACTTAGTCTTTTTAGTTTTTTTAACTCCTGACAGAAAGAGCTTCTTAAATTTTTGAATTTTGATATAACTTCTTTTGGTCCAAATCCAGGAATATTTAATTCATGACTTATTCTCTTAGCTGCGGCGCCACGTAAATCTCTATCACGGTATTCCTCCAAACTTGGATCATATAACACCTTTTCCATAGAATATAACTCCAAAAAACGCGTAGTTTCACTGTCGTTAAACTTAATTCCACGGTGTTGTGACGACATCTTGGCTTCACGAACGGTATATCACGACTGAAAATCAAACACGTTTGATCTATCCACGCTTGTGTCGTGCGCCGTTCCTCACGAAAGCAAGTTTAACGCCTATGCGTTCACACAGAAGTGTATTTCACGACTGTGGTTGACTGTCGTGATTAACGCCTCGTGGGAACGCCCCTCAAGGGTGCGTATACTTATGTACGCGCGTAAGAAGTTATACTTCTTTGGCATTTTTAAAAATAGTTTATGATCGCATGCAAATAATTAATTACAATTAAATAATCGAAGACTGGAAAAGGAGTCATTATATTATAGTCAGTAAAGTTCAGCTTACATTTGAAAAATTAAATAAATAAATATTTATTATTATTCTCTTACATTAAGTGTAACATAAATTCTATTATTATTCGAATGTTGTTTTTAAATTATGTCCAATGCCGTGGCATCTTCCGTGGGAAACTTCATTCTGTTAATTTTGTGTCACGGTGCGCGCGCATAAGGGGGCGTCCATAAATTACATGAGGTGTTTTTTTTTAATTTTCTGTACCTCCCTCCCACCCCTGGTGAGATGTCGTGAGATTTTATTCAACCCTCTCCCCCAACCCCCAATCTCACGTGAGATTTTTCAAAATGTGGGTACGAAGCTATCTTGAATAAAGATATTTTGAGTTTGAGTTTTGAGTTTGAGTTTAACGCGTAAGAAGCTATCTTTTTGAGCTCGGAAAACTCAAAATAACACAGACGTCGTACTGTTGAGCTCGAAGACAACAAAGAGCAGAGCTAAAAAACAAAATAAGTGAAATGTTGAGCGTTTAGGTATGGAGTTAGCGGGAAGTTGCAGAGATGGCCTTAAGGGTCAACCGTTTTCCTAATTTTTTTATTTAATCAGAAAAAAAATTACGTGATATTTGCCGAGACATCCAACGTAAGATTAAATGAGATTTGACTCGACCGCCTCCCCCCCTTAAACACCTCACGTAATTTATGGACGCCCCCTAAGTATAACTTCAAAAATGAACAATATTTATAAAAAAATCAAAGCATGTTATGGATTGAAGAGATCAATTTAACATAATTTACTTGACAATGGGGGCCGGAAACTGAAATGCTTAATCCAACTTGCATATTCTGGTTCTTTTTCCCAGAATTTTAAATATTTTTGATCATAATGAATTTTCCTCAATTTTCATTTTCACTTTCATAACTAATCATCTTATTTTTTATAGTTTAGATAGACCAATAGTACTAAAAAAGTTTATTTAACAACATTCAAGGCTGCGCTTTACATATCAAAATACATAGTAAGTTCATGAATCATGAGAGTCTTGAAGTTAGTCATTAGTCAAAACTCGCAATAAATAAGCCGAGGTTTCTTATTGGCTGATGTATATCGATATCGAAGAACGCAAAAGCGCGCTGTTTTTAACTTATTGTGTGCATAAAAGAAAGTTAAACAATATAAAAATTTTATAAACAAAAAGTTGGTGGATGTTCTTTATAAGGTAAAGTAGATTTGAGAAAAATCCTAAAAGTTGGTAGATCAACCTAAAAAGTTGGTAGAGTTGGCAACGCTGAATGGATCACAAAAGCACAGATCAAGTAGAGATGAAACTGTGAAGTTTAGAACATTGAATTCATGGGGACGCATAGCTATAGGCACATTATTACTAGCTCTCCTCTTATCTACATACAGCCCCAGGCCCCAGCGCTATATACGTAGGAACACATGACTTAGAGCAGTGTTTGTAAACTGTTTAGTACAGACTAACGGTTGTCTGTTGTGTTCTAGTATAAAAAAAAGGATAGGAATCGCGCTAATAGCATAAATATTTTAGACCATTAATTTCTAACGTCTTGAATGAATGCTGAATGCTTAAAAATTAAGGAAATAAATAATTGATCCTAAAAATGAGACCTGTTTGCATGTTTAAATTTTGCGTAGGGTAGAAGTAGTTTTCATACGAGATAGCATCCCTTGTCGATCATCACATTTAATACCTTAATTATTTATCACTATGATAGGGAACAAAACCAATTTGCCATAAAACCAGTCAGCCAACCTATCATAGGTTAGTTTTATCTATATTGTTTATTGTTATCTATGTTGTTGCTAATTCCCGCTAATAGAAACACGGAGGGGGCCTCATAGCCTAGCGGTCTTATTAAGTGGCAGCCAGGTGAGGGGTACTGGGTTTGATTCCCGGTTCGAGGGCAAGTTTTAATTTAATTTAAATTTGTTCTCGGCCTTTGGGAGGGCTGTGCGGTACCGGGCGAGTGCCTTAAACCGTACATGGAGGACACGGTCGAATTTCTAAAGACAAGCACGAATTATAAAAAATCCTATACTTGACGCTGGCTAATGCACAAATCGTGCCAGAGCCATAAAAAAAAAGAAACTCGGAGTAATTTAAGAAAATAAGGAATAAGAACAAAACAATGTTAAAAATATTTTATTTCGTACAGAATTGTGTTATAATTACTATCATTACAATTTTAAAAAAAAAGTGTGTTTGTAAAATAACTACCTATTGTTTAAATAAGTGCCATGAAATTGATGTTGCGTTTGACGCTGACTTTTATTTGGTATAGTTTGAAGATATTCTGGTGCGTTTAAAAATGATTTTGTACTTAACAACTTTCCAGATTCTCGATAAATTTGAGGTGGAGCTTCATATAAATTGTCATGATTAAATGGTGCATCTTCCTTATAAGTGCGTAATCTACTATAGTTATTTATTCTGTTTTCCTTGATTGGTGAATAATCTTGATTATTAGTATGATACGCAATGTTTTTATTGTATCCGATGATTTCTCGTTCGTTTTCATCAGTGTGATAACGGCCACTGTCTGAATGGTCATACATATTTTCTTTGTTCCTTAGTGCTAATATTTCTTGATCATCTTGGGGTACATGAACAGGTTCTCTGTACCACTCACTATTCTGAATGTGGTTTAAATTTGGTTTAGGTTGCATAAGTTCTCTTGTTGGAGTGTTATATTCATTGGAATGTTCATAGTCAAATTTTCTGGCATCTGACGGGTTTATCTTGCTATTGACTACATTCGAAAATCTATATAACAATGCTTGCAGATCTTTGCTTTCATCTTTCATTTTATTTAGCATAGTTTCGGATATAGGAAAATCATTTATCTCTTGAGTAACTCCAAATCCTTGAACAGACATTGAAGGCATATTGGTTTCTTTGGCTCCGCTAAAATCATTAAGCTTATCAATATCATTCAAATTATATGTTTGTGCATCAGCTAGATTTATCACCACGGTTTTACCTTGATGATATCCTATTCCACGACCCTGAAAGGGTTTATTTTTTCTAGATTTCTTTTTAAGCCCAGGAGACTTGGATGAGTCGTCTAATTGCAGGTCGGAGTCTGCGTCACAATACATTTTGTTCAATTTTTGAACATCTTTTTGTGATAAACCAACTCTTTGTCCGATATTCGCTCCCAGCTGAAATAAAAAATTTCGGTTTAAATTTTAATTTCGAAATGTATACGATATAAAAGAGAAGGTTCGTGTGGCAATTTTAACGATTTTATTCAAATGGAACAGAAATTTTGTTTTAATGCTGAAGCGGTACGAGATTCGCAGGGTTAAATTAATTAAAATAGCGTAGGTGCCTCTACTAGGAAAATACCTTTCGCTTTTATAAAAAAAATACTTATTTACTGATTTTTTTTAACTCGACACAACAAAAGAATCGGTGGAACACTCTAATGTTCTAAGTATGTTTTTCCTACAGAGACCTTAAATCATCTTTACCTGTTTTGGCACTAGAGTGTCTTGTCCATTGACAGAGAACGCTTTTTGACCGTAATGCAGTACACTATCGTAGTCGTAGCCGACTCCAAAATCGGACACGGAAAACGTGTTGTATTTGCGGAAGTTGTGTCGAGCAGCTGAAACACACATTTTTTTATTATTATATAAAAAATAGCTTTATTTCCATAATGAATAACATATTATACAAGTATATCATATGATTAAACACACATAATAAATAAAAATATTACACTCGGGAAATAACCATAAAATAATATTGTCGTCTATACTGTTATCAAAAAATACTTTATTTTCCTCCGTGTCTATTATTTAGGAAGTTTAATAATCAGCCTTCAATCGAACTGAGCTCACTTAGCCTAAATAGCTTATATCAAACACAATAATACAAATAATAGTACCGCAGTTACACATAAGTCATTTAATAAAAAAACCACAGGTTTTTAGTATTTCACGTAGAATACTAGCCTAGCGTAAGTATATTAAAATTTTAAATTATCTCTAAAGAACAGTAATAAAATAAAAAGTAATATATGCGCGTACACAATATAACGTAAATAAATTCCTTGCAACTAACCGACATAAACAGGAACTAGGAGTGCATTAATATTCTAAACATTAATTTAGGTATACACAGCATGTCAATGACACGGTAACCTGCATCAAGCAAGTAACATTAACATTCGATCCGTTATAACACCTGTATAATCTTAAAACAGAGCTATTGTGAAATGACAATAGTTTTTACCTTGATTTATATTTTCCCAATGCACATCGATATAGTCGTCTCGATCGGGACTACTCTGCATGTGGTAGAATCCGAGAGTATGTAGAAGTTCGTGAACAACAGTTCCATGGCGGAAACAGCCACGCCCAACTGGGTGACGGCCAGATAAGTTGAGAACTTGGTAGCCGCCCTGGTAACCCACTTGAGAGAAGCACCCGCGCCTACTTCCCTGTAAAGGTACAATCGGTAAAATCAACCAGCTACTACTTCAAAAACACTAGGAAATCTTCGTGTTAACATTTAATATATATTCTAACATTCGTTTGATAAAAATTGTGATATGGTAATAACATAAATTTATCAGACCATAAAATTATGGTAGATATTGTTTACCTGTATAACCACCGCATCACGATCGCCTTTTTTGTATGGTATGAATTTTATACAGGAAGCGCGAGCTAAGTCGTCTAGCCCATCTTGAATGGCTTGGACTTGATCAAGATCTGAAATTAAAAATGGAATACCTAGGTTAAATAATAAGTAGGTAAGTATGACAGTATAGGCTGCATTAATAGTAAGTTTATAATAATTAGCGAATGTAAAGTACTTTAATAAACCCGTAGTAAGCTTGTTAATAACGCAGTTTTTTTTCACCACATTCAAGAGTTCAAAAAATTATACAGTAACACATACTTTTATATGTTTTTAAACATGTCGAAGCTTGAAGTACTAAGTATGTTAATATTTACTAATCTAACTGTAATTCTATATTGGAGAGAGAAATACTTACTAAAGTGTTCTCGCTGGATGAAATAAACAACTTCATTGTTTGGCCAGCGTTTTGTGCTATCGGTTAGTCCATTACGAGCAAGTCCCTCTACAACATTGGTGACAATCATCCGACGCTGCCGATCGTTTAAAATTAAATCTCCTTCGAATTTCCCACTTTCCTCCCAAGCATTGTCAACTGGTTCATCTTCATCAAAGTCTGCTTCGGGATCCTTACCTTGAAAACATAATTTTAAGTGTTTTGGTTTTTCAGATAGAATTATTATTAAAAAAGTAACATAGATAATTCTATAAATTACAACAAATTCAAGACATAAATAAAAATGTTTGAAATGTTTCGATGGTTATTTTATAAAATAGATATTGACGATATAAGGACAGGTTTTACAACAAAGAGAAAGTTTTTAAATGTGTGCATATCTTTAAATACGATAAGAACCAACTTACTTTTTAGATTTTGATCCAAGTGAGATGTTTCCTGTATGAAATTCGCAAAATCTTCTATTTCACTTTGTGACATAGATCCACACTTCACAATAAAAAAACACAAGAAAGTCACAAAATATATCAACTTCATTGTCTTATAAAGTTAGAAAATTCATGTGTATTAGATCGTTGTATTAAATTGTGTCATATTAACGGTACGTGAATATTTGGCAAAAAATGCACAGTACGAAAAATTTTTTGCCAACAAAACCCATCGAGGCGGGTCTGGTATTAATATAGCTTTATAGACAACCATTTCACAAGGTGTAAGCGCGCTACTGCCTTGCGACAGTACTCGTGCCGTCACAGAAACGGAATACGCTCCATGCAAGAATTAATTGCCAAATTTTTTGCACCACTTACGCCAGATACGACCTTGATAAAGTCAATTTTTATTTATCTTGTTTAATTTTTTAATTAATATACAACGGTAACAAATAGTTGGCTATTTGTTACCGTTGTACCTAAAAATTCCTAAATTTGTCATAATACTTGTAAAGATGAGCAAACTGGGGCTAAAGTTCTAGCAGGTTTAAGCTTTTTTAAACCAGGGGATACCTCATTATATAATAATACCAGATATGCTTTACATATATTTAGAAGATAGAAAAGTTTTAAATGATAACCAAGATATCTAGGATTTAGTCGGTACGTAAGAAGCACACCGAGTGTAGTGTATCATTATTAGCGAGCAATAAGAGCAAGTTGTAGCAATATTTATCGGCAGTGGTCACGCTTTCACCCTAAATTGGCAAATTAAACGAGTGATTTGTATAAAAAATGTAAGCTTACACTAATGCAACGAATGTTGCAAAACTAAGGTGTATTGTTGTGTGAGGAAAGAGATATTTGTAATCTCCAAAGAGTCAATAGCCAAGCAATTAATAAGGTAGATAATGTAACACAACTCCCCTTATCTATCTTCTAGTAAGAGTGGGTCCTGAAATCAGTCGCATCTTATTTCAAACAATAAATGTGTCAAAGAACTTTATTTTGTAATTTAAACACGATTTCAAAATAATAAATAATCAAATGTGCATTATATATTTACATAGCACTTCCCTCATCATTATCGCAGTACATTTTGTTGAGCTTCACTACATCACTTTCCGACATGCCCAGCCTTTGTCCGATCTTTACATTTTCCTAAAAATATCACAACTTTAAAGAAACCTGCTATGCATAATAGTCACTTAAGGTAACGCTAAAGTAATTTATATCAAATAATTATTTATGTTTTTTTTCGTCTTGTGACGAAAAAGTTGAGTAGAGTAGTTGCATTAAATTAGATTAAGTTATAGGAATATTGCATATTACCACCTTAGTGGCTTAGTGGTTAACAAATTTAGTACACAACCAGGTTATTCTTAATAATAAATTAGTAAAAATATTAGTCATATTACCTGTAATGGGATAATAGTTTTATTTCCATTTTTAGAGAATGCCACTTCTGGATAATGCATGACGCTGTTATAGTCGTAAGGAACGCCGAAATCTGTTACAGTGTCATTATTATATTTGGCAAAATTGTGCTCGTGTCCTAGAATATTTATTAAACATAAAAACACTTTTCTTACTTTAAGATTTTTTTTAGATGAGAGTTTTTAGGTAGGTTCTACTCTCGCAGATTAAAAATAATAAAATAAGTATTAATCCAAACGGTTCTAAATTCTATCTAGTTACCAGTTACTGTTGTTCTATGTAAGTCGTACCATGAGTGTACCTTACCTTACCCGTCGAAAGTTAAGTTACTGACCTGACTTAATATTTTCCCACACAATTTCCACGTAATTGTCCCTATCATATGTACTCTGCATGTGATAAAAACCAATTGTGTGTAGCATTTCATGTACCACAGTGCCGTGCTTGAAGCATCTTTTAGACAGATTCAAGACCTGATTCGGTTCATCGTCATCGTCATCTTCAGTATTATAACCTACATTAGAATAGCACCCATTTGCTGAACCCTAAAATTAAATACTTATCATAATATGTCGTGTAAACACAATTTGAGATAGGGTGGGAGGTTGGAGGGTGGTGTTTAATTCCCTATTACATAGTCACGCATAAACCGTTGAACGGACTTGCAGGGCTATTCAGAATTTTGATTATTATTATTATGTACAAAAATTAATATATCAAAATTATTAAAAATTTACGATTGAAACTGATTCGAACTATAAGACACATGTATATAGATGAATACGCTGTCAAAAAAAGACTACAGTGTTTTACAGGCGTCGAAATTTACTACGACAACTTAGCACCTATCATAACATACTTTGTTACTTCAACATATAATCATTGCAATTTATTTCTATTATATTCCTATACAACGCTGCCCACTCTTCAAAAGATTGTCCTGACTTTCCCTGCTTGATTTGATCAAAGTCGGCAAACCAACACACTTAAGATTATATGGTTAAAATGCGTAGAAAGTGTTGTTCTTGTTGGTTTAGATAGAATTATTCCCTGAAAAGTCATCAGCATTTAAGTTTAAAAACTTAATTCTATTCATTGCCTACCAATTATTCAAATAATATAAATAAATTGTCTGAAACAAAATATGCAAACAAATTATTAATTAATATAATATAAATATATTTTTATTCGCAGTTTGTTTCCGACGGAAAATATATCGCGGAATCTTGTACCTAGCCAGAACCGTCCATCGTTTTCGAAGTTTCGAGTTTCTGTAGTAATCGGAAACCCCTTATTTTAATCTACATTATCTTTAACTACAAGCAATTATATCATATATAATATCTTTAACTACAAGCAATTATATCATAAAATTGCTTTAGTGCAGAATCCTGAATTTTTAACATCGGAAAGGGTTGCAAAATCCTGAATAGCCCTGCTGGTAGGTACATTTTTATTTGCGACTTACAAAGAAAATCTACGATTTAGTCTATTTTTATACAACTAACAGTTACCTAGTGACGATATATTTAAGAAAGGTGTGCAGATATCCAAAAAGAGAAACTAAAACTTTTACGATCACAAGTAGTTTGGTTACTTTCGTTGGCAGGATTTTGAATAAAAAGCCTGTTTTCATTTGTAATATCCGTTAGCCGAGATATGTTTTACATATGATTCACGTTAACTTCATCAACAAAACGAGCTTTTTGATAATCAAGTTATTAATATTAATTACTATTAATTTCATGTGTGTAGACCCAAAAACAGTTTAATACGAGTAATATTACTTTTGTTTTGCGAAATCTATTATAGCATAGACGTGTCTATTAGCATTCACTGACTTTAGTATTACTACGAGTGAAGCCTGAGATGGATGGTTAGGTTAGGTTGTTAGGCTAGGATAGGTTAGGCTAGTGATTGGCGAGCGGTGGCTTTCTTCTGCAGCACGCGAAACGCGATGGCGAAGGCTGCCGAGCGTCAGCGGGAGGTAAGCGGCGATGGCCGTAGGGTTGTGCTCGGCGACGGCTGGGCGTGGGCGCGGGGGTCAGGCATCCCACTGCGTCGTCGCTGAGCCCTTATGCTGACATAGCCGCCTGAGTTCCCTGGGTTGAATGCCTTGTGCGACCCCCGGGGAGCTCCAGGCGGTATGGAAGGTTCAGGAGGAAATTTAAGTGGGTCCGTTTCTCCCCTCTGGTTAGCACAGGAACTAGAAGATAACCATCCCCACAGCCCCGCGATAGCGACTGCATACGCTCGTGGGCCTGCATTTGTGCATTTTTACCTCCTTCATAAAAAAAAGGTTAGGCAAGTGATAGTATATATTTTATTATACTACGTATCCTTTATTGTGTATTTTATATTTATGTAAATACCTGAATTTTCAATGCATGTTCTTCAGATGCACGTGGTCTGAATTTTATGCAACTCTTATTAGCTATATCGGCCATGCCCTCCTCGATCATTTTTATTTGATTTTCATCTACGAAAATAAAAGAGATTTTTGTTGACGTTCATATTTTGAGTTAACTTCTTTAGGCGCATGAGGGTAACATTTTTACGGATGAAACACAATAATAATAATATTAGCGTGCAACGTTTTTGTCGAAGAAAAGGGAGAGAGCGATTGAGACCGATTGAGAGAGAGTGAGAAAGGACGAACGTAGCATGAAGTAAGTAGCCATGGAGCTAGAGTTAAGTAGGGAGCAAGCAAGTTAGAAAGATCATGGGAGAGAGTGAGATAGAGCGCACGTCTCATCACGCACAGTGCCATGGAGCGAGCTATAGTGAGAAAGATTGAGCGAGTTTAAAATTTTCAAATTTAACTTAGTTTTAGATTGTATAAATTAGATTACATTTATATGAATATGAAAAAGACTTAAAAATTAGTTTGCCAAAGAAGTTTCACTTCTGACATAATATGTACTTTGTATGCAAGCACTTTTTTAAATCTGTAGCAACTCTAAGGACTTTAATGTAGTGCATCCGAAGAAGTTCGATCAACTTGACTTGCCTTGAAAGAAACTTTTACGCTCATAACTCTTTGTAAACCTTTAGGTACAAATAAAATAAATAAACAGCTACTCAGTGTTTAGTATCTGTGGTATTCAAATTGCTATAAATTTGCTAGTTATAATCTTAATACATCTGATTTATAATAAAAATATACAGACCAAAATCATCTTTATCAATGTAATAAACAACTGTTTGATTTGGCCAGCGCTTGGCGCCATCGAATAAGCCGTTTCGTTGATCTTGCGCGGTGTTTATTGCCCGCATTTGAGACGCACTGAGTACCATATCACCTTCGAAATGATTACCGAATTCCGTTTCTGCATAAAAAATAGTAAATTCTATTGGAATATGTTTAAGGAAGTTTTGTTTGTTGAAGGGAACACAAAAGCTTTGATTAAATAAAATCCAAGTTAGCTTTTGCGTTATTACTAGCCTATAATTACTTAATATTATAGGATATAATTAATAAAAATTACGCTAGAGTACTTTAGGTGCATGATTAGGTAGAAAAGGTAAAATATCTTTTTTAACTTTTACGCGTCTATCAGGGCCGATGTAAGAATGTAGGGTAAATTATTAGGAAAATATCCAAATCTGAAATACTGCAGTGTCTTACCATTATCACCTTCTGTGAGCGGGGCGGCTTTGCACGTAGCAATTAAAACGAAAAATAATAAAAACATGTCCATGCAACACTCTTTGTGATACTGCGGTTTTTTTCCTTTCTAATTTCCTATAAGTACGCCTGTCAAAAGCATCCTGCTGCTAATATTTGGACGACCCGTTGTTAAAGATATGACGATGTATTCTTATCAGGACGTAGAGTACGTCTAGAATATTAAGTAACCATAAATGAAGGCTTCCGTTACACTTAGCATTATATGATAAGGTAATCTAGACATTTAAGCACTAGGTAGACATTTCAAAAATCTCAAGGACACAAATAAGAACTCAGGGAGTTTAAACATTCTCCAAAATTGTAAGGGAATACACAAGATACAAATTGTTTATGTATCTTAAATTTAAAGACGACTATTTAATTATTACTATGTAAATAATATTGTATATGTGTATATGATGTGAGAAGTCTATAAAGTAGATATCGAATAGAGATATAAAATAATGTATTATTTTTCTTTTTATTAAGTATTACGATGTAATAAGGTATTAAAATAAAACATACATTATGGTATTGTAAATAACGTGCTATATTTATATTACAAATAATTATAAAAAAAATCTCGACACACATAATGTACTGTACACGCATGCAAATCAAATACAATGATTAATAATTTATCGACAAACAAATCGATAACTAATGTACAAATTATAATAGTAAAATAAAAACAGAAACCGTTTAATAAATAAACGGTGATAATCCATTGATACATTATGGCATTCATAACATAATACTGTGCTAATACAACATACGATGTACGCTTTACTTAAATGTACCATGCATTTTAAATAAATAATCGTGTTTGCCACAGAAAACTCATCGCTTAATAAGCAATGCAATAATTATTACCACTATTGAGTAAATTAGGCAGTCTTCTTAACACCAATATTACTGAACTTCACAATAACACCCAACAAAATGGTAACCTACCAAAACATACAAATTATTTATACAATATTAAGACAAACATTTGTAAAGCGATGTAAAACGATCTAAATATTGGTCTAGTAATTATTGCTGAGACGCCTCTTAACATGCAAAACACTAACACTGCGATTATATACTACTTACTGCCCTCATTATTCTATCAAATGTTTATATAATCATCGCAATATGACACACCGTTTTTGTGCGGTTTGTAGGGATAGTTAGACTTAATGGTCGCTTTGTTTTTCGTTTTTAGTGTCACAATATTTCATCTGATTTCGTTAAGATTTTATCTATGTTGCGTTATAATATTTAAGTAATTGGATTGATCTGCAATCGTTTTTATTGCGGCTAAAAAGCTGCCTTTAGACTGACCGTGCGATTGCGACGTTTAGACCCGATTACATTAGTCTGTAAAGAGGGATGTACATATATGGATATTTTTTTATAAAAAAATCGTATCGTACGGTTTCAGTTTCCGATCGACCATTAAGATTCGTGTTTTTATCGTCTGATTAACAAAGATTAAAACTTTATAAAACGTTTGCGGTATGCCACATTCCAATGTATAAATTACTCTAAAAACATGAATGTGACAGCTTTATTGACTATATTGAGACAACTACACTTCGATAAAATGGGGTTTATTTACGCTTACATTAAATATTTGTCTAATAATATTTTTCTACGTATAGAGGACGTCAAATGAGTTGTAAGCAACACTCGTACGAGTGATTATCACATGGAGTGCTCGAATAAATTATTGCTATATTAGACAGTCTAAGGCTATGTCTTTACTGACTGGCTGGCTTTTCACTTGTCCTAAATAATACGCTTAGTAACAAGAGGGAAGAGCATTATGAACTTGGCTGTTAATATTCTTACTATCAGATAAGATTCGTAAGCGCCAAGCAAGCCCGTCAGGGTCGGTACCACAAAGGTAAAACAATTGTATTGAAAAACATCGGAGTATTAAATAATCGAAAATCGCAAGAAACTCTAGAACTTCTTGTCGCGTCTATCTTCACGAGGCCCGATTCTAAGCTATTCATGAATGACACAACACGTGACGAAGAATTTTTACATTGTTCCATTAAGAAAATTCAGTTTCCTTTGAGGAAACATTATAGGAAAAATAGAATTTCTGAATATCAAAAATAAACTAAATTTCATTAAGACGCTTAAAACATTGCGCTAATTATGTTACAATAAATACATAAAAATTCATATAGTAAAATTGAAATTCCAAATATATATTATACTAACGAAAATATTTATCTATTGTTGTAACGTATAGAATGATATTCATAAGATTGATTTAAGCTAATGTGATGCTAGAAATAAATTGCAAAGTATCAGTTACTTTAAAAATATAATAAAATCAGAGTCTAGATTATGAGGCATTTAACGTATAACACAAAATAAAAGCCGATTTCTATATTTCGAAATAACTCTTATAAATAATGTAAAGTATTTCAAAGTACTCGCTTATTGATAAAAATGAAATCTTTAAACGGTTAAATATATAACCCATCTCTTACTATAAATTTGTGTTAACGCTGTGCTAAAATGAGACAGTTTTATAGAAAATCGCGTATAACACTGATTTATTTCAAATAGTGTAATGCCCAACAAGAACCCATAAATTCGAGGAGAAGATATAGTTTTTCGTTGATTTTGGCACATTTTATGACGGACGACAAACATTCGATACACAAAGTTAACAATATCAGAGTCTTAATAGAAGCTACTATACACTACTTACCCGTTAGAGACAGAAAAACTATTATTTGATTGATTTGAGGCTAAAAAAAATATAATTTTTTGGTTGAAATATTTTTTCTAAATTCGAATCATTAAGAGTTTTCTTCATAGAAGTACTATCTAATGCAATCGTAATACGCATAGTTCGCAGACATTTGTACAAAAAAATTTCTTCGCCCTTCAGAAATAGGCTTTTATTTTCGTTGACTGAAAATAATTTTTTCTAAGACAAAGATTTTTGTATAATTTTTCTGTCACCAATAGAGGTAAGATGCACATAACTTAGGCACGTTTAGCATTATCATAATAGAAACAACTTCACACTATTCTAAGCTAACACGATGAATTAATTAAATTTTAGTCACGAGACACAAACTTCACAATAATACTATTGTAGATTTTCTTTTAATTTTGACATCTTTAAAGATGCTATTCCAAAAGCAACCCTAATGTAAAGCAATGAGAACTATATTGCCACTTTAAGAGAAGCAAGAAAATAATATTATTGTGAGATCTGTGGCAAAGTCACACACATGTGTCAACAGACTTCCAAACTGAAAAATGTCATTAACGCGAATATCACATTTCATTACCAGATTAAAATTCATTAATTAATTTTACGATTATTTACGTAACTTGCCAGCTCCAAAATTAATGTAAAATTTAAACGCATTTTAATCCGATAAAGCGTTGTTAAATTTGTTATCCGGACATAGTCCCAAAGTTCGATGATAGTTAAAATTTTAAGCCTACTTATTTTACGTCTAGCAATAAGCCTATTAAAGTCCTCTAATTCGATGTAAGATGTTAAGCATATACTTCTCATCTATTTAAGAACGCACTTTACGTCACTGATATGTTGAGATAGTAAGAAAATAGGGTTTTCAATACTGATAGATTTCGAATACTGTGTAAGATACAAAAATAACTATACCATTTCTTTGTTCTCTGGATGAGCGATATTGGATTATTGAAAATAATATATAATGCTAAATTTACTTTACACGTTAATGAAAATTTGTAATTGATGTTTAATGATGTATTACGTTTTGTTATACACGTCTAGAGCTATGATTTACAAGTGTCAAGTCAAAATTGTTTGACAGCTGACAGCACTGTCAAAATTGATTGAATAGTGTTAATTAATAGCATATGAAAACTTGACATTAGAACATTGCGTCGCTTGTCATTAGCATTTACATATTTTATTTATGTGCCGCGATATTGTTCAATTTACTTGCGAAAAATCACACTTCAGACCGAAGTCCAAGTAGCGATGATAAATTAAAAAAAAAATTAGATCAGGATTGTGACGTCCATCCATTATGCTATATTTTGATACGAGATTGTTAAATTTGCTAAGCGCTTTAGTCGAAAAACCTCAGCTGCGCCAGAATTAAAAAAAAAGTACATTAATGTATAACAAAACATAATAATGTCTACATGTAATCCAATATAGAAATAGTATAATGAGCTAGAAGTAGAAAATTGTATAGTTGGGTTGAAAAGTAGGTGTAATAAAGTCGTTATCGCCAATCACAAAACTATATACTAAATTAGGCCTTTCTGTTATAACAAATCCTCGTGCAATCCCGAGTCAGTCCACTTCAATTTCTTTGGATTTATAAAGTACACCTGGAAAGATACAAAATATTTTAATATCAATTAAAATAAAATAAGAACCTAGCGAGTTATGTAATAGTAAATTAAATCAATCAGTTAATTAAAGGTGTTAAATCTAATTGACAACAACATCTATCTAATCATAAGATTTTTCGAATTCAATTTTAATAAATTTAGTCATAAAACTTCATCCACTAAAAATCGGGCGTAAGTTCTATTCTATTAGTAACAGCACTTTTTTCATGTTTGTACACACATACTTGAAATAAAAAAAGGATCAAAATGAAATGGAAACATAAATGTGTTTTTGAGGGTTTGTGGAACTTCAAAATTTGGTAAATCTATTCTAATATGAATATGAAATTTCCTCGAATATAAAAAAACCAATACTTTCCAAGCTTTCTTCAATGGCTTGAGAATTATATGATTATTGTAAATACCTTTTACAATAATCATATAAATTGGAAGAAAATGTAGTCTGTAACATTTTTTGTAGTCACAGGAAGCCAAAGTATAAGTAAAGTTATACCTAGTATTAGTCTAGTCTTTTATTGACAAACTTTCACTAAAACAATTTTTTACCGGATTGAAGTTATGTATTTACAATTATGTTTCATAATTGTAAATTTAAAATTATGAAAAATAATTGTAAATACATAACTTCAATTCGGTAAAAAATTGTTTTATTATCAAGTTTTACCTGACAAGTCTTATCTCTCTTACCTAATTTGACAGTTACACACATATCATTCCATAACGGGGAACAGATTATAAATCAAGTCTCTTTGGAAAATCCGAATAAACTTTATGACGGTTTATTTTTTTACGCGGTTTTAGATTAGACATATAAAAACTATAGATGAAATTTTGAAAAATATATTTAATATTGTAAAATCTAGAAAATCTTTACCTAACAATTATGTGGCGGCAGTAGCTGCATGCGCAGGCGGCGAAGGCGCAGAAGCATTACGAGCGCGTCCGCCTCTAGGTTTGATGCTTTCAGATATTTGCCACATCGTCTCTTCGCTTAGGACATCGTCGAACTCGTTGAACATTGCTTGAATGCGATCGTTCTTCTTAATTTTGTATTGTCTAAAAAAAAAAATTGTTAGTAATCGTTAATGACGATCATTTCGACCACGGTTTGTATTATCTAGTGCCACTGACTCTATGGGTTTTTATATTTGTGCATCTGCTTTTTTTATGACTCAGACATGACAGTTCCCTAAATAACACTTCCTTCACGTTTGTATTTATTTAATTAGATAGAGATATCATAACAACAGATAAATTAAGATACATTGTAAAAATAAAGATGTCTCAAACGAGGTTGCGAGTGTCATGTGTGTAAAAAAAGAGTGTGTGTACTTATGTACACGCGTTAGAAGTAATACTTCTTTGGCGTAAGGAAAAAAATAACTAAAATACAGTAGTGATTAACGATAAATATTAAAATTAATCAATAAAATTATTATTAGTAAATACTATCACCGTCGTATATGAAATTGATTTAATAAAAACACCAAAATAATATTTATTTATTCACGCTGTTTAATTGTACTGTTACGATACACGTGTTCTAAATATAAAAATACAAGACAATACATATACAACTTATCATCGATTTTCATGCCACCTAGAACTAACTTCATTCTGTTGATTTTGTGTCACGGTGCGCGCGCATCGTAAAATTTCACTCTCATCAATTTTTCATAACGCGCCTAAAGAAGTATAACTTCAAAAATTACATTTGCAATTCTTTACCATCTTCATTACTTATCAACTTACTCTTTATGGAACCGCTTCATATTCTCCATTATGTGGTATTGTTGCCATCGTTTTGTGAAGTTGATGCTGCCATCGGGTAATAAATCTTGATTTCCCACATGTACAAATGTTAGGTCCTGCAGGAAGAGGCCTCTGAAAATTTAAGTAATGTGTTAATAAATAGCTACAAAATTATAACTTTTGATCTATTAGATATGCGTTTGATTGGCTCAAACCTACATACACATTGGGTTACAAATCCGACCATGTAAACCGTGTTCTCGACACCCCAGAATGATAAGAATAAAAAATAATAAAAAATGTTTTATTTTAGAGATCAATAAGACTGATAGCGATTTACGCACGAACCCAATAATTAATCCACAATCTCAAATTGAAAACAATCTGAGATCAGACCGTGACACTCGATCGATCTCCTATCTGCATCCCAATAACCACACCCTACGAAGACAATCCATTTTTGGCGACGGATAAAATGCTCTTTGTCGTTCCATTTTACCGAGTTTTCACTCATATTTTATAATCAATGTAAACCAAATAAAGTAAATAAAACCGTACAAATAACATTAAAATATACATGTGTATGTTTAAAACAACAAACAGTTTTTTAATTATTTAAAAAACTGGTGCAAGTTAAAATATGTTAAAATAATTAAACTGTTGACATGGAGCTTTCGTCAACTGTCATTTTCATACAAAGGTCTATCCACAGACACCGATCATACCTCCCATGGATAGCGTGTATCGACAGATGGCTGCATTTGGATTAAGGTCTCACTTGGTGGATTAAGGATTGAGATAGGTTATTAGGTTCAGGCGTTAAAGTAACGGTTATGGATAAATATATATCTAAGCTTACATGTAAGGTATACAGGGTGGTTGCGTCTCGTTCAGCGCCTGCCTATACGCACGGAAGGACATGGATGAATCAATCAAAGTACAGTGATCGGTTAATGCGTCTTCTATAGCTCTGGCCCACCCCAATCTTCTAACTGGAGGGCAGTCTAACGCCGATACGAGAGCCAGGTAGGAATTAAAGTTGTTCATTTTCCGTAAAGCCTTCATAACTTTGAGGAATTTACTCGCGTACTTCTCGCGTTCGCGTGCTTCATCCTAGAAAATTTAATGTATTAATGTAATTCTTTTTCATGTACAATTCTTTTTATATGACGGATGTCTAATAATTTGTATGCATTCTGGTCCAGTTGTTTAAAACACCAGTACAATTCATATATAACGCGTTTAAAGTATTTTCTTTAAATTTTTATATCTTTATAGAACCCGGCTGTACCTATGAGTCAGCATATGCAGAAAGGTCGCTGTACATTATAACCAATTATGAAATCTTCGGCTGCAACATGGTTTGAACATAGTAGGAACAGTGTTTGTTACCATGGTTACCATTATTTTTAATACTTAGATATAAATAAATGTCTTAAGGAACATAATTAGTATTTTTTCCTTTTCAACATCGAAAGAATGACAAATATACTGGGAAAACTATTAACTATCAAACTGAAATGTTAATTTAAATTATTTATCATAGCTTCAATTGAAGTCTATCTCTATACCTGCTCTAAAATCCTCGATCTCGCCCAGAAACTCATCTTATTAAAGTGCTCCGTGAAACGCGTAAGGTTTGGTGACTTCTCTTCCGACTGATCTCTTGGCCACGAGAGAAGTTCCGCTGTCGTTATTCGAACGAATAAAGCCGCGTCTAGAACTGTCATTTGTTCGGCCAATTCAGACGCCTTAAAGTCCAATAAGGTGTCCCGTCGGAGGGAAACTGTTCCATAACATGGATCATATTCGAATCTGTTGTTTGTCTGAAATATACAGGTTGATTGGTAAAAAAAATATTTTTAATTACAATAAGAAAAAAAAATTCTTATAAAATAAACATAAAATATGGACTTTAGTCCTATTAGTACAGTAACACTTACAAATTGAGTTAATTGAATTTTGTATAGACAAGTACAGTGAAGCATTTTTGCAAAACAGTATTTAAGAGGAGTCGAATATTTGATAATATATGACGATTAGGATTTAGAAAATTGTAAAAAATACAAATAAAATTTGAATATTATACAACTAACATTAAAACTCAAGCAAAACTCACATTTTGGAAGTGCAGTTGTTTCTGTTTATCAACCAGAATCTGACGTAACGCTTTAGAAATCGGCAGTTCTTCAGCCTCAACAAGCCAATATATAAATTCCATAATTTGTTGCATCAACGACCTATCCAGATCTGACATTCTGAAAAATTATAACAATATCAAATCAATTTCTATTGTATGAATATAAGTTTGTCGATGTTATTGTAATATTTCTAGCAGATTAAAGACGCCGCGGTCATCTAAATTCACTTAAAATGATAACGCGAGCTGGTACAGGGCTTTGAGTAAGCAAAATAAAAGATAAAGACAATTTTCAGGAATTACCTGCGAACACAATTAGTACTAAAAACTTACGTGAGGTCAGCAATAACTCTAGTAAGCAGACCGAGTGTGGATCTTAGTTCGTGCGGACGCGGTCTGAAGTGATGTGCCCGACGCACCAATCGCGAGACGAGCTCGTGCGGTGCCAGGAACGTACGGTACGTTGCCAGGAACGCTTCCTGGTACGCGAAGTCTGCGTAACAATAAGCTAAGGCTCTTTATGGGTTACGACGTAATATGTGAATCGGTGAGCCCAAAGTTATTGCAAACAAAATACAATATATATTTGATTTCTCAATTCAAATTCAATTAAATCTCTGGGCACACACCGATTCATGACTTAAACAATTTTGCATTATTTGCGACGTTGTTGAAATGCAAACATCACAAGATAATTGAGGCAAAATTGATATTATTCCATGCCAGCATGCTTGAGCGCATGTTAACGATCATATATTTTTAACATGCCATGACATTAAACAAACAAAGGTGCTTTAAATTCTTTACAAATTTGAAAGAATTTTCAAAATTTATAAAGTTTTGTGCGTAGGTGCGTTTTATCTTCATATAACATTCCAGAATCAACCAAACTAGAACCCGGCCCCAAATTTAACCCAATATTTGAATGGTGAGTCAAACTCAGCGAAAAGCGTGTGATTATTATTTGCAAAATGAGCAAGTAAGCTAATAATAAATTAGTGAACCAGCTTGTCTCAGGCCCATACTATGATTGACTTACACTCATCCGATTCTGTAAAGCATGAAAGTTAAGTGGTTAGAATGATTTTCTATAAACCCTTATCCTACGACGAAAATGATAAATTGGAGACATGCTTAAAATTAGGAGAGTATGAACATAAACATTCACATTAAACACATAATTGAATTAAATTTACATACGCACTGATAGGATTTTTGGGCACGGATCAAACCTAATTAGGGTCCCACATATGTTACAAACTTTGTTATAAAAAAGAACAAATATATTATGAATTATGTATAGAAAACCTCTACTGGATCAAGTAGTATTATACATGTTTAACAATATGAATTACATAGCTTTTTTATTGTCCGTTGAGTGAACTGGCAAAAGTTCTATTATATGTGAGTGCCTATAGTTAGCTAATTTCTTGTACTTTTATTATGTAATTTTGTTTTTCCTAATTAATTTTGTTGTTTGCTTTTTTGTTTCGTCACTCTTGTCAATTTAGGGTCGCCTGTTAGGGCAGGATGTTTTTATATTTTTTTTTTGTCCTAATTTAAAATTATAATAATTTGTATACAATGTTACTAGACAGTGTAGTGTGATATACATATAAAAAAAAATCATATAAAAATGCCTATCAGTGGGCATGTCTCATCGAAATCATCAATAAAAAGAAAAAACGTACCTTTGGTAGCCTTAGTGGCGAGCACTATAAGGGCATCCGGGTGCCCACCCCTTACATCAACGCCCTCTTTCGTCGGGCCTTTGAGTAAGAGCCACGTACTGACATCCGTTTGGAGGACTATATCCTCCGAATCTGGTACGACTGGAGATTTTTCAGTTTCAGTTTGAGTGGGCTCTGTGCTGCTTTCACTTCGCTGTAATTAATTTAAATTATTAAAGATATCACGAAATAGTGATTAAATTAAAATGTGGTAAATGGTGGTGTAGGTATACAAAATATAAAATATTCTATCAAAAAGTCGTTATGTTGAAATTAATGTTGACTGCCAAAATGTGTTTTGTGAATTTAAATCATTATTATTCTTATAAACAAATCGAAATTCGTGATATTAAGAGTTTGTAATGTTCGGTTGCAGACATAATTTTAGGTTTGCGTCTCATAATAATAAATGCGTGAATTACATAAAAGTGAAGTAAATATCTCTTTTGCTTTGAACAAAATTTACTCAATTACAACGTGTCTATTAAAACACTGGTATAACGTAAGTTTCGTCAAGCATTATATGCTTTTTTGAAAGCTCGAACGCATCAATTTTTCTTACAATTTCACACAAAAAAAAATGGCTTTGTAGATGAAACAAGTAATTTAGTTTATAAAAGGTTTAGACCCTGTGAGGGTACAGGCGAAGGTGCTCGCGACTCGAGTCGATCAATCTCATCCTCATCAAGTGGAAACTTGCCTGGCGATGACACGCTCACATACATCTCTTCAGTACTCTGGAATGTTTATAGATGACATGAATATATAGATTTTCATAAAAAGCAGTTAGATTCGCACCCGGTCCTGAAAAATTACGGTGCTTAGGACTTTATTGCATACTCATTGAAGTGAAACTTCTTTATCGACGTATGGGAGAAAAAAGTCGTCACGTTTTTCGGTTACGCGCCATGGTGCTTTTTTTAAATACCAACTACAAATTGCTTGATCGATCGCAGGTTGAATCCGATATTTTATTGAAAGTTTTGAAATGGCCATACCATTTCACAACTTTTAATAAAATATCGGCGGCAAATTTCGCGAAACAACCTTGAAATTAGTCGGATTTCTTCAAGTAAATGCAATTAATGAAATTCTGTAATAATCTTAGTAGTAATAAGGTAAAATGTAATAATAGCATTATTTGAATTCATGACTATGCTAAGCCTATTGTTAAACTTAAAAATCTAATTTAACTTTATTTAACCAATTTCTGTAAAGTTGCATATAGTAGATAATTTTTCGAAAAATAAGGTCAGAAAGGAGTTCACTTCTTACGTGTGTACACTAGTACACGCACAATTTTTTGACTGAAGTGCCCATTATAATATCATTCTACGGTGCTTCCAAAACACCACTCAAGTAAATTAAAAAAAAATCCCTGTTTTAAGTTAATGGCCATACACTATATCGCTATATCGGACGAAAAAAGTTGTATAGAAAAATTAATCATTAATATTAGCATGAATAAAAATGACGATAATTGAGCCAAACTTTTCTAGTATTTTTCTTATATTGGGAGATGATTCCGATAAAGAAAATACATATATTAAAATTACTAACAAGAAAATATTACATACCACATTATTGAGCATAGATTCATCTGCAGAACAACTACTGTTGTGTGAGGAAGGTCGCGGCGATGGCGGAGGCAATAATTCGTTACTTGAGGTAATCGAAACCTGTAAAAAAAGTTTAATCTGTTATTTTTGAGACATAAAATTTATAAGGCGAATATAAAAGTTAAATACTAAATCTATAATCGTGATGATTGTACTATAAACCAAATCAAAAATTAAGGAATTGAGTGTCCTTATGACTTTCGTCTACTTTTATGATTTCTTTGAAGACATTTGCAACAAGGAGTTGGTCAACGTTATTTACATTTATAGTACAAGACCGTATTCAATAATGTATTAGTTTTAGGTTTATAAATTTTGGTGTCGTTGGGTGAGATAAGGCGGGTAACCCACGAATTACGCACGTAATTAAAAAAATACTAATACCTTTTTACAAAATCTTTTGAAATTTGATATCTTTATTCAGATATAATGACTAAGAAATATGATTTCATACAAAATCGACTGTATGATAATTTATATAATTAAATCCTTGAAATTTAATGGGCAATTAATATGAAGGCAATACAAATAAATTAATTACCTGTTTGTTTCTGTTCATCTTTGGAGGTAGCGCCGGCGGCTCTATCGGCAGTGGACTCGTTCTATTCGATGTTATCATACTTACGCTGTCTTCAGACCCACTGTCAATGTCAAAATATAGAAGTTATAATAATACGTCTGTCCTTCTCTAACGTTAACACAAATGTATATCTATCTCGCTCTACCTCAGGTATCGCACAATTTTAACTATAATTACAGACTATTACAATGTGAAATAATAATATGATATTGATAAAAATTATTATTAACACATAATTAAAATTAAATTAATATTATCAACGAGCGGTACAGTTAGTACTCAGAGACGTTTATGAATGTATCTCTATGTATGTGTTGGTTAGATTGGCAGAATAATGCTAAGAGAGATAGAGATGGAGCCAGTTGAAGGAGGCTTATAGCTTTGATATCTAGTTAGTTTTGAATTAAAGTAATGTAAATAGAGTTATTACATGGAATAAAAATATTTCTATATATTTGGGTACAACATATTGAGCGCTTTTTGATATTGTAATTGATTATTTTATAATCCGTGAATTTAATTACGCACCTGAGTGGCGGTGTACTCAAATGCTGAACCGTTATTGATGAGGCCAAAGATCGTTGAACTTGATGGTGACCTATGCTCAGGGTGCCCGTACTGCTGTGTTGAGCACTGAAAATCATTTAAATAATTAAATCATATATCCAACATATTTTAATGTGTAATCCTGACATGCATATATTTAAAGAATGCTTTATGATCCTACTACAAATAGACTTTTGTTTTAAATTTTACTTTACTTTAAACCAAGAAGCTAAGTCTTGAGATCTTTTTCTTCTATAGAAAAATAAATAAACTCGCTGAAAGATTCTTATTCATGCATTAATGTTTCAATTTATAATTATATAATAAAAAAAAATGTATTACGCGCGATGGGGATACTAAAAATTAATTGAGCAAGAAATAATAGAGCAGGAAATATTCCAATAGGAAAAATAAATTTTAAACATTATCTCTAAGTATTGGGTTAATTGACGCTAATTAATAAAAACATTAGTTGCTATATTGATTATCCAAATATGTTAACCATTTTGCAGATATTTTTATCCTACTTTTTTATTATTTATGGAAATAGTCTTTATCGTATTAATATTTTTTAAAGGTACATTTTAGGTCTTATGTAGGAAAACAGTTTATTCATTACAATTGTATAATGAAATGAAATGAAATTCTGTAATGAAAAAACAAATTGCTTAAAGAATGAGTATAGTCGGTAAAAACCCCTCTGTCTGTTGCGCAACGGAGATTCTAGACGAAACCCGTCTGCCCCATGGAGCACCCATACCTTATAATAAGTATAGTTCACCCATACTTTATCTTACCTGGACAAATTATATGTGTGTATAGAATGCCTGAATGCCATATCAGGTGGAGCCTCCGGATTTAACTGGGGATGGGCGTTCATCGTGTGACTGCAGTTACCAAACATCTCCATATAGGCCATAACTAAACAAATTGTTTTAATTAGATTCACATTAAGGAACGAAATCTTATAGCAATCGGAACGCGCTACATTGGAAACTCTATATCTTTCCTCTGTAGGGAGCGTTCAAGTATTACGTAACGAATTTGGAGGGGGGGGGTCCTTTTGTAAATCGTTACGGTGCGATACGCGTTATTGTCAATATTATTTTCCACTTTCCAGTACTTTACTTTACTACTTTACGTTACCACATAATGGTAACTTTTAGGTAAAGAGAGGTGGTGTAGGTGGTCATGAAACGTTTTACTATTGGGTACAAAAAACGTTACGGCGCGTTATGTGGGGGAGGGGGTCAAGAATCTCCAAAACTTGCGTGACGTAATACTTGAACGCTCCCTTAAACACCATACTTTTTCATAATATTTATATTAATATAACGAATATATCTCGTAATCTTTTAAACCATAGCGCATATCTTCACGCTTATCCTTAATCTTTCATAGAGGTTCCAATACGTAGTAAAAAACGCAATCGTGTTACACACATGAAGCTTAAACTACAATGAGCAAGCTATGTGATGAAAAAGCTAAAAGCACATGAATCTCCAATAAGTCGGTACTATGGAGTGGATCTGATAGTGTTTAGACCGCTGTAGGACCGCCGCAGACATCATCATTTTATACTGTGCAAGAGGCGCGCAATAAGCCATAAAGCTAGGCTAGATTAATTTACGTTATACATAATAATCGATAAACGATTACAGCATGGGCCCATGATTTGATTGCCTTTTGTTTTGCGGAAGTTTTTTAAGTCATAATTACTACAAGATAATGTTCTTATAAGCATTATATATTCCCTTTCGTTCTCGGTGACAAATTTATAATAGATTTTAAAAAAAGGGCAGGGGGCAAAAGGTGCAGGAGGCTCAGCCGATCTTAAGTGATACCGTTGCCCATGGACACGTACACTGCCAGAAGGCTAGCATGCTTTCTTGAAGGAATCTAATTCCATTTGGTTCGGAAATACTTCAATGAGTAGCAAAAAGTGCCTTAACCGCTCAGCTGTAGTACTACAGTCGTCGAGGTGATACTGGTGGAATTTCGTAATGTCTCGAGATATTAGTAATGTCCACGGAGGTCCGTAGCAAGGTTAGCAAAGTATGCATGCATAGATCCACTCACCACTGTAGGCGACGCTTTGAAACACTGCACGCCGCACCGACATAAACAAACATGCCATTTAATACCCCAATACATTCAGGATTTGGACGGGACAATTCCACAATTCTATACAGTTTATTTCTAAAAGTTTTATATCTGTTGATCTTTTGTTTATGACCGCTTAAAGAAACAGTTGATATTCATGATATTCAAATGTTTTAAAGCCCAAACAAAGCTCTGAAATCTGTCAAATCGCAATTAGGATGCGAAAAATGGTATATAGTAATACAAAAGATAAGAATATTCATTTATATTTTTCAGAAATAAACTGCATAATACAGAGTTTAGACAAGATACAATGTGTACCTATATTGGACACACAACAAGGGTCTCAAACCATAGTTATGTTTTTAATCTATAGTAAAACGATCCATTAATAAAGGATGACCATAACTTCATAAAACTGATTCATATATTATGACAATGCAATAATCTTATTGCTTATTTAAGCTCAGAAATCAGTTATCGAAACAGCTATAGTAGTATATTGAGATGCAGGGTCAGCTATATAAAGGTTAGAGAGATTTGACCAGTAATTAGTAACCGCTCTCCGTTAAAAAGCGTATATGTACAATATTACTATATATCCTTTCCTAAACCCTTTATTGATGATTTAATTAAGCATATTATTTTGAAATATATCATCTTTTCCTATCTCATTATGAAACGAGACAGATCGGTTTTATTAATAGTCTTACTGTTTTAGTTTTTACTGAGAAGTATTTACTGTGATATAAAAATATATACGCATTAAAATATCATCCGGTTATATTCAAATTGGCCTAGTAGCTTCAGCGTGCGGCTCTCATCCGGGAGGTTGTAGGTTCGATCCCCGCCTGAGCACCAATGCGCTTTCTTTCTATGTGCGCATTTACATCGTGAGAAAACCGGCATGCCTTACACTCACAAAATCCACGTCGTGTGAAAAGCCTAAACACCTACTTATCTATTAGAAAAAAACAAATTATCTTGAAACAAATACAGACATCTCAGTCACATACTTTAAAGGTTGTAGTGCCGCTGCTTATTTTTTAATATTTAATTCAATAACATATCCCATCTGTTGTCCGGTGTCATCTTAATAATAATGAAACAGAAGAAATGTGCCTGCTTCATCGTCTGGATTACACAGAGGAAACATCACACAATATTTTTGGTGAATCAAAACTATTTCATAAAAAAAAATTTATGGTAATACTGACTGTGTTTCTTCTTGAGCGGTAATGGTGGCGGTCGTTGGTGGTTATGTTCGGCTAACGTGTGCGGTCTTGCGTCATGAAGCGAGAATGGCGGACTTTTTCTGTAATAAACATTTTATCATTCGTCTTTGGTAGTTGGAAAGTTAATATGACGACGTCAAAACATGTTGACCTTTTTACAGTGACAGGTTTATTTGTGGTATAAATAAATGGTTCTAAATTATACATTTAGTGTATGTCCTTAACAAAGAAACTGTATTAACTATACCGGGCTCTAAAAATCGGTTTCAAAACCTACCAATACCTTCACTGAAAAAAGTATGTGAAGAAGAAAATATTACAATTTCGAAAGTACAGTGATGTTTTTGTCTTCAAAAACTAAGCAAGATATAATGAGCTAACCTGATTTCAACATTGGGGAAGTGTTGTTGCACATCAGCGCGAATGTTACGTCGCGTCTTCACCGGCAACTCTGGCGGCGTTTCGCCCTCGTCTGACGTTATGCTCTCCAACCTAACCGTAACAACATACCGAATTACTAACATATTTTTTACGCAAGTATTTTAAAAAAGCTTTAAAAGATAAAGCCCCTTATATAAAATCAGACTTATAATACCACAACGTAAACTCTCGATTGGACAATATTAAAGAGGCGTTACTAATAAGATTATTATTAGGTTATACATAAAAAGTAAATTAGTCTTAATTATATTGTTTTAAAGTACTATTTAAGGGAAATTGCGTTTACGCAGTGATGAAAACAGTAAGACTTATTTCGTTTTTATGTATTAATGTTTTATACCTCATGTTTAAATAATAAACGTAAATAGTATATTTATATACTAACTAACTATGTATTTCATTATAACAAGAAATGTAGGTACTGCAGAAGTATATACCTATATAACCGTTTGACTTAAAAGCGACTTGTTTACAAGAAGAGCAAATGTATACAAATATAAATTAAACACGCAAAAAACGAAAATCATATAAGCATTTAGCGGCTTTAAATGCAACTCAAACCAGGTTTCCGTGTCAAGATCACGTCTCATCGGTGTTTTAATGTATGAAAGATAATTGTAATTACATAATACTACAAAGGCCTATGCCGTGGCATACTGCATGTAGCATATAACGCGGAGATTCTGATTTTGATTACGAACAATAATTATCTACCCTTGGATATCTTAGAAGCTTTATTCCCTTAAAAATAGTACACTTTTTAGCACACAAATCGGTTAAATTGTTCTTAAGGATGCCGAAACTAATCCTAAGGAAAACCAAATATTAATGTTCTATAAATATTTGTACATCATCTCTGTTTATAAACAATGATGCATTTTACAATCACCCGTGAATATTCGAAGTGGAACAAAACATTATATCATATTTTAAGCGGGTTAATGTATGCGTGAATTAGCTTTATGACCTCTCAAAAAGTGTTTAACGTTTTATGACTATTAGATTGTGTAAAATTTTGAAACAAATTTTGATTTCTTCACAAAAAGTAGACATTTTGACAGTTCCTATGTAATTCGTTGTCTACCGTAAAACATCGAATAATATTTTGTGCCCTTTTTGGATGGTTAGTTCTAGCCGTGGGCGCATATAGTTATAGCGGACTATATCGCTCCTGACGTACCCCCCATCAGGCACAGGCTAAAACACCGTCCAACCGAATTGAATCTTACCATGTGGTAAGGCCCGCAATTCCGTTAGACGAATTATCGATTGTTACATAACAATTTTATCAAGTACATCGACGCGCGAATTCTTGGCCTACTCTGAAGCCCATTGTTGCCCATAGAACTAAACAATATAAAGATAGGAAAACTATATCATAGCTGTCTACGAATGATATTATTAAATAATATTATTCATTATCTACTTAACTTAACCAAACCCAACACCACAAAAAATTAGTTGAAAAACACCAACAAAAATACTACGCTTGCTGTGGTTTTTTGAAAGCATGCAATAAACACAGAGCGGAACACTCACTTTGTATTATGTGATGTTACACTGTTCATACTGATTATATTCATGCGGGTCTCATTTTGCACTGTGCACTTCATTCCGCTCACATACTCTGTACTTTCAAAAGTACTGCAAACAATAACAAACAAGCATGAAGGACGAACTAAGATTGTGAAAAAAATTTAGAAATTGTGCCACAATTTTGATTTCATATTTAGGCAAGGTGCACAATTTTAATCGAAATTGTTGCGTATTCTCAAATTACTGAATAATTAGTGTGTTAAGAGGCCGCTACATACGTCATTTATTTTGGAATTCTAAACTACTCACGGCGAAACCAGGCATTATAATATTCCTTTCATCCATAAAATTCAGTCCAATTCTATTGTTTTAACCAAAGTACTATTTTGCTTCATTCTTTCAATTGTTTTTAAGCTGTGACGAAAACAGCCAAATGTGTACTTTAGTTAACACAATTAAATTACTTACTCCGCCGAGTAAGTAATGCAAGGAGATTGATTTTCTTTTATGAGTAAAGTTCATTTATATATAAAAATAACATTTCGAGGGCGTCATTCAAGATTTTGAAATTTAATCAAACAACGCATATTTTATGAAATAAATACCAACCGGTTAGATGTGAGGTATATATTATTGCTAGTATTTATTATATGAATAAACTAGCAATACTAAAATGTATTAGTAATTTAAAATCGCAAACTGCGAAATTGCGCCATTGAAATTAGTCCTTCGAATTGATTGATGGAGTCTACTTAAATTAGATTTTTTTAATATATAGATAAATAAATTAGCTTACGTACGTAACGTACTGAACGTTCTTTGAAGCGTAGAGGAAATTTAATTACTCTCTTATTTCGTGTGTAGCGACCTCCATAATTTTAGTGAAAATCACGATAAAAAAACATTACGACCATTTCCTTTGTGAAACGAAAGCCATATTTTAAAGAAATTTCGAACTAATTTATTAAATAAATAAAATTAAAAATTTTATTGAATAATTAATTATTTAAAAAATCGCAGAGAAAATATCGCGTACACATATTTCAAAAAGCACATATGTATATTGTTTTACCAATACGACTTTCACAAAAAACTTGATCGCATAGACAAATCATTCAAACAGAGACAAAAAGATATAGAGAAACGTGAAACGTAAAAAATAAAATTAATAAAAAAAATATCACCTGTCCGTGTGACTAGAATAGTGATGTGACGAAAAGGTGGACGTGAAGCTGTGTTCTGTTGACATCTCTGAGTGGCCCACAGACACAAAGCCGGACTCGTTCGAGAATCTGTGATTAAAACATTTTATAATTGTTCTATAGTAGTATTGAATTAATAATAATTAGTCTTGGCACGTAACTTGGCTAGATGGCGTCGCAATCCCATATATTTATAGTCGGGAAAAACTCCGGCCGTCTTATGTACCGTACACTTAGGGAATACATACAAAATGTATTAACAAAACAATTTTTTTTATTTAACCGCTTTACAAAGCATGTTAAATGAGTTACAACTTCTAACAAATCTAGGATATTTTTTAATGATTCCACGTTGATAAAGACGTATTAGATCTCTTTTTTTCAATAACACCACAATTTTCTGAGTAAAACTAAATATTCCTTTAATTATTTTAACCGAATTATAACAGGTTTCTCAAAAGAAAGTTTACATTTCAATTCAGAGCGTAATGTGAAAATGTTAGACGACTTCTTGGTGCCTGAACTTCAAAACTTTCCTGGCTATAACCAACGAACAGTTCCAGCAGGATGGAACAACGTCACACACGTCCAATAACGTCTCTGCCACGAGTTCGTGAAATTTTCTCAGGCAAATTATTTCCAGGAGAGGTTACATAAATTAGCTTTTACGCAGTCCTAATTTGAACCCTGTGGATATTTTCTTATGGGGTTATCTTAAATCTAAAGTCTACGCCAATAAGCCGACTTCTCTGGCGCAATTGAAAGAAAATATCCGTCACGAAATGGCAACCATCACTGAGTCCACCTGCCGAGCCGTCATAAGTAATTTTATTGTTAGATAAAATGAGTGCCGCGAACGCGAGGGTCTACATTTGGAAGGTATTATTTTTAAGAAATAAATTCCCAAAATGTGTACTTTAATAATGAATAAACATTTTTTTTGATACACGACTTACATTTTTTTAAATCTATCAACTAAATATCAACTTTCTTTTGAGACACCCTGTATTATTCAACAATGCGCTTTTGAAATTCAATGTAATAACATGATAATGGAATAAAATTAATTTCAATAAATATGTTCCATAAAAGGTCTATCACAGTTGTGATATGGTTGATGGTGATGACTATGGTTTTGTATAGTTACATACCTAAATGTATGTATTATATAATTTATTAGAGCTATATTAAGTTTTGCGAAACGTGCACCTTGCAGTTGTACATTAAAACCTCGGCTGTACAATCCATTATTGTACTTACATTCAGACGTAGAAAATATCGAGAAGAAACTGGTATTGTTTTTCTGAAAAAGTTCTAAAGAAACTAAAACACCAATGTATCTGCCCCTTTACCTTTGGGGATTTACAGGACTTCATGTATTCAATAAATAACAAGATTTTTATAACTTACCGATTATGGGAGTGAGCATTACTCATATGGGATTCGTGTGACTCTACCGAGGTCCTCATTTCATTTAAATTGTTACAATTACATATACCTGAAAATGTTTATATAATGTAGCAGGAAATAATGGCATATCCGGGTTATTTTTTTTTAATAAATTGTCTGCACAAAGACTTCTTGCAACATAGCGATTTAGCATAACTTAAGACTAATAAGTATATTTACTAAAAAAATTTATTAAACATAAGAAAGTTTCCAATAACACTACTTATAGACTCTAAAAAGGGGAAGACAATAAAATAATAAATAAATATATTTTATAATTATATTTATTTATTAATTTACAAAACTTTAGGATTTTGTACCATCCAATCGGAAATAATTATTCCTTGTAAATTCACTATTATAAATACAAAAGGTATAATATCGCGTTATTATAAATAAAATACATACTGACTAAATCTGTACTGGGTTGAGTTATAAACACGTGATTCATTGAATCATGAGTATTCCTCTCTTCGTCATTAGAGACGTTCAACATCGAGTCTTGAGAGCCGCTACTATGTGATTGCATTGATAAACTGCAAAAATAAATTATTTTAAAAAAGATTTCTAAGACACTATGAGGCCTAGCCCTAAAAGGTAGCGCCACTGGTTTATTTAAAGGACTATATTTACTAAGTGGCCTTGGCACCTGGTCACCTACTATTTGTCCTAAAATGATCTCTAAAACAGCCTTTAAAACACGGCACAGCATTGAATCCAAACTAATTTAGCCATATGTTGATGTAGTTATAAATATTATCTTAGTTCAAACATCGAAATCGCAATATTTTTTAAAATAAAAACGATCAAAATTCGTTATTACAGGCTTAGAAGCTTATGGCTATCAATTAGAAGTAACTTTCCTTATATATGAGGAAAGCTAACATTGGAACTATAATTAGAGTTAACAAGGTTTAATTTGTATAAAAAGTTAATTCGATATTACCTGTCAATTGAAACTCCTAACAGAGAGTTGTCGTTAGCAGACTTGCGCTTAGGCGGCAACGGTGGGGCCAACTCGATTTTCCTGCAAAACTTTCACTTATAAACCTGATGCAAAACCAATATGGTCTATAATTTATGGTATCTTCCGGTGTTGTGATATCTTATAATGCTGGTATAGTGCAAAATAATGCTGTATACATAGACATCTTAGATAAAATTTAAGATCAAAAGGCAGTGTCGCTATGCGATATTCAAAAAGATTTTTTTTAAATCGATTATGTATATACATAAATTTAACACCAGTGGTGTTACAACCTCAAAGTAGTTCTGGGCATTTGGTTTAGACTTGAATAAGCAATCAGGTGATCAGGCTTTTATGTCTGTAACACACCGTATTTGTATGGGTTTAAGGGATACCGGTTTCCTCACGTTTTTATTTCGGCGAGCGAGTGTTAAATGCGCACATAGACAGAAATTCCATTGGTGCAGAACCTCGCATCCGACCTACGACCTCAGAAATGAGTCGTACGCTGAAGCTACTAGGCCAATACTGCACATATATATAAATTTACATGATATAACGTAAGCGATAGTTGTCACCTCTGAAGTTTAAATGCAATGTTTATTAAATTATTACCAGGGTCGAGATCCAAATTCTATGTTAATATAATTAATGCTCATAAATTCAGTATACCATTTCGAAGTTATACCCTAAGTGTAGATAACGGTTGCAGAAACGATGGGAAACATAATAAGTAAAAAAATACTAACAACGACGATTGAATTTTCCAATAGAAACTATTCCCAGCTGGAAAATATTTGATGTATTTTTGAAAAAATATATTTGTAATAATTATAAATATATGTATTTATAATATAGATTATATAGCCTTTCGAAATTTGTGTTTCATAGCTGTAGTATGAGGTCCGATCACTTCGGTCTATTTTAAAATCAATTCACAACATATGTATGTAATACGAAGTTCACCAGTTCATCTAGTATAAAAAACCATGATCCTAGGTAATTTGCTACGATGTCACTTCCGGTATTATGCGAAATTTAATAAATTATGATAGCGAGGTCAAATTTCTATGCATAATGATTATATAATATTTAGAATTACTCTGGCCAGTCATGCGAAAGTTCCTAATTAATTAATTATAATTTTTAATTATATACTTTTAAACGAATCAATTGCAATTTCCGCAAAAACATAGTTAATAAATCATTCAATTATTTTCATAGCAAGCTGTTTGTTCAAGCAAGTTTTTCTCGTCACTTACGATATCAGTACATATATAATAAATATACAAGAAAGATAATTTCATTTAAAATCAACGCTGTTTCCAAAATTCCATGTTTATGGATTAATTATTTCTGAATACTTTTTATAACAATTTAAGTTTGAAATTGAAAAAGTTTTGTTTTATTAATGTATTACACAGAACAGCCTACCATTTGTTACGGTTACGTCAATATGACAGCTAGTATGTTTTAACATGGCAAGTAATTTTAGTTAATAATACAATTATTATGTATTTTGAAATTTGTATAATTTAGTAGCATTTGCATCCTATTAGGCTGTATTAAAGTGTCATGGCACAGTAGTATTATCGTGTTAGGTTATTTTAAATTGCTGTACTATGTTTTAAACATACATGCAAAACATACTTGGGACTATTGAAGCCTATTACTATATTATTATTTCGATATTTACCGGTTAGGCCTTGCCGGTTTGGGTGGGGGTGTGTCTGGAGCATCCAGTATCGACTCTGATGAATGTGATGCGCGTACGCCGCTATTTTCCGTCCCTGGCTCTCCCGTGAGTAGAGATCTCTCTTTGGGCGTTAACGGTATATCTGTAAGTGAAAATATACGTAAAGCATCTTATAAAATCGCTACTTTCGTATATTTAAAAAATATCATACATAAATGACTTACGGTAGCAACTGTACCGTAAAAATTAAAAAATAATTGGAATAATTGAATTTTTTTAGACTAAAAGATCAAAAGGAAAGAAAATCTCAGATAAAGATAGACATTCCATTTATTTAAAAGCCAAAAGTTTGTCAAAGTGTAAAAACGTTAAATATTGAGACAAAAATATCAAATAAAAATTACAATATTTGTTTAAGATAAAGAAAATATGTTTGAGAACAAAATAAACGAATTATAAAGAAATGTATGCAACCTACCAGGCAAAGAATTCCTCTGCGTCGATGCCCGCGGAGAAACAACCGCCGGACGGGGCGATAATGCCGGCCTTGCCATATACTGTTGCGCAAGACTGGCTACTTCTTCTACCGCCAACTTCAGTCCTTTTACCACAGAATTAACATTCTCCGGAGACAAGGCTGCGGTGGAAATCTCAGTTTCTGAGTCGTCAGCGTTTGATCGAAGACTGGCGACCGCAACTTCATCACAAAGACGGATTAGCATGGCCAGTGCTGTGCATAATCGCTTCACAGCACTCATGAGGGGCGGCGATCGACCGCAGTACGGTTTTATTGCTAAAAAAATATTTACTTAAAAAGTTAAAACAAAAGACTCGTATAGCTTGTGACTTATTTAACAAAAAAATATTGTACACATTTGGTTTAAAAGCTGTCAGTAAGAAGCCGGTTAGCAAGAATGGGTAAGATTTTGACGTAGTAATCGCCTGACTTTTTATTTCTTTTTAAATATCAATGAGAAGTAAATAACAATGTTTTATGTCCTAATGATAAGTTTAGGGTGTCATACTTAGCCCTAAATCTCGACTCTTTATCTTACCCTGGAGCCAAAAACCTTATTCTATAATGACAATAAATAACACGAATTTCATCTACACCAGTAAATTTTTACCACTCAGAATGTCAAATAATTGATTGATGTATGAAATGATCCTATGAATTTTCCTATTTATCTATCTGGTATACTTTATAAAGATCTGTATCTAGAGATTAAGTTATGTAGAAACAAGACAGCAGAATACATACCCTTATGTATGTTTGCGATCGATTCAAACACTATCGTGCCGTTATCCGGCAACATCTCCAATTTCCTCTTAGTGATGACATCGGAGAAGTGCTTCAAGCCGAATCTGACCTACGGACCAATTGCTTGTTATAAGTTTTCAAATATACTATAATAATTATTTGATTATTATTTTTCTTTACATAATAAATAGAAAACAATCTGTTTTACATTCTGAAACAAACTAAAAAAATAATCATACAAACGGTCGGAGTCCGCTCAGACCGTGAGCAATACATGTCTGTATTACTTTGATTTTAAGAGCTCTTAATCATGTAATAAAATAGTTAATACACAGAAAAACATTACATAATCACCAATAACAAAATCATACCTCTTTGACTAGCCGTTCGAGTTCTTTGGCGGGAGTTGTTTCATTGTCTTGCGGTGTATTCGCCTTCCCCATATTTCGAAGTTTTGGACTGAGCGGAGAATGTGATCTGAAATCAACCTTAATATGTTATCATTATGTTCACATTTTGTGGTATTTAATGTTCTAAATAGTAATGACCACAGGTATATTGCTTACAAGAAATGTTTGTGTAATGTTAGGTATATTTTTTAACTATCATAGAAGTTAGTTGTAGAAGCAAAAATAAGATTCTTAAAGTTTTTGATCTCGTCAGGAATAATTGAAATTCCTATAACCTATGATCGGTAAGCGACACAAATACCCCTGATCAGTAAGCTGAAGAATCTGACCGGTAAGAGGCTCTTCAGACACCGAGACAAGACCAATGAAAGGGGTCAGAAATGTATAGCAAAGTAAGCATCATACGTAGCGTCCATAACAAATATTGGGCTACGAATTTATATTGAGAAACAGACGGTATACATGGATTTAATAAAGATTCAAACATTTCAAATCAGAAAGAAAATAACAGTTAGCGGACGTGACTAAGTACTTTCACAACATTAACGTACGCGACAACCATAATTAAGGATTGAGCAATTCAATAAAAAAATAATTAAGTAGCAATTACATAAAATTATCACTCAAATGCACCGCTCAATGGAATGCTTAGTATTGCGAAAGGCACTTTGTATGCGCACCAACGTCGCACAAATAACAAAGCTGAGCTATATATGATATTCAGTCCCGGTTCAACGCACAATGTAATAAAATAATTTATTTCAAGATACCAGGGCATTATCAATTTTTCTTTCCGTCAAAAAGGTATTTCTTCCTATCATGGGAATGGCTAAAACAAATGCTATCTGCAGTCGATTTGTTTCTAAAGTTTTTGGCCTAACATATTTAATTCTAAAAATTAAAAACTATTGAACAATATACCTTGAGAGATTCCCACACTGACCAGTACAAGGACAAAGGAAAAAAGTATCATCTTAATGACTGTATTACTATATATGGTGGATGGAGAATCAATAAACCAAAGGTTTTGCGACGATATTTTTAATGAAGGGAGCGAAGAGGTAGCTTTAATTAACGACTAGACTTGAATCTTATGCATAGCTGAAGCAACCTTTATCATAAATCTCGTGCCTTCTATTGTTCTAATCTTTGTCAAATAACCCTTATTATATAGTATTAATAACTAGCAAGAAATTACTGTTATAATATGTACCTACTAGATAAGAAAAACGTACTTTAAAACGTAAACTACAATCTTTTTATTATCATGAAGGACAATGAATCGAGTAGGTAAAAAACAGGCAATTGAAAATTTAGATTTACCGTTTTCCATTGTACGCGAAACGTTGTAGTCTGTTTGTTCGTTTACTTATCCAGTCACCGACGGGTGACTTCACTCTGTTCGACATTTACAAGTCCCGTAAATACACTAACTTTAACACTTCACACTAACCACAAACGTAATTTAATATGTTCACAGCACGCAGCTCACTAATGATTTGACAGACGCGCGTACCCCGTGAGTCATTACGCGACAATATACGCGATTTATACACTTATTGCATTATTTACACTATTATATAAGACTTTTATTTTCGTGTGACCAAGATAAAACTGCTAAACGCACTGACACTTTCTTGAGTTGCTGCCAGTGAGATAAAGTTATTTATGCAAGTATATCAATTTAGATAAGACAAAGAGACTTGTAAATTTCTATGTATACAATGATAAGACGTCTGAAGAAATAGTATGCCAAAATATATTATCACAGCGTAATCTATATATTATCTATGAAAAAAATAAGGTATGTGCAGCCTATGTTATTTACACAGAAAGATATAAAAACAACTGTAAAAGGCATGAAAGTATAAGAAATTATATAAATAGGTGCCAAATGAGTAACGCTTCGTGACTAATAGCATAAAAATCATAGAGCAGAACATTTTAAATTTAATTTAAACTGTTTTAAGATTTTAATTTGATTAATCATAAAACATTATTAACAATTTTAATGAGTAATTGATACTATTAATTTGTTTACGTGTTACTATAACAAGTCGCCGACTGTCATTTATTATTAGGCGTGGAGCCACGAGCTTATAATTTTTGTTATCACAGACATGTTTTAGAACGAAGATATTCCGATAAATCAAATTAAGAGGTACCTAACAATAAAATTGAGTTAAGGAATTCGCAAATGATTTTACACTTCCTCGCCCTTGGAGTAAGACTTCATTAGAAGTGTGAACATAATTGTATTGGCAACATTAATTTTGTTTTAAACGTTAAAAGCGAATGTACACGATAACTCATTCGACCGTGAAAAATCACAAGTTTGGTCCACTTTCTGTATTATTAAAAAAATAACGAATTGATTGCTTTTTCTCGGAAAGTTTAGAAAGTAAAAGAAATTTATAAAATAGCCCAAAACAGAATCTACAATGTGTAAAAAATTAAAGTAGAAAATTATTTATCTTAATCATGCGTGTCGTCTAACCAATTGTCATTTATATAGCACGAAGCGTGCTAGTAATTTCAAAGCGAATAATTCTATTTTAAATGATTACATAGACGAAACCTCATCGCCTTAACAATCCTGGCCTA
Source organism: Pieris melete (assembly GCA_963693345.1). Classification (NCBI taxonomy): domain Eukaryota; kingdom Metazoa; phylum Arthropoda; class Insecta; order Lepidoptera; family Pieridae; genus Pieris; species Pieris melete. The sequence goes on along the minus strand of CAVNZK010000002.1, from coordinate 1,147,729 downwards.
TGGAATTTTTTTATAGACAAATATGAATCTTCGTCATTCTATTCTCTTCAACCTATTATAAAGTACTCATTATCAACGGACGCGATAGCTGACCTGATATTCGAGAGATGTGGCGGATGCGGCGCCTGCGCGGGCGAACGCATATTGGATATACGCTCTAATAGGTCGTCCTTGAAAGAGCGCGCGCGCCGTGCTAACTTATTGGCGCCACGCAAGGACCCCCGATGACCTGAACCGCCTTCAGCACACGCTTCGTTTTCTGTAACAAATTAATTGTCAAAGTAATACGGCCATATTAGATCACTACACGAATTCATCTAAAAATGTCTAAATTTGACACAAAGTAATAAAATAGACGTACGACGGCATACAAATCATAAATTAAAGTGTAATATATTAGTTCAACAAACTCCTTATAAGGATATAGAACCGTGGGTGTTATTTTTGTATCCTTAATTTAAAACCCAAAACCCAATAAAAGGTCAATAACCTTGGCTTGTTGATTTAAAAACAGGCTACAGCGAAAAATGCGAATCACAATGCACAGCTGGTTTATATTTATACAATTTATAATTAGCTAGATATTAATAAAATGTTACAATATTTGTTCTAATTACAAATACAAACGTACTCACTATATGTATGATAACTAATACCAATAAGGCAAAACTAATAACACCATAACAGATAAGACCTCTGGTATTTAGAAGAAATAACTATGACGTAAGTATAGTCAACACATCACGCCAACACCGTATTCGTTGTCAATGAATGATGTAATCTCACTTAGGTAACGAAATGCCCACTAAAGTAACAGAACTTTCTATTAAAGTCCATGTACAACATAAAAGTAAACGTTATAATTACAGGTTTACGACAGAAACATTAATCTGCCTTAACACGCCCAACCCACCTGTCAACAATACTTGGTGACGATTTAGGGATTCCAAACAGTCCTTGGACTTTCATATATACACATCTTAAGGTAAACAACACAACAGACACTAGTTAATCACTTATGACGCGCGAGTTTATTTAAGGGCACGACAACAGACGGAGGCAGGCTACCGAGGACTGAGGACTCGGCGCGGCGGACGGACGCCAGGTCATGCCCGCTTCCTGGCCTCGAGTGCGTCACACAACATAAACATCGATGCTACTTGATTAAATAAGACAACAACAAAATAAAGCAATAACCCATATTAAAAGATTGAAGGCCCCTTAGTTACAACCACATTTAATACCCTATTTTACTAGCACAAATACCTTTTTACTCAATTGGTTAGTCAAATTAGGTGCTCCGATGTAAGAGAGTGAGACAGCGCAAACTTTTTTGCCTTTAGTATAAATCACCAAATCGATATATATTACATATTTGTAATATGTGAGGAACATGTATACTAACTTTTTTTAGTATAGTAGTTTATTCTAAGAGTACATTGTCTTCACATATAATTATTTAACAAATGTAACAAAATATTGTAAACCTATTTTAAAAGAGTAAGTGTGGAGTTTCTTGCCCATTCTTCTCCACACGAAACTACCTTTTGGAAGGGGCAACTAGAATCTTCTATATATATATACATTTTTTTTGACGTTCAAAAGTGCCATTTTAGATGGTCTAATTGAAATAAATGCTTTGACTTTGACTTTGATAATACCAATTTATTATATAGCACTTAATTTTATTTGGATAAAATAAACAAACATAGTTATTACTGGAACACATGACTAGGTCAACGTATGCATTGTTTAATTAATTTACTATAAACAATAACTAGCAACAAAATGATTTCGCTAACGGCCTTAACATTATTGTAACAATGGGTACAATAGTTGGTTCCCGCGTCTCTTACATCTTATTATACAACATCGAGCCTATTATGTGCATTTCCACGGTGCAACTTTTACAAGGAAGAAACCGATTCATTTCATTACTTCCGTTTTTCGAAGCCAAGCTTCTAAGCGTGACCTTTCGTCTATTCGCGGAATGCTATTAAATTTGATACTTTACTGGTCACGAAACAAATAAACATTTACTAATTAATTATAGCCAACATTTCCTTATAACACGTCCAACATACATTATTTATCAATATTGGTTTTTGCTTAACAAAAAGGATCAAGAAAACTTCAAACCTTTAGCACTCCTGTCAACATCTCCGTTGATTTTTCGATAAACACCAACTCCAGGTGCAGCTGTACCCCTTGAATACTTTCTATGAGCAGGTCTTCGACGAGCTTCTTCAATTGAATAAGAATTTCTCACATCGCCTTTTCTCGGAGGACATCTTTCTTCTAATGGTGATATATAATGCTTCAGACTATCATCGCGCGATAAATTTTGTAAGCTTATTCCGTTTCGTAGAGTTTCATGAAACGACTTGTCCTTTTTTGTCTGTTTCAATGTCAAATTGTCGAAGCTTTTACAAGGCGTCAACGTAACGATATTATTATTTCTTATGTCATTTAACTTACTTGGATCGAATACACTTATGCTTGGACAATGTATCAGTATATCTGGTGTTTTATATTGAATATAATTGCCTTCTTGTATAGGAGATTTCTCAAACTTATAACGATTACCGCGATTTTTTCGATTTCTTATATTCTTTAAATCGCCTTTAACCTCAAAAGGTTTTATAGCATTGGATTGACTTAAGATGATAGGATTTGCACCGTTTTTGTATACTCGATAACTGCGTTTATTACGCCTTTGATTTAAAATATCATCATGAATAAAACTCTCGTCGTAATGAGGCATTTTAGCACAAAACATTGCACTCATTCTAATGTCATCTTCGCACGGAACATAACAATGTTTAAACGCAATAAACCACAGTAAATGCGCACTTCATCAATTACAAATAGAAATCACTTCACCGGCCCTTTTCGAAAGTTGCCTTCACTATCTTTTGAAATCCTGTGTACCATAAGCCTTCTGATCTAAGACTGATTCTGAAGTCTGAAGTCCGTCATGTACCAAGGAGTAACGAAAATAGCTAAGACGTAAGGTACAATTAGGTCATTATTTATTTACAGTGAGCGTCGTACTTTGCGTCATGTGCGGATTTGCTTATCAGATATTCAAAATTTTCACAAATTTAACTGTCACTACATACACGATGTTAGTACTACTTTAACTTCCTTTTTATAATACGCCTGTACTTATACTTTCAAATTAAATAAGGAAATATGCAGAGAATTCGCAATTACTTAAGAATTCGCGAAAGATATGACACGAATATATAAAACTTTATGTGGAAATCTACTTGACAAACATTTACGAAGTGAAACTCATGGCGTAATACTAAAATACTTTCTTTTAACGGCTCTTTTCAGATAATTATTTTAATTGATATAAGTTAGTTATATATTTAACTATATATAAAGATAAGCACATAAAATCCATTATTGGCACAGTCACATCACCGCTGCAAATATTTATAAAAATGGCCCTTCAAGGTCGCGACACATCACTTATGAAATGTCTACTTAAAATAGACAAAGATTTTTCACAACACGTTCTCAATATTCAGCAGAGCAATGAACGGCTAAGATCAGCGGAGCATACTATTGGCACAGGGTTTCGAATTATCGATCGATTGATATCTGCGCGAGAGCAAAGCGGTGCGGACAGCCGCGCAGGCGCGGTTGCACTGCGACTTCGGAGCTGGCGAGGGCAGTCTCCACTGTCGCACAATCAATAGTGAAAGTGCCGGTTCCATGCACCTCTGCTAGTTCTACCTACAAACACCTGTCCACATGTCGTTTCGCAAATATAGACAAAATCCACTCTGCCAAAGCTACGTAACAATGTATCATCCGGTGATTTCGAAAGTTAAAACAATATTTACTCCTGTATACTTCCTCTGTGACAATTCACAGTATTTAAAGGAAATTAAATAATTTCCTTCCTTCGTAATATATTTAATTGGGTTATTTAATAAAGGGTTAAAGTCAATTAATATATTAAACTAGATTTACTTCATTGTTTGTTTTCTAGTTAATCCGATTAGTACCTATAATCATTTAAGTTGACGAGAACTAGAAATGTGCTGAAAGATCTGTGTCACTTTACCATTAACAGCGCCAGGGTTACACGCGAAGGCATTTGTAAATTACTGTTAACTGTATTGAGCATGCAACATGATTTATTTTAAAAATAACCAGACTTATACCTTTTATAAGACTGGTCTTAGGAAAAGTAGGCAACGATTTGAACGGTACCACAGACAAAACAAATAAAGGAGTGCAAGTCACGATATGAACTTCTGTCACCGCGTCTTATAGCGGAAATTATAATCATCGCCTAGTGTAATTGCCATAATCATCTATCTATTACTAAATGATTATATCTTCTAATTAAGCAATTAATACTTTAAATTTTCACTATAAATAGACGTAAAAGCTAACGATTTTCTCGCTCATTAAATCACCAGTTAAAAACATACTTCATTATGCTAACACTTAGTAAATTAATGCGACTACGTACGATTTAATGAGTTAATGACCGTAATCAGGAGCTCCTTAAAAGGCTCACGTAACTTAAATTGGGTAAATTGTTAAGAAAATAGTTAACATACATTAGAAAATTACTTTTAAATTAAAGCTGAGCGTTTAAGGTTTTTACGATTTAACTGACCACCGGCCACGGTCCAAGCAACTCGCTTTCCAATAAACTAGCCTGAACGTGATACCTAGACTAACGGGATTCTATTACTTATAAGTACCTAACATGAGTTTAAAACGATTTAACTACGATGAACACAACAGTTAATAATTTAAGCGCGCTAATACTCATAATTATATTATTTAAATGGTGGCGTAAAACTTTTTTAAGCCTAAAAAAATTAGTTAAGCCTATGCCAATGAATTAGAACGCAAATATTATCTATATATTTTACAATAAAGTAAAACCAGTCATAATTAGAGATGTGTCCTTAAATAGCTTTACAGATAACAAAATTTAAAAACAGGACACATAAAATAAACTGAAATATACTAATAATAGATGACAGACATGAAGCTACAAACAGCAATTATTAACAACAATGATTTTAAATGGCACAACAATTCAAAAGGATATAAATTGATTAGACGAAAATAAACATTCAATAATATGGTTAAAAATAAATCAAGGACGACAAATACATTTGACATAGAAAATGAAAATGATAAGAGCGTTGACACACAATGTTGTAATGGCAGATTATTACAAAGTTCATCCCACACGTTCACATTTGTAACAATAGAAACTATCAGACGTATCAATACACGGAAGTTATTTTAATATGACTGATAAAGCCTTGATATAAGAAGACTACTCTAAGGTCAATCGCACTTCAGTTAATATGTATGAAAAATATTTGTAATTGATATGTTAAATGTTGAGATAGCGTAGCTTATACGTGTACTTTAATTTACCTCTACAAATAAATATCACAATAGTTCCTGGACAGTTTGACAAAGTATTTGGGTTTTATACTTAGTCGAACGCATAATAATAAAAAAAAACTATATACCTTCAATACTGTAAACTTTGTAAAACGATGATACAATCGACTATGAAATAGGGATTTTAATTATAATTGTAGTGTCTTAATCAATTTGTTCAACGTACATAACGAAAATTAACTAACAAATGATTCTGTATCCAATCAGTGGGAATTTGCTGTTATTTTCAGACAGTCGCTATTCCGCAACTGACAAATTGATCATGGCTAATTTTTATTTAATGTACGTTACAAAATCTTAGAACACGACGTAAATGCATTATACATGACTTATGGTTACGCATAAGCCGTAATAACATTAAATCGTTGGGAGCGGCTTTTGCTTGATGTTTTTCAAATGTCATACATTTAGACTAATATACGTCCGAAAGTAGCTATGTCTGATACGTTTTTAATACTAAGGTCTACGTGTATTAACATAAACATTGTTAATGTGAATAAAAGAATATTAGATAAATTAGGAGGGCTCTACAGAAGGTATACAGAAGGAAATAATAGAAAAGTAACTGATTTTAAGAGAGGTAATCGCTTGATGTTACTGAAATGTCAATCATTCAAATATCAGCCCAGCGCAATGCTTAAATTAAAACTGCCCATTGGTAGACAACTTTTACTTTCAAAGGGTCGATAACATCGACAAATTCAAATATTACAAAGTCGGAACATTCAAACCTGTCGTAATAACATCAACTATCGAGATTCGCTCCGTACTTTCGGCATTCAAACAAACATTTGCGCAAACAAAACTATGCGAATAGCTGAAGTAATAGAGGAAATAATGACTTGCGCTGTGCAAATGGGTTCCCCATAACGGATCTTAACATTCAGAAACGGCTTAAAGAATATAACCATGAAGTTGACCATATGAACCCATCTTTTAATCATTTTATCTTCGACAACACGAACATATACGTGTAGCGTTAACGCACACGTCAGGAGATCCTAAAAGTTGAAAAGAATCATTGTTTCAGGTTGTGAGAAATAGTTTGCCCTTGAGGAGAGATCCCAAATTAGTTGCTGGACATGATATAATAGAGGTTGTTTGGTACATAACTTTAACACATGTTTAGTATTCATAGAAACCAAGTCACCATTAACAAAGTACGGATCACTGTAACCTTCCAATATTAAAATTACGTGAGGTATTCACGTATGAGGGTCAAGACGCCACCTTGATCTGTCAGTTTAAAATTACTTAATGGGAAAATAATACCACTAAAGTTTTTAATTCGTCTAACACTTGAGCGAAGTATTTATCGTAATGTAGGAAATGGAAACTTGGCGAAGTTACAAGTCTCTGTCGAGATCCCGTTATAGAGCTTCAGTAGATAGGCCAAACCACGTATAGTCATTATAATACTATAACTGTTTTCACTTGAGCTTTACACAATACAATCTGTATAAATCTTACTAATGTATTATAGTGGTTTAGTAGATAACCGAAGCATCTTCCTGAATTTCGAAACGATTAAAGTATAAAAATCGCAACTCAAATTCCCTCATTGCCTTCCCATTTGAATAAGCCATAGATAGTTATACTAGTAGCGTAGAATACTGACAGCAACATACACAAAGTAGGTTTATAAACCTACTATTTACAATTGTATCTAAGATAGGTGATAGCCAATTTAACGAAAATGTAGATTCTGATGTAGTTAAAACCGCAATCACGCGCATCCGGAATCAATGATCCATGACGTTTATTGCAAACCACATTTATTGCAACGATACGATAACGATCGACAACAGAATAGGTTTTATCTTACAGTGATGCCCCATTGGCGGCACTTTTGAAGATTATATGGACTTTAATAATGTATAATCGCACTTAAGACGTACTTTTCATGACTACTTGTTGCGAATCTCTGTCAATGGTTAAATACCTAGAGGCATTTTTGCGAATGTACCTACATATTGTAGAAAGCTGATTAATAACGAAAAAAATTATAGGAATGTTTTTTTTATAACGGAAGTTAAAACAATATTATGTAGAGAATTTAAATGTGTCTAATTGTTATATATTCCTGGATCAGTTAAAAGTTACGCTTTTCCAATTAGTAAGGTATATAATCATCAGCATTCATTTATCACTGACAGTCATTGATCGCCTATTTTGTAAGCGACTTTTCTTCGTATTTTCTGTTACTATTTAGTTATTGAACGGATTGTATATGTATTATTTTTATGGTTTTGTCAATTGCCGACTAAATTAAGACAGTGGTTCATTTAAATTACACATTTTGTACGAGTATGACAATGCCTCGTTTGAATTTTCACTTCACGGCCAATTTAAATGACAAGGGAAACGAAGAACTTTCACAAATTACTAGAAACTAAAACAAACTAAACCGTTATTTATACACGTACGTGTAATAGAATAGTGGTCCTTAACTTGTTACTTAATATACATATTTAGTAACAAGCTAAGGACCACGAAACGGACCCTCGTTTTGTTAAATAAATATAAATACAGTAAGAAAATGAACTTAAATATTTTTAGAATTATTAATTTAATACATGTTTATTCTTATCTACTACTTGCTTTAAAAATGCAAATAAACGTTCGTATGTTTAAATGAGTTTACTTATGTTTATACAATTGGACGCTTGTGTAATACCACGATATTAGGTATTCAAAATGTAGCTTTGGAACCAAATACAGAGATCCATTAGGTACTATTTAGTTCAAGCGAACCTTAAATGCAAATGCTAAATAAGCACTAACGAATGACCTAGCGATAGGGCGTCTAGCTCTCATGCAACTACGGAACAAGGCCGCGTTCGCCGGATGCTACTCTGGGTCGATCTTCGCATTCCATTTGACTATGAAATGGGAATTAATGTACGAATAAATTAAAATCAGTTTAATATCACTTTTATTCCAGTAACCAAATTTTGAGTGTACTAGCTTTTATAAAGCTTTTATAATTACGCAATTTTATTACGTCGACGTGTAAATAGTGTAAATAATTCAATTTAAATTCTTGTTTTTGCACAGCAGTCTTACACATCTTTATGTGTTTTCTCATAGATGTATAACATTTGGATTTGGATAATCATTATGGTTTTTTGTTAATTGTAGTTCTATGTTATGACTTATGATGTAATATTAATAATATTATATAAATTTTTCAGATATCATATTGCATAAAATAGTCACAGTAGCATTAAAGAAATTTCAAAACATAGTTTATAATAATATATAACATGTGTGTGTGAAACTTTGATGAAAATTTAATACCGACAAAGAAATTACATTTTTTGGTCACAGATTAAGTTTTACAATAATAATCTTTTGTAAAACATAATCTTTTGACATTAAGGTGTGTCAGTTTTTAATAGCATTTACACACAAACAAAAATTTTCCTAAACTGGCCTCCTAATTGGGCTTTGTTGAAGTTGACTCAAATGTTAGACAATAATCAGCCTTCTGTGTCTTCCGTGTGGCTGTGGTTTAAGAGAAATCCTTTATATTTAACACATAAAACCATTCACTTATTCACATGTCTTTGATTATAAATGAACATTAATGAATAATGATATATTTAATTAGCTGACCCTAAAATAACAGAACCTAATGTGACAGAATTTAATATATAATAAATATAAAATAAATAAATAGATAATAATAAATTTAAAGAAATCTAAGCTATTCCTCTACTATAAAGACACTGCTCACTGTTCCGAGCAATGAAATTTAATATAGGAAACAAAATTACACTATAAATAATATTCAATAATTATAGGTAACAAACATACAATTTAATAATTTTCATACCACCAAAAATACTTATATGGTGTTTATGTGACCAGTGTGCAAGCACTTTGCATTCAATAAATACCTGTAAGAAATGCTTGATTTGTAATTCATAACATAATTAACAATTCAAATATTTTTGGGATGTTACTGTAATATTATGATTAGAGGTTGGTTCTTCATATTAATGAGTTCAATTATTGCGGTATTTTTTATCACTCCATATAACATGATAGTAAGGTGCAATATACTATGTTTCCTAAAAGTAATAAAAAATAAGTTGTCTGTTGCATTACAATAATAATTACACTACGATTATTTTGATTAAATTTTGTACATTAATATAGTAATTTAAATACTTAAAAATCTTGAATGTTAATAAGAGAAAGCTTTATGATCAGTAAGGTAAAAAATAACTGCAGCTTTGTATTGTCTGGTAATGCAAAAGCAAAGTATTTATACGAATGTAGAATACAAATAAATTAGTCCTAGCCTCAAGTGGAATATTAAAAAAATACAGCTTACCTTGCACACATTTCTCAGATTTAGGAGTTGAAGTCATTATTCTTTATTAGTCAATTCACTACCATATTAATATATTAAATTGGCTTTTACACTTGAAATAAAACTTTAAACAGTCTTTATTAAATTACGAATCGACCGGCAGCCATATTTTAAAACAATATACCTATTTTTAATGTTGATTGTCAAATGTCAATGTCAGCTATCAAACAATTTTTCGCCGTAGATAAAAATTAGAAATCACTTCATGTTCCGTTTCCGACTAAAATCTCCTGCCTTTTGCTTTATCCTTTATTGTATTATAATGTACTATCTTCTTTCATAATCTATAATAATCTTAAGATGTAATATGTTTATGTACATATTTTGTTTTTAACCAGCTTATGCCTTTATTTCCTTTTGATGTCTTTGTTTATTTTTTTTCGCATGTAGTTTCCCAACCTTTTACTTGAAACTGGCATAAAGTTGAAGCTGTTGCCAAAAAGTTAAAAAATAATAATAATAGAAATAGTAACGTAAATTTTTGGAAAGTAATGAAATGCATAAAAATAGTATATATTTTCATTACGAGTGCGGAAGTCTGTCATTGCAAAGGCGCCGCCGAAGGTGATGGTTGACAGTCGGAACAAGTTGCAATGACGGTTCCGCACGTGTACTGAACTATTTTCAATACAGTTACAGTACTGCCTTGCGATTCTGTAACTCATAAACAATAAACTACAAGCTCCCACCTTTTCAGAATGCCAAATCATAAAATGACTGCTTTACGACTGATTTGAGAGCGACCGCCGATGCGAAAACCGCTGTGTGAGTTCTTGAAGTGAGTTACAGAATCGCAGGGCAGATCAAAAAGTGGCGTATTGCAGGGACGTATAGCGTTCGGCATGTGGGCTATTTCATGCTCGAGCTTTTTCTTACCTTTGCCGAACTTGTGCGTTCTCTTTCCCAACTGTCAAAACAATGTCTATTAAAACGAAAAAACCAACCACGAAGTTTTTACTAAAAAAATTCATAGAAGTTTTGATGCAAATATTGTTTTTGACGTGACAACGTCTTATAATTCGATGGAGCCGGCTGCACGCACGAAAAAACATGACTCATGCGGCGTTACCTCGCTCTGAGGCGTTACCTCGCTCTGAGGCGTAACCTTTCTCAGAGGCGTTACATTTAAGGCAAAATTAACATAATTGTATTATGCGTACAAATAAATGTAACTTGATCAATTCAATTGCGATTTCCATTTACCTCTTTCTCTATATCCATACAAAATATCTATCAAACAAATAAAATTAAAATTTTCTTTTGAAAAATGCAACCATTCCATCAGTGTCAGTAAACCGACTTTACAGACAACCGATTTTTTAAGTATTATTTTGATTTTCAAGTATTATTTACGTTTTATTTTATTGCTATAGCCGCTAGTCCACCCTATCAAATATTTCTAAAAAGAAGCTACTAATTTGTTTCAATATCAGATTTAATGATTTGATTCAATGAGTTAGGTTAGGTTTCATTTTTAGTTTAGAAGATTAGCTAATTCTATCGTTGAGCTATAACGTAGATTCGCAATTTAATGTAGAATTTCAAAGCGTTAAAATGAAGAATAAATATATATTCTATTTGAATATGGCTTTGGCACTCGTTAAGGCTCTCCACTACTCCGGTCCGGCAAACGTTTATTACCGATCCGATTTAGAACTCACAACAGTTACGTAACTACTTCTCCACTACTCCGGCATCCGGTTTTTAACGATCCGATAATTTGCTAGATCGGAACGCGGTGTTTTATCGGTCCTAAGTGATCAACAGTAATGCTCTTGGGTGTTTTCCCCCCAAATTTAGGGGGAAACAAAATGTCCAAGGGTTTTTTCAGGGGGTACATTTATTTAGGGGGATTTTGATTCTATACAATTTATATTAAACTTCAAACGCAATCAACAAACTAAACCAAATATAAACTCCAAGCCTGGCTACAGCTTTAATATCATAAGCTTATAATAATATCGAAAAACAATAATTTAATCCGAACGAATAATGGCTAAATAATATTGTATGAAAATAAAATGACGAAAAACCAAAAAATTGTCTGCCAAGAAAAACTGAATGCGAAGAAAAAAAAGATAAGAAATAAAAAATAAGAATCGTTTCATCTCATTGTTATTATCATTAATATTATTCGGTTATTGATTAACATATTATTATATAAATATGTAAAACGTACTCACATAAATACATCAGCTATTTTTACTACTTCAATGTATTTTAAATTCATATTTGAATTTTTACTGATCGATTATTGTGGGATAAAGTGGAGAAGCACAATCCGGCCTTCCGATATTTTTCTCATGATTGATTCCGGTTTCCGACGCCGGACCGGAGCAGTGGAGAAAGGGCCTAATAATATTCATTTATGTTGTAGTATCTTTGGAAGACAGATCAAGTTTGGTTTATATTTGACGTCTTAGGATTGAAAGTTTAGGAAAGGTTTAATTAGACCAGACAGTGTAAAAACGATGATTTAGATTTATAGGGTAGACGATATTAATTAAAAAGACATATTTTATTAATCATGTTATTTATCTTAGACGTCCAGGCCTGCCTTCAAATTCTCTCAACGGAATAAATTTTAAACACCATAAATTTACACAGTGTTAGTGAAACAGGTTGGTTCTCGTTTTTTTGGAAGCATTTAAAAAACTTTTAAATAAAATGCTTAAACCCGATGTCGGGACTAGCATATGGCCAGATTTGTCGTCATTGGCTAAAGGCGACTCTTTCTCTTACTTTCACATGGTTTCTAAGGTATAGTAATCTTAAAACCATTGTTTACCAAGTATATAGTTATATAGAGCACCAATATATAGTAAGAAATCTATGGTAATTTCGACATCAACAATAGACTACAGTCAAATTTCTTTTTTGACAATAGACTTTTGAATTTGACAACAGTGAACAGTAGTGGAAATTGTAATTTGTAATTTGCGTTTTCTAGAAATTTGTTTTACTATTCGTACGTATTTTAAGTTTGTTTATTAGATATGTGAAAGTTCTTTGTGATTAATAGGCATTATGTTAATTTATTAGATTAGGCTTGTGTTTAAACTATTGAAGCTCGCATTGGTTTGTTTGTAAACGCCACCTAGACGAAGGAATCATGGCGGATCCACTGAGTTTACTTCGACAATTTAATGTAAATAAAAAGGAAATTATAGAGAGGGATAATCAGATAATATTTGGCGAGTTTTCCTGGCCAAAAAATGTTAAGACAAATTACTTCATGTGGGGGTAAGTATTTTTAATTTACTTCTGACAAAACTAACCTATTACCTAACAGTGTCATCAACATCAGTATTTTTTTTAGATCTGGCAAAGAAGGCGGGGAAAAAGAATACTACACTCTAGAATGCTTGCTTTTCATCTTAAAGAATATTACATTAACCCATCCTATTTATATTAAAAAAGCAGCTGTAAGTAGAAATAAAACATTGTAAAATTGAAAGTTACTTCTCCAATTCTGACATTGAATTATATTTGCAGGCTGCTAACATACCACCAGTATGTCGTCCTGATCGTAAAGAACTACTTGCTTACTTGAAAGGAGAGACTGCAACTTGTTCATCTATAGATAAGAGTGCACCATTAGAAATCCCAACACAGGTATTTTTTTAAATCGGTCAACTAACTTAGTTAAATACAAGTTACTTACAATTTGCTTATGTAAATTAGGTAAAAAGAACGCACGAGCATGGTGAATCCGCAGCGAAAAAGCCTCGCATTGAGGAACTTCATGTGCAAAAAGTGCGGGAACAGCTTGCCGCACGTCTTGATGCACCTAAAGAAGCTTCTGTCACAGTTGATAATATCAAGTATGTATTACATTTAGTATTCACATCTCAACATTTTGTTGACAAGTGTTACAAAATGTAATTTTTATTTAGATCTCTATCAGAAGCTATGTCAGTTGAGAAGATTGCAGCGATCAAAGCTAAGAGATTGGCTAAAAAGAGAACGACAATCAAAAGTAACGACTATACTGATTCCCTTGGTGTTGTGGGTTCAGACCTAAGAGCCATATTGGATTATGATGTAGATCTCACTAAAGATATAATAAGTCGGGAAAGACAGTGGAGAACAAGGACAACAGTATTACAGAGTAACGGAAAAGTAAGAATGAATTCCTCTATATGTAATTATTTATTATTATGTAAAGTTTTTGTTGTTTTATATAATCAATTTTTAAATACTGAATATAGTTCTTTAAGAATTTGAAAAGATAACTATAACACTAGTCTTTAGTTATTTAGCTTTTATTAAATAAAATCTATTCAACTATTCATGCATTATTCATATCAATAAAAGACTTGAAATGTATGTATGTTTTTACTGAAGAGAACATGTTTTTAGATATTCTTAAAAAGCATCAATGCTCTTCTTGGAAGTATAAAGGCTCGGGAGGAGGGCAGATCAGGTGTTCCAAGACCTCAGCCTGTGATAATGCCACAGCCTACTACCTTACCAGCTCAGCAAACGCAATATAACAGATATGATCAGGAAAGATTTATTAGACAGAAAGAAGGTAATTTATTAGCTATGAATTTAAGTACCAAATTTTTTGTATTGAGATTGTTGTATGTAATCGCTGAGTAGGACAAAAGGTTCATTCACCAAATACTAAGTTTCATTTAGTAAAATATCCATACATGTAAAATCTAATATATGATCTAATAGATGTGTCTTTTCTTATCTTTACCTTTTTAATTGTAAATATCAGTCTGGTCTATGGGAACTTCATCAACTTGCCAATAATTTTGGTTTTAAAAATGTGTAATTTTCAGAAACTGAGGGTTTCAAAATTGATACTATGGGAACATATCATGGTATGACATTGAAGTCAGTCACAGAAGGGCCAAGTGTACCTGTGGCAGCTCGCGCTCCTCCCACACCAAATCACCCCAGACAAATGCCACGTAAGTATCCACATTGCTTTGTATTAGTATCTATTTTAATATGAGGTAATATTAGCTGGTTTTGCCTTTGTTTAAACTTTTTTTATTTAAAGTGGGCTTCTTTATTATTTTTATGTAAGTAAAACATAAATCATCCTCACCACTTGAGTAAACTTGGCTATGGACTTTCCATTATTCAATTGATATACTAATCTAGAATACATTCTTTATAATTACAAGTCAGTTCAATTAAAAATAGAAGTCATTGGCTTGCATCGTGTCGGAACGTGCTCTTAAAAAAAGATAAAATTGAAGTTTGCGCGGTAATTAAATGACTGCTTTTAAAAATTTAACTATGGAACTGGTAAATCAAGACTTGAGAGCAGCATTAGGGGTTCATGCTCCATATTCGGTGGTTGCGCGTTGATGTGCTGAGTTCAAGCGTGAAAGAACTTCCATTGACGACAACCCCCATTAAAGGGGCATCGGGGCAATCAATTTAAAGATCTTTAAGTTAAATAAAATTAACGTAGTAGTCGGCGCGGTACACGATTTTTCAAGGGATCAAGAAGAAGATTAAGAATTTTAGCTTAAATAAAAGATAATCAATTTTCATTGAACACCCCCCCTAGTATCTTGTACTAAAACTGCTTTGAGTAAAAATATTATGCCCAAAAGACTGGTTTCTTCTTTCTACTTAACTGTTTACAGTGTAATCTCTTTATAACGAATACCAAGGGACCGAGCATTTTTATTCTTTATAGGGAATGTGATAAAGAGTTTATACACTGTAATTAACAATTTGCAGAAATGTTACAAATTAAATATTACATTATAGAATTTCGGTAAGTATTAAGTATTTATAACAATATTAAACGTAATTGCAGAAAACGGCCCCGTAACAAGCACACCTGGTCGCAAAGAATTGCTTCCAGTAGCGGCTGCGCGTGCGCCGATTGGTGGAGGCAAGAGACCTTCACGGACACCCATCATCATCATACCAGCCGCTGCTACCGCTCTCATATCTATGTTTAATGTTAAGGATATGCTGCAAGATCTTAAGTAGGTATTTTAATTAATATGTCGACAAGTTTTAGTAGTATTTGAAACTGTTCAAATCTAAACTGACTATGTTCATAGAATACAAAGCACTATGATATTTTAATGCTTTAAGGATGGAATCAGAATTTATGAAAATGCCTCAAAACATATGGAGAAATGCAGTGTAATTATTCAATAATTAAATATTATTAAATTACATATCAATAAAAAAAGTAAGCAAACTTTAGGAACACATTATTTAAAAAAAAGGATTTGTATTTGGAATATGTTGTTAATAAATGTTTCAATCAAGTTGAATCACAAACATTCTATGAATACTTTACTGGATATCAAAAAACAATGCGCGTGCGGACCGATGTTTTTGAATTTATTATTCGCTTTCCGAACACGTTATAGTCTGTAGACCATACCGCCCTATTTTAAGTAAAAAAAAAATATTTCGTAGCTGATTTTTTTTGTAAAATGCATTCGCTAAACTCTTACTGAGCCTTAATCATTACGCGGCCCAAATTTAAAAAAATCTGTATCTGTTTTTTCAATTTCAGAAGTTGGAAATGATGTCCCTCAATGTGCATCAAGAATAAAAAAAAAATTAATAGACGTAAAACCACTATTTGTTTTTAGATTCGTACCAGTGGAGCAAAAGAAAGCGGAAGGTGCTTCACGAGAAAATGAAGTACTTTTGCAAAGACGGAAGGGTCCCACCGGAGATAATATTCCTAACAATGCGACTACAATTACAGTATGTATATATTTTATGTTATAAGGCGTATTCAATAAATAATGCTATATATTCTCCCTGGAAAAAAGTACTGTCAGCCATAGACATTAGATAAAATAATATAAAGCAAACAATTTTTTTTTGTTTTTTTAAAAACAGACGTCGTTTGTTTGCGTCGTGTTAAGAAGATATAGAAAGTGTATAATCCTTATAGGTGTCTACGTCGATAGATAAAATATTATTGCGTTACTGATTATGACTTTTTATTGAACATTAATACACTAGTGTCTTGTGACACTATTTTAACTAGAAGCCGCACTCGCACTCACTTTTTCTTCTAAAATATTGATTTCTTGGTTTATTATTGATCATATTTCCAGGTACCATATCGCGTAGTGGATAATCCAAGCAGACTATCAGCGGCCGAATGGGACCGTGTTGTTGGAGTATTCGTTCAAGGACCAGCATGGCAATTCAAGGGATGGCCGTGGGACGGAAATCCCGTTCAAATTTTCGCTAATAGTAAGTTTTTATTACTTGAAGCTTCCATGTACATAGGAATCTGTATTTTCACAGTGATAAATTAAAGATTTAATATAGGTAGCGTATTAAAAATCACCTACAACTCATAAATATTACGTCATAGTCGTGGAATAGTGACGGATCTGACAAATAGTAAACTTTACAGGGCAGTTATTTCAAAATAACTTAATCATGTTAGTTTTTGTCATAACTATTTTAATTCATATTCTGTTATTATGAAAATTGGCATACAAGCAAACAAAAGGGTTTGTTTTGAAACAAAATAAAAATAATAACATTAAATTACACAGTTTTCTAGAAAAATCACATGTTTCTATCAAATCCGTCACATTACCGACTGATTAATTTGAAATTTAAAACACATGGATTTTTTTAATGTAGCCATAATATTTAGTCAATGTAGTATCCAATTATGATAAAAAGTGGATTTTGGATTTTTTTCAAATCCGTCATTGTTCTACGATCATGATGATTTATTCTTCAAACTACAGATTTATATTATCAGAATACGAAATTTAACCAAAACAATTTATACAGTTATTTATCATAAACGCACTATAAGCATAAACTTTATAACGTCTTTATTTGCAAAGTTATACGAGATATTATAAAGATATTTTATTTTTAGTGTTTAAAACATGCTTATTGGACATATACTCGTGGTGCGTTCCGCTCCCCGAAACGAAAGACAAAACGAGTACGTTCGATTCGTATTGGCCAATAAATTATGTCCGATTGACCAATCACGATCGAATGCAATGTTACGCCATGTCTATCGTTTCTCTTTTCAGTCTATAGCTATACGTTTTTTAATTTCAGTATGCGCCTTTCACCTGAAGTATGATGAAATGAAATTAGACAGTAATGTTGCCCGTTGGGCGGTGACAGTGCTTAATCTCAGCCGCACCAAGAGGCATCTTGACCGAGCCGTACTACTCGGCTTCTGGGAAACACTTGACAAGTATGTATTATTACTCATTTCTATCCGTGGCGTCACTGACGGATTTTCATGTACATCTTGGTACATAATTTGGCTTTGCGTGGTAGGAAAAGTATGTCCCCTTAATTGTTCTTAAAATCTATGCTAGTATTTTTAGCTATCTATTCTCTGTTGTTTTTTTTTTTCATTCATATTAATAAATTAAAATCGGACTTCGGATTTAACAACTATATTCAGTTTTTTGAAATTAATATATAATATCTTTTGATACTTTAATTAACCACCACAAGTGAAACTAGAATTAAAATTATTTTTAAACTACCCAACTCATTTATGATTGCACATCACTTCCATAAAATTCTTTCTATTTCTCTCTTTGTTTCTGGTTTAAAAGTATGCCATCTTTGTTGAATTTTTTGAATGAATTCAGAATAAATGTACTCTCATAAGTTTATTAAGGTTCAACAGTTTTTACGTCTACCGCCTAGTAGCGAAGTAGTAGTCTTACATCAGTAGTTTAGGCTCATGAATCAGTCCATAAGGTATATATATATATATATATATATATATATCAGTGACGTATAAAAATAAATTTTATCGAATTTTACATAATAGACTAGACTAGGACATTGCAAAGAAAGTTACTTGATATCCCGAGTAATAATTAATATGTAAAAGAAATGAAAATATACATTTACACTTTTATTATTCTAGTGGACCCGACGGACGTTGTCCTCTACACTCGTCCTTAAATACGAAAACCCAAAAAATCATCGAAATCGATCCAGACCTTTAATTACACACGCTCAGAAGATTTATATATATATATATATATATATAATGTTTCATTTATTCTAATATTATGTATTTAATTAATTATTTGTTCCAGGCACATGATGAAGAATAAACCGCACCTTAGGTTCTAATTTTATTAGTGTTATTTCTATAGAAAATATATCTTGTAAGTTTGGACACCTTATACCAAGCGAATCTAAGTCAATTCATACCATTTAATAAACACAGACATTAATTCATATAAGTTAAATTTCGTGTTGACTGAACGTTTCTAATATACCCCTATCTAATACTCTAATTCATTAACTAAAGTACTATTCGTCTCGTTCCCTCAAAATGTGTTTACACTAAGGTGAAAAGAGACAGGATATCTCCAATATGTAACAGTTATATGTATAAAGCATGGTTTATTATCTCATGTAAAACCTAGGATTTCATATGTAAGCCATGACGATTTATTTGTTAATAAAGCTAAGATAATGCTAGGATTAGGACAGTGTAACAAGACCAAACTATGAGTGTGGATAATTGTAGTTTCTACGCAAAGTGTAAGTGTAAAATAATAAAATATATTTTATGTATGACAGTTACTAATAAATGAATAAAGACGCGGCAAAAGGAAACAATCTCTGGGTTTTTATACCTACCACATAGGTTACCAAAACCATAATTATTATTAGAACATTATAATGATTACGGCGTAAGTGGAATCTGGCTGTGCATGTAAAATAAATCGTATTTATAAATCTTGTTTGTTTTGCGTCGTTTTCATTTACGTCGTGAACACATCAAATTCTTAATTTAGAATGTTTTAAACAAGTGACAAATAGCCTGTACTTGGTTCCGTATATATACTTGGACTTAAATATATTCCGAAAGGCGCCACCTTATCAATACAATTTTATTCAAACAGAGGTTAAATATATGGACTAGATCATATTTTATCATAGAGACAGATGCGGATATAGCAGTCGCGTCAGATCACAATAAACTTTTAAAAAATCTGAATAGAATCTTTAGTATAAGGTGCAAAGTCTGGTTTGTCGCCGCCAAGCCTTTTTTATGATTTAATTAAACTTTTAATAACTCAAGACCTTTTTAAGGCCTCAGTCATGAGTTCATGACCCACCTCTGGTTCCACTCTTGCCTAAACATTAGATTCATTCATAAATGCTACTGGATTATTGTCTAATCAAAGATTTCATGGCAATATCAATACGCGCGTGGAAATGTCGTTACCTCTTTAACGTTACAGTTTCTTTAAATATCGCTATGGCGTTCGCAGGCCGAGCTGTCATAAAATAATTTATCTGAGGTCCTAAATCACCTAAAACGCTAATTAAATAACATCTTAGTGCTTCAAGCTTCCTTTTCCCATTATCTATAATACACATTATAAGAAAAACAAATAATCGCAAATCAGTATTAGACAATTAGTCATACGCGTACTCAGGCTAACGCACAACAATTAAATAACGCAAATTTAAGTATTGTCTAGTGTTATTACAAAGTCTGACAGTGTGACATGACAAGGGGATTTGGTTAAAGTCACTTAACGTCAAGATGTTACAAACCATTATACCCCGCAATTGGTGAAACAATTATTAATATTAATTATAGGAAAATCGTTTCAACCACATACATTTACCACGTCGAAAGATTATATTGTAATTCTGTGAATAAGCAATTGAAAAAGCTGCTTTTAACCCAAGTTTTATCTTCTGTTTGTGCAATTACACTAATGTTCTTAGATATTCATAAAAATATGTACTTTAAGATTTACTTAAAGTTTTAATTACTTTGAGAGTGATCGCACACTGAAACGTTTGTCTATTAAAAAAGTCCGCAAAATATTGTAAGTTTAATTTTGTGTTCCTAACGAAGATATTTTTTCCGAGCTCTGTATTTCAAATAGTCATACATTTCTTTCCTTGATTCATAATAAACGTCAAATGAACTAATATATAGGTATGTTATTTGTCGTCCAATAATTGACTTGTATAAGTAGTTGGCGGTATGCCGAGTTTCGTTAGTTAATTTGCGTTGCCTAGCAACAGTCATGACCTCGTATCACAACTGCCTTTACGACATTCTTTTAATAGACGTGCCAACGATAATGAGTCGTCCCAACAAGTTTAAATTGCATGAATTACTCTCAATCTCAATTCGATATGATAAATTGAAGTGTACCGAAATATACTTGCTGATGGTCGCTTATTAAATGGTATGAATACTCAAAAGATCTGTGATCTTTGTCAACTGAAAACAATAAATTGTTGAAATTATGTTTTGTGTTTGTATTAAACCCTTTTACCTATATTAGGAAATCAAAACATGACATGGGACACGACCCCACATTCCAAAATGTGAATCGGGCTTGTGTTTAACAACGCCTTATACTAACTATAGACTGTCTTGTTGAATTAACCTTTGAAGAATTTACTAGAATTATGATAAAAAATAAATATGTTTAGGGTTAAATAAAATGCGCGATGCTATTTTCAAATGTCTTTATTTTAAAATTTCATTTAATCAAATGACAGTATATTACATAACAATAAATAAATCTGATTTTTTAGGTATAGAAGTATATAATGATATTTCTGTACACAAAATAAAACCATTCCGTTTTACCCATAACAATATCACATCGTTAGGTGTGTACTTGAATGTGCCCTTCGAAAATATTTCATAGTTTTTTATTTTGCTATGCAAAACTAGCATATTTGTAACAAGCCACATTTGATGCAAATTTATTGGCAATGATTGGCAACTATTAACGCAAAGTAGCGAATTTTAATCTCCTACCTACTTCACACATTAAAAACTTACAAAATAAAAATACAACCTGGACGACAACGTGATGCCCCGGTAAGGAATGATAGGACCAATTTTTACCGGTCGCAAAACTTGCCATCCGCAATAACTAATTATTTAGTCTTATACAGGGGAAAGATATTCAATTATGCAACTGTGAATCGCTTCAATGTTAATTACCAATATTCTGCTAAGTCTAAAAACAAATACATATATTGACTTCTATCCCCTACGCGAAATGTCTCTTACTAAAAAGTTATGATTTTCATACTCGACAAAGCACTATACCTCATCTAAAAAAATCTAAACTAATGACAGCAGATGGGAACTACAAACTATGAGCTTAGCACAATCACTCATAGTTACACGAAATGTGAACAAGCCGAAATCTTAATTTTACCAGGGGCTATGATGTAAAATACCATTGCTAATTTAATAATGTCGTGGCTTTAAAATTCATAAATAGTTGCGACCACTATTCTGGTTACCCCCGCATTAACATTTTCTCTGCTAAATTCCAAGAGTAAAGTTCTCAATAATTACCATCTATGTAACCGACAACAATTTTCTAAAAGTTTTTAACTCGTAATTAACTTGAATTTGTCATAATTGATGCAATTTGAAGGACTTCATCCTCGCTCGTAATAAATTTACTTTACGGGACATTTTATAAATGCGATATTTATCCAATAAATTCGAGGACCTGATGGAAATGTCCGAGTCCCTTCGAACTTTCGCAAAGAAAAGTTAATAATACATGTTTACAGATATTACAAGAATATAGATCTTCGAAGCTTTAATTTTAAACCCTGTTTTTGTATGACCTCTCAGGAATGATTCGTGCAAACTAATGATTTGATTAATGCTTATAGATAAAATCTTACTATTGAAGCTTAACAAATTTACAATAGTTTAATTTGAACAACTAAAACAACATGAGAGCAATATTTTTATAAAATCAACAATATTATAAAATATTTTCATACGTAAATTTTCGAAAATACTATAAAGGAACTTATCAGTCAAAAATATTAAAAATGAACCTTTGTTTTATAGTTGGTGGATATTTTGAGCTCTTTATTATCCACTTGCATAGTGGGATTTTGCAAAAATAAAATCTTGTAAATATAACGCCTTTTTAACGTCTGGCTTAGACTACCTAGTATTCGAAAGTTGTCGATGTCGGCACTACTTCCATTACCATCTGTAGAAACACCGTTATCTTATCTGAAAGGAACATATTTTTATTGATTATAATTGCTTGTCTCGCATTAGTAATTTTTAAGGGGTATAAAATAGTTTGTCAGAATTATGTTGGTACAATTAAAATTAAATTCCGTGTTACTTTATTAAATTACCACTAGCACAGTACCAGGCGCGGGATCAACAGCTTGACGTGTTCAGTCTAGGCACTGGGTGTTTAATACCCCAATAAACCAAATACTCATTAATTTTAATCTCTGAAGTTTTTCTTACCCATAAATGGCAGAGAATACCCCCATTTCACAAAGGGGATATAAACAAGTAGACCGCCAAAGATAAATCCAGTCGCATACAGATACTCCCATTGCGGTTTGTCTATGATTGGGGCTACCACGAGGTATGTCGATACTATTAGTACGATGTATGGGATAATAATTGGCACCTGTTGACAAAAATACATTAAACACCTTATGCAAAATCCAATACTCACGGATTTTTAAAAGGCCGAAAAAAATCTAAATGTATTATCTGTGGCATTTTTTTGCGTGCGTCACTTACTTTTTTTGTTATGAGTCGTACGAAAGACTAATTACGAAATCTACTAAAATAATATAATCTATAACAACTAATCACAGCTTTTATCGGACTACAATTAAGCTAAAGATACTATTCGACCTAACACGTATATATACAATTTTAATTTCCTTTGTATATGTGGAAACATGTGTTAATAAAAAATGAAGATTAATGTGATCCACCAACCCGCACTTGGCTTGCCTGGTGGATAAGGTCGCTAATAATTAAATGCGAGTGAATAGTATTAAAAAACCTTTTTGTATATCGTACCTTGTAAGGCCTGGGCGCATGTGGCTTTGTCTTCCTCATAACGATAAGTGCCAACATAGCACCTCCGTAGAATATCCACGCAGTGAATGAGAAGAAGTCAATCAGAGAGTCTATGGTACCATATAGCACCATTGCGACCGCAATCAAAGACTATAAAAAATAATGTGTGAGAAAATGTCCCATTCTCCACAGGGAGTTAGTCCATTACGGCTCTAGTTATATTTACTCTTAATTACGAAAATGAATCGATAAGCAATTGGAAGTTAACCTATTTGACTAATGGAGTCATTTCATGTAAATGATAAAATTTTCATAGCATAAAATTTAAAATATCAATGACGGGAAAATGTTTTGAAAACAATTTAAAAGTAAACTGAGCTACATGTACGAACGACAGATATAATAGAATAATTAACCAAATAAAAATACAATGGCGCTACAACCTGTTACTGGTCGCCTCATATTGTATCTGTTTCGTGTTCCCTTATTTTTCCTAATAGGCAAGTTCAGCCTTCTGTATGACATACGCCGTTGAGGTTTTTGGCTCTAATGCCGGTTTCCTCGCACAGGCAAAAATTCTATTGTTGCAAAGTCGGGATTCTAAGGGTCGGAACCTACGGGCTACGACCTCTGGGATGAGAATGCGATTCTCAGAGCGAGCGAGCCAACACAGCTCATACATAATGCCCAAATAGAAATAACTAATAAAAAATAGGCAGCACTCTATAGTGTTGTTTGGAACTTAACAAAGTATAACACTCCAAATGTATATGACACCGGATGATAACATAATCCGCAAGTTTATAAATTTCCTAGGAAATTCTAAACGAGAGCAAATTTTTATTATTTTACGCACAAATTTTTGCAAATTTATCAATTCGCGACGTCTCGTGGTAAATTTATAAACTAACAGATAACTGTTAATTACGCGCTGCTAACAATAACTAGCTATTTAATTACTCTATACTTTACAATTTACATGAATCTGTCGTAACTAATGTTTATATTAAGGTTACCAAGGTATACGTTTTACTCATCATTCTAACCCCTTATTCATAAAAACTAAATTAGTTATTGCACTCTATTATGTAAAGTACACTTTGGTTTGTCAAATTGTTTTAAGGCTTGCATGAATAAGGCTTGAGAATTAGAAATGCTTACATGGAAAATCAGTCCAGGCGCGGGTGTAAAGCGACGCACATGCACATACGATAATATATCTAATAGATGACCTTCACGGGATGCAGCGAAACACAACCTGCGGAACGAATTACATATAATAGCATTCATTATGCTAATATTACATATAAGTTATTACTTTAAACAATACGATTTTAACGCATGAATTGACTAAATTTAAATTGAGTAGTTGTCAAAAATTATTAGGTTTTTTAGTTATTATTCTGAGATGACGTTTGGCGTGCTTAATATATAATAGCATATAATATAGTCCTTCATTGTTGTTGTGTCTTGGTATTTCTTTTATCCTGTTTTATTTGTATGAGTTGTCTGTGTTGAACTGTAAATAGTTGGTGCGAATCCATATAAAAATGTGTAAAAATTGTAGCTGAAATAAAGATTTTATAACTCCAAGAGATTAGAACTTCGACTTAAGCTCACGCAGAAAATAATTTGTTTAAACATACAAAGACGCTGTTCAATCCTTATATTTTATAAACAAAACACAAATCTTTTCTCGAGCCATGCTATTTATCTTTCAAATAGGCCATTAATTTTTAATTTTAACTTGGCATGTTATGCTTGGCAAATTAAATACAATGTCTTACCTTCCTGCCACAAACAAAGTGCCGTTTGCCGAGCCAAAAGTGGATATAGTGACGGCCAAAGGCATTAGCCAAGCCATAGGGCCCAGCAGTCGATTGCCGAAAGTAACTGCTACGGCTTCACTATCCGTCATCTCACTGACCGACATCACGGCCAAGTATGATACGTTTACAAGCGCGTAGCATAATGTCACCAATGGGATGCCGATTATGATGCTCAACGGTAGGTTCCTAGAATTCATTTAAGCTGTTAGGATACCGAATATTATCCCAGTGGTGCTGACTGCGTATTCGAAGCCTCACTTTATTGTTATAGAAAACTATCTACTGCGTTTAATTTTAAGAAACAGAAACAATTTTTTTATACATATGTTAAATATTTTATAAAATATATAGTAGAGCTTCGGGCTAAATCTTTTAGCGATACAAGAGATATCTTCTAGACATTTCTTGTTTAGTAACGGGTGAAGTAATTAACAGCATTATATATTTAATAATAAAATATGTCTTACTTGGATGGGTTTTTTATTTCTTCAGTAACATAGTTGAGATTGTTCCAACCGTCATAGGCCCAAAGGCCGGTGTAGAATGCGGTGGCAATGTTGCCCAGAGTCGCCGTACTACTGGCGAAGTTGGGCTCCTGTAAATGTCGCGTATTACCTGCACCATACGGACACAACTGCTGTCAGTCTACATCAAGTATTCCCCCATTATGATTATGTTAATGATGAAGTCGGTGATTTTACGTTAATTAAGATTATTAGGGTTTAGGAGGTTGTTTATCAAAGAAGGAGCTATTAATCATACACAACTTTAAGCAATGTCACCAAAAATACTTCTTATGTTTATAAAATTAAATTCCCTAACTATGCAAATTACTCTATAAAGATTGACCATAATTGTAGCCATCTCGGTTACAATTTAGCAGTTATGGAGCTGAATTTTTTGTGAAACATTAATTGAATTGACTAAAACTGTCGTTTATATCGCTTATTGTGAATTTGCTTTACCACAAATGGCACATAATTTAGAATTAATTTTGTACACGCGTAATCAATAGATATTCGTTCGAAATGAACAGAATACTAATTTGAAATAATACTCATACGATGGAAGATGATTACACACCACGCCCATTCAAAGGCTTTTATTACCTTGTATGAGTTTGTAAGCTCCTCCACAAACGATGATTGCTATGGCCACTAACTTTGCCGCTGTAAAGATGTTTTGCACATTCGTTGCTAAGTTCACGCTATAGCAGTTTACAGCCAATATCATCACTGAAAAGTTAATAGAAACATATAAAAATAAATGTTTGCTAACTAATCTAACGTTGAACATGGGTATATGCATACTGTATATACCTACGACCACTAAACCTATAATGATGACTAGGCATTTAAAATATTTATTACTTAAAAATTTTTTTCAATGCAGTAATTACTCTAATGTTAAAAAAATTACGGACGGAAAAAAGTATGAAAGCAACCACATCTCAAATTATAATGTTATTTGACGAGCGCTACATAGAAAATGAAGTGAAACGTTTAACGTGTATTGTTATCGCTTTTCCAAATTTTAAGGTTTTTGCATTGTTCTAGTTCAAATAAAATTTTATTCATGTTCGTACAAAGGTGCGCTTCTATGCGATTTGTTTTAATCTAAGTTTAAATGAGAAATTATAATTAAAAGATGTTTAGGAATAAATAAATAATTGAATTATCTTACCAATAGCAATAACAGCCACAAGTTTTACGAGTGTGTCCGGGGGTTCGCATTCTGAGACGAACGGCTCAACCGCATATTTTGCAAAACTCAGACAAATAATCGCCATTTGCGAGGGCTTCAAAACCAGTGTGGATACCTAGAATAACAAAATCCGTATATTCTTTTATTCTTAACCCGTTAGAGGACCACAAACAAAATCAGTCTGATTAGGTACATTGTTTTAACTAAAGCAGCTTTTTTATCGCAGCGCAAACATTATTTAACCGAAAGAAACATTTATCTTTTCTGAGTTTCATTACTAGAACAAGTTATATAACACATTGATACTTTATAGATATCTTATGTACCTTCGAAACACTATAGGCTAAAACATTACTATTCGTACCCATGAAAACAAAAATGCGGGTGGCCCTCCAAATGCGTCCATAAAATATGCATACTCAGCACCGGATGACGTGTTCATTGTCCCCAATTCAGCATATGCGAGCGCTCCTGAACAATCATCAATGTATGAAAGATTAATTTTTATTAAATTTCTACGAAAGAAGCAGATGATGTATTCTTAATAGTAACATGTATGATTTCAACATAAGTTTAATAGAAACGAAATCAATCTAATTACAGTCTTTTAACTAAAATACTCTTTTGTTTCTTTCTAACAAATTGAGTTTACCATGTGATTAAAATAGACAAATGACTACTTATAACAGTGCTATTAGACCTCTTGCTTTCTTTATTTTCTAATCTCGTCACCGAGACACATGTTGCGTCGAGTTTCAGATAAGGACTAGTGAATAAATCAAGTGTTTGATTCACTTAAGAATTAATTTGAAGATTATTTTTATTGTAATTACCAAGCAATGAGAGTAGGCCACAAGACATCCATATTATGAAGCTTATGCCCACTGAGCCAGTGCGCTCCAGAAGCCCAGAGGGCGAGACGAATATACCAGATCCTGAAACAAAACCAAAGTTAGTTTATGCAACTACTAGCCATAATGACTACGACTCGTATATCCTAACATTTTAATCGTAGTTTTACCAACAGTTATTTGTAAAATACATTTGTGTAGATACGATAAAAATATACTTACATATTTTTGTAAATTTTTACACATATATTTACATAATAAAATATATTAGTGGTAAAATTAAATACTAAAGATTATAAACTTAATATAATGACTCAGTAATCACAAGTATATAAAAAGACTGGAGTCATATTTCAGTCGATTTATAGCAAATATATGCATATGATATCATGTATTTTACAAGCATGACATGAATCAATTGAAATTTAATTAGTCAACAATCTTGCCTTTATAGATAATTTTCTTTAACCGGATTACAAACTATTATGTTTATATTTAGTAAAAATGGATTGGAAATAATAAATATAATACCTTACGATTATGTTAACGAAAAACATTATTATCAATAACGGAAGAATTCGTAACATATTAAACAAACAACTCTTATATTCTAAATCTAGGCCTCTCCCAGTTTATTATTATGAATATTCATTAAGAGTTACAGACTGTTAGACAATAAAAATCTGGATTTTTATAAAACTATAAAGGTTAAATATCGATTGAACTTGCTGTACTAACCAATCATAGTTCCGACGATTAGAGCCACCCCACTGAAGAGTCCCACCCGTCTCTTGAGGTGAACAGGGTCGTCCGGAGCTGCGCCCGACCCCTCCAACTGGTAAACAAAATTCAATTAAGTAATTTTACTTACCTACCTACAATAAGAGAATTGTAACAGTTGTCAAAATGGTACTTAAAGAGTCCTAAACGGTGTAACAACACGAATAATATTATGTATTTTCCATTATTTATTTACATTCAACGACTTTTACTTTTTGTATTCGTATCGGCTATCTTAAGGAAAAATTCGTTTAATCTTATGTCATGAGAACATGTACTATCGTTACTCAAATAAGATAACCGTACTGCTTTGTCCCTGAAAAGAAAAAGCCGGATGTCCAGGTTAAATACAGTGTATACAGTTGGACTAATTAAGTTTAGCCACGCAGGTGAAATAAATAACGTAGGTCGTACTTTTAAGCTGCAAAACTTTAACACGTAAAGCGTGGGAAAATTTGAATCGAAGCATACACACGTATTTATAGAACTTGGTCAAGGCTCGCAATTTATAGGACTTATTTGCCAATATAAATAAACCGATTCAGATAGACTTTTTGTACTAATATATTATATACGATTTTACTTGTAAAATACGTCAAAAAAAAGAAGAAAAAAAAAGCGGCATAAAAAACTAAAGCATGCAAATCTAGGCTCAGAATATGATTTTGTCCCATTCGGTGCCGAGACCCTTGGTCCGTGGGGTCCTAGCGCTTTAAGGCTTTTTAAAGAAATATCAAAAAGGTTAGTCGACATCACAGGAGACTGAAGATCTGGTAGCTACCTCGAATAAAGAATTAGTCTAGCGATTCAAAGGGGGAACGCTGCCAGTATTTTCGGAACCTTGCCTAAAGGGACTCCTTTTAATAATATATTTTAGTTTATGTTAAGGTTAGTTATTTACATTTAATTTTACTTATTATACTAATACTAGTGGACCCCACAGACGTTGTCCTGCATGATATTTCAATTTTCAAGCTATTAGGATATTAAAGTATGAAAGAACCGACTGCAGCGCCATCTGGCGGGCTGATTTGTGAATCTAAACCATTCCCAGATCCCCTTGAACACACACAAAAAATTTCATCAAAATCGGTCCAGTCGTTTGAGAGAAGTTCAGTGACATACACATTCACAGAAGAATTATATATATCGGGTGTTTTTTTTAGAGGTATAGAACTTTAAATTGCAATAAAACAGCGATGGATTATTGGACTGACATGATTTTTTTTTTATTTGAAAGATAATCTTGTGGCAATACATTTTAAATATGATTTCTGGCATATGATTGCCACGGCTGGCTCGGATATAGTCCAATCTGGACGTCCAATTTTCCCGTCCGTTGTTCTCGATTTTCATAAGCGAATTTTGTTTAGCGATGAAGCACACTTCTGGTTAAATGGCTACATCAACAAACAAAACTGCCGCATTTGGAGTGAAGCTAATCCTCAAGTGTATGTCAAAACACCGTTACATCCAGAAAAAATGACTGTTTGGTGCGCTTTATGGGCTGGTGGCAGCATTGGTCCATACTTCTTCAAAAACGATAATGGCCAGAATGTTAAAGTCAATGGTGATAGGTATAGAGACAAGATTACTAACTTTTTCATTCCTGAATTAAACAATCATGATGTCCAAGAGCTGTGGTTTTAACAAGACGGCGCAACATGTCACACAGCTCGTGCCACAATCGATTTACTGAAAGACACCGCCTAATTTCACGTTTTTGACCTGTGAATTGGCCTCCAAGATCTTGTGATTTAACACCGCTAGATTATTTTCTGTGGGGCTATGTAAAGTCATTGGTCTATGTGGATAAGCCACAAACGCTTGACCATTTGGAAGACAACATTCGCCGTGTTATTGCCGATATACGGCCACAAATGTTGAAAAAAGTCATCGAAAATCGGACGTCCAGATTGGACTATATCCGAGCCAGCCGTGGCAGTCATATGCAAGAAATCATATTTAAAATGTATTGCCACAAGATTATCTTTCAAATAAAAAAAAAATCATGTCAGTCCAATAATCCATCGTTGTTTTATTGAAATTTAAAGTTCTATACCTCTAAAAAAAACACCCGATATAAAGATATGGGCTGATTATACCTTGTCTCCTGGGTTGGCGTTTCCGTCGGTGAGAGTTCCCGTCGTGCCGTCTTCGGCGTCGCAGCCGGCGGAACACCCGCGCCATACCAATCCGCCTTCGCGTGCGCTCCCTGCAAACATATTGCACTTGGTATCACTTTGGTTCAATTTTATATTGGCTAGACTAAAGATTTCCAATTTAAGTTTTACCCTTCGAAATTTAAAAAAATATACACTATATTTGACCTAAAAAAGTACAAAACGTATCTACCTCCATACTCTACTAGAACACCCATTCAAGTTTTACTGATTCAAATATAATAAGTAGTAGTACCAGCCAATGGTCACGTCTAAAAGTAGTTACTCACTGAAGGAAAATGCGAAATATCTGATGTGGACTAAAAATATATAGTAATTTGTATTTGTTCTTTGTACATTTCTTAAAATCTCCGATGATCATTAACCGGAAATCTTTGTCTGTCGACTTAAATCTATTTATTAAACTGTCTATTGATTTAAAACATATAATTTTCCTTGTAAGTGCTTTTGGACTGACTTGGCTATTATATATATATATATATACTGATTGCCTATACTAATAGGTACTCATTTATTCTTAATTTTAGCTATAATTTAAGAATACTATTAGAAAATATGTAGAATCATGTTATTGATTATTGTTGTATGTTTAAAGTGTTTATTTGCGATTAAAACAAACGCTATTGGCGACACTACTTAGTTTGAAGAAACCATAAATCGTCTCTTAATCGTCTTCGATCAAAAACAATTACAAAGATTCTTGCCAAGAATTTAGGATTATGTGATACATAGTTTACAATAACGAAAATAAAATGTAGAATATTTTTGTTTTTTACGTAGTTAATTGTATGACGTATTAATACGTGTGGCTAGGTTTACTTTTCATTACCTACTTCTTTTTCCAAGAAGCTATTGCGTAGGTACATTTATGTAGATCTTTTAAAACTACATCAAAAGTTAAATTGCTGGTTAAAACAAAGCAAAGTGAATCAAAGATTACAAGATGCTGCGGATTAGATTATTGAGGATTTGGTTTTCAATTTAAATGGCTATTATTATGTAATGTTTCACTAAGCTTCATGGTAGTTTGTGTAGCCTACTAGGAAATACCAATACATCACTGGATATTAGTAGACAATGTATTATTTAGGACATTACACATAATTAGACGACAAAAATACTTATAATTATAATTTGCAACAAGCATAAATTAAACTCGTGTAAAGGTCTCGAATTTCGTTGACGCGTCTGTATTTGATCCTAGCCTACATATTTCTAAACACAAACGCTACGTAATCAAAACATAATGTTCAACATCACGTAGGCAATGTTATGTGTATTACGAACCAATATTTGAATAAATCATTTACAAAGTTAGCTGTATAATGCACAAATCATATATATATTTTTCTTATTAGCTTTTTACTCGACTGTCCCAGACTAAAATAGTTCTTTATTTAAAAGTATTAAGAGGTTCAATCGATTGAATTCAATAAATACTTTTACATGATTAAAACAAGTTGGTATTACAATCGCGATCATTTATTTTCAGTTTTACACAAAAATAGATCACACTTAAATCTATTATTTATCGCATTACGTAAAAAGTTATATTGCTAACTATGTAGTTGAAACCAACCAAGAAATATTTTTCATTACCCAATATTAGTACAGAGTTGCAAAGCTTCTGTAGGTGAATAAAACAACTAATAAATTACGAGTTTTATGCGAAATTCTTCGACTGACGTCGTCCGTCACGCGCCGACATTCAGCAGGGTCCAGGAATAAGTTAGATACACGTAACTGTTAGTTTAGCTAATAAATTACAATCACATGAGAATATACAAAACTACTAAAACCATAGAAGATTTATTTGGGAGTTGGCCCAAGGAAAGATATTGAATATAAAACCGTATTCACCAATCACGTAGCTTTTCGCTTACGCTATGATTGTGAAGTATTTTGTATCGGATAAAAAAGTAGCAGGTTAAGAATGTTAAGAAAGAGACGTTGAAACATTATACTAAAAGCTAGAGCAAGAAACCGAAGTTATATTTTTTTATCCTATTAAAATTACCATTCAAAATATATAATCTTAGTTTTGACCTTCATCTGAGAAGAAAACAGGAGAAACACTGCCATTCCGCAATTTTTCCGTATTGGCCGTATGCGCTGGCGCGCGTACAGATTTGCTAAGGAGCTCGGCAATTTTGTCGCGCATCGCATCGCATACACGACCTCGATGCGGCTGCTGCGCGGGCGCCGGCGCCAGTGCCGCCTAAACTGATTACACTTCAGCCAAACTGATCCAATTAATTTCAATACACGCGACCTAGCAATGTCACACTATTAAATACTAAAAAAAATCACACTTTCTAAGAACTATTCTAATCGAATACTAAAACACAGCACTTAAAAGTTTAAAAATTGCTTTATCAAGGCACTTCAGTTTACGTAAAAAACTACGTATAAATGTGAACGTGTCGCTGGCTCAGGGCGGACTGGCTATTCTCGGTGTCAGCAGACACGTGGGCGGACGGATTTCTCGCCGCCCGCCCACCGATCAATGGCCACGCGATTTGACACCTGCTTAAAAGTCCTTACAGATAACATTATGCGCTCTCCACGTGTTCTTTAAGTTTACAGTAATCGTTTGGACCAGAATTTGATGACGTTAGCTGTTAAAATAAAACTACAATTACCATAACGCAATGATTATACTAATGTTACTAGAAAAAAAACTAAATTCATAAATATATCGTAGTATCGAATCAAATTACAAATAAATAAATAAATTATATGTTGTCGTGAAGTAATCATAAGTTAGTATAACTATTTCATATAATTTTCATAAATGTGCGACGTTTTGTGTATGATTTATCTAAGTACTTATTCGATATTGAGTATGCCCGATAGCATTCAAAAGCATTCATTGTTTGGCACGCGCTACGATTAACGAATGGACACAGACATCAATGTCTTACTCTTTAATTGGTTGGTTACATTATACTGAAATATTTTCTTGTTTACACGATATCTAACAAACATCACTAATATAAAGCTTTTAAACAATCACGTAATTAGTCTGTTTGTCTCTATTACTGCTCTTAACATTGCAATTTAAATTTATGAATTTAAAAGAGAACTAATTTTATTAGAATTGTTATTTTACTGTTAAATTGTAATATTTTCTTTGTTGTAACGTAAATGTCGTAACTCTACTACTTGCGTTTACGGGTCAAATAAAACTTCACCAACATGTTGCCATTTTTAAATATTTCGCGCTCTATTTGTAAATTACCGATATGACTTCAACTTGCATTTTTATATTCTTCCACGAAAATAGATAGATATACTTAGAAAATAAAGCATATATAATTATACAATCGATAAAATCCCACATCCCTGTTATTGAATACGTACGAAAGACGTAATTAAACGTTTCTCGTGACTTTTATTTATAGAATCAAGACAGAAAGATATGTTGTATGACGATATGCATAGTATGGATAAGAAGTACGACCTTTGATATAATATTTTTTAATTTAATTATTTCATTTCATATAGACAACATTACAATTATATATACACGACAAAATTATGCAATTACCTGCTATAGGTATTAATGTCGTATACTTCGAGAAACAACTGATATCTGGTATATATAAACCTCTTCTTATAACGAAAACCGTCGAGGTATCAATCTTAATATTTTTTTTCTTTATGTTCTAGGACTTTCATATAATTCTATTTTGAAAAAAGAACACCTTTCCTTTATTTAAACAACGAAATGTGGTAAACAACGTTATGTGCCCATGTCTTAATGACGATTGAACCCATTTTGATAAAACTTAGACTGTTCCCCAAGGTAAAACATACCTGATTTAAATTTGACAAGATATGGTATTACTTTCAAAACATTACACGATACAAACACTTACGTAATTTAGCGCTTGGAAGCCTAAATCATGATTATTACTTACTTAAATATTATACAACAATATCACATAAATACTGCCTCATAAACATTACGAATATTCATGATAATAAAAAGTCATCAGGTCGCCTACCCGGGATTCTTGTTTTGAAACTTTTACAGACATGGAGACGCCTGAAACGTGACCTTGGATTGACCTTCAGAAAACTTTTAGTCATTTTCTCAAGAGTGAAGATAGAAAAAAAGTTTCATTTAATTTAAACAAAGAATAAATCTTATATAATTAATACCATATTATTTTCAAATTCTATTCTATATTCGGTAACAGTTATTGTCTACGTGGCTTAGTGGTTAGCGCACATGTATTTCAAAGACAAACTGCTTCGGATTTGCAAGAACGGTGGGCTGAGTACCTGCTTACCATCATTAATTAAACAGATGCAGGAATGTTTATGCCCCATACCCCGACCTCGTTCCGGGATTACACCAGTATCCGTGGCTAAATTGTTTTCATGCAAAAGACGGTCATTTTATTTCATATTATGCTGATGGCTAAAATAAATAAATAAAGCCGTTTGAATATAATACAAAACTACTGTAGCATCTTTATAACAATTCCACTGAATTTACAGTATGAATGTGTACATAATCCAAAAATATTTTTTTTAGAATATCTCAAGAAACATGTGAAGCATAGAAAGCTATTCTAAGAATAACGTCATACCATAACATCTTTTACCTCTAAACATATTTTGTAACACTTACTGAGATAAAACTTTTTATTTTTTATTTTAAAAATCATTATAAACTTCAGATGATACATTTTTTAAAGAATATCCGCACGTCGGTATAATTTTAATATATTGTATTTATAAATGTTAGCTGTATTAAAAAATTAGATGTTAGGCAAAACAACAGTCAAACGCATGATGCAGGATTTTAAGACTTGGTATTTGATCTCAAGTAATAGATAAAATCTAGCCATTCTTTATTTTTAACCAGCGTAGGTAGCGCGTACTAAATAATGTGGGTACACTTCACACAACCATGGCGTGAACTCATTAATATCTCAATAGGTTGATATACGAGTAATTGAAACAAATTTTTCCTACAACAATTAGTGTTGCCACATAAAGAAGTCATTCAATATCATCGTCAATTAGAGCTTTATACCTACATCAAATTAGTACATAAGGTCTATTTCATTTATGATGTAAACATACAGCATATTTTCCTCTGCTAAGTTAGCTTTAAAAAATCACTCAAAGGAGTAGCTACAATCAATAACTTTGACGCATGCGTCAAAACGTGCAATATCTTTGATAGTAAGAAGCTAATTGTTACTAAAACAAATTTATAATAAAACAGCTATGCTTTTCTATATTTTATAAACATAATTAAACAATGAACAACAGTTAATTTAAATCAAAAAAATGAACTGTTAAAAATAAAATAAATACATATTTTTCTGACGTTTTGTCGTCGGTAATAGCACCAAGCTATTATATTATATTATACATAAACTGTAATAAAAATCTGTGACAATTTTTTTTACAATGTGGAAATTCTTTCAATTTTAACACTAGCTATTATTGATGACGCATAGAGAAATGAGTGACAAGATCGGTGCTTTTGCAAAAGATAACTTTGAAGAAGGCGATTGCCGCGATAGTATTTTGATAAAAACGATAATGTTATCCGCGTAATCCATGAAGTGCCCATGACTGTTGTCTATTCATGACTTACTTTAATGAAAACCCGTACGTGATTGATAAGTTATCGGGCTTCTTTGTGCTACATTTGCCACAAACAATTCAAAGCAAAATAAACGGAAGCAGTTTTTAAAACCAAAACTTTCCAAAGAGTATCTAAAATAACATACAATTTTATTCCGACAATAAAAACTTAAATATGTGAACTGCCTAACCAATTAAATGAAAATAAAATAGATACTCGTAGATGTGGATTTGATAGATATGTGGACTGATTTTAGCTGTATACTATATTCTGCGAAATCTACAAAGCAGCTGTGTGTGACAATATTTAAAGTCTCGAATAACCCAGATATAATGTCATTCTTCACCATATGATTGGCACCTGAAGTATGTATGGTAATGTGATGCATGACATCAACAATGACACACTATACATCGCTACAAGATCCCTCTAGAGCTTATATAATTATGGCTCTCATAAACCATATATTGTTTAACAGCAAAAAAGATATTGATTAGGTAATATGATTAATTACAGGTCGTAATCTTCAGTAAATTAAAATAATATAGTAATAGAGTAAAAACCGACTTATAATCGGGAGGTCAAAAGGTGTAATAGAAGAAAACAGATTAAAATAGTTTACTTTTTTAGGAAACAGGATATAATTAAGTCAAGTTTTTTGTTTACCAGCTGTTTAGAAAGTTAGATGGAGACTTATTAAAAAAATTATTAGCAACTGCAATATAACGTATTTTTTTTAAATGCAGAACCTGCCCTTGAAAATGACATTTTTATGAATACAGCGTGAGATCTCATATAGAAATAGCGTTGTACGAAAAATATATTACATTTAAGGTCAACAGAAATCGATATATCACAAATGTCGATAAAAACCATTAAATCAATTAAAAATTCTAATTTCTAGATTTAAGCAACAGACTCACTTTTTCTATAAACTTGACACATCCGACATATCATTTCAAGTTAAATTAAACACTACTAATGTTTTATTTTAATATAGGTTCCTTATTTAATAACAATGTACTCTAGAAGTCTTTTAAGCGACTGATTGACGAGGGCAATAACTTATCAACTATATCGTCTGATGTCAATTTAATTTGCTTCTTGTTAAGAACAGTATTTATTATAAGCGCCACAAGGGGCTTTATAAGGATTCTTTAGACCTGATTTTAGACAGTCACTCATGGGAAATAAATCTCAGTAGGTACCTACGGTGCGTTAAGATAGCATCAAATGAGAATCAATATGTATATAAACGTGTCTGTACAAAATAAATTTTAGAATAAATTATAAACGGACGACAAAAAAAGAACAGAATAGAAAAACCAATTTTCACTTAAGGATTTTAATGTTCTATATGGTAGTTCTACTATATAGCCATTTGTTGACATCAATCTAAATGGATTAATGAAATAAAAATTGTTTTAATGTTACGATGATAAAATACATATGTATATATATATATATATATTCCATTAAGGCCACATTGCGGATATAAAGTCGTTTAACAATAACTCCCTAGTGTTTATATACATGATGGCACAAGGGAATTCTATCATAAGTATATGGTTAATTCTGTCTATAGAAAATTTTTATCAACATAAAATTGACCTGCCTATACAATTTATAATATACTATAATTTGCCTAAGAATTAAACTATTTTATTTCTGATTAAAATTTTATTAAAAGCTTTTGCATTAACTCAAATACAATTTTATAGACTAAATATAGAAAATTTATTATAACTAACTTGACTTTTAACGTAGTTACTGTTGAAAAGAATATCAAAATAGTTCATCTGCCGATGATAAGGTTAACTGAAGTGTGAATGGACTGTGCTTTTATCCTTTTTCTCTATTACATTATTAGTCGTTACTTTATACGTAAAAAAATAATTTGTATTGTACTAATATTTATTTGATAAATTCTTCTTTGACATATTTTTTTATAAAATTATTTTTATTTTAAGTACGGTACATTTTCTTATATCTAACGCCATTCATTGAAACAATAAAATCATTAATAACAGACCGCTTTTATAGACTGCACGCGATTAATTTAAAGATAAATGATTGTTGATCTTAATTGACTTTAAATACCATAAATAACTAAAACTAAGCTATAAGCTACATCACGACTTTTTTTAATCATAGGAGATCGCTCTAAGCATTATTTATTTTGAATATTTGAAACTATAAACTTTAAAATTAAGTATAAAGTAAATCAAACTCACGATATACACTCACGATACATTAAAGAAGTTTTATTTTTGTAACGTGGCCTGACCTTTATACATCTTTTAAGTTCCAATGTAACACGATGGTAACGATAATACACGTGAAGGTGTGCAAGTTGTAAGTCCAAAGTTATTCATAAAATTGTAGCAATGCAATATAAAGAAATTAGATATAAATGAAATTTAGCTTGTGATTTTATAATTGCAATAACATCATCATGTTTAGGTTGTGTTGATGCTACAAATCTCTACGAATTCAAACGTAGCATGCCCTTAAGTGATCAAGGTTACGCTGTCCTTTTTCGTAGAACATATTACGTTCTTCAATACAGGAAAGTAAATCTTCTTAAATTGATTGTATTATTATATTACATTAATAAACTCAGTAAATATATATTTTATGAATTTCTGAATAATATACAATTACCAAAACCTTTAAATACATCTTTATTAAATTGACTTTAAATATAATTTTATACAAAACCCGATATTTCTAAGGTGGGAAATTGGTATAAAATGATTTATGTGTGTATTGTGTAAGCAATGGGAATAAATTGCATCAGAATCCGACACCCGGCGTATTTTAAACAAAACGAGCTTATATCATGTGACACAGTGAAGTCTTATTTATAATATATCTTATTATACCGTTTAACATATAACTTACCATTACATGCAATCGTAGGCGGCTGTTCATGGTGATGCATTGCTCGGAGCACCGTGATGCGTAAGGAGGACCGCGCCCTTTCATGTCACAAGCGAGACTGAACGAGCTGACTGGCCGGTGGCTGCCTGAAACAGTCGAACTTCCCTTGCCCCAAACCCCGCACTCCGCATGCGCGGCTGAAAAGTCCTTATTCTTCTGAATCAGTCTGCTTACGTACTAATGAATGGCCGCGATGAAATACGAGGTGACGTACTCATAGTTATAAGATATGCAAGCAAAACTTTGTTATAAATAGTAAACTATGCATTCGGTATGTGCACCCGCAGAAATTGTTTTACTTTTTGAGTTTTAGTACTAACGGGGTAATATTTCAAATACCTACATGTGTGTATGCAGGGTTAAAGAAACTACTGTATAAGCACATAAACAGAACGAAAGAAGAAGAATTTAAATAATATTTCAAGATCAATAGATAAAATGACAAGGCAGCCTGAATTCGTATGTCGCAAATATGTATGAACCCATTACGAAATAAACCTGCGTACTAGCCATGCTTTACTCTAAATTCTTGAAGCTGAATACAAAAGGGCCGAAATTCGAAAATATGCTTTTATACCTTCCAATTTATTTACAGATAAGTTACACGTTTAACAGTTAATTTTGTTTCAACCATAGAAAAAAAATACCTGCACTCTAAACCTTATTAGGTTCACTCTATTGTGTGCAGTCGGGTTTATAGGTTAATAATATTTTTATATTCGTTATAACTTTATTGTAAGGGAAGATAGTCTTAACAAAATAGTGTATCTTTTACATAAAATTCATATTTCATCTCTCAAAGCATCCATTCCTTGTTTGTGTACGTCAACAAACACTGTGACAGTATTGATATTTGATAGAGACTTGTGCATACTACTGTAGTAAATAGTATCTACCGACTTAGTAACTTTGGGATGCCACAAACCATACTGGAAATCATGATGAGGTATTAATTGACTGTATGATGGACGATGCGAGACGTGGATGAAGTAGTCAGTAATTCATACTGAGTCAGCAGTTGTACTTTAAGGGGCATTCCCGACAAAAATATAAACGGGAAATGTCTAAAGTCTAAGAGCAACAGACTGAGTTTAGAAATTTCCTAGAATTTAGAAAACCCGTTAGGATAAATAAATCTATAATTTGCGACTGTCGTGTTTTAAAACAATTTTGCTAATTATATAACTTAAATATACCTATACACTTTAATAACCTTCAAATTATTACCTACACTATGACGACGTAACTTTGTCATCGAGTGGTATTAACTATTAAGTATAACAAGATTAGTTTTATAAGATACAATTTAAGTCTATTTTTTTATCTAGTAGACATACAATTTTATTTACTTACTATAAATATAATAATCTAAATTGTATGCTATGTGATTGAAACAAAATAATAGCTTAACAGCCATTTATACATACATACTTTGTTCATGAATAGGATAAACAGTAGTATGCACTAAGTATAACAAATGAAACATCGTAAATAAGGGATTTTTCAAATTTATTGATACAAAATTAAAAGCAAACATTATTACAGCATAATGTTATATGCTATAAATAACATTAACATAACTAAATACCTAGTGATATACTTATCATTTGTATTAATAAACATTTTAATTAATAATAGCTAAAGCCCACAGTAAAACATAACAAAATTGGGAGCAAACCTTAATAATTTATATAAAATCCAATGAAATATCCAATGATCATTCACAGTCTTAACGAAAGGCCTTTCTATGATAGTGCAAATTAGCCAAACTACAACACACATATTAGCTTATATTAAAAAGAATATGGAGCTATCTCTAAGTTGTACCCTTAAGTTCTTAACAGACCAACCCAAATTAATGAGTTATAAAAACGCTGAGTAACTCTCTGGTCTAACTTCATTAACTACTTACATCTAGTGCTATAAAATTCAAATATATACAGAAATATACGGCAAAATAAAAATGTACCAATATTGTTAACATATATTTATTTAAATTATTGCCTTC
Source organism: Pieris melete (assembly GCA_963693345.1). Taxonomy (NCBI): domain Eukaryota; kingdom Metazoa; phylum Arthropoda; class Insecta; order Lepidoptera; family Pieridae; genus Pieris; species Pieris melete. The sequence goes on along the minus strand of CAVNZK010000002.1, from coordinate 1,106,148 downwards.
TGCAGATCTTTTAATTATGAGTATGTTTGGAGGACAGAAATGTAAGTTTTTGAACAGGAGATGAGATAAAGATGTCTTAATATTTCCACAAATTATAGGACTACAAATATATAAATTATATATGTATATATATTTGTTAACATTACAAAAATAAATTTTTGCAAAGAAAATTAGGAATAATATATCCTTTTCCACTGGGTTTAAAGATATCAGTAAAATGCAATATAATAGACAAGATATTTCTTAAGCAATTTCTAATTCAAAATAGTTAAACCAAACACATTTAAAATGCAAGGTAGGTCATAAAATGTAAATCGAATATCATAATTAGCTAATTAAGAGTGTCTTTATCAATCCTGTACATTTTTACATAATGTTACAAGTACTGAAGTAATAATAACTTATGATAAAAATAATTATTGTATCAACTTTATATAAAATAGTGGGACACTTAATGTATTGCTATATATGGAGTTTGCATATGAATGTCTAACAAGCACAGTTGTCTCCATCCCTGTTGCGATTGTTATCATTGGCATTCAGTTTAATTTGATCTGGAAACTCATTATACAGTTCTGCCTCTGTTTCCTGTGCCAATGCATTACGAGCAATGGTTTGGAATGCTAATTCTACATTGACAGCTTCTTTGGCACTGGTTTCAAAATAGGGTATATCATTTTTACTCTGACACCACTGCTGAGCACGTTTTGCAGAAACGGCACGATTATCCAAATCCACTTTATTACCTAGGATAACAAACGGGAAGTGGTCAGGATCACGAGGCGATGCTTGTATCAAGAACTCATCTCGCCAGCTCTCCAAGGACTTGAACGTGTTAGGGGCCGTTACGTCAAACACTAATACGCAGCAATCCGCACCACGGTAGAAGGCCACCCCCAAAGATTGAAAACGCTCTTGACCAGCTGTATCCCAAATTTGCATTGTGACAATCCTATCATCAACAATTACCTCCTTCGTGAGAAAATCTGCGCCTATGGTAGCCTTGTACTGATTGGAAAATTTCTTGTTGACAAACTGATTCATAAGCGAAGTTTTGCCAACCCCACTATCGCCTAGAATTATTACCTTTAGAAGGACCTTTTTTCTCGAAGACATAGTGCACAAAAATTTTCACAAGTTGTTGTAAAACAAAAATTACTACTCTCTTTGTCTGTAATAAAAACTGAAGGTAGAAAATTACTTTTGACACACTTCACCACAAAATATGCGTCATCTGATTTAGGTATACTAACGTCTACCACAGATAAAAGAAATTTCGCAAAGTCGACAATCACAATGAAATAGAGAGTTCGTTCGAGTGATGTTTACCAGTCAATATGGGTTTATTCTAAAAACTACCTTGAACTTTTTAATTCTTTAGTATTATTATTCGAAAATCCTTGAACTGTTGTAGACAAATCTGGCCTAGGCCCTAGGCTCTAACAGGTTTGAATATTGCACAGATTTTATCTTTCAGTATTATTTAGAGGAGTACCGAGTATCTAATATTTTATCTGTGGATAACACAGGTTTTGAACTTTTGACTGCTCTAGTTTATAATTTATATAAGCTGTGAGTTCAGCATTTGATTCTTTGATTTGAGGTTTCCGAATTCTAATTTCCGTAGATTTCCGTGTTGCTTGAAATCCAATATTGTTCCATTTATTTATTTTTTAATAAAATCTAATAACTAGGTACATATCCGTTAAACAAATCCTGCAACTACAATTGTTTACATGATGTACTAGAATTTTTTAAGTTTGTTAACTGTTCATTCACAAAAAAGTAAAAGGGAGGTGAGGTCAATCAGAATCGTGGTTTGTGTTTAATTATTTTCCGTTAATAAAAAAGGAAATTGTTTCACATGTCTTCTTATATTACAGAATGGAGAACAATTTGAGTCGCAGTGGTAGTCGGTCAAGCTCAGTATGCGAACTTGAAAAGGATATCAGTGATATGGAAATAATCAAATCTAGGACGAATCGACGGAGTGTATTTGTTCGAACACAACCAGCACGAAAAGCAAAAAGGATAAGATTTTTTCGAAATGGTGACAAATTCTATTCTGGAGTAATTATACCAGTCTTGCCAGAAAGATATAGGTGAGTTGAATAGGAAATAGATTAAGTCTCAACAACTTTCACTCAGTTTGTCACAATTATGAATAAGCAAACCAACACAAATCAATAAAAGTATTAAGTGGAGAATTTTATTTAAAACTACAATTTATACCTAGGCTACAATTAAGATTTTTTTCAGATCTTTCGATAGTTTGACAGCAGACCTAACTAGAGTTTTAGTTGACAATGTCACTTTACCCAGTGGAGTGAGAACTATATATTCACTAGAAGGTAGAAAAGTAAGTTTTAAAACCTCTGGTTATATCTATATAAAGGGGTTTTCTTGAAGAGTATCATTTTGTTGTAATATTTATAGATAGGAAAACTTGATGACCTGGAAGATGGACAGTCATATGTCTGCAGTGGATTTGGAGAACCTTTCAAACGGTTAGATTATGAAGCAAGTGCAGTGACCCCACAATCATTTAGATTAAGTGGACCCGAGACTCTTAGTGACAGTGCCAGTCCATCCCCAGCACGAGCAAATAATCGATTATCTAGATACCTGCAGGTAAACTGGTCTAACAATGATACAAACACAATTAGCCCAATTAACGTACTTGTTAGTTAACACATTCATAAGGTTGTTGAACCAGTAATATGGATTAATATATAGCCAAACTAGTTGAGAAGCACAATATCTAATATGTAGTGCTTGAAAAATTTGGTTACTTTAGGATTGGGTTATTCAACCAAATATCAAAGGGGAAAAGTTATTTAACCACTTCTTCAGCTCAATAAATTGTATGTATATGCGATATATGTTAAAAAGTGAGCTGTGTTTGGGTTTGATAACCAGGACAAAAAAAAATCATAGTTTAAACTTAATTGCTATACTGCTTGTACAGCACTTTAACTTCTAGATTACACTTAAATTAAAACAAGCAATACCAAATAAATAAGTCAAAAATGAAATAAACAAAATTATTTACACACAAATATTGTATATACCAGGTAAAAAAATGCACAAATAAACTTACAAATTAGTATATAAATGTTTAAAAACATAGATATTTTTTGTAACATGCACTCAGTACATGAGCATTGATGATTTTAGACAAATGGCAGCACCACAACTGGAAATGGATCTCCGAGAGTTAGTCCTCCTGGTGATAATGTTGTTCGGCCTCGAATTGTTACAATTATTAGGAATGGTGTTAAACCCCGCAAGGTAATTATTGCACATATTGTCACTACTGTCATTGACATTTCTGACACTAGTCAAGTATTAAGCTTTGTTCAATTTAATTAACCCTATAGTCCTGCTTCATGATTAAACATACTTTATTCTCATGAACAAGAATTCAAATACATATATGTATAATCTATTGCCATTGGATATTTTTAATTTTTGAAGATTATTCTGAGCTTCGCACAAATATCTTTGATGCATTTTTTAATTAAGAAGTTTAGTTTTTCTTGTTTTAAATGGTAATATAACACAGTCTTATAGATTTCTTTGAGTAGTTTGTACAAAGCTTTTTATTACACACTTAATAATAAAGTTACTATTACTACTTCAGTGAAACTAAGTAAATTTGTTTGTCCTAACAGAACTTTATGTACAACATAAACATTAAACAAGGTATTTTATATTTAGAAGTGTTTTTAAGTAACGTTTTTTAATAAAGGTATGCAGATTGCTATTGAATAAACGCAATAGTCCAACTCTGGAGCATGCCTTAGCGGCAATTACTGAATGCATCAAACTTGACACAGGGTGTGTGAGAAAAGTGTTCACACAGTCTGGAACCTCTGTCACTGCACTGCATCAGTTCTTTGACGAGGATGATGTATTCTTTGCATATGGAAATGAAAGGTACTAAATTATATTAAACAAATTTATTACGGAGAGTGTTCGGAAGAATTGTTTGGGTTGATCCCTCCTGCCTCTTTCCAACACCGTACGAGCCGAACGACCTCTAAATTTCACCAGCATCATCTTGATGGTTGGAGGTCTTCCACGGTCCGCTTCACAAGGCATTTTCTTTTGCGAACTAGCGAACTGTGGAATCGGCTCCCGGGGGGGGGGTCTTCCCTCAGAGATACGACCTCCAAATGTTTAAAAATTGAGCCTACTCCTCCCTCAAAGGCCGGCAACGCACCCACTAAAAATGGGTGTCTATGGGCTGCGTAGACTGCCCTTTTTGGTCGTCCCGCAGCTCGTTTGCCGCCCTATTTTATAAAAAAAAAAAAAAACTAATATGTATTATAAATTCAACATGATTTTTCTTATGCTTTAGCCATTTAGTTACATTTTTGATTTTATTTTGTAACCAGAAAAAGAGACACACAGACAGATAGCCGATAGGATGTTATTATATTTATTAATCCGACGCGGGAGACGCGTTATAAATATGGATTAATTATGACGTTTTTGTAAATTTTGGTAATCTCTATATTTTGAATGACTTAAAATTTTTGCTTATAAGTCGCAGTATAAAGACGAAATATGTTAAGTCATTTCATACGGATTTCGTCCTTGCTTTTCCTCATAAGAAAATGTTATTTCAGAGTTAATCAAGAAGATTTCGAATTGGAATTTGAAGAGAGCAAAGCTGTTTTACAATGTCGAAAGACTCCGATCACGAGAAATTCGAGGTACATATTATAAAAAATCTAATAAATAAAATACATATTATTTATAAAAAAATTACAAAATCACACATTTTTTATAAAATTATTCTTTCGCCTCTTTCTGTCAAATTGTTTATACGATGACAAATTCAAATATTTAGTTAGAAATTAACACCTTTTTACATACTATATAAGCCTATATCGCTTTTGTGGGTTAATTGTCTGAGGCCCTTGGTTCAATTTGGTTTGATATTCGTAGCCGTCTCCTTACTATGCAGAAAATAATTTTTTTTAGGTTAAGAAGAAGACGGATATATAAATCAATTGTTTGTAGTTGTTATACATAGGCTATTTACATACTTATATGTACGTATATAGCAATTTCCTAACTTCATAATTACTATTACATTTATTATATTGATAATACCTATACAAATCTGCAATATCGCTAAACACCTACATATATCTGCAAGATAAAATATAGCAGTTAGGTTTAACTGACCTACTATTGTATTGATCAAATCGTTATCAAAAAATGGTGAAACGGATAATTCAGTATTATCTGATTTTTATCTGTATTTTCCTGTATTGTGGTTTTCCCATTGACGTTATATTTACAAGTACATATACTCATAATACGGCATGTCTACTTAACATAGAAGGAAAGTTATTTTTTAACAACAATTTAATACATTTTTTGAAAATCTTTTAGTACTTTTAGCAATGTAAAGAGGCAAAGTAATTTCTATAGTTATATTTGTTAATAGCCTTTGTGATTTAGTTAGTTAATTTATTAAACGCTTTAAACTCTGAGGTTCTGTTCTCAGTGAAAAAATAACTGTTTTGGTTAATCAAACGATAACAAATAAAATGAAAAAGAATAATTGATTACAGACTGTCGAAATTACATTAATTTGGTTGCAGATTGATATGATAAAACCTAAAACCTAAGATTAATAGACTGTTTAACACATAAACCAGTTGCCCGTTCACCAATCAAACTCTTCAGCATTATAATTCTATTATACAGATTAGGGCCAAAGCCCCGAATGCCAGTTAAGGCAAGCGGTGCGGCGCGTAAAGAGAATGAAACGACAGGTGGATCTGGTGACAGCGAGCAAACTCAACTCGCCAACTTACTCCCACACCCTCTACGCCTTAAGTACAATGTTGGAAAGATTATAGGTAAAACATCACATTTCGAAATTTTTGACAGTGTAGTATTTACAAACAAGCTTTTACTGGAGCTAATATTAAAAGAGCAGTTTTGGCCGCGTGGCTAAAACGTACGACCATCATCCCTAGGCGTGTGCGGGCGCAATTAGCTCTTGCTCATAGTGTGATTCACACTGTGTGAAGGCAAACATCGTGAGGAAACCGGCAAGTCGCTAACCCAAAAATCTATGACAAGTGTCAGATCAGGCTTACCTACTTCTCTACCTACGTCTATATAATAAAAATTTAAGGTTTTTTTTTTGGCTTGTGGCGCCCCTGGATTATTATATTGAAATTAAAGATAATTAAGTCACAGTTTGATAACTTGTAAACCAAAACTTCGTAAAGTTGTAAACGCGTCTAAAATATGTTTTTTTGAAGTTATACTTCTTTACGCGCGTTATGAAAAATTGATGAGAGTGAAATTTCACGATGCGCGCGCACCGTGACACAAAATTAACAGAATGAAGAACATTCGAATAATAATAGAATTTATGTTACACTTAATGTAAGAGAATAATAATCAATATTTATTTATTTAATTTTTTAAATGTAACCTGAACTTTATTGACTATAATGACTCTTTTTCCAGTCTTTGATTATTTAATTGTAATTAATTATTTGCATGCAATCAAAAACTATTTTTAATAATGCCAAAGAAGTATAACTTCTTACGCGCGTACATAAGTACACGCACCCTTTTTTTTGTTGTGTTGATTAAATAACAAATCAAGGCGCTCACACCTTGACCATATTTGGCATAAAAAGTATTCGAGAAGTATATAAATAAAATCACGTTTTTTTTATTAGGTGACGGCAACTTTGCGGTTGTAAGAATATGTACAGATAAAACGACTGGCAAAGATTATGCCCTCAAAGTCATTGATAAGGCTAAGTGCAAAGGAAAAGAACATTATGTAGAGGCAGAGGTAAGTTTTATACTTTCTTACTTTTTAATTTTTGCAAGGGCCAAAGAATTCTTGTAAAAATCTCTATGTATGTATTTGTTTTTTTGTCTAATGTGTTTCATCCATTTAATTTATTGTTTAGGTACCTACTACTATTAGTATAAGATCCCGATATACAACGACCTTCACCGAGATGCTTATTTAATGAAACGTATTTTATATTTAATTTAATATGTCAATAAATATAATCCATATGGGTTGCCTAGCAAATTTCAGTCCAGAGTATGTTTAATTAATATTTAAAAAAAATATATTTTTTTTATAATTTGCATGTAGTAAATTTTTAAATTTTTTTTCAATCAATATTTTTAATCAGGGTAGTATTATATATGTATCACTATAACTTTCTTTTTTACCAAAGATGTATATATACTTTAGTGTCACATAAAAAATATACACATAAATAATTAATTGATTAAAAACAACCTAACGTTTGTATATTCTATGGCCTTCATACTATCGATTGGTATATAATTTATCTAATAATCATACCGGTGAAATGTTTACGAAAAATATTTTTTTAATATTAATTAAAATACTCTGGACTGAAATTTGCTAGGCAACCCATATGGATTACTTTTATTGACATATTAAATTAAATATGAAATACGTTTCATTAAATAAGCATCTCGGTGAAGGTCGTTGTATTTCGGGATCTTAGACCATATCATTTTGTCAGTTTTCCATATGGACACGTTTTCTCATTGTTAATTAAAATATTTACGATACGAGATTAGTTAAATCTTTATATGTATAATCTGTGAATAATTTTGCAAAATATACTTTAGTGAAAGTTTTAACCTTTTAATATTTTTTTAGGTACGAGTCATGAGAAAGCTGTGCCATCCTCGCATCGTATCTCTTGTTGAGGAGCAAGACAGCCCCGAATGGCTATTTCTTATTATGGAGTTAGTTAGTGGTATGTTATGAAATTTTTTATTTATAAGCTTTGATTGGGCCAAATACATAAGTTTTTAAGTCAACATACTTTTAAAATACATACATTCTTTATTTATTTATTATTTTAGCCATTTTCCCCTTTGTAATACTTCATAATACCATAACGCTTGAATCAGTTTGATGGTCTACAGTCACGCCTAACGCCATTTCAGCAAAGATGTGGTTTTTGGAATTACATGTTCTTGTATTTTTAATTTTCTCGTTTTAACACACGCCTCCAATATTACTTTATCCATAAACGCACTATTAGTCACAAATAGGTATTTAATATTTTGTCCTTATTAAAAAAATAATGTTTTGTACATAAACAATATAAATATATTTATGAATAAGGTTTGGTTACCAATTAAAGACATCCTTGTCTATCAATTATACCATATATTTTACGACCTGTGGAAACCATTTAAAAAATGGCTGCCTTTATTATCTTTGATTAATTACTCAATATGATACTTATACAATAATACTACTAATATACTTATACATAATAATGTTTTCAGCATGACATTCTGACTGATTTTCCATATGAAATAAAATGATTAGAAAATATAAATTAAAAAGTTTTTAGCATTCATCTTTTAAACAAGCGAAATAACACACTAGGTACAACTAGTACAATTAGTCATAGGGTAGTTAAGCGTTCTAATCACGGGTGTGCGCCTGTGGAGTTTTTTTAACTATTAGCACTTGCTCCTACGGTAAGAGCAAGGTGAGAAAACCGCCATGTCCCAAACCTAATATGACACGTGCTAGACACGGATCACCTATTTGTTGAGTAATAAAATACACTGGATTATTATGATTTATTTATAAAATATTAAATAATATCCAACCGGTAAAAGAATAAATATTTGTAGGCTTCTAAGTCATGTGATTTTTTTAGGTGGAGACCTCTTCGATAGTATAGCGGCTGCCTCCAAATTTTCCGAACCTCAGTCGCGTTTACTAATCGGTCATCTAACATCCGCTATCGCATACCTGCATTCGCTTTCCATTGTGCATCGAGACATCAAACCCGAGAATCTCTTGGTAAGATAATTCATTAATAACATTATTTACCAATTCATGTAAAAGAACATTGTGCAATTGTAATATTAATTTTCCATTCATTTTTAATGTTATAACACTAAACAGTTTTCAGTTTGCTACTCAAATGGGGCATAGGGCAGACACATTTCAGTTTAATTTTGGTTTTTTTAATAGGAAGTACGTTCTTGTTTCTGTGCCTATAAATTTAGAGCTCTTAACTCTTTACAATAGATTTTCAAGTATATATATATGTAATAAGGTACAATCCGATAATGTTAGTTATTCGGAAGCTGTTACTTCCGTTCAAATCAATCTCGGAAAAAATTATTAGAGCGCTGCGAAAGTTTTCCGTACAAAATTCTCTTACATTAGTTACGTATCGTACGATAGTTACGTATCAGCTGGTTTTCTGTATCTACCAATAGTTTTACGTATTATATGTAATTACCATGTTGTACCCTCAATATTCGTTGCGCTGATGGCGCTTGGATCGTGCGGTAAAAAACCCAACATACAACATACTATAGAAAATGCGCAGTTAGCAACGAACGGCACATTTTCTGTCCTTATATATCGTTTTATGGTCGAGTTCGTCGAGTGATTACGTCATTTTAGGGAGTTTGACGTCGCATGAAGTTTACACTGTATTTGAAAGTAGCAAATGTTTAATTAGGTGGAAGTAGGTCCAGATGGCAGTGTCCGAGGCCTGAAGCTGGCTGACTTCGGTCTAGCAGTGGAGGTGTGGCATCCACTGCAAGCTGTCTGCGGGACGCCTACTTACGTCGCGCCGGAGATCTTACTAGAAACTGGTTATGGACTTAAGGCAAGTAGAACATATTGAAAAATACCAAGATAACTAGCTAAACCAGAAATAGATTTAATTTAGTGTTAATTAGAATTAAACGCGTTTAAATCCTGCCTTAAAATTAAATCCAATTCTTATTTTTATAATTGTCAGATTTTCTAATAGATAGACCATTATGATTTTTTTTTTGTTGACGTTTTGAGTTTATTGACGGCCAGCTTTAGGTAACTAAAAAAAATACTCTTGTGTTATATTCACCTCTACGGTCCTTTGCCTTAGAGTTCAACATTTGTTTTGTAAATATTTTTATTAGACGCTTACTACTAGTTATTTTCGATCTACGACATTATTGCTTGGGGAAATAGAAAATACCAATGGTATTTTCGATTGAGGGTTGAGAATTGCACTTTTTTCACTGTTTATATTCAAAAGTACTTTACGAATTTATTTGAATAAAGTTCGCTTTTTTTTTAATTTTTAGATCGACGTGTGGGCAGCGGGTGTAATCCTATACATATTGTTATGCGGTTTTCCACCATTCTCGTCCCCGGATGGCGACCAAGAAAAGCTTTTCGATGCTATACTATCCGCTCGCCTGGAGTTCCCAGCCCCTCATTGGGAGAGGGTTTCCGCTGGGGCCATTGACCTAGTCGCGAATATGTTGCGGCCTCAACCTGAATTGCGCTTTGCCGCTGAAGATGTGCTTGATCATGCTTGGATGTCGGTATGTGTTAAGGAAAAAACTTTGTGATTTATTTTAATTTTGGCCATAGTAAATTGTGATAACATTTCATACAGAATTTTACCTTAAATATTTTGATATGATGGTTTCTTAAGATTATATTTTTGTAATTACTTACTAGTAACAAATTTCCATGTTGAATTTGACTGCTAACGTTAAATAACACGCAGTCCAGGCTGTATATGAAAAAAGTGTGTGTACCAGGGTACAAAGTACACATGTCAGAAGTGAAACTTCTGTGGCAAACTAATCTTTAAGTTTTGTTCATATTTATACAAATCTAAAAATTTAGATTTCCGATACTTATAGGGACGGGAAAATATGTTGGGAATTTAATTGTCATTAAAATATTACGTGTCGTATAATAAAAAATGTGACTGACGGTAAAAAAAAATCCAACGCCGATAAAGAAGTTTGACTTCAAAAAGCAACATGGCGCGTAACCGAAAAACGTGACTATTTGCTACAAAATTTCTCCCATACGTCGGGAGAATAAGAAGTTCCACTTCAATAAATAAAAATGTTAATTACAGGAGGACTACGACGAAATGTGTGGTCTCCACACTTGGTACGATGAAGACTCCTCATAGCTACACACTGACGCTGTAGCTGCTACGTGACGGCTTTACTCAGCTTAGCGCAAGCGCGCTATCATTATCCTTGGGCTAATTCCAATATTTAATTAAGCATACGGAACTATTTAGATGACTCCGTAGATCGGTACATATTTTGAAATGAAGAAGGTGGGGTCTGAGCCACATTTTTAAAATGAATTTTCTGAAATGGAAGCTACATGAGAAGAAAAACACAGATTGGAATTTCTTTTATTAATGTTTACGTCATAGAAGAATTCGTTATTTACCTGGAATTAGCCCTGAGTGGATGTTAAACTGAGTAGGAAATAAATCGGCTGTATTTCCTTTACAGTAAAAACTGCTTTATAATATAACACCATAAATACCAAAGTATACTTAAAAGTACCAGTGACACTGTGCTTGTGTTCAATTAAAAAAAATGTATTTCAATCAATTTTAGTGCGGCAGTGTCTTTTATATTGACTGTTCCATAGATGCAATTGTAAGTGATCATCAAATGAACTTTTTTATTTATTTTCTTAATGTAGTTTCTTTTCCATAGTAAGTATTTATGTGGCTGTACCAGTTTCTTTAGTATTATTTAGCTTTACAGCTTCTTAAAGGGGCTTGAGTAGGAAAACTTTTAAAGTATGTATTATTACATCCCATTGTGCAAACAAGCTATTTTCAACCCAATTTTTGTCAAATTTACAAATTTTGTAGAGAAAGTTTTCTTTCTTATTCCCCTTCACTGCATTTAAGTGACAAAAAGTGTTTTGTTCCTAAAGTTATTAATGAATTGGCACTTCAAGTTTAGTTATCACAGACTTGAGTTAAACATTTAAAACAATGTTAATAAATTCAAACTTGGTGCAAATTTCTACAATTTTCATCTGAAAATAGGTTAAATTATATCTTATGTTACTTGATTAAATAGTTAATATATGTTCTTTATAAATAAACACCTTTAAAATAATTTATTGCACATGCTTAGTTGAAGGTACAATAATTGCTAGATTAATAGATTTTTTACACATCTCAATAGATTTTCAAATATAATGCTCAAAAATTAAGTGCAATAGGGATTGTACTGGTGCCAAAAATTATTGCGATTGGTTATCTCCATTGTCATTATCAAACTCAAATATTTCCTGTGAAAACATCATGCAACTTGTATCACATTCCAAACTAAATGTAGTACTGTTACTTATTAGATGACAATAAATGTAGTTTCAGATTAACTGACAGAACATCCCTAGGTAGGAATAATACTTTTGCTGATTTGATGGAAATAATTTTTATAAATTCATACAGTAAGATTCATTTCACATCAATTCAGGTCACTCATTGAAAATAATTTGCTTAAAATAAATTATTTATTAAAATTTAAGTATTTTATTTAATGACCCTATTTTGCAGTGTTGCAAATAACATCTGTTATTGGTTGTATATAAAGCTACCACGATATCAGTTATTAAAAGATAGTTTTTTTGAGGTCAAATTTATATTATTTTCAATTATATAAATAACATAATATCACTTTAGTATATACCCTGTTAATAAAAACCCACTTGATCCATTCATTAATACTTCTGGGTGTGTTCTTTCAGGTAAAATCTAAAAATAAAAAAATTAGTAGTAAATTTGAAGGACAATCAATGAAATTTATATACAGTCAAACCTGGGTAAGTGGGAACTGGATTAGTGAGAAAACTCTATAAGTGAGAGTAATAGCCGGGACCCGTCATTTTAAGCTCCCAAAACCTCTATTAGCGAGAAACAGAAACCTCTGTAAGAGAGAGTCGTTTTTCCCTCATGGACCTCCATAAGTGAGACTGCTACTTATCTATACCTCTATAAGCGACAGTCGAGCTTGTACTTTGAATACGCGGCGGTTGTTGATCAAGCAATATTCGACAAAGTTAGAGAAAAACATTCAAAATACAAAAACAGAAACTCAAACGAAATTGAGGGATTTTTTAAGTGTTAATAAGTTCTAAATAAAATAAATATGTACATAATATTATATGTTGTGCACATTATGCACATAATTTTATCATATTACATATTTCTAAATTCGTACCTCTATAAGAGAGAAACGTTACCCATGTACCGGCATTAGCGGGAAACTCGGGTTAGTGAGAAACCTCTATAAGCGAGAATGAGATTGGGCTCCCTTGAACTCTCGCTCATCCAGGTTTGACTGTATACACTTTAGGCACATGTCTTTTATAGTTTAATTATTTTTTAAGATTTATATTTACCTGATAGTTTCTCATCCAACTGCAAGTGAGTCTTAAAGCTGCTACATTACTTTGAGATTTAAGAGTAACATACAAGTTTTGTAATGGTTCTGCAACAGGGTAATAAACAACAAATGGTCTACCAGGTTTAACAAATTTTGATAATTCCATAAATATATTTTGAGGATCCTCCTTGCAAGCTATAACAAGTGAGTCCATTTTATTTGATATAATGTTTGATGCTTCTATGTTGTCAAAATGCCATTTTGGCTTTTTTGGTTCTTGTGTATACCTATTTTCTGTTTTTTCAATGTCTAGGTTCTGTGTTTCAGAAATTTTAGAAACCTTTGCACAATCTTCAGGTAATGATTCACCTTTTCTTTTTAAACTATTACTTTTTGCAACTTCAAAAATTTTCTCTGATGAATTTGTATCACAGCCCTGATAATATTGCCTCAGTGCAGAATATACATTAACAGAAACACATTTGTTATACTGCTCTGGACTGTAATTCATAGCTAACAAAGCTTGTTTTTGGGACATATTACCTGGGTGCATGTGAATTAATCTTCCAGTGTTACTATCTCCTATGGCATTTAACAAAGCAGCAGCAAGTAGTCCATTTGACCCTGAGTCATAAAGCAAGTGATTACCTTCACAACATAGATTGGCCATTGTAACAATTTGAGATAATGTATCAATGCGAATTCCTTGGACTTTTGTTGGTTCTAGTTTATATAAAATATCCGATATTATTCTTAAATTTGGTTTTAGAATTTGGATATATTCAAAATATTTTTTTTCCTTTTTTTTCAAATACTTATCCTGCGAGAATTCTGTCTTATTATGAAAAGTATTTGAATTAGTTATCAGTGTTTCGACAATGTCTGCAGCTTTAGATGAATCACTTTTCAAGTCATAGATTTCGTCTGCTGTTAATTTTTGAGATCTGCCATCGTCGTATATATTTCTATTATCAGAACCAGAAGATTTAATGCCAATCTCGTCTTTAAGGCATGCTGTTTCTTCCACCAATTCTAAATCATATTCTCTACTTCTTTTTTTGCCTTTGGCTACCATTTTAAATATTGAAAAATAGTTGCATCCTTCAATAGCGCTTAAGCTAACGGAATCTTTTCCAACACTTATTCGTGAATCAGTTTTATTAAATTTATAAAGCTTTTTGTAATTATGTTTTTGCACAACAATATACTCTCCAACTTTAATGATGTTATTTGACATTTTTAGTATTAATTTAAAACACGGTTAGCACTTTTATCTAAAAGAGGTTCAATCGCCAGAGGTAAATAAAATATTTAAAAGTTGAATTAAATAAGACAAATAAAAATAGAGGTTATGTTTTCAATACACGAATACAGCTGACAAAGACAGCATATAAAATTACTCTGTCGTCTGTCTACTGTCATCTGATTTTTCATAAAGTGTGTACATCAACATAAGTCTGCGTGCATATCTGTAATTTTTTTTTTTTTGAGTTAATGGCCTGGTATCTAGACCTGGATATCTGTCATTTAAGTAGCAGTGATGCCAACTTGAGGGGTTTCCCCCCAAATTTAGGGGTAATCTTAAGATGTCCAGGGGGTACATTTATTTAGGGGATTTTTTAGGAAGTACTTTATTCAAAAAAAATTTTCTCTACAAACACACGATTCTATACAATTTATATTAGGCTTCGAACGCAATCAACAAAATAAACCAAATATAAACTCCAAGCCTGGCTACAGTTTAAATATCGAAAAACAATAATTTCATGTGACAAATTTGTTCCTTCTGACCGTATGATCAAATCATTTAACGTCAATATGTACGATTTTAAAAATATCAGCAAAAAGCAGTGCGATATCCAGGCCGATGCCTTCTTCGAAGTATTAGAAGCTTATCCCAATGACATTTAATGATATTGTGTTAAAAGGAAAAAAAAAAAAGGGTGCGTGTACTTATGTACGCGCGTAAGAAGTTATACTTCTTTGGCTTTCTTTATTTTTTTAAATAAAGTTAATTAATAACTAATATTTAACGTAAACGATTTAATAATATTTAGTATATTATTCAATTATTAATAACAATTATTATTTTATTGAAGTGAAACTTCTTTATCGGGGTTGGAAAAAAATTTAGTGTAACATTTACGATTACGCGTCACATGTTTCGGTTACACGAGACATTTGACCGTTACGCGCGTCTTTTTCTTGTCCCTACCACGGTTGATTCAAAGTGATTCTAAACCATTAGTAACAAAAATGTATAATAACGATAACAATGATACTAAAAATTCTATTACAATTTATGAAATTCTGTAATAATCTTAGTGGTAATAAGGTAAAATGAAATAATTGTATTATTTGTATTCAAGTATGTGATATTAAAAGCCTTTTGTTAAACTTTATCTAATTTAACTTAATTTAACCAATTTCTGTAAAGTTGCATATAGATAATTTTTCGAAAAATAAGGTCATAAAGAAGTTTCACATCTAACATGTGTACACTAGTACACGCACATTTTTTTTTCGTTACGCGTCATATTTTTCCGTTACGCGCCAGTTTGCTTTTTGCAATTAGCAATTTTTTACTACTTCAACCCTTTTTTTTATTCATATTAGTAATTTCCTCTCAAACCAAGTGTACAACAAAAACTAGAGTTTTTTTGATCAGGCATTTTGAAGTTGGTCCTAGGGGAAACATTTTGTAGAAGTTGGCATCACTGCAAAAAAAAGTTAATTAATCTGCCAATGGACTTTGTATCCGGCTAATAAATAAATTAAAAAAAAAAAAAAGTTAATTAATTTCTTTCTATCCGTGTAAGTTTCACTGGTGATCACGCTGTGGTTAAAATTTTAATCAAAACGTCCAAAAGTACGCGCCGTACGATTCAGACGTGAGACGATAGACAGGTTGGTTGACAAAAACAATATTTGCTTTCTGTCCTAAAATCTAGAACCTGCCCAGTAGCAACATAAACATTAATAAATTAAAGATAAAAATATACGATTATTATAAAATTTGCTATAGAAAGTTGAAAAATAAAGTAAACCACGTAAGCTTGCATTCTATATCTGATATTATGTGTTTTTAGAGTTACTAGTATAGCTTTCGATTTATAAATTCTTTTTTAATATTAATAGGTACGAAGTGCATTATGGCTGCATTAAAGAACACCAAGAATTTAAGTGCATTTAAAATCTTAGCTACTAGATACTGTCCACAAGTTACATCCACAAGAAATTTAAATCTTCAAGAGTATCATAGTAAAGATTTATTAAAAAAATATCATGTGTCTATTCAGAACTTTCGGCTAATAGACTCTAGTCTGGATCCTAAACCATTGTCAGATTTTGAGGCGAATGAATATGTTGTTAAAGCACAAATTTTAGCTGGTGGCCGTGGTAAAGGACATTTTGATAATGGGTTCAAAGGTGGAGTTCACATTACTAAAGACCCACTACAAATTATTTCTTTAGCTAAAAATATGATTGGTCATAAGTTAATTACAAAACAAACTCCAAAGGAAGGTATTTTGGTTGATAAAGTAATGGTTGCTGAAAGTGTTAACATTAAACGGGAAACCTATCTAAGTATTGTCATGGAAAGAAGTTATAATGGAGCCGCATTAGTGGCTTCACCAGCTGGTGGTATGGATATAGAGGCTGTAGCAGAAGAAACCCCTCATTTATTAAAAACCATACCAGTAGATATTCATGAAGGTGTAACAGACGCCATGGCAAAAGAGTTAGCAGAGTTTTTGGAATTCAAAGGAGTAATGGTTAATAAGTGTGCAGAAGAAATCAAGAAACTGTGGCAGCTTTTCCTTAAGGTAATGTACATATTTTATTTTCAAAAACCTAAAACTGAAATGTAAACTGATAAATAAAATATTATACATTTAAATTAATTAATTACCGTACATAAAATGTCATTTATGTTTGTAACAGAGAAAGGTTAGGAAGATGTTAAAGACATCCTTTAAAACACTACACATAAGAAGGACCAAGGCCTTAGTCAATAGAAGTATTTACTTCTACAAATACACACACACATTCATTCATTGCACAGTGGTCTACAATTGCATTTTATCTTAATCTACTTATTATATTCTACCCCAGTTCTTGCAATTATAGTTTTATTACTACTTTTGAATGTAGGGATAACTTTTATATGTTTGTATTTTAGGTAGATGCAACACAGTTGGAAATTAATCCTTTAGTAGAAACTGATGATGGTCGGGTTGTTGCAGTTGATGCTAAAATTAACTTTGATGACAATGCACAATTTAGACAAAAAGATATATTTGCCCTTGATGATGTGTCTGGAGTGGACCCTAGAGAAGTAAGTATAGATAACTTGTCTATCACTTTATAATAAGGACCACCTGCAGTATTGTTTAGATGCTCATTGATTGTCTTGTTGGCTGTGTCTTAGGGTAGCAACCTATGCTAAGCAATATTTAAAAACTTCCAAGAGTGGTACAAAGAACTCAAAATTAGGAAATCTGAGATCATGTCTTAATCTGTTTTTAATAGTTTAATCATATTCAGATATCACCAATTATCAGTTCAAAGTCTTCCAAGAAGAATATTTATTAGTGTTGTTTTATATTTATTTTAATACTAGTTATATAATAAAATTGATACATACACATTACAATAATTCATACATATAAATATTATCAACTATTATCAATTTTGTAGTGATTCATTATCTTATCTATTGAGTGGCATGACTTGAATGGCAATATTTTTAAAACAATAAATTTGGATGAACTTAATTCTAAAGCAAAGTATCCTTGACTATATTATATATAATAATAATGACTCTCCTTTCTAAGGATTTCACTACAATAGAACTTTTTATGGTTTAAAGAGCATTATCGTCTTATATGTACTTAGGTATACCTATAATAAGAATTGCAACTTTGTTGCACCACACATATTTTTAATTAATTATTACTATTAGACAAACCAAAAATTCGCAGTTCCATGCCCTATTATTTTGCTGGTTATGAGACCTTTCTTTTTGGCCTGTGTGCCTTTGTGTCTGGCTTCAGACTGCATTTTGAATACCTTTTATAAAAAAACAATTACCACCTAAAATTTACAAGATTATATTTAATCTCTTGCATATGACAAAGCAATGCAATGTATTTGTAGTATTCGCTAAACCAAGGAACGTAACTAATTTCTACAAGGCATAATTTCCATAAATTACGTAATATTATGGTAACTTTATTGTCCTTACAGTTAGAAGCAACATCATTAAATTTGACATATATTGATATGGATGGAAGTATAGGCTGCATGGTCAATGGAGCTGGTTTAGCAATGGCTACAATGGACCTTATCACGTTAAGTGGTGGAAAACCAGCTAATTTCTTGGACCTTGGAGGAGGAGTAGGTCAATCGCAAGTGTCCGCTGCATTAAGAATATTGGAGTCTGACCCAAAAGTGAAGGCTATATTTGTCAATGTTTTTGCTGGTAAGTAAAAATATTTTAATAACACAATGAATTTTTAGAACAAGTCCTTAATATAAAAAGAATTTCACAGCTATTAAGTTTTGCAATATAATTATGAACAATTTACGAATTTAATTGTTATTATTGTATTGTTATTTAAACATTTGAAAAATTTGAAGGTTAACAATATTCTTTATCGTATTAAAACGCATTCAATGTTCATAACTACAATCATTTATATTGAATAATTTGTACACTAATAGGGATGCTCGATTATCATCGACGTTGAAAGCAAAAACATCGATGTTACTATACTAAAAATATCGTAACATCGATGTTAACGGAATCGAACATCGTTGTTAATTCACGGCCTCCCGCACGACCAATGCAACTAACGAAACAAAGTATGTAATTTATGAACGCATCCACAAATCAGGTTTATTAAAATTTTGATAGCGTATTCATTCATTGCGCCCCGGACGTTCTCTTCTCTCTCAACAAAGAAACAGATTAAATGGTTTTTCTTTATCAAAATTACTTTTCATTCAGTCAGTTGATAAGAAAATATCGGAATATGTTATAATTTGTTCTATTTATGAATACATTTCGAACTATATTGTATTTCTTTGTCAATTATTAATGCAAAAATCATCAATGTTGGATAACAGCGATGATGGTTTTCGATAAATTTCGAACATGGAAGTTGGGCTTTCTATTACCGTCAATGTCGATGTTTTTCTAATATCGAACATCCCTATACACTATATAAATGTACATATTCGTAATTAGTGTAAACAAAAGTGACAACAACAAAAAAGCCGTATGAGACGATTTTATAATGTGTCAGTTATAAACGCATTTAATCAATTGTTTATATACAGGTATCGTAAACTGTGCAACGGTTGCAAGTGGTATTGTGGCAGCGTGCAAGGAAAGTCCTCCAAAACACCCGCTTATTATTAGATTGGAGGGTACAAACGCAGCTCAGGCAAAGACAATTCTAGAGCAATCGGGACTCAATATCAATATGGTGAATGACGCCGATGAAGCAGCGAAGTTAGCTGTCAAATTAGCAAATGAACAAAAATAAGTTATAGAATTTAACATTTTAGATAAGCACAATATTTTTGACCGAATTATGTTAATTTTATCTATTTTTACTTTCATGTAAATAAATTTGTTAATTAAAGACAAGACTGAGCTTGTTTTATATGTTTTAATAAACGTTATGTAGTTATTTCTTTTTTAATTCGCTAAATATTGACTTTATGCACACTATATGGATAGAACGAATTTTGCAAAAAAAAAACTCACAATAAAATAAACTACAACCTAAGTCCGTTTGCCGGTCATCCCGACAAAGACCTCGTCCAAATGGTAATAATAATTCCACGTTTCAAATTTAAACGAAAATTGTACATCAGATAAACTAATAGCTTTAATTAATGGAAAATTATTATGTATTTTTTGTTACATTATATGTTTTCCTGATTAGTAGTTAAATAAATTGTTTTTATCTATGATAATTAATTTCAAGCATAATGATACCCTATGGTATACAAAAACATGAACTACTACTAACGATAGAGGATATTAAAATTACACCAAAATTAAAGCTACTTTTATCATAAAAATTCCAGTAAGAAATATATAAATCTAAGGCAACTTACAACGCTTATAAGAGGCCATACGAATGAAGTAGTTAAATCGTCGATCATAATAACAGAATGAAATAATATAGACTCTCACCAATAAATTTATAACTTTAACGATGTATCTACTGTGTAAAAGGCAAACAAATAGTAATACAAGTTGTTTGTATAAATAGGTGTTTTAAATAAAAGAACAGAAAACCGCAAATTAAATTTATTTTAAAATAACTGTTTTTAAATAAGATAAATGTGCTAATACTATGCACGGAATAAATTTAATCTTCGACCTTGCGAGTCGCTCTTGCTTAAGGCCATATTCGATTGTATTTCTTCGAAGGCCGGCAAATGGCTGAGTTTACCTCTCGCGGCAACAGAAGGCCGCTTACTGAGCATACGACGCGCCACACGGACTATATCATCAGCTGTTATTTTTTCTGTAAAAAATAAATTTTATGAAATATTATGCAATAGAGTCTGTGAGAAAGAACCGTTCGTGGGATTCGCGTCGCTTTTTGTTATTGACAATACTGTTACGTCATTATAGTTCGATAATAATCTTGATATTAATTATGAAATTGAGTCCATAATTTTTATGAATAAATCTAGTATGTATTAATGGTTCAATATATATGTATTATGATAGATAGATTTGATCGAAATTAAATTGCTTAAAATATACCTACCAATCTCATTGATGAAATATGATGGTGGCTTTCTCTTCCCAGTAGCGAGTACTTGTCTTCCAACGTCTTCGAACACTACAGGTCTAGCCTCGAGATTCATTAACAGCATGGATTGCAATTGAGTTTTGGCCCGCTATGGATAAATATATATAGTTATAACTACAATACATTCGTTGCTTGAAGAGGCACATAATGATAAGATTCGATTCCCAGCAAAACTATTATTTTTTAGTTATATACAATAGACTAATCACTTTAACAATATAGGTGAAACAGAGGCAGAAACACTTACAAACTCATATGATCCATATTGGACGATTGCTTATACGATTATCAATTATTGGAATTTGAATATAGTCCAAGAGCTTACCCTTAATTCATTTTCGCCCACTTTGCCAGCCATATTGGCCAACTCCCGGGCTATAACCAGCGCCGTGTCATAAATACGATTCGGCGGTGCCGCAGAATGCACACAGAATAATCCCGTGTCTCCATATGCGTGGTTGTAAGCGGTCGCGTTGAACATCCAGTGGTATCTACAATTTACGAGTATCAAATATTTTATAATAAGCGTTTATCAAACCAATCAAGCAACAATGTACATGTATGAAAGTTAGTAAAAAATTAATGCTTCGTGCGTGGACTTGGAAAAGACAAGATTGAGTATCGTAACAAATTATGTAAGCCGAAAATAGTGTTTTAAAGATTTTTAAATATGCGGCTAGATCATATACAGAGAAAACTGTTTTGAATCAGATATATCCCGTAATAAAATTTACTTTAAAAGTATATCAGGCAAAGACCTAATAAAAAATACGACACTACAAATGTCATACACAGCTCAATGTATGTTTTTTTTATATAAATTAACTTCTTCATAATTATTTTATTAACACTTTATAGTAAAATAAATCAGATAACGGAAATTATTAGGCAATTAGACGGGCCTTATCGCAATTTTTTATAGGCAATCCTAGAAAGAGAATAAACTATGGAGGAAGTAAAACGTACGAAACTTAGTTAACAAAATGCATAAGAAACATAACATAAACCTTTACAATTACTTAATTAAAAAAAATCACAATTGGGCTACTTAGATTTTTATCTTATGAATTTGGGGAGGGTTTTTATTTTTCTGTCCACCAGTAAGTCTTAAAGTTCTAACATGGGGTCTCAAACACAATATATATTACATAAACTAAACCAATAGAACATACCCATTATAAGGGCATTTTAAAGTCTGTTAAAAATAATTAATTGTATACAATACACAAGTTACCTGTTAAGTACATTAGTGTATAGACGTGTGTACATGCCCTTTCCAGGACCACCAGCTGAGAAAGACCCTCCTCCGCCCATCATCATGTTTAGAACACACGTGGCCACGAAATCTGGGTCACCATGAGAACAACCTAAAAGCCAGTGCGATACTTGATATAGAATATTTATAATAAACAGAATGATCAAAACCCCCTAAATACAAAAAATATTAATTCTTGTGTAGTGAATATTATATAATAATAAGAATATATTACTGAATTTTCATGTAATTTTAGAATTTGTATTGAATTTAAATCACATCGTTCTTTGACAGCTCAAACTAATGTACAGTAAGGTTAATCACACGAATTTTTTTAATTTCAATTTATTACACTATTAATTAACTATTAATTACTTAAGATGTCATGTGGAACAATGGTGTAATGGTTGCAGCTCCTTACAAACATAGTGTAAAAAAGAAAAAAACTTGGCGATTAAAAAGAGTTTATTGCCAGTTTTTCTCTTCCGTTCTACGCCCTTGGTTTGAGAACTGACAGTAAATGTAAAATTAGAAGCATTTAATATATAGTATTTCTTTTTTGACGTTCATAAGTGTACCTTAAATAATTTTGTTTTTTTTTAAATCCTATTCTACTATGTGTTTGTACTTCAATTTAGTTCCAAATACCACCGGAGCGCTGCTCAAATTATGCATATCTATCATAACTAATAACTTATTACTATGCGAATTATTCGAGATAAGGGTTTGGGCGTTTTCCCATAAATAAATAGTACATTAATTTAAATAATCAATAGTAGAACCACCAATTAGATTGGACTTTCTATTAAGACGACTTAAAACACTTAATTTATTTTTATTATGGTATTTTAAATCAACATGAATGCTAGTGGAGATGATTACAGTTACTCATACTCACTTTCTATACCAATAACTATATGAGCCAATTCTGGCAAGTCTGAGCCAGGATAAAGCGGAATTTCACAGTCTTCCTAAAACATTAAAATTATATTGGAAAATCTCAAATCTTTCAACTGCCTAGTATTCTAATACAATAATTGTCAGATTTATTTAGTTTAGTCCACCAAGGCATAAGGGAGCGTTCAAGTATTATGTAACGCAATTTTTGGAGATTATTGACCCCCCCCCGCCATGTAACTCGCCCTAACGTTTTTCAGTACCCAAGTACAGTACTGTACCCAAGTAAAGTAAAACGTTTCGTGACCACCTAGTGACCCTTTAGTTACTATTATGTGGTGTAAGTGGAAAAATTATATTAACAGTAACGCGTAATTTAATCCCCGCCATCATAACGTTTTACAAAAGGACCCCCCTCCCAAAATTCGTTACGTAATACTTGAACGCAAAGGCAAATTCCTATATTTGTATTGTGGCCCATTATTTATAAGCAAGTTACTTTTTCTTCCCAATTATAATACAATTGTTATATTTTACTAAATTAACTATAAAAAATAAAGCTAGAACATGATAATATAGGAGAAATGATAGAAAAATGTTGTGATTTTTATTTTAAGATTTATTTTCAGTTTTAGTATAAAGTAGTGAATTGAAATAATAAATAAAAATGATAAAATTTAAAAGAATGGTGGATAAATGAGACATTTCTGTATTTAAATCTACCATTAGTATTAAAAAAATGGGGTCTGTAAATACCTGTTCTACTCCTCCAGTGTACTGAGCAATAGATCTATCTATTATGGGTTTAAATTCCTTATCATCAGGGGAATACCAAGTTGGCTTTGAGTCCACAAAGTATTTCTGGACATATTCAACAAATGGCCCATGCTCAACCTGAAATGAAGTGATTTACTATATATATATTATAGAGACATATCTTTACCATGTCTCATTTGTGAAATTATGATCAGTAGAGAAGTTATGAAGGAACAAGATATAATTTTTAATGGATTAATAAAAATAATTAAAATACCTCATAATCGTAAATAAATATATTTAGCACATATTAGACTGATACAAAAATGCATATGTATGCAATGATTACAATAAAAAAAATCACATCTTTATGTCTGTATGATAATTGTTATGACTCTACTCTTTTATGTAGAATACATATCTTTAGAAATACAACATTTTAATGAAGTTTCAAAAAATAATCCACTTAAATAATTAAAACTATTTTCTTATTTTGACAGGTTTGAATTGATTAACTTACCCCCACAGCAGCAACAACCATTCTGTCAGGTGTGTAATGGTTTTTTAGGAAGTTTATAATCACTCCACGGTCTATTTTATTTACATTTTCTTTGGGACAAGTCTTTGGAAGACCAAGAGTGTTTCCTTTGTATGCTGCCTATAAATTAATAATGTGTTTCAGGTGATGTTTTCACTAAAATGTTATGCTACAAGTCTGTAGTCTTTATAGTAATTATAACTTATACTGGCCTAAAGGTCTAGATACCAGGCCATAAACTCCAAAAAAAAAAAAAAAAACTTATACTTTATTATTCTTTCTGGTTGCTGTCTCATAGCCCTTGAATTGGGCAGATGCAGAGACATTTGAAAGTGTTAAATTAATTTCTGTTTTTGAGCTGATTGCCTAACACAATTATTATTGGAAAGCAATGATTGTTGAACTAAGTATTCTACTAGTAAATTGTATTCAAGAGATATTAATATACCTATTTTACCTTCTACTCTTTTTACATTGGATATGGATTCAGTGAGTTGTACACAAGAAGTAGCAACATTATGTACAAGTTTTATCGAGGTACACAATTTAAATAAAACTTACAGAATGTATCATATCCATTAAAATTGTCTCTTGTTCAGGCCTCATTGCCAAGGTTTCTAGTTCAAATGCAACAGCTTGCCGTGCAGCCTCTATTTCTTCTACAGAAAGCTGTGGTCGTAATGTTACTTCCGCCAATACCTTAAAAATTGAATGGTGTTACTTAAGGGGCATTCTAATTATTATTCAAGAAAAACTAACATATAGTATTAAAACTTAAAAGTATAATATTACAAAATTATTTTTGTTGTTTGTAGAACCATAAGTGCAATATTTTTTCTTACTATTTACTTGTTATGTAAATTATATACCCTAGATTTTTACTTCTAATTAGTATTCATTCTAATATGGAATTTGCCCAGAAAATGGCCCTTTAAGCCCATACTTATAAAAATAAATGTTTATAGAACAGATTAATAATTTAACTACCTAACAAAAAATATATTTTATGTACCTGAGTTACTGCTTCTAAGCCTCTTGAATCAGCACTTGTAGCATATACAGTGGTATCTCGGGATCCTTGACAGTCACAAATACCACCATGTCTTTCTAGCTCTCTAAGCATTACATCCCGAGTTGGAAACTTGTGTGTAGCCTGTAATTAAAATTGATACAATTATATTCGTAATAAAAAAAAATATTTGTATCTATTGAAATCATACTAATAAATATAATAGTAGTAGTATCTGGTCTTATTATCAATAAATGATGGTTTCAGTTAGTTAAAATCTTATTTAATCATTATTTTTAGAAAGTAAGGTTTTACTATTACTCAAAAGATACAAGATAAATAATACTTACTCCAAAACTTAATTTTTCAAGAAAATGAGAAATACCATTTGGATATGCAACCTCATATCTCGGTCCAGAATCAATGACAACTGTAAAATAATTGAAGATTTTCAAATGTAGGTAAAGTGTAACAATTCACAGTAAATTTGATAGGATAATACCTCCCGCTGTACAGAATTGTCCAAATTTCTTTTCTGATGCAACTCTTAATCCATTACTAAGGGTTGTAACTTCTGTTATGGTATCTTCAGATTTTGCTGAAGAATATACCACTGGGGGGAGATTAGGCATTGGTTCTGAGAGTGGAGGTAAAGGTGTGACACTTCCTTTTGGCAGTGGTTTGTCACCCTGGCTAAATTTTTGAACTCCATAGCGCAATGTATTGATACTATAAAAATTTCAAAATTTGTAATATGTGCATGCTAAATAATTAATAAAGTGACTGCTATATTTACCTAGCTTTTATAGAAGACAACCTAGAAAACAGTAGTTTTATATCTGTTAAATGCGACATTCTTCAGTTTTTTGGTTTAGTTTGTCATAGATGTTATTTCAATAACTTTTAGGATAACCCAGTATAAATTATTATGATTTCATTGAGCGTTCTTTTATTAAACTAAAAAACTGAAAATCCAAAATTACTATTTCAGTGGGATAGTAGAACTTGGAAGATTAATTTTATTTTTATATTCTGTGCTTTGTAATTTCGACTTTGACATTTTACTAGAAAACTAGACGTTCATCAACATTCAACAGACTACGTTCTCACGCTTAGAGTTTATATTTGGTTTAGATGTATTGCGTTCCAGTTTCCTCTATAATATGAATTTTGAGATGTAATAGCAACACATAGCTCAGCTTACCCAACATAATGAACGGAAGAATACACATGTCATACGCAGTATATTCTGTAATTAACAATAATGAAGTTGTAAACGTTTACGATCTGTGGTTGTGAATTTCAATCTGTGTGAAGGTGTTTAGTTTGCACTTTGCAGTATCTGGTATTTAATATTATCAAAATACCCGATAATTTTTTAGGCCTTTCATTTAATTATCAAACAGAATATATACGGTATATTCAGTGGCATGTTCTAGAACAAATGATGTCTCTTTTATTTACTTTGTTATCTATTAAATAATGTTAAAATACCACATCGTATGTTATACTGAAATAAATTTAAATATAAAATTATATTTGAAATTTTAATTTTGTAACTAGTATCATGAAACCCTGTTTTTCTATTGTTCTGAGGCGATTTTGTTCTCGAAGAACTGTTCCTCAAGTCTGCGTGGTAGGTGCAGGACCAGCTGGTTTCTATGCTGCAATGCATTTATCTAAGAATCTCAGGCCAGTTAAAATCGACTTTATCGAAAAGTTGCCTGTTCCTTTTGGATTAATTAGGTAAGTTAACATGTAATAGTAATAAAGATTATATAGTATATTACTAAAATTTTTAATGTTTGTTATTTTAGGTATGGAGTGGCACCAGATCACCCTGAAGTAAAAAATTGTATTAATCAATTTACTAAATTAGCAAACCAAGAAAATATTAACTTCTATGGAAATATAACATTAGGCAAAGATATAAGTCTGGATAATTTAAGACAACATTATGATGCAGTTTTACTTGTAATAATTGCTTATTTAATTTGATTAGTTAAAAATAATATTACATATAATAACAAATTAATTGATTTTAGACATATGGTGCAGAAGAGGATAAAACCTTAGGTATACAAAATGAAGATGCACAAAATATAATAGCAGCTCGTAATTTTGTTGGTTGGTATAATGGACATCCTCGTGATAAAGATTTAAAAGTAAAAATATATTTTTATAACTATATACACTTTCAAAATATTGATATTTTACTTAAATAGAATTGAAATTATTTACAGGTTGATCTCTCTGGACGCACTGGAACTATTATTGGCCAAGGAAATGTTGCGTTAGATGTAGCAAGAATACTCATGTCACCAATTGATTTACTTAAGAAAACTGACATAACTGAATTTGCACTACAGGCAATATCCGAGTCAAACATTAAAGAATTATACCTAATTGGAAGACGAGGGCCCCTACAAGTTGCATTTACAATAAAAGAGTTACGGGAACAATTGAAATTACCTAACTGTCTAACAATATGGAGAAAGGAAGATTTTGAAGGTGTTGCTGAAGCAGTTGTCAACCTCCAGAGGCCTCGCAAGAGACTAACTGAGCTCATGTTGAAATCATTGGACAACCAAAGTTCACAACCTGATTCATATGAAAACTATTTTCGACCAATATTTTTTAGGAGTCCTCACAAATTTTTAGTTCATAATGGTCAAGTTAGTGGGATTGAGCTTACATGTAATAAATTATTTGGTGACAATATAGAAAATCAGAGGTGTATTGCAACAGAAAGTAAAGAAACTATTGATTGCGGTTTAGTTTTTCGAAGTATAGGATATAAGAGTATAAAGGCAGATAATGGTTTATCTTTTGGAACTAGTGGATGTGTTGTCAATGAAAATGGAAGAGTGATAGATAACAAAGGAAGAGAATTTGGACGATTATATGTTGCTGGATGGTTGGGCACTGGACCAGTGGGTGTTATAATACATACAATGGGAAACGCATTCCAAGTGGCAATAAATATTTGTCATGACCTAAAGAATTGTGAATCATCTAAAGATGGTTTTGAAGGTTTAAAAACCATTCTTAAAAATGTTAACAGCCCTGTTATAACTTGGCAGGGATGGGAAAAAATTAATAGGTTTGAAATTGAGCTGGGCAAAAAGTTTGGCAAGCCAAGAGAAAAATTGACTTGTATTAGCAAAATGTTAGAAGTTGCTGCAGAATAAAAACTATAAGTGAAATTAAAGACTAACGAAAAAAAATCGAACAAGTTAGATCAATTTACATAGTTAAGCTTTAGTACTGTAAGAATACATTTTATATGAAAATTTTTATTTTTGTTTTAAATAGTTGAATATAAATAATTATATAAAATAAAAATTATATTTTATCAATATTCTTTAAATCACGTCTATCACAACCCTAATAATATTTTTGGTGACTTTTTTATAATCCCTTTGTTCATGAGAAAATCAGTCTGGTTGCAGTTTTATATAAAGAACTCACGTGGTCTCTTTTCATGATAGTGATAACACAATTTTACAGAAGAGTACTTTAATTAAGAGCATATAATTAGACTGATTTTATTTATTTTTATAATATAAATATTCGCACATTCGATTTACTTAGCTATCGAGATTTGATTACAAATTCACAGTAAAAAGTCCCATTGTCCTTAAACCATAAATTTTTTTTTGATATAATATGAAACTATTAGAAACCCGTAAAAATTAAAGAAAAACTAAATGGTTCCAGATAATGAAAATTTACATAGAAAATGGAGGGATAAAAAAGGCGCTAAACGAACTTAATGGCAAAAAGGACATGATACGTAACATGAATAATAAAGATACTAACTACGGCTAAAAGATCTAAGCTACTAAAAATAGGGACTTCTGGAAGCAAAACCGATACAAAAGACAAGATGGGATAAGTCGTAAAAGAATATAATATAATACACAAACTGGTAAGAAAGAAATACCTACATAAAATACTAAAAGTAGAAATAAAAACACAAAAATTCAATAAAGCACTCAAATGTCTCATTTAAACGTTGTTACGAAAGAAATATTAAAAATCACATTAATTATAGTGGTTGCCTCAAAACTTACAAATACATTTATTAACAGATAAAAAAAAAACACTTAGGGGCCTCATAGCCTAGCGGTCTTATTAAGTGGCAGCTAGGTGAGGGGTACCGGGTTCGATTCCCGGATCGAGCCTAGTTCTAGTCGAGGCAAGTTCTAATTCAATTTAAATTTGTTCTCGGCCTTTGGGAGGGTTGTGCGGTACCGGACGAGTGCTTAAACCGTACATGGAGGACACGGTAGAATTTATAAAGACAAGCACGAATTATAAAAAAATCATATACTTGACGCTGGCTAATTCACAAAATATCGTGCCAGAGCCATTTAAAAAAATGCACTACGAGTACTGCGCAAGTCAGAACAACTAGGAAATCGAATAAAATTTGTTAAACTGAAAACTACGTACTTCTTTCAATACAAAACTGTATTGAAAGAAGTATAACAAGAGGAAAGATAAAATTATGCGATATTAAAATAAAAACAAAATTTAAAGATGCTTAGAAGGACTAAAGTCATAAAGTGGAGATGTACTGTCTCTGATCTCATGTAAGGAAACAAAAATGGAACAGAATAGTAACGGAGTTGTACCCACCAAGTGGGTCGTGGGAATTGGGAAACAAATAGGGATGTGAAAAAATAATCGACATAAATTAATTTTTTTTTAAAGTGAAAATCGATTTTTGTACGCATTTTGAAGTTATACTTCTTTAGGCGCGTTATGAAAAATTAGTAGTTATAAGGTAAAATGAAATAATTGTATTTGTATTCATGTCTATGATAATAAAAGCCTTTTGTTAAACTTTATTTAACCAATTTCGTCAAGTTGCATATAGTAGATCATTTTTCGAAAAATAAGGTCATAAAGAAGTTTCACTTCTTACGTGTGTACACCTAGTACACGCACACATTTTTTTGTATATTAAAAATAATCGATTATTTTATCATTGAAAATCAATCATAGTCGATTTTTCATCTGCCACCTCCCGACAATATGTCTGGTTTTTTATAACCCGGACCTAGAACTATTAGGGATATTTGATATACATCGGTGTTTACAATGCGATATATTGAATCCGATGCTTTGAAGATGTATTGATATACTCGATGCATTGATGTTTTTTTGTAAAACATCGAAAGGATGATAAAACTATAGTCGAATTTTTAATTAGACGAATTCAACTGACGTTTACGGTGTTGTCAGTTTTTAATGAAATAAAAATAGTGTTGTGACAAAGTAGAGACCCCTGAATTAATGATCGGTGATGGCACTATTCGCCGCGCCGCGCTTTGTAATAAGCCGTCAAAAAACTGATTGTAGTTACATAGTACTAGTACCTAACTTATATCAGAGCACTTTAATACAATTTTGAAATAGATATAATATTCTTTTATAGTTTGAAATGATTAACTATTCACACTCATTGTTCATTCACCTGATTGAACAAGATCTGAACGTATCACTATTACTTAAAATATGGCAACATTATTTTACAAAGTGACATTAGCTACTGTCAGTTGGCTTCGTCTAATTAAAAATACGACTATAGTTAATTTTACAAAAACTCAAGTTTGAATGAAACACTATAATTTAAAAGTAAAATAAATTTATTCAGGAGCACAAGGTCCCATACAATAAAAAGACAACAAAAATACTGCAATATGCTACTGAAGAGGCATGCACTCAGCATCTATCAAATTTCTCCTAAATCTATCAAAATGAGATTAAGTTAATTTCGATTTTGATTATTTTTAAACGTTTATTTGTGTTTATATTTTCTATTGTTTATTTTTAATTAATAAATCCATGAAAAATAAAATATTTAAGGTGTTTATTTTGAAATAAATTCAAAAATAGGAAAAATCGATTAATACAAAATCGATTCTTTATGCAGAATGTCATATCCCTAGAAACGAAAAAGAAGGAGGCGGATAAAATATGTGAGGAAGATATAAAAAAACTTATCTGGTCCATATAGGCTGAAGCATCGCTAGATAGGCTAACCGGATAGGGACTAAATATTATAATAGCATGAAAGGCTAACTGCATTAAAGGCTTTTTATTTCTATGAAACATAAAATATTATAATTTAAAGTTTGACTGAAAAATTAATATTTTTAACAAATAGTTATCTGTGGTGAGAAATACGATGTTTTGAAGTAGAGAATTCTATATTGTTGATCCATAAAATTATGTTAAGAGTCAGTCCTAATAATTATATAACTATAATATGATGTTAAGTAAATATAAATTAGATTAATTCTAATGGAATATTAAAAAGGAAAAATTTAGTATGGCAACATTTTACCGGTATACCAACACAAAAATAAAGAGCGGAATTTTTACTTTTTGGTACTTCCTTTTCTCTCGTGTTCTTTTGACAACACGAGGTTATAATTTGTAAATTGCAAAAAAGTACGTACCTTTATTAGATTTTCTCAAATTTTAAGTGTGTTTTTATCTTATAAAGTGATACAACTAATTGAGTGTTATAATTTTAGGCATTTACAATGGCGGAAGAAACTTGGACCGAAGACAACATGGAGACAGGCGGCGTGGCCATCGATAACATGCCGTTGCCCCAAGCCGCTGATATCCCTGAAATCAAACTATTCGGAAGATGGAGTTGTTATGATGTCCAGGTTTCCGATATGTCACTTCAGGACTATATCTCTGTTAAAGAAAAGTACGCTAAGTACTTGCCCCATTCTGCTGGCAGGTATGCCCACAAACGATTCCGTAAAGCTCAGTGTCCAATTGTTGAGCGCCTTACCAACTCTCTGATGATGCACGGACGCAACAATGGCAAGAAGTTAATGGCTGTGCGAATTGTCAAACACGCATTTGAAATTATCCACCTTCTAACTGGTGAGAACCCACTACAAGTTCTTGTTACTGCCATCATTAATTCTGGTCCTCGGGAAGATTCAACTAGAATTGGTCGTGCTGGTACAGTGCGTCGTCAAGCCGTGGATGTGTCTCCCCTCCGTAGGGTGAACCAAGCTATCTGGCTGCTGTGCACTGGTGCTCGTGAGGCTGCCTTCAGAAACATTAAAACAATTGCTGAATGTGTAGCGGATGAACTTATCAATGCGGCTAAGGGTTCATCTAATTCATATGCTATCAAAAAGAAGGATGAACTTGAGCGTGTTGCTAAATCCAACCGTTAATTAATTCTAAGAACAGGACTTAATAAACATAAAATGCTAATATTGTGTTTTATTTCATTCACATTCATATTATAAAGAATGAAAAATTTTAACATGTCTAGCAATTCAAAATACTAAAAATTTGTTATTTTATGTATTTAGGACATTGTGTTAATTTTCATGTAGTAAACATAATGAAATGTATACCAACCCCACAACCTAGAAAGATGTAGATTAAGAAAAAAAAAATGTTTAATCCATTCATTCAAATATTAGTTTAACAGGCAATACAAAGAAAATTATCCATCTTGCTTTGATATACTTTATTTAAACAATTTAGTTGTTTGTGCTTTTTTTACAGTACAAATTTATTAGGCAATTGGCACATGAAACATACTGTATTTATCTCAGGGTTTTTTCACTAGCATTAGTTTTCTAAAATCTTCATTCTGGATGGTAGTGGAAGTAAAAAAGTATGCTTTCTAAAAAAAAGTTCAGTCCTTGTTTGTTCTAATATATTATTGATATGGTTTTATATAATTATTTCTCTTGTTATATTAACATTAATTTAATTAACAAATTATACTAAATAGTAATATAAAGCTAGCTTAATTGTGTATTAATTTAAAAAGAAAAACTACAAGAAAGTATGCCATACGTAATAAATATAGTTGGCACACATTTACCAAATATTATTGTCTTATTTGAATTTTAGTATGTACTTACTTTTATTCCCAAATATAACTCATTATTATTTTTGTAATGTACCTTACATTATATATTGCTACAGTGGAAATAAATGTTTTAACTATATTATGTACCTATGTTTAAAATAAATAAATAGGTAGAATTCTATTTATTTAGGTATAAGTGCTTTTTAATATGTAGATGGTACACATGTTGTATAAAAAGTAGATAAATTACCTTAAAAAAATATTATATATATATATAGTTATCTATTGTCTTATTAAAGTTTAAGTCTTATCTATTTAGTTACTATAGTTATGTTATTTTTTCGTTTTATTATTATTACCTATTTACAAAATCGAAATTAGGGTGTAAAATAATTTTAAATGTTATTTAAGGAACAAGTGTATAGGACTAATACATTTTAAAATTATTCATACATATATCAATTGACACCTTCCTAAAGCTAGAAAGAAATTTTTGAATTTTGGTGTTACTACCCTCATACTTCGATCAACTTTCAAATACTCTGTGAGGTTTATTGATAACTTAATATAATACAGAATTTTATGCTGTCGTCCTGGTGATAATAAATCTGTATCGATACTAATATTATAATGAGGAAATAATATGTACGTTTCTAACTAGTAGATTCAAAAACTGCTGGATCAATTTCAAAAACTCATTCACGCAAGATTTTCCCTGAATCTCTAATAAATAATAGTAATAGCTAATAAGCTAAGTAACCCATAGTATTTGCATCAGCCGGACAGGCCGATGGCGATAGTTTAGAATGTAATTAAAAGCGACATCTGTCGTGGTCGGTTAGACTTAGGTAGACATATTATATTTTATTGGTTTAATTATTACAGTAATTATTGAATCATACGATTCATCCCAATTCCCATCATCAAATTTGATGGATGGATTGTATAACAAGAGTTGAGAAATCAAAATGTATATAACTTATAATGAATATATCTTATTATCTGTCAATCAAGAATTGACAATGGCATATTCAAACTTCAATGTATATGTAAATTAAATGCAAATTGCAAATGTAATTATTTAGTTTGCCTGTTGCCACTTGCCAACTTACAAAGTTATTTATTTGGAAAAAATATATAAAAAATCGTGTTTTATTAAGACTTATAAAACATGATTCATAGTTTATTCATAATAAACCCATCTGGGTGAGTTTTAAATTTCATATTGAGAATACTTTATTCAGTTTGTGGCTTACAGTGTGTGTCTTAATGTTAATGTGTTTCAGAGATGTTTTTCTTGAAAAACACTGGAGAAGCGTTATACCTCGATCTGTTTGTGATTATTATCTGGAAGCGCAGAGAGCCTCACCAAATGTCCGTTCTATTTTAATATACTATTAAGATATCAGAAGCTACTTCTATATTGCAGTAACAGTTTTATTTGTCATCCTGATATGGAGTAATTAATATACATCCATAACTATCCATACCAATAAAATGTTAATTAACATAGCTAACTTTAATGAGTTCTTAATTGGAAACTTTCAGGATGTCCCACCAGTTTTAGCAGCTCCTCACCATTATTTAATATCTATTCAAAGAGGTGGGGTAGCACTTGTAGCTGTAAGTAAGCAAGAGGTTGCACCGCTTTTTGTTATTGAATTCTTACACAGGGTAGTTGATACATTCCAGGTAAGTGATAATATAACAAATTTAACCTTGCAAATCTTAAAGCTTATTTAATACTTCTATATACTTCAACTGAGGCTGTGTTTCACTATCTTTTCACTTTCAGGATTATTTTTCAGATTGTACAGAGACTATTATAAAAGAGAATTATGTTGTTGTGTATGAGGTAATGGTAATTTTTAAATGCTAATAATTTCCAATTAATTACTTTCTCCTAAATAACTTTTGTATTTCAGTTGTTGGATGAAATGTTAGATAATGGATTCCCGCTAGCAACTGAGAGTAATATATTAAAAGAACTCATTAAACCACCAAACATACTACGAACAATTGCTAATACCGTTACTGGAAAATCAAAGTAAGTACTACTTTTTAGAGTAAGTATTATGTTCATAAACCTTCTAACATGAGAAAAACAGATTTTTAAGTATCTTCAACTAATTAGTAACAACTTATTAGTATTATTTTCCTAGAAGAAGTAATGTATAAGCCTCTGTGGGATTTATTTTATCATTAGTGATGAAAATAAAAGTTGTCTGCATGCTTAGTAAGGAAGGGGGTGTCTAGCCTCAATGGGGGTGTCCTTTTGCATGAGATATTTATACTCAACCCTTATTTTTTATTCTGTATTGAAAATAGTCTCTTTAAATTGCAATTCTTTTAATTGATTAGCATTTAAGCTTTTTATATTAATTTTTAAGTTCTTGGCTTTATTATAAGACTCCTAACATTTTAGTGTATCTTCGATATTACCATCTGGTCAGCTCTCAAATGTACCATGGCGTAGATCTGGTGTCAAGTATGCTAATAATGAAGCATATTTTGATGTTGTAGAGGAAGTTGATGCTATTATTGATAAAAGTGGAGCTACTGTTTCTGCTGAAATACAAGGATATGTATGTGTACTAAATTATTTTAAAGAAGCAGAAATACTTTTATTTATCTTATCAAACACAAATACATAGTTATTTAGATATAAATATGGTAAAACATTATGTTAACGGCTAGTGTCAATGCTACAATGATAGCCTTTTAAAATTTGAGGTTGGCAAAATTAGAATATCAAATATATATTTGGTCTATCGAACAAAAAATCTGTGTTATACAAGCAACTGAATGGGAAAACACATAACAAATTAGACTATTTACACTTGATAAAAATATTCATTTCAGGTTGATTGTTGTATCAAGTTGAGCGGAATGCCAGATCTAACTTTAACATTTGTGAATCCAAGACTATTTGATGATGTATCATTCCATCCTTGTGTTAGATTTAAGAGATGGGAGGTAAGGTATCCTCTCACTTAAATAATTAAAAAAATAAATATTATATAATCCATTGCTGTAAAGTATTTAAAGGTGCTTTAATGACTATAAATTTAAAATATGTATACTTTGTTTAAAATGTATCACACTCTTGTAAATAATATTTATTCAAAATTATAATTTCAATAATTGTTAATATCTTAGATGATTAAAGTTATTATGTCTAGTAAAATGATTCCCGAAATATACAGAAATGTGTCAGTCGTACATACATTAAATTATTGCTTGTGTGACTTAAAACTTTATTTTTATGTTTTTAGGTTTAAAAAAATATCCTAATATATATGAATTACGTGTCACGTTGTTTGTCCGCTATGGACTCCTTAACTACCGAACCGATATCAATCAAATTTGCACACCGTGTGCAGTTTGATCTAACTTAAAAGATGAAATAGCTTACATCTCAATTAATACCCGCAATATTATTTTATTGTGAAATATTTTTTTATTATTTAATAGTCACAATTCTAACAGATGGCGCTGTGTTGAAAGTACCAACGTTTAACATAAGCTTCAATTTCATGGCATAACCACCAATAAAGCATGGTGGTCCCAATGACTGGTGTTCTCCTACTGTTTCCCTTGAATAGTTTACTACTATGTAATATGACAAAAACCTTAAGGTCAGTACTCACATACGGTATTATTCGATCGGGCTAAACTGTCGAGTAAAACCCATGGCATGGGCTTTCGTCCACACATTGAGCATTGATCTATCGAGTGAGGCGCGCCGTTCGAGCCAAAGGATGTCTGTGCAACAAAGGAGACGGTGGCTGTATTTCGCAAATCTCACAGTGCTTTATAAGGAAATCAAAGAAAATGAAAAGAAAAATCGGAGGTACTGGGTTAAACATTGGTTAGATCGCCGTTCTGATTACAGCCACGTGAACTTGATTGAAGAGCTACAAGTATGTCCTGAAGAATATAACAATTATATGTGTTAATAAAGTCTTCTATAGCGCTTTTGGAATAAACTCGCAAATCCATTTCTCTTAAAAACACGTGTTTCAATTACGATAAACAATACCAGACTGAGGCTCGCCTCGCGCCACTCGCAGTCACGTACACACGTTCGAGTCAAGATTGACGGCTCGCTTCGAGTAGGTTCGAAGGATATTACTTTCATTGAATTCCATCCAGCCGGCTCGGTGCGAGCCTTCGAGCTGTGGGTTTTGCGGTCCACACGTTGATTTTTACTCGACTTCGAGTAGAACTATTGCGTAATACCGTATGTGAG
Source organism: Pieris melete (assembly GCA_963693345.1). NCBI lineage: Eukaryota > Metazoa > Arthropoda > Insecta > Lepidoptera > Pieridae > Pieris > Pieris melete. The sequence continues at coordinate 1,068,485 of CAVNZK010000002.1, read as the reverse complement.
TACTGACCTTTAGCCTCAGCAACGCTTGGCCGGTCTGCTAGTTGTTATACAGGGTGGCCAAAAAGTCGTGGATCAAACGCAAATAGGGGATAGATGAGGTCATCAGCGGCAAAAAATTGTTCTACGGGAGGTCTCTAAGGTCAACCCCTGCAGAGTTATGATTTATTTTGGTTTTTATATGAAAATTGACGTTTTTTACTAATTCTTCTTAAAATTCGAAAATATCTACATCCTGTACCTTTCTCATAATATCCACTAGATTGGTACTGATCAGTTCTTGCGTTAGACATACTATTTGTAGTTGTTTATTGAGTGTATTGAAGATAATATTAAGTTAAACGATATAACATTTTTTTAAATCATAACTTTTTGTTTACTTCGGACCCCACTGTGAAAAAAAATTACTCTACCGAAAAGTGACCCTGTATTACAAGTTTTGGCGCATTTCATAGGGATTCTGAAAAGGTATTACACATGGCAATGAGTGGCACAAATATCGTTCTAGGTCGAAAAAACAACAACGATTCGGTCTTATGATACATTATTTACCTACCTGTGACCAGTGCTGTGTGAATCGGACTAGATTCAAAAAATTGGACAGATGGCTGGAGGGTTATGTAGGAATTTGATTAGACGGTGCAGATTAATTATTATGGTCAGAGGCAGGAATTTTGAGCATTTATTGTAAAATGTTTTGTTTCCTACGAACAACCTATGAGAAATAATTGTTTTAATACAATTATTTCACACTAGTTGTTGTTGTAATTCTTCCTAGAAAGATATTAGGGCGACTCATGGCCATGTGTAATACCTTTTCAGACTCCCTATAAAATGCGCCAAAACTTGTAATACAGGGTCACTTTTCGGTAGAGTAATTTTTTTTCACAGTGGGGTCCGAAGTAAACAAAAAGTTATGATTTAAAAAAATGTTATATCGTTTAACTTAATATTATCTTCAATACACTCAATAAACAACTACAAATAGTATGTCAAACGCAAGAACTCATCAGTACCAATCTAGTGGATATTATGGAAAAGATATAGAATGAAGATATTTTCGAATTTTAATAATAATTAGTTAAAAAAAGTCAATTTTCATATAAAAACCAAAATAAATCATAACTCTGCAGGGGTTGACCTTAGAGACCTCCCGTGGAACAATTTTTTGCCGCTGATGACCTCATCTACCCCCTATTTGCGTTTGATCCACGACTTTTTGGCCACCCTGTATAAATATATGATTTATGACACTATGGTATTCTGATAAGAAATATTTACCCTTTCTTCTTACTTTTTAGTCTGAAAGAATCCTTTCTTTCATACCACCGGACGGTAACTTTCGATTAATGTCATATCACGTAGGCTCACAAAGTGTGGTGGCTATACCAATATATGTGAGACACAATCTTGTACTAAAATCCAATGGGGATCAGGGCAGACTTGACTTGACGGTTGGACCGAAACAAACAATGGGACGGACGTTAGAAAGTCAGTACATTTGATTTAATCTCATTTCATTCGTTTTATTAGTAAGCACTTTAAACTAAATTCAACACATTTGACATTTCATATTAAATACAGTATTAAATAATTTTAGTCTTAATGTATTTTCAGATGTATCGCTTGAAATCTGTATGCCGAAGTGTGTGTTGAATTGTTCCCTGACTGCCAATCAAGGAAAGTATTCCTATGATCCCGTCAGTAAAATTTTGATATGGGAAATTGGACGTGTGGAACTGCCAAAATTGCCTAATATTAGGGGATCAGTGAGTATAGCAATTATTAACACTCCGTTTATTTTACAATAAATGATTAGGGAGGCGAAGGGCTTCCTTACCTAACAGGCGATTTCTAAGCAATTAATGAGTTATTTATTGTTCCCTTTATTATGAACCAATTTACATCATCTTACTGTTTTATCAGTGCCGGATAAAGTCAGCGCGGGGCCTGTAGCAAATTCTACCTAGGGGCCCTTGGTTAGGCTTTAGGATTTAAATAGTTCGCCTATTTCCTCGAAATACTTATAGTATATTAAAATCGATAAGAAAAGTACAATATCGGCTACGTAAACTCGCAAAATAAATGTATACCTATATAAAAATAAATATCTGAAGGGTACAGATAACATGCTAGTCTAAAAATGTATATCGATTATAATTAAAATTTGAAAATTAACGTTAAAAGGATAAATACGTACTTATTTTTACGATTATACTTGACGAATTCGAGTTTATTTTTATGTGGAAGTGAAGCATAGACTAAGCGCTTCGCGTTAAAGGTATGCAAGATATATTACGCTATAATCTAAATTTATACTTTTTTTATTACGGTCAGATAGGCGTAAGTCAGGAGGTCAGAAGGGCGCGGGGCCTCTAAGTTCGCGGGGCCCGTAGCATTTGCTACTCTTGCTATGTGGCTAATCCGGTACTGTGTTTTATAGAAGTTAGGTTTTTTTGCATGCGGTCAGTGGTGTTAAAGACTGCAATTAGTATATTCTCATCCTAGGTCAGAACGAAAGTAGGTACAGCTTTAATATGCAATGTGGTGTAACTTAAAAAAAAAGGGTGCGTGTACTTATGTACGCGCGTAAGAAGTTATACTTCTTTGGCATTATTAATAATACATACGGATAGTTAACCTCAATTGTATTGAAGCACTTAGGAAGGTTGATGAGCACAGTTTTTTTCACAAATATTTTCTAATATTAATTAGTATTGATTTAAATATTGAATTTGAATCACTTCTGATTATAATTCAGACGCACATATAAAATTCGCAGTTGTATAATGAAAACTCGTGTTTTAAATGTAGAAACTCAAAGGATGTGGATAAATATTATAAATATAAATACACAGTGAACAGAGGCGGCGTGCGTGCCAACATGCGCCACTAACAGAGGTTCCATGTCTGTTTTGTTGGTAGCATTTTTTCCTCAACTTAATGAGCGATTTAGTGGGCAACTTCATTCTGTTAATTTTGTGTCACGGTGCGCGCGCATCGTAAAATTTCACTCTCATCAATTTTTCATAACGCGCCTAAAGAAGTATAACTTCAATAAAAAGAAAAGCTCAGAAGATTTATTATAAGAAATATGTCAACTCAGTACAGAAATGAGTCTTATCTCAATTCTAGGTATCGGTTGCTTCTGGAGCAGACACATCAGGTGCAAATCCAAGTATCAATGTTCACTTGACGATACCGGCGTTAGCAGTAAGCGGCTTGCGTGTGAGTCGTTTAGATATGTATGGAGCTAAATATAAGCCATTTAAAGGTGTAAAGTACGTCACTAAAGCGGGAAAATTCCATATACGTATGTGATGTAAATAGTTCTCTTAGATTTATAAGACTAAAATATTCAAATTTAAGTATATTAAAGTAATTCAAATTGTAAACCAGCCGTAGTAAAAATATTTTGTATTTTTTAAATGACAGACTGCGTCAGAGTGTTTATCAAGATTAAAAAATTAAAATTAGTCGAGTCTCAAAAGTGCTGAAAGTATTTACAATTACAATATAAAAAACATTTCTGTATAATACCTATATCATATATACTATCGTATATATAATAACGTAGCAAATTAATGCAATTTTTTTTTACTTGAACACTTGACTGAATTTTTGTTGAATTTTCTTTAAAATTAAGACATTGCTTTTATACTTTTCTGCTGCCATTTCAATATTATGTATAATAAGATCTGATTAGCTTAAAATAATAATTTTTACATAATTTAAAAAGGTACATCTACATTAATACTAAACATTTTCTGATAAGTAAACAGTATTGGGGTTAATAAATCTATTTCAAATGTCCTATCGGAAATCATGATTGATCAATGATTAAAAAATATGCAAATTAACAATCTCTTCATTAGTGAAGATAACGTCACGCCTAGGAAGAAATACGAAACAGTGTCACTACTTTTAATTTTATGCCAGATTCAAGTAGGTACGCGACTTTGTTTCTAGTACAATAAGCGCCTCTCTTGGCTCCCTATATTATATATACATTTAAAAACTCATTAATACCCTTTCATGCAAATAATTTGTGTAGTAAACTTTACAAATTTTGTAAAACACCTAGATGCCCCCGCGAATTACGTTTAGCTTTAATATGATGTTTTACTTAACCTACTTTTTGAGTAGCTTCATACCAATATATGGAACATAGAGGCTGTTCGCTTTTTTTTAAATTTATATATTTTTCACTCCATACTTCCAAGCCTTCCTTGGAGTTCAAGGAAGAAATAAATAAAATTGGTCCAGCCGTCTTCGAGTTTTGAGCTTAGCAACATATTTTGCAATTCATTTTTATTTTTTTATATATTTGCACGATACGAAAACTTGACACAATTAAGGTTAAGTTTGTGGCACAGATTTTAATATATGTATTTGTTTTTTTCGCGCTAAAGCTAATCTTTTTTTGTTACTTAATTGAATAGGCGATAAGGCTTTTTAAAGTTAAATAACAATAATATTACTGTAGAATACAGGGTCTTCCATTTTTTGGGCCCGTGCAATTTGTTTATTATTTTATTCAATAAATGTGTAAGTTATTATAAAACTAATTATAGTGAATTTTAGAAGACTACTTAATAAGGATGTTCATTCTAATGCATTTAAAAATATATATATTCACTTTGTATTAAGTGGTGGCGAAATATTTTTTTTATGTTGGAATGATACTCAAGACATCTTTTCCCCTTAACATGCGAGTGTTTGTCGCGGTAAAATATGTTCATGTAATATATAGTCTTTATTTGAAGTGGAAAGACGTAATGACCATCGTTCTTTATCCTTGTTTTAATATATTAGTCATAAATATAAATTACCGTTAGTTATATAGAAAATACCCTTTTATTGATTTAAGTTGATTGTATAAACATTAAGGCTATATATCTGGTTAATGTATCTTATTTTGAATATATATTTTTTCGTATAATTGTTTTTTTTTCATTACGCCTTTTACAAACTTTTATAATTCTTTAAAAATATGCGAATTTGCTGAATAGAGTTAAAATCTTTGGTCCGGTATAGTTTTCCTGAATACACCAGGCATATTCAGACTACTTTTCTTCGTTATATGGTCGAACGTCCTTCGTTTGCCCTATTGACACTATTAGTCAGATAGCTTGCGAGTGCGTAGATGGCTTTTTTGAAAATGGTGTAAATATCAAAACTCACAATACTGCAATAACATAGGTAATTTGGTAAGTTCCTAACTTTAACGCCTAGTTACCTACATAATGGGTATTGTGACCTGGTTCCATATTTCGTGTAACATATCAAATCATGCGTGTAATGTATTTGATACGTGCATTATGCTATAGAGATTTGACATGAAGTAATGCGTAGAAATTGTAACAAATTTCGCATTTGACCGAGTTCAAGATAGTGTAAGGAACACAATTTATGGGGTATTCGTAATAATTTAATACTGGAAGCATCATTTAACGGTAAGAGCAGTGTACGCCTAGTGGGTTGAGCGTGCGACTCTAATACCTGAGGTAGGTTCGAACACCGGCTGTACACCAATAGACATTTCTGTCTATTTGAGCATTTAGCACTGGCTCGTACGATGAAGGAAATATCGTGAAGAAACCGGAGTGCCTTAGACCCAAAAAAGCGTATCAGACACATAAGGTTGATTACAAATTTTCCTATTAGAACGAGCAAATCATTACGAAACAGATATAGAAAGTTCTGAGGATCAGATCACAGGCTACTGAATTTAATTTTTTTATTCAAGGGAAATTAAACACCAAATCGCAATTTTTTAATGGCAGTGAGTGCTAACCTCCCCCAAAACAAAGCTTTAGTCGTTTACGTAAAGTTCTTTTCCAGTAATACACGCAAACTTTTGCAATATTAGGGTTAGTAACAATACTGTCAAATTTTTACACTATTATTTAGTTAATAAAATGTAAGCAACACACAAAACATAGGCTAGAGTATATTATTTGAAAATTTGTGTTTTCTTATGTATGACGTCATCCAAGTCCCATTAATCTTGGCTATACATTGTGTAAAGCAGCGTGAAGTACGAATACGATTTTGTAAGAATCTGAAAATAATAATGGTTTTAAATCTACAGCAATATTATTTTAAAAATTATTACAGTTTTATCTTACCGCCGAATATGTAATGAGTGATATATTGGTGAAATCCATAGCGGTAAACGCAATTGGCTGTTGAGCTCTGAAAGGAATTAAATGTGCTGTATTATTCTAGAAGTCTATTGTTTTGCTCGGAATCAGACTTTAGACCACCAACTTCAACACATGTGTTCATTAGCTGTAGGGCTAGAATTCTTCAACTGGTAGTCGCTACTTTGTGACTAGTATGTTGTAATAAATATGTGGTAATAGCTTTGCAGAAAAACAAAGGAATTATAAGGTAAGAAATGTATGCCCCTTTAGTTAGTTATCTCACCTTTGTATTAGAATTGCCAAAATTCGTCTACATCGGGGACTTAGCGTGTACCAATTACTGTTGTAAGCTGCATCTGCTATTTTCGCATTCTGAAAGCATTTACCATTGCGTAACATATATAGTTTTAATTGTATCCGTAATGTTAAAGTACAAACCTCTTGTATTATATCATCTCCATACCAACATATTAAACCAATTTGAATTAGTGATGCGCCTAAAAACAACTTGCTGCTCAATTCTAACATTGGTTCTATCAACTGTAAAAAAAAAATATTTTATTTATATTATTATTTATTATATTAATTTTATTATTTTATATATCTATTTAAGCTTGAAACAAATGTTATATTTGAAGTTTAACAGCTTAAGACGGGGCCTTGATTTATTTTCAAGGTTTAGATATCGTACTAGTTTATAAGCACAGACGTCTAAGCTGAACACGTTATAACTTTGTAGGTTGTTGAACTTCTTGCTTAAAGTCAAAAGTTATCTTGGAAACAGCCGCAAGTTCGCTAACCATGGGCACCGCCCACTGTACTAAAAAGGTTTCAAGGTACTTTGGTGCATTTTATTTATACGTACGATTATGGTAAAAAGGACACAGCAGATGTTACAAGAGCTTAAACAAATGTTGATGAGGTTGACAAGAGTAAAGGCACTCTCTAAATCTTTGTAGTATCTGAAAATTCAAAAGGTTACATATACACAACTGAGAAGACGTCTTCCTGACATTTCCAGGATAACGATATAAGTCGGTTTACAAGACAAATCTAACAACAAGTTGCCAATAAAGAAAAACTATTAAATAAGTCCAGTTGTATAGTATTTTCAGCAAATTTATATGGTATGATAAAACATAATAGTCTACGGGTAACTGATATGTGTAGGCTCTTTATGTATAATATACTTGATATTGCACACGACATTTGAATTACTGTATTAGATTTTAAGAATTTCTGTCTACTTTCAGTTACATATCAATTTGTATTTTCTTTTCTACTAAGGAGTAAGGAGTTGTAGATACATTTTTCAATCTACTAGCAGTATCTATATGTTATATTTTGATTTCATCGAAACGAAGATTAAACTAAAATATTTTAGTGTAATGTGCTCCTTACCTGTGAATTTTAATACTCCTAATACTCACTGAATAAGCTTCTGGTGTAATTGTATACATCCAACTACTTCACGGTAATTTTCTTGGTCGGTGCTATTACTGTTGCCTAGACTTAATAGTCGTTGTTGTAAAATTTTCAATAGTAGAATGATGTGGTTAGACATTCCAGTAAACAAAAGGTCGGTACTTATCATAACCCATACGCAGGATTGTCCTGTAATATGTCCATAATAAAAAGATTCATAATATTATAGGTTTGAATACATAAAATACAGTAATTTTAAGAAAATATTTTCTTTAGTGACTGATGAGAAAACACCGGTTTATGATATTTTAAGTATTTTTATGAGTATTATGTTTTAGTGTGTGTGTTCTGGTTTAAATTAAAAAAACAAATATCTACTGATTTCCAGAACCATACACTGAAGTTGTCATTTCTAAAGAAATTTGGATAAATGTGTTTTAAATTGAAACATTACACATTCTACTTACCAGAGAAAATTTCGAATAGGTATATCGAAACATGTTTCCATTTCTGTTTATAAATATTGAAGGGATACCATGATTTCCAAACTGTTTTGATCTCATAAACTTGTCCTCGGATATGATAGAATAAATATAAACATAAAGGGGTAATGTTATAAAAACTTACACCCGATTCATTCAATCCAAAATACCCTAAAAGTTATATTATTTGTCAATAAACATCGTTTATTTTACTCGGCAAATATACTATTCCTAGCAATTGTCTTATTGTGTTGCTTAAATTCAACCAAATAAATTATTTTTCTTTCTTTCTTTAATTTTAGTTTTGAGCTTTATAATAATTATATAATTCAGATAGATCATCCCTTAATTTATGAATATGTGTATATTGCGTCTTATACTTGTACATCAGTGTAGAAGTTTCTAACTTCAGATGACCAATATACACTTATTGGTTGGTAGTTTGTTCACACTATTGGATCGTATTTAAATAAATTAGATAAACATTAGAACTTTTTTATTTAACTTTAATGCTTACAGCTATGCATAATCCGGAGGGACTTAAGGCTGTTATTCTTCAAAGCCTGAGCTTCCTTCGCAAGTGGTGGCACTGGCCATATTGTCGCCAGGTCATCCAATAGTTGTGCAAATACTTTTCTTTTAAAATAGAGCACAGTGAACTTTGTTATACCTTATAAAAAGCAAAATACTATGATATTTAGATAACATTGTACTTACACAGAAACACACATTGTATTGGCTGATGTTTATTGATAATTATATTAATGAATGTTTGAATTCCTGTAACTTCCTAAAATCTTAGACAAAACACAGTTTACGTGAGTTGGAAATATTTATTATTTTATATACTTTTGTTTGATGTTTTGCCACAACTGATTGCTTTGATTTGTGACCATTATAAGCGATAATATTTTAAGCTTGCACCCGTTTTTTGATAGTTTTAAATACGAAATGTATTTTTGATTGTAACTGCAGTGAGGAAATTGTGCACATGAGTTGGCACACTCTTATGGAGCCATCCATAGATAGCTATACAAAGTATATACATCAACAGAAACGCATTTGAACCGAGGAATCTAATTATGTAACAAAAAAAGGTATTGAGTTACAGCCACCGTCCTTACTTCTCTAATAGATACTATTTCGTTGCTAATTTTTAGGCATAATCGCATTAACTTCCTTTCAGCCCTGCCTTGCGATTCTGTAACTCACTTTTCGAACTCACACAGCGGTCTTCACCGCGGCGGTCGCACTCAAATCAGTCGTTAAGCAGGCATTTTATAAAGCATTTTATAAGCAGAATTTTGGCATTCTGATAAACAATAAACTACAAGGAGGGAAAGGTTCGAAAAGTGAGTTACAGAATCGCAAGGCTGAACTATTATTGTTTTCTATCGTTAAGCACTCTCTGGAGTCTGAGGAAACAATAATATTAATTATAAATATGTCATGTGCGTAACCTAGTTAGCATAACTTCGCGGCCAAAGCGGCTACATTAAGCTTATCCTATCGGGTCTAAATTTGTATACGTTAAGTTCCAGTTCCTATTTAAATAAGATACAAAAATCCTGTGTTAATTTAATATATTGGTTGATAGTTGGAATTCTTACTCAATAATCCGTATCCAGCCGTGTGTATCAAAGGCACCACATCTTCGACCCGCGGCGAATTTGTTGATGTGGCATAAAGGAATGATAATTCAGTAAAAACATGAATAGGGACGTATATAACAGTTACTGTAAATGTTATCTTCTGAATAATAATTTCAGATAAATTCGTCGGTTTGTGTAACGTAAAACCAATAAGTTTCATAAAGAAATTGCAAAGCTTTAACGAATCTTTTATTTCCTTTTTCGCCGTGTCTAAACCCATTTTATATGTTAAAAATATTACTGGTGTAAACCGAATGAATAGGAAGAAAAAATATCGAACCTCTTTTATACTTTCCAAACATATTTGAATAATTGAGGGCAGTTTTCCTAAGTTTTACTGAAAAGTCGTGAATTGATTGATATGCAACGCCCCGCTAAATAGGGGATTCCGTTGAAAAACCTGTCCATATTTAAACGAAAGAAAAACTCAAGTTTAAGAGAAATATTTATTTTATAATAACTGGTCACATTATTCTGTGTAATACGTGTTTTGAAAAAGTAGTGTCAAGAAGAATAATCAGATTGAATTTTTGAAATAGTTCTGGAGGAAGGTGTACTGTCCTTCCAATCTAAAAGATCCCCGACCTGTCTAACCATTGACTAGCTCGCCGGAACGCCCCAGTGGCTAAGGTTGAGAAGTGGTATATATCCTTAGCGGCGGCAATAACTTCGTTTCAGAGCGATTTGAGGGTATTAGGGTCATCGCAGTGTTTTGTGGCATTTAGTTTTTTTTTTACAGATGTTGGTTATTTTCCATACTTTTTTACTTACAAATACAGTCAATTAAATAGATACAATTTCATGTTCAAGAAGTTTTTTGTTAAGTTTGTGCTCAAGTTATTATAGTAAAAATGGTGTCTTCGTAACTTAACCTTCACTATACATTGTATAAAGTAGAGTGAAATACGAATATGATCTTGTAAGAATCTGTAAATAAGAAAACTTTTTTTTAGGTTTAATACGTATCATATATAAATAATTTTAATCCATAAGATAAATCGTCATAGTCGTAGAATAGTGACAGATTTGACACATAGTTAACTTTACGTTTATTTCAAAATAAAATAATCATGTTAGTTTTGTCATAACTATTTTAATTCATATTCTGTTACTATGAAAATTGGCATACAAGCAAACAAAAGGGTTTGTTTTGAAACAAAATAAAAATAATAACATTAAATTACACAGTTTTTTTTAATGTATCCGTAATATTTAGTCAATGTAGTATTGGATATGATAAAATATTGAGTTTTTTTTAATCCGACATTGTTCTAAGTTCATGACGAAATATTTAAGAACAGACCGCTTCACCAATTTAAATTGATGCTTGTCTGTTGATGTTGTCTGATATTAGTCTGTCCCATTACGGGTATTCACCGTCGTTGGTAAGTCATATGATTAGATCGGCAGTTTTTAGTTTCGAGAACATCAGAGTACGGTCGCAGTAAAGGGAATCTTATATTAAAGACATACATAATAACTATAAAAAAATGACTTACCGCAGAATACGTAACTAGTGAAATATTGGTGAAACCCATTGCAGTAAAAGCTATCGGCTTTTGAGCTCTGAAACACAAATTAACAAATATTGGCACCACAATGCACATACTTAAGTGACAGTAATTTGGAAAAAGTCGATGCGAATGTACGTATATATATATATGCGTTTATTTAGGGGAAATAATTGAAACCAGAAGAATTAATTTGGGTACATACTCGAAGAGGTTTATTTGTAAAGTTTTGTATAATTCTACGCTTCCGCTTGTGTTCTGTAACAGTAACCAATTCTTCTAGAACTTCAGTTCAGGTAGGTAAGAGCATACCGGTCTTGTTGGGTAATAATTATAACTTGAACTAAAATATGCTTTCATTTGTTTTCCTTGTCTTACCTCTGTATTAGAAATGCCAACCTCCGTCTTGATGAAAGATTAAGGTTATACCAGTTGCTGTTATAAGCTGCTTCAGCTATATTCGCATTCTGAAATGCATAATATACAGACTTTAAGATAAGGTTAACTGTGAGAACACATACACTTATTACTACTAATGTGACCGTGCTTCAAAATACCGTAATTCTAGCACGGCTTCTAGAAGATATATTTACTGAGGAAAAATTATACATACCTCTTGTATTAAATCTTCACCGTACCAACAAATTAAACCAATTTGAATGAGGGACGCACCAAAAAACAGTTTGTTGCTCAGTCCTAATCTCGGTTCTATTAACTGTAACAAATGTAAAATTATTCCTATTCAGAAGGGCCACAATAAGGATATCCCTTGATAATAACGCAATGTGCAAGCAGACTATATATATAATAAATTAAATAGGCTGCTTCATATCTACCCGCTCACCGTCTACAATGTTTAAAGATTAATATAATAAACTAAAGGACTGGCTTCTGAGCATACCTTGCGCAGTGTTAGAGATGCTTTTGGGAGTTTTTTGTAAGTAAGTCTTTTTATGTAAGTTACACACTTTTTTTTATTCACTCACTCACTTACACATTTGCACCCACACACTAACTCATGCACTCAGGCGTGTTGATAACAGTTGAAAAATAAATAAAATTAAATAAAAGATGTAATTAAATTATATATTAGGAATTTTTATAAGGAATGTATACGCTGGGAACCCTGACACAGGTATTTCTTACTTAAAAGGGTTCCCAAATCTTACACATTGTAATGAATATGTACTTAAATGAATAAACAGATTTTCTTATTATTATTAATAATATTAAGAATGTTGTCCTGACAGAATTCGCCACGGCATGTTATCTCTATTGAGACTGACCGCAGGAGTTATTAGTGCATAAGTGTATGCGCGGGCACCGGTGTTCTCTATATTTCACAACTCACAAATATCTTAATAGGGTGGACATGACAACACCACAAACTTACTAATTCTGTGCTAATTAGAAATTTTCTTGTTAAGACATGATAAATATTATGTGGAAGTTAATTATATACATACCACTATTACGAAAAGAACGCAACAGATGTTAACAGAGCTTAGACAAATGTTAATAAGGTTGACAAGGGAAAAGGCATTTTCTAAATCTTTGCAGTATCTGAAATTAATAAGATTAATTATAAATTTAAATTTAACCCCCAGTTTTGAGTTGGCGTCTAGTACTGGTTACCCGGTAAAAGTGTATTAGTATCGATAACAGTGATAAAATGCAGCCAGCATTAAAGGTACACTGCCACAGGGACCAAAGTGTTTAAATTTATTTTTATTTTCTAATTATCCATTTTTAATTATAATTATTATTACTATGTAGGTTAAGAATATTGTAAATACTCTTTTGTTAGTAACTTTAATTATGTTATATTATTGTAGATTTCTTAGGTTAAAATAATAATAGCTACGTATGTGGTATTCATATTAATTAAGTAGATGTAATCTACTATATAAAAATAAGTCAGGTTTTCCTTCCTGACGCTATAACTCCAGAACGCACGAACCGATTTCCACGGTTTTGCATTCGTTGAAAAGGTCTCGGGCTCCGTGAGGTTTTTATAGCAAAAAAAACAGGAAAAATTTCAACAGAAAAGCGGGATCACCAAACGAAATGTTACATAAAACGAAGCCATCTGGTGGCGAAACGGAGTTCGCCGAGTTTGCTAGTGAATTATAAATACTACTTACTTAATCAGTCTTTGATGTAGTTTGATACATTCAACAAGTTTCTTGCCATCCTCTTCACTAGAGCTTTCAGTTCTGCCTAGATTTCTGAGGCGTTGTTGTAGAATTTTTAACAATAAAATAATGTGGTTGACCATTCCAGTAAACAAAAGGTCAGAACCGATCATCGCCCATACGCATGATTGTCCTGAAATATAATTTTAAAGAGTGGGAACGAATCTTTCAACATATTGTGCAATATTGTTTTATCTCGTATTTCTTTGAATTGTATTATTCGATTCTGTATTATGTCTTTAGTGTGTTATTATACAAAAAATCGTTATGTAATAAAGCGTAAGGTATATTATATCTGTGATGGTAAACTAACATACTATACGGCCGTCAGTTCGTGAAGGTATGGTAATGACCGCTATCAATGGACATCAGCGAAACTACACTTGGATGCATAACCTTATGATTTAAAACGCATACCTTTAGATATTTGTAGGATGGCTTTTTGAAACACCCAACAGTTACGATGTATTTGTATAATTGTTTTACTCTAGGCTATAGCTATTCGAACGACTAAATACAGCAACATTAACAATGATTGAAAGCTTACCAGAGAAAATCTCGAAGATGTAAATTAAGACATGAATCCATTCTTGTTGATATATGTTGAAGGGATACCAAGATCTCCAAACTGTCTTTATGGCATAAGCTTGTCCGCGTATATGGTAGTATATGTATAAACCTATAGGAGTTATAATGTAAAATAGTGTGCCAGATTCATTTAAAGCGAAATACCCTGGAATCAAAAGAAAATTTATGTAAACTATATAAGAACTTAGTGAGATGTCATGCCTTGCGATTCTGTAGCTCACTTTTCGAACTCACACAGCGGTTTGGCATTCTGATAAACAATAAACTACAAGCTCCCTGCTTATCAGAATGCCAAATTATAAAATGACTCCTTCACGAATCATTTGAGCGCGACCGCCGCTGCGAAAACCGCTGTGAGAGTTCGAAAAGTGAGTTACAGAATCGCAAGGCTGTACACTCGTGTATAAGAAAGGCACATTCTGTCTCTATTTTGGTGCTACTATTTTATAGCAGGACATTTAACTTTTTGTACTTAATGCAATAGGTGTTCTACATGGATCATACATATAACAACTTTCATGCTATTGTCTTTTATTGACATAACTTTTACACATTTAAAGAAAACACTTTTTCACCGGATTGAAGTTATGTATTATAAATTTCCAATTGTTTTACATAATTTTAAATTTTTCCGACGTTTCGCGTGCGTGGTCACGGTGACTAAATGTTAAATATATGGAAATTATGTAAAATAATTGTACATTACATACATAACTTCAATCTGGTAAAAAAGTGTTTTTGCTATTAAAACTTTTATGCTATTTGCTGTTGTTCGTATGATAACACTTATCACTACATACTTGTTTCTAATAAAAAAATACTTACAGCTGTGCATAAGACGAAGGGTCCGCAAATTGCTATTCTTTAAACCCTGAGCTTCCTTCTCAAGAGGCGGTACCGGCCATATTGTGGCCAGGTCACTCAATAATTGCGCAAACACATTTCTTTTAGAACATAGTACAGTGAATTTTAATATACCTTTTGAATAAAATGTTTTAATTAATTTCGAGTGAAGTTATTTATGTACGTGACAGTTTCCGATCGTCTCGAGAACATGCTCTGATCTAACATCAATCTAAGAAATGCAGTCGAGTTTTAAATTATATTGAAACAATATAATTTAGATTTCAAAGTAACGCTAGTTACGTAAGTATACATAACTCCTTTACATAAAAAAATATTTATCGACCCCATTTTGAGATGATTCGTTATAAGAATTAAAAAACATAAATAATTTCCTTAATTTAAAAAAACTTGTTAATGGTACATATGAATCGAAAACCCTCTTACCCAATGTCCCATAACCAACTATGTGAAGTAAAGGAACTACTTGATCAACCTGCGGCGTAGTTATGGATGTAACATAGAGACACGCCAATTCACTAAGAACGTGAATAGAGATGATAACAATGGTGGCAATAAATACAAATTTTTGAACGACAGCATCAGACACAGTTGATGGTTTATCTAACGCAAAACCAAGAAGTTTTAAAATAGTATTACTAAGCCTAAGTGAATCCTTTATTTCTTGTTTCGCCAGAGTTTCATTTTCCATTTTAAATGATTTTACAGCTTACAAATTCTTCGTTGTAATACAATTGAAAAGGAAATGCTCTTTTATATTTTACAAAACATTAAAGTTTAGTTTTAGTTCACTAGAAGTTAATAGAAAAGTGTTTTATTGATTAAGAGGTAACGCCTCCATAATTAAAACAAGGTGTTCTCACATATCTGTTATTTTTAATACTAGAATATTGTTTTTATTTCTAGAATATTGCGAATATGCAATAAATGTGCAAATGGAGGGCAATATACTCTACATTAAATGATATACAGGTTTTCTAATATTGACTTTACTTTAACAAGCATATGATAGAATAGTTACTAATTTTTACAATAAAATATTTAATAAAGTTTTAACGTAAACCGTGTTTATAAGTATAGATTTTCTCTCTTTTACTCGGAATAAATTTTTATTGCTTATATTTACGCCAATCGTTGCCACTACTTAAAACGATTCCTTTATGACCCTTGGTTTTTATTGTATAATGTATAGAGCAGAGCGAAGTAAGAATACGCTCGTGTCATTATCTGAAAAAAAAATCGTGTAACACTTGCATAATGAAAACATTTTTGAAAAATTCAATTATTTTTAAAAAACTACTTTTATAGCTTAATGATAAGCGAATTACTTATTTCGCCTTGCGGTAACTTATGACTTTATTCTAAATGTTACAATGCTATGAGTCGTTGCTGGAATTTTAACTACTACTTACTACTCTGCTATGTTTAAGCTACTTACCGCTGTATACGTCAATAAGGATATATATGTAAAATTCATTGCTGTGAATCCAATAGGTTTTTGTGTTCTGCAAAAGCGGAATATGAAAAGACGTTCGTCGCAAGTCGCAAATATGACTTTATAAAGGTAACAAACCTTTATTCAACTCGATTAAAATCGATGTTTAAATTTTTTTTTAAATCATATTGTTACAAATTTAAAGAAGAAAGCCTTCCCAAAAGTATTTTCACTCATATACGAATGAAGGAATAAATTTTTATTATAATTGAATATATTCTGAACATAATCTATAAAAACTGAATGATTTCTTTTTATCAACCGTGGAATATCAAATTAAATGCGTTAATAAACATAAAGCATTAAGTAGACTTACCTTTGTATCATTAAGAGGAGTGCACGCCTACATCGTGGACTCATTTCATACCATTCGCTATTATATGCCGCGATTGATATATTTGAGTTCTGAAATACAATTATTAATTTATAAAACTTTTTATCCCAACTGACTTATCAAACCTGAAGGTCAGAAGTTGAGGGAGAGTAGTAAAAAAATAAGAGGCATCTCAGTCATTTTCGTATAATTTTAAAGTATTGGATTTAGCCTCTCGATGCATACAGGTAAATAGAAAATAATGTGTTTAATATATTTAAAAATGAGGGGCCCCATTACATTTAGGCGTCGATGGAGAATAACTTGGTATAGAAGAAGAGCATAAGAAGGATTAATAATATACAAACCGCATGAATTATATCTTGTCCATACCAACACAGCATCCCCACTTGAAGTAAAGCCGACACCAAGAAGAGTTTGTTACTAATCGCCAGGACGGGGTCCAAAACCTAAAATGTTTTTATTAACACAATTTTTTATATGCTATGACTCAAGTATAATGCGAGGTTTATATTGAGGTTATCTACAGTGTAAAAGTTTAAATTAATCTTTTTTAAATAAAATACTTACCAATATGGTAAAAACAACGCAGCATATATTGATTGAACTGAGTACAATATTTACTAAATTTATGAAAGAAAAAGCTTCCCCAATGTCAAAACAATACCTAAAAAGTTAGAGACCTTTAGTACATCTTCCTAAAGTATAAAAACCTTTTTACTTAATTTAAAGTTATGTGTATATCACACCATGCTCCAACACAATCGGGACTGAACTGCTTTGACGGAATTTTATGACAAAAAGTCACTAAAAATCATAAGATCATTTAAAACTCTTAAATCAGCACGATATCTACCTAATTAAGCGTTGGTGAAGTTTTATACAATTAACAATTTCTTGATGATATTCTTTCTCTGTTTTATTTAAAACCGTTAATGATTTAAGTTGGTCTTGAAGAAAACGTAGTAACAATACAATATGGCTTGCCATTCCCGAAAATAATAAATCCATACTTAATGTTATCCACACACACACTTGACCTGAAATGAAGTTCATCATCAACACATGTGTTTGATTATTCACGTAAATTATCTGGTTTTTTAAACAATATTCGAGTTAATGTAGTTGCTCTTATTTAACCAATCAAACTTACGTTTCATAAAACAAGCGATATATTCGTTTGTCAGGGTAATCACAATACGAGTATATATAATACAATATAATGAATATACCAATCCACATGAATATACCAATTCATGTGGAAAGTATGAAAAAAACTGATGAATGTTTCCTAATTATAAAAGAGATATCAGCATAGAGATAAGAATTACTGAGCCAAGGTCTAAGGTACATAAATGTTTTTTTTATTAAATAAAAAGTCACAACACAACCGTATAAAATCACGTTTATGGAGAAGTACTTATAATTAAAACCAACACAGATTAAGACTGAAAGTAGAACGAAAAAGGTTACAAAGATATTTTAATTGCTTTTTTTTCAAAAATTTAATAAAAATCACCGAGTATTCGCTTAAAATGTTATAATTATTAATGTATATGTTTTATATTTTATATTTTTGACTTACTCTCGGTTATATCTCAAATTCCAAAACGATTTTGTTATATCGGAGATACACTTACCGCTAAGTCTCTTTCGTACAAATTTTGACGTGATACAATAACTACTGGTATTTTAATGTTTAAATATATTAACAATATACATACCCATTAGAATTTCGAACAGGTAAACGAAAAAGTGAGCAACTGGTTGCGTTTTGTCAAAAGGATACCAGGATGACCAAATGGTACCGATTTGAGATTCTTCACCATTGTATCGGCGATAGTAGTGTTTGCATATCGGTGTCAGATTATAACCCCATACCCCGCAGAGGTTAACTGCGAAGTACCCTAAAAAAATTAAATCTATAAATATCTTAGATTTTTACTAATATCCTGTACTATGTATATGCATATTTTATTACATATAAATAAATAAAGAAAACTACAGGCAAACTATACTTAAAAAAAAATGTGTAATTAATCTTAACTTAAATTAATTAGTAAGTTTCTCAAATATCAAATGCATTTTTATTTTATCGCAAGAAATTCATGTCTCTTGTTTTGAAAAAATTTAAAACCTCCGCGTTTACGGCAAAATATTGTTTGTGTGATAAAAGTTATTTTTAAAAATGTTAACAAAATTTGTACTTACAAGCATGAACTCTGCGCAAAGTACTCAAACTTTTGTATTTGATCCTTTGATTTTCAGCCGTTAGTGGAGGCAAAGGCCAGATTTCAGCAAGTTCGGTCAGCAATTGTTGAAACACAGTTTTCTTGTACCATAACACACACGCCTTTATAGCACCTTTAATTTGCATTAGGTTAAAGTGCCATCTTTTATCTTTTCTTATAGATTCAGCCCTGCGATTCTGTAACTCACTTTTCGAACTCACGGAGCGGTTTTCGCATCGGCGGTCGCTCTCAAATCAGTCGTGAAGCAGTCATTTTATGATTTGGAGTTACAGAATCTCAGGGCTGTTATGGATTCGAGAATTTGTTAAACGAAAAATATACTTGCTTATATCGAAAACGAGCGGATCAGTATGTAAAAAAGTCGTTTGATCAAACGAAAGTGGCCGATCAAATACAGACAATGAACATCATGATGATAAATTGTAATAATTAAAATGTACGTACCTATCTTGTTTTAATTTAGTTAAAATATGATGAATATAATAAAGATAAATTCAACAAAACCTACAAAAATCTTAAAAGGTATTTTGTACAGTTCTACGTTTCTTTTTAAACTTACTAAGTATTGCATAGCACTGTGTATGCAAGAGTGGCACGACATTCTCAACGGAAAACGGTGTAAGCCCTATATTAACTGCATCTGAACTCGCGTGGAGAATAATAAACGAAACGCTTGTGAAAAATACCGCATTTTTAAAGATTCTTATTATCCTATTCTTAGGAGCTGTAAATGATACACCAAGACAATGTGTAGCAAACAAACTAAACCTGAGCGATTCACGTATTTCCCTTTTGGCAATATCGAGTGGCGTATCCATGGTAAGTGGGTGGGCGTACTGTCCAAATTTTCGGTTATATACAAAGGGAAAGAATAAAATATTTATATTTTGTATTCAACCTATATTTCAAATTAACAGGTGTAAAGTTGACATGTTATTAAAACAAGTGTGTAAATTCCCTTCAAAGTTCTTTAAATTACATGTTGTAAAGATAAAGTTAGTTTTAAATTATAAGGATTGATTTGATGGTATCCGCCCAGCAGTAGAACTAAAGCAAGTAAGTAAAGTTATATATTTCGATTTTTAAAATTAGAATAGTAGGATCAGATCAGACATAAGATTCTCAAACCCGAGTTAATATAAAACTTGGCTGTACATTAATAGATTTTCTATCTACACAGAAACACAACAGAACAGCGATAAGGCACCAGGCCTGCTTAACAAAGACGTTGCGCGTGCTTAAAATACTGTCTCCGATTTAATCGACATTTTTATACGTTCGCAGAGCGAATTCGTAATAGCGACAAAACATTCTCGTCGAATTTTCTTTGTCATATTTTTTAAATATAATTGATAAGATAAGTACTAAGTACTAGATAAGTAAGATACTAAGATCCACAGTGTTGCATTAGTGGTGATAACTGTTAAGATATGTACCTATTGTTGATAATACATAAAGATCACTTGCTTGTGCATTGAAAAATAACATCATGAGGTAAACGTCGTTTTGGCTAATCTGTCTGAATTTGGTATTCGCAACAACAGATGGGATAAACATTGATTACTAATATACCTTATACTTTTATACCTACCCTATTTTGTTGCCCATTAAAACTGCATAACTAACCCTAGGATGATTAAATCCATAAAATAAGAAATCGTCTTCAATAAAAAAAAGTGCCAATTGTCAATACAAAACTGGCATATTAGCATTCCTATGCTCAGTCGAATAGTTGTAAAAATTTGGGTTAAAGACTTAAATGCGTTAAAGTTATTAAAGTATTTCCCGTTTATGATCACGGTGTTTCGGCAAATTTAGCGCTCGTGGTCCGTGGTAAGCTTTACAGTTGCCACCGTTAGTCGACGATTAAGTCACAGATTAAGTATACTTACTATCTGCTAAACATGTCATTTGAATTAAAGCGAAGTAAACTTTGTGTTATGAGGTCATTAGATATTTATTTTGTAGAAATGCGGTCACATTATTTTGCGTGTTTTTAAATGACGAATTAACATTAAGATAAGGTGACTGTTATATCGAAGATCGGCTGAGTATAGTTTTATTATTTTGTATTTCTTTATAATACTAAGAATAGTACGTTTCAATTTTAATAACCATATATTGTACTTTATAAGACTTTCAACCATAATTTAAACTGAATTATTTTATTTTAATCTTCATCGAAACGATAAAAGAAAA
Source organism: Pieris melete (assembly GCA_963693345.1). Lineage (NCBI taxonomy): Eukaryota > Metazoa > Arthropoda > Insecta > Lepidoptera > Pieridae > Pieris > Pieris melete. The sequence goes on along the minus strand of CAVNZK010000002.1, from coordinate 1,047,342 downwards.
ATGAAAGTATTACCTTTATCATATAAAAATAAATAAATAAAAAAGTAGGTCGACTTTCCTCCTTTTTTCATAGCGTTGTCAATTTATTCAAACTAGTACAATTGATACGCACTTTAAAGGTACTATCATTTACATTTTAATAACATGGTCACGCTACATATTGGTAATGTGTAAATGTGCAAGTCAATGCAAAGCAAAATTAATAATCGATCTCTCAAAGTAAAAGTACTTATTATCAGTGTTCACGACCTAGTTAGGCTGGAGAGAACGCAATTCGAATTTCGAACAAAACATTTACAACAAATAAAAGGCGCGAAAATGAAGTGAAACAGTCAAGTCCACAGATTAAATTAAGATTTAAACTTTCAGTTTGATGTATTGAAACAAGTTAAAATTAAAAAAATCTTTGATGTTCAGATTTTTTCCACATCTTTACAGAGACAATTTACAATACGTAGCATATAAATAACGGGATTTTCTTAATATAAGTCTACATTTTCCACAACATTGACTCAAATAAATAAAACATATTATTGTAAACTTCTCGTTTACTTCCGTAGGAGCTTCTACGAAAAGTAAAAATAAATAATCTCTCACGGGTGTAGTAACTTCAATTCATACTTCTCTTTTATTATATAAGTTTCAGTATTAACCTCTTAAGAGGAAGCGTAGCCGACCCTAATGGATCAATAACATATGAATGTGAGATGCAATCACACTAATAATATCATATCAAACTCGCCTTAATGGATTTAGTTTGAATTAACACAATAACCTATATTACTCGCAAAAATATCAGCCACTCATTAAAGAACAATTTATAAGTCTTGGACAAGAAAATTAACACTTACTTAAAGTTAAATCTATCATATCGTTGACCAGCCTAATGATAACCTTTCACTAGATTCTTTTACAGAGTACAAGGAGGAAATATAACGCAATAATGACGCAAACATATAAAACAATAATATATATTGCATACATTTATCTTATTTAGTTTCCACTTTGGCTTAGACCCTGGAGGTATAATTTAATGCAACATTACATTTTTATTTCATAAATGAAGCCGTCGGCAAGATAGTGGGTAATTATTTCAATCGCGAGTAATTGAATCTCTAGTAAATAAAAATAAATCGAGTTCTATCGTGCTCAGAGTAATTTGAAGTTTCATCTCTTAAATGAGTGACAACGCGAATTACATGAATCGACATATTAACTTTCACTGCGATAGTAGACTTGGCCTTAAATCCTCTTTGGGAAAGCACAGGAACGTTTAAAAATGTACGTGTCATTGTTCTCATGTTTTATTGTTGTTTTTATTGTTCTAAGCCTTCTATGTTCTATGGATAATTCACGCGTATACTCGAGCAGTGACTATTGACATTGAAGTTGTGGTATGAATTGAACCACATTATCAAATACAGTTCTACTCTACAAGCAATATACTTATTGGTTACCAGTTCAAAAATCGTGTAATACAGTTTAAATCGCTATCTATATAAGATAGAACAAAGAGGTAAAAAAAAAGTTATCTACTTTGGGATCCAAGCATATAATATTGAAAAAGATATCTGCAAAATTACTTATAAAATATACTAATTCTACATGTACCTGTTGTACCTGTACATAATATAACTGGCAAAATAAGATATGTTTTAAGTTGTTATTTACGAGTGACAGAAACCTTAAATTAAAATATAGGTACTCGTAGCTCTAATTTAGTCCTACCTAAGCATATCAATTGATTTAATCAAAATATTACCGAAGTGATGATATTTACATCTTTTTTTACCATTTCAGTTACTAATTATTTAAGTAGTATTCTTATTGTAGATGTTAAAAAAATCAATTATACAGTGTATTTTATTTTATTAGTAAAAATCTTTACTAATAAAATATTTAATGCGCTTCATTGATGAGCGCTTCGTTATTTTGTCAATTAAGAATGCAACAAAAAAACAGGGCTTATTTTCAAGATGAAAGCTGACCTATAATAATTTATAAAAAGCTTTTGATAACTTCAACGGAATTATAACTTTCTAATAATGTTTTTGAGTTTTTTATAAATTACAAATTTAATATTTGCAGTTTTGTTACTTGTTTTATTGCTGTGAAATAGAGTTTGAGCTCACATGAGACATTTAACTGTTAGAATATTTTGGCAGATTTAAGAGAAAAAAAGTCTCGATGTCAATACTATTATGTTTATGTTTCCATTACGATGTATGATTTTTATTCTCAATATTGCTTTGGAGTATTATAATAATATGGTATTAATCTATAAACCAAAAGTTCGTTGACTAAGTTGCGTAAACCCCTAGGGAACATAGGGACACTTTCTGTGTCTGTTTATTAATATTTCTTGAAGGCATTAATTAATCAGCATTCTACGCCTACCTAAAACTAGAAATGTTTCTTGGAGAAAATCTTTGGATTATATTCCCTGTGTATTATGCCAAGGAACCTGTGAAAAATTTACATCATTATTTTATTTATTTTTGGACCATTCAGAAACGAGACCTAGCGCGAACTATGACTCCCACATACGGTTGACGCATAAGTCTCGATTTAAGTTTCTATGCCTTAGTTTGTGGAGTGGACACAGAAGAGCCCAAAAGAACCTGCAATCTAATATAATAATGTCACTATAATGTGAGTTATAGATCCATATAACATGTTTTACTCATTCTACAAAAGTATTCTATGAAGTATAAGTCCCATAGCCCTCCTAACGGAGCATGGAGCAGACACATTTCAGCGCTTATATTATAGATGTTTAGAGAAGATTTTTTAAGCTTGTCCAGGACCCTGGACATTCGGATATTTTCCCATTTGCGCTAACTTATAAACCACGGAGATTCAGGTTCAGTCAGGTTACGTTTAAGGTGTTGAACCAATATGGGCTAAACATTGTCTTGTGCGAATTGCTTTTACTACATAACAACAAAGTTGCAGGAATTAGAAGATTATTTCGTTGTTCGTTCGCTATGAAAAGGGTTGGAAAAGCGTTGCGTCTGCGCATTAGGGACGTTATTTCCGTGGCTCAAGCGCCGTCCGCAAGCATAGGAGTCCGTTATTCGGCGTCAGGTTACGGTCACGTCTATATAAGACGGTGGCGTCTTCTTCACCATTTCATTCCGTTTGGAGACGCTTTGGCGTGCCCCGTGTCTGCGCGCCCGTCTCTTAGTGCCGATTTAAGTACCTGTTTTCGGTTCGGGTCTAGTGCTTAGGTATCCTGGAACACTGTTTAGTGACGTCAAATTTGACACTCCGCGATCTATTTTTTGGTGCTGCGTTTACAGGTATGTAAAATTTATAATTATACAATAAAGAAATAGATATCAATTACGAGGTAATATAGTAAATTTACCTAAATCTAATAAGTCTAATAATAGTAATATAGTAAATCTTATAGTAATAAGATTATGAAAATTAAATGATATGATATTTTCTACATCTTAATATAATAAGTTCATTGCATATCTATAATTTAATGTAGAATTAACAATAATTAGTCACGTTTCCTATACATCTCCAATTCTAGAAGTTGATCAAGGAAAAGTAATGAAAACTAGTTACAACATACGTAACCCATAGGAAGCAATAGTGATTAGTCTACTTTTTGCTTAACAAGGCTCTGTCGCAAAAACTTTATTAACTAGACGTTAATAAACATTGAATGTCTATTAACTTAATTACATTTCAGTTATTAAACATTTTTTATGCGAGTGCTTTTCATTTGACGGTTAATAAGAGAATACTCTAATATATATATATATATATACATTTGAGGGCAATGTCTTATTTTTATTAAAAAAACTACAACAAAATCAACTAAATAATCTTTTGTTCTTCAGAATTTTATCCCGTGTTTCCGTACCTCCTTCCGAAATACAGGCCAGATCAAATCTTCTACTTTCTTGGGATGATCGGGGGTGTCGGCTGACTTAATTTAAAAATAAAAAAGAATATGACGTATATTTTACTGAGCTTAGCACTAAGTGACGGAAGTTACGGAAATAATTAACCTGCTGAGGGCTCGTAATTGCAGACAATTGTAGGGCCTAAAGTGCAACGCTGCAACCATTCGCACGATTGACCGTGTCTTAAGACCGAAGCGTAAACGCCATGGAAGATGGTAAAATGATTACGGTCATTACTAGCGAATTACATCTACGTCCCTTACCCCATTACTCGTGTGAGTTATTCCGCTCCGATTGATGATTAGTGCTTTTTTGTTTCAAGTAATCATAGAAAATTTACTGAAATTACTTTGCTCAGGGAAAGTACGAACCACAATTACCTATATAGGTTTCTTTGAATTAGTCTGTCAATATCTTTATTCTAGTAAACAGTTACCATACACTGCCTTTTGATTAATGTCCGTGGTTTGAAGTGAGTTATCAGTTTAAAATTGCTTTGGGAGTGATCTATAATTAATAAAGGTAAAATTCATCTTGATTGTTTGTATACTTATGTTTTTGTGCATTGCTGTATACTTTACAAAGTTCATTACCCTTTTTTATACAAAGATAGCTCTCCACATTTTATTCGGTTTTTAATATTTCTATTTATATTTCATATGTTAAACAGTAGCGACAACGAAGTTGTGTGTGATAGTCACCGGTCTACCTCTATCTACGTTCAACAATCATAATGTTTGAGTTTCTTGACTTCAATAAAAAAAACAAAAAAAAACGTTGAAATGTAAACCTCTTCCTTTGAGTTTCTTGAAGTCATCAAAATATACAAACGACTGAGAAACGATAAAACATACAACTTCAATACGACAAGGCTGTTGTTTAATAATTCATAGATACCACAGTTGCTTTAAAAACTTAGTGTATTTTGCAAATCGATATAAACCCATAATTATGTCGTTAAAGTACTACTTAAGGTAATGGACATAAAAAAATCAAAATAGTAATTGGAGTTTAAGATGCCTAAAGACGAGTCTAATTCTGGTTTGAAACTTGTTTAGAGCGCTCGCCCAGGATACTTGTTATTAAATTTTTAATTACATTCTGTACCTTTTACGTCTAAAATATAAACACGTACTATTACGCATATTACAAGGTATTATTCATTATAAAACAATATAAGACACATTTACGGCCATGCCTGTTTAAAAATGACAGACTATTTTTCGAAAAAATCTAAATGAAAAACAATTATTACGTTATATTTCGCTGCTTTATTTCATAGTTTGTTTAGAGTCCACTTAATCACATAATACAGTACATCAATCAGATATTATCATTGATAGTTAAATCAATGGTCTCATATATGCAAAAAATATACAAAGCATTATAATGTGTGGGCGCATAACCTGCTGATTTTTTTGCGCGCGGCCTTGACCGTGGACGTTACACCCGAATCATTCATTGCCCTACATACAAGTGCTATGATCACAATTATGTCTAGAGTCTATACTAATTCATTATAATTTATTAAATAGTAGTTGATAATCACGTTCAAAATTTGCTGTTTTAAGCTAGGATTAAAAATTAGTTCAGACTAAAATCTCGTTCAAATATCTTTATATATATAATTCTTCTGTGAGTGTGTATGTCAAACTTCTCTCAAACGTCTGGACCGAATTTGATAAAATTTTTTGTGTGTGTTCAAGGGGATCTGGGAATGGTTTAGATTCATAAATCAGCCCGGAAGATGGCGCTGCAGTCGGTACTTTCATACTATGTTTAATATCCTAATCGCTTGAAATATCTTGCAGGACAACGTTTGTGGGGTCCACTAGTTACAATATGTTTCTTGCATACTTTCATTTGATAAATGTAAAAGAAGTTGTTACGTCATTTAACTTAAGAGAAAACTTTCGTTGTCATCTTACATTTATTGAATTACAACCGATATTTATATAATTTTGTAAAGGAATTTCAGTAATATATAAGAAAATTATTTAGGTGTGATTCGGTAGCAGGTTATCACAATGAAAAGTAAATCCTTTGAGGCTGTCGGGTCGACGTATGGTCGTACACTTTCACGTTTATTCATAAGTTATGTAGGTCAGTGTGAAGACGCGATCGGACGTTACACGTTCACTATGATGTTGAATTCATTAGACACATGTATGTGAAATTTACAGACTATTGTTAAAACATATTAGAGCAGATCTCGGTTCTGATAATCCTACTCAGATATAATCAGATATTTTTATTTGAAGTAAATTGTTTTACTGAAAAGTACAGCTATTGAGTATGAGTACTGCAATACATTTTATATATGTCAGAACTAAGTTGTTTCTGCAGATATAAATGACACCCATCAGAATAGTCTGGTTTAGCAATAATAGGCCTTTTCCGTTTAAGATAATAAAAATACTCCACGTATTAATATACGTCACCACTCTATGAATTAACATTTAATGATTTTGCATATTATTAACTTTAGCAATCGATCCTCATTTTAGAAATGTCTCTACAAATATTAACGTGAACTACAAGTGAAAGTGGAGTTTTTGTCAATTGTAACCGTTAAAATCTTGACTTTAAGTTAAAATATAACGTAATTTACATTTTTGGCAGCACTGAGAAATATAGTTGTAACTTTCCTTTGCGAGCACTGAATTTTCATGAATATCTTATGAATTGAAAGTTAATTTTTGTCTGACCAAATCCATATCGTTTCTATGGGAATCATATTTTGTTGTTAAATACTAAGTCACTAGACATGATAACACCCAGACAATTAAGTTTCAATTAAAATAACCTTGGAAGACTTAAATAATTTTATTGTATCAATGAATAAAATCGATCAATATTGATGTAGTAAAATATATGCAAGTAATATACAGATTAAGGACTTTGGCTACTGCTAGCTTCGTTCAAAGAAAACAGGTTGTAGTTAATTATAGTCCAATGATCTTATCCTTTTGATTTTAAAACACAAGAATGGGTGCATAGTAGTATTCAGAAAATGTACCTATGTTTTGTATTAAAAAATAAGTCTGAAGTATAAATTAAAAATAAATTATTATTACAATTAAATGAATGATTCCATTTAGCTAACATCTAACACTTTGCATAATCTTAAATGAGCATAAAAGAATTCGTAACACGAAAAAGTGCTCTCAGGTTATCATTTTAAATGTATCTCAGTAATTGAATGATTCGCTCGTTGAATCCAATTAATATCACGCGACGTGCCGAGACATTTTCTTCATTTTGCATATCGTTCGCATGATTTTAAATCCCTGTTTCCTTTACAAATATTAACTTCATCCGGTTTTTGAAATGTGATTGAGGAAGCGAGGTTACTGTAAATAGGAAAATAAGTGTAGTTCTGTGTACCTACATTAAGTACTTATTGATTAATTGGTGCTGGTAGACCGATTTGAAAATAATTTAGCGGGGATTCTTTGATACGGCTGTAAACTAAAATTCCTAGAGTAAGGAATAATGAAATTCTTTACAAAACAATAGACTTTGATACCATTATTTCATGGTGGCACATAACTTTACTCTCTCAACTAATATAACCTAAAGTTCTCTATATGTGCGAAAATAATAAAATATATCAATTTTCAGATTAATGACACACTTTCAACAAAAGTTTAAATAGGTAACATTAAAATTGATCAAGATCTAGACAAAATAATTGATCCTAATGGAGGAAATTCATTCAATTAGTGTTAAATTAATTATTTTCATAATTACGATAAACAAAATATATATTTTAATCCCATCGTATTTAATATGCAACCTTATAAAAATAAAGTAAAAGTCTTTGAAATAAACTTGTGTTAAGAGCCATTACTCTTTTAGGGATTAGAAAATTTAAAACATTATACCAAATCAGGTTTTCAAAAGTTCATCGACTCTGTTTGGACGGTATTGATGGGGTATTCTTTTTGCATGAAATGTGTTTTAACTATAAATTTATTTTGACATTTGGGTTTATCTTATTGGTGTATGTATTCAGTGTAACTTAAATGATTATAAACATTTGGAGGTCATTGACACGACCCAATGTTACCATACTTATATATTTGTGAAGATATCCAATGATAAAGTCTGTTCCGTATATCCATAATTTAAGTTATCAGACATAACATCACGTTTTGTGTTAGACACGCTGGCTGGTATCAATTACCATCGCACTGGACAATCATTGAGATTATTAGATGTAACTGTAAACAGTACGTGTAAGTATATTACAAATAAAATCTGAGACATTACGGAATTGTAAGATTGTAGGTCGGTAGAGAGGGCACTGGGTCGGGGGAAAGTATGGCCTACGCGCACGGTGCATGCCGCATTACCGCCACGTACAATGTCTTGACTCTTGAGGCTTTAGAAACTGTTGAATAAATGGTTTTTGTTAAAGATAATCCAGTTTACTACTTTTTGATAAAATCGGAATAAAAATGGAGCAATTTGGATGCTTTTTCTATGAACTTTTCTTAATCTGATCTCTTCTATCTTGTTTAGGGTTTTTTGTGCCGCATTTGATTTTTTTGTCACATATTATGTTCTTCGAATACTTTTGGGAATAACGGTTATTACAAGTGTGAATTTAAAGCAAATGACTAGGTAAGCGTTGCCAGAATTAAAAAAATGTTTAAAATTTTTTGAATTTGTAATACTTCCACGTTTATTGATATTTTTGTAGTTAATAATTAGTTGTTTCTACAGTTTCTTAGATTTAAAAAAAAATTGTTTCTCGATACTTGTCACGAGCTACTACGATAACGAACTTAGCCACGGGGTCACTTAGAAAGTTTTCTCGTCAAAATTAGATCAACACGTGAATATACAATAATAATAATATAAAAGTTATGAACATTAACTTGTGATTTGAGATCGTAGACCTTCAGGAAGTGTGACGGAACGATGCGTGCAGTGACGCGTAGCGTGTCTTGCGAATGGTGTCGGCTGTGCCCCCAGCGAATGTACATGGACTACACTTTAGTCTAGATTCAACTTGACCGCTACGCTCTCCTGAAGCTGAGAAAGTTACTGTAGTTAAATTTCAATACCTTTTGTATCAATGTTCATAGAAAATTTAAAATCAATAGAAGTATGTAACTTAATGTTGTCGATAAATCTCATGCAAATAACAATTTATTAAATTCTTAATACTCTACAAATAATATTTAATTAAACAAGACAAAAGAGGTTTATTGAGAAGTATGATATGAGATAAGATTGCAGTGATATAAAATTTTTTAAAAATTACAGAGCACAGTTAAATTATACATGAAATGTCATATGCCATGAATATCAAGGTCATTCTTGACATCGAACCTAAGCTTTCATAATATATAAGGACAGCAGTTTTTAGATAAGCCTTTATACACTTGTAAAGTGTCAAAATTTCTTGCTTATACTAACACCTCTTTGTATGTTAACGGATGTTAGTTTAGGTTTTAAATGAGTTCATCGCTGGTAATCTATTAGACAACTAAGCGTGCTTGAAGACGAGACTGACCCTCGGAAGAAGCTGCATTATTTAGCATCATTTTTTAAATTACGCGGTCCTATACTCTTATATCATTATCTTTTCCGTGTACCATGTCATAATATGTATGACACTATTATGCCACACATAGACTGTTACAGTAGTTAAACAATATTTATTAATGTTTATTCACGTGTAAAATTCTTTCGACACGGCTTATAATCGATGAGTGGCTGTTGTAGATTCTTTTAGATTACACGTGTTACATAATTGAACGAGCTCGAGATTAAAGAGGCGGCATTTCCTTAACTATATATTGAGGTCTCTATATCTCAATTGGCCATGCACCGGTTCGAATTTTGTGGAAATAAAATGAAAATTTTGATATAAAACGAAGTCGTAGAAAGCTAACCTACTTATTTCTTCAAAAAAGACAGGATTTTTAACGCCTTAGGAGTTTATTTTACCAAACAATTTAGATAAGTACAATGTCGGTTTGTAACTTCATGGAATTGAAAGGTATTTTTGACAATGTTTTTAGTTTTGACTAATTTTTTTTCCGTAAACCTTTACAGCTTTTATAATCAATATCATTTTTTTTTAATTTCATGGCTACAAATATTTTACAGTGAAAAAGTGAAAAAGGTATTTTATCAACCTCAAAACTTCTAAAAATAAGAGAAAAAGCAATATCTAGAAGCAACGAACTTTGGTTTAGCTTAAAACATTTTATTTAAAGATGGCGCTGGTGTTATCATTCGTTTTAGTCCTTTCTACAGACACGGTCCACTTGTTTATTAGACGTTTTTATCCAGATCGCATAGCTGCGCGTTTGTTCCTTGTAATTCGAAACCCGCCTTGTGGCAGAAGTGACCGCATATTTTTTATCTTTCATCTGTGTAGTGGACCATGGTTATCTGCAGTCAAATAGAATTAAAGAAACAAAGCGGAACTCTGCAAATTGATAGATGTTGTTTATTGTAGAAATATGGCTTGTACAATAATAAGGTCCGAATAATGTGGTTGGTTCGTTTCTTGTATCCTGGATATTGTAAGTCAGCAAAACCGGAGCGATGTTAGCATAAAAGCATTACAAACATGCTCACGTTAATGTTTAAAGAGTGTATTAGTTAGGACTTTAAATGGAGCATTCATGGTATACTTCATAAACAATTTTTTTTGATGTATTAAATTTAAACATATACTTAATATTTCCTCTTGCAATACAAAGAACTACACTACTTATTTGAAATTGTACTTATTCAGTTCTACCTGCAGAGAACCTTAAACATCGGCACCATTTGAAATTTAAATAAATTATTACGATAAATAGTAGTAAAAGAGTATTTTCTTTTAATTTTATAATTATTTTTGCACGTAAAATAACTTGTTTCAAATTTAAATTGACTTCTAAACTTCAACTAAAACGGCCAGCATTCGGAAATTTATTTCGAAAACCCCGTTGCTTCATTTATCTTGACTTTAGAAATAAATTCCGGAATGCTCGGTTTAAACTTCAATTAAGAATAAGAGTACCAAGAAACTGCAATATCTCGCGATAGATAGTAGTTACATAATAATTGCGGCGTCGTGCGCAGCAGTCAATGACCCTTTGCACTAGGGATGGGGTTCTTGTTATAGAGACAAGAGTATATTAGAAATATTGATCATATTGTGAATGCCAGAATTTATTACTATTATTGTATAGTTAACTACCTTAGAACATAAGGTAATATAAAAAAGAGGTTACAAGTATTACATATTTGCATGTGATATTGTTGGAGTTGGACAATATTTGTATATGATTTAGGCTTTGAAGCACCTGTGCTAAATTTCTTGTTTGTATGTTTGTGTACAAATTTCTCTAAATCTTCTTAGATTCTTCTCAGATAGATAGATCTCGTCAGATATTCGAATGATTTTAATTGTATATATCAACTTGTGTATGCCCAATAACTAAAAAACGGTTTTTATAGTTTTTGAGCACACACATTCACATGAGAAATATATGATTTACTTTGGTAGGGTGTAGACATATTCAGTTTTTTTTTAAATATTTATATGTATCAAAACTATCTACACTGTAGTAATGTATTTATTAAAGTACACATTATAAACTATGGGACTTGCTTGTTTATTGATGGACGACGTAAATAATAATTAAAAAGTTTTAGAGTAACATTACAGCGAGAGTTTTTGACATACACGTGCTAAATCTCTGAAAATAAACCTTAAATTTGACGATATTCAGGATTTGGTTTTAATTATATATTACTGCGGGCATCGGGATTAATACGATAAAATTAATTTTGAATTTAATTCCTCACGAATCATTGCTTTGTGACACTTAATTAAAAATTATCTACGAATTAGGTGACAATGCACAGTTGCATAAAAAACAAATCAGTAACGGTAGCATTTCCCAACGATAAAATAGCTACAATGCACCTCTATTTCTCAGCTGAGGCTGTGAAATTGTTCAACATTCATCTCGGATTATGACCACCAGCAAAAAAAGCTTGTCAAGTCATCACGACGCTATGCGATTGTTTCACGACCACTGATGGACATTACCCTCTTTAAGCAAGAAAGTTTACAGTATTTTCTGTCGATAAAATATACAGAAATCTAGGAAACTCTTATTAAAAGCATATAAAATATCATTTATGAGCGGAATATTGAAATATTAGTAACATGGAATCATTATTGTATGGAGTCGTACAACTTTCAAATTGCATTTGTTTTATGGATTTATCTTTACAGTCAATGAGCTTTTTCTCGCCTTTCAAACATCAATTATTTAAAATGGGAAGGGAATTCAAGACATAAGCATTATGACCTACGCCATAGAGAGATTTTATTACTAGACCATTAATAGAGATATTTATTGCTAAAAGCACATTATAGTAGAATATGAAGTCTTACAGACTCTTACTGATAGTAATATATTTCGTGTCATATTAAAGACATCAACGCGCTAATACAATGCAACATAATAGTCTCTCAAGTAATTTCATTATGTGTTCTCTACTTAAAAGGTATGGGACTGTGTGTACAATTTTAAACAATTATTAAATTAAATATACTATTAAGTCAGGGAACATAAAACTCCTATCGACTCAGCGAGGCTATAATCGATCTCCGTTGTACGGATAGATTTCTTCTACAAAGAGCTTAAAAGAATTATAAAAACCTAAAGCCTATTAATGATTCAACACTTCTGTCACTGCGTCCAATTATTTGCAATTACAGCGTATAATACATTTAAATGGACTTCATTTGTTACTTTGCCAAAAGAATCTAACGGACCTTTAGAAGTGTCAGCATTCGATGTTATAAGCCGATAAAATTAAGTAGGTCATCGAGATTTTAAAATAAGGACATCTAGATAAACCTCATATGCGAGAAAGTTTTATTACAGATTCTTTCATCTATAGAATTTATAAACGTTGACTCACTTTATAGCATAAATGCCGTTGCCCGATTTCGTTCGTCACTATTTTTAGTCACAAACAAGTATGTATTCTTAGAAGTAAAGTAATTTTCAGTGGATAAAGGTTTTTTTCAGAGATTGCTTTACCACCACGCTTTAATTTGACATATGTATATCTTAAACTAAGGTGAGTCTCGCTTACAAATGAATTCAATAAATATACCTAAATAACGACTCTTCTTATGTATTAGAGGACAGTCAACCGGTAGGTTCTCGACCGTGGAGCAAGCTTTCAAAAAATATTGGATCTCGCTTAAATATATGTGAATAAGAAAAGTAATAAGTATCGAATCTTCTAGTTTATTAAATGTTCTATTTTTCAAATCCTTTATAACAGTCAAAACTTTTCTCATCCCTATTGCTGAGGACACGATATTAAGTTAATACTTTTATTTGGTAAGGTTTCAGGCATAATGAAAGGCTTTATATCAAGACTCATAGCACGGAATGGGTTGTATCCTAATTATACGCAAAGATCGCGGACATAATCCAGTTAAGACTAGCACAGTTAATTTACCTTAACTGCGTTAGAAATCAGTGACATTCAGCACATTAAAACCACCGCTTGGCATAAATATCTCTTAGCATTAATTAAGTAATATAAATAGCATAAATGAAGAGGAATTTAAATGCCCATCACATAATGTTTTAGACTCGTTGAAATTACGTACAAGAGCTGTACTTTTCATAATTACACGCAATGATTATGCACAGTAGTGGCATCATTCCCATGATGGTAATCTATTAACGGACGAGATGCGGTTTTCCACGATAGAATTCAATGGAAATGTAAATGTTACATGTTAAATGAGAATTTACTGTATAATTGCTTTAATTAGAGCACATTGTGTATTTTTTACGCATTTTTTAAAGATATTTCAGCTTCAACAATATGTCACCAATATTTACATAACCTTTGGAACCGATATACATAGTTCTGTAGTGTTATGTTATTCTTCAAGACAGCATTAACAAGTAAACTATCCGAATACTACACAATAACATCAGTAGGAGCGCGATTAAATTTTCCAAATATTTTAATAGTAAAATACTATTCGAAACAAATGAGGTAAGCTTATTTTGTCTTTTAGTTAAAAATTCGGAATATATTTGAAATTTACTCTATTAGATAAACGTATTTGGTTTTTTCGTATTCTTCATGGTTTATTCTATGCAAAGTGATAAGAAATACAAAAATGAATTTCATGTATCGACATTCTCAACACGTTATATCATGCATCGGCTTCGCAAGACAAAACTTAATCAGTGTGGTTAATGAATCTTCCGGTTGTAATAAAAATAGAATACGTTCAGTAAAACTAGTCTAGAATAGCATAATTGACGTAATGAAACAGGTTTTTATCAATTCATCTTTGAGTTCACACACTCGGACATGATAAGATCGGGTTATGTGATGGTATGTTGTGGTATGTCATATAATACTTGACAATTGACTACCTGTTCTGAACTGCATTGCATAACCAACAATGCATAGTGAATATTTTTCTTGTTATCCGAAATAGTAACTCAACCTACATACTGCAAGGAAATAACAGAATAATTATTTTAAACTAATTCAACAAATAACGTTTTCATTTAATAATATTTTATTTTATAAATACAGAAGTATTTTATAGATAGTATGTTACCGGTCCTGATTGATTCTTCAATGCAAACCTTAAATAGGCTCAGAAACTTTTCATTTCAAGTTCAATACGTCTCCTAAGAAAAGTTTTTTAATACCGATGAAAAGTCACACCAGTGCAGCTATGTAATATATATGAATATAATATATTATACGTAGCCAAGAAACCTTTCAGAACGCAACTGTTGTTTTAAAAAGCGTAGTTTTTATAGCTTTTGTAACGACACCAAAGTCAAATTTATTAAGTGGCTCTATGCATCAATAAATTAACTAAATTTTTTGTCATTCTTATATTGTTAAGGCGATCCTTGGAATTATTAGTTTCCAATATAAAACGTACGGTACACCAAGTGTTAATTAAGCTTCATAAAGAGCTGACAATTGATATCAAGAAGTTTTCTAAACGTGCAAAAAGGTGAGATACTTTTAATATTGTTCAAGTCACGATAGCGGTGTCAACGTTCTTTGAAACCGTAAGTCGATTTTCTCATGCAATAGATTTCAAAGAAGCGTTTTATGGGCCAAAAAATATATTTCGTATTAAATAAAGCTACTGCTATATTTGTGGAGAGATTGAGGTTAGAAATCTAGCTGTAGAAAAAGTTTTTAATTCAATTGTAAAATACAATGGAATATCCCAGACTCTTTATGTCTTTGTATTTAAGTCCCGTAGCTCAACAACTAGTCCCTGAGTCCTACAAGTTTAATATTATGTAACCTATAATATAGAAAAGCGACGAACAAACTGACCCCTTTTTACTTGGCATCATAAAAAAAAATTGAAATAACTCTTATAACATTCAAATACTAAAACAGGCGTAAAATGGAGCATTTGCAACGCATTAATTCAAATCAACCTACTATTTCATAATATTCTTTTCTTTTCGTAACTTTAAAAGCTAACCATAACCAATTGAATCAACAAGAAATGTTTTCGTTTGGAAATATATAAAAAGTACGTTGAATGCAATAATCCATTTATTAGTGCATTGATCTTTCTTATTAAAAATTACTATTGGTATTTTTAAAAATACCTCATACATATTAGATTAATTAATGAAAGTGATAAGATATCAATTCAATGTTTTGGATCTGAAAACTTATTTCGTCGAATACATCAAGAAACGAAACACAGCTTTATGCAAGAAATAGTCACTAAATGGTGTTCTTCTCATTTTATGAAAGTAATTATATTTAAACTAGAGAGCTCTATCCTGGTGTATGGATAGTACTGGTGACCCCAGAGCTGGTGCTTTCCTCGCACAACGAACAAGTATCACAATACAGCGAGGAAAGGCTGCCAGCATTAATGGTACACGGCCATAGGGACCAAACTTTTTAATTTATTTTAGTTTTCTATTTGAACTTCTTTATATTCTTAATACTACGACGAGTCAATTTAATTAATGTTTAGAATTAGCGTTAAAAGCATTAATGTATGTAAATATTACGTCGATCAAACAGTAAATAACCTTATATGGAAATGACAGTTATGTGTTTGTGTTACGCATGGCGCGCAGTGTGGGCATAATACCATTTCCGAACGTTTTTACGTGCTTTTACCCATTCTCGTTGTATGAGAATTTGGACTACGCACCGTTATATTAACCCAAACGAATAGAATGACTTCACTAATTATAAAGGCGATTCTTTACTGATCCTAAGGGCCTTTGATATATTCGTTCGTCGTATTCGTATATTATATATATTCGTGATTCTTTCTTCTTTAGAAATTAATCTATTTAGTTTAGTTGTGCCATAACTTTTTATTTTCATTGCAAACTCTAGTTTAAAGTATTATAGTACAGTACATATTTTTCTACCAGAAATTGTTTATCACATTTTGCTTAAACTTTTACTACTTGGTTTCAAATGCAACCATGACACTACTGGTGTCACGGAAGTAATATTTCTCCATACTTCACTAACCTTTATTTCTAAGTAGCCTTAGAATATTCAGGAATTCTAACCTATTTTAATTGCCAATTAGTATTTACATAAACACTAGACATTATTAAACACAGACATAGGTCTATAGAGCTTAGAAACTGTACGGGCTAAGATACGGAATGTCTTGTGAATTTTCTTTGTATGCACAGCTTTATTCACATTGCGCTCAAAGAGGTTGATAACCTACTTTCCTGTATCTATGTGCTTTATATATACGACAAATATTGAGATGGTATTTGTCTTGTGAGGAAATTGTTCAAAGCTTTATATATATATTTACTGAATCAAAACCGCAATTTCCTCCGCGACCTTATAACATGTAAGTAGTTTTTTTTATTACAACTTTAATGTTTCTCTTAGTCTGTTAAAGTTTTGTTATAAGAATGTGAATATGGTCTAGGATCTAGATTATATTAATTCATGTGTTTAGGTAACGTTTTACCATTTTGTAGTTTATTGCGTTTTGAAATTAAAGAATTATTGTAACTATAATTTGTAACTGGCAAATGTTCTGTTCTTAATGCTACAAATATAAACGAATTGCTCTCGTTATTCTAAATCATGTACGTACCAACATTTTCATCAACATTTAGTAAGTAATTGTATAAAGCATATTTTATCCCCACACCCTTATTCAAATGACGTAAACTCATTTATACAATGCCATATTATTCGTTATTCTCCTTTATTATATATCCTAGATAAGGAATCGCGGGTGGCGGGAAGAGGAATGTGCAATAGCAAGGTCATTGCGCCCGCTGCGGTCATGGACACAACTTGCACCACGATCAGCTGAAGATAAAGGGGAAGCCAATAGCAAATGCTTAATTTTGTGTTCCTTTTTCAAAACGCGCCGCGAGCGCTCTAACGATACCTTGTGTACTAATATAAGCTTTATTTCACGTATATATTTAATTAGCAAAGTGTTCTACATATGAAGAGATTTAAACAATTTAATGCGTCTAATATGTGTTGGATTATAATCATAAAATAAACTGTAAGGTATATATTAAAAATTTCATTAGATATACGTTTATTCTGAACGTATATAAAACATTCATTCAATTCACGTATGCAGCGAACAACTACGCTACGCGTTTACTTGGACATCAGAATTAAATTACATATGTATTTTTTTATTATTACATAATACTAATTTATTTCATAGTTAAATATTAATTCTAATTATTCTACACTGGACGTGTCTGCAATCTGACTGGAGCTATATGCGTCCTGACTCCTGTGGCGCTCGTTCCCGACATTAGATAAGATTGATAGTGATATGTTCAGAAAGTCTTTCCGCCTGCGCAACATTTCTAGCAATAAGCTGTCGTCAAGATAATGCCTAACACCGTTAAAGTAGAATATTATCTATGCGATTAGTGACTTTTCTCAGTTATGATTAAATTTATATAGATCATAAAAATGTAAAACGATTACTAATGACACGTTTAATAAAAAAAAAATCATAGAACCATTAAGATCCAAATTATAAAAGAAAGATTTGATTTATTGCTTTTTGAATAATGTTTTACAGTCTCACATTTGGTTTTTTGCTACTAAGTGATATAGATGGTAATGTGAATTATAAAACAACACCTTACTCTGCCTAAACGTGACCCTGATCGATACCCGTCCTGCGTACGAAAAATAAATGATTTATATATTCTTACTAAAATTATAGAAGAATAATTGTTTTTAGCGTAGTGAATATCAGCTATAAACAAAGACATGTTGAGTTCTTCAAGTCTCGTCTTCGTCTTTAATTAATCCATACTGTTCTAAAGCAAAATTATTGGTATAGGATTTAATCACACTCCCTTAAAAATCCAATTGGGTTGGTGAGGTTTAACTAGAATATGGATGCTCCTACATAGTTTTTACATTACAAAGTCTAAGTATATAAACCTTTAATACAGCTAATCCAACGAGACTAAGGGAGACTAACATCTAAGCAAAAAATCGGGTCTTAACAAAAAATATTTCGCTTTACTCAAAGCGTCGCTCTCAATCCTTGGCACTGATTTATTTGTCTCAAATATCAGCATACTCAGACGTTGGCAAACTTGGTCTGACGTGTTTTTGCAGTATTATTGTGTAGGAATGAACATAAATGCCTTCATTTAAAAATAAACGAAAGCTTTAACAGTGTGTCATGCATGTTATACATGTTAATTATTTAATGTTTACCCAAAATTTACCTTAACGACAACTTTCTTTAATAAATAAGCATTAAATAAGCATATTTTCTTCTAGACACTAAAAGTATTTCTAAGATATTTTCAGTAATTTGCACGTCTTGCACGCAATATATAAAAAAGTCCTTTATTTATTTTACCTGGAAGATATCGCTTATTGTTCTTATTATGTGTAATCGTGTCTTCAATAATTAAGTATCTAAACATTTGGCATGGAATTACGAATCGGCTTATTAAGTTTTTTAGATTGGTCAGTAATACCAATATAAATAATATCTCTTTGAAAGTGTTGGCTTTATTTAGATTTCATGTAATTAAAGCGTGAAAAAATCACTATGCTTATAAAAGACAGAAGAGTCGATTAGTCGATTTGACAATAACGACTGTCAAATGCATTTTAAATATAGAATCGTGGCGTTTTATTCAAAACTTTCCAATTTTAAATTTAAAGGCGTCCATAGACAATTAAAAGGAAAATTGAAAGCAATTGAATGTTCTAAAATGCTTTAACTAAAGCTTTAAACCATGTTGTAACCTGCATTCTAGCTTCTCAAGATAAACCATAAACTAGAGACTAAAACCAGCTCCATATTGTGCCGAGTAGTTTATAGAATGTAAGACCCTTGTCGTGTCGCAGTGTTCTTAAACAGTAGAACAATAAAACTATTGAATATAGTATTATTACCTTGCTGAGAGATATTTAAATAAAAACGTGTGGAAATGTATTCAAAAAAAGAAAGTCTTTACATATGCTTTGGTCTTGCTATTTACATTTTATGACTTGAAACAAAAAACATGGAGTGCTATGTTGCGAATATAACAATCAGTTCACTTTTGCTAGCATTTTTTATTAATATTAATTAATGCCTGTTCATTATATTTTATTTAAAAGTAATTGGGGGTTTTAATTAACTTGTGAATTATGTTTAAATTTTGCCAAACTGTAATACTGTTATTGACTTTCGCCAAAATAAAACCACTTGAAAAAAACAGGATATACATATAAACGTGAAAGGTACAAAAAATTCTCACGCTTTTCGAAAATGACTTACATGCGGTATAATTAGGTCAGGGGAGCAACCTGTCAACTCACACGCATTGTTTCGTCTCGCGCGCCTGCGGTACCGTTACCATAGCAACCGCGGTCAAGTTCGGCCCAATGTGACGTGCTATTTGACATCTTGTGACATATAGATTATACGACGATAGTTGTCCTTAGGATACGAAAGATACACAGACAACATTGATTTACCTGTCTATGAAGTTTACACAGAAACTAATAATTAAAATCTGCAAATCGTAGTAATGTAATAATCGGTTTTAATAAATTTTACGAGGCATATTGTAGTTTGGCGGTTTAAATACTTTCCATTTATCATTTTACACAGTTAATCTAACGAACGTCGAGTAAAGAATGCAGTAAGGGAGGCGTAACAAGTTAATCAGAAAATTGATTTATCTGATTAATAATACCATATAGACAACCGCAACTAGGTTAAATGCATTAATTTAAGCCTATATGGAAACAAGTTCCGTTGGATTTCCATATAATTGATGTTTTATTTATGTTGCCCAGATAAGCATCTGAATAGGATGACCTCATGTCGCCTATTATGAAAGGGGGTTTAGACATTAGTGGCATCTACCCATAATAAGGCATTACAATATTCATTACAACTGTAAACATTTGTGAATAGGACAGCGAAATTTAAGGTATGTAGGGATTCCTTTCATGGCGTTTGACTCCTGACCTGGCTATTCGAAGGCATTGAAGAATAACGGTTGGAACAACGGCTCTATCAGATTCAAATCGCATCACGTTTATGTAAATGTTTTAAAAGGACGTATTTGGAGCATGGACGTACTATCAGTGCAGTCTACAAAAAGACGTTTTTAACATTTAATGTAGCTTTGTTTTCTATTAAATGTTTGTAGGTTTTTACTAAAATATAATTAAAACGAAATATATTGTAAAAGAGAGAGGTAGAAGGTAGTATCTAATTATACTCGTATATCTATTTACGTGTTATTTGGCAACATCAAACATATGCCTAATCTGAAGATTAAACAAAGAAATCAGGAGATAAAATTATAATAGTGTATTAAAAACAACATGCGAGCTTTTATGGCTTACTTATTTCTATGTGTTTAATCGATTATTATATATGGTACTCAAAACCGACTGTCTTAAGCTGGTTCTTTACAATGTTTAACTTTATCGTAGGAGCATGCATTTATTCAGTAGGTACATTGGTACACACAGCGTTCAGAGCACGACATCAGGTTAAAGAATTGCACCAGAAAGAGATCAAAAATATATTCTAAATTGTATATAAGCTCCTTAAACGGATTAAGATCTAATTTAAATACCGTAGCACAGATACTCAAATAAGTGAAGTCGAAAATCATTGGGAGCTAAAAACTATTGTTCTGCGGCTACCAACTCTGACGGTCATGGCACTTAATTGGGGGAAGTGATTTGTCAATATGAGGTCACTTTCTTTTTACAAAAAGGAATGAATAGCCAGTAATCATATATATTAGAGAAATTGTAAAGTTTAGCACCATCGTTTATAATTGATTGCCATACATGCATTGTGTTAATTTTGTGTAGGTTCTTTAATAAAATGGTTCAGATAAAGATCATGTATTATTAGAATACCAACCCGTAAAATAATTTGTTTAGCATGTTATAAATATATTAGTTAATTTGAAATTGTTCTCTTTCGACAAATTTAATTTAATTTTTCGTTGGTAACATATTGAAGATGAAAATAGGCTTCGCTAACATTAATGACACTAGAAATAAGAATATTTCTGTAATTAAGACAATAACTTAGTATAATAGTCTACGTTGAATTAACAATTATATTTTTAAACTGAAGATCATTACCCTTTAAAGTGTTTATTTATACAAATCAGCCTATAATACAGATTTATCTGACTTTTTTATATGTGGGAATTTGTTTCGATAATAAGCAATTAAGGTATAATGAGCGTATACGGATAAAAACGGAAATAAAGTGTGTAATTTGTATGCATAGATCTGTAGTGTAAATAATTACAAACTTCACTGATTATTTGCAAAGCCAGTGGTTAGTATGAATCTCGTGGGAATAAACAAAGCGAAATTAAAGGATTTTATAAATTATTAAGAAAAATATAAGTCAATATAACGAAGCTGCTGTTATAATGACGAAGACAGCAGTCACAATTGTTAGGAATCGTAGATTCTCCTATACAAGTCATAAAATATTTCTGTTACCGATTTGTTAAATCGATACTAAACTCGGAACATTTGTTTTTTTTTAATGCAAAAGAATATGTAAAGGAAAATCAAAGACAATTAATGTAAACTATAACTGCTTTGGTCAAATCCAATGCGTTTTGACAATGCATTTTTTATTTCAACTAACTTGGTATTTGCGCATCCACAAAAGGTACAAATGTAAGGCTTTTATTATATAGAATACATAATATTCTTAAACTTGCTTTGAGAAACGGTTCAAAATTCTAAACTCACCTACATACCTAGTCACATACCAATCTGTGCCCAACCCGTGACTGTGATATAACAGTTACAACCATTATGCGACATACGTGATTACTAATTGAGCCTAGAAGCGTGTCTTTGCCGCCCTGTTTAACTCACCGTTAACATCTCAGTTATAATAATTCGTAACGCTGTGCACTCATCGCGACCTTTCATTTACGTGTTTTTGCTTACAACGTGTAAATGTTATGGCCTATCATTAGCGGCTTGTTAAAGCTTGCAAAAAGGCCTTATTTTGAACAAAATTGTGTTTGTGTTTCGATTAGTGTTGATTGATTGGTAATTTTCTGTTATTAAATAGCATGATTTTTTGTATTCCGAGTTATTTTCCAAATACATTATTTTATTGTTTTGTATTTGGAAAACTTAATTTTGAAAATTAGTTTCTTATTATAGAATTACAATGAGAATATATTTTGTTTATTTAACAATTTTAACACGTTTTTTTAGTATAAAGTTGGGTACTTACTCCTTTTAAAAACTACAACTTATAGAACCGACTTCATTTTATCTAAATCAACCAGAGATAAAAGATAGTTGTAGCATTATTAATCTTATATACAATTATAAATGTAATATCTGAGAAATTAGAAGAAAAGCTAGCATGTAGACCAAAAGTTCCACTGACAAATCATCTCGGTTAGGTATCATTTTTAAGTACTTGTGGGTGAAGATACTAAAGTTACATATTAATGTTCTGCAGATATATATTTCAATAAACGTGATACCAATAATTTAATCACTGCGCTAAATACAAACTGTAGCGGAAACGGGGTCGGAAGGGATTTTTATTACTTTTGTTTCGTGAAAGTTATCTAAATTGACGTAGCGGTAAAGTTGTAGCGCAATTTTCGTTTTATAGTGATGCAGACATCAGAACATTATGTTTTCAATAGGTTTTTAATTGAAATGTTTAGCCGAGCGTTAAATGCGAACGAAAGTCATTCGTTTCATTAAGCATACGTATGGTTTCAGTTACAATCGAAACTTTCACGTTTACTGATCATTCATCAGGTCGATGAAAGAGCAGTGAAAGTGATAATGCAAAAAATAAATGAAATTTCGTGTCACCGGCTTTCTTGCGGTTTCGTGTACGCGATCGATAACTTTGAAATTAGAATGGCAATTATTTCACGTAAAAGTTTATGGTTGTTAGTCCACATTACCAATGATTGACGTATTCTACTAACAACAATTAGGACTTTACAGATAAGGCAAACTTATTAAAATTAACATTTCTACAGATAAAGAAAAAAACTACGTAACAAGAATTATCTGATATAATTGTTTCGATGCCTATGTCAAATACTGGTTTTAGTAAAAATGACAATAAAATCCTTATATTTGTAATATAATTTTTTTACTAAGAAAGTTATATCTTGTTACAGGTGCTGGACATTATGAAGGGCAAAACGCTGGGGTTAACGCCTATACTCATACTTCTATTGCAGTCTACACTAGTCTTAAGTAAGTATCAGAGATGGTTATTTACATAAATTTCACTATAGATACATATACACGTTATGAATTAAAATGGCTTCAAACAAATCATTTCTATAAACGCTATTATTTAAAAGTGTGAGAGTTTTTAGGTACTTTCCTTTTTAATACATGCGAGAAATACTACATGCATTAAAACAAAATTTTGTTGAGAACCATACATTATTTAATTACGAAATATGCTAGATATGCTTCGCTATGTATTTATCTCTCCAACGGCATATGAACTCAATATCTCTTAGCAAACTTACTACATATATGAACAAGTAACCAATAGAGGCGGTTATTAAGTCATGTCGAAAGTATGTAAAAGCATTGTCATGTCTGTTTAAATACGTGCACTTGTTTTAATAAATGTGCAAGTCATCATCCTACTGTCGTATTAGTGGGCCAGTATTCTGAATAAGGTAGTTGTTGACGCCCCAACATATTAAGTATTATGGCAACAAGTATCAACAAGTGTAATAATAAATGTTTATGGATATTAAGTATGATATTTTGTCATGTATGAAGTTCGGCATAAAGCAGGAATATTTTTGAGTAATTTAATTCATATATATTTTATAAAGAGGGTTTTCTGTGCTTACCATCCGAAACAATTGTTGTTTCGCCGGAAATCGGATCTACGGTTATACGTTTTGTCAGGTGGTTGTAGTGTCAATAGATATTCAGATAAAAAACAGGTTTAGAGGAAATCAAGTAGAAAATTTAAATTAAACGTTTTTTACAAACGGATATGAATGTGAGCCTTCCATTATTTATTTTAATTTACATTATATTCATTATCGTCTCTCTTCATCCACCACACACTCGAATCGCCGAGGTATGTTAATAATATAATGTAATGTGTAATAATAATAATTCGCATATAAAGAAATATATCTTCTTTATTTTATTGCATAGTACTCGTATTTACCATAGACAATAGTAGGTAGGTTTCAGGAATGAAGAACGCCAAAAACTAATTTTAACTTTTAAGTGATCTACCTGGTTTACTTTCGTTAATTGATATTGGATCCTATGAATGATGTTTATTAATATTTGTGCTAAGTAAGCATTAGTAATAGTGCAAATTGCTTAGCTTTCATCGTCTCATTAGCAACTCGCAAACAACCGCTATCGCACAGTGTTTATTTAGGTGATTCCCTCTACTCTTCCGATCTTCAATGCACCTGTACATAATTTGCTTCCGCAGTCATTTGCTAGAATTGCCGTTATTGTAAATCAAAATTAAAGGTTCTCAAAAGTATTGCATTTTAGCAAGTAGAGCATTAAATAATTCCCAATAAAATATGAAAAGTATATTATATTATTTAGATATATTTTGTAACAAAAAGAATCATCGAATATCATAATAATAAAATAAAATAAATACAAATATGTGTATGTGTACAAAGATGTTAGCTGATTTTTTTGCAAATTATAGGTAATAATTAATAAAGGCCGAAGAAAGCTAAATTGGCTACCCATTCGATTGCGGCGTAAGATGCACATTCTACAACTTCTTTTTAATATTCTTTTTAATCCTAAAACTCCTTGTTACTTAAAGCAAAATTTTATGTTTCTCTCTGGTGGTAGTTTTGACTTGCGTTCTCTGGACAACCTTATTCTTGAAACTCCTATTCATAAAACTGAATTCTATCACTCCTCCTTTACTGTGCAAAGTATTCTGCTATGGAATTCTCTTCCAATTGACATTAGACGGGCTCAGTCCTTAAATTTATTCAAAAAGCTTCTTCTTGATCATTTTCTTTCTGTCTCGTAATTAGCTGCCTCTGCTTATAAATTAATTATTGTTGACTCTGATAACCTTTTGATTATATTTTAATATTATCCTTTATATCCTTTATTTACCTTTTGATTAATATTTAAGTATTTATACATACTTTTATTTAGGATTATTGTTATTTTCCTTTAGACTTTACTTTTTTAGATATAGTAACGGGTTATTTTGAGTTTTTTTTTTGTTAATAATTTTTGTAATTCTTGTACTCTCTACCCTCTGTCGGTGTTTCTTTTTCATTATTCCACATTAGGGTTGCCTGGAAGAAATCGCTTGTTAGCGATAAGGCCGCCCGTTGCCTTATAACTTTTTGTAACTTGTTTTTTTGTACTTTTGTTGTGTATGTTAATAAGGTAATAAAGCATAAATAAATAAATAAATAATAATTTTGTTCCAGGTCGAATCGCATTCGAAAAATTAACAGATGTCGACTTCCAAGGGACTGCGTACTATACCGTACGGAATCTATCGCTGTATGAATGTCAGGGTTGGTGCAGAGAGGAACCAGATTGTCAAGCTGCTGCATTCAGGTAATTAAAATTCAATTATCGTATGAAGAATTTGATAAAGATAATTTCAGAATTTTGTGACAGTTAAATTTTTTTTTGCAATTATGTGAATTTCTCCACAGTCTGACTTTATTAAATTGCAAGTTAACTTGAAATTTCATTTATTTAGAACATTTTACTTAATAATAAATTCTCTATCTAAGTGAAGCCTATAAACTTTATAGAAACAAATTTCGCGCATCCGCATTAACCCACATTGATTTAACGATGTATCGTGACTTGCCAGAGGCTAAAATTGCGATAGCTTCCGTGCGAACGAAAACCTAATTTGTCGGATTCAACTCTCATTTTATGATCATGAAGACCATCAGATCACGAATCTTCTAACCTAAATGTCTAGATAAGATCCGATTGACATGAAGATTCACTAATCGTCGGGGAATCTAAGGCTGTATTCGAAGGCATCTCAAGTCTTATAGAGTTCAGAGAGAGTTATTTGATCAAATTAGATTGAAGTTTGATTTGGGATGTGGGCTCTAAGGTCGAGAATGTGTGTCAGAACATACCGATGCTACGGTCTTGGTCAATAACAATGTGTTGCCACAAACCGTGTAAAAGCGGAAACCACCTCGGTTCGCTCCAAATTGGATAACAGTAAAAGTGATCGTATACGTCTTCAATGCGATTATTATCTCTCGAAAGTGTGGATTTAATATGGCAATACTCGGCCCTAATTCTGTTCTCATTTCTTTAGCACCTTAGAATTAAAGGCTACTTATAAACGTAACTGAACATAATAAATCCTTATTTGTTAATGGTGGATGAAAGAAATTTGATTTAGGGTCCTTCAAGAAAAGCACCAACTCTTAAAAGGTCGTCAACGCACTCGCGAGCCTTCTGGCATTGAGAGTATCAATATCACTTAACACCAGATGAACCTCCTTCAAAAAAATTAAATTTAGTAATGTCTACTTATAAATAATTTTATACACAAAACAGCGGCAAAACTTACTGTAAAAGTGATTGATGTAAGTTAAATCAACCCACGCGTTTAATGCTAAGTATTTATGGATTCAGAGACTAATTTATTCCCGTTAAAGATAAGGTACTTTTAATTACTTTCTAGTTTCTAGTTAGACGATAGGAAACAAGCAAGACACTGGCCAGACACTAATAGATTATCTCTTAGGTATAAAATAAGTTTATGGCCTGTGATCGCATAATTTATAATAACAATAACAACACCGATAATTTAAGTTTAAAAATAGAGTATTTTTTTTAGTTCAATAATAGTATTTATAATTAGTTTTTTAAATATCGTAGTGTCGAATTTTTTCATGGAACGGACACTTTATTGTATTTTATTGATATTTTTCATTATAGACAATATTATAACCCAAACATTTTGTTTCTTACGTCGCGTCGGTAAATCGTATTCGAGGACCGAAGTTAATTGTCTTTGATCCATACTAAGTCATTCATTAGTATAACATAGTATACTTCCGTGATGTATTTAAAATACATAGTATAGATCATCTATAATTATATAATTATTCTATAACCAGATAATTATTTAATTTGCAATTTGACAACAATATCTAGTTAGATTCTATTGAACTTAAAGCGAATAAAAGAAACCAATTCGGTAGGTATTGGAATCAATTAGATGAGATGGAACATTCCCAAGTTAACAATTTAGCATTGTGCTATGATAACGTATCTCGAATCAATCTATCGAAAGAAATAGATGAAAAGAATGCGATATTGACAATCGGTAACTGTACTTCGGTGGCAACTGGCAAATCATACGGTATCCTCACATGTAATACTTTTGTCATAGATAAGTTCGCTTATGTAATTGTATGAAATTATTCTGTGCAAAGCTTTGCATAATGTGTTACAATTAAACTTAAAATACGCTTGCGAGAAAAGTTTTATGAATACTCCTAAAGTGCGCGACATGATGATATTTCATATAAATATTTGACTCAGGAATTTGTAGCTTTAGCCCTCAAAGAGAATGTGGTCACTATGGAAAATTAGCTACCTTAGCTCACATTGGTAATATATACATGACATGACAGTCTTAGTTCAGAAAATATTAGTTTAGATTTTATTAGGTTGGTCCATAAAATCCAATGTATCCACGCCCTATTATTACATTTCGAGGTAAACAACCGGATTGATCCAAATAGTATATGAAATTTAGATAACGCCACTAAAACATGGCATGGAAACAAAGATTTTTGTAACTCTATTTACTTAAATCTCTGAATGAAAGGTTAATGCTCAAGAATTAGTACCGAATTCTCACAAATATGTAATCATTTATAAAGACTTTGTAATCATCAATTCACTGGTCGATCAAAATAAATCGTAATCGCCGAGTGTAGAGGATCATTGATCAGCTACTTTACAATTTGAAACCTCCGTCATGAGTGATTGATGTTGTTGAAGGCACCTATAATGATAGGCTACATTTTAAGTCACCTGCGTGTAATTTGTTCGTAAATAGACTTGATTTATTTGCGATGATAATGGGATGAATTTTTTAGCGTCAACTATTACTTAGTGATAAGTAATAAACTAGTTTTTAGCCTGTGTCATTTGTGTGGTTAAAACAGTTTTAACACCTTTCAGTGTTCAAACGTGTTAAATCGCGTATTGGCTTGAACATTAATGCTAAGGTCCTAGATAACAATATTGTATTCGTGACTCGCTAATGGAATTTGTACAGGAATAGTGACGTGATATACAAGCGTTTTCTTCATAGGTCTTCTGTGTCTTTCCATCTCGACAAAACGATGGTTTCGTTAGGAATTTGATCCCAAAAAACACCTAACTACCGGCCGTGTTATCAGCAACAACAAGCGGAATTATAGTTTAAAAAAATTATAGTTTTAAAAAGCAGGTTTAATAGTTTACTAATTTATACGTTATTTAAAGTTATTATGACCGTGCGTTGGAATCGGACCTACGGATTTTTTATATTCAGTCTTTTACGCATTAGAATGTTTGGCATGGCATGGCATAATGTATTGGCAAAACATTAAATAGCTATTTGCGGCTTGAAGCAAGAGTGAAATATTTTCTACATTTTAATAATCTATTAAATTTCGTATCTCTAACCGGTAAACTATAAAAGAACGTAATGCCATGACAGGTGCTGAAATCTAGTTTAATATTATTTTTACAGTATTACATTAATCACATATTTATGAGCCCTTTGATTAAATATCGCATTAAATGCTAACCGCTACGTTACAATAAATTACAACCATGTTACGGCTACTAGTAAGAATTTGGAATTTTATAATTAATGTTCATGCGCTTAATAAATTGAGTAACAAGTGAGATTTGTTCCATCAGCTTTAAGCTTGTTTTGGACGCTTATTAATGGTTTTGATTGATGCAAGCGTATTTTTGGTAAGTTATAATGAGATTTCTTACCCAATGTACCAAATCCTAACAGTAAATATAAAGAGATATTTCCTTTTACAGAAATAAGGTCCTACGAAAAGGACCCTAAAATGACATCAATCCAATTTAAAAATTTGTTAAAGCCAATGTACTCTTGATCACTTTTATACATTTCGGTTGATATTGGTGTTCTCCTTATGACAGTATTCTGTCACGCAGTAATGCTCCAAGGCCGCAATGTACTGTACTGAATAAACATTAGGGATATAGTAAAAGTATACATATATATATAAGTAAATAAATGTCACGGAAATAGCGTGAAAAATAATGTAACTTTAAGAATACGAATTAACTATTTTATTTTAAATTTAATCATTGCTTTATTGTAAATAACGCAATTGTAATACTTTAATAGATATCTCCGGATATCAGACCCAGAAAGGAAACCTCTGGGGTATACAAACACTTTAGGTATTTAGAGAGTGCTATATTGAGGTATCACGTACGATAACGACAGCATTTACGATTGAATCAGAGGCAAAAATAATGAGATAGAGGTAATGAAGAAAATACCAGTAAACTTCGATATAAAGATTTATTTCATGGCTTAAACCAAAAGCTGAATCTGGTAATAAGTAGGCCATATGAGGGTTGACTATGGCATCATGTGTGATAAGTAAAGCAACTTAGTACGCTTATTTTTATATGAACCTATTACAATGAAAAAAGATTACCTCCTTGATACAAAATCTTTCAAGTATATAATATTTATCACGTGCGACGAAAGTAATCAATCGAATGACACAAAATAATAAGCTTCCGCGAGCTTTCTATAATTGAATAATTTAAGAGAAAGCCAAGACAGGCATTAGCGCGACGTGACCGTCGTCCTTCACTGCTATTTTCACATAACTAGGCCAGGTCATGAAGACGCTAAGAATTAACGAGTTAAGAAGGTAATTGACTTGACTTGATTACACAATAATGATATCGTGGTTCTTATGTGGTTTTGATTTCATTTTATAATATATATTAGATAGTTTAGAAGTAGTATTCTACACTGTATATCTGTTATTCATACAAATCAAGTGCATACTTTAATGTAATATCACTATAAAATATCATTATCAACTCCTTAGTAACCCAAAACATAAATTTAAAATCAACTTAGTGAATGCTTAAAAAGACGTCTTTCTTACATAATCAAACAATTATGAAGCTTTTTAATTATGTATAATCATTTAAAAGCACATTAACTTGCACTTAAAAAACGGAAGTAATATTTATTCAATGCGTTCAAAATTTGGGAAACATATATGAGATTATCTTTTAAGATTTATTGAGAAAGCAGTAAAATGTTGTAAACGGTAAATAGCTCCGTTATACTTAGATATACACAAGTTGGAAGTGTAACGAGCGATCTATTTATCGTTAAGATGCAATCCCTTATTAGACTATCGTTGACATAGTAAAAAATGTTTATGAAGGCGCTGGCGAGATTGTATATGAACATTGGTTTAAGGAAATTGCTATTATAATAAAGAGTAGTAAAAAAACGGAGTAGGAAGGCTCATCTAGTACTCTCTCTGAAAAGCTCTCATTAGGGAAATAGGATTCTGTTATTAGAATTTATGAAGAGGATACGTAGTTCGTATTTTACTTATTAAGGAACAAATGAGATTTAAATAACTTACAGCTACTGATAAGACATGAAATTTTAGTTTCTATTTTATACATTAAGTTTTCTTTGAATTACAAAGTACTGTATACATAAGTTTAAAAGGATGCAATGAGACATATTTCGCTTTCATGAATAAGGGGATTATCTTGTTTCTCTCCTTCCATCAAGTAGAACGCAGACAATCGCAGATTATTAACTATTTATAGCATTTCACAGCTCTGTAATTTAATATATCTAATTTTATTGTTACAGTTTCGTGCTAAATCCTCTCACTCCAGTGCAAGAAACCCGCTGTTTGCTACAGAACGACACACAAGCAAACAACCCTATGGCTACACCACAGGTAATAATGATCCCAATTAAAAACATAAATATGAATTGAGAACCAAGTTTAATATGGAATTTTGCGTTCTCAACTACACGTGCCAAGTGTGTTCATTCGGGATGTGGTTCGTTGTCAGTTCCTTTTTTAGCTTGACTTAGATTCTGTTAGCAAAGAAATTGGTAGATATGGACAAGATTATAACAGGATCTTTTAGTTATCAGTTTTTGGTACATTACATGACGAATATTTTTTCCTGTGTGTATGCATGTCAATATCTGTTATATATCTATTCGTTTTATAATTACAATTTGTAAAGTTCGTCCGCACAGTAGGGAATAATAATCAGCACTGCATATAATACACTCTAAATATGACTTATACTTATACCTTTTTAAATATGCCTTTTTTTCTGTTTACATATGCCATTAAAAATACTAGACGGACGAAGTTCGGATAAATAAACATATATGTAGTTCTTTCTATTGATGGCATAAACAGTCTCACAGACATGATTAATTCGAAAAATTTGAATTGACTTTTTTTATATTATACCCGCTGAGAAAACGTTAAATTTCGTGGGAAGGTAACCACAAAA
This sequence comes from Pieris melete, assembly GCA_963693345.1. Taxonomy (NCBI): domain Eukaryota; kingdom Metazoa; phylum Arthropoda; class Insecta; order Lepidoptera; family Pieridae; genus Pieris; species Pieris melete. Next base: position 1,015,270 of record CAVNZK010000002.1, on the reverse strand, counting down.
TGTAATGATGTATAGAAGATCAAAAGATTGATATTATCGGGGCACGCAAAGTTGTCACCGGCTTAGATAAACCGTATAAATTCATTGATTAGGATCAGGTACGCCAATTAAAGCAACGCGGAATGTAATTAACAATTTAGATTCAATCAGCGTCACTAGGACTAACAAGTAGCGATGCATTTCCGGTTTGGTTTTTAGTCTGACATTTGCCACTTCGTTTAAGATTTTGTCTTAAACCAACCTCAGAATATTCGAGTATTAAGTTGTTAAATATTATAAAAACATTCAAACCAATAAAATTACAAGACTTCTCTTAGAACCAAAACTTTAAAAACTGCAGTATTTTCACTTTCAAAGTATTAAAAAAGAAAATATCATTCTACAGTTCATTTCTCTGATAAAAAAACCATTATGTTTCTGAGTGGGTGGATTATTTATAACACGTGCATTGGAATACTTGTTTGTGAGTTATTGCGCTGTGAAAGATTCTTTGTCATCTATGTTCATATACTAGATATTTTAAAATACCTAACACGGAATATCTCGATACGTACCCTTAGTAAAATTTAAATAACATGTATTCATCAATATGATCGTTTGAACTAAATTACTATTAACGCAATAAAATCGAATTTGAAGAATTTCCTGTCCATTTCATGTAAAACGCTTTAATAGTACCCAATATGTATATGAATTACATCTTCAGTGGGCATTCCTCATAAAATATTCAACTTATCGAAACTAGAGTAGCGGTATTATACACAAATGTACACTTAAGTATTGAGGTTAAGTATTCATTAAACTTGTGTTGCAGCGTTCAGTAAACACTTACTACATGGTAAAGTTGCAAGTACGGACAGAGAGTGTTTGCTTGCGGCCATGGGCGTTCGAGCGAGTGCCGGGCAAAGCCCTCCGAGGCTTGGACAATACTATAATCTACACTTCCACAAAAGAGGCCTGCCTAGCAGCCTGTCTCAATGAGGTAAATCTACTTTGAAAGTACTATGCTTACTAGGTCTTTGTAGAAAGTCCGAGATGATTGTTGCTAAGAGGATAATCAGGATTTCGAGAGTGTTCTAGGCTATGCACGCATAGCCCTTAGGTCTTAGTGCGCATATTTGTGTGACTATAAAAGGCTGCCACATTAACGTAGTATTGTTATAAGATATGTATAATGTACAGATATATATATGTCTGCCTTACAAAAACATAATTTGTTAATAGCATACCTTATATATGAAGCTATTATTATGTTTTAATTTAGACTGTAGGGTCTGGCTAATGAAAGAAGATAATTGAATTATTTAAAAACTTTCGGATGGCAACACAGAATGTCATTGAATTTCTTAGGTTAGTCTGATTTATTGTCTTGATACTTCATGCAATTACTGATTTTTATTTCTCTTATATATTTTTTCCGAATAATAGCCTAAACTTTGTTTTATTTGATAGAATATTTAGTTTTTTTCGCAGGATTTGATTATTCCGAATAAAGTTGTGTTTTATAAAAAATATAGTTTTAGTTTTCCATGCAATGCTAGTCATTTTAAGTATCAATAGTAAAAGACTAAACAAGGATACTATTTTTTTTTAATTTGCCGCGCTTTTCGATATCTTCTTTCATTAGCCAGACTCTAGTGTCATTTATAATAAACGATTATGAAATAATATTTTATGTTTTCGTTATAACTGTCCGGTGTACAAAGAGCATTGCTTATAGGCAGGTTACACGTTGAAGGGGTTTTTTAATGTGGTACTAAAGTAGTTATGTTTATGATAGTAGTTATAATTTAGGCCCTATGAAAACAAGATATAAAATGTTTTCGCTTTACTTTCTGGATATATGAGAAAATTTTATTTAATGAACGCTTCTAGAGATCTTTATTACGGTATATTTATGATGTTAATGCTGTAGTAATTTAATATTTATGTTTAAACGCTTACGAATTTTATGATCAATTTTATATTACGTGTTAAGTTATAAAACAATTAAAAATTAATTGCAGTAACAACTTTCATCTAACATCTAAATTCCATAGATATTTCTCGTTAAAATTTGGAATTGGAAAACAAATAACACCGGTTATTAAAAAAAAAATAGTTACAATTTCATTTGGTTATTTTTGTTCATGGTTTGGTTATGTATGTCTTTAGATATAATGATGATATTATTTCTTACATTTTTCTAATAAATTATTACGATTAATACACTTTTATAGCACGTGTTGCTTCGAAATTATCGCTTATAAGTTATAAAATGGCCCTTTGCACTTAGCTTTTAAATTAAGTACTGTTAAGATGTCTAATTAAATAAATTATCTTTTTTCTTCAGAAAAAGTTTCCGTGTAGATCAGTGGAGTACGAATATGGAGGCATGAGATGCTCTCTTAGTGATTCAGATAGACGAACCGGACAACACTTTGTACAACTTGTTGATACTCCAGGAACTGATTACTTTGAGGTAAGGTCTAATAGTTTTTTACAAATAACTTTAACAAAATTTTGTTTTACTTAAATATGTATGATTAAACTCCCATAAAAGAAATAAAAATCTGTAGAAAGGTTAAATTGTTTTTGTTCTTATAAGCTAACAATTTCCACGGTGTATCTGATACATTTCACAATTTACAGCAAACTTAACGGTTGAATTCCATGCTAAATTGAATTCTGAGAATGGTTTAAATTAGCATCGTTAAGCGATATAGCGAATAACATAGCTCATTTTCAATCTTTAAGGAGGTTAAATTGGCAAAGTTCTTATATATTTTGCTACCGTGTGAACCATTTATTTATTTCTTACAACAATCACAAACATGTATTAGTAAGTAACATATCGATTTATTGACGGTATTTCATATAATAATAAATGGATTTTATCTTAATCTTGAAGTATATAAATGTGAGATTGTCCCTTCGTTTTTAGTATTTAATTTCAACATTACACAGAGATAAATATTTCCTACAAACTACTGAGTGTACTTGTAAGCGTTTAACCTGGGTGTTTTGTCGTGCAGAACTTATGTCTGAAGGCGACACAAGCATGCAAGGGCCCTCGAGTGTTCACAGCACCTCGTGTGGGAGTAGCTGAAGATAAAGTCTCCCAATATGCTGGACTGCATTATTACACCGACAAGGAACTGCAGGTAATTGCGTATAAATTCTTAAAAATAAATATAAATCTTAATATTTCCATATAAACTTATTCGCTTTTAAATTGGTGCCATTTAGTAGGGGATAGTTTTCTGCATTTGGTTTTTGCGTATTTTGTCTTGGGATTTAGTTTTATTTGGAAGTGCATGACTATCCGCACTGTGTATTCATCTGCACAGGACAAGCGCTTTAAAAATAGTAATCTCGATTACTATGATATCATAATCATTCGATATGCGCTACGAGTACTGAAAAGTTACATATAATTTACACGGCAATATTCTAGGCAATTATTAGAAATCATAGTATCTTATTATTTTATATTTTAAAATAATGATGTAACAAATCATCTCCTTCTCGGCTTTCAAAACCTTAAGTTTTATTGCTTGACTTGATTCGAACCCGCTTCCGCGTTGACCTTAAATGAAGCTGCAAATGGAAGAGCACGTCTCAAATCATAACTCCCATTTTATGAGCCAATAAAGTCATTTATTGCCAATTAGCAGATTCATTTGAATGAAATAGGCATGCTAATTATAATTAATCAATGTTATGCTATTTATAACGTTTGCGGTTTTCGTTAACAAAAGTAACAGTTATTTTTAGCTTTTTCATCTCGCAGAAATGATTAAAAATGTCTTGATGCTCTCTCAAAGTAAATACAATATGAAACAAAGAAAAGATGACAGTTCTTAATTAAACTTTTATTGCATTGAGTCTAGGGACGAAGGAATTTTATTATTTGTTGGCTCACAGTAATACAAGTTTTTTTGTTTTGAATAATCTTTGTTGTAGCTATTTTAAATTTAATATATACGGATAATTGATTTCAGACAAAAATAGATAAAGGATGATATGTTTTATATTTATATGGAATGTTTAACGATTGTTTTATTTAGGGCTTATAAATATAATTAAATATGAATGTTATTTTATTTGGTTGCCATAATCGTAATCAAATTTAAAGTAGTCTCTATGGGATCTATTAATAAGCATAATGTCAAAAAGTGTTATAATAACTATTTTTTTTAAATAAAATCACATTTTTTAAACGCATAAAAGTAATTTAAAATTTATATAGCGTTTGTAATAAGAGATTTTTTAATTCTAAACATAGCCGATATATTATGACTCATAAAATTAAGGACAAATAGATTACATCCCATTTAATTTGACAGGTAACATCAGAGCCTGCGTGCCGTCTGGCTTGTGAAATAGAGTCGGAATTCCTATGCAGATCTTTCCTATACCTTGGAGCACCCCATTCGTCAACATACAACTGTAGATTATATCATTTGGATCACCATACTCTGCCTGATGGACCATCAGCCTACCTCAACGCCGAAAGACCACTTATTGATGATGGCGAACCGATCGGAAAATACTTTGAAAACTTCTGTGAGAGTGAGTACCTACTGAATACTATTGATTTTAGTCTAATTTTCGTATCCTATTAGACAGAACTTATTGTTCAAAAGGATTTCGTATGGAACAAGAAAGCGCGAAAAACGGAAAGAATTTTTATTTTGATTTTCTGTCTATGACTGAAACTTGCCCTCATAGCAATGGTTTTTCCTCTATAAGAAATATAATACTATATTCCTTGAGACATTAGCCGCATAGGCTAAGCTTAACTCATTAAAATAATCGCGTAACAAATGAACCACAAGAAAGAGGTAGGTAGGTTACTCATTCAAATGCAGACAACGCAGTTTTTCAATTTAAATTAAAAAAAAATATAATATCTTTATAGTTGTTGGCAATTACTACGACGTCTACAGAAACCCGTAATAAGTATATTAAGCTGTAAGTGTTACCTTGCTTCAGCCCATAAATTGCCATGCGCTGGCGCAATGCAAACACGTTTAAGAAATAGATTTATTGTGAATTAATGCTGATATTATTCAGTAATAAAGTCAGCAAAGTGGCTTTAGTATAAAAAGTAGGCACACTTAAAAGCTTACCTCACTAAATTGCTTTACAAACTATTATCAAATAGTGTTTTATCGGCATATAAGGTTTTTATTTTTACATTTTTGTGCGTCCATAGTCTAGAAGTATGTTCTAAAGTTATCATATATCAAAACAAATTGAATAGAAGGGTTAAGTCATGCCTAAAGTATATTCAGTTTAAAAGAAGTAATGTATTCAATACCAATTAATGTCAGACATATTCATGTGTAATAAATTTCTTGTATATGAGGACTAATTGTCAATTAATATTTTCAACACGGACAGCCCGGACGTTTCTTCTAACGTGACCGTAATAACGGAGGAAACATTTAACTTTATTTTGCAACCGTCGCAACATTCATTTTAATCATTCATAAACCTACATTAATGCCAATAGCTAAGTATTTTTTTGTATTTCAAGAATAAACATGTCGTTGTTTCGGTTTACAATAAAGTTGACAAATATAAAGAAAAAACTTTTTACCGGATTAAAGTTATGTATTATTAAAAATTTACAATTATTCTACTATCGCCGTGACCACGCACGCTGTAAAGCATGCGAAACGTCGGATAAATTTAAAATTATGTTAAATAATTGTAAATTTATAATAATACATAACTTTAATCCGGTAAAAAGTTTTTTCTTTAAATGTGTAAAGGTTATGTCAATCAAAGACAATACTAAGTTGACAAATAATTTGTCGGCGTTGAATTTTATTGTTAAAGTCTGAAAACACTTCATCACTCTTGCCAAATAATTGGAATACTTTTAAAATTCTGCGATCTTGATACGAAAAATCTTATCGTCTATCATATAAACCAAAAATTAATTTTCCTATTTATTTGCAGTTAACAGACGCCGAATTTCAACAGCGGTTCATTCGCCTCTACAGCGAACGAAATCAATTTCTTTTTTCAATCTCATTTACCGCCTATGCAGTTTTATTGAAATTGTAACGGTCGGCTTATTTACATTAAAATTAAAAACACCGTTAAGCCTTACAAATGACATTCGGTGTATTAATGAGTGTGAAATATGTAAATCCTAATTATGCAATTTCACCGCAATAATAACGGAAGTTGATTGTTAAAGCTTGCAGATACCGCACTTCTCACCTTCTGTGAGAATTTTCTGTTATTGCAACATTGTAGTCTTTTTTATATGTGATGTGGGATTGTCTGTGTAACAATAAATTTTATCATAGAGGATGCTTGATACTGCATGATTCCATATATCATATTTTTTAGTATTGCGTTTGTTTTTGTTTTGATTACAAAGAATGTTTTTGTTAAAAACAACAAGAAATAATTAAGATGCGCTAATATAATACGCTAAAGTCTAAGAAGTTATAGAGTTTGTTTCTCTGATTGCGAATGGCCAGGTCAAGTCTAGAGTCGGATTAAGGTTAAGTTAAGATCTTAAAGCAATTCAATCCTTAATTATTACAAAAGGGAGGGTCTATCGATGAATCACCATAATTCTAGCGTATTAAGGAATTCCAGTTTAATACACGTTATTCAAATGTAACAAGCTAGTGCCGCTATACACAAGCCTGAATAGCTACCCCATTACGTAGGCTTGGCGATTGCCATCTCGCAGCAGCGACCCGATTTGTAAACTGAATGTTCACCAACGTATACCGTTACAGTCAATCCCTTGAATTTCCACGTAATGAGAAACGTAATTGCAATAACATGCTAGATTATCTAATATTAGTAATCAATGCCCGTTGGACGTAATCGAACTGGCGATTGCAAATTGATCGAATTAGAGTTGAATAGAAACATCCCGTTCCGGCACACGTAGACATAACTTCGTTATGTTTACAATGTCATTTTGCTGAGTCATGGCAACAGTTGCATTTGGTGCAAAAAAAACAAAAAACGATCGACGACGGTGGCCGCGCGCTCGTGCGTGCTTTATAACGGTGGCGGTTCATGAAATTGAAAAGTTTTTGTTGAAGAGGCTTAGTTCTCGACTATTTCAAAGTAATTGAATCTTAACATGTAGCTATTACAGAACTTTTTGCACATTAAACGTATGATGTGACTTCTAACCGGATGTGTACAAAAAATAAACCGATTCTTAAAAACCTTTTTTAGATTCTTAGGTGCCCTAGACGAACAACTATTGTCACAAGCGTAAATACACACACGGCGGGTCACCTTTCCCGCGAAAGAATTTGTCTAGGGCCCAAGGATCTTAAAACATCTTAATAACTATTTTTAACTGTTACGTGAAAGTTATTTACACAAAACCGGTTTGCGGTTATTGTGCTATCACACGCATTGCTAAATTAATAATAGTTTGTGTTGATGCGGTAAAGAATTTAATAACCTTGCGTGGCCTTGCCCAGTAAGGGCGATGGCCGCAGTCTCAGACGCCTAACCAGTTTTAAGTATCGCGAGCATAGATAATGCGCCGGGTTGAAACATTTTGTTAGAAATCCTTGACAAATGAAAACCGAAAACAATCTAGACATTTTGCATACATTAAATTCTCACAAATGTCTGATATATTTGTTACAGACTCAGTAGTTCTATTTTGTTGTATTATTGTTGTGTTCTATAAAACTTGTATGGTTTTGTATAAGAAATTAATTTAAACGCATAAAGTATATTCAGCTCAGTTTTGTTATTGTTAGTTTTTTTAGTTTTCGTCTATTATTTATTTATGAAAATTTTTGCTTTTACAGTTCATAAATATTAAAAATTCTCTGATTGATTCTCCGACAATTAACAAATACAAAACAATTAAAAATAAGCACGCCTAATTGTTTTTTTAATTAACCTAATTCAATAGTTTTATTGCGCACACGTGCCAACTTACAGTTTCGTATTAACTACTATGGAATCAGAGTTGATTAATATCTATTTCATGATTGAAATGCAAATCCGTACAGTAATAAATAGTAGTTTACCCGTTTATTTAAATACGTAGCGGTAAATAATCTTATATATTTGCTTAGAGACACAACTACATATTTCAATAGGAGACCAACCGTTATTATCGTTAAGTCATAGGTAATTTTACTCATCATCAGTTTTCCTGGACAATTAAGAGAACTGTTAATACTTACACCAAATGTACAATATTTTTCCACGTATACGAAACCTTAATACGATCCAGGTTGAGTGCATAGATGTATGTAAAATTGGGATGATATTAATTTACAATTGCGCGAGCAATGTTTGTAGGTACGTGCTTCCGTTTAGTTCTAAATACGTCCAATACGCCAATTTGCCCATTTTGAACCAGTCTTTGAAACTATTAAAAGTCTACTATAAATATTAACATGAACGCTTTTATCGTCATGAATACTCAAGATTTATTTTTAAACTGTAGATTTAACATCATAAAACGAGAAACATAACGGAAACATGAGTTTGTCTAAAAAATATACTTTTGTGAAACGGTCCATAAAAGATAACCTACTTTAGAAGCGCAAAATATTGTTTGGTTAGTGATCAAGAATAAAAAGTCTGATGTGATTCTTCCACGAGCTATTACATTGTGATGTAAAATATTGACTAGTTTAAATAATCGGTACCTGTAATAGTACTACGTCATCTTTATAAAATATGACTAAAATTACGTGTCGACACCTCAAAATATAAGCCTCTATCATCAAGATCAGTCAACAGATGTACGAGTTTTAGTTGGATCTCTTTGTTAATTTACAACGTAATTTACTGCAACTTTTTATGAAGAAAAGAAACAGAAATGTGCATTTATTATACAAATAAAATCATAACAAACACACAGTTACACAGTAAAGCAGTTTTGCACTAAATCGTAATGCTGTCTACATAATTTTATTTTTGATATATCGATCTAATTAGCCGCTGGAAAAATGCAAACATTGATTGAATTAAACTCGCGCGTTAATAAACTTAGTTCAGCGTAATGTAATAAAAAGCGAAGTATGTATGTATCTATGTTATTTATAAAAGAGTGTCTGAACACGAATCGTGACTAGCTTTTTCCCATTGCAGTTCTTGGAAACGATTTCTCATACCGCAAATTGCAAACCTCAATAACTCACCATTAGCCTTTTTCTGACGACAGGACTAAATTCGATGTAATGATGGCACCAAGGTCAATTATAGTTTTTCCATTTGAATTTTAATAATAATATATTCGTTTTGATATAAATATAGTAGTTTTAAAATCATAGTATTTCACGTCCTGTTAAGCCATGTCCCAAATAAGATCAGTCTTCTGCGTTAAACAACCTGAAGCGTTCGCTGGAAAACCAGATTTGCGCAAAGCGTAAACCACTAAGCCAAGGAGATAGAGTAGTGTTACAGCGTCCTTAAGGACGGGAACTTAGATTTTTTTATCTCAAATTAGGTACAAAATTTAGTGTGAGCAAAAAGATCAAGTTTCATATGAATCTAAAAGTGACATAGTATCCATAAAAATTTCCTCATCAAAGTGGAAATATTTCAGTTAGACTAAAGCGTGGGAAAATTCACGTAAGTTACTGAAGCGTTTAGAAGTAAGTTCAACGACTCCGAAGTTCATATTTTCTGCAATATTATAATTTATATGATTATTATTAAGTCAAATAATAATTATTTTTAAATATTTAATTTATTTTAAGGCCTGTTACAATGTAAGGATTACTTGCTTGGAATCGTGCTAGTATTGCTAGTATTGTATGCTGGGGATATCTTTAAGTGACGATTACTAACAATAATGAGTGATTTAGGCAGACGTATCAATCATATAATAAATAAATAAAAACCCTACAATACACCTACGGTCAGTTGAGAGTCCCATTCTGAAGAAAATGCACTGTTTTCATCATAACACTTTATAATTTTTCTTCGACATACAAAACCCATTCATCTAAAGAAACACACTGTTTAATGCAGTTATATAATTTTTGTTAACTATGCGTAACTTTTATTTAGCGTTACGGAATTTGAGGAAGGTTCGCTTTTCACCTACAGCACCTACTGAGAGAGATACTTACGATTAAAAAGTAAACTCGAGTCAAAGACAGTAAGGCGACATTTCTCAGTCATGACACAACTTATACGTACGTCACGGTCCCTGACTTGCCTTAAGCTCCCTTGGAATTTACGGTTTTCCAACAGCAATCCCGTAACATTGTTGCACAAACAATGACACGAATTAATGTTTACTGCGGAAATGTTCTAGTTTGTTTTACAGTTATAATAGATCTCCGATATTCCTTTAACCGCTTAAGTAGGTTCGTGGTTTTAGTCAATGCAGCCGTGGGTAGAAATCTTCAACTTTTAAAACTATTAACAATTTCATATGCTCAAATGAGAACTAATGGCTGATCTGTGCATCACGTAGAAATTCCAAGATGTTAGACGTAAATACTATCAAAGAAATGATATTAGTACGTGAACGTTTATAGCTAAATCACGACAAAACCATAGCCTATGTGATTATACCGTAATGACATCAGAAAATCACAATTTCATATGTTAATAATCACCTGGTATTAACCTACAACCAACGTAAGATATACACATCGTGTGAAAATAAAGTTTCTCGATACGAGCTTTACCCGTCTCTACATAATTACAGTACCCACGTTATACTTAGTAATGTAGACGCAATTTTCTATCGATTCTAAAGATATATCTGTAACTAAATAATATCTCCTTATCTCGATACCTAATTGGTTCACGCCGTTACCTACTAGTCACTTTTATTACTAGTAGTAGTTTAATATTGTAATAAATATTGAGATTCAGAATACATAGTCAAATTGTTATACGGTCCTATCAACAGCAAATACCGATATAAGTACTGAAAGTTGTTTTTTTTTATTTTTGTTAAGAACCTTGGGTTGTCTAGTACTCGTAACTAACTAACATGTTATTGTTTTATGTAGAACCATCTGCAAATTCTAACCCAAGTGGAGAGCTACCAGTAACAATCGAACACCAGCAGGACCTCAACATGGCTAGCAACTTGACTCGCAACGACGCTAATTGTGATAAAACTGGCACATGTTATGACGGTAAGAATTAAATAAATGTTTTAACACTAAAAACCTATTTAATACTAATGAATAAATTCTAATGACGATACGTTACGTTACGTTACTAAAGTTGTATTTTGTATTAAGAAATATCAAGTTGTATTTATAACTTCTTTCCTATTCGATCAAAAGAAAGAACATTGGTTAGTTGGTTAAACAATTACTCCTTATTTCTGTGAGTTGATTTAAATACCAAGATTAATATACAAGCAAACAAAGGCCCGTTAAAACATTCTATGCACGAAACCTGTCTACCTTTTTCAGTGTCGGTCCTTTGTAAGGATACTCGCATTGCCGTGCAAATTCGCACGAACAAACCCTTCAATGGCAGAATATACGCCCTAGGCAGATCCGAGACTTGCAACATTGATGTTGTTAATAGCGACCAGTTCAAACTAGACCTGACAATGGCCGGACAGGATTGTAACACACAAAGTGCTGTGAGTATCTATTTTGAATTAAAAAATAGTTTTTGAAGATGTATAATGTTTATCAATTAAGTTTCTACGTTTGTGCGAGCTAAAACCTGTTAGCTCTTGGTTGATTCCTCCGAGGTCTATTATGTTATTCTATCGTAATAATCCAATGTGACATTATGTCATAGGTCACCACTGGTATATAAACAGCTTTGTTTTCATGGGCTCGGCAAAGTGAAATAGATAAATGGTTAATCATTCATGGCTTTGAGAGGTCAGAATACTTGACTTGTAACGGAACTATTAGTCTTTTGTTTATGTTAAAACACCTTTTAAAGTGTCTTAGTATCTATTTTATGTCTATTCTGTTTTTGAATAACATTTTTTAAAATACCTGAAATTGTGTAATGGCATAAAAAATGGACATTTCACAGGACATGACATGGGAGAATTATGTTTCTATTGCAATGATACACACTGAATATATAGTTAATGAATGAGAATGGGTATTTTCTACGCTAGGCTACACCTAGATAGGTCATCTACTAAACTGCATTACGTCACAATTGTATTCTAATAATATTATGTAGACCTATCTAGTGCCTGAATATACTTTGGGCTTCAAATGTCTAATTACCAAAATATTTGATTTCAGACTGGAGTGTACTCAAACACTGTTGTTCTTCAACATCACAGCGTAGTTATGACGAAAGCTGACAAGATATACAGGGTGAAGTGTACGTACGACATGACTTCAAAGAACATCACCTTCGGAATGGTGCCCATACGGTGAGTAACTGTTCTTGAAACCTTAATATGGAAAATTATCGCACTTTCGCCGTTTATATTATTTTCCGTTATGCCCCTAGAAAACTCGTTTGTAAACCGTTACTTATATAGGTGACTTTACTTATTTGATAATCTGAGAAATATTCATTGACAATTCCACTCGACTGTCCGTATTTGGTTGCCGTGGTCAGTTTTCATTGAATTCATAATTATGACTCAACAATCAAGTGATAATAGACTAGAGTGTTTAAAAATCGACTTGGTGTATTGCTTTTGGAAAAAAAAAATACAATAAATGATTATTTGCGTGAGACACTGTAATTTAATAACGTATGATATGTACGATACAAATAATATAAGAACTGACCAATTCATATAACTAATAATGTTAAATGTAAAATTCCTCTAAAGACAAATTTGCGCGCCATTGTGTGTGGCAGAATATGCGATATTACGATGGTACCACCTTACACATTTTTGTACCATATTCTTGCAATAAATTATTACTATTATAATAGTCATTCAAAAGTCTACGTCAGCCTTATCCAAATGAAAAGAAACTTCTAGAACAAAAGTAAAATAAAGAAGCTATAGAGGCAAATTCAGAACACCAACGTTCTATAAAAAATCAGAAGTCCTGAGGATTGTGCATCAAATTGCATGTTTCTGATGTTTTTTGTTTTTGATATAAATGCATAGAATCCTTACATTGCCTCTACAACCTTGTTAACGTATTAAGATGTAGCCATTGGTTTTTGACTCATAAATACTTGTCACTGACTAACATACTGTGACTGAACTCATCTTTAAAGGAAACAATTCTGAGAATGCGAGCTAAATTGTAGAAATTAATGTTTAACAACCTCACTTCGTAATGTAATAGGAAGTAGCAGAGTGGTGTTTTATGTTTACAGCGCTTAATTATATGAGAGCCTACTCATGATCTAAACATAATTGCCTCGGCTTATTGCTGGTATGAAGCATAAAATTTACAAACGGTGTTTCCATTATATACACGCCCTCACTTCGCACTTAGAAATATATTTTTTAAATTAAAATACATTAATTATACTTCAAACTTTAGGTTAATACCTATACACAAAGTTTCATTGGTTGGTTTGTAATTTACCACTGATCCACAAAGGCGTATACAGCATATAACATCAATGAAAAATGTATTTGTGTCTGTTTATTTTTTGGCCGTTTTTATTAATTCTATGTGTTATCTCTTTTTGGACATCGTGTGTCGAAATTATCATGTCGCCATACGATCGCTTCACGTTTATAAACTTAGAAAGAATTACTAAATTTTTATCCAGAATAGAATTTATCTATTCTTCTAACATATTCGTTGAACCTCCTACAGGGACCCAGAAATGATCTCAATTACTGCCGCACCTGAAGCACCTCCACCACGCATACGTATCTTGGACGGTCGCCAACGCGAGGTGGAAACTGTACGCATTGGAGACAGGCTTACCTTCCGCATCGAAATCCCAGGAGATAGTAAGTGTATTTAAAGTTTTTTTGTTACACAGTTAACGTTAGAATATTTATGCACTTTAATAATTGACAAAACCAAAACATGATTCACTAATGCGTCATCAAGGTTTCAAAATTTTTAATAGATTAATAACATTATAGCATTTTTTACTTTAGTGTGTAAGGTGCTTAATTTGGTGAATCATGCAAAACGATTATATTATTCATATATAAACATAACTTTATGGAATTTGCCAGATTTATTTATAGTACTTTTTGAGTGTAGTTGAAACTTTAAACTAAATATTTTTTCAGCTCCTTACGGCATTTTTGCGCGTAGCTGTGTCGCAATGGCAAAAGATTCCAAGAGCACCTTCCAAATCATTGATGAAAAGGGGTATGACAGTATTATGTTTTTTATATCAGTCTTGAATTAACTTATTAATCAAACTAAAAAAAGTCTACTGGGAACCTTTCCACAATGACGGATCTTGGTGATGAGACCCGAGGTCAGACGATTTAAATTAAACTCTAATTATATGCCGATGAAGTTCCGGATAGCCATAATTTGACATCAATGTATTCTACTCAGTCTGAACTCCTAATAGAAACACAAAACACTAAGGCCTGGTGGGCCGCCGATATCGGTATCATTAGGTTATTCTAATAGGCAAGTAGGTGATCAGCTTTCTGTCACTGATACACACCGTTGAAATAGACAGAAAGACCCTTGGTGGACAGCCGGAATTCGTCCTACGTCCTCAGGGATGAGAGTCACACATTGAAGATAAAAAAAGGCTAACACTAGTCTTACTTAACTAAGCATTGCAATAAGAATACTTTTTATTGTAAATTAAATACTAGCAGCCTAGTGGTATAATCTTACACAGTTTTTAATAACAACTAGCAAACTCGGCGAACTCCGTTTCGCCACCAGATGGCTTCGTTTTACGTAACATTTCGTTTGGTGATCCCGCTTTTCTGTTGAAATTTTTCCTGAATTTTCTTTGCTATAAACCTCACGTAGCTCGAGACCTTTCCAACGAATGCAAAACCGTGGAAATCGGTTCGTGCGTTCTGGAGTTATAGTTAAGTTATACTTATTTTTATAATAACAATTATAGAAGTGCGAAGATTATCGTCCTCCCATTAAAACTATATACCCAACGACAACCAAAGTTATTTACAACGAAACAAAAATTTAAACTATAACATTTAATTTATTTCTTTTAGATGTCCCGTGGACCCATCCATCTTCCCAGCATTCATTCCCGACGGTAATGCCCTTCAATCAGAGTACGAGGCCTTCAGGTTTACGGAATCTTATGGAGTTATTTTCCAATGTAACGTCAAATACTGTCTTGGACCTTGCGAACCTGTAAGTATAATCTCTATGTACTTTTCTATTGTACGCTTTTTGCTTAGAAAAGGCAATATTTATGTACGTCGTAAAGTACATTAATAATTGATATGCACTAACGTTTATATTACTATTTTAGGCGGTGTGCGAGTGGGGAAGAGAATCTATCGAATCATGGGGCAGAAAGAGACGTTCGTTGCCCGTCAATGAGACAGATGAAGCGGGCACTCAGGAAGAAGATATGAACATCTCCCAAGAGATTCTCGTCCTTGATTTCGGCGATGAGAGGCAAAGCACTGACTTCCTACGCTCTGATAAACCAGGTGGTGTTGCGTCAGAGGCTAACTTTGGAGGTTCGCATTATGAATTTCTATTTTTGTTTATTAATTTTTTTAGTTTATGTATATGTTTTTTTATATTTAGAAATTTATTGTTTAATTAATATACATAATTTGACCTATTAGTCCTAAGTTAATTAATTACCTTTAGGTTTAAACTAATAATAATATACAAAAATACTTTAGTAAATCTTAGTCGAGTGAAGCGATTTTCTATTGATCTTTTCGAACATGTTAATAAAATCTCACACATAATGGCATTGATATTATTTTCCAGAAAAAACTGTTACCATCGTGGAGCCGTGCCCCAGTAAAGGATCAGTTCTTCTGCTGGGAGTAGCCTGTGCGTTACTGGTTCTTCTCTACATCGCAACAATCTTCTGCTACTATATGCGTAAATGGCTCGCTCCTCCCAAGCATTTGTAAAATGTATTTAATCAACATTTAAGTCCCTAAGACACGATCTTCTTATTGTTTTCGGGGGTTGCTGTGGACAAAAATTGTGAAATTGTCACGTGAAAAGCATCAAAGCCATACTGTATACGTAAAGTTATCTCAAGGTCTGTCAAAACATACACAAGTATGAAGTGTAATACGAACATTATGCTTTTCGATACTTTTACATCAGAACGTCCGCATAAGTTGGTTTTTGTCTAGGGCCATGAGATTTAACAAATGACGATCGTGTGATAAAACGACTGATAACAAAACATGAATGTCATATCCGTCCATAATTTGTAGTCTAAGCTGCTACGATGCGTTTTTAACCACCGCATTGCGTAAACTAACTCAAGCATTTAATAAGCATTTATTATTTTAAGATTCTATAGTAGGTACAAATCCCTCTGAAATACGTAATCATAATTATTAGTTTACATTTTTCAGAATGTGCATTTATTAATAATAAGGTAGATTAAAAGTCAACGAGTTTCGGAATGTTCCCAGAAAATTTATTCATATGCCTAATTAAAATGACTTATAATTTGATGGGAATATTTTGATAGTAATTGGATCATTTCAAGATGTTACGCAATTTTGTGACCAATATAAAAGGATTAAAGTATTCTTAAGCTTTTTATACAAAAGTACATAATATTTAGAATTAATTAGGTATTGTAAATATAATGCCAATAGATGGCGCTAAGTTCTATTATAATCAGTAACTTTGCCTTGATGAACTTTCAGTTGGGTTTTGCAGAAATGAAAGGATCACAATTCACTTTTCTATTTCTCTTAACCCAACTTGAGATTTCTTCTATTTATTTAGAAATACTTGCATTTACACTATTTATTTTGTCCTATTTAATAAATAAAATTTGTACAAATTTTTATTTTTTTTTATTTCATCACATTGTAACAAAAGCAATAAACAGCAATAAATTATAAAATTTCAAATTGGCCTAAAAACTTACTTAAGAAGTTGAAGTCAAAAGGTTGCTATAAATATTACTTAAAATATCTTCTTGGTAATTACTAGGAACATCTTCTGTTTTGCACTCAAAAACTTTTTCAAAATGCTTTAAAAATAGTGGAGTTATTGTCTCTATGGAACATTTGAGCCCAGTTTCATTGGTAAGAGAAGTGACACCCTTGTCTTCTATGCCACAGGGCACAATGTGTTCAAACCAGGACAAGTCATTATCACAGTTTAGTGAGATACCATGACTAGTTACATATCTGGATGCGTGGATGCCAATAGCGGCCACTTTGTTGTCTTCAATCCATACTCCAGTGTGTGGAGACCGGCTTGCTTTAACTCCTGAAATATTGAGTCTTTGAAAAATAGTAGAGAAAACATAACATGAGGTATATTTTATTTTAAATACTGTAAAGATATTTTATTTAAAATAAATAATATCCAATACATCCATGTGAGTCTATTGCGGCATTGAACAAAGGTCCCAGAGTACCAATACTCAATGCAAAGGAGACTGTTATAACTCCCAAAGTTTACTTAGAAATATTAAAAGACATGATATTAATCTTATATTATTAATTTTAATAGTTTGGCCAATCAAGCTCTTTTGATAGTATATAATGGAATTGGTTGATCTCTCCCCTGAAAGCTTTAGTAGTGGAAAAGACTTTAAATTTAAAACCTTTGGTGAACATATGTTAGTTCATGTTCGTCTTAAATTATTTAAGAAATAATTATTATTTTACCTAATTCATCACATAAGTTGATGATCGTCTGTTCCAAATTATGCACATACCACTTAACACTCGTTTTATAGTGTTTTAAATTAATTATAGGATATGCAACTAGCTGTCCAGGACCATGAAATGTTATAAGTCCTCCACGATTTGTTTTACGAAATTCTGCACCTAAATCTTTTAGCCTGTTTATTTCATCATTTGATGTATCATCTCTTATACCTGAAATAACAAATTATGTAGTTTAATGTACACTATAATTGAAGAAGCCTTTGTCTTTAATATAAAATATGATTAAAGTCTTCTGTATTATAACTACATAATACTTATATCTCAAAATTTTATGAGACATTCCTATTATAAGATAAATTGTACATCTTCGTACACGTGTATATAGTCTAACTTATACCTATTTATTATTTTCACGATAATATTTGACACCTCTTGGTGATGCCTCTTTGGAGGATATTAGATACTCAATATTTTATTTACTTAAGCTTTGATAATAAATTTTTTTTTTAAAACCGTCTATCACTTACCAACTGTGTAAACTGGTTTATGTTCCACAAGGAGTAAGGTATCGTAATTAGCATCCATTCCCTTTATCATGGAATCTAAATGTTTTCTAGCTATAGCCGTTTGTATTTTAAAAGCGGTATCATAGCTCATTAATCCCAATCTCCAAACTTTTACCATTTTCGGTAAATATCAATTTATATTTTTAATTTTATATATTTAATATATAGAAATGTTAATTTGTGATGAAAATTAGTGTTTTTTTAAAAAATCAACTTAATTTAAATTTTTAAAAGAAACAATTTATATTTTTTTTAATTTCACAGATTAGGAAGATATTTCGATTCATTTCACGTTCGACGCCACTAATATATTCTGCATAAGTATCTATAGATAATAATTCAGTAGTCTTAAAAGTATTCCTGACATCTAGTATAAGGAATTAAAACTATAACAAACTAATGGCATTTTTGCCTTACATTTATCAACGCCAGGTAACGCTAAAATCAGTTGATAAATAGTTACACCATTCATAGATGTCGCGTCAACTTTGATCGTACTATATCCGATCAAAGTTATTTTACCTTTGTGGTCTTTCTAGTTTCTGTAAATTGGCATTACTGCCCAGACATAGTGCGTTGTAAATTTGTAATTTGTATTCATGTTTTAATTCGGATAAGAGGTTCCTCGAAAGTCGGTAGCTCTTTTTAGACGACATACATTTAATGTTTCTTATTTAGAACAACACAAATATCGAAATCATCAAATGTCATTTTCTTTTCTTGATGAGGCGGGGAATTTTTTTGGGATCCGAAAGCAGCTACAATCATGATGGTATGAATAGAGCAATTTTATGAAATAGCTGCAGGAAAAGCTAATACCTAACTTGCCACCTACTAGTTTAGTTGTAATGGATAATACATCTTTCCACACTGTAAAGTTAAATGAATGCATTAAGGTGTCTACTAAGGCAGACATACAAAATTTGATTACAAATAAAGGATCATTTTACATAGGTACTAAGCACAGCTTTGAGATTTTCAAAGAACAAAAAGGATCTTCAATAAATGAAGCTTATTTGATAGATTTATTCAAATACTGAATCTGCACACAAGATTCGAGCTCTTCGGATTTTGATGTATTTTACTTTCATATTAATAATTATATAAATTTGAATTGCAGTCCTTATTCTAATTTTAAACACGGCACATTTCGATAACCAAGTTTTGGTACGAACCAAGTTTCATATGTTATTTATACATTCGTTTCAAATCATATTATTATTAAAAAAAAAGGGTGCGTGTACTCATGTACGCGCGTAAGAAGTTATACTTCTTTGGCTTTCTTTATTTCAATAAAATATTAAATAATTAATAATAAATATTTAACGTTAATATTTATTATTAATTATTTAATTTTATAATACTCAATATTTAGTATATTATTATATAATTAATAATAATAATAATAATAATTTATTATTTTATTATATTATTCATTCAATTTAATAACTAGGTATGTTTCATAACCTTTTAACTAAGTAACAATAGGTCTTTGTGAAAAAGCATTGCTAAATTTCTTTGAAAAAATAATTAAAACTCCTTTATTTGTTTAAAAGGTAAATGTCATTATGGTCATTCAAAATTCTTGGCATAGCTGCTCACTTCACGCATATTCTATTTCTTTTTACTTGTAGATTGTCTTATTCCCATGTCGCTCGCGCACGCTATAATCTCAATTCTCACTGACAACTGTGTGTCTGAGGTGCGCGCGCATCGTAAAATTTCACTCTCATCAATTTTTCATAACGCGCCTAAAGAAGTATAACTTCAAAAATAGGAATTTTAGGTACTCCTTAAGTTTAAATAAATTTCTTTAATTCCTATGAGCATATTACGAATATGACAACTTTAAACTATTACCATCATAATAGTGGATATACGTATAAGTCGCTTAAGCTAAGACTTTAGATGACGCTAAATTCAAAGTAAAGTTACTTCTGACCTCCGATATAGGTATATAACAATATAGATGTCACACTTTTAAATTTTTTTATTGTTACTACTCACCGCTAGGTAGAGCTGATTTAAAGCAAGAATGACGAAAATAGGCTACAGATGTCGCGCTTGCCTTTATAAATCTATGATATCCCTTTATTAAAACTTGCCATTCCTGGTTTCAGTCAATCCACTATACAGTCTCCTTGTGAATTACTTGTTTGTAGGGCGGTGTTTTGTTCGTTACATAAACCAGCTGTTAATATAAACATTGGACTGTAAATGGTGAAATCATTATTAACTGTCATTGAATAATATTATAGTGGTTGTAGAGATCGGGTCTATTGTTTAGTTACTTTAAATGTGAATAATTCCGATATAATTAAGCGAATACTAAAGAATTAAGTACATATTATATCACTAAAGCAGATTAATGTGGTGTTTATACGTAGTTAGTGCATCAACGTGCAGATATGTGGAACTCCATAAAACGATGACAACAGGGGTAAACATTTAAATATATAAATTTAATACTAGTATACATGTAGTTCAAATTAATTCTTAATTTACCTCAAAATTAAGAATTAATTGGAACTAAAATAACTATACTTTTCTATTTTTCTTCGTAATGCTAGAAAAAAACTGCCTATACATTTTTATATATTTTTGAAATACATATATGAATTAAAGTAATTTGTAAGTAAAATGCTGGCCGTGTGTTCGATTCACGGCAGTGCACCAATATACTTTTCTGTTCATGTGTGCAATTAACACTCGCTCGTACAGTGATGGAATCCGGAATATGTTAGACTGGTGTGTGTCAGTAACAGGGAGCTGATCACCTACATGCCTGTTAAGACAAAAATAATAAAGATACAGGAATCTGAAGGCAAGACCTAGGATGGTAGCGCCTCTGGTTTTCATATCTGTACTTTGTATAATATCGCGTTGAGTATTTCATCAGCAAAACCTGTGTCTAAAGAAGGGTTGGCACGAACAACCCCTTAGTGTCCTTTTGATAGCGCGGTTCAGACCTGTAAGAGCACTTCAATTTACCCTTTGTACGATAAATTTTTTTTAATCAATGACGATTTACAGAATAATTAACGAAATTTTGTTTTAACTTTTGTTTCAGCTTTCAGTAAATAACTATTTAATGACTCACACCTAATTAGCTTAGTAGGTAATTGTACTTCGGCTTACGGCCTTCATACTAATAAATAATTTCATCGCGACTAGACAGGCTTCGTATGAAGTCTCGTTAGTCTGCAATGTCACATGAGATACCCATATTAGTGCGACAGTTTCATTAATCATTTTTCAGGTAGTTCAACCATCTATAATATTCTTCGTATGGCATCGCTTGACATTTTTCTTGACGGTAAGAGTAAGTATTGGGAACGCACACTATCACATCACTTCGTAGGGATGTTATAAGCAGGTGTAACAACTAAGTTAAAACTACACTCGGAAGTGGTGACGTTTATTATGTTTTTTAATTCATAAAATACATTTTTGAACTAAAGCTTTAAGACAATAGTTATCAATGTACTTATTATACATAGTGAAGCTCGCGCACTCGCTGTTGTGTTTTTAATACGATATCGTAATATCTCTCTTCCTTCTCTATACCGAATTCCATATATGCGTGAGATAGTGAATTTTAATATAGATCGAACGGAGTCAGTGACCTGCGCAGGAGCACCCTCCATCATCCCTGTGCTATTATTAGATTAACGGGAAGTCCAACTCTTCCGGTGCCACCTGAGCGCGTACTCTATGTATACGAGTATAACATGAAAATCCCATATGTTTATTCAACATAATATGTAATTTATTAAAACAAGAATAGACTGCAAGACTTAAGCCAACCTACGGACGACGCTAATAAGAGACGTTAATCAACTTAAATCGGGAATATTATTTAATTAAAATAGTTTTACGTTGTTAAAAAAAATTCTTTAAATTTTGGAACTGAACTTCTTTTAATTCCGGGTAATTAATAGTTATTTTAATCAATAGCTTAATAATGTGCTATAGAACTATCTGTTTTGCTAAACAACGTTTTGCTAAATACTGTTAATAACATGTTTAATAAATAACGCTATTATTCACCTACGATTATACATTGATACAAGTTTGACTTACTCAATTCAATGTTATAGTATGCGCTGGTTTAAGACTTTTGTTTATCCTCCTTATCACCCCTCTGGGTATAGGCTTAACTTGTGACATTAAAGCTAAGGCGGAACCTTAAACTTTCTTAACTCTAAAGTAGCGTTTTGGCGGAAGCGCGTTGCCATGGAAACGGCGCAATAGGCCTGCATGGTCCGTGACGGGAATGTAAAGCCTCCCGATCGATGGCGGATTTACACTTTTTCGCTAAGGCTTCCGATAATGTCCTTTTAGATGTACTTAGGATATTTTATATTCTTACGGTGAACAATGTATAATACAAACAAAACCATTCTATCAACGCTTTCTGTTTCTCTATGTGTGTTTTGTTAATATTCTTGAGGCGGAATTGTTTAAATGGAACTAATTAATTTTTACTTGCATATACATGGTATGACGCACGTGAGTCGTTGTGTCGCTGGATAACGCTGGATTAAAAAAAACTTAACTTGACTTATTTAAGAGTTCGTAAATCTAAGTGACACTTATGTTATTGGTCATTATCGAAAACAAGAATGTTAAATTACAATTTATGAGTGTGGGAAAAACTAAAGGGCTCATATTGGCTTCAAGTGTGCGATGATTGCTAACATTTTGTTCACGCTTTTAAATATTAACTTAAATATATATATTATATAAGTAACTTAACTAGGTAACTAGTAATGTAACTAGGGTAAATAGGAAAATTTTATACTGCCTGCCGTAACATAAACTTAATTAGTAGACGTTATTGTATCTTTGAGAGACCCCTTCGGCGTTAATTATCTACAATCCTCGTAAACTACATTGTAGTGCAAAGTTTCTTTTACGCTGAATAGTTGCTTGGTTGGCACATAAAATATAAGGCTATATTCTTACATCTTTTCTCCTTTATAAAACGTATACATTCTACCCTTTTATTTAAGTAAATAATGTCGTAATATTAAAAGGCTTGCAAGAATAATATTTAGGTGGTAGTATTAAGATTCACTTACTTCTTCCCAAAATACATTCCTACCAGATAAGAACGCGTATATAAAAATTGTAAAACTCCGATGTCTAAAACATTCGCGCGCATTACAGTTTTTTTAAATATTATTAGGTATATGATATTCACTGTTCTATATGGTGTAGGTGGAGCGCCCGACCGCTTTCGAAGATTTATTAATTACAAAATAATTATTCATTCATAATACAATCATCCCATCAGTTCATTATCATCTCCTTACAGCATTGTACTCATCAGCTAGTTTACCTATAGGGTAATTCCGGGGGAGATGGCCCTAGTAACTATAAAACTGTATTATGAAGGAATTATGATGAATAAAACAGTGAATTCGTATAGAACATAAACTTTATGTATTATTCTTATCAAATATTAACGATACATAACTTTAGACAACGCTAACAATATAATTTTAAACTTTAAAAAAAAACTAGGACTGGCCAACTCTCACCGAGTGCCCGGGGGAGATGGCCATAGTGTTCGGGGCGAGATGGCCAGTACTTTTTTTTACCTTTCCCGTTACCCTTGAGATCTTCCAGGGCCATCTCCCCCGGAATTACCCTATATGAAACTGCAATATTATCTCGTAAAAACTATATAATATTAATATTTGTCTGAAAAAAGTGTAAAATCGAAATGTCTAAAAAGGTTGACAAGATTAGTCTTAGCTGTAACGCCACTCGCAAGATTTATTGTTGGAAGTTTTAATTATTCCTCAACCTTTCTCTAACTTTACAGTTCAGCATCTGGCTTCAACAAAATTAAATTAACACCTCTGCTTTTCACTTATTCTTATAAAATGTGTATTTATTGCCTTGCATAAAAAGTCTTATATAATAATATTATACTTCTAATGGAGTCGTAAAATCTGTGATAAAAAATGGCTACCATGTAACTAGATAAACGAGTAATTATTAAAATAATTTTAATAAGTGTCAACCAATTTTTTAATACTTTTGAACAAAAGCTTTGGCCGTTTTTAGTCCGTTTGAGTTAGTGGTTAATTAATTGATTTTGCTTTCATCTCAACAAGAAAGATTCAGCCCATTAGGGACTTAAGGAAATATCAGATCAGCGTTTCGCCTAATAGTATCTTAACATATAAGCTTTAATGAAGACATATAAATTACAAAATACAAAAGTGATAAATAATATCTGTAGGTATACTGTAAAGATTACCTTCTATACACACATACTTCGAGGTATCACTCATCCATACATTTAACCTCGGAAACTTGAACCGGGAACACCTACAAATCAAAGTTCTTCATTGTAAAAGTTTTAACTTTCATATGAAATCCTATACCACAGGGGATTTATTTCATTTTAATTGTCGTTTGCATGTAACTAACACACGGGGTGATCCTTTTCAAATATAGGCTTTGTAGTTTATTAAGCAAACAAGGCTTTATTTTTAATTAAACTCGCTAAAGCAATTATAAAAAATAAAAATAAATCAGTGGCGCTACAATCTTTTTAGGTCTGGGCCTCAGATTTCTGTATCTGTTTCATGATCATTTGTTAATCTAATAGGCAAGTAGGTGATCAGCCTCCTGTGCCTGACGCACGCCATCGGCTTTTTGGGTCTAAGGTATGCCGGTTTCCTCACGATGTTTACCTTCACCGTTCGAGCGAATGTTAAATGCGCACATAGAAAGTAAGTCCATTGGTGCACAGCCGGGGATCGAACCTACGACCTCAAGGACCTACGACCTGCTCCTAAAGCAATTATACCGCAGTATTATCCTACCTATAATAAATACTTTGTTATAAAGCAATTATAACGAAGTATTTATTAAAGATTGCGATTTAAAGAACCCTACTGCCCGTTATTACTTCGACTCCCAACAAAGCAAGAATTGTTTGGGGTAATTAGAAACCTCAGCTTGGTCACGCAAAACTCAGTCTACTAGAGACTCATGCACTCATTAATATGAGAAAGGATGAGAATGCCTTAGATTAAAGGATTTAGAAATAAAGTAGATTTATTAAATAAGTTAAGGATACGTCTTATATATGTCACCGTAAAATTGTAAACACCGTTAGATTGTAATCTATCTCGCGGATTATAAACTGTCGAAAGATTGTGAACGTCAACGAACTGCTTACAATTTAACGTATTATTATTCGGTAGTTATATGAAATTGTTGGAAAGTAAAATTAATCTGTAATTGACCAAAGAAGTTTGAATGATAACTAAGTTAGTGTAGTACAATATACCGAATAATAATACGTTAAATTGTAAGCAGTAAGCTGAGGTTCACAATCTTTCGACAGTTTATAATCTCGCGAGATAGATTACAATCTAACGGTGTTTACAATTTTACGTTAACATATATATTTAAATTTAATTTGGTTACAGGAGCGGTCGGCGCAAACGGGCGCAGACCAGAGACATGACCTCGTCAGGGCACAGTTATTCCTTTGATGAAACTATACAGGTATGCCTTAGATATAAAGTATACATTAATTTATATAAAATAGGTGGCTATAAGAATATAGGAATTGAATTCCGTGGTATGTGCTTATAGAACGAGACTAAAAAATTGTTACGGAGATGCGAAAAGAAGGTTGTGAACGATTTCATCATATCTAGGGAATGCAATCCCGATGCCGACCGCAGCGTTGTTCCATCCGAAAATCCCTTGTAACAGTTGAATGGCGACGAAATTTTCTATTTGCCTAGCGAATAAATTTATCGTACGAAAAGAAAAATATAAGCAAACGATTATACCGTCAGATTCCCTTTTAAACGCCTCCCTGCTGATTCATGATATTATCACCGTAACAGAAAACTAAGATGAATTGCCTCTTTTAATGATTGTATAAGAGAGTAGAGTAGATAGAGTTTACGTGTTGCTTCTATAAAAACCAACACGACTCTTTAAGAGAAATAAGAAGAAACTATTATAGCAGCAATAACGCCTTTACGTGTTTCAGTGTGAGTAGATAGATACCCTTTAAGAAAGAGATGAATTTAGGAGTGTAGTGGAGCAAGGGATAACTTTTTACAGTACGCTTATAAAAGCTCACCCGCTTTGAGTCACGCTTTGGTGCCAACCAGTTTTGAGTCTGAGAGGGCATTTTCAGATACTGATTTCATAGCGACTGACAAAAGATGCCGCTTATCAGACAGAACTTTTTATACTCTTTGCTTCTTAAGAAATTATTTCCAAAATAACACCTTAATATAGGCAGAAGTAATTCTGGAAATAACTCTTTATTCACCACTACGAAGCTTGTATTAAAAGTAAATAATTAATGGGTTTTGTGATTCATTATAAATACATTAGTTAATAGATAATAAGAACAGTTCTAATAAAAATAAGCTACATATTTTTTTTAAATTAATTTCGTAACCTAAATAAACTCTTAAGCACAACTAAGTTTAGATTTTAACGTGTTTGATTAGATTATAATTCTTAATCCCACGATTTCTCAAATTAATAATCTCGACTCGAGATTGCATTCCCTAATCATATCATACAGTCTTGTCTTAATATCTAATTCATGTCCACATCTAAGTAATACAAGAACATCGCTAGTTTTCCCAATAGTTCTGTGGTCCTACATTATTACGTCTATGACACAAACCATAATTCCAACCAGCTACTTTAGTTCTTAACGTTATTCAAATAAGGACTAAAACCGCAAAACTTCCGCCCACGTATGACTGACGCCTCCAAACTAATTTTGAATCTGACCATTTATGTCCGTAAGGTTGACATTCGTTTGGCAATTTGGGATTTCAAAATGAGTTCAGGAAGGTTTCTAACGACACATTAGCTGACATGGACACATTCAGGCTTATTAATGCATAACAAGGTTTCTCGCTTACAACCATACCTTTACAAAAATTATAAAAATGACGATTTATTTAATTCCAACTTGTAAAAGCGCGTTTAAAATGTAGCAGAGTATAGATAAAACTAGGGTTTATCTGTTTTTTCATTAATTTCAAATAATATTGAAGACTTAGCGGTTTCATAAAGGTACCGTGACGTCTGGGCATTCGATTCCAAGTCGCAACACAATTTGTTTGAATTTGGCTCTCACACTGGATCAAGCTCTCACACCTAGATCAAAGAATATTCAAAAAGAATTTCAATAAACTTATCTATTGTTATCCGAAATAGTTTTTGAATTTTGAGTGTTTATTGGTAGTGTATATTTGACCTGGGATAATTATGCTACCATAACCGTATAAAAAATAAATAAATCATTGGCGCTATAACCTCTTTAAGTCTTGGCCTCAGATTTCTGAATATGTTTCATGATCATTTTTAAATCTAACCGGCAAGTAGATCAGTCTGCAGTGCCTGACACACACTATCGACTTTTTTGGTCTAAGACATGTCGGTTTCCTCACAATGTTTTCCTTCACCGTTCGAGCAAATGTTAAATGCGCACATAGAAAGAAAGTTACATTGGTACACAGCCGGGGATCGAACCTACGACCTCAGGTATGAGAGTTGCACGCTGAAGCACGCTAGGCCCACACTGCTCTAACCATAACCGTATACTCTAATATATAATGTAGTAATGTCATGTGTGTTACGATACCAACTGAATTACAGAAGGCATCCAAAATAGGCTTTTATTTTGCTATAGCGCCTTATCTTTGAGGCAGTGGAGGCTTTATTTCCAAGATATTCCGTAGGGTTCGCGACCATTTATCAGGCCTGCTCGACATCTGGCAAACGCCACCCTGTCGTTATTGGCGATTACTGGATATTATTGTGAAAAACTTCCGGTATATCGTATTTCGTTAAAAAAGGTATTAAATTGCTGCTTCTGTGCAATTTTATAATTGATATAACATTCATTAGTTGTTTAGGGAATTTTAAAACGTATGTAAAGGTAAAAGTGTATTTATACAGTCAAGTACAAATTTTGGTTATCGTAATATTAAAAAGCTTGAAAGAATAATATTTAGATGAAATTTTAATTAAAATACCGCATAGGTTTTTTCATATCTGTATGTTGTGACTTGCTTACTAACTTAATGGTCTTTAACCTATGGCCTATTTCGTTCCGGAAATCCAACCCAGGACAGCCATGCACAGCTAAAAAACAGCAAACATGGCGTATAGCCTTGTTTCCTGTTTTTTAAGGTCTTAATCATATTTTTGGAAAAATGCCTTTTTTATTTTTATGTGGTCAAGATAGGAATTTTGTTATCTACATGGCCGGAGATTGGCTTGGCGAATTTGATTAACGAACAGTTCCTTTTGGAAGGGTTGGGCTAATGTGGTAGTATTAAGGGCGGGCATGAAAATCGAATTTTCCGCTTTGTGCTTCCGTATACCTTTGAACCTTCGTTGCTTTTCAGAGCGTGTCATAAACATAAACATTTTATGTTATATTCCCACAACATATTCTATGGAATTTGGTAAGGCTTTTATGAAAATCCTCGAGTATTGTCATAAAAAAATTATTCGATGTATAAAATTACCAAATGTTAACAATAAGGAATAGAAGTAGTAACCGTGTGAGCCTAATAATAATGCTTGACATGCTTTATTAAATTCGTGTTTTAACACTCAGTAATTAGCTTTCTATACAGCAACGCTAACATTTGGTGAACGATCATAAAGAAGTTAGTATGTATAGAAAACAAAAATTTGATATTTGATTGATTTTTGTTGCCAACCACTCCTTTCTCAGCAAATACTTAAACTATAGTCTTAAGGAGAAGTATTTATTCTGGGGAATATATGGGGAATGTATGATGATGTATTCTGTCTTGATAACCTATTCCTTTATTTACAATAATAATATAATATTTAATAATAATGTAGCATCTGTAACGGAATAATTTCAACTTTTCTACTTTAAGCAGAGCTGGCACAACATCGTGACAGCAGTTTACATTTTAAGGTCCCTTTGCAATTTGGAGTTAAATTTTCCGTTCGATAGACTGTTATCGTACTCAAGAGCTTTTTAAGGTCATTTAATTTTATTACCTTGACCTGATTTTCCGTAATTAAAAGGTGTCGGCCGTTATATTGTTGTTCAACGTGGTTGTTTAGAATGTCTTTTTCTATATGCTTAAATTAAGTTTATTTTTTCACTTCTTTTATTAAAGAGAAAGAGAGAGAGAGAGATTGCAGTAATTAACGGTTAATTTAAAACTTATAATGTCAAGCCGTTGATTATGTTTATACGTGTTTAAATAATCTATACCATCGTGTGACGTTTACAATATCGGGGTAAATATACAAAAACAAATTCGTTTTTTTTTCTTTTCTCAGAACTGAGAAAGTTGCTAACCATAGTCAATACTCTGTTTAGGTACATGTGTTTTCACTCCAATTTAGTTTTCACAGTTAAAACGGTAATTTTCACGCCAGCTGTTGTTTCATTTTAGAATATTGCTCCATAGACAATTTGCAGTTATAGCTTCATTTGAACATGGTAAACTTGGAAAATGGAACAATTAACTACAGTGCCACCTAGTATCGAGTAGCAATAGTACTCAATCCAGTGATAGATTTCAATAATGTCTACTAGATGTCAGTTAGCAACTTTTAAATTTTATTTTACATTTATATAACAATTTTGTACTCAACAAACCCGTAACCGGAGATACTGTTAAAAAAATTATTTTTTTAACAAAAATACAAAGACTCATGTATGCACAATTAGGACTATAATTAGATTTTAATAACCACCATCCTAGCCAGACTTCGAACCCATTGAAATCGAAAACAAATAACACTGTTTATCGTAGCGCTGTTCGACAATATTTCCGTAGTACGTGACCACATTAAGGAAAATTTTAGGATAATTGTATTAGGTACTTTAATTATAGTTATATTATAATTCAGATCAATATTATCTTCAAAATTTCGACAGTATTTACTTTTTGTCTCATTGTCGAATATATGGTATACATGTGTTAAACCTGCTTATATATTACACTTATATATTTTCTGTTATTTATGATTGTGTTATAGTTGCGGAATTCAATTCAAATAATAAGGGTGTCTGAAATACGGTTTTATATAAATTAGTTAGCAGGTGACATAAATCGGTAACCCTTTATAAATAAACAGAAGTTATATATTATGTCTTATACGTATAGTTAATAGATTGGCATTCGTTATACCTAGTGCGTTATTGCGAACTATGCAATGACCATTTGTCGTAATTAACAACGTAAAGTTAATCTATCGACCCTGTGTCGTCGCGCCGCGCTAAATCACTGACAAGCTGTGACACTCCGCTGCAGTTCGTATTGCAAACATTTTATCGATATCGGATATCGGTTTGCAAAACATTTCCTCTCAATGGTTTTATTGCTTAGCTATTATGTTAGGGGCTACGACAGAATGTCGATTGACCGTGCTGAAAACGAAAGGGGAGATGTTTAGCATGGCGCTTAAACGCGCACTGTACTGGTAACGCGTTTAAAAAATATAAGGATACAATGATATACTTTGTTGAAAAAAACATCTTCACAACACAAGTCGTTATGTAATAATAAATAGATTTGCGCATATTTAATTGTTAATGCAGTCTACGGGAGAATTTTGTAATTCAAGCTAAAATTTTAAGGTATAATATGTTTTAATAACTTTAATTTTAATAATAGCATATTTACAGAAATTAACAACAAAAATCTAAATTGCAATTATTAAAATCAGTAGAAATTTGATGCCATTCCTTTGATTACCAGGGAATAGTACTAAATCAGGTTTTATCAACGATTTATTTTTTGGAAGACGGTGTCGATGACGTCATCTTGCCCTTACCGATTTTCCCAAAGCTTTCTTCAAATCCAGACGTGCCCCGTGCGATTATTCACACAATGAGATTACAGTTCTCAAAGTGTACACATTTTCTAGAAACAAATATATACGGAGATATTTTTTTCTTATTATTAAACTTGATATAAGCCTCCAATAGGCATTGAAAGTATTCTTGGGTCACTAAAGTCTACTGACTGTAGTAGTTGAGATTATTAATATAATAATATTTTATTCTTATAGTTCTTGTGTTTATCTAGGTGGTGGCCAGGTGCACTAACGAATCGTTGAATAAAAATCATTAGTGTATTTTGTGTATAACAGTCTTGAAAGAAGTTACCATGTGACAGACTTAGTTTGATGATCTACTATTGTATTAGAAGACGAAGGTTAGACTCATCAAAAACAGATATTTCGTTCTTCAACTGAATTATAATGTATACTATTGTAAGTGGAATACAAAAAATTAACACAAGAGACCGTTAATGTCGTAAACTGTTATTTATAATTTTTTAGTGTATTTTTAATTAATATTTTTAAAAAGCTTTAATTTTTTATAATATTTTTGATATGCGCGACGTGAGTCACGTAATTGAACTCATTTAAGAGGAAAATATGATTATTATGTGGCCGGCAGGTGATTTTAAATTGAGTTTCGATTAAATTATGACTGCTATATTACTAACGAGCATTACTCCTCTTACTACTTACCACATCCAGTTTGTCATTATTTAAGACAATTATTGCATCACTGGCAATCGAACCCAGGAAATCCGTAAACTTAAAACACATAACAACGGAGGTCGCTATATACTTATCGTAATCTTGTTTATTATATAATTATTTTTCTAATCATGTAATATCTATGGTCTTATATAATTTATGTGTTAAATTTGTAATGTCATATTTTGTTGCTTTTTTAACCATGCATATTGTTTTTGTGGTAAATGGTAATAGATTCATATATTTTTACTATTCTCGGGATAAGGAAAGAAAAAGCACTGTATACGAATGCATCCAAGTTTGACAATCTCATCGAAATCGAAGAAATAAATGATCCCCTTCTTACAATAGTAATCCCTAAAGTAGTGATATGTTCACAGGGTGCTCTACAAGTTATTGCTTTTAATATTGTTGCAGTATTTCTTATAGAAAAATCAAATGTATCTAACTAAAAAGCTATGTGTTATTCGGTTCTTGGTTACATTTGCCATCTAAAATAAAAATCTACCTCCTATCTCTCTCGAAACAGTGTTAGGCCCAATTTTAAGGCGTAATTTTTCTAAGCTGCTAACATTATAAAATCTCTGATGACCTGTAACACAGGTACTCTTACCTTTAGCAGGCATCAGTCTCGCACTAACTAGCATTTTTTCTAAACAGAAGTAAGACAATTATTAATTTATAATAGTATATAACTGTCACTTGTTTATGTACTAAGTTTTTGTGAGACATGAATAAAGATTATTATTATTATTATAAAATCTTGCTGTAATTAATTTAAAACAATTTCTTTAAAGAGAATCAATTCCTTCTCTATGATTTCTAATTCAAAATTTATATGTCCAATTATAAATGATTTTTTTAAAAAACGTAATCTTTTTAATTGTTAAAATTACTAAAGCATATAAAAATATTCTTCAATTGAAAAATAAAGCTTAAATAAGACCGAACAGGCTCAGTAGTTTTTGCTGAAATGAGAATAAAACATCCAATATCTTTTATTGACTATAAATGTTTGTGATTTATGGAACAAATTTTGGTATAGTTTAGGATTTTTGTCAGGCGGATTTAGAAGTATACCAAACAAAACAAAACAATTGAATGGGTGATGTGCACGACATAAACAGCAAAACACGTGTATTTTTAAATGTTTTTAATAGGAACATTCGTTCAAGGAAACGTATGTTCCCCTGTATATATGCACCCTATGCATCCGATGCACCGGTCTGAAAGCATTACGGGTGTTGCACCACCCTAATCAAACTCAAGAAAATTTATGACCACACCGAAGAATTGTATAAAGTGATATTAGAGAAATGTTGATTAACGTTCGAGTTTGAAAAAAGAATTGAGGATTTAATGTTTCAATACTATATAATCTCTTTACGTTCATTTTAATTTAATAAATGAAAATTAATGTTTGACGTAGTCTGTATGTACTGCTACTCCTTTCGGGAGTTAGTTTTCGTTATAATTTTTGATGAACTCTTTAAAACCTATACGTACACGGCCATACCACCAGAAGGGGTCGGCAATAAAGACAAGAAGAATTTTATACTTTTTAAATTTAATAAAGTTACAAATGTATAAACCTAATAACGAGTGTGACCTCGTCTTGGCAAAATCACCGCTTGAATCCTTGGCATGCTTTTAAAAGACGTTTTTAAATACCTTCCCACTCGTCTGCAATTATTCTTCTTAGCTCCCAGATGTTTAGTGGATCAGCTTGCAAGGATCTTACTCGCCTCTTTAGAACATCATGGATATGCTAAATTGGATTGAACCAGGACATAATAGGCTAGACAATCTGAATGACGGATTCCAATTTCTTCCACGACGCCAGAAAGGTGCGGGCGAGAATTGTCGCCAAAAACATGCATATCAAGCATAAAATTGGAGTCTTTCTCAAGAGCAGTCAATGCGAGTTGTGCATGTGGAATTAGGACTTCCATTATGTACCGGTGTACATTTAATGTTCAATTTTTTACGAAAACTAACCGCAAAGGAGTAGCAGCAGTGGTGACGGAAGTAGTGGTTTTTATAACACGAAGATCGATATTTTACCTCTAATTAGAAATGTAGGGTAAAACATAAGAAAAATATTTGTATAATCTCTATATAGCAAGTCTGGTTTTATAATTTAATTTAGAAAATAAAGAAATAACCTAAACGAATCTTAAATTGTAGGGCGGTGCGCCCCAGCCCACAATGTGCCTACTTTACAACTCTGATACGTGATGTCTTTTCGCCCTTTTCATATTTTCCTCGTACGAGAAACACAAAGTATTGTTTGGGAGGAAGATTGTGTATATAGAGAATCAATATATTTTATTCTTAGGCAAGTTAGCAGTAAGTAAATGATTGTTATAATTTATTTTAAATAGCATTTATACTATGTATGATACTTAGAACACACATATTTATCGATGAATAATCAATATATACAATATTTAAAAATATTAGAAAAGATAGGAACAGTATAAGTATAAAGCAATAACTATACTCGTTCCTATTTCCTATACCATACGTCATATTATTATATTGGTGCCTAGTATGGCAACACAATGTATCTTACAAGTAATAATACGTGTTATATTAAATAAGTTTGTTTAGTGCGATTGCCAAGTCAATTTGTATATTAAAAACATAAAAGATTTGTAATATTGATATGGTCACTATAAAATATTGCTAGGTTAGTTAATTAAGTAATAACTTAAGACAGAAGGGACTGAATTATGTTTTCTCTGTCGAATCTACCTTTCTATCTCGATATCTTCTCTACCACCACATGTACATTAATAATCAAATACCCTTTTAAAACCCTATTAAAACAATACATTGGAATTAATTACTGTACATTATCTCGAGTTAATTACCAGGTTATATTGTGTTGGTGTTTAGTCTAGACTCAATCCTAAGCTGACTCGAAGACACGTGGTTTACGTGTTCTGAATTAACTGACTGCGCCAGAGATGTCTATTTAATAGATTGTTAGTATCTATTAATATTTTTACTAAGGCCTGGTAGTTTATTTTTAATACGATTTCCATCAAGTACAGAATCAAAAAATAAGGTATATGCCATAATCGCAGTTAATTTTCTTCCAGGAACACTATAATTAATTAGCAGGTACTAATATTTTTCGAGTGTGCATTAGAGACAAGTAAAAAAACATCGTGTTTCGACGCTGCGACACAAATATTATAATGTAAATTTATTTATGTAAACTTAGAAACGTCTAAGTATGAATCCATTAAAATGCATACAAAGTGCAAGTCATCTGGGGTGGGAATAGCAATTTGAGTGGGTACTGATGTGTAAGAACGAAGTTGCGGTAATTATACCTAACAAAATTTACTCCTTGGGCGAGTTACGTGTTTTAGTTAACATCAAAAGGTTTATCTTTTAATGGTTTAAACCTTAGTTTAAGATAAACATGTAAATTGAACTGAGTTTTTTAAGGTTGTTTTGTTGGATACATTGAAAACATAAATGATAACACACGACCCAGTAAATGATTTAGCGTAAAATTAATTACTTATGACAATAATTTTTTTTAAATCACTGAAAATCAAAACAGGGCTGAATTAAAAATAAAGAGTGAGTGTATTATTAAATTAATATTCGTTTTAATTACTAATTACAAGTTTTTGCAATCAGCGTATCTTACTTTGCTTACATACTGTTTTAACATAATGAGGGTAATTAATGATTTATTACAGTTTTAGCAATGTATTCTTGCTGAGTGAACAATAACCCTTACGGAATACAAACGAAGTACAGCAGTGAAACATACAACGAATCCTCGGTAATTTAGCCACGTATGAAGCCACTTGGGATATATGAGGAAATATAGGGCAAAGCTATAGCGTATTCCACATTCTGTCAGCACATCTTTAAATATAGTATGACAAGATAAGCGATTCTCAACTTTAAGGCACTCGTATGTATGTTCAGAACAATTGTGGCCAATTAATACGCTCCTGAACCAAAAAATCGTCGGGAAGTTCATTTGTTTTAGGCACAGAAGGCAAGTCTTACTTGCTTATAAGTAAATAATATCTATTAATTCAGACCAAAGATACTATTGTTATTTACTTAGGTATAATAACGTTTCTAATTTTCAAGTAAAAAAAACTTTGTAGTAGCTGGCTATAATTGTTTTCTAGTAGCATATTTAAAAAATATTAAAAAAGAAAAACATATATAGCATAATTGTATCTTAATACTTTTCTATTTTTATATTTAGAGCTCTTGAGTATTAAATAATGTTCATTTAAAAGCTATTGTCATTTTTAAATTATCTTTCACTAAAAGTGGTCTGAAGACGAATGAAACGACCGAGGCAATTGCAGTTAAACACCGCAAGTAACAAAAGACACTAAATAGGTTATATAGACTTCTAAGGAATAGCAAGTGCGCATCCTGGGGAGGGCGGGGTATGGAGGCTGTGTTTTCCGTAGGGCGGACGCGGCAGTGCGCGGTGCGCGCCCATACCACGCGATGGTTTTCCGCACTTTTCATTTGTTTATGTGAACACGTGAAAATTTAGATTGGTCAAGTGTAAAAATATAAGTGTAAAATTTGTGTGAAAGTTTGTAACAACACGTTATTAGATTTTTATACTACTTTTGTAGGAGTTAATTCTAAGGTTTATGTGTAAAGTTGGAGCAGTAATCGCGAGTGGAGTGTTTATTAGAAAAGTTAGATTTTACGATTGGATTGTCTTGTGGTATGTTAAAAACAAGCGAAAAAACATTTCCTTTAAACAGCATTAGTACGTTTTTTAAAAGTTAAATTGAGTAATCTAGTAAATTACATTTGTATACATTTCATTTTTCTGCAGTCCATCTCGGTGTAAGTAAAATAATTAATGAATTACTAAGAAAGGGTTAGTGAGCGTTAAACGGAATAAATAATGATTTAATAAGTTCTTTCGTAGCAATTTAGATTTAAAATTGTTATTCCAAATAATCCCCGATTTGTTGCCAACGGAGACTCCCGTGCATTAAGGACACTTAACCTATGCAAAATGCTAATGCCGCGGCATTCCTAAACACGTCTGCTATTATAATAAAAATATTTTCAAGATCCTTATATACAAGGTACATATATGGGACAGAGGTTCAATGATACCATAATATACTCTGTCTAATTTATGGACTATACTCACTAATATCCGCAAAATACTGCCATAACATTATGTAATAGTGATCACTAGCTGTTTAGCTTTAGAATTTACTTTGAGCTACACATTTAGATGCAAAACTACACGATGTCCTGTAGTAGGCATGGTCAAAAGTCTTGATCATTATCTTATTGGTGTCATAAAGCATGACGTAGTGATAATCAAAATTAATTAACATAACCATAGATTCTTCAACTATCATCGGTTTATAGCAATATTACAACCACTTACTGGAATGAGACCGTAAGTTTTGCAAGCCTACATAAAATGACTTATGTAAGATCAATTTTTTTTTTTACAAAAAACCCAATTCTGTTCTAACAGGTGACCCTAAATCGAATGAATTACCAATAAAAAAATCACACACGAAACAAATAACAAACATAAGAAATTAATTAGGAAAAACAAGCAAATATATGCAAATTATAATAGCTGTATCAAAATAAGGAAAACCTATATACGAATAGTCACTCATATTACGGAATGTCGCATTGACGCCGCAGCAAAATATCATAAATTTTAAACTTTAACACCATAAGCGTAGACGATATTAATAGTTGATTGAATTATTAATATGGTTATTAGTAGTTTATTTATTTATTTATTTATTGGAAACTAAACAGATACAACACTACAGAAAAATAAAATAAATGTAAAACATAAAATAAATACACATTGGACATATCCTCAAAAAAAAGTTTCACTAATAAAAAATACAATACTAAGTAAGACAAGACAAAACATGACAGCAAAATTTAACATCAAACTAGCAGCTACAAAAAAAAAATAGAAACAAGGACGACACAAAGCTTAAGATATTAAGAGTTTTAACTTATTCTTAAATGAAGCAGTAGAGGAGTGCGAAAAAGGGTCGATGTTAGTGATGGAATCCAAGGTGGAACACATCCTGTGAAGAGGCACACGGAACCCAATGTTGGTTCTGGGAGTCGGAAGGTTAAAAGTTCTGTGCGAGCGCAGAGATCTGGCAGGAACATTAAATGGTATCAGTTCGAGAAGATGGGAACAAGTTATTTCATTTACACATATTTTTCTAATAGTGACACAGTCTCAAATTACGCCTAGTACTCAAAGAAAGTAATTTATATTTTTTTAAGATAGTTAATATAATGTGTACCGTATTGCTAGTAATGTAGATTTTTCTTACAATGTATCTTGCCTACATTCTTTATGTTCTTGTAGCTGAGCGCGCCTCGGAACTGAAATTGTGTTTTTCAACAAGAATTGAACCCAAGACCACGATAACACGCACTATGCGTCACCATCTAAGCTACATAACGTTAATTAAAAAAGCGACTTGATACTTTCTAGACTATGATGGATAAGACCTTAAACAGTGACTCATTGGACATTGCTCATAGCGTTTTGTTCACGCTATTTCAGCACATATTTTTAAAACCGATGCGTGATGTACTATATCGTGATCCATCTCTAGACCATTTCAATTTTAGTAAGAATTTTTCTGTAACTCCTAAGTAATCATGTATACGTTGAAAATTGTGCGAGGTTTATCGCACAATATTGAACATTCTTTTTGATTTCATTTAACATACATATGTTCATTCAATTCATTAATTGAATTCATCGAACTTCACAAATAAATTTAAGACTTTCTACTAACATTGCGATTGCTTATATGATACTATTGCAGTAATTGTACTTTCACTAGCCTAAACAAATTTTTAAATAAGACATGAAATTACACTTAATAATCTTAAATACTTATCATAACAATTGTACCGTTACCATATAAAACAACTCAATTTATTTCTTTTAGATATTTCGTTGATCAATAATTATGGTATAATGATTTGGCAGGTAAATAGAGAATCGAAAGATAGGAAAGTCAGAAATTAATAAACGTCTAAAATGATTCAGTTATTAAGAACTTCAACAGAACTTCGCAAATTGGTCAGTCGAGTTCATTAAGGTGAATAATTCAGAGGTGGAAATTTGCATAATTTAATGCGGTTTATTTGATATTCTCAGGCAAATTTAGTCTGGATGAGGCTCGGTATTATTGGATGCAGACGTGACCGTGGTAACGCGTGCCGAATAACAATACGTTTATTTTTGAGAACACCTCAGACTTCAGGATGTAAAAAATCTATAAAATCCGTTATAGTACGAATATACAAGCCTATAAGGCCTCCTTTTCATGGTAGAAGTCTTGCGTCTGAAATCTTTATACAACTTTATTTTCTTATAGACAGATCTAAGTTTAATTCTTATTCTAAGGATCTAGGCCTGGTAGCATTTTCGACTGGTAATTTGAAAATATAGGATGCTACTGATTTTGTAAGCTTATGAAGGCTGTTTCAGCCTCGCTATTGAAAATAAGGTGACGCCAGGCGGCCATAGTTTCTGATCAATTGGATTGGTTGGTATTCATGATTTCAATCACTACCTCAGTTGGAATCATTGTTAGTCCGTAGTAGTGCTTAGATATACATCTTCATTTACTGCTTTGGTTGATGAAAATATTGTAGAAGGCTGGCTGTATATGTAAATTATTTGGCATCCAATAGTACTGTTGCAAAGGTGAATTCAAAGGCGGGAAACCAACGCAACGTAGACCTATTTTTGTGCATTAACACATAAAAGCATAGATATTTCTAGCACTACTTCGTCTTTGAATTTGATAGTCTACAAAACGCAGTAACATCATCTATTACGGATATATTTTAGTCTGTTTTTTTGGTTTACACGTATTCAGACCAATAAGCCTATTAATAATAATGATTAAGTTATAATGAGTTGTTGCATAAAGATTTAATATTACAAAGTTTTAACTTTTAGTCACATGACGTTGTTAGCGTCAGTTTTATTTACAAAGTCATGTTAATTAACAGAAAGATTATATAAACAAATCTCGTTGTGAGCAGTGCAAAAACAAAAGTGTCAGGTTACAATACCGGGGGTTGAGCCTACATTCGTTTTTGATTAAACAAATTGTCCGAACAGTTTATTGCTCCCCTGGGCTAATCTCTCTTCGGCGACTTTTACAGCGCGTATACAACTTTAATACAATGTTGCTGGAATAAGTTACTGTATTTATAAAATTTTAACGTACGAGATGCTGTAGCTTGGTTATAGCGATCAATTTTTCTTTGCTTTTACAAAACAAGGTAGTACCATAAAACAGATAAAACTGGTAACACAATGACGTTATTCAACTACCTGCACTTGACAGCTACCCTTTATTAAAAGAAGGCCAATATCCCTGAAGCAGATATTAATACAAAACAATGGCACTACAACCCTTGGTAGCCTCAGTATCTGTTTCATGATCATTTGTTTTTCTTTATAATAGGCAAGTGATAGGCCTTCTAAGGCATGCCTGTTTTCACGACTTTTCCTTCACCGTACAAGCGAGTGATAAATGATAAACAGCCAGAGTTCGAACCAACGACCTCGGGAAGGAGAAGTGAGAACACACTGAAGCCACAAGGCCAAATGCTTTCTTAGATGTTAATAAAGACTACTGATAATACCTTTTTTCAGACTAAAACAGTTTCAATAAAAATATCTTAAATCTCTAAAAACTGCAGAAAGTATTTTCAATAAGAAGATAATGTCAGTCAGTGTGTTGTGTAGGCGCTACTATTATAAAAGTTATGGATTATTATTAAGTGAATGATAATTGTGGTAAATCATACATAAATAAATAAATACCAAAGATCTTTCAGTTCAAATATCTTATATTTATTAATAGAACAGACGGATATACAAATAAAAACATTTTTCTCTGTATTCTGTTTTTTTTTATTCTCGTTGCACTGAGTTATTGTGTAAGGTACTAGAAATATTGTCGCGAAAGTAATAGAAAATACTTGTTTAGCTTACATAATTTATCTTAGCACAGATTAGGCTCCAAAAACCGTGTATTTTACCTATATGAAGCTGTCACCAGCGACAATAATATATGCAAAGAAATACACATACATCTCGTTTCTTATATTGGCTGAAATATTTCAACGAATCTCCTCAAGAGTATTGAAAATATTTACATTTTCACACTTTACTCTTAACACAACAAAGGTGTCTGAAAATATGATTGAATATTTTATAC
Source organism: Pieris melete (assembly GCA_963693345.1). Classification (NCBI taxonomy): domain Eukaryota; kingdom Metazoa; phylum Arthropoda; class Insecta; order Lepidoptera; family Pieridae; genus Pieris; species Pieris melete. The sequence goes on along the minus strand of CAVNZK010000002.1, from coordinate 974,174 downwards.
ACACCTGAGACGTTTTAGAATACAAATATTTTAGTTGCCAAATACGCTATGAATATTGTATGCTTTAAAACTTAGAGACATATTTTCAAACCGATTCTCTAGTTCTATCTTTTTCTTAATGGAGGTATTAAGGACAGCGAAAGATGTATTGAAGAATATTCTTCATTCACTAAGGTACAGAAAACAAGGAACATATTTTTTTGTATATATAGACTATCGAACTGCCAACTACAAAACCGAAGGGCAAGGCTATCAATTTAAGATGGTATTTTTAATTGAAAAGTAAAATTAGAATATTCTATCCGTCTTCTGCCTTTCTTCCTACGAGGACGGCAGACAGTCCAAAATGGCACTGCCAGCAGTAAACCCGCTACTGCCAAAGCGACTTCTCAGCCTCAATAGACAGTCCCTTGTGCAGAGGAGTCAGTCACCCCTGTAGTCCTGCAATGCGTGGCTGTGGCTATCCAATGAACAGAAAACTTTGGAGTATTGGTCGTAGTAGGAGTAGTGGTCATTCTGTGAAGCCTGCGAAGTGAAGAAACTTCTAAACTTCTGGAAGGAGCGAAATATAATTGTATTATCGCTATCATGAAATTAGTATCGTGTTTTTATGTATTCATTGTATTTAATACAGACTATGTAGGTACTCACCCCTCCTTATTATTTATCTATGGTAGCCTGTAGTTTAGTTCAGATTTACAATGTTCTGTGCTCCCAAGGCATTGAAATGAACTTTGATTGAACATAATAATTTCTATAACACAACAAGTTTTAATCGCTATAGATAAAAACATACAATATGCAATTTGAACGAACCACTTCAACTCTTCTATAAGAAGCAATAATATTATTCAAGCACCAACATACAAGGAATTATTGAGACATCCTCTATTGAAAATAAAATAATGTAAACACAGCAAATCGCTTCTGTGAAATATTGTTTCAACATGTGCTTCGCTAAACGTATCGGTTTATTTAAATCTATTCGCATTGGGAATTTAATATGGAAAATGCCGTATATTTTTCGTTTGGATTTATGTAATACATACACAAGTCCGATAATGTATAAATTTGTCTATAAAAGTTTGTGTATGTATCAATACATCTCTGTGATTTCTTTAACCTGGGTTTATAAATAATTAAATATTATACTAGCATATCTCATGAATACACTTTTTCCTAGGAAAGTCTATTCGAACGTATAGACGATATTGGGTACTGCATCCGATTATACTAAATACTAATATGAACAAATAATGAGCATAAAATATGAAATATACACAATGTAGATTTAAAGTAGCCACGACATGGCCTTCTGGAAAAACTCGGTTTATAACGCTTTTACAAAAATTATTTTCGCAAGTACAATAGCAATTTTGGGAGTACAGAAATACAGCGGACCGCTGGCCGTAATTTTCGTTTATTTGGTTTCTTTGTTATGGACTGCACAATCCACTTCATATTTTATTGTTAAATACATAAGAGGATTAATATTGGATAACATTTATTTTTATTTTTAACTTTTTGTTGTAATGCTCGTAATTATTGTTGTTGTTGTATATTTTATGCATTGATTTATTAGATAAAATTCGAAAAAGAGAAGAGAACATATTATTAACGCTGTGTACAATTTTCCACATCTCTCTAAAATTCGTTCAAAAATCAAGTAGCTTGAACGGAGGAACAAATTTACTTGAATGTTAGTCAAGATTTTAGGATTGTCAAAAGGATTTTTTGAGTAAATATATTTATAAAAATTGAACCCGAAACCTTAAATACTAACCGTACATTGCGCTACAACGCCAGTTAAACCGTTCTAGCAGTTAACTCGATTGGAGTCGATCGATTGCTGTGAGTGCAGACTTATTGCGACGTGCCAGGAAAAGTGATATCTCAAAATTTTTAAAATAAGACTAGGCTTTATTGTAAGTAGTATATTAAAACTCCTCTGTCTTTTTGAAAAATATTGGTTGTTCGAATAGGATTTCGGTTATTCGATTTATTATAACGCTATAGAATCTCAAACTGACTCTAACGACTCAAAAAAACCGCGTTTTCAAATTACCTGATTTCGCTTATATGTTTATCCATATTTTTAGCCGCATTCGTCAGGTTTTATATGATTACTACACATTATAACCACTATACAATTCCTTAATAATATAAATAATACTTACCTACCTGCTTGCTAGCATGGTAGACACCTTATGCAATGTGTTTATTTACACTATTTTATAAATTAATTAGAGTATCTTAATAGCATCTGTGGTAGATTATTTTTTAACATAAAATCAACCAATGTTTAAAAACAGCTGTTTTAGGTTACACAAAGAGACCAAGTTAGACCTTAGTTCTTATAAAAGTGTAGACACACCTTATATCGTACGGATGGGTTCGTCATCTTTAAAACATGAAATAAAATTAGTACCTACTTTAGATTATGACATAATCTTAGATTTTTAAGTACTGTGACACGATTGCGAAACATCGCGTGAGGGAACGGCGTTAGAAGCAAGAACCCTTTGGTGTTATTTATCGGGGAGCAGTTGCTTCTGACTTCGATATAATACACGTAATATAATAAATATCCTGTAAGCCGTGTGAAATATTAGAGCTAACTTTGTTGGGACTTTGAACAGAATTATGACGTTAGTTTAAACGCATTTTACGCGGAAATATGTGAAATATTGATGCGTTTTATATTGTTATTGTGATTAAAATGGGCGTAGAAATGTGTCTGGGCAGTCCGAGATTTCATACTTAATTAAAAGATTAATTTTGCTGCATATAGAATAGCAATCTAGACATTATTTTCCAAGGTCCAAATCCTTCATTTTTAATTTCGCATCCAAGTAAAAATAGTATTCAAAAATCAACCTATTAAATAATAATCGAATCAAAGTAAAAAAAAATTGGGATCACATTTTTAACCGTTGCGTGGTGATTATGTAGCCTTAGATGTGTTTTCCAAACACATTTGACTCCCAAATACTTATCAATAGAGGCCATTATAATACACATTTTTAACAGCTTTAGTTAGGATAAAGGGTATTTACTGTAAAAATTAACTAGATTAAAGATAAGCAATTAGTGAAATGGGTTAGATACAAATGGTCATGTTAAATGTGCGTGAGTAATGCTATTATAGGTGAAGGGTAATTAAAAAGGGATAAATTTTCACAAGTCAAATAGCAGGGGACCGTTATTTATTAACATGGATTTGAAATCAAATTATTTTACCGTCAGTTATGTGCCAAGATGATGCCTGCAAAGGTATCTTATCGTGTTTTATAAGTAACTACTTCATATAAATCCTTATAAATTTTTGGAATTGAAATATAATTAGAACTAGGTAGGAGGGATCAACGCATTTATGTTTTGACATTTGACATTCATTGCTGAAAACTATTGTTTTTTATAGTACTCTGAATTCTCGTATATTCGTAAGTAGCGGACTGTGGACTTTTCTTGTCCTTGTCCCTTTCCTGAGACATACGGCCTCTAATTATTTGAAAAGAGAGCTTACTCTTTCATCAAAGGCCGGCAACGCACTCACTAAAATATATGTCCATGGGCTGCAGTGACTGCCTTTTGACTATCTTACTATCTATAAAACGTGTTATTTTATTGTGTTATTTAAATTTCAATAGAAATATAAATTAATGTTAAATCAGTTTCAAATGCAAATTCAAGTTACTCAATATTACAGTTTCTTGTAAATATATTTTTTATAAATGAACAGCTTTATGTGGTACGCCAAGGTTGAAAAATATAGATTAATATACAAGAAAATAACGTAAATAGTTTCGGACTATACGATGGATTTGCCAACAGTATGAATCTTGTACTAGCCTCTCTCCTATTGCTTAGATTACGTCGTTATTATCAATTCAGTCCGCATGTTCTACTAATTGGACGGTACAGTAACATGTATAGTACGACTTGTGTACTGAACGACTTATTGATTTACCATCAAGACCAAAACCATTATTTTTAATGTCCCTATAATTATTTAAAGATTATCATCGTGCGTATCATTTGAATCGATTCATGGCACTGTAAATCGATTTCCTTACTACAAACAGTATTTTGAATGCTAGACTTATCATATAATTAACTATTTCTTCTACATAATACTATTTACTTATTAAAGGACCTGTTTTAAAACATATCGATTTTATAAAAAAAAAATCAATAGGCAAGAATTGACTTGACATCAAACAACTGTGATTGTTATTAGACATGTGTTAATTTGATGAAGTAAATTTTCTTATGCATATTACAAATTGTAAATGTTTAAAATGGTATTCCATTGATAAGTCTAACGCAATAAAATAGCTAAAGTACGTGCCTTTATAGTAACTTTCTTACACTTTCCTCATAAAAAAATAATAGTTCTTTCATATATAGTCTGTTAAGGTAGTAAGTAACTTGAAGAATAAAGGTCCAAAGGTAGAATATTTTTTTATACAGTACATTATTTTACATCTGTAGCTAACATATATTAAAAGATAGATTATAGTTTCCTTAAACCGGACTTATTTAACCGGTAATTGTTCACTAAAGCGTCGAATGTTATGGTTATTTATGACCTGACGGACACCGGTCAGCCCGATCAGGCTTAATACCTGTTGAGTTATGACTCGGATTATTTGACTGGTTTGGCCTTCTTAGTCCTGGTGTGATGATCTAGAGTTGGTTGGTGGCTTATTATTCAGGAAATAAGCTACTGTTCTAAACATCTAATATTAATATCGTTATTATTTCCTTTTATCTTAAACCATAGTATTTATTCAAAATTAATCTTAAAGAAGGGTATAATTTCTGTATTCTTATAATATATAATTTTATTCTGGCTGAGAAAGAATAAGAGGAGACTAAATGCCGTGGAATTGAGAGCATTGAGGAAATTTGTGAAGTGTAACATTGCGTGATAGGAGAGAGCAGTGTGGGTTAGAAGACGAAATGAAAAGCATAGAAAAGGGAATGCTTAGGTGGTGTACCCTGTAGAACGGATGAATGAGAAGCCGTTAAAATATACAAGGCAACCGTGGATGGTGAAATCGGGTTGGGTAGGGCTTGTCGTACTACCTGGACCAAATCTAGGAGGTTCAAGAGAAGGGACAAGTTAAAAGTACTCGACGACCGATGAGCATGAATTGTGATTCTCAGGAATGTGAATGAAGCGAGAGAGGTATGTCAGGACCGTAGCAAGTGGAGATCCGTAGTCTCTGCCTACCCTTTGGGGAAAAAAGCGTGATAATATAATATATCCTCATATTCGTAATATAAATTGGAATGTGAGACTGTACCTTTGTCTTTGCCTTGTCTTTGATACATTACTAATTTTTATACTGGAATAAAAGTATAGATACTATCATAGATTTATATCGTTAGATAGGCCCTTACCGCAGTGAGACGGCGCCGTGTTGTTCCACAGTCGAAGTGAGTGAGCTCACTAACCTGGGATCAGTGCACCCCTAAACACAGTGTTAGCCGGACGTGTTGTAAAGGACGTTTGCGAGCAGTTTAGTGTCACAAAATGCCATCGTGTGCCTTTCTAAAGTGCAACAACAATTCTAGAAACACAAATAAAGCCAGAGGTGTAACATTTCACTCGTAAGTATTGCGATTTGATTTAAAAACTTTTATTTTTCCTTCCGCACTGTCTAAAATAACAAATTTAAATGGCGAGTGCACGAAAGAGAAAGTAGTGTTTGCAACTAATGTAGGAGAAAAAGAGATGACACTATTTTCTCAGTACATAGGTAATAACAACAGATAAGTACAATGGCAGAAACACGATTTTTTAACTACTCGTTAGTGTGCGTGTGTCGGCCTTTTGTTAACGCACACATTCAAAAACAATGCCACAGTTTTTGGTGTCGGGGCCTATCTAACGATATAAATCTATGGATACTATGTTATTCTTAGCACTAGCTGGAAAAGAAGTAAATGAATTCCATTTTTAAATAAACGTAGGAAAGAGTTTCTATGCAATATCCGTTGGGGAGTGTCGTGTCAAGAGCACCATTTATCTTCCAGCCGTCAGAAGAACGAATGGTCCGGTCAGGATATTTGCATTCCTTTAACGGTCTACTAACTGAAAGACTATCTCAAGCGGTGCCTTGTCACTAGATTTATGGAGACATAGTAAAGGCGGCATGTTAATTTATTTCTACCCACAATAGTTATAAAAAATATATTTTCGGAATGAGTAGTGAAAATTTATAATCGATTTCAATACACAAAGGCAGTTTAAATCAAATTTAAAGATTTGTACTAAAATATTTAAAGCTTATTCAATGTTCAAAACAAATTTTCAATTAACTTAACGAATTTTCCAATTTTCTGTGTCGTTTAATTGAAAAAGTTCCATGATCGAATTTTCTTTTAAATAATGCATAAAATTTTCTTATGAAAACTGATCTGACGGATTGCTCATTCTTTAATTAAGGGTGGAAAATTCAACCTCTAATATTGCCATTACTTTCCCTTAGACCACCCCTATTTAATATCACTTAATTTCATTAGATGTTTAATCTTTAGTATATAGAAGCTAATAATTCGTTTAACCAGAATAATGTAAAATGATGAAGAATTATGGCATAACGTTGTCTAAACTGTATGCTTTTTTTATTTTTTAGATTATGGCAATAGTTTTAACTTTATGCCAGTTTCAAAACTGTATGCTTTGATTTATTAATAAGGTACATATATACAAACTTTTATAATTCAAATTTAGAACGCCGTTTGAACTTGTGACGTAGTTTATGTAAAATACAATTCTATTTTCAAATAGAAAAGTGGACACGTTGCGCATTAATGTTAAAGACATTTCAATTCGTCCATTATGAGTGCATTTACAACCGATTTTGTCAAACCACATACAAACTATAACAAGCTGTTACAACCAAAATTATTAAACCGATCCCCATACTTTAATAAAACGTGCCGTCTGAATTAATTAATTCTGCATTGCTGATTCCTTATTACGACATGGTTCCATTACAACATAAAAACCCCGATCGAAGTACTTTTCCGTTTACACGAGGGTTATTATAGCATGATCCGAGCTTGAACGGATAACTTATGGTGGGTCATGGAATCTGCATTTAAATGGGATCGAGGTTCATATCAGAGGGATTACGTGGAAGGTTTCGGGATTCGATCCGCGGATGGGAAATATGGCGCTCGGCCAACTTAGGGTAATGTACGAACTTTGTGTTTATGTGACGCTTACGAGACTTCTAAAGATTTGAATTTAAAAGTAATAATATAACTTGAATGTAAACGAGTTAAACTTCAAAAATATTATACAAACAGTATCCGTTTAAATGTTTCAAATAAAAAATTTCAAGATTTACGACGACAACCTATAATTTTGTCTATATAAGAATTTATTTATGCGTTTACAACGCTTTTTTATACTACTTATTATATAAATCTATATAATATAAGGTCCCAGTTGCACGTAGCCGTGTCATATCCATGTCTACTGCTTTATATTTATTGTTTACGTGTGTGCGACTAAGTGTAAAATAATAAACTAACACAGATAACAACACTCTTCAATTCGTTGCAATTCAAAAATAGAACATTTGGGAATTTGTATTACGTTAACGTTGACTTAATACAAATTAAATCCAATTTTGACAGCGTGCTTCGACATAATATAATTATTTATTAATGACTTGGTATTACTGCTATTTCACTCAGAAAATGCTATTTCAAATAAAGCTAGCAAAGCCAAGAAAGCTCGCGGGAAATTTGTTCAATATCTAATTGTCTGTAAAACGTTATTCCGATATTACCTTGGCATTGAAATATTACTCTAACTATTCAACCATGATGGTTTATGATTGAATTACAATACCTCAAACGGATGGATTTTTCTTATGTAACACTAGCACGTATAAATATTTAAAAAAAACGTGGATAAAAATACTTAACAATCTGAAATCTAGCATAATTAAGACAATGTTACCTTATTGCTAACAAGCGAAATCCTGGCAAACATAAAAATAAAACTACCATAAATGCAACAATGCTGTGGTAGTAAGCAAAACGTGTGTTCTTTTATTAAAATACCGAATCTTGAACAGTTTTCGTAGTAATTAGGCAATTCGCAGCTGTTATTAAATGCAGCGGTTAATAAATGTAAAAGACCCTAAAAAGCTTAACATATATGCTCAAATTTTCATTAAGAAGCTTTTGAAGAACTTTGGTACTGATTATATACATATTTTTGTCTAAGATTAGACATTACTGCAATTTATCTTATAAACTAATAAAAACAAAATCAACATGTTTTGTTCCGTAAATATTGCATCGCCATGGGTCTATTTACAAAAGTCGTATTTCGCTTCATATCACGTTGTTTGGCTTTAGCTAAGCATAAAATATGGTTCGCTAAAATAAGAGAAAACATTATAAAACAGAACATACGAGGAAAAGCCGTTTATGACCCGGCGCCGTGCGATGTGATCCCTTGGTTATGGAATGAGAAAAATAATTATAGGAAGCTTTGTATAGTTCATTCAATTATATACCTAACTTCACATTGATCAATCTATGTGAAATAATACATCAATGCCTAATTTCACTCTGATGAACATGACTGAGGACTTTCCATATTTCACATATACATTATTAAATTAGATTAAAATCTTTGTTAAAAGTTGCAGTCAGGTGTTCTTTATTATAGAAATTCAAAACCTACTATATTAATTACAATACGAATTTAATGAATCAATAATAAAATATTTTAGAAATAATGACAACGTAGAAATCGTCGCATTCTTATTTTATGTCAACAACTAATCAGAATAGTTTTATACACAGAAACAGAAACAAAATTTATTCAGTTTCTCTTATTACATTATCATATCAAAGGATTATCAAATCTTCAAGAGTGTAAACACTTGAATTCCGGCAGGGCTTGAACCCCATACAATTAGACAATGATAAATGGTTCGGGAAAAATCTCATCTAAATATTTAATCGAAAACTCCCCCTACTAGTGCGGAATGCGTTGACTATGTCCAATGTCCCCTACTAGTGTAGAATACATAGAACATAGGGTCCTACTTTTGTGGGCGAGGGCAATGTGTCACGTGTATCTAGCCTAATTAATTATTATTTCTAATATGAATAATATGCTGGATGCATATAACGGAAAGTAAGTTTTTTTATATTCGAGTCAAAAATTTCCTTTATCGCTCTGACTACAATTCGTTTTTGACGAACAGAATACTTAATAATACAAACTTAGTAATACATATAAAGAAACCCAGTAGCGCAACAACCTTATAGGGCTGGGTCTCAGATTTCCGTATCTGTTTAATGATCATTTGTTTTTAGTAGGCAAGTAGGTGATCTGACTTATGTGCCTGATACATGGCGTCGATTTATTTGGGCGTGAGGCATGCTGGCTTGCTTACGATTATTTGCTTCATCGTACGGGCGAGTGCTAAATGCGAACATAGAAAGTCTATTAGTGCACAGCTGGGGATTGAACCTACGACAGTGAGAGTCGCAGGCCACTAGGCTAATACGGATCTTGCTTTTCCATGTGAACGAAAGCAAATGACGGGCACGGCCATAGCGCGTTTATCAAAATGTTATAAACTGTTCTAGTTAAGAAACAAAATATTAACGTTTTAAAAAATATTGCACTTATTCGATATAACACGCCACATTTGACAAAGAGTGCATCGGAATGCATTGAGGGTGTCACCCCTGTATCCAATGCAAATAATATTTCTTCCCGACAAAATATTGCATTGTTAATACCGCTAAAATGCCTCGCCAGCCCTATTGTGTTTGTATGGGTTTTATTAGCCGCGAAAGGGCATCGAAATATTTGATCTAAAATGTGACTATAATTTAGGTTAATTTTTTGGGTTCTACATATTGATCCTAATAAAGGGTATTTCAACAAGAAGTTTGTTTTTCAATTGTGGCAACACCGAGAACGTGATAGTTTTGACATTTAGTTTTTGGCGGTATTCGTAGCAGGTGCTTTGGCAATTATTACAATGAATTCAATTTCGCTCGAAAATCGCATTAAAATAATTCAAATCCACTATAAAATGGTGGTTCTGTTAAAGTTACATTTCGTAAAATTCGTGATATTTTCGGCCAGCATAATCGTCCTTCTGAGACCGCTGTTAAGAATTTGGTCGCGAAATTTGAGTCGACAGGCTCGGTACAAAATGTGCCAACACCAACACGTGTTCGACCGGGTCGTTCAACAGAAAACATCGCCGCCGTGAGCCACAGTGTTGAAGAAGATCAAAATTTGTCAATTTCACGACGTTCTCAACAATTGGGGTTATCCAAAAGCACAACATGGCGAATTTTGCGAAAGGATTTGGCTTTGAAGCCTTACAAGATTCAACTGGTGCAGGAATTAAAGCTGATCGACCATTCAAATTGCCGCAGATTCGCTCAGTTCATTCAGGAACAACCTGCTGGTTTTTCTGAAAAAATCATTTTTTCAGACGAAGCCCATTTTCATTTGTCAGGGTACGTCAACAAGCAAAATTGTCGCATTTGGGCTTCTGAAAATCCTAAAGCAATTATTGAGAAGGCTTTGCATACTCAACGTGTTACTGTGTGGTGCACTATGTGGTCTGGAGGCGTGATTGGGCCGTTTTTTTCGAAGATGAGGCTGGAAATGCGGTAACAGTCAATGGATCACGGTATCGCGAGATGTTAACCACTAAATTTTGGCCTATTATTGATGACATGGATATCACTGAAATGTGGTTTCAACAGGACGGTGCCACATGTCACACAGCCAATGAAACGATCAATTTATTGCAAACCAAATTTCCCGAGCGCATAATTTCGCGAAATTCAGCTGTTAAGTGGCCAGCCAGATCGTGTGATTTAACACCACTGGATTATTTTTTGTGGGCTATGTTAAAGACAGAGTCTATACGGAGCCAATCGAATCGATTGCAGCCTTAAAACTCAAAATCCGTGATGTCATTAACGAAATAGACCCTCCATTTTGCCAAAAAGTGATTAAAAATTTTGATGAAAGAATCAACATCTGTCAGCGTGGTCGTGGTGGACATTTGCCAGATATCATTTTTCATTCATAATTGCCAAACTTTTCTCTTTGTAATACAATAAAAATTTTATTCATTTTCCTCTAAATTCTTTGTTTTATTTTGTTTTAGAAAACAAAGTTCTTGTTGAAAAACCCTTTATAACAAAATTATTTACGAAAATATACAAATAAACGAAATTATATTAAGGTATAGAAAATAAAATAAATACCTATAAATAATTGTTCCTTTATAGCAAACTGCCAATCCTGGCTACGCGATAATCGTAGGGGCGTAGAATCCTCACAAAAAAATGTATCCCAAAATCATGTTATATCCGTCTATACTACATGAAAGTAATAGAGTTAAAACATCCTGAAGAAAAATACTCATCCAGTCGCTTAAATGTTTATGTGGCGTTTACATAGTAGTTGCCTGGAAGAAATCGTTCGAAAGCGACAAGGCCACTACTTGCCCTCCTTTTCATTTAATTATGTCAATTATTGTATTACATTTGCAACGAAGTGTTAAGAAAGAAATAAATAAATATTTGTTGGTGAAACCAAACAAGTAAAAATATTAATCAATTAATTAATACATTATTATTATTACAATGTTGTATTTTTGTTTGGCAAAGGGGCACCTATATGCTATAATGAGACGTATAAATCAAGGTAGAAATATGTCAGTCCTATTTTCGAGTAACTTCATAAAAATCAAATCTTGCATTGTTATATGGTAGATCTTTCATACTCTCTCTTAAACTATTATTGAAGCGTGTCTTAATTACTGTAAAGTTTGCGATATTTTTTAACACATAGTGAAAGTTATTATATAACGTAAACACATATGCTTTCATTATGTTCACGGTAATTACTATGATCACGATTTTCACGTGATTAAATACTTTTTAATCGTAAAAACTTCCGCAAATTATCATAAACTAGATTGTATAGGGAAATTGCATTAATATGTGTTTATATTGAAGTAATGAATTTGTATTTTTTTTAAACAGACAGTGTTATTACATGAAATCTACCTCGACCTCCTAAAAATAGTTCGACAGGAAATAGCTCAAAACAGCCTGAAATACCAGGAGTAGCTGACCTCCCATGTAAATAAACTGGCACGCGCTCTGAGAGGAGAAGGCGGTCTTCAGCATAAGCGGCTAAAAAGAAGGGACGTACCGAGCCTATATAAAAGATTTACCTCTTGACATCAAGAGAGTCGTGTAAGAAGTTTCATACAAGTATGGCTCTTGAGGATAACATGAACTGATTAAAATTAAACAAACAAGTGGTTTATTGCTGTTTAGCAGATTGCCATGAAGTAGATACAACAAAAACAAATGACATAAAGTCACAAAAAAAACATATGTTGTATGTAGTTATACTTGCTAATATTACCTAACTCTTCATTAAGATACGAAATTATTATTATTTATTATTAACTTACTATTATTATCACTGCGCAACGAAATTCTTTTACCAAGTTTTGTGTCAAAGTCTACTGTTACTAAGTCTACTGATATAAAAACTTCCAAAAGTACAAAAAACAATACTTACTACCATGACTACGGTTTTTTAATAACTAACACACACTTCGTATAAAAAATTAATTACTTATTACAATTGCAATTACAGTATAAAGATTGTACTTAAATTCACTATAACATTAAAACACCGCCTTATCTTAGAAATGGGAGACAATTTTTCGCAAGAATAGGATAATGTTAGGGTTTCGAATAATTTTCTAATTTGCCTTCTAAGCCGTGGCTTTTCGGTTTTCCCCCAATCTTAAATTGCACCTTAAACTTCGTCTTCCTGACCTATTTAGGGAAATACACGTTTCAAGTTCGGCTTTTTAAGCATCTATCCCTTTCTTACATTAAAGAGATAAAAAGAGACACATTTGCCAACGTTGATAGCATCGGGAAATTGCATACTTTGGTTGGAAAATTCTTATGGCAGGTTTTTTTTTCAATACCTAAAACTATTTTTCTGTTTTTTTGTGTGTAGAAGAATTTCTATATTATACTAATTATATATATTAATTTTACTTTAAAAGAACATTGCTAAATGGGATGCTGTCTTAAGACTTTTGCCTTGTAAGTGTACTCTTTATTCAATTTAAAATAAAATATATCCTATTATTTGAATTGCCATAATACAAGGAAACTATTTTCGAGGGTTATTCGCGAATTGGTCGCGTGGCGCTCTTAAATCACTTAACTAGAGCGACTTCGCGTACCCTTTAAACTTTGTTCTGCTGAAATGGGACTAGAAAATTCATTTAACAGAATTTTGTATAACGTAAAACTTGTGTCAAAGACTAAACTCTCAGTTACGTTCATAGTAATGACTTTTAAGAATATTTGTTACATTCATTCTTGATACATTTCTGATATACGAGCTTCCTTACTTCTTGTTTTAATTCAATAAACTACCACTACCTTAACAGCCGTTTAGCCTAAGTCGCCTATACATTGTAATATTGTACAATGTAATTACATACAATTGTGTTTATTGAAACCCTAGTAGAAGTACTATGAACTCCTATGGATTTATTTTCGTAGAAGGAAGTAAAGTTTTTCCTAGAAAAATAAATCCTACTTGGAATGATATAGGAACGCACGTAACTTGTACGTTCTACAAATTGATCGAAGAGGAATTCGTAGAGTTTGTTAAGACTTCGGCAAGTTGCTTTGTAAAGACAACTTCTGAGAACGTGCTCTTTTATCAGTTTGTTTAACTTTCACGTATGTCTTGCTCGTAATACACTCTATATGTATAAAATCAAAATCTTATAAAATTAGAAAAGTAATTTTATATATTGCTACATACCTACAATTAAAATGTACTGTTACTAAAATGATGAATAATGCAAAATTATACGTATAAACAAAGATATTATAGAATGGAAATACAAGGCTATATCCAAACACTGAATCTAATTATCTAACTATTGGCTAGACCCTTCGTGGTTCGGAATATTTATTGCTCCTACTTTTCACATAATTGGGTTAACTAACTTTGTGGACACTCGAGAGCAATTTGTCAAAACCTTGACAAGCGTTGGTCCAAGAAATTGTCTCTATAATAAACCTACCAATAATTTACCCCATGAATTACAATATTTGTCATTTTCTTTTCCGACCGTAGAAAATAACCTATTATTGCTCCAATACACTAACACTAGTGAAGTATTTAAATTATAGCACAAGTTTTAAACATGAAATTAAATTATAATGACAAGTCCTAGACGTATAAAAAAGAGTGGTCAGTGCATAGCAACACAAGTGGATTGGGATTCACCTTCAACTAAAACAGGAACAGTTAAACGAAGATCTTCTTGTCCCGAAAATACAACTAAATATTCTGTTGCAACACAAAATTCTATTGAAGAAGTGGTTACACCATCAGATTCCGAAGCTGGTGCTACAAGAAGTTTAAATGAAGAGACTACAAATCCCCTCTTAGATATAGAACAAAGAATATCATGTATTATAAATGAGAATCGAAGTTCACAGAGCAATTCCGAAAGTGATGTTGAAGCTATAATAAATACAATTTTTGAAGAATCGAAGGAAGAAAGTTCAATTGAAAGTCAATATGCTGTTGTTAATCGCGACCGAGGTAAAACTTTTATTAAATCAAGCGAAACAAAATCCAAATTTATACATAATTTGAAACAGGCATCATGTAATATAACTTTGGAACACAATCATAAAGAAAAGCCTTTACAAAAGTTAAACAAATCTTTAGATAAAGTAAAAAATTCTATGATATCCAAAGACACAATAAAAATTGAAAGCAAGTCAAGTGTTCTACCAGTGTATAAAAGTAAAATTATTGATCAATCTATAGCTTTTAATGAAGATAAACAAAGGAAAAAAGTAATTTCAAAACTAAAGTTGCCTTTTTCACCTTCCCGAGTAATGGAAAGACCAAAGCCAAACTTTTTACGAGATAAAACACAAGCGAAAGATGCTAAACCTCAATCATTATTAACCACTCCTGTTAGAAGAACAATATCAAACGAATATGTACGTTTGAAATTTACTAATGACACTGTTGT
The DNA here is from genome assembly GCA_963693345.1 of Pieris melete. NCBI lineage: Eukaryota > Metazoa > Arthropoda > Insecta > Lepidoptera > Pieridae > Pieris > Pieris melete. Next base: position 959,037 of record CAVNZK010000002.1, on the reverse strand, counting down.
CCGTCGAACTATCGATGGAAAATCCATACCAAAAATAACGCCCAAAATCCAGTCCATAATTCCTGAAAGCCCAGTAGATAGCGAAGATCCATTCCTCAATTTAAGCCCAAATAAAAAATATACAGTTACCGTGAACAATAAAGTAAGATGTGACAAAGACAATTATGTCATCTTTGATCCTAAGACGGGTTTTAGTGCGGATCGAACTAAATCACGCATACCCAGTGGAAAGGCAACAGAAAAGTCTAAAATTCCACTAAAACCACCAAGTGATAGATCAATAAGTGAACCCAAAGTAAGTGCAAGTGATTCGGACAGTGGTATATTGTCGCCAAACTCTCCTGGTGATGGCAAGCAATACTATGTTAATGCTGCTGTCTTTAGTGAAAGTGCCAAGAACCGTGCAGCAGATTTGGATATCAGAATCGTCGACCCAGATGTGGCTAAAAAGGCAACAGAACAAATTAAGGTTAGTTTTATTTATTACTTAATTAACTTTTAAATATTACTGGTTGCCTAGGAATAAATACTATTTGTATTGTACGTCGATTATTATCAAGTTGTTAATTTAAACATTATCAAACGTGAAATAATTTTTCTTTAGGCACTGCTAGCGCCATCTCTTGGACGGTAGGATTAACAAAAATACGTATGAAAGGAAAAGAAAAATATTTTTATTGGTGTTAAAATGTTATTTTGTACACTATATTCGAGAATGATTATTATTTATTGATTATTATTTGTATAGTTTTTAATTTGGAATTCCCTGGCGCTGTTTTTACAAACTAACATAATATTGCTATTGCCCGCTAGGTGGCGCTAATATAAAAGCTATACCTGTTTTATTCTCCTCCCTTGATGTAGTGGCTATGTAAGTACATCTATTACTCGACACTACCTCATTATTCGGAAGCAATCGTGCAGTTAATATCCAAATGGGTCCATTTAGTGAAAATAATGGATGGTAACCGCCCGTGTTATATGATGCTTTTGTAATGATGGTGTTTTGTACGCGTGGGCAATTATTATAGTGCCTGCAATCAACGAATGCTTAACTGAACCATTAAATTAATTGTTCGTTTCATGTAAAAGAACGCATATTCTTTTGTCTCATTAATCAGTAAGGACAATTATGTGCATTTGAACCGTTTACAAAATCATTCATGATGACAATTTTGATACTTGATACTGGATTAATGTAAAAAGTTTTTAAGTTTATTAGGATTTTTTTATATTGAATGGGACGTCAAATTTCTTTGTGAATACGAAACGTGCAGATAAACCATATACTTTTTATTGACGTCCATAAGCTACCTTTGATTTGATGTATAATCAATATGAAAGATCAATATTTAATTGGATAGGGTAGGAAATGTATGTGTTACCATAAAACGCCACTCTTAAACATACCACTGCATGATTTTGCGACAGCTAATCATTTGAAAATACTGCATTCATACCGTGATTTTAGTGAATGTATGGTGGAGTTTAAGCTGTTTGCTTCAAGAGCTACAAAAGTGCTCTTTTACAAACTGTTGCACTTTGTTTACACTGTACTGACAACGTACTTTGTTTCATTAGGTTTGCTTTGATCTCGCTCTTAATTATAGCGTTTTGAAATTTTCAAAATGATGTCTTTGTACTAAGCGTTATAATTATGTTTATTTTCTAATTACTTTAAATTAACGGTTAAAGGCGTTGAGTTCGTTATCTTCCTTTTCTCTTGTATAATTTTAATGGACGAGTTTTCTGAATTTTATGTATCAAGTAATTCCCTAATATTGTAAATATTTATCTAATTACTACTACTATTTTGTCTTTACAGCGATACAACTAAATAATCATAATTTATAACAAATAGCATAATTATCAATAGCTCTCACTATAGTATATAATGGGAAATATTGGGTAGGCTCAAATTAATGAAATTAATGATGATGTGTCACCAAAAAAACACCATTATTGTCGATTTCGACAAATGCTAGTTTACTAAAAATTGGCGCCATTATGACACCACTGACTTTGTCATTGCATACAATTTCAGTAGTCTCTTAACAATTAATAGACCAATGACAAGTCGATCATATGAAACAATTGTATTCTCTTAAAAAATTTACAGATAAATTCGCCATCGCCCATCGGGCATCGAACAACAATCGATGATAAACGATCATTTTTAACAAACCGTTTCTTTGGTATTGTTGTGCTTTTTAGTTTTTAATTACAAGGCTACGAGGATGCCTCACACGTAAATTTCGATGAATAGCATCGTTTTTATAGTCTAAAACGTATTCTTTCTTCGTATTTGACCGTATTTTAATGACCCAAAACCATATCCTAGTTGAAATAACTAAGGCCGGTAAATCGGTGCCGAAGTGTTGGAAATAAGGGCACTTAGTGTTATACAGATATTTTTTGTCTATTGATCATGTTATTGATTTTTGTGTCTTTTAAATTCTTTAAAACTTTGGGCTTATCAGGTATAATAATTCCCTAATACAAGGAACATATCTAATAATAGAGAGCAAAAGTCTGTATTTTGTATTATTCTTGCGCTTTTCATTAGGTTCCAATAATTTATTTCAAACTTTCAAGCACTTGTTGGTATACCTACATTACAAAAGATTATATAAACTCCTGTGGAGTAATGCAGTTATGTAAAAATTTGAAGAGCACCTTGTGGGTTATTAAAGGTCAATGGTGTTGGCGAATGTCTGTGTTTGTTAGTCATATTGTGTTTTTTTTTAACGAGTAAGCTCCTAAATGGGTTGAAATTAATAATACAAAGTATAAAGCTTTATTTAAGTTATAAAATACATCTATTAATATATATAATCAAAGAGTAAATACAGCAGCAGTAGTTACCAGAAGTTTGGGCTTTTCAGCAAGTTCTAGTTGATATTGAGGAGGTATAGTTAAGATTTTTAAGTTTCAAAGTATTCTGTATATTCTGTAAATACTTGATATTTGTAATGAAAGTACAATTACATACGTTAATTTCTTATTTATCTATTATCTATTTTTTTACTTAATTTTATAGTGCAATAGCATTATTAAGCTAATAAACAGTTATAGGTAGTGTAACATAGTATTTTTCTTAAAATTAGGTTCAACCAGCAAGTATCTCAATCTCAATAGTCGGTACTATTTTAATAAATTTACAAAAGTTTTACTAGCACTGAAGCTATTGATTTTATTTGTAAAGTGTAGTAGGTACAAAAGTTATTGCGTCCATACAAGAAAAAGAAGTTTTCTCCTTTTTATAAGTTTCTTTTCAATGCTATTAACCAATGAATAAAGATTCAGAAACTATAAAACAGCTTCAAAGGACTTAAATTAAAAATAAACTTTTACTAATATGTGTGTTATAAGACAAAATTCTTCTGTAAATTTTATAGACAGCATTTAATAAAGAGCTACTTACCTATATAATTTGGGCTTTTAAAACTACTCATTAAGCATTTTCAAACAAGAAAGTTACGAAATAAATAAAACCGAATATAAATATTCGGTTGTATTTAGTTATATTTTAGTCATCAGCATATTAGTAATATTATAGATATCTGAAAATTTACATCAAAATTAGTGTTCTTCGCCCGGAAATAAACGTACATGTATAGTTTACATTAGACAGCATTTTACGACAAATAATTAAGTTTTAAAGCATTCCACATTAGAGAAACACTCTTACAACTGTCGCCGGTACCGGTTTTCGTCTGTGATCTGTTCTACCTACTATTTGTAACATGTCTAAGTAAATGGTAAAGTCATACAATTATCATTCCATTTAGCAGACTACCAATTTTTGCAAACATGACAGATCAGTGACAACTCAGTGGTCAACTTCACACTATAGGTAACACAATTGTAAATAACAGACTGGGACCGATTGATTGTCTACTTCCCTATAGTAAAAATACAACAAATACAACATTTTATTTATAGATCGGTCTGTCTTCTGCGAACAACAAGTCATTCAATATTTAAATATTTTACGTAAAATGTGAAAGCTTCTTGAAAGTTCTATAAAAACAGAGGATGTTCTAGGAAACTCGTTTTGATGTGAAATCAAAGGGAGCCCGCGGGCGGTACGCCGCTCACGTGCACCCATAACCTAATTATTCATAGACTTTATGCTATAAGACAGGGAAATTTTCTAGTACTAGTACTGTAGTTTTTAAAGAATAGAGGAATAACAGGTAAAAACAACATTTGATATTGAGCAAAAAATTGGTATTTCTATATCAATTGTACCTATAATAATCATAGCATAATGGAATTATGCCGAAATTAATGGTTTTACTTAAAAATTGTTTCTGGTAAAAATACTTTAATATTTAAAAATTTCTAAACAATACAAATTTGTGATGAGGTAATTTAACTTATTGAAATTTGAAATAAATTGTTTCGTTAATAATTTACCGAGGTTCATTATCTCCGCTCATTGACAGCTTCTTTTAACTCAGATGTTCTTACAACAAAGTTTTTATATTATCGTTTCATATTATCTATATATATAAAAGAAAGTCGTGTTTGTTACAACACTTATAACTCGAGATCGGCTGGAGCGATGTTAGTTATGTCTTTTTTGATGGATTTTTCTCCACTCCGAATAGCAGAATAAGTAATAAAATATCGGATAAGTTATCGAATAACAATAAATAAATTAATTAATTTTACAAATGCACACGGCATGTGGTGACATTTGTTGACAAAACTACGCATCATTTTACGACGAATTCGTGTCACTTCAAGAAATTCCGAACTTGAGGTAAATGAGGAGATGCATAACCAGGCTTTGATCTTGATCGTAAATATGTGTTACCTCATCAAAAAATGTTGTAAAGCAGAAAGTGCTTTAACATGCAGTATCGCAATATTGGCGATAGAGAGAAGAGGCCTAATGTGTAAAACTGCCATTCTTCTTTTGCAATGGCAAGCAATAAAACATTTCTCTATTTGCAAAAAAAGTTATCACCTTAATGGAATCCTAAAATAAGTTTAACTAAAGTAACAACGATATTCAGCCAGCTAGTTTAAAATACATATAAGCCAAATGTTTTAATTAACTGAGCAAATTGTCAAGGCTTAGTTCATAAACATGCAAATTGTTTTGCTATGTAATTCCGAGTAAGGATTTTGAAATGCTATTCTAACTCATAAGATTATTGGCCTAGTGATTTCAATGTGCGTCTCTCAACCCTGAGGTCGTAGGTGCTTTTTTGTGAAGTAAAATCTGAATTAATTCGAAATTTGAAAAAAGACGACGTGAGTCGGACACAAAAGGCTTACTCATTACCTACTTGCTAATTAAGATAAAAATATCAAGAAACAGATACAGAAATCTGAGGCGAACACCAAGGGCTGTAGCGCATGATTGGTTTTTGCGGTTGAATAAATATTTTGACATACTTAAACTATATTTTATAATGTACGTATCTAAATATTCCTATGTCTATAATCATTTTGGCTTTTCCGGCAGAATCCTTGGACCCCAGTGTCTATTTGTCGACTGAGTGAGGGTGCATTCATTTGATTCTTACTTACCTTCTGGGGTCTCGAATAGTATTTTATTCAAACTTCCTTGATCCCGTCTTATTACTTCTTGTCCGAAGTATTTACCTTTAGAAATAGACGCAAGCTAGATGTATATATAGTAAAAACAATATATTTATTTAAAATTGATGTGATTGTACTATAGTAAGTAGCAACAATTTTTCGTCTCCCTATCTAAGTTATCAATGTGTTCACTTATAACGACAGAGAAACATGACAGCGTGTCTATAAACATTCCTTTTTAATTATTTTTAAATACTTAACATATATTAAGATATGTATGGTTTCAGCGAAACATAACATAACATTATCTAAAAAAATAGGCAACACATAAATTTAATATTAATAAATCAAGCAGTCAATAAAATAATTCATTTCATTACGATTTATTTCAAATTCATAGTAATTTACAGCTCATAAAGAAAGGTAAATGCTCACATCCTGCGCGGGTTTATTTTTGTTTAGATTAGTAGCAGTTAATTTCTTTTGTCTGAATTATAGTTGTCTCAAACGACAGTCAGTTGTTTAATGACTACGGTTCTAAATATAGTATATATCCGTATGTTGTTCCTATTTGAACGTTAATTGAATCTCTTTGAGAGAAATTCATGTATACAAAAGTTCAAGGCACACCAGTAATTGTTTTGCCAAGATCACACTTTGTACAAGATTTACGTAAAAACTTATAAGCGTTTGTTGAGGTTAATTATGTATTAACATTTTGCTCCTTAGGCCAAGAAAATATAGCGCGTTAGGTACATATAATCGTAATCGCACGTACAGGAACCTTATAAAATAGTTTTAGTCGTAGAAGAATAAGTTCATCACACCAATGTATTATAGAAATGCCCAATATAAGGCTTAAGGTTTTATAGCTAATTCAGTATACTTTTAACTTACATTACATGGGAAAAGGTAATGTAAAACCAATTTGACTTAAAGTCGTTCAAGAAAAAAGGGTACCAATTCTTAAAAGGCACTCGCGAGCCCTTTCGCATTGAGCGTGTCCACGGGCGGCGGTATCACTTAATATCAGATGAGCCCGCTGTTATATTAAAATAAAAGAGTGTGTATAACCAGCGGCACGTAAGTCTAGCGGTGGCCGATACGTGGAGGGGATTTCTGCGCATGTGTAAATTTCTTTTAAAATTCTCCAAATTCGACTGGAGAGCCAATCGACGCTCTTCATTCCGCTGGCCCCCCTCAGGTACCTTATTTTTTACTTCTGCGCAATAACGGTCAGCGCTAGAGTTTCGTGCCGCTGGTTATACTTGTGTACACGCGTTAGAAGTTATACTTCTTTGGCGTATGGAAAAAAAATAACTAAAATGCAGTAGTGATTAACGATAAATATTAAAATTAATCAATAAAATTATTATTAGTGTCTATCACCGTCGTATGTGAAATTGATTTAATAAAAACACCAAAGTAATATTTATTTATTCCCTTTGTTTAATGGTACTGTAACGAAACACGTGTTCTAAATATAAAAATACTAGAATATACAACTTGAACATAGTTATTATCGATTTTCATGCCACCTAGAACTTACTTCATTCTGTTAATTTTGTGTTACGGTGCGCGCGCATCGTAAAATTTCACTCTCATCAATTTTTCATAACGCGCCTAAAGAAGTATAACTTCAAAAAGCAACATTAGTTACGATTTAATTTTTATTTAGCTTGTAAGTATTAATATAAAACAACACAATTTAAAACATTATTTAATTTTGTGTGAAAAAATATAGATAATATATTCCTCAGACATAAAACAAATATTCCTATCGTTAAAATGAACGTGCTAAAATATAATTCTCATGGAATACCGATATTCAACGAGGTTTTAAAGAGGATTAATCGTGAACAGCAAGTAGCACTTAAGACGCTTCGTTACTTTTCTAATTAGACGGAATAAGACTGTCGACATTTTTATTTCCTTTTCAAACGCTGCAGCAAGACTACGAGAAAAATCGTACTTATTATAATTTTGATAAAACTATAATTCAATAAATACTTTTTATATTAGTGTTGCATCATTGATTAATTTTTAATTGTTTAAACTCTTCATGGGGCTGGATTTAAATTATCCTCTAATTAATTAGAGCTAGTCTTTTATCCCACTACTTAAGTCGTCATTTGTCCCTTTCTATCAAATTGTATTTACACTGTGATAAAAAGAGAAAGGTCAGTGCTTTCGTTAAAACAGCGTAAGAATAATGTTAGTAGTTTACTTAATCTGATAATTTCGATATTAAATATAATACTTTGTCCAATAACACTTATTTCAATGTAGAGGCGAGACTATTTTGTACAGAAAGGAAATAAACAAATAAGTGTGTTGATTTTAAATCTAATTCAAATTCAAAGTCGATACCAACTCCGGGGAAATAAATACAGATAATGCAACTTTTTCTACAGCTGTGATACTTTTTGACATCCAACACCTTTTGACTTCAGTCACTGTGACCACGCACGATGTAAAGCACGCGAAACGTCGGTTAAATTTAAAATTAAGTTAAATAATTGTAAATTTAATTTTAAAATTATGTTAAATAATTGTAAATTTATAATAATACATAACTTTAATCCGATTAAAAAGTTTTTTCTTTAAATCCAATTCAAACTTTTTGGATAGATATAATAAATAAGCCTTATTTTAGGGGAATGTAAAATTTCTTAGAATATTATTATTTCCTAGTATAAAAGCTACATATATTAAGCTATATCGCAAATTTGATGTTTTCAGTTTTTAATAATGAATGAATTCACGTTTATATTTATTTTAGATGGATTACGTTTTTTAACGTTTCACGTGTTCACACAGCAATCTTTTTAACTCTGTTAAACTGTATTTTCTTTTCAATATAAAAATAACTATAAAATCGTTTATCCTTTTTATCCTTTGCTCGTTTTATTCAAGCTTAAATCCATGCACTATAATGCCTTTATCTGAAGCGTGAAATTTTCCATCGGCTTATAATATTTTCAAAATATACTGTACATTAACAAGCTTTTTTCTATTAAACTTTATTTGGTCGTAAAAACAATCGGATTCATGTTAAAACAGATTTTGTAGAGTGATCCATTAAGGCCCAAAGTGTTGTTGTAGTACCGGAGTTATGTACTATGGTTGTATGTCAATAACACGGAAACAACATATAGTTTTGTTTGATACTACTGAAAGAATTCATACAGGAATGGCGATAAGTGTTTTCGAAGCTTGGTTCTAAATTTAAATTTCAAGGCTAAATTCATGCCAGGGTTTTTTCTACCATAGATTGTAGTATTGGGCCAGAGACTACTTTTAGTGATTCTCGACATTTCGTTTACATAAACGTACTTATATCCTTCGACTAGTTAAATGAGGTTCTTTAAGTTTTGTTTTAATGTAAATTAAGGACAAAACATTTACAAGAAAATTTTTGAAACTGACAGAACATTAAGGTATAACTTGAAATATTATTTTCTACAATGATTGAAAAGTAATTTCGCGTGTCTTGTAAGCATGGTTCGCAATGTGAAACTCAAATTGGATACATTCAAATCACAGATTATCCTGTATATTTGTCTAGATCCCCTATCTGTTAGTGACGGATGACGGGGGCGATAATTAGTATAGTACTATTCTGAGAGCGGGCGTCGGCCCTTCCTCTACTAAAAATGGCTCAATCAGTCAAACGACGCATCTGAATATACTAGCAATAGCCGCGTCGTGCATTGAAAAGATGAATGAGTTAGGGATAAGTAAGCTTTACATTTTAAAAATAAATATCTAGTTTTAATAATTAAGTGCCCGTTAAGTTCATCTAACGCAAAACCTAAATTAATAATGTATAATATTTTTAAATTTATAACTGTTACTGAAAAAGTGTTTTTTTTTATAAGTTCAAGATAAGAACAAAAACTTTGAACACAAATGCATAACCCAAGTTCCTTGGTCAGTTTATATCATAAGAATGGTTTGATTTATATTTGTAATAAGAATTGTGGTTTGGAAACCTATATAGGGTTAAACAAACTTTGAGGTGTGAACAACCATTAATATTATATAAAGAGTATATCAACCGAAAGTACTCTTTGCGTATTCGGGTATATATTTCATAATATCTAAACGTACAAGAAATTGTTTTGATATTACACAGACATTTTTATTTTTTGTATCGATTTAAGATTAAATGCAACGTAAGCCATTATTTCCTGTTATCAAAAAGGAGATCATGTATCCGATTATAGGGTTTGAAGTAGGAAAGGATATTGTGGCATTTTTATATAATCAATTAGGATTATGACCCCCCACTGTATCGATTGTGCGTTATGATGTTGTTACTCAAATGGTAAGGAGATTTAAATGAAATGTCAAGTCTAGTGAATGTTAAAAATTAATTTAATTGTATAAGGCACGCCTCAGAAAACCAAATATCGCTTGTGGACTGTGGCTATGTGGACATTTCTAGCAAATTACTTAATTATTATCTTCGCCGTAGTAAGAACATCGCAAGTTATATTATTTTTGAAAAATAAAATATATACTAAATTTTTATAATTATTGTTATTAATTCTCGATATTGATACATATAACTGAGAAGTCACAGGCTCCTTAAATACAGTTCTCACTATGCTATGTAACCTGTTTTTGGAAATAATTAAAAGTATTGTTTATTTTTAATTCAAATGACCCACTTCTGTAAAATTACCTTACAGAAGTGGGCCAACAGATCATCATTTCAGAACTTTTAGAATATTGATAAATAATTGCGATAATGTAAACATATATAATATAAACATAATAATTTAACATAACTAAGTCGTTAATACGATTCTAGTAATATTCACTATGTAGTTATCTTGTTTTAATTTTGGCTTCAGCGTTCGATTCCCGACTCGAAGGTAACCATAATGAGAAAACCAGCGTGCTATAGACCTAAAAAGTCAACCACGTGTGTCAGACACAGAAGGCTGATCACATACTTGCCTTTTAGAAAAAATAAATCATTACAAAACAGATCTAGAAACCTAGAAAGTTGTAGCATCACTGCTTTTTCTTTTTATAAAAAGTGTGCTGGCGAAATACATTGTAGATGTAAAATTTAGCAATCCTTTGAGACTTACAAGAAGGCTCTCAAAAGCACAACGGTAAGCCGGCTTCAAACGCCTTGCGATCTTTCACACACGATAAAATATGCAGATGGTTTTTGAAACGAAGTAACGTGAACAAAGTAGGATTGAGAAGAACTTGACAGCCTCGGATTATTTTGGTTATTCGTGTATACATTTTCCTGTTTAAACTACAACAGTATACAGTACTTTTAGTTCATGACTGTTCGGTAGGATTTTTTGGAATAGGAAACATTAGTTTTATTAATACGTACAGGTAAACTTTTTAATTACCTTAAACCGTAAATATATTATGATCGCAAACCATTTTTGTTTGTTAAATATTGAGGAAATATATTTGGACGCTACTTGTAAATGTCTCGTAATTCGTACTTTCGTAAAAAATCTAAATTTCCTATTTGTGTGGTCGTGTATAGCTTTTCCCTTTTAGGACATTCACCTCAAATAGATAGCCTGTCGAGTTTTAGATTCGAATACGTGAATCTTCTGTGAGTTATTCAATTTGTTTGTCTACGGATATACAGTACAAAAGACGGCGTAAAATAGTTTGAACTTATTATATCCAATTAAGATAAGTATTTTAATAGATGATATCTTATTATACCAATAATTGATACTTATGGTATTTGTTCGATAGATAAATAAAAAAGGGCCACCAATCGTTTATATTTTTATACGTAAAGCAAAGACGATATGGTATTTGTTAAATCATTTATGGCTATTTCCGTATATAATTTTAAAGTCAGCTCAGCTCTATTGCCTTCATTGGTCGTGACATGATTACAAAGCCTATTGTGGCTAGGTTCACATGATATTATCCAGCAACTTTACTGACATTAGAAAATATAATTTTTCTTATCTTACTGGTGTAAATAATATTAATAAAATTACCGACTAAAACTAATTAAGATTAATTAGAACTCTCGCTTTCAAACTTACTGTATATATATATATTAAAAAAACTGTTGAAATATTATTTTAGCTTGTTATTTTTATTCGAGAATAAAAAAAATGGCTGAAAGCATAAAACATCGAAATCTCGATGGTTAACAAAAAATTATATTTTCAAATATAAATTATAAAATTAAGGTTCTATATACTGAATCTTTAAAATAATTTAATATTAAAGTATTGTCATATCCAGTAAAAAATAGGGAATGCATCTGCATCCCCGCGGGACGAAATTACAGGGCGGATCGATCCGCCCCATCACAGTCGCGTGGTGAACGTCCGCCGTACGCCCGCCCGCCGCGAAAGCCTTCTCATTTAGGCGGGAAAATTGTTTACAAACTATTTGGTGCTTTATTGTGTACAAACGTGACTTTGGTATATAAAAAATTGTGTTTATTATTTATGATAAAAAAATGCAATAAGGTTTTACTGGCTGTGTAAGATGAAAATTTTGGCAATTAACGCTGCTTTGTCACATTAATGCGTTGATAGGTTAGTGAAATTGTTTCTCGTGAAAACTTCCTAAATTAATTCAAGCATTCATAGTCGAAACGTGAAGGTAGAAATTGTACAAAGTTCATTTTCCTTTCCTTGTAACTCAAAAGTCTCATTTGTTATGATATTAGTGGAGCTAATTTAAACGGTTAATTTTGTGAATAAATTTTGTTGTTTTACAGTTGAGGGGAAATTGGTTTCTGCGGTTTGAGTTATGACATTCGTTGTGATTCATGATTTCAATTATTTAACGAGGTATGAAATTTTACGGTACTCTATTTATACGTGAAAATAATTAATAAACTACTTTGTCAAAGGTAATCAATATACTCTAATTACTTCGGTCGTATATATAACTTATACTTAATATTTTGTTGGTACTGTACTGGTTTTTTACATTATATTTGTAAATAGCGTCTAAATAACATTTAACCCTTTATCTAATATGTATATACAATTCTAGTGTCGCGGTGTTTGTGGTTAAACTCCTCCGAAACGGCTCGACCGATTCTCATGAAATTTTGTGTGCATATTGGGTATGTCGGACAACATCTATTTTTCATCCCCCTAAATGTTAAGGGTAGTCCACCCCTACATTTTTTTTAATTTTAGATAAAAAATTTATTCTTTTTTTTTAATGATACAGCATTTAAAAATACAAACAACCCCCAAATTTTCCTCCTCTACGATCAACCCCTATTTTTTATTATAAATGATATACATGGCAAAACGACGTTTGCCAGGTCAGCTTGTCTGTATATAATTGGACTTTGTCTCCTCAGAGATGAATCGTCAAACGATTTTCAAACAGCGCATCTTTCAACGAACGAACCTTTAACATAGAAGTAGGTTCTATGCCTGGACAAACAAACGTCCACCTTTGGGTTTTTTGAAGTTGGCTAACAAGACGTTTTAACATCGATGTGTTCGTCCGCTTATTACTTAAAGTACTAACGCTGTTAATTGCGTGGAATGTTAGCTGAGAACCATTCGATTTTCAAATTAATGTAGAACATTTAAAGCAACGTGCGGCTGTCAAGCGAGACATTTCTCCATCAGGAACATGTCAGTAGCGATTAATCCCCGCACCCGGGCCCTGCGTACCCTTAATCCTGCACGCAACACCCGCACTAAGTTACAAACCTCTTAATATTTTACTTAGCTAGTATAAATTAAGTTATCACTTACATTTTGAATTTTCATATACGACATCTACACTAATATAGGTATGGCAACATCAGTTTTCGTACTTTTGCTGTTGTTTTTAATCTGCCTCAGGTATTCCATCCTTCTACACTTGCGTGTGTTTTTTAACGTTATAATTACAGTCTAGAATCGATTTTCAATCGAAACTACAAAACTGAAATTATTGACATATTTTCCTATTTTTATCTGTACGTAATATTGTCTATGGATTACACGAATAATAAACGTTTAAATAAAACTTTTTTAACGGATATAAAAGCTAATTTATTACATTCTTTTTTTCACTGTCTGTTCATTATTTGTTAGGAAAATTTGGTTATTAAGCTAAGAAAATCGTATAATATATTTAATTATCAATTTATTTCTATTTGTACATATGTAAATTACACATTAACAAGCTGTCTTAAAGTTACAGCAATAAATCTTCATAAACAGTACAGATGAACCAAGACAAACAAAATAAGGCTAATAATAAATTAACGACATAATAAGACTCTAGGAAGCCGTAGTCATTACAGAATCCGGATGCCTCTGAAGACTCGCTTCCGGTGAAAAAAGAAAACATATGGAGTTACCATTTTCTAGTAATATACGTGAAAAATTTGAAGACCGAAGTAGGTACTTTCACGGTATTATTGCGATACGTCCCTATATTCAGTACAATGTTGTATTAGGCAGTTGCAAACCCAATATTATAATATCAATTTAACTATTGACCTATACAAGCGGCGCTTTTGTGAAGTTTTATTTCATGTATTTACATGGCTTTATCAAGGCTTTCTCAGCTCTGTTGAACTCACAATATCGGATTCATCACATTTATCGTTATGTGAACTATCATTGATATTAGATATAAATCTCAGATTAATATCTCCGAGATATTATCAATTGGAAAGATAAAAGCTTTCAAAGCTTTCCGCTTAGCCTTAATACGCAACAATAACCGTATCGTTCTCGAAATTGTTTTAATTCACTATATTTAGGGCAATTTAAATGTGTCGGTATATTACAAAGAGCTTTAGTTTTTTATTACAAAGGTGATAGATAGTGTTCTAATATAAACTTTGGGTCATGGACAACGGCCAATCTAGCGTTACTACATTCGTAGTGCGAAATTCCATACAAAGTAGAGACAATAAGCGAATTAATAATAAAATAAACTATTTCAATAATGTTAAAAACTTCAACTATTAGAAATTTCATGAAAATCGATCCTGTGAAACTACTTGTACGTACATTGTATTAAGCTGCATTCCTTTTGAAGTATTTCCTGGATCTAGTCCAAGAAACGTACAACATTTAAAAGTTTCCTAAATGTCTCAATTTTCAGACTTTTAAGTGTTCATAAGGAACGTTAAAAATGATTAATTATTAATATTGTGAAGCATACCTCTTACTTACTAAAACTGAATTCTTAATATTAAGCGATGCTAAACTTGTTCAAGATTGAATATTTAATACCGTACGCTACTTGGGAGGTTGGAATCTTGAATAGAATACCAATAGTTTTATCAAAAGATAATAAAATTAGTTTACAATTTGAAATATTGCAAACATTAAAGTTGGTTATTAAACAGAGTGTCGAAGAGTTTCTTGCTAGTTCTTCGCTCTCTACGTCCTTGGTTTGCGAACTGGAACTTTTTTTATATTTGACGTTCATAAGCGTAAATATGATTAAATTAACGTTGATTTGATTTCATTAATATACAATCATCGGCTCCGTGTATATAAATTAAACTTTAGTGTATTGCGTGGAAATACCAATCAAGTTGACGCATAGCCACTGACATCTTAGAATTGTTCCCTATCGTAAAAAACTAGTACAAAATGTCAAACTTATTCGACATCAAACTAAAGTGTTAAGCACAACACTCTACGCATACTAATGTAGTTTTGTGCGTGTGTCGTTACAACATGTTTACTAATTTTATCAATTGTATTTAAATAGAGGTGTTAAAATTTCTTCAATTTTTTTTTATTTTGACATTGAGGTTCTGGATTCAGATTAAAAAAAAACCATCTAACCAAACTGAGCTAGAGCTTTAGCTTCCTGCTTATAAACATATCCAGTGAAGGAAGCAGAGTAATGCAATCTATCTAAATTCTGAATCGCATTATTATAAAGACATACATAGTATTTTTTTCCATATAATTTCTTAGTAGTTAATGTGAGTTAACGTGTTTTATACGCGGGATAGTTGGCTTAAAATCCAACGGAGGGTAATTAAAAAATGTTTTTAAAAAGGTGGCGTGTCAAAATGGCGAATATAAAATCAAATAACCTTTCTCTATTCCGTTATTCTCTTTATACCGTAGCACTTGCTATTTGTGAAAGTGTTAACGCACTTGTCCAGGGAAGGGACAATTTGCATTTTAATTACGCATTGATTCGTAATGTACGAATAAATTACCTTAGATAACATTATTAATGCATCACAGGGGTATACGTGCTGCAAATTTCGGAAACACGAATACTCGTTATCTGTTAATTTGAAAATGATGACATGAACGGTACTGACGCCTAAATGTGTCCTTAGAGATTAAATGTGTTCTGTTGCAATTGCAAACCAGCTTCTTAATGTATATAGAATTTAGGTTAGGTTTTTATTAGATGCTTAAAAGAAGTCCCTAATCTACTTAAAAGAGTACCGAGAGTTTTTTACGCCGGCTTTTTCTCTCGGCCTACACCCTCTGTCTTCTTTGCCGATGAGTAGGGATGCCTTCAAATTTAATGACGTGGAATAAGTGATACATGTATCTTATGTTCCAAAATAAACATATTTTATTTTATTTTTTTATTTTACTGTGTTTAGATGAGACTCTATTATTGGATACGACACATCTGTCTTCACATGAAAAAAAATTGCTTTGGCGGGTATTAAAGCCTGCCGGTTATAAGCTATGTGCGTACCACTAAGCTATATATAAGCGTTTTGTTTAACAATATAATTCTGAACTAAAGTAACAGTCCGTCAGTTCTTATTTATTTTACTCTTGTCTGATATTCGGTATGGTTTAGTTAAATGTGTTAGAAAAGTAATTTATAATAATTTATTGTTCTTAATTAAATAATATTACAACAAAAAGTAAAACTTAATTATTACATTTATTTATTTATTATTAATTTTTACACGAAAGTCTATACAAACTAAAATGACGATGATTTTTATCCTAAATATAACTTATTCTATTTTCAACAGGACGTTGTAAAACCGATATAAATTATGTTTATCCTACTTACCACAGACAATAACTCATACCTACCTACCGCAGAATATGACAGCTAACTCATAAGGCTCCCCCGGGTTTCTTCATATCTGGTTTAACTTGATGTGCCATCTTAATTAAGTTTCATACTATTTATTATTGGTTATTTACATCAAAATACTGATATTAAAAAATGGGTCATGTAACTATTCTCGAGTCTATCTATCGACATTTTTCCTTAGTTATAGGCCTTCTACGACTTCGGACGTGCCGGCTTAATAATAATTTAAATAAATATAAAAATATGTTTATTAATTATACGCCCTTAACTTGCGAACTGGTAGTAAATGTTGAATGAGATAAGAATTTAACATCTTTTCTGTTGATATTCATAAGTGTACTTGGTTACCTATATGATTAAAGTTATTTTGAGTTTGAGTTAAATGCATGTCTAAAGATTTGAAGTAAAAAATACCTGTGTCAGGGTGCCCAGCTCTTCCGTTAACAAACTTAATCCTTAATTCCATAACAAATTTAATAATTTTGTTTTAATTACATTAAATTGTTTTCAAGAAATTCTTATCTTTATGCTTTTTGACAAACAGTCAATGCGATGCATATCACGCGTGAGTTAATGAGTGTTTGTAATATGTAACTATATGTTAAGTGTCAGTGGCCAACTCTGCGTGTTCAGTAGCCAGACCTATAACTGTTTTTTTTTTAATTTTTCTTCACAATATAGATTCGAATACACTCAGCGTTGATAACTTCATATTCACTAGACCCACACTACCGCCTTGCCCCTAATAAATCCTAATTTATAATCAATCAAGCGTACTCTAGGAGTTACAATCGAGAGTTCAACAAACCTGTTTGTTAGACGTGAAAAAGAATAACAGCAGTTCAGAAATAGACAAACACCCCATTTGAACGCGAACTTGACAATTTACCCGCATGTTTATTTTCGTTTTGTTACCGGAATAGGGATCATGCAATTCGTTTATTCCATTATCTTCTTTCATGTCTCTCTGTATTGTGCGAAGAAGAACTTTCAATAGGCACATTACTGCGTCAATTTTTTATGACTTCCAAAAAAGAGGTTATTAACGCAACTGTATGCACGTGTTGATTGTAAATTAAAAGTCCTATCGAGGTAATACTTAATGAGGATTAGGTATTTCAACGTAAGGAATTGTCCACACCTCAACAAATACATTTGTTTTTAAATATCCAAGCTTTGCAAACATGTAACTTGGTTTAATATTTCTTAAATAAAAAAGGTATAAATATGTATGTAGGTAATTTTAAACTAATTGCAAGTGTGTGCGTAATAGTTATTTGAAACAATAAAACTTCTATCTGTTCATCAGATAACTCTTTATTAGAGAAGTTTCTTAATTATTTTTATTACTTGCGGTCAATTGTATACATGCCCTTCTTGTCATCTCAAATTCGTCATGTCATCGAAATGTAATAAGTCCCCCTTTGGATTGGAAAGCTATTTACGAAAGAAAGACAGGGGAAATCAACTGGGAATAACGGAGACACAATATTACAACTTGAACGCTATTTTCGTTACAGATAATATTTCAGTGATTTTAGTCTTCTGTGTGTTATAAAGCACCTGATATTAATATTCGGTTCCTTTTGGTTTTTTATTATAAAGTAAATTGTCTTATACAATATTTTTACTGTTTTTTTATCAACCATATAATCAGTAGACTTATTTATAAATTTAAATACTTGACGAACCTGTGATGCAATATGTTGTGAAGTTGTTTCAAACTGCCTATAAATGTAAAAATACTTAAAACCAAAAAAATAATAATACTTACAAGCTTTTTACTGACATCGCTATTGACACAATTACGTCAATTATATTAAATAGGCTTACGCCATTTTCATTATAATTTGCTGATAAAATGTATATAGGTAATAATGGCATTGATAGTATAGGTATGATGCTAAAGGGTCGAAAGCCGATTTGACTGTCGGCCTTTATGACAAGGACCGCTGTTCCCAAATGATTCGATTTTCCAAAACCTTACAACGATAGATATTGTAATCCTTTATGATATAATTTAAGTCTTTGCTATCGAAACTAGTTTTTCTGACTCAATTCTTTATTCGTTTGATTTTAGCATAGAGAGTTACAAATTCATAAACAAACACAACAACGAAATTTAGATCATATTTCAGTTTCAGTTCGCTATCAGTTTGTTCGCGCTTTATGAAACTTTCCCGAGGAAAATGAACTTTATTGCAATACAATAAGAAATAATATTTGTCGTTAAGAGGGTGGCAATGTTTATTCACGCACAACGATCGATCCGTGGAGCCTCCGCGTGAAAATTGCAACCCGTCGCTAAAGGCTTTTCACTAACCTAATAGAATTACTGGAATTGATATTGAGAACCATCTTTGAAGTAGGTGATAAAATGTACGAATTCTAGAAACATTTTGGTTCCACCGTTTATTTTAAGGGCTTTTTTTAAATTTTACTTAGTTTAACTTTTTATTACAATACAATTAAATGAATAAATTTTAATACAATTAATAGTCTGAATATACAATTATATTAGTTATTAAAAAACTTTACAATCCTATTATCATAATTAATAATAAGCTGCTTTAATTGCCAATAAAACCAAATCCTCTGTGTCAGTGAATGTCGTTGTACCATAGCAAAAATGCTAATTCTAGATTAAATAAATGGCATGGCAAGAAAATACATGGAGCGACGACTATCTAAGCCCCATCGCACCACTATACCCACGAGTTTCAAAGTGCAGGAGCCCTTTGAATTCTACAACAAAGCAACTCCTTTTGTTCAACGGACACTTCTATTTGTTGCCGACGAAAATTCAGGGCCAAAGCAAAATGAAGAACGAAAGTGCGAATCGCAAGAATCCACAGATGAAACACCTGGCACGTCTAAATCGGAACAAGAAAAATCACCTAAGAAAAACTCGTTTTTCTTCTCTCCCTCGAAAAGTTGCAAGATTCATGGCCGCTTTTTCCGCCTTCCGAGTCCTAAGAAGAAGGCTGAGCCGGGTGATGTAGCTAGTAACCGTGGGGCGGCGGGGGGACTTATCAGCTATGCCCCGGGATGGTCCTTGAAGGGTGAACATCTTATGAAATGGCAGGAATCTGGAAAAACAACCATAGAGGTAAATCGTTTTGTTTTTATTTTTAAAAAATAATTCACTTGCTTTGTGGGGTTATAACAGCATGCAATTTCCTTCCACGACATATACTTTAAATGATCATCGCGATGACCCAAATTATATCGTTCAGAGTTCGTCAGCATATATGTAGGTATTCCTATTCAGTTCGAAGTGTATATTTTATTTCTATTACAAATATGATTTGTGAAAATATTTATAATAAGCAGATTTAATTTAAATGAAATTGTTTACCTACTACGTAATTCCTCTGATCATTATCAAATTCATAAAAAAGTCCCTTGCGTCTCAACGTGAGACATGCCACATTTATTAAAGTAAAACTGCGTCGATATCAGGAATATAATAACTTTTCTCTTAGAATTTAAAGCCTTATTGATGATATCGCACAGTAGTCAGGTAACCAGAGGTAGACATAAATTGTGCATGCAAATCTATGCCGAGGGGAGATAGGGGTGCGGTCGCCTTAAGAAAATGAAAATTTCGATCTAACCTGCCCTCAGGTGACTGAGCAAGTGGCTTTGTAAAGTGTTTACAAAACACAAATTAAACGATATTTAAATAAGGATTCGCTTTTTTATTTCCTTCTTTATTTTTCTTCCCTTTTAGTTTCCGAAGCCATATTACATATAGCATAATAATAATGTTTGGTTTTCTCAAAAATATTTTTTTAATACATATTGTAATAAAGTACTAGATATACACTAGGTGGCCTTCAGTAATGACAAACACATACTCGCCGATCCTTTACGCAAATGGGAATTTATTTTGTTCTCTTGTGCTTTCATTTTCATGAGTGAGTGGTGTGGAGTCTACGTGCCTCTTCATAAATACTTAAATACATATATAAATGAAACATTTAAAATGCTTACTGAAAAAAAAGTACAGATTTAATTTGCTGAAATTTAATGATCAGGCGTTATTTATAACAATCTATATTGACTCTTTTATAAATAAGAGTATTTATAATACATAAGTGATGCATTATTTTGAAACAAACTTTATACGTAGCTAAACCAACATACCAATAACTAATCGATTTACATAGGAAATGTGAGTGTAACCGCAAAATACCAGAAAAACGATATTACGCTTATCATAAATATTGAGCGAGATAAAAAAGCAGCTGGGCCGAATAAATTGCAAATGGTTTTTCTGTTCAAAGAAAATCTCTTCCGACATTTTGCCCACAATAATATCAAATTAGCCGTCTCGCCACCCTCGACTTTCCTCCATTTTACCTCAAGATGCGAAATGCACAGATCAATGAAAAATTACAGAAAATATGTACATCGCACAGATTTTATTTACAAATATTTAACAGAATATGATTGTGTTCTCTAGTTAAATAATGTAAAATATAAGTTCATACTTTCAAAGTGTTTAATCCGGAGTTTCTGGATTCAACTGCCTCTAACTAAATAAAATTTCAATATTGCACGTCTGTGTAAATAACTTTTGAAGTATATATGTATAATTATTTAAGCTTTCTAACGATTTAAAATTAAAATCTAATATAAAATAGTAAAGTTAATGGATTAAATAATTTCTTAATAAACACCCAGATTCCGACATTCATCAAGCATTTTTGTAGTACTACGGAAAATAATATTTATTTAGACTATAGATTTGTCACTCCCCAGCTGATGAACGAGTCTCTTTTGTTTTCGTGACAGAGAACGTATTATTTATTCACCCCATCGAACAAATAATGTGGCCATTTCTTATTTTTATACTCTATTTATGGAGTGATAGATGAGTTAGACGCACATTGGGTGCGAATTGAGATTTATTGAGAGCAATTCTATATTCGTTTTGTCATAGCTTAGATCCTAATAGTCTTTTATTCAAGTTTTAGTTTAAAAGCGTTTAAAATAGTGTCTCACTTGTTAGAATGCTTGAGATCTATTTGACAGGTGAATGACAATCGAGAATGATTTTAATTATTCCATTCAACTCACCTTATTGATTAAATCTATTGATACTTCTCACTTAATTTTTGAAATATAGCTATACTCATCGTATAGATATCAATCCTAACAAGAGACTGAACACCACGTCAGATTTCTCAGGGGTGAGGTAATTACTATTGACATGTTCATTCAGATCCAAGATCACAGTGAATGCTTCGGAAAGCATCTTTGGCTAATTATATAGAGGATGTTGGGGTGCATTGAGGGGTCATGATGGCTGCCAGTGACGTATTTGGTAACTTATACGTCACCTACAGTACTTTGAAGTTCTAATAATTTACATAATCATACCTAATACATCCTTAATTACAAATATAATGAAATATTGGCTCCGCTTTTCAGACAGGCTGACACATAATTCCCTTCTCGGAATTTTTGTACGTCTGCCATGCGTAGTAAACTCGTATTCGTACTAAACTATAGAACAATGTTACTATATAACTAACGTACTAAACTGTATACATTTTTCATATTTATTTTGAAGAGATGTATAATGTATAAAACATCAATGGCGCTATAACCAATTTTAGGTCTGGGCTTTGGATCTCTGTATCTGTTTCATGATCATTTGGCAATGTAATAGGCAAGTAGGAGATCAGCCTTCTGTGCCTGACACAAGCCGTCGACTTTTTGGGTCTTAGGCAAGCCGGTTTCCCCACGATGTTTTCTTTCAGCGTTCGAGCGAATGTTAAATGCGCACATAGACAGAAAGTCCATTGGTGCACATCCGGAGATCGAACCTACGACCTCAGGGGTGAGAGTCGCACGCTGAAGCCACTAGGCCAACACTGCTCTAAAAATGTAAAATGTATCATTACGTATTTGAAATTAGGAAGGGATGCTAATTTTACAGTCGTTATTATATCTTTTATTATTTAGCTATTTTATATAATTCCAAAGCTGGCAGAGCTTTAAATAATTTGACAACGCATCATTAACTGACAGATTTAAATGCCATCTAATCTCTATTTAATATCTACGGTACATCCTTGAAGTTAATGTCACAGCCGTTCCAATAAATGAACAATAACAATTGGTATGTTGTTGGTGACGTCATATCACAACGTGTGGTCATCCCGATCGAATAAATTGTTGTTGGCATGTCAGGATTGTGGACAGGTGGCCTGATCCTTCCCAAAATTGCAATGGAATGTGCTCTCTGACTGACGGTTAAGGTGAGCTCACAACACACATGTCGGTTCCAATTTTATAACGGATAGTCTTTCTGTATAGTAGTACGTAGCTCCATACGTTATTAGATCTAAACTCCAAGGAAGTTTCGACGCGTATCTTATATACTACCACTTCCTAATTTGACAATATGTGCACAACACAAGGCACTATTTATATCCTTATTAATCTCCCAATGTCTCAGTTATTTAATTGTTACCCAAATATTAGTACTTAACCTTAAGTAATTAGTAAAACATAATACTAATGAACTACAACTATAACTTCGTCAGTGTATTACCAAATGATTCTGAGCTTCTCTGGACAGCTCGCAGGCGTTTCGATTACTTGAAATGCTTGTGATGACCGGTGGAGTATAAGGCACGAATCCTCGCAGCTGATCCTCGCTAGTAGCCGGCCCTTTCAGGCCTTAGTATTACATAAGCGCTAATGCATGCCGAAGAAAGAATTGGACGATGCTATTCAGCATAAACAGGACCTGCAGTAATGAAGTATGCGGCAACTGAAAAAGAAAATATGATACATACTATAAACTTTATAAATTAGGTTTATTTTAATTGCGATAACTTATAGTTAGTAAATATAAAGTTTAGAAATATACTAGTTAAAATATTTCTCTTGCATATAGTAACATCCCCGTGTGAACCAGACTTTAGGAACTTTAGTAAGGACTCATTGTAACACAGGAACGCGCATGCCTTTGGGCATGCACGGAATTAATTCTCGGTATCCAATACACGTAAAGTTTTATTAGATCGTACAGCCAACTGGGAAACCCGTGATTAAAGGTTATGAGATATCTATCGATCAGATATACGTTCAGTGTAAATTAGTACATCCTACAACTAGAATACATGTTAAAAATCATCGCTAAGAATCAATTGTTCATATTTTCTATATTTTAATAATTTTCGTTTATTTATTTGCACTTCGTTACATTTATAGAATAACAAATAACATAATACATGGAAAATTATCAGCGATGCAACGGGCGGCCTTATCGCTAAGAAGTGATCACTTCCAGGCAACCCTAGAAAGGAAAAAACGTAATATGTAACGTAACGGTAGTGCATAACCAAATCTTTAAAAAAAATATTAATAAAACAAACTAAAAAGCTAATCTCACGGATTCATGAATTGCGATGCGATACAAAAGAATAAGAAATACAAGAATTACAAAAGTCAAGATTGAGCAGTATAGGATATGGTTAAGAAAGAGAGTTTTAAAACATATAAGGGAGGTAGCCAATCGTATGGTTTATGAATTCTATGAACTATATTACACATCTGTTATCTGATATCATCGTTTGGGGGTGGTTAGTATGAACATCAACGTAGTACCGTGATGTTTAAATGAAAAAATATTATTCCAAGACAATAGCATTAGGTACACGGTATATATGTATCAGTCTATTCGAAATAGTAATAGACGAAGGGTCCTGTAGCTTCTACGTGAATTCCCCTATTGTTTTCGCATTACGAACAAAGCAAATAGAAAAGCTTTCATTTTGCAGTTTTACTTAATATCTCAGATATCATCATGATGACTTTTAGTATATAACTTGAGTATTTATGAACTGGCTTCTGGATACAATATTGCTTGGCAATGGCCTATATCCTTTCTTTGTTTTGAGGTTCATGTTGAATACTTGTTTGATATGACGCACATTTGTTTCATACTATATTAATTATGAACGTCACTCAAAAAAATTCAGACAGTTTGTGACCTATTTCAAGACCACGATCATGATGTTTACAATGTATATTGTATAACTTTAAACCTTCTTCGGGGGAATGTATTTTAGTGTCCAAAAATCTATGTATAAAATAAAGAATGCATTTAAATTTTTCTGAAAAACATTTTTGACTTAAGATTAATTAAAAATACGTTTTAATATCATATTTATTTAATATTATTTTCACATACCATAGAAATGCTACTTAACTTTCTGTCGGGTTCAATATCTTGTTTATCATTTGCAATGAAAAAAAATAGAAAAGCAAAATACCATATGAACGTAATACGTGGAAGCGTAAACATTAAGAATATATCAGTAATAAATAACCATAGTCAATGAAGTCGTGTATCACACCATTCTTTCGTTCGCGTGAATGGCGATTTGTTAAACGCTCAATGAATATCAACTACAACCATTCATTGATTGATAAACATCACATGTTTTTTGTTTTAATCTTTATGAACATGTCTTATAACCAAATTGACTAAAAAGTATTTTACTTCTCTTTTGTAATGAACTATACTGGCTCTCAAAACACAGATTACGATCTACACGTAGTCTCGGTCAGTCTCATGCTTGCTCTTGAAAGACTGATATAAGCAAATAATTATATACATTCACGCTTAAACCTTAGAACTAATCATATAGTACATAGATACATATTTCAAAACTACGTCCAACAACGCTCTAATCTAAAAGGCGGACAACTCTCTCGCGAGCCTAGTAGCGAATGAGATTTGTTTTTTTTTATAGTATAGGGGGACAAGCGAGCCTACGGGACGCCCAAAAAAGGCAGTCGTCGTATTCCATGGACACACATTTTAGTAGGATAGAAGATAGCTAAATCGCTGTCAAATTAAAAAAGTCCTATCAAAAAAAGTGTTGTTCAGATAATAATAAAAGTGAGTCAGTTCTTAATTTAAAGTGCTATTGAATATATCAAGTTTCAAAACGCAGTACGGTCCAATTACTGTATGTCAATTATTATAAATTAAAATTGACAACACAACCGCACTGTAACACAACATCTGTGTCCATTTAGAATCTAGATTTGGCTAGATTGATTTTAATGCAAAATTAGCTTACATTATAACGTTCGCATATTTGATTCTAGTCAACTAATATTACATACATTATGTCTAATTAAAACCCATATTCATAATTTTACTTATAATGTTGGTGACGGTTTCTAGTTTCGGGGGCCTACGCTCACTTTGGGTCGCTGCGCCGGCGGTGTGTGTGTCTATAACTTAAAAGCTAAAAGATAACTTTAATATATTATAGTGATATTATTGCCGTAGTAAATATAAATTTATTATTTATTATTACAAAATTAATGAAACCGCATTGTAAAATGAACTTCTCACAGTTGCATTCAGTGAGTCTAATTGCATTGAATTATATAATACCAATAACATTTTATATCTTGCAGGATGGTTCAATGACCAGTGTAAGAAATCTTAGCAGGCAAATTACTTACATTCGAAAGTAAGCATAGAGAACTTTCTATATTATTTAGTTACTTAAAATAAACTTTTGTTATTACTATCACTAATTGTCTGTGTATTAAGCTTGCTTCGTTTGAGCTTATTGACTCTCGGCAAATTTAAATCTGCAGAACTCCAGAATCAGTGAACCAGGCATGCAATATCTGTCATACTCAGTGTTACATTTTTTTAGTTAAAGCACACAAAGAAATAAACTTTAATAGATGTATATAGCTTCATGTTAGCCTCTTTTCATGATAAGTCTTCGGCAACTGTCAATTGTTTATAAAAATTTGAAAGCCTAAAAGGTTTTAATTACGATTCACGTTTTTTAATAATATTTTGATAAATCTCGTAGCAATGCATAAAGTCAAATATGTAAAACCTACTTTTACATATATTCACACTTTTATGCTTCCCCTTCTAAGCTACCGATAACGCTACAAACACGGGTCGAATGTAACCTACTAATGACCTACGTGCTGATACATTTTACATTAAATTATTTGTATTCGCATCGCGCTTAATGAACGGTTTATTACATTTTGAGTCGTTTAATTGGCTTACCGTTGTGTTTCGTGCTTTGAATCAGAAAATTGTCAATACAATATGACGTTTGCGTAGTTCACTAGTTCAATAATAACACC
Organism: Pieris melete; assembly: GCA_963693345.1. NCBI lineage: Eukaryota > Metazoa > Arthropoda > Insecta > Lepidoptera > Pieridae > Pieris > Pieris melete. The sequence continues at coordinate 932,286 of CAVNZK010000002.1, read as the reverse complement.
TTGTGTTTGATTCCCTGGATATCGGACAAATGTAACGGCCCTGGGTGCCTTTTTATAGAATATCGGAGTTATCGGCTTGCTTAATCAACATAAGGGGAAGTAATTAAAATACCAATAATATACACACATCAATGACGCCTCCTTCTTAGATTTTTGGAAGTCAATTATTAAAAATAGAAGGGTCTGTTACATTTGGAACAAAATGTGTGTGAAAAATGAAAAGGATACATCGATTAGGCATAATGAACGTTCGATATACCTCATATCTAAGGACTTGAGTAGAACTATGAAAACTTCTGTTAAAAAGACTTATCAGATACGAAAATGTATATAATAACGCGGCTTTGACATACTTAAAGATATATGTAACCAATAATGAGAAATGTTTATATAGCATTTTAATACTTCTTTACTTTGAATATGGAGTATCATTCTCTATTTTACTCACTTTACAGAACTGAATAATAATAGTTGTTTTAACAAGCCTCCTATTGCAATTGTTATGCAACTTTGGAATTCATTTAGCTCGCAACTAACACAGCCATATGCAAATAATATGCGAAACAAACAATTGAAGTTACAAATAACATCCTCTGATTGCTCAGTTATGTTCGGATGTTTTTGATAAATGGATGCAATGTGCGAAAATTTAAATATAACTTGATGTATACTTATTGTAACAGTACGAACTGTAAACAGTCATTTACTAAGTATAGATTCCTTAGGTATTATACCTTACTTGGTATTTTTCATATCCTATAATGTCAAACGCACGAATAAATATTTTTAAATTTAGAATTCAAAACCGCAAGTGTTCCGGAAAACAGCATTTTCCATTTCCTTTAAATAACGACTTTCACACCCTTAATGTTTCATGTTACGGGTACGCCTCTTCCATTCAAGCGTTTGAGGGCGTAATTGTTTTGAGTACACTATTATTTTGATTTATGGCTTGTTGATTGTTGCAACTCGATTATGTGGGGTCTTTAAAACTAAATTGAGTGGAATGAAAAATAAATTAAATCGGACATGTCTCCGTTCGATTGGTGACAATAGAGTCAATAAATCGAATTAAAAATGTTATTTGGCTGGTTCAAAGGAATGATTGAGCATTTCTTAACATTTAATCGAATCTTTCTATATTAGCGAATTAGGAAATTACAATTATTCTAATTGATTTCCTAAGCTTTTAACTACTAAATAGAAATAGGTATGCGAGTAGGTAGGCGTTTTGGCTCTATTTACACCTTTTCATAAACGTACAAACCTAATTTAATTGAAACATGCTTGTCATATTTATTTATACCAAAGTGATTCAAGAGTGATTAGGAAAACCATACTATTTGAGGCATTATAGTAATTTTATGAACTATTTAAGATCATTAGTTGTTGGAGACACAAGCTACATTGAGTTGTGTGGTGTAATGAATCTCGCTTTGCATAACAGATCATGTCAGGAATGTGTTTAATTTATGTTTTGGCTAAGCACTAGCAAGCCTCCGTGTGATTAAGGAGTCAGCTAATGCTTCTAAAAAACATAGATGCTATAAACTTAAAAGGTCTGGGCCTCACATTTCTGTTTCATGATCATTTGTTTTTTTATAATAGGTTCTTGAAACAGACAGTGCCTGACACACGCCGTTGACTATTTGGGTTGACGGGTTCCTTACGATGTTTTCCTTCGCTGTATGAGCGAGTGTTAAATGCACACGTAGACTGAAAGTCTTTTAGTGCACAGCCGGGATTCAAACTTATAACCTCAGCTAATTTACACTCTGACACCACTAGGCTAACAATTAATTATTTTAAAGCTAAAAACTTAATTTTGAATAAAAATTATTAGTGCCAATACATTGCGTACTTTCACTGGGATCTCGATAAATTACAAGGTCTTGTAAATAAGATCTAAATAGACGACCTGCTTTCTCATAGATCTTACGAAGAATGAGTCAGGTCGTTGAATCACCTATCCCGATCTCCAATCTTAAATGAACCCTAAATGTCTGCCAGAGAGTGTGAGTAAGCTATTATTTGTTTTAGCACAACATTTTTGGAAATCACGTGAAATTCACTTTAAAATATATATTTTCACATAAAAACGTATTTAATGACATATATAATAATTATTATACAGCCTATATCGCCTTATAGCCTTATCGTGTTAATAAATACGCGTGAAAATATATTCTGGATTTTTTTTTTTAAATTTTGATAAACTTTTTACCCATGTAAATAAAGAGTAGTCGGTACTGTCGGTCGGGTGGCTTACTTTTTTTACCTAAATAAAGTTACAAACCTTATTGACACAACAGTCGACAAAGCGTATAAGCAGCTTTGTAAGACGTGCGCGACAGTGAACCATGATATCAACTCTATCAAAGTGTTATTCTGTAAATATGTTAGAAGTGTTCTTGAATAAGGTTGGTCGGTTTGGTCACCTAGTTACAACGTATACAAATAATAAATTGAAAAGATTAAAAACAACTTTATAAAATATCTTATGATTTTCCTTTCCCCAATGTAATTTGCCACTTTTAATAGATATGTTCAGTAGTGCCAGAGATCTTTATAATATTTGTATTTGGAATTATATATTGATAGATATACTATATATTATATAGAAGACACTCAATATTTTTTTCTTAACTAAGCTTACACGTTTTGCAACCTTTTTCGAAACATATTTGTATCTGTCTTGTATGTATTATTTACAAATATTAAAATTTAAATCTGTATGATTTCAAAGATCCCTTTTAAAAATTATTCTTTATTGACGAAACGCGATCGCAGTATACCGGTTAGCCAAAACATATTTAAAAAGTTTCAGCGTTTTCGAAGAAGTCTGTGGGATTTGTGAGTCAGTTTTGATAATGTCTGAAAGTACAGTTTCAGTTCGGATTTCAATGAATTCTATTTCTAGTATCCTGAGTCACTTGTTGAGTCATCTATTATTATTCTACTTCCTACTCGTAATTTAGGATAAGCCCAATCATTATGTGGTTTAGTATAACAAAGTCTAGCCTACGAGCATAGTATTTTTCGCAGAGCGATCGTAGAATTTGCCATAAGACCCAGCCAATTCCAACTGACTATATTAACAGTGTTAGCTCAGTGGTTAATCGCGCAACTCTCTATGAATAAAACACGTCTAATAACTATTTATACAAAAGGTGTGTTGTACTTATTTATACAAAAGTGGTAGCATACCGATCGCTGAATAATCATTAAGAGCCAGGCATAAGGGACATTATGCTTAATCGATATAAGCGATTTTTCTTGATTTTCTTGAAATAAACGATGAACATAGTAATAGGAAGGCTGCAGTTGACATATCTAATCTTGACTGACAATTAAAATTTTCGTAATAATATTTAAAATTCTGGTAAAATTGTCGACCATTTTATCAATTGACAGTCGATAGTGAGAAAACAAAACAAAAAAAAACACTTTTGAGCCTTTCACTTAATATTTATTACATTTAATTAATATTTTATTTTTTATTAACAATTATTTTTTCACCGAGATTCGAAGCTAGGGCAGGGCTTTCGTGATGTGCTAAGCGAAACAAACGATATTATATTTAACTAGTCATAATGGCTAATAATTATTTTGAATCAAAAGGTAGGTAACTAAATAAAAATAAATCAATTAAACGGCACTGCCGGTACAAATTTATTACATCATCCAAATATTAATAGTCTTATATCAAACAAAATATAATTAGACATTGCAATAAACCCAGATTCATTTTGGTGCAGCGCATTTATGTAGGTCTTATTCAACACACATACAAAATAAAATTTCCTATTTGTGACTTCAAATTGCTTTTTCTAGGACTTTAAATTAATAATATAATTTAAAATAGATTGACGCCAAAATGCACTAATAAGTTTTATATAACAATATTTCTAACAAAGAGAAATTAACGATTTAAACTATAATTTATATATTTTTCCTATACGAATTCGAAAATCCTAATAGGCTATTAGTCAAGTATGTATTCATCGATTTCGTTAGACCATGCTGCTTTCGAATGGTTACTAGGCCATTATCTTACTATGTCAGAAGGTTTACAGTTTCATTTATTTTTAGTACGCCTGTCTGTATATCCCTATTTATTTTTAATTTAAAACCATAAAGGAGCTATATCGATGTATTAAACGTTTTTATTATATATAATGTTTTATATCTTTCATGTGGCGTTTTAGTTAATATCCTGAAAAGTATCAATCTCATTACAAAACTTTACTATGGGACTAATGAAAATCCGAATTGATTGACACCTCGATCATTCATATCTGTCCTTGGACGAGGAAGCTATGCAAAAATTTAAATTGAATTAAACTTATTTCGTTTTTGAAATTTAAAAATTCAGCTTATTTTCTCTACCTGGGGAAAACTAAACCAAATAACAACACGATATTTTATTTTATAAATGTTTATGAACTGCGTTTTGATGCTACATTAAACTGTTGAACGAAAATAAATCGTTATGGTGAAATAAGAGAAACAAAATTAGATTAGAGCTTTTCCGTCTCACCTGCGCTGCGAAGTTATATCGGGAAATCAGATCAAACACTAAGAAGATGCCTTAATAAAATATATATACTATATAAAGGACCTTCCACTTAATTAACAAGTGTTTAAAAGGCTTATATTTCGCTAAAGGCTCACGAAATTTATATAATACATGTAAGACGTATATTAGAAGGCATAATGTTTGTACGGTTAAATAAAAACATAATTAAATCACACAGCGCTTAGAAACGGCCATGTGTTCTCATAAGTTATTAAGAGCTAATGAAATCTCTTTGATATTGGAACTGAATCAAATTTCTGATTTAGACAACATTTTCTTCGCTAAAAAGTTTTTTCTCATATTTGTTTTCAAAAGAGGGAAACATATAAGTTAAAAGCTAAGTTGGACTATTCATAACTGACGTGTCAGTTGTTCAATCTTAGTTCTGAATATTAAACTCATACTGGAATAAATATTAATATCTATTAATTAATTCTTACTTAAAATAGATGTTTCAAGAGTGTGAGTAATAATGTTATTAAAGACTGCCAAAAGCTGGAAATCTCGATACACGCGAAGTGTAATCATTAAGTTTTCTTAATTAAGTTTATTGCGTATTTTTCTTATTCTTGTTTGATGGAAGTATTACTAGTTCCAGATGTATATTTTGACTTGCACTAAATATATTAGTACAATTTTTAATACAAGCTGAAGGGGAAGTACTAGAAATAAAGGTAGCCTTCCTGTTTAAAATGTACTAGACAGCCACACTTTCGTAACTCCGTCCTAAATGTATATTGAATTTGTATCTTTACCAATTGATATTTATGACAATGGACACTTTATTAAACTACTTGACGGGTCCCGGAGTTGTCACGATTCTTTATCCCGTATACAAAAGATCTAAATACGTCGGCAGGTCAAGTGACCCGGACGTGGGGTTTAACAAAGGGGTTTTATGATAAATATCGTGACACGTAGGTGGTGTGAGGGTGCCGACTGAGGACCTGTATTTAAAAACATCATAAAAAATCGTAGCGACTGATATGTTTAAGCTTTTGTGTTTCTTGTACATATTTTTATTATTATTCGTAACAACTGGTTATTTTCAAGAATGGCACAACGATGATGTTATGGTTTTACGATTTATGTCAAATAGGAGATTTGATAAAACTGTTGTGATATTTTGTTTAAAAATTTACTTAACATACGAGTATATACTTAATAATCCTATAAATTTGTTTAGAAGTAATACATGTTTAAAATTGTTAAATGAAAATTTTATTAAATTGTCTCCGCGTTTCATCACCTGCTTGAGCTTTTGGAGCTTTCGTGATTTCAGTTTAGTCAGGCGTGCGCGCGCGCACTGGTTGCGCGTACACGGCGCGACGTCCGCGCAACGTGCTAAATATAACGTATGTCATTTCGTACGAGTTTTGTGGTTTTGTTATTTTCTGAGCAATATAAATGGGTTTACAACGTTGATTGTTAATATAAAGGTTTATTAGGGTTATTTTAAGTTTTTAATTATAGTTTTAGTATCTATTTAAAACGACAGTTTTCAGCAACATGGATTATCAATAGAGGTAAAATGATATCTTTCTGTTGTTTCTGAATATTGTCTACACGAACGAAACCTTAATAATCTGCATTAATCATTACCTTACTAGGAAATGCAAAACGTAATTTGACGTATGTGAAAGATAAATCATTTTAACAAAGGTAACACACGAAATAAATGCACGATAACTTAAGGTCGGAATAAATTACTAACATTAACGATTTATTGTAATGCAAAGTATTGCAATGACAGGATTTATTAAGAACACGTGTTTGTGAATGTACTCCTAATTTATAAGACAGATTTATTAACAGACACGTAAAGTTTCAAATTAAAACTTTGATTTTTGTTATTGTGCAAATATTTGTAAATACGTTTGCCGTCATATATTGTATAGTATAATTTAAAGATAAATGTTATAACAACAAAAACTTTGAATATTGTATTATATTGTTTGTGTGTCCTATATATCAATATGAATTCAAAAATACATACTAAAATTTATAATGATATAACGTTTTGGGTGTATTTGACGAGAATAAAATATTAAATAGTTATACCACTAGCTTTATATGCCAATGAAGTGGCGGTGGTATATATATAATTCTTTGTGTAACAATTATGAATTGTACCTAAATGTATGCTAAAATTTATTTGGTATAACGTTTTGGGTGCTTTTTGAAATTAATAAATTATTGTCAAACGTTTTCTTCTTTCGAAGCTTAATTTTTTAAAATTTAGCATGCATACTACCGTTTCTATAACATACTATCTTTAAACAACAAAACAGTTGAAGCACAAGCTTTACATGTTCCTTGAAGGGACGTTCTATTTATTTAAAAGTGCAATTTTTTACTAAATATTTAAACTTCTCTCTATCTTCAAATTTGATTGTTTAAAAGATATTTTTACAGTATCCGCTTAACGGAACAGTAGTCTATTGGAAACAAAATCAAAACGAGATGTTGACAAATGTGGTGCGGCGTCCAAACAGTTACCTACTTCTCGACTATTTATAAAACCCAACGGAAACGCTTAAATACTCCGCCAAAGATGATTAGGTTAATGATTGGAAAATTGTAAATTCACCAGTTACAGCTAGGGTCACAAAATCTTTTAAATACTTGCCTATTAGGAAAAAAAACAAATGATACTGATACAGAAATCCGAAGCTAAAAATAAAATCTAGCGCTACACCTTTTAAGGTAATTTTTATATGCAACCTTTGTAGTATCCAAATGGATTAGGAAATCTTAATGATTGACGTGTCGTAAGATAACTAAAGCAATTGTTAAGTGCAGTAATATTTATTATATTTATCACCTGAGTAGTATAAGATTTTTTTTTTGTCAAGAGATTAAAGCATATTTGTTCTAAAAAGTAATTAATAACGCATTTTCAAATATTAGGGTTTGCCATCAATGTCATCAATCAATTAAGTAAGCATATACAATACAGCGAGGAAATGCTGCCGGCATTAAAGGTAAACTGCCACAGGAACTAAACTTTTTAATTTGTTTTAGTTGTCTATTTAGCAATTTTTTAATTATTATTATTACTATGTAGGTTGAGAATATTGTTAATGCTGTTTATATGTGTGTTAAATTGATGAATTAAAACTACGCCTAATACTACGGCCATTCATGTATTGGAAGACACTATGTAAAAACACTTGTTGATCATAATACTGTTTTCTGCTTCTCTCCACAAACGGATCTTATCCACTATAGTTGTCCAGTTGCTTAATACTTAATACTGCACTTATATTGTTAGAATAGTAAAATTTGAAAGTATACTATTATACTTATTCCGAACCGGTTTATGGTCGTGACAAAATTATAATAAAAACGCGGCAATGCCTTACTGTAATAATGACGTATTCGTGCCTATTTCTTAGGAAAATGGTGGTTTTACGATTATGTCACAAAGTTCATTGCTCTGGCGTACCTTCCGCGCTTATAAATACTCTGTGTCGATTTGACAGGCGTAAACAAACAGATCGGATGTGGACTGGTAACACTAACATTTTAATAGCTTAGGCCACATTACCGCTATTACGCCATACTGGACTAAATATGGGATCCATATTATGTTCTTTTTATCTCTTTTATTTGGTTCACCTGTGTTTTGTGATCCAATGATGTTTATTTAAACTGTGAGCTTATCACGTAACATCAATAATGATAATCCGATTTCAATATTAAATATTCCACGCAATACAAATAGTATAACAACCGGTTAATAAAAGTCGTGCGTCGAAATTTGGTTTCGACGTTGGATGCTATTATTTTTTTTAAAAGAACAATACCGGTCAATTTTCCAATTTTTTAAGTCGTTTGTCATTGGTTTTTCGGATTAGCGAGACTGATTTGTAATTGATATCTGTTTCTTTTCATATAACATGTTCTTCCCAATTATGAAAAACTTTTAACTAGACCTAGCAAACGTTAATTGGTTTAGATAGGTTAACTGTAATAGTCAAGTAAAATAGAAACAACTTTAAATTGGTTGTTAATCGTTAATCGTCGGCTCATTTTTATTCAGAACGTAACAATAAATGAAGTATGAAGAATATAAATATAATAAAACAAACATTTGGAATTCTAGATGAACACTTTTTTACCGGATTTGAAGCTATGTTTTATTATAAATTTACAATAATTTTACATAATTTTAAATTTAACAGACGTTTCAACCATTGCCATGAGCAATTTCTGCCAAAACCCTCCATCTTTTAGTCGATACCAACTCCGGGGAAATAAATACAGATAATACAACTTTTTCTACAGCTGTGATACTTTTTGACATTCAACACCTTTTGTCATCAGTCACCGTGACCACGCACGCTGTAAAGCACTCGAAACGTCGGTTAAATTTAAAATTGTGTCAAATAATTGTAAATTTATATTAATACATAACTTTAATCCGGTAAAAAAAAGTTTTTTCTTTAAATGTGTAAAGGTTATGTCAATCAAAGACAATATTAAAAGACAATACTATTTGGAATTCTTTTATTTAACTAGAACTTCAAAAGATCTGACCCCGGGTCGCAATTTTGTCCATACATGTCATTTAGATGTAAACCTTCCTATTGAAGCTAGTCTGATGAAAACCCGTTGCGTAGTTCAAAGGATATAATTATCCTATAGACATTATTAGATATTATTTATTGTAATTCAGTCCTCATTGTCAATGTCAAACAACCTTGAATCTTGTTTAAATTTTCTAAGTACTGAAAATTAACAAAAACTGCTTCTCGAAATACGACTCTTAATTCATAAAGCAAATAGATTTTGTCGTTTTGCCAACGAAGTCTGAGTTCAAAGGCGTGCTAGAAACGACTTATGTCCTCTTCCTTTCTTTTTTGTTTTACTTAATGGTAATATAATACGTCTCGTTTAAAAGTGATCATTGAGAATTTAAATTTAGAATTACTGAACTCGAACTTACCGTATTAAAATGTATTAGAGGAATTACAAAATAAAATACTTTAAAAATTTAAGCAACTTAAAATCCACTAAAAAGTATTAAATAACAATATTTCTTATTTTAGGTCTTGTCCAAGGAAATTTAATATATTAAGCGATAATTTATTTATTTATATACGGGATATAAAGCTAAAGTTTTGCCGTACTGCTTCTTGATTGTAAATATTTATGTGTATCTCACAGCGCTTACAAATTTTGTAGGCCTAGAATATCCCTAAAAACCACCAGCTTTGGTGTTTCTGACGTCGCTTAAAAATGGAATAATTGAAGAAACTCCACTCATGTGCAAATCCTTACGAAATTTCTAGCGATAACGAATTCTCATTTTATTTGCGCCCCGTAGAGTGTATAATTAGGTATTGTAGTTTGCGTAAACAAGGCACGTTTATATTAATAATAGGTAGGTGTTGTTTGTGCCTACACACTACACAACCCATAATTACCATAGGGCTAATATCACGCCGGGCTTTATCGTGGGAGACTTCGATATAGTTAACTGATTTAAAGCTTTCGTAATATTTTTTATCAAAAGAACCAAACTGTGGCTGTAATTTAATCACATTTTATTTTTATTATTTTCTAGAATTATATATGTTTTCTAAACATAAATTATAGTCATAGTCAACTATCGTCTTTCACTGAATAAATTATTAATAAAATTTTGTTGGTTATTAAATAACTATGTACTTCCTTCTATATACAATGACTTACGCAAATCACAATTCGTGGATAGCGCATAATTAAAATAAATTCGAGCCTAAATATTCCACCCACTGATTGGTACTTAGTCATTGTTCTAAGCTTATTTCAATTTCAATAGATCCTATGGCGCCTACACCTCCTTTTGATTATGCAGTTGTAGATTTAATAACTATGAGAGGTTGAATGTTGTTCCAACTACCAAAGGGTTTTTAGATATGCTTGAAAATATTGTTTGATGTCAAGATATCCCCAAAGTAGTATGCAGAAACAATTCTACATCTTTATTTTATTTTAAAATTAAAGTTCTATATTCAAACATTAAAAGTTTTGGCGGAAATGGATACCTGCATTTCCGTTTTATACGCTATGTCCATTAATCACTGAGCCGCGGCAGTAGACCAATTTGTGCATTACAATTTACAAACAACATTATAAACTATTTTTGATTGTATAATGTTTTTATTTCTTGAACGAGGAGTTGCGTTTTAGCCCTTGAGAGAAACAGCATATCTTTAAATTATCTTACATTTGCTGTGGTCTCGTAAGTCAAGTGTAACAAAAGGTGTGTTGGTATGTGTCAGCCAGTTTTATTCAAAGAATTGCTGCACTGAAAATATAGCAGCATATATTATACACCTTACACATTGAGATTATATTATGTCTCTTACTTAAATAAGTTTTATTAAATAACTTACAAGTTGTTGGCAACAAGATATTTAAAAAAAAATATTAATAGGCATTCTCAATTGTGAAACCATATGATAAAATATTTTTATATAAAAAAAACTCGGGTTCGATAACTTCAACCGTTGATTGTTATGAGGTTAATATCTTAAATATATTCCTTATACCTTAACCCCACTAGATCTAAGAATATCGTAATTTAACAACTGTTTTTCTTTTAAAACTTTTGAAACGAATAATATTTTTAACCTATTTGCATAAGTACAAACTTAAGTACTTACAATACGTTTTTCTCATGTAATTAATGTATGTATGAGAAATAAAAATCCTCAATATTGATATATTCAAGGCACATTCCATACAAAAACACCAACCTGTATATGCTTCGTTTGCTCCACATCGTGTTGTGACGTGGCCAGAGCGCCACGAGAGTAAATATTCCCAGAAAAGTTTATCGCACTACAGACGCAGCCATTCATTCATGGACCGTGACGCACGGTATGAATGTACATTTCTAGTACTTGTTGCTTTGAGGAAAATCCAACTTTGGAGGTCATGTTAAAGTGGAAAAAGTTTCAATGGGAAAGAAAATCACGGGAAAACCTCTCCAAGATTTTTTCCAGTTGTGCTTTAAAGTGTATTGATATTGATTGATTTGTTTGCTCTTTATAATTTAACGTCTAGCGTCTAGCTCTTCGACTCTAGACACGCCTGTGAAGATATTATAAGTATTGTCTGTATTTTTTACAATCATTAATAGACTACTTCAACAATTTACTCATATTTGTAATATTTAGCATAAATCTGTATTGTTTATATTGCTCAGAATGTATGAAAATTGTTAATTAAAAATGCTCACGAAGTGTGTAAGTGTATTATAGTGAAAATGATACCAACGTGTATCCGTGCACCCAGATCTATCCAGGGTTCTACTGATGATGTCACCAGGCAGACCCGGTCTATTGTCCAGGTATATATTTAAAAAATTAATATGGTATATATTATGGAATAATATACATTGAAATAAATAACTTAACTTAGCATAAACCTAAATATATCATTAAGAGGAGTCCCTTTAGGCAAGGTTCTGAAGATACTGGCAGCGTTCCCCCTTTGACTTGCTAGACTAAATCTTTGTCCGAGGTAGCTGCCAAAATCATATTCTGAGCCTAGACCCCTGTACTTGCATTATATTTAAAAATAAAGGGTATTTCAACAAGAAGTTTGTTTTTCAATTGTGGCAACACCGAGAACGTGATAGTTTTGACATTTAGTTTTTGGCGGTATTCGTAGCAGGTGCTTTGGCAATTATTACAATGAATTCAATTTCGCTCGAAAATCGCATTAAAATAATTCAAATCCACTATAAAAATGGTGGTTCTGTTAAAGTTACATTTCGTAAAATTCGTGATATTTTCGTATCAGCATAATCGTCCTTCTGAGACCGCTGTTAAGAATTTGGTCGCGAAATTTGAGTCGACAGGCTCGGTACAAAATGTGCCAACACCAACACGTGTTCGACCGGGTCGTTCAACAGAAAACATCGCCGCCGTGTTGCCACAGTGTTGAAGAAGATCAAAATTTGTCAATTTCACGACGTTCTCAACAATTGGGGTTATCCAAAAGCACAACATGGCGAATTTTGCGAAAGGATTTGGCTTTGAAGCCTTACAAGATTCAACTGGTGCAGGAATTAAAGCTGATCGACCATTCAAATCGCCGCAGATTCGCTCAGTTCATTCAGGAACAACCTGCTGGTTTTTCTGAAAAAATCATTTTTTCAGACGAAGCCCATTTTCATTTGTCAGGGTACGTCAACAAGCAAAATTGTCGCATTTGGGCTTCTGAAAATCCTAAAGCAATTATTGAGAAGGCTTTGCATACTCAACGTGTTACTGTGTGGTGCACTATGTGGTCTGGAGGCGTGATTGGGCCGTTTTTTTTCGAAGATGAGGCTGGAAATGCGGTAACAGTCAATGGATCACGGTATCGCGAGATGTTAACCACTAAATTTTGGCCTATTATTGATGACATGGATATCACTGAAATGTGGTTTCAACAGGACGGTGCCACATGTCACACAGCCAATGAAACGATCAATTTATTGCAAACCAAATTTCCCGAGCGCATAATTTCGCGAAATTCAGCTGTTAAGTGGCCAGCCAGATCGTGTGATTTAACACCACTGGATTATTTTTTGTGGGGCTATGTTAAAGACAGAGTCTATACGGAGCCAATCGAATCGATTGCAGCCTTAAAACTCAAAATCCGTGATGTCATTAACGAAATAGACCCTCCATTTTGCCAAAAAGTGATTAAAAATTTTGATGAAAGAATCAACATCTGTCAGCGTGGTCGTGGTGGACATTTGCCAGATATCATTTTTCATTCATAATTGCCAAACTTTTCTCTTTGTAATACAATAAAAATTTTATTCATTTTCCTCTAAATTCTTTGTTTTATTTTGTTTTAGAAAACAAAGTTCTTGTTGAAAAACCCTTTATATTTAATTATAATGTAAGTTGTATTTATATAAATTAAGAGCTCAAACCTTTACGGGGTCTGTGTAACAGGAACCATTTTATTATTTGCCTGTCTTGAATCCTTGTCAAAAAAACATTTATAACGGTTAAAATGATGACTCATTTAAGTGATTAAAATTCACTTTTATTTCATTTAAGTCAAATAGTTTGGTTTTATTAGACATATTAAGGACTTGAACAGGTACTCTAAACCATGGAGATCACTGAATAAGACCGCCTGGAGGTTATTGCTCCACCAGGCTAAGGGCCTGCGCTGCGATGTCGCTCTCAAATCAGTCGTGAAGCAGTCTTTTTATGATTTGTCATTCTGAAAAGGTGGGAGCTTGTAGTTTATTGTTTATCAGAATGCCAAATCATAAAATGGCTGCTTCACGACTGATTTGAGAGCGACCGCCGATGCGAAAACCGCTGTGTGAGTTCAAAAAGAGAGTTACAGAATCGCAAGGCTGGGCTGTAGGTGATGATGATGATCGTTTATAAAATGCTTTTAATTTGTATTAAGTTAAAATTATAAAAGAGGCCTGACGTTTGGCGAGCTATATAGCAACGGGCAAATTTAACTAAAAAATTGTGATTGACGCGTGTCAATCGGTTTTAACTATAATTAGCCAAAATTATAGGTCTGATGTTGTTTAACTTAAAGAGTTTCATAAGTTACCTTGATTTTGTTATTTCTATAATTATATAGTATCAGTAACCCCGATACAACTAGTAAGTACATTTCCTCAATAAAGAATGTTTCTAAATAATATAAGTTACTATAATATATAAATGAACAAACGAATAATATACTCCACTCAATTTCCAGATATTATTTGCATATTATATTACCGAGGAAGTGCCCTACTTGTTACTTACAAAAGATCTCTGGAGGGCCTTTGTTGTTGAATAGCCATTCAAAAGATTGTTCCGCCAGGGCATATATTGATCAATTTTAACAATAAACTAACTAAACATCGGAACCGACTTGAGTTTTTCGATCGGTCAATACATGATCTGTACTATAGTAACTAAGAATATGAAATGAGTTCTTATTATGAATTCGAAGATGTATAACTGATATTTCGAAATAAGAACTGAAGGGTTCAATAACCTTTTCCAACAAGCATTATTTATCGACAATAGATCAAGGAAAGGTTATAGTGTATTATTTTATTTATAAATATTTCGTTGAGTGTCAAGGCTTTGGATCAATTTATGTTAGTGTAGGCATTTCATTTCCTTAAATACGGCGAAATTCTAATGACCACACTATTGGTTAGCCTGTAAAGATAGTGATGTGGAGAAAATAAATAAATAAATAATACTTTCAACTGACGCGTCATCCTTTTAGGCCTACCCACATTTTTTTTGTGTCCCGTAGCTTATAAGGGACCTCCGAGCATTGATATGCCAGTTTGACCCACTATTTAAAGACGATATTGGTTGCAATAAATTATTTACACGTTGTGTTGCTACTACGTTGGAACTTCGCCAAAATTATTCCCAGTCGAGTAGGTGCGTTGTTTACGTTTAACTTTACGCAGAACAGGGATATAACTTTTTACGATGCTTAAATGAGGTCAGGTCGTGTACCGTATTAATGAATGTTATGATATTGCATAATTTGTATTTACTCAGTAACGTGATAGGTCCCTATAATCCGGGCTTTATTTATATATCTAATTCCGCCCGGTCCTTCAACTTTTATTAATTACTAGCTGACCCGGCGAACTTCATACCGTTTAACAGTGAATGTCATATTACAAATTTTCCGCACTTAATTTTGGGAAACGACGAAAATATTTATATGTATAATACATTGGCTCTGACTGGACTAACAGAATAATCTGGATTGACTCAGTGAGATGGATTTGACGTTTTTTTTTTGTAATAAAGTCATTGTCATTTATTTAAGTAGTTTAGTAAGATATTTTCCTTAGCAAAAAATCTATTTCTGAACGCACACATAAACATTTCATGTCAACCCTTTTTTATTTACTGACTTTAAAATATGCCATTATCTCAATATAGTGGATACAGATTGTCGATTCGAATTCTTTATTTTAATACGTTATTATGTGTCGACGGGATGAACATTAAATGTTTTGACAGTTACGAAACCCGAACATTTTTTATTGGATTTTATTTCTTTTATTTTTTCGTCAATTTTCCAATTGTTTTTATTTATTATTATATTACTACAAATTAACATGTAAAAAGAGCTTGAGCTATAAATGTTTGAATAAGAATTAACATTTTTTTATATATTAAGATCCGTAAAAGCAATAAAGGTTTATGAGAAATTCTTAATTGACGTAAATTTTTAACCAACTAATAATGATTGTGCGAATTGTATTTGGTATTAAAATGATATATCATGAATCAACATGACGCAGAGGCGTAACATCAGTTAAGCAAATGATCTTTATCCTTCCCCGTTCTTGTAAATGACGTGTAATTTACGACTACGGGACAAATGGTGTTACATTATAGTTTCAAAATAGATTTGTTACTATCGAGGATTTGAATAACGCTATTTCATTAACCAGGGAATAGAAAAATAAGGGGTTACGCGACCAACGTAACCACAAAGTATACTGTGTGTAACAAAAAATATATTTATTTTTCGTATGTTTGAAATATTGTAGGAGAGGAAAAGGCGAAGCTGGTCACGTAAAAACTTTTGCCTTTCCAGTCTATATAATGTTCTGTGGTTTACACTAATTAACAATATAATATCGTCTCCAAAATATCCCACATCTCTGCGCTCCGTAAGAAGCTAGGCTGGTTACCCATAAGTCAGCAACGTGATGCTCACGTTTTCCATCTCTTCTATTCCATCCTGTTCAATCCTAAAACGATTACAAATTTTAAGGAGCCCATAGCTATAGCCTACCTTTTTCCGATAACATAACTTTTCCTTTCTTGGCGAATCCATAAAGATCGTTGCTCTCAGGCTATGGAATTCACCGTCCCTGTCCGCTTAGGTTCTTCTCTATCTATTAAATCTCTACTGTACAAGCATTACCTATCCACATCGTATCCCTAACTTTTATACTAAACTGATATGAAATTATCGTCATGATGTGCACTTTTCTTTTTCATTTTTCCAATTTTTTTAATATTTTTTTTAAATAAATAGTAAAATGTAAGAGCTCATTACTTTTTCAACATATTTTATGTGAAGAGTCGTAATGTATTTGTCACCCCATCATAAAAAACAATTTCATTGATTACTTGATTTAGAAGAATTTTGACTTAGAAGACACAAAGTGAGGCAGCCTTTAATCAGTCAAAATTTTAGTATAAGCGAAAAACTGCCTTAGCAGCCGAGGCCAGTGGTTTAATCTATATGAGGAATTACTTAAAGTACGTTGTCAGTTTTTTCTTATGATAATTTTTACGAGTCCATTTAAAAAATCACGCACTTATCATGTTATTTTTTTTTAGTTTTTCTCTTTAACTAGGGTTGCCTAGAAGAGATCGAGATCGCGATAAGGCCGCCCGTTGCATCCTTTTTAACTTTTATGTATTACGTTATTTGTGTTTCTTTTATTTTTATTGCAACGAAGTAGAGAAGAAGTCGTATTTTATTTATTTATTTACAAATAAATAAATAAAATACACGTAATATACATTCTTTAGTATTTAGTTGGTCCGTGTTTCATAATCAAAGCCAGATTCAAATGTCGAAATATTGTCAAATTACTGTAGGTATAAAGATGTCGGTAGGTATGATGGATGGATGTAGTAGGTAAAAAACTGCTGTTTCTAAAATATGCAGGTAACGTGTGATATGTATAAAAAAATCACTACTAATAGGGTAATCACTTCTCCATCACTTTACTCTTAATGATTTTAGTCGAAGTAGCAACAAAAACATGTTAAAATATGACAAAGTAATTTAAATATAAATTTTAAGGATAGACATTGTTAAATCTCGCCGATTGCTGGGGTCAAAGACATGGAAATGACTGTGAAGTCATTTATAATCTTGATTCTAGACTGACCCAATTGTTCGCTTTTATAAATTAGTATTTAATTCCGTTGTCCGTTCCAATTATTATAAATTGGTTAGACTAGATTTTTATATTATTTATGCTGTCAGAAATTTGAATCGTAATGACATTAGTCTTCTTTTTTAACTAATTAATATTATTATAAGCTTTCTTATTTGACTTACATATACTAAATAAGACAGCTAACAGTTACACTATTTATATTCAAATACATATAAAAAAAAACATTCCGACTTAAAGTCCCGATCTAAACAATTATCTGAAGTGAATTCATAAATTAAATTTTTAAACGACAGGGCATGCAGGCAAATTATTTAAAAAATTAATTCAGCGGAAAGTATAAACAATTGTAGAGACTTCAGCACACATTGCACCCAGGGGACGGCTGTACCGCTCGAGTTGTTTATTTTACGGGGTAACCGCTACCGAATTAACGTATAATATAGCAAGAGAAATTATTTGCTTAGTAAATAACTCGCTAGATTGAAACCCTTTCAGCAGTGGCAAGAACATTGTTTTTATAAACTCCGCTCGGGTTCGTTAGTCTAAGTACAATTTTCGAATTTTATATTTGTCTAGCAATTCACCTAGAACACAGTTTCTTACTCTACAATTTTATATAGAAATCTCACTAGAGTATACGAAGTTAGTGAAATTTTCTTATTACGGTTTAATTACAGTTTTTTCTGTTTGTCTAAATATATATTTCGTAAACATTTGTTACCCTTGACCAAATTAACAATATAATTTAATATACAGCAAATAAGACAATAAAATTAACGAAATGAAAAAAAAAAATATATATTAACTAACTATTTTTTTTTTACTTAGACTAACGACTAAAGCAGGTCGTGGTGTACACAAATATATTTCTACATATGTTTCGTGGATGCTTTTTTGACACATGCAAAATATATTATCGTTATAAATCACCCATCTCGGTCTTTCACCAACCCAGATTATACGCATCGATCAATTAAACCATGAAGTCTAGATGTACAAAAGTAAAGAAATTGCTATATCCATTTGTCTTATTATCAGTAAGGTTTCTTTGCCCCTGTTATTATTGCTCGGCGCACAGCTGTGAGAAAGCCTTTCGCAATAAAGCGATATGAGTTGAGACATTAGTTCTTGCAATAGAGGCTCTTTTCCTTAGTCACCTAATTAACTAGCCACACTTTTTTTTTTACAACTCAAGACCGAAAAGCTACCAGAAAGAGACATAGATGTTTTATTGCTTTCTTGATATATATTTAATTATTGTAACTTTTACTAAGGTTAAACAAACATTAAGCGAGAAATTATACCTCTAACATATCATACGGCACTCACAGATTTCAGCAAATAAGACGCAATTAAGAAAATCACAATTTAATCGGTTTAAAATGGTTTAAAGAGAGCGTTGTCGATTTACCATCTTTTATTTCAATAATTGACTGGAAACCACCTTTTTTCATATATGTATCTTATAATTACCTAGGAATAAGAATACCTACTGATAATTCTAATATTTTTTAGGTTAAAAAGAAATGAAGGTATGTTAGTTTTAAAGATTTGTATATCTCATAAAAGTCCTTAACTAAATGATATAATTTTGGACACAAATCATAATAATTTCTGGAGTTCACATACCAATGATTTACTCTAAGACAGAAAGTCAGTACCGAAAAGCGCGTAGATATTTATCATGTGCTCATCGCCGAGGAATATATTATCATATACATTTTGTATGAATGATTACTTTTGGTTATTCCTATTGGTCTAAGATCCCGATATACAGCGACCTTCACCGAGATGCTTATTTGATGAAACGTATTTTAAATTTAATTTAATATGTCAATAAATATAATCTATATGGGTTGCCTAGCAAATTTCAGTCCAGAGTAGGTATTTTAATTGATATTAAAAAAAAATACTTTTTTTAAACATTTCACCGGTATGATTATTAGATAAATTCTATACCAATCGAAAGTATGAAGCCCAAGAAGTATTTTTTTTTTAAATATTAATTAAACATTCTCTGGACTGAAATTTGCTAGGCAACCCATATGGATTATATTTTTTGACATATTAAATTAAATTTAAAATACGTTTCATTAAATAAGCATCTCGGTGAAGGTCGTCGTATATCGGGATCTTATACTATATTAATAACTTAAAACGTTAAAACTGGGAAAAAGAAGATTATATTCACAGTTCAGACATAAAACTAAAATTCGCCTTAATTTTTAAAAGCAAAGGAGAGAATAGTTAAAACCTTTTCAAGCCATGACCGGCGACTTATTGTCGCGACTCCACACTTGCCCTCATTCCCTGCAAATTGACGCAAATATGACTTAATCCTTTTAAGGACACACTTTACTACATATATGGAATGACTTCACACGTTTGAATACACAAATCATACGTTTATGAGGGACAAGATGGTGATCGTGACTTCTGAATGTTTTATTACAGTACTAGAAACACAGCGTCAACTGTGTCATCTGTCAACTATACAGAACTGTATAGAATAAGAGGAAAACGGGCAAGAGGCTCATCTGATGTTATGTAATACCACAGTATAAATGCCAGAGCTCGCGAGATTGAATTGATACGTTCTTTTCTTGAAGGACAGTTGGTTCGGAAATACTTCAGCTTGTTCCATATATATGCACATGCAAACAAAAAATAATATTTTAGCTGCGCCCGATTTTAGGAACCTAAAACACCATTTATCTAAATATTACGAGCTGATTCTATAATACCTAAATTTTTAACGTAATAAGAAATACAAACTCTTTTTCGCGACTCAAAAGTTTAGGTTAAGGATATTGGGAAAAGATTTTTAGACATTTTTCGGCCAACCGATGAAATACATCATATTACATGACGTAATATCCATTCTATCAAATATGCATCTATACACATGCTTCTAACTAAGCCCATAAGTACATTATTGACAGTAATGATCTTACTTTATGTCTTGCGTGATTCATAACCAAACAATGGTTGCTACATAGTGAGCTGTTTCAATTTAAATGTGTCAGATAAAAATACTTTTTCGTTTTCGAAAGACTTTACAAAATCTGCATAGAACTCAACTTAAAAATGTGTATAATTTAATTAGTAACTAATACCTTCCTCTGCTCTCGCTTATAACACGACTCAACAAAAAATTGGCTGATTTTACACAAAACCGAAAAGAAAATACCTTTTTTGTATAAGGTTACCTATTGTGATAGTTAGCAATAGTAATTGTTTTAATAAATCTTATTTAATTATATTACAAAATATAACAGTGCCGCAAGATGGCACTCGAATGATAAACAATGATCAGTAAAAAAATACAGTATACATTCCTTTACAGTATAATTTCAAGGGACCGAGCATTTTATTCGTTATAGAGCGGATTCGTTATAGGGAGTGAAGACATAATGTATGGGTATTGGGTTAACCCAAATAAATTTATTTCATTTCTCTGTTATAGAGAGTTTTTCGTTATAATGAATCACGTAACAAGGGTTTACACTGTATATTATTTGAATGGTTTTATTTTAAATTAAAAATTAAAACCTCAAATTTTGAAAAATATCATTTATTCGGTCTACTCAATACAAACCTTTCGAAATTTTACGCTTCAAAGCCAAAGCCAATCTTTGTGTTGACCCGTGCAATGGCATTAGTTTATTCGGACGAACTTCGTTAAATTTTTGCATAGTACAACATAGCACCGGCCAACCGATAAAGCTGTTATATCCACAGGTTGTTATGAAAGACTCAACTTGTAATTGTTGATTAATGTTTGTTGTTTCTAGACAACCGTATACATGATCTATGCAAAAACTAAAAACAAAAAATGTACAGCAGAAAGAAACATCGTCATTCTTTTGTTCATTCATGTATAGAAGTTAAAGTTGCAGTTTTCAGTATATTAAAATCTTATCGCCTGCGGTCTGCGTGCGTCAACAGACGCTTGGTACTAAAATTTTAGTGCACCCTTAGCAGCTTATTCTGACTCATAATCCTCTTAACAAAGGCTACCCAATATCTTTAAATCAGATATAGGACCAGGATCTAAACATGTATATTCGTATCTTAGAAATCGATTTTCAAATTTAGAAGCAAAGAGGTTAAACGTGTTCTGTTTTCAAAAAACCTACGTTACATACTTTAATCGAATACGGCTTTTATTTAAATATAATAAACATTGTTTGTATTCGATACTTAAAAAGTCTATAAGCCAGTCAGGTAAGGAGTATATTGATATGAATATAATTTTAACAAACTGTGAAAGTAATAAAGACAAATTATTTAATATGTATTTCAGGCTTTTAGTGCACTTGGGAACAAGGGAGTAAATTTACAGGTATTTTACATAACTGGCGCAAAATATAGCCAATTACCTATTATTATTATTATATTGAATATTTATTGATAAGACCTTTATTTATTAATACTTTATTGCATAATGATAGAAAAAATACAATGAAATACTTACCGTTATTACTACTGTATTAAAGAAAAAATATTAAAAAATCGGAAGGAATTAGGAATCATTAGATTTCAATATAAAATGGGCTTTTTATTAATAGTACATTTTTATTCATAGATATACACGGACTGGGCGAATCATTACCTGGAGAGGGCGCGGTCCCGAAAGCGCGTGGGTACATCCGGCGGCGGGTTAGCCCGGGACTGCGCCGACGGGTTGCTACTAGCTGACGTCTTAGAGGGTGTCACTGGACAGAAGGTACCACGAGCCCATAGGAAACCACGGAGCCCACAACAAATGGTGAGTATTTTCATATTTTTATTTCCCATGTATTTTCATGTATTTAAGATGTTACATTATTGCACTGCATACCTACTTATGCTAAGATATTAATAATCAAATTTGGGCTTAAGCCGTATAAGCAAATAAAATTGACAAAAGGTTTATTTAAAGGATTGTAAACGAGTTTTAGCTTTTGATCTTTTATAAGTGTGATGTAAAACTACAACTGAAATAATCAAACAATAAATATAAGTATTATTTAATGCCAAATTTAATGCTAGGAGAGATATCTTAGCAATATTTAAGTGTCCTGAAGTTTTGCGTTTGCGATCCGTTTTGACTTTGCTGTTTCATATTATTATGGAATGGAGTTTTAAATAAATCTTTAAGAAGACATCGAACCGGGCGCGGTCATATATTGTGCAATTATAATAATAATGATACATCCTGTTCAAGTATAAGGTTAATTACAGGAAATAATTTTACTATTATCATCTATCACATAACGATGATTCTATGGAGTAATAATAATTATTATAATTGTTATTGGAATGTCTGAATACTTTTCAGGAGCGACTTAATTTTTCTTGTAGGTTGGTTAATAATACAATGTAATGTTTGTATTATAAATTGAATTACAAATTAATTAAATACAATTAACTCTGGCCAACTTTATAATATAGATATTTATTAAAACATTAAATATTTATCCCTATACATCCACATAGCAGGTGTAGTCCCCTTGAATAATTGAATCGGGCATATAAATATGTTTGCCACATTCTAGATAACGAAACTTCTCACAACCATACGTATACATAATTATATTAAGAAATACTCAAAGACGGGAAGGTATTATAACAATTACTCATAGAAATATTTTTGTCCTGAAACATTGTTTATAAAATTATATCCGACAAATGTTTATTATTTTACGATTAAAAATTAAAGCGTGGATATTTTGTTTGCTTGAAATAGCTATCAAGTCACAAATCACTCAGGTACACATATGGACGTCCATGTAAACTGTTGTCAAAAAAAGTACTGACGTCAGATTGCATTCGGTGCATCCTATTTAAGCGCGTACGTGAAACGCATAAGGAATATAGTTCCATGAAATTAATTGAAGGTGTACAGTGTGGATACATTTATGGGATAAGTAGCCCACAAACCCAATAGTAAAACGCTGTTGCTTCCGGCATGTAAGAAAGTGGTGATAAGATTTATTGGTTTCTACTTGAGACTAATGATAATTTTCTATAATTACGGAACCTAATGTGTTTTTACAATCATTTAGTGACGTTGAATAATAACGTTGCTATACTATTACGTAAAAGGTTAAGCTATTCAACCTTTGTATAAATACCATTTTTGCTATTGAGCTTGTGGTCGACAATTAAAAAGTCTTATGGTATCTGTGTAATCTGTGGTCTCGATTTGAAAGATATACTACAAATCTGTGGCAACTTTTTTTTACTCTGTAGTAACCGTAAACACAAATTAAATACTTGTAGTCTACAAAGTATATCTTAATAATGTTGCAAGTAAAATTAAAACGAAGTTAAGAAAGCAAAATTGTTTTAAACAAAAATGTAAAAACCTTTATAAACAATTATAATGCCATAATATCAATAATTTATAGGTGAAACATTCCTTTGTACTCAACTCAATCGGAAGTATTGTTTAAGCATGTGTTGAACGCGACGTGTTTTGTAAACCATAGTTAAGAGGTCAAAGGCTTTCTATTAGTTAAACAACAGTGTTCGAATCTCGGTGAAATATACGTTTCGGCTTGTACTATCCAACATGAAAATTATCATGAAACAGAGGTCGAAATATTACTCTGCCTTATGTTTACATAAACAACAGAACTTTGAAAACAGATGAAGTCGTTCTCACTTTTAATCAGGCCTACTTAGGCCTACTTATAACTATTGAGACTAACAAAGAAAAATACCAATGGCGCTACAAGCTTTTTAGATTTGGGCCTTGGATTTCTGTAACTTGTTTCGTGATCATTAGTTTTTTTCTAATAGGCAAGTAGGTGATCAGCTTTCTGTGCCCGAGACACGCCGTGGACTTATTGGGTCTAATCGATGTTGGTTTCCTCGTGATGTTATTACGTATGTATGAGCGAGTGGTAAATGCACGCATAGTCACAAAGTTCATTGCTGCCTCGACGGGGATCGAACCTACGACCACAGGGATGAGATTCGCACACTGAATCAATTTTAAAAGCCCTTAAATTATTCAATATGGTCATTTAACCACTGTAACAATATTATATTTTCATAAAAGAAATATTTTATTTTATAATATTGTAATTTTTTTTTAAATTGTTAATTTTTATTTTATTATCCTATCTCCCTAAGGTATTGGAATATATATCGGTGGAGATTTGTAATTAGTACTAATTTTATTTTGTTGTAATCATAATTTACTTTTTGTTAAAATACTGTAAATCTTCCTAAAATTAATAAAATAAATAATAAAATACATAATTATTCATTACATCATTATTTGCCTGTAATAATATACACTCAAATGCAAAGATTACAATGCACACTAGAAATTAAATTAAGAAGCATTCAAAAGTTTTGAAAAACGGACCCAAATTCATTTAAAACATATAATGCAAAACCAATTGGAATCTTTTAAAATCATTAAACGTTGAATGCAGTTTGTATTAACTCCAACGAAATGATTGAATTTAATTAACACAAAAGAACCGATCAATCACTGTATTTTAAAATTTTAAATAACATATTTTTTTGCGGACTATAAAAAATATATTAAGCTAGCTATCTAGCTTTAAGATTGTGATTAATTAAAAACTTTTGTTATACATAATAATGTGTTTCTCTTTAAAAAACGCGTGTATAAACGAAAATAGATGACTACCTGTTATTATAGTTTATTACCTAACTAAATAAATTTCATTCCTATTGTTAGGTAAGGGTAACAATCAATAATTCTATGTGATAAACATATCTTTTGACTGCGTGAGGTCGTTCACCCGAAAACGATTTAAATATTATGCACAAAAATCTAGATCATTCCAAAATAATGCAGATTTTTACCGGTAAAGGAAACTTACAACTCGCTTTAGTAGTTACGAAGAGTACTTAATAAAATAAAAAGTTTGTATTTTACAAACTTTATTCCTATAATATTAATGTTATTTATTGTGTTTTTGTCTCTCTATCGGTTTCTATAGCCCTTGTTACCGCCTATTGTAGTCTAATCTATTTGTTAAAAATCTACTAAGCGATACTAGAATAAATATTTTCCCAATACTAACTAGAAAAATCATTTCTGGTTCAATTACGAGTACAATGAGCCTTCCATTGTGAACACACTGCGTTTATTTTGCATTCAATAATACAAATAGCTAATAATCTATTTGCGATCACCCGGATATAAATTGGTATGATTGTATGTACATTACTATGTTTATTATATATAAGTAATTATATATTATTTATACTATTAGGTAGTTCGGACTTTAGATTAATAGAACCTAAGCATAGCGTTTATATGTTACAACTGTTTATCTTTATTTAGGTAGCAATAGCTTACGGCAAAATTGAATTCTAACGCATAACACGTATAAAGTTATCGTTTTATTATGTTAAAGGTACCTTATGTTTTCTTACCTAAATAATTATAGAATACTGCTTTAAGTAGGTTGTAACTCCTTCTTATAGGTACGAAAAGGCCCAGAACCCATCAATATTATATGTAAACATTTTTGCCTTCGCAATATGTAAGTAAGCAATAGTACATAAATATTTATTGGTTATAGGTAACTAGATTACAGCGCTTTGGAAACATAAAAAAGTATTTCCCAAACTGGACTGTTATTTTAAATATAACCTAGCGGCAATCTAGCCACGTCGATGTTAAGCTATAATGTATATTATATATAGAATCTACTAAAAATTAAAAAAAAATAAACACGCAAGTAACGCGACACACTGAATTTTTTTTCTTTAACGGTCAATTGAGAATTAATGAAACTGAAACTAAATGGCTTCTTCAATTAAGCGAAGTGTTAATTACACGATAACTCGATACATGCATCTTTCGATTTAATTTCTTCAAAGCTTTGAAATGAGCTCATTCTCGCGTCGAGTGGCGTCTGAATCGGACCGCAGTATCGTACGGACTGCAACTCGATTAATCTACGTGTTATCGACATTTAGTGCGTTTATTTGTGCCTTTTTAGTGAAATTGTTGTGAATCTGTGGATGTGTCTTTGAAAATAGGAGTTACTGTTATTACAGGTTGGTCCTAAGTTTTAATTTTTCTCAACACTCTGAAGCCCTTCAGTATGTATGTTATGTTTTATATATTAAATCTTTGAAGATATTATAAACTACATGAAGTTATAACCGGCTTAACTATGATGTACCAGCCTAACCTATATTCTATATTTATATTAATTAGTGAAACTTTTTAAAACATATCTGTGATTAAATTACTGATATTCATAAATATTTTACTTATTTCCAAAAGTATTCAAATGCATAAAGAGGGTAGCACTAGCTAGCATTACTATAGGAAAAAAATATACCGTATGCTTTATTTTGACATTAGAAAACTTTGTAAAATGTTATTTCATACATTATCAATAAATTTATAATTTATACTAAATGCTTGCTATCTTAAGATAACTATTAATATTAATGTTTTTGCAAGATCTGTACCATGTTTGTTAACAACCTAATCAAACACTTAACGAAGAATTTTTTTTGGCGGTATATTGAAACTAACAACAATATTTCGGATTATTTTTGTATCTTAGTGAATACACTGAATTCTAATAAAGTTTGATTTGCCAGTAATAAATTGTACAGCTGTAAGATACATACTTAAGTAACTTTTCACACGTACTTAATGTCATTAATTATGTGAATGTTCAACAGAGTTTGTATGATTTTTAAAGTGTTTTGAAAAACGTGTACTAAAAAATAAACTGTTAACAAAGTGCGTGCAATATAAACATAATATTATAAAATAGTTGATACCAATAAATAGATGTATTTAAGTTTTTTTTAAATATGTATATTTACTTTTAGTTATATTATTAATGATGTTGCTTACTCTAAAAAAATGTGGTGTGATACTAAACAGTGCAATATAATCATATAACTCTCTTATTTGATCTCCAAGTGATTAAAATAGATAGAAAAAGCTTCTAACTTGTTTAAGAAGAAACAAGCAATATTAAGTATTAACTCATCAAATTATAATTTATACTAATGTTACCGTTACCTCCAGTCCATATTTTGTATTTAAACCAATTATTAACATACAAGGCTTATGAATCTGTGTAATAGTAAAACGTTCATTCGTTTTGTATCAAGACATAAAATTGTGAGACAGCTTCAGGAACGCGATTTAATACGATATGATTTTACTTAAGTACCTAATATAAATTTAAAGTAATTACAGCTATAATGCTCGTTTTCAAAAACGTAGGTCAAACTTCATAGAAAAAATGATTTTACAGATTTCGTCTTACTCGATTTACGTTAACCTCCACGAACCTCTGAGTAAAAAATAAGCTAACTTTGTTTCGATGTACGATAACAGATTCTTACAAATGTATTTTTATCCGTAAGATACGACATGAAACAGATGTTTTATAGTAACCGATATGTTATTTATTTTTCTTCAAAAAGTGGTTAGAACAACTGTTTTGCACATCATTTATAATGTTTGTTTTTAGTTTTTTAGTCCATGCGGTATTTTCTAAATAGACATTTCCTTCTGTACCAACATATTTCAATCTATGTATTACTTTATGTATATCCAAAATTTGTAAATAAGATCGGATCAGCTAATCGTGTTTTAATCGCTTTTTAGTAAAAGCAAGAACAGTTTTTTATTCGTTTTTACTTCGACACCGCGCGAGCGTCCCAAATTGCTGCCTAGTAATGTTTGAAGGTTTTTTATTTATTAATATAATATTTAGATTTTTTGTTTTGCAACTATGACTGATATTGAGGGTTAATACTCGTTGTCAAAGTCATATTAAAAAAAGATAATTTCATACAAATTAAAGTCTCTTCAATACGTGAGTAAAATACAACACTCGGTACAAGCCAGCATAAGTTACAGATCGTAAATGAAAAAGTACCAACGCCTGAGGCGCCAGTCATGTTTCGCCTTGAACTGTCGACTTCAAGGAGCCACAGATTTCATGTCAGGGAGTTCCACCGGTTAACATTTACAGTACAAAAGATGGAAGTCATAGGTAGCATTAACATTAATAAGCATTAACAGTATTCTTCTGTGACCTTCCAGGAATAACTATGGATTAGCCTCAAATGTAGGCAGATCATTAATCAAACACGTATATCGTTCAGAATTATACTAATAACTATACATACTCGAAACGTTCATATATGATTGTCGTACCTCTGTGAGAGACAAATGCTTCCTAGACCACTGATTTCGAATTCTATATTGAGTTGTAGATGCTTTGTCCTCTTGGGCAAGTAGAACTTGATTTATGTACATATTATTCGTGATTAATAAAAAGATAATTGAACTAATTAAAAAAAACATTAAAGTAATTAACTATCAATACGGTGTACGTCAAAAACTGACAGCCCTGTCATTACCTCAGTAATCGCCAAAACCAGATCAGAAGTGGGACGCGTGATTAATAATACTTTAAACTTTTTGTACTAGCGCACATAGCCAAAAGGGGTCAACCACTCATTCGGTATTAATAAATAAGAGGATTTAATAGAAATCTAACTGAGGTAGCACAGATTATGAGAGTAAGTAAATTACATATTAAATCAATGAATTTTAAAAGAGTACCGAGAGTTTTTTTACGCTGGCTTTTTCTCTCAGCCTACACCCTCTGTCTTCTTTGCCGATGAGTAGGGATGCCTACAAATTCAAATTTAATGACGTGGAATAAGTGATACATGTATCTTATGTTCCATAATAAACATATTTTATTTTATTTTAATGATGAGAAATATAATAATACTAACGGATGGTTTTGTTTAAAATGTATGCTTTTCTTTTATTAAGTAGTTGATTACAAGTGGGACCGATGATTAATAATAATACTATAAACTTTTTGTACTAGCTGGCTTGGCAAAAAGGGGTCAACCGCTTACTCGATAATTATGTAAATAAGCGTATGTCATCAAAATACCGATTCAAGCTTTTATCTGCTAATATTAACACAATCTTAATATCAGGTTACCATTTAAATATTGTCTCTGTAAGAAAATTAATACAATTTCAATAATATTACTTTTACGCAAGCTATATTTTATTACCCGTAATTGCACTCACCTTTCTACTAAATTCAGCACCTTAAGTGCACGGACTATAAAAAAATTCTATAAAATTTACTTTTAATAATTGCGTGCCAATATTTAATGGTGTTCTGTTTTTATGTAGTACGTATGTCATATAGGTTGCGTAGGTTTTTTTATGGCAATAGTTTGAACTATATGCTTTTATATAAAAGGAAACAAAGGGATAAGCTAGTTAAAGTTGCGTAGATTGTGGAGGCTTACACGCTTGTCATCTTTAGATTGACAAACGAAACTTTGCGTCCGTGATAACTTTTCAAAGTTTGACTTAAAATTATAGTAAGTAGTTTTGAGATAGACGTATTCTTGATATTTTTTTGTAATTATAACCAGTGTAATTCAAATTTCATTTCTACAGTGTGTAACCCCGTTAGTACATTGCGGCAAACCAGCTAGTTACGAAGTTGCAGAAATTTGTGGTTTCATCTGTTTCTTATTTAAACTATTATTACACTCATCGATAGATTGAAGTTATTTATTACAGATATATAATAAAATATGTGATCTATTTGTGTGTTAGAAGAATGGCTATTAATCTACGACTGTAAAATGTGAATAATATGACTTGAACACCGATTAAGCGAGCGGTTCATTGCCAAAAGCTACCTTGTATATATAATTTCATATTATATATTTCCAAATGAAAATAGCCGTAAATTTATCCCTAACCTATATATAGATTTGTATGATGAATATTTCTGAAACTGTATTAAATTACTGTTTACCATGACTCAATTGTGTAATGATTGGTCATAGGCTAAATCCTTCATTGTTTTTATGGCAATTACTTGAGGTCGGCCTACAGATTCTGCGAAATCGGACAAAAACATATTTCAAAGTTCTAAGAAATTTAGATTAACTTTATTTAAATATAGCACTACGAATTCGCGAATATCGAATATGAGGTTTTGATTTACATTTAATTTAATTAAAAATATTCACATGTTATTGGCTAGACTTACAAAATTATGATTTAAACGCGTAAATTTGTTACTAGCTGTCATGTAAAAAACAACTTTTAGTAAACCCGTCAAAATTAATACAAGTTCGCTTATTGTAATATTGTTCTCAATAACATAAACTTAATTGTTAAAATACAAGTATTTTAATGGTCGTAACATCAATTTATTTTTATTCAACATCAATTTAATTTATTACAGTAAATTAAGAAACATAAAAGCTTAGATTGGAAATGATTAATCTTGTTAAAGATAATATCGGAGTTGTTCGAGATTATTAATTTGAATTTCGAATTGATATCTCGCGAATCGACTTCGCGATTAAAGCAGCTTTTGGCCAAGCATTATTTTTGATTTATGAAAAGCTCTAATTCTATTTATTTTTATAACTAGTCATAAAATAGTTATCTGTGATATAACTATTATCTACTATCTATATTATACTTACAAAATTTTATATTTGTCTTCGTAAAATCGGTTCAGCCAATAGGGTTATTATATTATAGGTAAATAAAAAAAAATTACTTAAAATATTTTTTAACGTCAGTATAATATTGTGTGCACTGACTTTTGTCTTTATAGACAAGCGATTCTCTAAGGAAAACAAATGTCAGCTTAATTACCCTCAGAAGTGGTTCATAATAGCATTTGTTATAATTTAAATCGCAAACAATATGACTCAAAGAGACCGACTTATCAATGCAATGTTTGCGCAATTAGATCGATTCGATAAAGGAATTCGAGTAACCCACATTTGCAATTATCTAATCTTATAGGAAATGGGCCAAGTAATTCCAAGTCCATTTGCTAAACTGGTGATATCGCAAGGCGTAGCTGCAGTGTCCAATGAAATATAACGCCTACATCAACAATCATACATTAAGTAGCTTCGTTTACTTTATTATTAAACGCATGACTTCGTTTGCGAAGATTTAGGGTAATTTAAAAATCGTTTTCAGAATAATATCTGTATTAAATTCATAACATTAAATTAGACGTGTATTTTTTTGTATATTTAATTCGGATTTAGTATTACTCTAAGTTTGTAGGTACTGTACTATTTGTATTGATGCACATAATTCCTTAATGTGCACAGTACCATAGAACATATTTCTCAATGAATTATAAAGCTAGCAAAAGTCTGTTACGCACTGTTTATCTCAATTTTTCTAACACGAAAATTGGCAAGTTGGTTTTAGCACGGTTTATTTCATTCGTTCAGTTCTATTTAACAAAAATTTAACTGTCCCAGATTGTGAAAAAACAACAATGCCACGTAAATAATGGTTGCCTGGCCGTTTGAAGGATGTTCTAAATGTGGAAAACGCTCAAAACGGTCCATTAAAGTGCATTTTGCGAGCTATATTGTCCAGATTTACTGTGAAAATATGTGCACCTAGTGTAAAAAATAGGCCATAGTTGTACATTTTGTTTGTAATGTTTGATATAGGATTTTTCGATTGTTTTGTCAACATTTTATACCATATATCATAATGCGAAATATTATATATTTAGCATAAGCGAAAATCTACTTTGCTGGCCAATAGCGCCTTATAGGCATACGATTTTGTGTTATAAGATATGCCTCACAATGAAATCTTGACTATAATTCTAAATATCTAGTAGAACGTAAGTAACAAAAATAAGGCATGTCAAAAGGATTTCGTTCTACTTTTTTTATTTTTTATTCTCTCGTTGTTTTTTTATAAAGTTGTCGAAAATTGTTTAGGTTTTTTAGGTTTTAGGTCGAATGTCGAACAATTCCTTACTCTGCCTACTTCTAGGTCAAGGTTTTCGAGTTCAATTAAAATCAATGCTCATGATTTTTTTATATAGATCAAATGGGCAGGAGGCTCATCTAATGTTACGTGATGCAACATGGCTCGCGAGTGCGTTGCCGGCCTTTTAACAATTGGCCTAAGTCTTCCATGGGCGTTCCCTTCAGTGGGCAATTGGTTCCATATAATGGTGGTGCTATGATTAATAATTAACACGTTCTCTTGGATGATTGTAATGGCAAGAAATTATTTAATTAATTAACAATTAAAACGCTGTTGTTAAATTCTTTAGCAGTGTTTATTTTAAGTTAAGACATTAATAAATTCCTACCTTCGCGCGAAATAAGTTTTACGAAAGTGATAAAAAATTTAAGTAGTTGGTATTTTGACCATAGTCATAAATTGACCAAAAAGCCTTTATTACGTGGATCTTAAGTGGAGTTTGGGAATGTTGTTAATGTATTACAGTTTTAACGACAATTAATGGGTTGTAAGTTGAACTGTTACGAGAATTAACTGTCGGTTAGTGGGTTACAATGTTAGTTTAAACTGAATTGTCTTCCATTAAGAAGTTAACCTTAAGTTAAATTTAGTTTTAGCTAGTAATAGGAAACTATCAAATATACATGTATATACCCAAACAGACTACATAAATTAAAAAAAAAACAAACGCATTCAAAATTAATTAAACATATAAAATATAGTTATAAATTTAGTATTAGTACACTTTATTTGGAAAAAAATTAGCTGGTATAACATTTTAATATTTTTACCACTATAAATTTAATAACTAGGTTTCGCTACTACGCTGTTTTCATGTTAAATTAATTCCAATCGCGATGGCCGTGACAGCCTTTCACACACCTATAATTTACTTCAAAATATTCATACTTTTAGTGTATCTCAAGCCGTTCAAGGTACACACATATAATAACGGGTTATTATGTATGTCCGTGTAGATCGCGTGACCGCCCATCACAACATACATTGTTCTGTTAAATTGATATCTTTTCACTACACCCCATAGAAGGGGACTTTATCTTGATTTATTATTGCTTTCTGAAAGAAAATGCTAAGAAAACGATAAATCAAGTCCGCTTAGTTATTTGGATATTTAAAAAATAATTTCTGTTGCTGTACCTTCACCTGTATAGAGTCGATACCATCTTGTAAAAAGGTACAACATGTGAATTAAAATTTAAAATATATCTAGGACCATAGTAACACATTGTACTCAATCAAATACCATTTAATTATAAAACTAATATGTTTCTAATTTCCGTATTAAATAATATTATTCGGTGGTTCTATTAACTTGACCACGTATTCTCTCCTTATTAAGTATAAGTAAAGGATGTAGATTTTACAAATATTGAATTGTACACGGTTTTTTTTGACAGTCGTAAGTTGTACATATCCGCTGGCGATGACTTACTTTGACAAGCGCCGATGATTAAAGTCAAAACGTAGAAACTCGATAGACGTTAGCAATATCTTAATAATGATACATACATGTATATCTTCTGTGCGTGTATTGTAATTAAACTCCTAAACAGTCGGACTGCTGGACAGCGGCTGATTGGCCTTTGACAAAATATTTTGTCTATTTCAAATAGATTTGAGAATGGATTAGATTTACAATTAGATGATTTTTTATTGCAGATGTTTGTACAGGGTAATGTCCATCTGGTCCGCTAGTTTTTCTATAATTCAAATATATACAAAATATCAATTAGAGTGCAGTTTATTAATTTACTAATTTACCTTAAGCATGATACAATCGCGTTTATTAAAATTACCGTTCACTCGATATTTCATATTTGGTGGTACAAGTTCGTACTTGGCAATTTCTGTTAAATATTTATGTACTTTCAGTCTGTACTTATCTTCATTCCGTTAATTCAATGAATCAGTGTCATGCACCTTGAAAACAGGCATGTGTTTTTGCAGTTGCCTGAATAATATAAATGTATAATTATTTAGTAATTTAACTCTTCATACTGTTGTTTCGTTGACGGTCGAATGTAGGAATATTTGCGCTATACCAATTAAATAAACTATTGCATATTTTATTAATACATATATTAGCTGGCGTTAAAACTTTTGTAAAGAGAAGTAATAAACCCTGAAACTTGAAAGCTAAGTGGTCACGGCGGTCCAGTAGATGTAGGTCGAGGCACACTATTTAAAATTCAACAAACATATTTAGGGAATCGTTTTGAATTAAAATCGATGATGACATTTTATTATAAAGCAAACTTCAACATCAACAAAGAAATCTTTTAGTCTAATAACAAACATTATGTTATTCTATAATGGACGACAAATATATTATATACTTTTTAATAATATATTTTAGTTATTATATTTTAAGGTTAGTTATTGTTTTTTGTTATAGTAAGTTATAAGGATGTCATTAATTTAAAAAAACATTTTAATTTTGTTTGGTAAATGTCATCAAGAAAGGGATTTAATAACAAAATAGATTTTCTCGGGTATAGTAAAATAATTAGCTATGTATACTGTAGATCTATGAAAAATATAGAGTTTTAGAAACCAAAAATAGTATTTTTTATATCGTTAAAACAGTGGACTGAAAAAATTAAAAGCGCTTTTTAATATGAACCAAATTATTATATTAGAAAAATCTAATACATATATAAAGTTTATATATAATAAAAGCATAAAACAGTATACATAGTAATTCAATGACATTAAACGTGCTTTATCTGGTACTTAACGAGTAATTTCTTGTTAATGGGCTTGTAATTTATCGTGGGCCCAAGTAACTGAATTTCCACATTAGAAGCATCGTCTTGAAATACTTCGTATTTGTATACCATGTGAGTCCTAGGAAATTTTAAAGTACAGTTAGTATTTAATTTTGATCGCCTCTACATTCATCACACCACAAAACCCTAAATAAAAATAAGAGACTATGTAAATAATGGGAAAACGTAAAAATTAGAATTTAACAAAAGTGGTACAGGTAGTGTGAAATATTCGGCATAAACTTGGTCTTGCCACTGATAAACACGAGTTAGGATAATGATTCTTTTCTTACTTCTAAATAAGCGGTAAAAAGGGATTAAGTTACCTTTTTATTTTAATACTAATCTACCCGGTGTACTAGAAAATTCGGGAGATAAATTATACTCGGGATTAGAACGTAGATTTCATAGCTCGATGATATTTGAAAATCTGTGGGGTACGTATATCATACGAGTTTACCTATAATTAATATGGATAATTGTATCTTGTTTAATTGTTTTGTTGTTGTTTTAATAATTATTGGCGGTAACACATTTTTATTGTACCATAAAGTTTTTATTACTCCGTAGTACCTTACTGAAGGTTCTCGCGATCAAGATCGCGCGTGCTACGTGCTTCCACTCCGACACACTGGATTTAAATTTACAACAATTGGTCGAATTTGATACTTTATTTATTTGTAGTTTAAAATATTATAAAGTGTGGGAAAGTTCGAAACGTACCTTACGTTCGTACAAACCTACCTCAAGTATCAAACTATTGAAGTTTGTAATTAAATAGCAACAAAACTTAGGTTAAGCTGAAAAATAACACTATTGGTTTGTAGTACAGAACTAGAACATATTTTTAGTAGATAAATACCTACTGACTGTTCCAAATATTGTTGATTTTATCTCAAAAATCTTCAACTGACTTCGTAACTTCTTTAGCATAAAGGTATAAGTGATTTTCTGTGTGTGACTAATATATAGATATGTTATTATAGGAAAAGGTTTTCGTGTAAACAAAATATGTTTATTGCACAAAGATTGCACAATGTTGATACATGAAAAAATGTCGTGGTGTCAATAAAATAAACATTAAAGAAGTTGGCACTTAACAATTACTCTTAAATGTTCATTGGCAATGAAAATCATAACAATTAATAAAATTAACCAATTCGTCCTTGCCAAATTCGCAGACTTGCATACACGTTTACACGAATGCTTGCCCATTTTTATCTCAGGTATCAAATTACGATAAATATTGCAGTTTTTCTTTTGAAAATAACATTTATGCTTACGTATCAAGAATTGTACAAAAACAAAATACAACTATATGACTGCACCGTTGGCATTACGATACTGATATCAAGTATCTGTATGGATCAAAATGATTTTGAGATCTCGTTTTCATAGTCTAATATATAAAATTCTCGTGTCACAGTTTTCGTTGCCATACTCCTCCGAAACGGCTTGACCGATTTTGATGAAATTTTTTGTGCTTATCCGGTATCTATGAGAATCGGCCAACATCTATTTTTCATCCCCCTAAATGTTAGGGGTAGTCCACCCCTAAATTTTTTATTTATTTATTAGACAAAATTTTTAATTTCTATGATACAGCATTAAAAAATACATACAACCCTTAATTTTGACCCCTCTACGATCAACCCCTATTTTTTTATTACAAATGATATACATGGCAAAACGACGATTGCCCGGTCAGCTAGTTTTCTATAAAACTTGTTACTTCACCATTACCATTCAAAGTATTAAGCATTCGGCTTAGTTATCTCTCTGTTCTAAAAATTGTTTTGACCTGTTTATAAATCACAGTAAATGAGAATAACAATCAAAGGATATCACAATGCCTTGCACTGGTGACCTATGAGATGTAGACAATCCTTTTAAGGGCCGACGCCAGCTGTTGCTCTTACGAAAGAGCCGATGCGCACTGTTGTTAATATTAAAACCATTATCATATACTGGAATTGTTGTTATTCACACCGCTCGTTGGATGTACCACTACTATGAGCTTGACTAAGTAAAATAAACCAAATAACCCTTACCTAAAATGTGTCGGTGACACCTTTGGTTTTCCACTCTATGAACCAACGCTGTACATTTCTGAGCAGACGGGCATTTATTTTAGGCGCTGCGAATATGTGAATCCTTGGAGTTACTTAATAATATATATTTAAAATTTTATTCCTTTATTAACAGTTAAATCGTTTATAGGCGAGAGGTTAACACCCCTCAACCCGAGGACCATAGTGTCCTAATATTATAAAAACGAAGGTATCCTAATACACTGCTTTGTTTATTTTTATATAAAGATATTTGGGAATTAGGATATTCTGGTCCCCCTTTTTATCCATCAGCAACTTTTGTACTGTATTTAGTACTGAACTAAATAAATTTTCATTACATTAATTTTTCATATTCATATTAATATAAAAATCCACAAATTGGATTAATTTTGCACATTGCCACGCTTATAGACCGTAAACAAAATCGTTTGCAAAACAGATTATGTTAAACTTCAAACTTACCATAGAGACATAAAATAACGACTTATGAAATTCAAAATATGAAAACTCACATAAATTTTGTATTGTACCGCAATGAAAATAATAATAATTTTAGAAATGTATACGTTAAATATTAGACAGAAAAAAAAATCCAGTTTTACATTCGTGATTAGAAAAACACGTCCTGACAGTACCTAGATAAAAATATTTATGTTAGGAACACTAGGATGATTTTTCCTTGTTTTTTATATTTAGTCATCTTTAGTTGTTGAAATAATAATTTTAGTTGATTTAATCAAATAATCATAATTAGCCTTAGGTTTAGTAAAGGAGGTAAAGTAATATCAATATATTAATCGGTTTATTGAATAGGTCTCAAATATTTTATTCTTTATCTTCAGTTTAATTATATTATTCAATGTTAGTTGCAATAGACCAAAAATTTACTGATAATTAAACAAAAATTTAGGGTATTTATTCCTAATAATTAGTTGTCAAAATGACGAAATTAGAAAGTGTAGGATGATTTTTGTAAGTATAAA
This sequence comes from Pieris melete, assembly GCA_963693345.1. NCBI lineage: Eukaryota > Metazoa > Arthropoda > Insecta > Lepidoptera > Pieridae > Pieris > Pieris melete. Next base: position 894,120 of record CAVNZK010000002.1, on the reverse strand, counting down.
CTCCATAATACTTGTAAGTCTGATTATTGTAGGAATAGGAACTCTGTATTTCAACAAACAATTATTGTTTGCAAAAAGTGTCAATTGTTTCAGTATGAAAATATTTTCGCGACATTGCGCGCGCGCACAATGGCACGCACGTAAAATGTTAATTTGTTTGATATTCGCATTGCGTTTCTTGCACACCGACCGTTTTTGGAGCCGAATTACTTTCCATTTAAGTACGATGCGATTTTCATTGTCCCTCCAAAATCAGTTTTTGTATCAGATAAGAGCTATGTGCATTACATTTTAAACGAGTTCAATCGAATTGATATACATTTTCAATATGCACTACTTGTTATAAACAGCGTAATATTAGTTTTAATTATTGAAAAGGTCAGATTAAATTTTTAGGTAACTAAACTTTACTCGAAATATGTATGAAAACGATTACGAATTAATTATTACTTATTTACATCAAGTATGCAAAAGCATCAAAATATAAATTAATATATATAAATAAAAATAATATATATTCTTCTTTTGTGAATTTGCCTTTCAAGAATGTGATTATTTCTTGATTCGTTCTAAATAATGTAACCTTTAAATATAGTGTAATTATTATTCAAGCAATAAAGTCATATTTCTTCTTTTCAGTTGGAGAACGTGCAGTGCTGTTTGGACTTCCTCCATGCCCAAAAAGTACAAGGATTAGAACAAGTTACGGCTGTAGATATAAGGGATGCTAAGCTAAAGGCAGTCTTAGCACTATTTTTCGCACTAAGCAGACATAAGCAAGCTTCAAAGCAAAGAATAGCGCCACCTAGCGGCCATGTACCGAACTCTCCTAAGAACTCCACTGAAGATGTTGCAATAAGTTCGGTCCAACGCATAACAGGTGGCAGCAGTGGGGATGATATCTTGACTGTTTGCGGAAATAACATCGATATGACAACATTAACAGCAAATCGGTAAGTGATGTAAAAGATTATTTTATTAATAATTTTTAACCTTTGGTCTAATAAATAATATGATATTATAATATTCGTTAATATCGCTAGTTTCCTAAGCGCCATCTAGTATGATATTTTAAAGCTGTTTTATGGCGAGTTGGTATATTACGTACCCTTAAATTCGTTATTCATAGATTTTCGTAGATGTCGCTTATGAAAAAAAAAATTCAATAATATTTTACGATTAAGCTACAATACTGTTATTGTTTTGTACGAATATTTCACAATAGATTTTTAATAATTACCATTTTTTAATAAACTGAAAAACGTTTAATATAAAATGAATTACTATATACCCACTTTATTTAATTTGATTAGTATGGTGGTTGTTTCTCATTTTCTTTTTCAACAATGAGAGACAATTTCAGTCTCAACTCTTCCATTATAATAAGTTTAATATAAATCATGTACGCAATACAAATACTAAGTACGTTACCAGACCGAGCTAACACTTATATTATAAAGTCTCAGTATATCTTATGTCAGCCCTCTTGACTCCGGTCAACACCAGCGACAATGTAAGGATGTCACACTAGTCTCACGAGATTAACAAGCTATTGTTTGTCTGCTTCAGCAGCGTAAGGGCCCGTAGGTTCATATGTTAAGTTTTTTTCTTAGAAAAGATTAAATTTTATTTAACCGGTTAGAAACTTTATTTTTTAACGACCTTATCAAATAATGAACGTAATATTAAAATGCAAACAAAAATAATGTTTTTATTTATTAGTGTGTTAATACAAACACAGTTAAAACAAATTTCACGCGTTTTATAAAATACAGTGTTTACGATTGGAATCTCGTTTTCTTAGCAATATCAGAAATAACGATTCTCAATATCTTGTTTACGATTAATTGGCAATTAATTCATTAGTAATATTCAATACATTTCACGTCTTAATGGTAGATACCTAACTCGTATATATGTATAATTTCGTTAGTAAAATTAATATAACTCGACGCGTTATTATATAATAATAATATGATGTTTGCACTTAAGAGGAATAGCTTATATGTATATTATAGCTTCGTGCCTGCGAAATAGTATGATGACAAAAAGTATTATTTATGTTCATAGATAATATTTTGTCAAAATCTAACCGGAAAGTAAAAGAAAGAATAAATCGTATAGACTTGAAAATATGTAGTTTTACAATGGGCCAGGTTTCCATAAAGGGTAATGCTTTGATCGAATCACGATTGCCGTACATGTCAACTGGATACATTCCACTGCATTAAATTAAATATCATTACCATTTACCGATCATTGGTTTTTCACACACTCTTTTGAGTAGCTGTATTATTTCATGGGCAGACGTAATTGACATAATATGATTGTAGTCACTTGAAATGTTCCATCGAAGTACAAACACTTGGTAATTGCACTAAAAATCATAAGTGAAAGAACAGTACTCTCTTACATACCAATTAATAAAATTATGCTTATAAATCAATACTAAAGGTAGATTAGTAACAACATTATAGAATTTCAAATGTTCGGCTATCGCGCAAACAATTATAATAATCTGAGGTATTGATCTAATTGAAAATTGAAAGTATTATTTACTAAAAATTAATCATTATATGAATTTTGGTATAATATTAATTTATAATAATACATAACTTTAATCCGGTAAAAGCGTTTTTCTTTAAATAATATTAATTACTTATTAAAATATTTCATACGACAATATGTTACGATTGAGTGATTTTTATTGCTATTTTGTGCCTTCCTGACACGCGAATGAAATCGATCGAGAATCGAGTAAAGCTTTATTTTTATTTATGGCTATAGAGTATAAAACCGTTGATTTGAAGCAATAAATGCTTGCAATTTTATTCAAGTTTTATGTTCGAAAGCCAAGAGCTAACGGTATTTTTTTGGGTCGAGATCATCCCTCATTTTGTAACGTGTTTCCTGTCGATAAGCGGAGATAAGTTTCGTGTTACTAAGGGCGATGTTTAGCCAATTAGGATCTTTTAAACAGCTGATGTGTTAAGTTTTTTAAATACTAATCATACACAAGTGCTCAGAATGATCTAATTTTATGTAGCTCGCTTGCTATAAATATAGTTTACTTAAATCTCATTAATGAATTTATGGGAAAGAGTTTTTTTATACAGTTTATTAATGTTATTTAATTTTTAATTTATTTATAAGTTAAGAAGAGACGGATTACAAGTTATATAAATTACTTTCGGAAAATTAACTTACTACTATTTTTTATTTAGTTTGGGATCACCACGGTAATCCGACTACTCACCACGATACAATATTAAGCTTTTGTAATTTGTAGCTATAAATCCACTTTCTTCAGCACGCATTTTGTAAAAACTACGTTTGGATAACGTACTACTTTTAAATTAGATTAAAACTCTTTAATTAATTGGAATTTTAGTTTTATTGTTAGTATTAAATAATTCAGTTGTGAATTGAGTTCCGTCAACAGGCGGCTCTTGTCACGAACAGTGTTTATATTTCAACAGAAGTGGCATGAGACTAGGGCCACAATGTGTCCATCAACAAACAATGAAGATTTGCTTTGTGTGAAGTTGTTATTAGAACCAAATATTAGCACAACTGTCTAGTTCACTAATGTATGTTTTGTGTATTTATAGCAAGCTATAAACAATAAAAGCGAGTGCTTCACTATCATTTTATAATTATTTTATCGTCGCTGTAGATTATGATTATTAACCTCGTATGGCTAGAGAACCAAACATTACAGGAAACGAAAAAAAATATTAATTTCGTCAATGTTCGTTAAATTATTATTGTGTTTTTGTCCATAGTTTTGGATAGAAAAAGTATTTATTTATTAATAACATAAATAAGTCCATACTTCATGATTACACCAGTTAAATGACATAAGAGTCTAAGAATAAAAAATAAATGGTTTTTTGAAATACGAGGTTATCATTCTATAGCGACGTTATAATGATAATTACATAGTTACTCTACGGAGTTACTGTAATGTTCATGTAGGTACTTAACAAGTAATTGATTATTACTTTGGATGCTGTCAAGTCCTTTGTTTTATTTTACACAGTTCCAACATATGCAATGTTTAATTAGATTTGTGTTATTTACGGAGATGTACACATTACTACGAGTAGTAAATTCTTTCAAAATTCTACGTACTTCAAAATATTTTATCATTAATGTAACTATTACTTATTGATGGACAAGGCCTAAAAGCTCTATGAGGACTCTCGGCGGTGTATGAAAATTAGAAATTAGTAAAGGAAAATACTTCTCGTACTGTATCAAATAAAACAGGATTTTAAATAATATTTTCTTCTGCAATACTTAAGATATTTTTTTACGCAATTTGCCATTATACTAAAGCCTAGGGTAACTGCGGCAGCTGCTTCGAGAAAATTAGAAACGGGAAATGAAATTTGCAACGCAAATGGTATTTTTCATTACTTTCCTCGCCTTTTTAACAAAAGTTGTTTGTATACATTTATTTATACAAATCAGTACTTTGTTTACATTGTTCCATGTGAAAAGAGTAATTAAACGATTCACAGCAATAATTTAATTTATATTTATTTAAAATATTTTCTAACGGTTTATATTAAACTATAAACTTGATTATTGGATTTTTTGTCCTCCCAGGTTAATAGAAAATAAATAAATTATAAATGGAAGGTAATGGAATCTAACAAAAATGTCAACTTAAATTAAAGCCGTGTAGCAATGTAAGTGTTTGAGTTAAAATACAAAATTTTTGTAAAACATAAGCTTAGCTTGGCCATGCTGTAAGTTATATATATGTAAAAAAAAAATACCGTAGGTGTAAACTAAGGTAGTAAAGGTTTGTAATAATTTGTAACAATGTACGTGAAGAATTTTTCTATTACTTGTAGGGTAAGTTTAACGATCGTCTGGTCACGGGTGTGCCCTTCTTGATAATTTCTCTTATTAAACTGCATTCTTTATGTCCTCGTAAATTAAGCGTTATGAGTTCAATGCTTTATCACCCCTGCTGGCAATCGATGGAATTTTGAATTTGGAACACGTATCACGCAGGTTTAGAATATTCAGTACAACCTGTTTTAAAGATCATAATACTTAATCGTTATTTAACCCTTTACTCAAAAAATTTATCACAGTTAATAATATATTATTTTTCAAACGTTTAGAGCGCTACAACCTCTTTAGGTCTGGTCCTCAGATTTTCATCAGAGTTTTTCAATGTAATAGGCAAGTAGGTGATCAGCCTCCTGTGCCTGACGCATGCTACTTGTTGGGTTTAAGGCAAGCCGGTTTTCTCACGATGTTTTCCTTGACCGTTCGAGCGAATGTTAAATGCGCACATAAAAAGAAAGTCAATTGGTGCACTGCCGGGGTTCGAACCTACGACCTCAGGGATTAGAGTCGCACACTGAAGCCACTAAGCAAACACTGTTCTGTTTTGTTTTAAACGTAAACAAAAATATCTTTGACCTTAAAATAAGATTTATGGATTCATTTAATTATGAGATGATATAAGGTTATTGGAACATAGTAAGTACTATAGTGATCATAGAAGTCGTAGCAATCAACAAATATTATATTTTTGTATACTTGTATAGAACTAATTAGGTAATCTTTTTTATTGTGCGCCTATATCATAGATATTTTAGAATTTCTTATATAGATTTTAGAGTGATCCAAAGTTAATCCTACCTCCCAAATTGTTACATATAAGTTTGACATACATATAATAGAACACATTTTGCACTAACGTATTCGATTTATCATTCACATTACACGCACACAGCACATTTGTGACAGCTTAAGTACAGCGCTCTATAGCTTCTAAACCGAACTTATATTTTAGAAATAACGATTTAATTTTAGATATTCCGAGAATAGTTTAATCGGTTTTAACAAACGGGGAATCGGTCGAACCTCACCGCAATGAACGTTTCCGCATTATACAAAGTTAGATTTTGAGATTGTTTTGCAACCTTATTAACAACAAATAAATTAATCTAATTTTAAACAATTCGCGTTTTTGATATCAATTAACAACTAGGTTTCACTGGATTGAAAAGCGTTTGATTGACATAATTATTATTTTCATATATTATGCATATATTAGCTTGAGATAATGGTTATACAAACCTTATGTCATAATGTTTTTTCCTTACATAATGTGGAAGGACATTTTTGTGTCTGTTTCAATCATTTTTCATATTAGAGCCTCATAGTCAGTAATTTTTGGGTCTAAAACATTCTGTTTTTTATCATACAAGTAAGTATTAATTGCGCACATAGAAGGAAAGTTTATTAAGTACATTGCCCTGTCCTAGCTCCTTTAGAGTAGTCTGTGACACTTAAAATAATTTATAATAAAACTACTCTGATTTACGTTTAAAGCCATTTTCCCTAAAGCAATTATTTAGTGCAAAATCCTACTTTTATGTTTCTTAGGATTTGCACTGGTGATTTATGAGTACAGCTGTCGACATACAGATGGTACCGGCATGAAAAAATCCTTAAGAACATTTCAAAAATTTACATCGTCGCAGACTCGCGGTTTCATTATGCCTAGATCTGCATTATCTGCAGTGCAGCTACTTGGAATTACATTTTCCAAGCGCGAGCGTTCATTTGTTTACTATCTCTGGCGCGTTATTATTCTCTTTGAATTCGTCGCGTTCTCAAAATCTTCACGTAAATCTAGTCGTAATTAATTTTACAGCAATAATATAAGAGCAGTGCTGGCGTAATGACTTGAGCTTGCCTCTTTGATTCCTGAGGTCGTAGGTTGGATCCCCGACTATGCACCAAAGGAATTTTCATTATAAGTGCACATTTAAGGTACTTTTAAGGAAATCATACTGAGGAAACGACATCGACCCATAGGTCGATGGCGTGTGACAGGCACATAAGGCTGATCACCTACTTACCTATATATATACCTAACTGACGAAACAGATACTAAATCAATAAAAATGAAAACAATTCGATTATACTAATGCGAATTTATTAATTAAGAAATTTTGAGGTACTTTCAAGGGACCACGTATGTCATTCGGTGACATTCAAACTACTCAAATTATCTCATCACAAAACCGTGTACAAACAGTAAGAATATACAGTACAAATAATTGTAATTACTTCGGAAGAATTCTGGGAATCACCATTCCTATTAAGAAAAAAAAATTGTAAAGATGTCCTGTCTAAGCGCGATGATATGGGAAATTTACCAATATATTATAGTACTTAATTAGCATCTATTTAGATAAATTAGAATGCCTTTTGTCAGCTTAGATGCTGATTAATTATTAATTTGTTAATAAAGGTCTATATAATAATATCACATTAACATATAGGGATGGCGACTTATATTTCAGCATAGTAAAATATTTATGTAATTTGTGTCTTTAATTTTAGGACTTAAAAGGAGCGTTTTGAATCTAATTAAACCTTATTGAAGTATACTTTAATACGACTAATATTCAATATCAATTAACAAAAAAGACTCGGGGCTCAATGAAAATTCTAGCATATCTATTTCAAAAGTAGGTAATAATTATTGTAAACATCAGATATTTATTTGTTAGTGTATTCCACATCATATATATTTTCCACATCTATCTATTCCAAAAAAATGTAATAATTGCGGTGAATAACTTTTACTAAATATAATTAAAATACTGCACTTCCAAATATAGAAAAAATGTAACTACAATTTTTAGTTTTTACTTAGTAATTTATCATAAATAAATTATGATAATTTTTATAATAATTTATGATGATAAATTACAATATACAATATACATATATACAAAGTAATAGGCGTCGAATCATAAACCAATAGACATTTTTCCGTTGGCTGTCGAACAAAGTTATAATAATCATACATGATTAATACTAATTTAATAAAGCACACAGACGAAGATACATTTTTAACTCGAAATCTACCATTATTGCTCTAGGAATTACATACATCCAAAATAATTAAAATTAATCATAATAATAGCTCCCATTAACAGTTAACTACGAATTCATGCTCCTAGTCCATAGCGGCCCAAAATGGGGCGCAGCGCGTGCTCCACAAAACAATTTATTGTTATGCAATACATAACCATTCATAATATTTCCATAAATACCATTATAGCCTTATTAAGGCATATTTTTACTGAATTTAATAACTAGCTAAATAAGTTAAATACGCAGCCAAAATAGCCGCGAATTAAATATAAATCTACATGTCATAAATGAATGAAAAAAAAAACTATACGCATTACTCGCTAAACGTATACATAGGTATAGCAAAAGAAATGCTACCTTTATATAGGTAAGTTTGTTTACGTCCTGTAAATTCAAGCGTAGGATGTAGGGAGGAGTGATTTAAATAGATAAGCCGCGAACCCTTCCAGAGGTAGTGCATAATGTCATCCCGCTAATGCAAGGGCTCTTCGGCACAGATGGCACCCGCGTTTTTCTACAGGGTGTGAATTACATTGCATTGCATTGCAAGATAATATTTCATTGAAAATATATTACCGATACATGAATGTGGATATTTTAAATCTTCAAAACTGTATTCGGTTTTTAAATTTCAGATATCTTTTAGACGTTTTTGCTATTAGGTGCGACTCTTATTGGATTATTATTGGCATGATACCTTTTCTTAGTTTAATATCTTTAATTAGACACTACTTTAAGTTAAGAAAGTACATTTGATTCTGTTTATTATTAAATTGGCAATATAATAATGATTTTTATGAACATACTTATATATATTTTTGAATTTTAGGTATATTTTTGGTATTAGATGCGAGTGCAATATTATTTTTATTATGGATACCTGATGACTGGATACAAAATAACTTAAAAAAGATGTAATTAAATTATAATTTTTTATAGAATTTTACTATTTTGTTATTTTGCTAAGTTTGTTATGGAAGAGCTGGGAACCCGGGACACAGATATTTCTTTACTTAAAAGGGTTCCCAAATCTTACACATTATAATGCGTTGTTTCCAAATGAATAAACACATTTTTGTTTATATCTCTATCTGTAGTTTAATTTCTCTACAAGACTCAAATCAACAGAACTCTAAGTAAATTTATGATTCTGTTCATTAAATAATTTAATAAAAAATTAAATTATAATTTATTATGTACTATTTATTTCAGCTGAAATTGACGGCGCTGAATGTATACGTTTAATTTATTACTTATATAAATATAATCTTATATTTTGAAAAGATTTTTATTTACAGTCATGTAATACCTCTCATATGACTTGTATGTTTGATGAATTAAAGCAGAAATCTTTTTACAGCATAGTCGAAGTTGCGAACTTATCACCTCCGTAAACTTCAAGATTAAGCTGGTACAAACCAAGTCAATCTAAATCGAGCGTGTTTTGTTTTTTGTTTTCACACCCTGTGCCCATTGCATCCCGCGATCGTGTTAGGGCGAAGGCCCCTTTCGGCTTGCATCTCGGCTGTAGTGTGGACGCAATGATCGCGCGCGCACGCGACGCGCGTCCTACGCGAGTTTCGTGAGATTTTGTGACTATTTGTGGTGATGTGAATACGAAATGTGTATTTGACGGCTATTTTAATGCACGTGCTGTTTTGTTTATATTAGTGTGATTCACATAACTCGTACTTGACGTTAACTTTGAGTTAAATTAAGTCTTATTAGTGTTTATCAAGATTTGAGTTTAAATTTGGTTCATCATTTTTTATTTTGTCACTTTGGTTATGAGTACCCTCATAAGTATAGAAATGTTAATATATTGTTAAGTTTATAAATGGTTAGAGTAGGAAAGTAAAGTAAAGCGAATAAATCCATTTTTGGAGAAATCTTGAAAAAAACTTTAAATTTAAAACTTAGGTAAAGTTACTGCAAGTAGGTGTACAATGTAATTATTTGATTGACAAACACAAGAAGAGAAGAATTAAACTCAGTTTGTATAATCGAAATGTCATCTAAGTTCATTTTACTATCTAAAACTAATCTAAATCTTATCGCGTAAAGATGTATAATATCGCAGTCTATCAAAAGGCTAAAGGTAAAATAGCTTTAGGTCGTCGTGCGCAGAAAAAGGGATTGTTTTCTCTAGTACTTAAGGGTTAGAATGTAGAAGCACTAGGCTATTTAGTATTCAACAATGTGTCGATCGTAGGTGTACTGTGTAATAGATATAGAATGGTAGTTCTACAGTTTCGCTTTACTTATTGGTTTGCGAAGGCTGGAGAATGGACCCGCTTATCTGGTCCTGTCTTACGCCTACATAAATTGGCACAGGCTACAAACAAGATTTTTATTTACAGTCATGTAATACCTCTCATATGACTTGTATGTTTGATGAATTAAAGCAGAAATCTTTTTACAGCATAGTCGAAGTTGCGAACTTATCACCTCCGTAAACTTCAAGATTAAGCTGGTACAAACCAAGTCAATCTAAATCGAGCGTGTTTTGTTTTTTGTTTTCACACCCTGTGCCCATTGCATCCCGCGATCGTGTTAGGGCGAAGGCCCCTTTCGGCTTGCATCTCGGCTGTAGTGTGGACGCAATGATCGCGCGCGCACGCGACGCGCGTCCTACGCGAGTTTCGTGAGATTTTGTGACTATTTGTGGTGATGTGAATACGAAATGTGTATTTGACGGCTATTTTAATGCACGTGCTGTTTTGTTTATATTAGTGTGATTCACATAACTCGTACTTGACGTTAACTTTGAGTTAAATTAAGTCTTATTAGTGTTTATCAAGATTTGAGTTTAAATTTGGTTCATCATTTTTTATTTTGTCACTTTGGTTATGAGTACCCTCATAAGTATAGAAATGTTAATATATTGTTAAGTTTATAAATGGTTAGAGTAGGAAAGTAAAGTAAAGCGAATAAATCCATTTTTGGAGAAATCTTGAAAAAAACTTTAAATTTAAAACTTAGGTAAAGTTACTGCAAGTAGGTGTACAATGTAATTATTTGATTGACAAACACAAGAAGAGAAGAATTAAACTCAGTTTGTATAATCGAAATGTCATCTAAGTTCATTTTACTATCTAAAACTAATCTAAATCTTATCGCGTAAAGATGTATAATATCGCAGTCTATCAAAAGGCTAAAGGTAAAATAGCTTTAGGTCGTCGTGCGCAGAAAAAGGGATTGTTTTCTCTAGTACTTAAGGGTTAGAATGTAGAAGCACTAGGCTATTTAGTATTCAACAATGTGTCGATCGTAGGTGTACTGTGTAATAGATATAGAATGGTAGTTCTACAGTTTCGCTTTACTTATTGGTTTGCGAAGGCTGGAGAATGGACCCGCTTATCTGGTCCTGTCTTACGCCTACATAAATTGGCACAGGCTACAAACTTGCTCTACGATCTTACTATTATGGATATAAAAGGAATTTTAATTCTGAAATAAACACAAGTTCTCACTTTCAAGCACAAGCTTTCCAGCTTTATAAACTTTAAATATAATTAGTGGCACCGTGTTCCTTATAGTTGTCTTCGATTTTTAGGTACATACGAAAAACCGATGCAAAAACTAATTAGTACCAATAAAGGCTATTTTACTGGCATGAGGTTTAAGTAGTAGTAATACAAGAATTAATCTATTCAATTTAAACGTTAAAGTGGTAAACTCAATTTAATTGAAAAGAAGATAATAAAAAGTAATGAATACTAGGTAATTACATAATTGCATTCGAACATATATATAAAAATCAAATTCCAACATCCGTGTTTCGCTTGGTTAACTGGCCAAGTTTTTTGTGTCTACCCACATTTTTGGTGCTTCTCTGTTTTCTTATTTTATAAATGTACCTACATCTGTGCGCTCTAATTTTTAATCTTAGTTTTAGTTAAATATGTGTTTCTCAGTAAGTGAATTTTAATTCTTATGAGAAATAAAGCTATTCTTAAACCTAAACCTACATATGACTAGAATCGCAGGATTGCGAAGTTATATACCATCTCTATTTTCATCACTAATTGACGGTTACAGGCTAATTATATTTCCACAAGAGTAAATGCTTAGTGTCTTTTCTTTGATTATGTACCCTCATAAGTATGGAAATGTTAATATATTGTTAAGTTTATAAATGGTTATAAAAAATACATAAACAAATTTGGAATTTATTCACAAATACCTAACAATGCGTTATCGAATATCTTTCATCTGCTAATTGAAATGTTATAATATACACTGATAGGAAAAATAGTCTAATCAAAAATATCTGCCTTGAAGAAGTTCGTTCGAGAACCAGTTTCTTGGTACGTGGGTGCAATGCAGTTCTGAATATCTTGGAGATAAATATACGTACTCGTTTAGGTTTGTTTGTTCGCAAACTTTATCGTTATTTCACGAAGCGGTGTGCTTAACTGGTGTTTGCACTATTAATTCTGTAAAAATATTCTGAGCAATTCATCGAAAAGCGGGTTTCTCGTAAGTTTTTAAATGATGCCAATGTTGGCTAAGAATATGGAGTGTCTTAATGTCTTATTTTCCCTGCATCTGTATAAAAACATACATAAATATATATTTAAAATATAGTATAAATCTAATATTTTATAAGTCCAGATGGTTTTGCTTACAAGTTTTAATTGAATTAACAAGTTACTTAGCAAATAGTGTTTTTAAATTATTGTATCCCGTTTAATTGCTTACTTGAGCCTAAAATCTTTCGTTTTCCTTACAAGTTTTAAATTAATGAATGAGCTTACTAGTTACCTCGCAAGTAGAGTTATTTAAATATTTGTACCCTGTTTAATTGCTTACAACTTTAGCCCAAAATCGTAAAACTTCAATGGTTAGTTCCAATCGTCACGCGAAGCCACTTAATTTTAAAGCTATTGCGGTTGTTTATGTCTTTTTCTTGTTTTTTAAAACACAAGTTTAATGTCATTGTACTAAAGATCATTTACGGTCTGTTTGAGACATAAAAATAATTTAGCGTGTCTGCTATTGTTTGGAGAGTGAATTCATTTGGGGCTGTACCCTAAGATTCGCCCCCACTATCGAACACAATAGTTCACACGAAATAATCGATAATATTTTGTTACGTATGTGTTATGTCGATTTATTAAACAATGATCGTTTATTTGTAAAGTGTTCACGTACCTACCGATTTTGATATACATATGTAGTTTATGCCGTAGCTACTGAAACTTTTAAATTAATTTGACATTTAGTTGAGTAAAAAGACATGCCGTCTTTAAGCTATGCTTAAAGTAAACAACTTGAATATCAAGATTGTTGGACGATAATTAATTGCTCGTGGAATTATTTGATAGAGTCCATTTTATCTTTGGCGGCATTTTTCCCGTCTTAAATTTCGTAATATGTACCTGAAATACACTTCGACCGATTCATTTCTGGTCATTGCAAATCATAAGCAGTCTTGGCCTAATGGCTTCAGCGTGCGACTCTCATCCCTGAGGTCGTAGGTTCGATCCCCGGCTGTGCACCAATGGACTTTCTTTCTATGTGTGCATTTAAAATTCACTCAAACGGTGAAGGAAAACATCGTGAGGAAACCGACATGTCTTGGACCCAAAAATAGTCGACGGCGTGTGTCAGGCACTGGAGGCTGATCACCTACTTGCCTATTAGATTTAAAAACGATCATGAAACAGATTCAGAAATCTGAGAACCAGACCTAAAGAAATTGTAGCACCACTCATTTTTTTATTTTTTTCATTGCAATTCATATGAACTATATTGTATCCAAATGGGTTTTACTCAATAACATTTATTATAATTTTATGTTTATTATAAATATCTCCTTTCTTAAACAATGTATAGGGAATCATGGCTAAATGTAATAACTAAAACAAATATTCCATTATTCGAGTAGATACTTGTTGTCTTGAATGACATTTTAAAAAAGGAACGAGAGAGGGTGACCACAGTGATAAATCTGGTTTAATGTCATGAGTTTGCACTTCGTATCTTCTCCCTTCAAGGTAAATTAATATATATTGGTAACATTAGGAAAATTTATGGTCCAAACATTTTTTATTGGAAATATTTGAATCTAGGAGACGTTTCATACATAATTTACAACGCTTGATTGGGTAATGGAAAGTTTTGATTTTTCCCCTAAAATAAACAATAATATAGTATTATTATAAACTGTATATGTATTCGATTGTTGTTTAGGTTTTAATAAACTGTACGTAATATCGATAACTTTATGTGTGTGACAAAAAACCGTTGACCTATAATATCTATAAGATTCTTACGATTTTTCACTTGAGTGCATTCGAATGTGTTTCTTAATGATTAATAGAAAAAAAATTATAAGAAGATTTACTTGCCACAATGGGGCAGAAATGGATGTGTATTGGCAACATTCAAGTTTCATAAAGATGAAGTAGCTCACTGTAGTGAGAACTGTATTTTAATAGTCTTAGACTTTCCAATTACATTTTAAGTGTTACAAATAAAAAGAAAATAATTAGTCACAAAAAATAAATTGATACTTTAGATTGCTCAAGGCTGTATGTTTTACGATTTCGATATTTATGAGTAAATAATTTAGGCTAATACCGCACCTTTACCAAATCCACAGTTAAAAATATATTTCCACTTCATTAAGGCGGTACCTAAAGCAAATAAACGGGTTCCTATTTTCCAAATAGTATGTATCAGGGCGTATCAACAATTTAGTAAGGTTTGAATTTATTATTTACATACAATAGGTAACAACTCGATTACAGGGTATTTTAATGCAAAATATAATAGACGGGAAATGACTGCTTGGTTTTGAATTATTATAATCATGTCTAGTAGACATGGTAGACATTTTTTTATAAATTTAATTTAAATATATTAAGAGCCATTTTATACTTGTGGCTTGAGTGTGCGCCTCACAACCCTGAGGTTGTAGGTTAAAATAATAACAAAAATAAACCATAAAACAAGATCACGAAACCGATACAGGATTCTGATAAAAATATGAAAGTGTTTAAGAGCAGACATACGAGTACATCACGTTCTATGTCATCGATTTTATTTGGACAGGTTTTTGTTATATATTATTATTGTTTTCCGCTAGGATCAAACCCATTATATTATCATACGTTATGCCACGCATCCCCAATGTGACAGGTACCGAATAAATTACTTTAATTTATTATTTAAAGTAAAATATGTAAATTAGTATAGGCATTTTAATAGACAACTAGATCCCATTTTAAAATATTGAATCACTGACATTATCTTGTAATAAATAAAGCTTGTTATATAAACCTGAATAGCCACTTTGTACGTCAAACTGAGATATTATGCTGTCATATTGATTGAATTATTGTAAATGGACTATCTTTGTTCACTTAAAATAGTCAATACATGGTTCATAATTTATATTGCTTCTATTATAGTCACTTGATAGAACAAAGAACTTTAGTCTCTATATAGAGAGAGTTACCATATTCCTTAAGTAACTGTCACAACAACCATAGCTTTTGAAATCAATATTTTCCTCAAAAATTAATTCGAAAAGTTAACTTAATTAAGTTTTTTTATGTTCTATGATTCAAAGTTACGTTTGTGTTTCGGATGAGCTTATAAGCTAAACAATACCTACACAGGAGTAGCAACTCAAGAATTACTTTTTATATTATCTTTGGTTTACGCGTGTACTATATTTAATAAACTTTACCTAAATATAAATGCTAGGTACCTACCACTATTGCTGAAAACCACGAAAATACAATATTGTGATCCTACCCTTATTGTAACAGGTGACCCTAAATCGATAATAAATATTTACACAGGTAATAAAAGCAAACAAAAGCAATTAATTTGGAAAACCAAACTAAAGAATATTTACAAAATCAAATAAAATTGCTAATTATTATAAGCACTAACAAATAGTAGACCTTTTGTCAGTTCACTCAACGGATAATATAATAGGTCCAATAATTCATTGATTAACGTAATAAATACATCTAATAATATCAGCCCTTGTTAGAAGGTTAGTTTTTGACGTGGTCGCATATAGTACGGTACGTACGGTACGGCGGACAACTCTTGACGTATGTACCCATCAGGCACTATAGTAGTGCCGCATTGCTGTCATTACCATGTAACAATTTTATTAAGTACATCGCAAGACCGATTCTCGGCGTACTCTGAGCTCATAAACAATATATATTAACTAAATAAAATACAATTGCCTTTACATCCGGTAAAGAAGTTTTATTTAAATACTTGATTGTTCATTTCTTATTAGTTATTTACAAATACGTCTCTATTGCAGTGGATTGAAATATACAAGACTTTACGTCTTGTATATTTAATTTGGAAACAAATATTAATGGTAGTCGAACTTAGGATTCCCTTTATAAACTACGTCACCCACTCAACTATGAGTGCAGATCAATTTGAGTTAAATAGGTTAATTTGGCAACGGATTTGGAAAACCAATGGATAATTGATTTTCGTTCGTTGAACATTTCATAACGTTGGTTGTAATGGATGCATTGAATTATAATTATTCAACGAAATATTAAAACAAACTTTCTCGAATCGGTTTACATTGTTTTAGTAATAATTCCTAGTAATAAAATGTTTATTTGGTTCTTCATCTTAGTTACTATAAGATAGCATTGACATTTTAATCCCATTAAAGTAAATTTGATTAACACCCAGACTTTATACATATAATATAAAAATAGTTAAAAATAGTAATTTCGTAAATATGTCATATATTCGATTAGTTTGTTTTTATGAATATCTAATATATAATACAAAAAAATAATATGTGTAAAAATTAGTATGTGTAGAAACTACAACTGCTATTCTGAATATAGAAACCGGAATATTAAGTACTCTAAGTACGAAATACTAAAGGTTACAAAGACCGATACAAAGTACGAGCAGGTACATGGGCAAATCCTATAGGATTTAAGCCCAGCTTACATAAATAAGCTTGCAATACCACCAGTACAAGTTTGGACTTCCACGAAAACTAATTCAGTTTCTGTGACGAACGAAAAAAACTATTTTCTAAGAAAAATGAAATCCACTCAGAGCATTTTCATAAAATGTATGTTAATATAACATTAACATTGTTAACTACAGTGATTTTCCAAAACATTTATTTCCTCGTAATGGCTTTGTTGCAAGAATGATTTCATCTCGTGAAGGCAACGAGTCTTAAATTTCTAAATTAGGCAGCACGGTATTGAATCATACAAGTCTAGATTTTCACTCACGACCGTCGTCTGTTTCACGAACTTTCAAATGGGTCCTATATTGAAGTTTGCATATTAAAAGCTGACAGTTAAGCTATCTTCGATCCGAATCAGCTGGTTTATTTATAATAGTATATTTTCGTTCCTAAATCCTTTCGTTTCTAATTTATAGAGTCACTTATCATGTAAATTGATAAAAAATTACGATTTAAAAATAAATATTGAACGATGTTAATTTCATAAAGTATCTATAGTTCATTCAAAAAAATAATCTTTTATCATAATTATGAGCTTTAAAACTTTCTAAAAATCTAATCTGGGTATCTTTCTGAGTATTACACAGGTCACGGCTCTTAAAGTGTTTTTCAAGTTGACCTCGGAAAGTCAAAGCCAGGTGAAGGGGACTTCATGTTAACCATAAAAGTTCATGTCATATGTCATTATTTATTCGGCCCACTTTTAGTCTCGTCTTTCGTGAATTAAAAAAAACTGATAGTTTATTATATCCACTTAATCATAATATGTAGGATATTAATATATGAAGCACCTACATAGAATTCTACAGTTGACCTTTAAGTATACATGTAAAGCATATGCAACGCTTGATGTTTAAATTTCTACAGTAGATTATTATAATATGATAGGAAAATTAACAAATTAAGTCAGATTTCATTTAATTTTTTAAGTACGTCGTTGCTGTCATTAAGTTAAACATTTGGAAGTATATAACTACTGTCTACTAGCCAGTCACGATTGTTATAACGATCACTAGAAAATCACGCGTGTCTTGTAGCGTATCAGAATATTAACTGTGTATTATAAAAACAATGGTTTTAATCCAATAGCCGGAAGAGCAATGATTTACTTTTGACATGTACCTCACGACTATGACAATTATTACATAACATAGTTAACTCATACCTGTTTTGTTTGCACGTTTAGTCTTCCTAATATGTATAGGAGAATTTATTTTAATAATTGGTACCGTACACACGGTGCTTATTAATCATGTAAACTTACATTTAAAATGTATTTCATTTCATTCCGATCCAATGTCTTTTCATTTAATAGTTTACTTTCAACCGTAAGCATTATTTTAGTATTTTTGACTTGACTTTGTCTTTTTAACACAATGCTTAGTATTAGTAGACTTTATCAGCAAGAAAAAAGGTTACCTATCATTCTTTAAAAATTGACATTTAAAACTTATTGATGAACGTTATCACGTGTTCACAATATTAATTGTACTTCCTTGTATAGCTGTCGTTTTCTTTGCTTAGAAAAAAACAACATTTATATAAAATGCAGAATTTACATTCGTTTGCTTGAATTTCCTCTACATTTCCGTTACGATGTCTACGCATAAGGACTACCTACCTAGCTACCCATACTCATATGTATTACTTGTATTCCATATGTAACGATGCAATTAAACCGTCTCTTGGTTAAAATGTTTTATTTCATTGTTGAGGTTGATGTACCGTGAATGAAAGCCGTACGGCACCCATAATTACTTTTTGTCCTCAGTCTGAATGGAGACAATACAACATAATAGAGCCCCCTTTTATAATCAATAGGACATTATGAACATTTTTGTTAAATGAACTCGTGTGACATTAACATCAGCTGTAACATTATATTTCTGTATGTTTACGTTAGGGATAGACACTACTGATGACGTTTTTTAAGTAGGAGTAGGTAGCCAACTGTGCCTTCTGCCTTTTACTTTCAACGGGAGTTGAAACTTGAAACCAGAATTTTATTTAAGTGTTTAATAACTTTTCTTTAAGCCGTAAAACCAATTGGAAAGAATTATGTTGTACGGTGTTTATAGTTTAGGGTCGTACGATAAAAATGTTAGAGATAGTTGAAAAATATTAATAGCACATACTCAATACAGCAGGTGTGATTATTCTTAACTCTATGAGATATTAATCAACGACATAAATGGTATGGTACGAGGTCCTTTGTGACGGTAACGAAACGGAATTAATATTTAAAGGTAGCCCATGCCAAAAGGTCCTAGAGAGTTCCTCAATTTGGCTTTTGTATTAAACGTAAAGGTATCGTTAGAATTTCTGACAGCATTGATGGAATGATGATTACGCTTCGACCGGGCCCGACCTTTGAAATTCCTACAGTGCCTAAACGATCGTAAACGATAAGAGAATTTCGTATAACTTGTACTATCTATTTTAAAATGAAATTGTTGAACTGAATTCAAACTCTCTGATTGATCAGGTAAGACGTATAGGTTTATAAATAGTGCTGTGATAGTGTAGTTTTAAATATGGGTAACACAAACTCTGGACACGGACAACGACAAAACAGCAAAAACAGAAAGTCAAGGAGTCTCCCGACATCGCCAGAAGTGAGAAGGTATGAATCATAAGACTCATTTGATTTAGTGTGAGAAATGTTTACTTTGGTGACAAATTTCTAAGAACTGCGCATTAATTTAATTGAAGTTGAAATGCGTGTGGGCTTCAATGAAAATTAATTGATTGCACTGATAAGTTTCTCCATTAACAAGTCTGAAAGATTTTACATCCTGTAGTTAGGAAAGTGTTGTTAAAACTCAATAACGAAGTGAAATTAAGAGCATCTACTTAGTAGTGGCGATCTAAAAATATACCAAGCCTGATTCAAGTCACAGTTCGTCGATCTTTACAGCTAGCATATCATCAATATATGCGAGAACTTTGATCTTACTGTCTTACACGGATCATTAGTAAACAATGCCTTTAAGACTATGACTTATAAATACTGCACAAAAATATGTAACATACTTTACGTTTACTATGCTATTAAATTATATGTAGCATTTTGAAATATCTTAATTTCACTCCGCACATAATCATAGTAATGTATCAAATCAAATCAAAATCTTTTATTCATATGGGTAATACTATGTACACTTATGAACGCCAAAAAAAGTAATACATACTTATTAAATGCTTCTAATTGTACATTTACTACCAGTTCTCAAATCAAGTGCGTAGAACGGAAGAGAAGAACTGGCAATAAACTCTCTCTCTCTAACTTTATTTAAACTTAAATAAACTTAAATACAAATAAATATAGTATCTAAAAACTAATAAATTAAGAAACATTTTTTGTATCATTTTATATTATCAAGGCTTTATTTATGGTTATAATAGTTTCCACAACAGCTATAAACATGGGTTGCGGTATACTATTTTCCAAATACAGATGAAACGTAATGTTTAACTTATTTGCTTAAGGTAAAATACTATAGCAAGTTAGGTAGGTATATCATGGATACCGATATAATCACATCGGGTTTTGAATTTGGAACATTGAACCGCAAAATTTCGGCCTTCATTTCACCTGCAGGTTACCAACCTTTGATATTTAGGTCAAAGGGCTTAAGGACTTGATTTTTATCATTATCTCTCAGAAAATCGAACACGGTATTTAACCCATACATTAGTTAATCTGTGTTTAATCGAATATCGTCAGTACTCAAGTGACCCAACTTGCCAAGTATTTCTTCTTGCAATTTCTTATTTGTCTTTGCCTTATTATGTGTCAATCGATTTATTATTCCATTTTTTTTATAACATATGTTTATGAGACTTTTATAACCTTCACGAAATGGTTAAACATAATTTTCCGCGATTGCCGCGATAATTGACCGCGATTTTTTTTAAAAGATTTTATTGCGACTTGCTTTAGAATTATAAGTGATATCGGAACCGTTTGACGATTAAATGCATGGCGTATGCAACGTTGATCGCGCAGTGCAGCCAGATGTTCATTGTTTGGTTCAAGTCATATTATCATAATTTTCAAAGCTTTGATCATACAAAGGACTTACTCATCTTTTTATAACGTTTAGAAGCGATAAGTTCTAAAGCAGATTAAACTATAAACTTGTTTGTTTACGTAGGTGGTCATACTCTTCAGAGGTCATAAACTTGATGGACCAACCATCTCCAGTTTTACGCCCGGATTCTTTCCAATACACCAATCGTATCCTGTCAAATGCGGTTTTTGTAGAGAATTTATTAATTCAATCTAGAGATGAAATACCGCCTGTATTAAGTTTATCATTTGACTGGCGAAACATTATCGCAGTTTTCCAATGTATAAAGTTATGTACAGCCATATCTGTAAATTTTCGCTAGATAATTATTATTATATCATGCTACTAAAAATCAGCGGTTTATACTAAACTAAAACTCTTTAATCGTCCAGCTCGATAAATACTACTCTCACCTACTAGCCTATGTTAAAATGGTTTTATTTTATATGCGACCACGCGCCCAGCATTGTGGTTTGTGTTGACACGATCCTTTTGCTTTATTTTCACTTGATTCACAAAGCTTCGTTATTGATGCATTATATGCAATAAATACATCTGATTTTCCTAAAGGAACTTAAAAACTTATATACTAATCCCTTATTAAAAAAGCATTAGTCTTATTATACTATTCTAACTATACTTATGCATCTCTTTTTATCAGAGCATAAACACAATTCGTAATAAGATTAAGTTTTATGAAAAAGTACGATAAGGTTAATCGGCTTTTGTCAAAAGGAATGTGTCATTTTTCATAACGCATTTTTGTTTACACGTTTGTTGCGGACTCAGATATTGTTCCACATCACAAATCATTTTACGACATATCAGAAAGACTCATATTACGCTTTATAGCTACCGAAGATAAGTATTTTATTACGAAGTTAGTAGGCAATATTTTCTTGTCTCAATCAGTTTTGCAGCCTACGACAGATATGAAGTAGAATTTATAAAGTAAATTATATCTATTTGAATATGTACAAAAGTGAAAGTTGTAGTTTCTCAAGGTAGGTTCATAACACTTTATCACTTTGCAATACTAAACAGTAAATTATTCAAATACATCTATTGTTCGTAACTTGTTTAATATAGGAATTATTATTGAAACAAAGTTTATAGTGTGTTTGGTTATTTTATGAAATGTTATAGTCAGATATATATTCATTATATTGAACATATAGAAGACGAAATGTTATTTTATTTACCTGAACTTTTATTGTTATTTTAAGAATAGTCTTACGATTCCTGTTAGGTACTTCCTACTTAATATACCTATTTTTTCATCTTAATCTGTTCATCTGTTTATATTCAGTTATAACATTGATAATTGTATTAGTTTTAATAACATTTTATCATCGTTATTTACAGGCAAGTCTCAGTGCTGCAGACATCCATCCCCCTACCTGCGTCTGCGGCGGCCGTGCGACGTGCCCCGCCGGACAAACGACCTTTGCCCGCCACGCCTGTTCACGGTTAGTTAGCAAATTCACTTCTATGCGCATTACATTGCTATGATTAAAGCTTAAGGCAGTATTTTTAAAAGAAAAATGAATAAATAAGAAGAAATGGTAATATAGACTTTATTAAATATTATTTATTTATTCATTTCATTCATTTATTATTCAACTTATAGGTGTAACCTATATCATAACTAACTTTACGTATACAATCTCCAAAGTAAAACACACTTTAATAGCAAATACAACATGGATTATACGTAATTTTATTAGCTTTAAACTGAACGATTAACCTAACAATAGAATCAATTTTATTAATAATTTGTCGAAAAAGTAACTAAAAATACGAAATGAGGTGATACAGATAATTTTAATGTGAGAAATTGATGTTACGAGTATCTCAACATGAAATCTGCATGGGTGCGATTGTTTCGCTTCGCCATAGATAATGACATGGTCTTTGGTATTTTAAAAGCATTCGAATATTATATTCATAGCTTGTTACAATATATCTATGTTATTTTCGAAACAGCCTTATGGTTCAAAGTAAAAATTCTCGCTTTTACGCATGATTAGTGTTATCATGAATGTTTCATTATTTATTTAAGAAGAACCAAAGCCAATTACGTTTAATCTTTTATCTGAATTCTTATGTCATAGATAAGGATATTTATGAAATATTATCATTACATAACACGCTGTTAGTGCTCTTAAAACAATTTGATTATTAATGAGAAATTAATATTCCTTACAAAGTAATGATTTGAGTTTAAATAACTAATAATGATCTATATTGAAACTTAAAAAAATATTCAAACAACTTCACAAGTATAAATCAGTATAAGTGAAAGAAAATTAAGTTTAGTAGCCTAAGTAGATTCGCTAGACATCCGGCAACAATGGATACGTACAATTCAATTTAGTAATTAGTTAATGGCATCTCTAGTTAGACGGAAAGGTTTTTGCTCTTTCTCAATATAATTTATTAGCGGCACTCAAGTTCACTTTGCGCAGACGAAATTACTTGTCTGGTTCTTAGTACTAGGAGTCCTAAATTTGTCCTTGTGGGGTTAGAAGAATAGTTAATATCAAGCGATTATCCTACACTAAATTAGATTGTATACGCTATGTCTAATTATTATTAGAGTTTAACCCTAGTAAAATATTTACTTTAATAAAATCTTTTTGTTATATAGCTAGAAACAGTAATAGCGAGATATTCTGCGGTTTAGAACTTGCATATTCTGTATTCCATTTTTAAATAAAGCAATATAAAATGAGCAATGTAACATTATTAATCTACATTAAAATGTCTACGGAAAGTGAATGAAAATACAAAATAATGTTTATTTCAATTCAGTGCAGACCCAGACCAGTCGCATATTCGGCGGTACCTACTATAAAATCTTATTATTTTCCATTTAAAAAACGTTCCTTTTGTACGAGTGTTTAAATGTTGATAGCAAATATTTCTTATGATTTGTTAATTTAATCAATTAATAGTTAAAATAATACGCAAATAATTTACCTGTTCATTGTTATTAATTGAATAAAAAGACGCTCTAACTGTGGTATAACATCCGCTAGACATTGTGATAATGAAAACACTTGCCAGTTACGACTCTTGCGCAGGGGAAGCGATAATCTAGAGATTTATTAATGCCCAATGCTATCGAGTGTCTTGTCTGCACACTGCAGTTGATGTGCACTCTTCAAGGGGAACACTTGTTAGTGTAGTGTCAATGAAGTTAATTATATACGTTATTAAGTGTTAGTGTTGATTGTAAGAGAGTAAGTGCCGCTGTTTTCCCTTTTTATACACAACACGGAGCGAGTTTATTTATAGATAAATATGAGACATTTCTTATCATGACTGGGATATATCTTATGTTAACAATATCTCACTGTGCTCCAGAATTGACGTTTATCAAACTTTAATAATAAAATGCCTTTAAGTTATGTTAGTTAATAGAAAAATCCGTGTCTCTTTATCAGTTAAATAATATTTCATTAATTTGACGTATACTCTGATATACGATACCGGTAGGATTAAATATGAAACATTGTATATAATTATAATCTTAAAAACCTCTCCTTTATGGAAGATATATATATATATATATATATATATATATATAGATACATTGTGGTTACTACAGGTGTTACAAGTGCCAAATTTCCTAGCGTGGATTGTATGTATAAAGATTAACTGATTATTTTTTGTAAATATTATCACGTCCATTGTTGTAATTTTTTATAAATAATTACGTCTTGTTGTATATTTAAATCAGTGCAAATATATTTTTAACAAAAAAGAATAATGTAGGTACCATAGTTTGCGGACGGTAAGTGGTAAGACAAAATGATGGATCATTGCAAATGTACGGATGGCCCAGTAACACTTGATTTGGAGTTGATTCGGATGACGCATCCAACTTCCTCTTATGGCTACTGTTCTAATTCATTGGAATGTATGTTTATATAACTTGGGAATGTAATAGCTTCTAATGAAGGGAATACTAATTTGCCGAATTAGTGTGTTAGGCGTGTTTGGCAATGCTTTCTCGTCTTAAACGAATACTTCGTTCTAAAAATTATAATAAACTAGCAGACTCGGCCAAGCGTTGCTGTAGCTAAGGTTTTTGTTATATTACATAGTAGTAAACTAATCAAGGGAAACGGTAGGAGAACACCATGGAACGTCATGGGGTCCTTCATGCGTTTTTGGTGGTTATGCCATTAAATTGTAGTTTATGTGAAACGTTGGTACTTTCAACACAGCGCCATCTGTTAGAATTGCGACTGTCAAATAATAAACAAATAATATGCAATAAAATAATATTACGGGTATAAATGAAGATGTAAGCTATCCTATCTTTTAAGTTAGTTCAAACTGCACACGGTATGCAAATTTGATTGAAATCGGTTAAGTAGTTTAGGATTCCATAGCGGACAAACAACGTGACACGTAATTTATATATATTAAGATTAGTACGAAAATAAAACAGTATTGGATACCTAAATAATAATTATTCATTATAACGAACAACTTCAAATTGCTCTGACGAGGTTGAGAAAAAGTTACATTTAGCTTACCAATTATAAAATTTAAACATTGTACTTTTAATACTATATACTTCAAGAATAAAACATGAACGCAAACAAACATTTTACTTTAATAATTCGATAGACCAAACATGGGACGTCTGTTTTACGTAAATAGTTCTAAAATTGGTAAACAATAGCTTATTGGTATACAATACAATTTTATCGAAGACTACATTTCATTAATAAATTATTTAATATTCGTATTAAATTTCAGACGTATATTATTGTTTTAAATGTTTGTATTTTTTCAAAGACTACCGGGCGCAATATTGACCTAATGAAATGTACTGAGGCATGACGTCAAATTATATTTTGTTAAACAAAGCGCGATCAATATAGGGGACCAATTTTATAGAGCTTATTACGATCAGCTGGCGTCCCCTAAATGAAATAGTTTTTAAGGGGTCGCAAGGGGTCTCGGAGGTCAAAATAAAACTGGGTTAGATAACATACAAATATGTGGTAATTCTTTCCCATTCAATCAGTACTAGCCGTGAACGCGACAATTGCTGAATGGTGTTTGTAAAAAACAATAATTTTAAATCAAAGATCCTAAGAAAGTTTTTGCTCACAGGTGGAAAAAGTGGTTTATCTGCAAGCTCGAGCCGTTCAACCAGTCCGTTGGGACAAGGAGCTGCTAGTTTCATACCTCGGGCACCGGCTTCATCATCAGGGTAAGATAATAAATTTACTATCTACTGTAAGTGTTGATTTATAACATTTTAATTTTTAACTGTAAATGTTTTCACACTTCTAAAGTCAAGTGTAATATAAGGGAGCGTTCAAGTATTACGTAACGAATTTTGGAGGGGGGGTCCTTTTGTACAATGGATACGGGGATGTACGGGGGGAATGTCCCGTACATTCCCCCCGTACATACGATTGAATTAAGCAAAAGGACCCCCCCGAAATTCGTTACGTAATACTTGAACGCTCCCTAATGCATACAACATTATAGAAAATAAATAAATATCATAAAACATTTATTTATTTTCTATAATTGTATAGTTTCCAACTAAAAACATTTTGGTTTTCATAGGTCAAGACCAAACTCGTCTTTGCTAGCGCCTAGCAGTAAGATTCCATCAACCTTATCAACACCGCCGCAATATTCACAAAATGTATCCAGCCACAATGGAACTCCGACGAAGCAATCCATGCTTGACAAATTAAAACTATTCAATAAGGATAAAGTCAGCAACGAAAAGCCGTCAAGTAAAAGTACTACTGTATCAAAACGAACCAGTTCCTCAAGTGGCTTTTCATCCGCTAAGAGTGAAAGATCTGATTCTAGTCTCAGTTTGAATGAGTCTTCCAATATCCCAAATACACATATCAAATCAAATATAGTTGGCCCGAAAAATCTTCGACTTCAGAATGATACTTTAATGAAAGACAAAACAGGTAAAAATGTGAAATCTAAATTACTTGGATCGAAAGCTACAAAAGAAACTTCAATGAATTTAAATAAATCAAACGTTAAATCAAATAATGAACGATCAAAAAACAGTCCAAAATTATCAACGCGTGATAAAGATTCTAAATTAGCAACGCCAAAATCTGTTAGCAATACAAAATTAAATTTAATAGACGACAATTGTAGAAATAAGTCCAAGTTAGAATCAAAAATAGTCAAATTATCCGGTAGTCAAGCAAAATTATGTGAAAGTAGAGGAGATAATAGCACAGATAGCAAAATGTCGGAAAGCAATTCAATTAATACAAAAAATCAAAGTCAAATTCAATCGCCATCACCAACAGGAGGACAAAATATATCATTACCAAATCACACTGGAATTCCAAAGCCAACGGCTGCTGTTAAAGGAACAACTAAGATATCACGAGATGAGAGACATTTACAAAAAAGTTCTAATAGTCAACTGAGTCCTATTCAAAGTAATTCTAGTTTAAACTCCACAAATAATGTAAGTGTTCCACCATACTCAAGAGAACAATCAAATGTAAATAAAGAATCAAATCAAAAACAAACATTAGCGGTTTCCCCAATGCCAGTAGCAAACAATACTCAACTTCATCAGAATCCGATATCACAGATGTCTGAAAGCTCACATTCCAATTCTACTCATAGTACAACAGGTCAGCAATCTAATTCTAGTGATGGTAGTGTTATATACAGGCCTTCTAGTGAATCGGGATCAGAAATTTCAAAAAGCAATGTTAGTTCGAATAGAAAAATAGATATGAACGCTACGTATATAAATGACGTAATAAATGAAGCAGAACATTCAGAGAAAGAAGCAGCTCAGAAGAGAAATTTAAACAGCCCCGGTATCAAGCAAATATTTGACCATAACAGAACTCTAACTGAAGAGAGACATGACAGCCGTTCTAGTACACCGACACATTGTAGAGATAATTCGTTAGGTGAAGATGACAACCCTTTAATGAATGTTATGCCAATGCGGCCCTTACTAAGAGGTTATAACAGCCATCTTACTTTACCAATCCGAACTTCAAGCTTAGCCCAAAAGAATTTAACTGCGTATCCACATCACGCAAATACTGTCAAACCCAATTTTGGTCGAGATAATAGCTTTCGTGAACGGTTAAATTTCAATGCAGGTTTTTCGAATCCAGATTACTGTGATCTAGAAATTGCATCAGGTTATATGTCAGATGGAGATTGCTTGAGGAGAATTAATATGAACGAAGTAGACAATGGCCGTAGCAACGACATTATGGATGGTTATATGTCGGAGGGCGGTGCATCACTCTATGGTCGTCGTATGAACTACCAGCAACAATCACAGTTCCAACAAATTGATGAAAGGTAAGATAATTTCAAGAGTCTTAGTAGTATTATTCCTTAAAAAACTATATAATGTAGCTTACAGGTTTTTAATATCCTACATTCGATTAAAGTATTTAGCAAAGCTTTTTAATAGGATTTTACAATAGGTTGGGCATGCTGTACAATCCACAAGTGGTTGCCGTATCGTATCACCACGTTTTGCCTCAAAGCTATAAAACACGTATCTATTTGCTCCATTGAAGCTAAAAGAGGGGTATATATAAACACCTTTCTATCTCATGTTTTAAATTAGAATTCATTTTTCACCGTATATTATGGTCCCTATATTAATTGCTTTATTTGATAAAATGTAATGAGAATAAAATTTACAAATAAATAACGAAATTATATGAGATAAATAATACAAACAAAGCGTTTATTTGAACACCCATGCGATCCGGCATCTCCCAACGAAGACTCACATAGCGCACTCACACTGTCGCATCGCAAGGGGCGAGCGGGGTGGTCAAAATCGATACTTCTACGTCTCACGTCCCTTCCCCGCGCGTAACTATTTACCACACCTCAACCCTAACCACCCGCAATACCGACCTTCAGGTATCTTGATAGCAGAATTCTAATATTTGTGGTACTATATACTAGATTCTTGATATTCACATAATTAAAAAAATAGCTTCTTTCCTGTTTTTTTTAATTAAGTCTTGATAAATCTCGTATATCCTAACATAAACATATTTGCTTTCTTCATCCTTTATATATTCTCCGAATCAGTAGTCATAACTGTAGTGATTATGTAAATAGTATTAAAGGCTTACTAGTGTGTACTGTACTCTGGAGCTTGGTGCTGGCGGACGGGTAGGGCGGGCGGCATTCGGCGCCGCGCTCTACGGGCGTGCGGGCGCGCGCTATGCCCGCTAAATACACACGTGAAAAACTTTCCCGATTTCTGATAATGTAAATCCGTTTTGAAATCGATCGTGGCATCGTTCGTTCACAGCTGGACCGCTTGACAAAGACTCGACGCGAAACGAATCCTGTGAACTGCGTTAACGACTCGGTACTCGCTCGTGTTAGTTATTAAGTGTAGCCTAGAACGGAAGGACGATTTTTGTTCCGGCATGTACTGAAATTTCGGTAGCTGAAATTAATTGTGAAGTTATAAGTGTTGCCTTGTGTGTGTCTTTGCTTTTAGCAGTAGAATAATTGGTGCTTTGTAGATGTTTTATACGGGACTTTTAGAATTGAAACAAGTAGAAACGAATATGGTAAGGACTGAGAATATTTGTTATTTTTGTTATCAACCATCGACTTTACACTTAAACAGTTGAACTGATTATAAGTAATTTATATTAAGGTCATACATTTTTTACATATATATGTATATATGATACCACAATTTATTGATAGTCTAATGTTCAACGATCAAGACACGTTTGCATACATGCTCCCAAACCATTCATACGATTAGGTTACGATTTCGATTATTCTACTTTGAACTTAACAGAATTCTAGCTGTCTATGATTCTTATTAAAGGAGCAATAACCTTCAACATGTGGAATATTATTGCAAAATGATTCGTTTATGACATCTGTGTACCAGTTGTAATCTTAATGGTTTTTATTACGTTTATATGTTCACAAAAGATCGTTTAGAAGAATTTTTATCAAAAGCGACCCCGGCTCTTCTAGCCATTTTAGATTAGATAATCCTCTGTATGTGTAAACAACTTGTTTTTAAAAAAAATATTACTATTTCATGATAGAGGTCTATAGGAATTCTGTTTCTGGCTTAATCATATTTTATTCATAATAGATGTAAGTAGACGACTGGTCCACTGTGGTTTTAAATGCACCTGGCATTGGTGAAATAAAACTTCTCCAAATTAATGTTTTCATGTCTATTGTTTTTTATATGGAACTATTTGATAACCATATTGGTCAGTTAGTCAGTTAAAAGTTAAACCCGAAAAATATATTAGCCTTCCTTAGACCCAAGTATAATATGAATCAAATAATCAGATGTTAAATGGGTAATTAACAAGAAAATTATGAGCGAAGAGTCTAATCAGGTATATACGACGCGTAAAAATATGTTTTTAGTAAAAACTCTATCGTGAGTAAAAAAGATTTTACCTTGTCAAGAGGAAATTTGAATTCAGCATTTTGATGCGAGTCGACGCTTTTGTATGATTTTGCAATTCTGATGCAGATTCATGTTACCTTCCAAATCGTAGCTTTAATACAATAAATGCAAAGTCACTTTTTACAATTAAGGGAGATTCAGCATAGAATAGTTGTATCTTGAAGGAAACTTAATAACCACTTGTAGATCTACACATAGAATGGGATGCTAGAACCCAAAATTGTATCATAAATCTCTTTTCACTTTTGATAACCTTAATACAAATAGTGATGAAATTAGGAAAATGCTACCTTGTAGGCGAACGTTGCTTAAACATGCCTCAATGTAAAAGGTCGTGATTATAGGCTATTTTATAAATGTCAAAAAACATATTTTACAGCTCTTTGTTGTACATTATTAAAGTACAGACGGGCACAGCCGTTAGTGAATCATACTTTCGATTGTTTCATGTTTGAACACTTGTGCCGCATATTGCTTCAATCAATGTCCAGTACTTGGAAAACTTAGTGTAAATCAATTATAAATTATGTAACTTAGATCATTTTATACACATTTATTGTTTTTAATTGAATTATTCAAATACCCAATATCATTTATTCATGTAGGTAACTTTTGTATATGAATGTCAATTATTTTTTTAATTTACTACCAGTTCCTAAGTTAAGGGTATAAAACATACGATAAGAACTCACAGAAAACTCCTACTTTCCTTTAGATCGCCAAGTATTTTCAAATACCAAATCATTTATTCATTTAGGCAACACAATTTACACTTATGAATGTCAATAAAGAAATACATATTAACTGCTTCTATTTTTTCATTAACTGCCAGTTCTCAAATCAAGGGCGTAGAACGGACAACAAGAACTGGCAATAAATCCGGCACCCTTCTTCTTAATCGCCAAATTAATAATAATAATAAAAACTTTATTTATGACAAAAGGGTTTGTGTTAGAATTTTTTGTTTTACAAAATTTTTGTAAGGAGCTGCAACCATTACACCATGTTCATGTTTTCTCTCTCTGTTTTACAAGACTATATAACATGTCGATATAAATTTCGATTAAAAAAAAACATACATTTAGCCTCTCCCAGCAGTGGGCATGGCGAAATAGAAGCATGCACATACATTATAGTGAGAATAACACGCAATTGGAATGTAATTTAAACCAGTATATAAATTGCTTAAGTTCCATTCCCAAGTCGCATTTTACGTTTTCTGTGCATACACTTTAAAAAATAATAAGTTTCGCAAAGACCGAGGGGTCTTCCGTTCTAGCTTGGCTTGTAATTGATATTCAATACCTACGTGTTTACTAAAGCTTTATCCCTTACAATCGACGGAAGCGCTACAGTTCTAAATACAAAGTTAAACACTTAAACACCTGCTATTAGATACTTCTATTAATCCCGGCTTTCACTAGGGTTTTGTTTCAAACACGCTTTTTAACAACAATTTACAGTATAAACGAATAATTTAGAAAAAGGTAATGTTAGCCAAGAGAGCATAATTCGTGTGGTTCAATCCATAGTCCATACAATCTGTGCAATAATTCAATTTTACACAGTTTGTAAGCCATATTTAAAATGTAGGTAATACACTAATAATAATAATTCCTGATTTACAGTTATTGAAGTGAAAACTTCTTTAGCGGCGCTGAGCACTTTTTTGTATGGGTTAAAACTTTCAAACTCGCGTCAGGGTCACGTGATGCTGATCGAAAAAGCGTAAGATCGAGGGGAAGGGAGAGGAACTAGTATCTCCCACTCTTTCTACCGTGCCTGAGTGTGCTGCTCTGTTTAGGCGGCACAGGGCGCTTGCGCGAATGACCGTGTGTGTTTATGTACAGCGTCCCACGCGTATCCAAGGATGGTGACAGCTGATTGCTTGACTGTTGTGTAGTAAATACACTGTTGTGTATTCGTAAATGTGAATTGTTTAAATTATGGAAATCGAATAAAGTGAATCTATTAATGAAACTTGTACGAAAATTTATTTATTTATTCTCATGACGCATCTGCATTACTTCAAAAAAAAATTGGAAAAAGCTTTGATAAATTGCCAATGATGTTAAGTGGAGATTTCAATATAAACTTTGCAGACGATAAAAATCAATCATTAATTGAATTGTTAAATAATGAATTTGGTTTAACTATGTCAAATGATCGCAATTTTAGCACAACGAAATACAAAACTACTATTGATGCGGTCTTAAATAGGTTCTAGACACTTAAATAGGTTCGAATCAAAACTGTTTGTTTCTTACTTCAGTTTTCATAAACCAATTGTATCAGTTGTAAAAATTTGCGATGATGATTCTGATAATAACGATGGTGTAAAAGTCGTCGAAATTATGGATGGAAGGTGATTTCTCTGAGAGATAAAATTTAATGTAATATATAAATAACGATATAATATTATAAATAACAACATATAAATTGTCATATTTGTGTACGATAGCGCAATAAATAAACATTGTATTCTACCTCATAAATGATAGTACTTTTATACTTATAATTAAACACAACGTTAATATTGAAGTTTTCACTTCTGCCGGCACTCCCGGAGTGCTAGTTTTTTTTAATATCTTCGTTATCTACGGAGTGAGAGAGAGTAGAAAATCGGCGCACACATACTCGTACATAAGCAAATGACGTAAGCGCCGTATGAATTAAGTTAAATTTGTGATTGTGAATAACATTTTTCGTTTAATAAGCTATTAAGCGGCATATAACGGTTCAGCTGGAATAAATTCTACAACAAGATTGACATTCATTATTAACATGTATTGTATATTGTCTATGGTGAAACTTTGAGAAATAAAGTGAAGATTATGATATTTCAATAAAAAAGCCAGTAAGGTTAAAAAAATGATAATTAATATTGATCGGCCATCGGTTTCACCTACTCTTAATTAAAGATGTAAATTATATCCGTTATTCGATTTACGATCGTTGTATCTGAACCGATTATTCCTTATATTTACATGCAAACAACAGTAACTTTAAAATTACTCAACTACATCCTTTGATATAATTTGGTAAGGAGAACAAAAATAATTACCGAATCGAGTTGTCAACATTAGCGATGTAATAATAATAATTCTTCTTGTTGTGGTCTTCAGGCCAACTGAACCACGGCGGCTAATCAGTCTAAAATATTGTTAGGTAGGTAACTGGGTAGAAAAATTGGTGACAACTGTCTACGAAGCACAAAAGGTTGAAAGTCGTATATCTAGTACTGAACTAGACCAATACAGACTGTACATTACTTAATAGTATTTACAAGTAAGTGTAATTCTTAACGTTTCAAGCTTGCCGTTTGGTACAATTTTAAAAGCACCGCATTCCGGATTGCCAATCTTGCTGATAAGAAATTGACTCGAAGTAATAGCTACTCGGAATTCATCTTCTAAGTACTCTCGATAAAATATCCGCTGAGCAACTTTTCCTATCCAACTTTGAATATTAATTTAAGTGTCGCATAATTAAATTTTTGCTTATATTCTATGGTTTAAAAAATATAAAATGGAATATGAGAACAATATATTATCAGAATTAATAAACGCTAATACATAGTAAAGAAAACATTTATTTCAAGTATAATGTATGAAAATACAATAATTAGATGTTTTAGCGAAATTCAGCAAATAACGTTACGAATTAGTTTAAAAGCTAACTAAGGTAAGGTTAGGAAAGGGAACAAATATAGTGTTGCATGCCATGGCGGGTCAATACTGGAATAAAATATTAATATATGACAGAGGTCACCTACTGTTTACCCTAGAAACAGTCTAGACTATCGTTTTCTCAAATAGAGGGTCACGAAGGGGTCCCAAAGGGGTTCTTTTATTACACCCTAAGCATAGCAACGGTTGAATTATTATAATTTTGTGCATAAAATACTATATATTACAGAAACGTAATTTGTTGTAAATCATTGCTGGAACATAAATATATCTTATTCTTCGCTTTTAAGGTTGATACAGAGAACTATTAATTATAATGTATTTTGTCCACTATTACATAGTCTGTAGTACGCGTGACTTGTGTTAGGGGCCGTCTCCACAAGCGAGAGAATCGCGACGAGTCCGCGTTTTTATCGTCGGGTAATCTCCACGAACGAGCGATTATTCCGCCAGCGTATCGTCGCGATTCGTAACGGAATCACAGCGTATCCGCAACGACTCGTAACGGAATCGCCGCGTTACTTTGACGACACGTTGTGCTCTTATTTTGTTCAGTGTTCATTTAGAGTTCAGTGGTGCCGAAATAAGTAGTGTCTAAACAATAAAATAAATATTTACTATGGATGTATTGTTTTTATTGATGTATGGTCACGCACGTCGCGCGCTCTCTGC
The DNA here is from genome assembly GCA_963693345.1 of Pieris melete. NCBI lineage: Eukaryota > Metazoa > Arthropoda > Insecta > Lepidoptera > Pieridae > Pieris > Pieris melete. Next base: position 859,290 of record CAVNZK010000002.1, on the reverse strand, counting down.
GAGAGCGCCACGTTCCGTGGCGAGTGCGCGACGTGCGCGCCACCAGTAGCGAAAGGCTCGCAGCGATGTAATGACACGTTCTATGAGATTGTATAGAAATGCGTGGCAGGACGATTGTATCGTCGCGATTCTCTCGCTTGTGGAGACGGCCCCTTAAGCGAAACCACTTTAATTTTTGAATCCTTTTGTCCATCAAAGATATGGCATATGTTTTAAGAATTTTCAATAACGGTTTAGGACATTAAAATATTAATTCCTTCATAGAAATTGATAAATTTTATGACATTGTATGTGTAATTATTTTAAGAGCCGGTACCGTGACTCAGTGGCCATACGATCGATTTATTAAACACGTTTTAACAAGAGGTTTAGGGGTTGAATTTCTAGCCTTGTGATGATGGAAGTTTCATTGTTCCACTACAGGGGTTTTACTCTAAAAATGTACTCATTTTACTATGCCTTAAAGTTGGGAACTCCCTTCTATCGTATTTTGCACTTTCATCGTCGGCCAGGTCAGAAAGAAATTGCAAAAATAGAGATTTTGATATCTATATTTTTGTCTTAAAGAGAACCCTCTTGCACTGAGGATCGAAGCACCTGCCTCCTAAATATTACCCCAGGAATTCGAAAAATTGCTGGCAATTCATTACCTCCTTAGGAAGAATAGGGGTACGTTCATTTATAAATAATGAGGGCGGTATTCAAATCCTTTCAGGATCCGTCATCATTAGTATAGAGCTTGGGGCGCGGCGTCGGATTTTCATTAAGACACCAATGTTTCAAATACTCTGCTTGCACGGTGTGAACTGTAATACCTTATTTACCTAGGTTCCATCAGCATAGCAACGAATAAAACAGAAAAAAACCTACGCGTCGAAGTGTCAACCGCGTCCATCTGGTTTTTTGACGTCGTTTCGATTGAAAATAATAGGCGCGCTAAATTCGTATTGTTCACTTATATATACATTTAAATTATGTTAATAAATTATTAATATCAGTTTGACGTTATTTTTTTTTTAATTCGCATAAACATTTCATTCCAAGTCAACGTTTTCATTCCAACTGGAACAGAAAAGTGATGATAGATAGCACTTTGTTTGTAGGAAACCTTAGTGTGAATCGTTACAATAACTGAATCCTATTTGGGTCGACCTTCGGTTTAAATATATTTCAGAATAGAAACCATTTTATTCGTATACGTTTTCAATTGTTTTAGTGCTTCATTTGTTTCTCTAAAATTTAACTCTTTCACCATGATAAATAGAGACACGTACTTAGGTGCACTAATAAGGTGTGTTATTAAATTATAAGTTAAGTATTTTTATTAGTAAACTCGTAAATATTGTATTTACAATTTTAAAGTAGGTAATCGCTTTTTAGATTTACCTTCAACTCAAAATCGCGGTCATTAGTTAGTGGAAATATATAGGTCTTGCGCTTTTCATTATTACAGAATGTTTTTCATTCCCTTTACCTCTTTAGAAAATGACTTGGATGCCTTTATAGCAAAGGAACGAGATAAACACACGTGACATAGTTTCCATTCAAAAATAATAAGAGTAGGTCCCTTTTATAAGATGAAAAACGCAGCTCGTCGGTGAGTAATTCTAGATATGGTTATTGTGAGGTCCCGCAACCCATGGTGTAGACATATTTTTGCACTTGTTTTTTTTCTATTTTCGTGTAAGTAAGTTGGTGATTGTTGATTCGCCGGCGGTCAAACCGAGGGTTTCCGTGGTGACAACACTTATATAATCAAATATATCAAATGATATATTAATAGTTTATATAGTTACTATTTTTTGGGGTTGTCAACTGCCCATTATACGGACTTTTTAATTAATACTATACATCGACATCTTTAATGGCATAAGAAAGTTTAAAAAAGTGACTTTTCAATTACCATCGAAATTAAGAGATTTATTAATCTATTTGACGAACATTAAAATAATTAAGTGCCATCCCTTTCTACTATTGACAAATCAAAATATACTAATAAAAGTTGGTTTCAAATTTTCCACGAATATCAAATGTATTTTTATTTGTTTTCATACATTCTTATCAAGAATTAATAACTGAATGAAAAGATCTATTCATTGGAATGAAGACTTCTTTGTTCTTCCGGACGTTGTGATAGATGAGCTATATACGTATTCCTTCATGTTAAAGGACTTTATTGCTGAATATATATTATATACATTTTCGTTTCATGGTAATTTTTCGAGAAAAACATCGACATTACTTTAAAAGGTTGTGTAACTTAATAAAACTGTATTTGTTTAATTCCAGTAAAACCTGCATATATATATTAAAAATAAAAGCATTTCCCTGACATACATTTAAATAAGGTTAATATGTGCTTTGAAAACACATTTTATGGCCTATTCTGTTTTTCAATAAGTGCCGCATTTTAATACCAATATACGTTTCTATTCTAGGTTTTAATATTTCGCTGTTTTAAACGCTGGCCGAAAATAAAAAAATAATTTATATAAAGTAGGTCACATGCGAAATATACTCTCATATAAATAGTCTTTGTTCCACCCCAACGTTTGTCTTTTATCTAACAGGCTTTCAAACTTTGATAATAGTTAATAAAGTGCACCTTCCCCACAAAGCCTGCTAGGCTTCGTTAGTTCAATGTGCATATCTGCCTATACATGACTAGCTTCCAGGGGAAATGCTAAATTGCGGCTTGTCTTTGACAGGTATATTTAAAAGCTATATCTTTACGAATTGAATTCAGTGGTACCATTACTCAAAACTTAGACTATACAAAATAATTGTTAAAAAATAGTACATATAAAGCAAAGCAAGTAAGCAGTAAATTATTAAAAATAGTATAAATAATAAGATTACGATTTCTTGAAATCACAGAATGCATGAAATAATAGCTTACAATTTAAATAGACAAACAACACATACAATAATATGAGTCAAAAAAAAAAACTTCGTTCCCGTTATATTAATGAAGATCTAGCTTTTATTTAAAAGTATATTTCAGTTCGCAAAGAAAAGCCGTAAACAGAATTTTCAAACAAAATTTCAAAGCTCAAGCTAAAAAGGAAATTGTCCTGTTTCATACAAAACTTTAGGCATTACACAGGCTATTGCGGGGCGGAAACCTACATAATTATTCCCTACGCATTAATCACACAGGTGTTAGTCACCACAACCCTACCCTGAATTATAAAGGGGTTAACAGATTTTAAACTGTAATTTCGCAGGTCCCAAAGCGTAAATATTTAAATATAATTGCACCTCAAATATCTTTCACGTCACAGAGGTCCAGGAGAGTCCTTTTAAAATATGTACCAGATCGAGTAATTTATGTAGTTAATTCATGTCTGTGTCATTCTCTATATCAGTAAGTAATATCGATCAATAGTTTATTACCCTTTAACCGTCCATGATCGTATTTAGTACAAACATTTTTAAACTGTAGTCCACGCTTAATGTTACTTTACTAAAAGACACAGTCTCTATCTAGGGATCCCACAACGTTGTAAATTGTTAAAGTTTAGTATTGATGCTCTTCAGTAAAACCCCAAACAGTGATCGAGCTTCACAGCATGAATAATATTGTGCAGTGTTGTGTGCACTTTGAGTTCTGACTCATCTATTGGGGTTCGCCTCCCTCGTTTCTTTTGTTAAACGTCAGTTGTTCTATACAGATAAAGGTATGAAAAATTGAAAAACGTTTTCAAAAAGAGCAATCATTGTTTTGTATCTGAAGATTTAAATGCGCTTCGCTTGTTTCATATAAAATACTTAAAGTAAATATTAAATTACATATGAACCATTGATTTCATTATAGTGATTTGAGGTTAGTTTTACAATAATTAAATGCGATAATTTCACTTACGCTAACTGTTAAGAGTGTGTTAAAGTCATAATCATAAAAAATAGTATGTGAATTTTTTGAAGTTATACTTCTTTAGGCGCGTTATGAAAAATTTATGAGAGTGAAATTTTACGATGCGCGCGCACCGTGACACAAAATTCAGTATGGGCGCCGAGCGTGCGCGAGCGAGATGGGAATTAGACAATCTACTTGTAGTACCTTTTAAACAAATTAAGCAGTTTTAATTATTTTTTCAAAGAAATTTAGCAATGCTTTTTCACAAAGACCTATTTATACTTAGTTAAAAGGTTATGAAACATACCTAGTTATTAAATTGAATTAATATTAATTAATAATTGAATAATATACCAAATATTAAATATTGTTAAATTATTAACGCTTAATATTGATTATTAATTATTTAATATTTAAAAAAAATAAAGAAAGCCAAAGAAGTATAACTTCTTACGCGCGTACATAAGTACACGCACCATTTTTTTTTGTATTTAAAATTATTTCTTTTTTCTAGACGTGGAGCACGTAGAAATATGGAAGGTGGGAGTGGAGTTGTGTACCGTGTAGTAGGACGTACTCGAAAGACGGATTGTGGGCAGCAGACGGAGAGGCAGCCGCCGAGACAAGACACAACTTGGAAGAAGTACACCGACTCCCCAGGTGTTGGGGCTCCACCAATGGTAACATGACTTTCAAAATTATTTCTACTATGAATTAGTGGGAAGAGAGCAAAGTAGACAACGAATGGGTAATAGCGTTATTTATAAATACTCTGTAAGCCTTAGGTAAACAATGTTTTGTCACGTTTAGTTATTTTTAATGTGCCACGTGAAGGGCAAAATAAATTTTGATTATATAAACATGGTGTTTCGGCGTCATGACCTTTAGTAACTAAAGGGCCTGATCGACGGACGAATAAGACCGCGGTTTTAAATACCGACGAACCTGGCTCGCGGCTCGTTGGTGCTGATCGATTAGCAAGCAAAACAGTCGCAAACATGTCTTGTTCCGAGTCTGAAGCCTTGTGTTATCTTGCCATAGGATATTACGCAGTTATGAAAAAAAAAGAAAACGCCCTAAAATTTGGGTTAAAAGTTGGATTGAAAAAAGGCAAGCTTTGTCACATACCCATTTAATTCAAGAATTGGCAGCAGAGCCACTTGATTACCAAAATTATCTGAGAATGTCTGAGGAATCGTACAAGGAGTTGTTATCTTTAGTCACACCTTTAATACAAAAACAAGACACTGTAATGCGAGAAGCTATTTCTCCACATGAACGTCTGACTGCTACAATCAGATACCTGGCAGAAGGGAAAAATCAAACCAGTTTGCAGTATCCTACGTTAATATCTAGGCAAACTTTGGGAAGAATTATTCCAGAGACATGCAGAGCTATTTACGGTGCATTGAAAAACGAATACATGAAGGTAAGTAAAATATTTATTTGAACTTAAAAATTTTCACAGTAGCTACTTCAGAACAATACAACAATATTTGAAAAAAAAAAAAACAAAGTTATGGTAAAAAATTTGAAACAAAATATGACAGCTCGTTTGAGTTTTCTAAGTCAAATTGTTGATTATCTGTAGCTGTCTGGACTTGAAACTGTGGTAGAGTTGTCGCACTGGGCGTATAGATGGAAGACCTAGTATTTACTGGAGCAGTTGCAGTCAAATAATTTACATTTCCATGTCCCACGTTAACTTCTGAATTTACAGAGAGCCGTTGCATTTGCCCATAAAAAATTACATCGTTGATTAGTTTCTCTGATAACATTTTCTGTTCTTTCGTCATTGTCCTTAATTTTATAGCAACGTTTTTCCCAAAAATATCAAACTCATCATCTTTCTGACTCAGACGTTGACTAATCAATCTAAACATATGATTTACATTGTCGTCTTTTCGTTTCCTTCTAAATGATGGAGGTTCAGGCGTTGTAGCTGGAGATGGAGTTTGAGATGACTGTCCAGGCAATGAATTAAGCGATGGCGGTGGACTGATTATCTGCAATAAAACAAATAATTAAAGTACCTCTTGTCTTGTTTCAGTTTCCTGGTAATATAGAAGAAATGAAAATGATAGCTAAACAATTTCAAAACAAGTGGCAGTTCCCCAATTGCCTTGGATCAGTAGATGGTAAACACGTCAAAATAGTTCCACCTCCTGGCGCTGGATCCCATTTCTTTAATTATAAAGGCTTTCATAGTATTGTTCTCATGGCAATTGTCGACGCAGATTACCAATTTATATATGTTGATGTCGGCATTAACGGCCGCGTTTCTGATGGAGGAGTTTTAAAAAAGACAGAATTTTATAAGCGTTTGAATGAAGGTGCTTTAAATGTACCACCACCGGAAAAACCAACACAGGACTCAGATCCTTTACCATTTGTGTACATTGGTGATGAAGCTTTCGCCTTAAGACCAGATTTCTTGAAGTCATATCCACAACGAGAATTGAATGATCATGATAAGAGAATCTATAACTATCGAGTGTGCAGAGCTCGGAGGATAGTAGAAAATGCGTTCGGTATTTTAGCCGCAAGATTTCAAATATTTCACAGTGCTATCAACTTCCAATCAGTCGAAGATATTAGTTTTGTGGTATTGGCTTGTTGCACTCTGCATAATTATTTATGCAAATCTAGAAGGGATTACATCACTCCAGGTGACAGTGACACAGAAAATCATATTACTGGTACAATTCAAGAAGGTCTAAGCCCGGGTGGTATTTTAGAGCCCATACATGTGACCCGTACTGGAAATTCAAGCAATAATGCAAAAAAAGTTAGGGAAGATTTTGTGAAATACTTCAATACTTCTGGGGTTGTACCATGGCAAGAAATAATGATAAATTCGTAATTATAATAGGTACTCACATCGTTCAGAGAATCTTGAGTTGATACTTGACTACGAGTCTCATCGTCGTCACCTCGAAGAGTTGACAGTGATGCTGTAGCTGTAAAATAATTGTCTGTATTACAGTCATATTTGTTTCATTAGTTGATGTTATTTGTTTATATATACAGGGTGTAACCTTTAGATGTAGTCATATTTCATATTGCGATTTCGAAGTTGTTCCCATAGTAAAAATTGTTCGTATTTATGAGTAGAACAAGCCCTTAAAATATGACTACGCTTAACCGTTACACCCTGTATATTTATAAAATAAATAAAATTAAAAAATAAATTTATGTGTTAATAAAGAACTACATACTTACATACCACAATTATTGTTACCTACTTGTCAATAACCAATTTTTTTATTTATTTATTTATAGTAAAATTGATAGGTACGCACCTATATTACCTATATACTTACTTTCGATCGGATCGTTGAGAAATTCTAGCTCCTTATAATACCACAACTTTGGCTGATACAAATCTTCAACTCCGGAGCCGGTTCTCATGCTCGCTTTAACCTTGTTTCGTTCTTTCCTGTGGGAAGCTCGTAGTGACTGAATTTTTTTCTTAATGTCGGTTATATCCGAGTTTGTTTCGTATTTTTTTGCAATATCCACGAGTTTATTATATGCTGCAAGCCTATTTTCTTTGTTTTTATACTCGCTTGATTTAGTTTGCCATAAACAGGGACAGTCTCGAAAGACATTTATAAATTGTATTATAAAATCGTGGCTGCAAGTACGTAGATCCATTATTGTGACACGGACTGAGCACGCACGCGAAGTTTGTAGTAGGTAGTTAGGTACACAGCTCTTCTGGCACACATCCGTCCTCTAGCGCTGTCGCCGAAAAGTGACGGCTCGGCTCGCCGGCCGTGATCGACACGCGGTTTTGTATGGCGAGCCGATTAAAAAATATAACACGACGACGAGCCGCGAGCCAGGCTCGGCGGTATTTAAAACCGTGGTTTTGCAATGATACACCGGCGAGCTTTACCGACGAGCCATAAAACCGCGGTCTTATTCGTCCGTCGATCAGGCCCTTTACGTAGTCTTTAATCTTTTACTGGCGATGTAAGAGGGTCGGCCTAGGTAAGGTACTAAAAAAATTTGGTAAATTAGCTATTCGAAATACATACATAATTTTTATTTTATAAATTTTAATGAGGGTAATCCATAATATCGTAAGTAGGCCGATCGTCATATTTGATTCACTTATATTTGTTTCGCTTGAGTCCCCACTCCCTACGTCTGAAAATTGTGTTCCTTTCATCATGTTAAAGATGTATCGAGGCGAGGTATGTACTACTCAGGGTTTATTTTTTTATGTTAAAATTGTGTAACAACGGCCACACCGTTCTGTGTCGTTTATTCCGACCGTGGAAGTTTTATAAAATAAATTCATTCGAAAAATTTCAGAGCCAGCCACCAGCTCCTCCGAGTCCATCTCATAGTCGAAAGAGTGAGCGTCGTGCGGGTCACCACTCGCCACAACACAAACGAGAGAAACTCACTGCGGCACAGCAACTCGGCATCGCGCCACACCCTCAGGTATTTACTTATTTGCACTTAGTTGCAAGAAATATAGTACAATTAAAATAATTTAACAATAAGGAGGGCAACGGGCGGCTAATATGTAAAGAATGGTTTAAAATTAAATAAGGTGAGCGCCAGAAGTGCAATCCTTCATAAGATATACAATTACTTACTATATAAAGATTGGAAAAAACAAACCAATTATAATATATGTAGACAGTAACAATCTAAAAGTTTTACTAAATACGCAAGAACTAAATGTCATCATAGACATCACCATTCTCCAAAAACAAGCCGACATTGACACCTCAACCATAATAAAGTAGTTGGAAATACAGTATTCCTACATCGAACCATACACCACAGGTCACGACCAATACTACAATTATAAATATTTATATGGAGACGTGAACCCGTTTATCTTGAGGGTCTCAAGACGGGGCACTGACGATACACCAGCTGTATGCTGTGCAGATTTTCATCAACCTTTCAAATATGTAGATAATGAAAAATATAATAAATACCATAAATAACATCGGAATAAACAAGGAAAGCCAAGAAATTTTATAATAATTTGAACTTTTCTCAAATTCATCAAATGACATTCGATCAAACTTTAGTCCAAGTTTGTTTTTCCTATAAAAATGAAATAAAGTTTGAAGAGTACACTATTTTGCTATAATCTATAAAATACAATCGTCAGGAAACCGGCTTGCCTTAGACTGAAAAAGTCAACGGTGATCAGCTTCCTGTGGCTTACACACCACGGGGAGCTGATCACCTAATTACCTATTAGACTGAGAAAAATGATCATGAAAGACACAGAAATCTGAGGCCCATATCTAAAAAGGTTACAGTGCCACTGATTTTATTAAAATTAAAAATGGCTGCGTAAATAAAATAATTAAATATTACAATATAATAAATAATTAGCGTGTCCTTAAATTTTAAGATAATGCACATCATTTTTGCTTTGACAAACGAATGTCATTATTTATTACGGAATAACTTTAACAACAGATTCGATAGGTTTCAGTTTTCAGCGGGCCAAAGTGATTAAGTAATACAATTAGTCTAGTTAGCGAACAAATACGGAAAACTCGACTTGGCATTGTTCCACACTCAGGTGACCTAACTTTATTGTACCGTTTTTCGAGTACTAACCTGCGCCAAAAAAGGTTCTGTTCGCAGCTAGTTCCGCAATAATAATTCTTGGCACCTCGCCATACAAACAAACCTGCATTAAATGTGAAGAATTATTAAATAATTGTTAGGTTCGTTATATAAACGTAACGTTGGAGGTTATGAAAGTATCACTCACCAACGAAAATGATTATGATAGTGTTTGATATAGAAACGGATGCCGCTCAGAGACGTTACTAAGTTCCGACAATATGAAGAGAAAATTGTATAGAATTATGATAATCTAATTAAAATGTTGCTGTTAAGAATTTCTTTGAAGAAAAATATTATTCAAAATATATTTTAATATTGTATATTATTTTTAATTTCAGTATGCTGCCGCTAATTCTCCAAATCAGCATGGATCAAGACAAGGAGGCAGTGCACAGGTAATGTTTTTAATTGAAACATATTGCCAAAGTATAAAGAAAAAAACTAGGTTTTTCAGTTAAGATTAGGAATCTGTCTGCTAAACTTATATACACCATTAATAAAATAAATATCTACCCACTTATCTTTATCTGTGCCTAACCTTTTCTTCAACTAAAGAAAAAACTAATAAGTAAATATACATTTCAGCTTCAATCCCCAAGTGGAGGCTCTCGACCATCCAGTGTATCAAGCGGTAATGGGAGTAGCTCGTCAAGCAAGGCCAAAGGGCCACAGAACTTCGGCTACGCTAAACGACAGAATGGCACCCAACAACCGCCTCCATTACCGGCAAATGGACCACCGCAGCATTCACACAGTAAATATAACAAATTATTAGTATATACTATTTAACAGGAATAAAACGCCTAATGCGAACTAAACCTTTTGTGTTAAAAAACCTAGTGTAGAGAATATAAGTGCAAGTGCGGTATCTCAGACACACGAACATAGTGAATCATTATAGAACACCAAGACTGTTGATAAAAATTACCTTAGTTTAAGTTATTTATTAGTATTGCAGAAAATTAAGTCAACATAATATTACTTATTAGCCATAAGTATTGTATACGCTAGATTATAATTAATGTAAAGTCGTTTTTTTGTGAACTTTATAATTAATAAGAAAATAAAATATACTAGGGACTTTAATTACGCGGACTGGTATTTACGGTGCCCCGATAAAAGGTTGCATAATATTTTCCAATTCAGCGACATATTCCTCTTTCATTATTTCTTAACTATAATAGCTAACTATAACATCCTTTAATATCAACGCCTTTGTTTTATAAAATATAATTCAGTCTTGTCAATCTTCAATCAATGTTTTTTGTACACGTGATATTTGCTATAATGTTATATGGTTATTTCCAGGCGGCAGGACGGCACAAGTTACTGCTGTGCCTAGAACGAAAGTAAAAGTATCCGGAGGGACACAAACCTGTACCCAAGACCTACAGATACACAGTAAGTTGTTTTTCTACACACAATCAATGTAAATAAATTTTAAATTAAACTGAAAAAACCTGAAGGTTTAATCAAAAAAAAAATTACAATAAATTAAAAGACAACATTAATTTTTATTTAGCACCCATTTCTATGGACCAGGTCTTTTGACAAATTTTTTGACCATACTTTTACATCCCCTGTATTAAGAAACTGATCTGTACATAATGAATTTAATTTTACATTATTGAATTTAAAGTTTTTTATAAAGAAATTATTCAATCTCAGCTGATTGTTCGCGTGTTGTGCCCAAGCCTTTTAATATGTTTTTCTATTTATGGCGTGATTTTTCTGAATACATACCAGAATAGTTATTGTTAATAATAAAACGAGATTATTTAATGATTTAATACTTTTAGAAAACGGTATAGGACCAAAATCCTATTCGCTTCAAGGAAGTTCGGCCGCTCAACTCTCTGCTTCAGTAAGAGAGCGACTACTTGGATCTCAGTCCTTGCCAAAGCCGGGAACTCATGAATTCGCTGCACTTTTCCATCATCACAGGTAATTTTTCTTCTTTTTAGCATTTCTTCAAATAAATATTTTTAATAAACAACTGTAATCAATTCGCGCGCCACCTATGTTGTTTATTTTTTAATAAATAAATAATGGCGAAACCAAAAACGCGTATAACTCAGCCTCCAGGTCTCTTTAACGATTGATAAGTCAAAGTCAGAGTACATTGCAATCTTTCTTGTCGAGAATTTGGCCCTCCTTCCTTCCGTGCCAATTCCGTAGTATTTCTGAATCAATCCGACTTCAGATCCTTCAAGATAAGAGCGGTCCAATTACTTCAAAGCCGGCAACGCACTTGCGAGCCTTCTAGTAGTGTGAGTACATATCTAACTCACACTACTAGAAGTATCACTTAACATCAGGTACCAGGCCAGTACCTATCTGATATCCTGCCTGTACTATAACAAATTAGGGTCACTTACACAATTTATTTTCCTAAATGCATGATAAGTATCGGCAATTCTTGTGTTAGAAAAATGTTAATATCTTTTAATAAAATTATTTAAGCAAAATGTATGCCTTCTCTTAAGTTTTTCTAATAACCGAGATAAGTTGACATTTAAATTGATAAATCCTATCTTATCTCAAAGCTGTATTTACAAAAATGATACCTAGCTTAAAAGCGTGAGAACTGAAGTAGTACCAATTTATACGGTGTATTGTAGAGACTGTTTTTTTACACTGTTGCAAGGTAAATTAAATATTAGGTTTTATATTTTACGAATTTTGTGTGGGATATAGCGTGTATAGCGAATATTGTGTTGAACTCGATGTAACTGCAACGATCCTGGGAGTATATATATCCCTTAACATAAACAAATTTATTTTATCGTAAAAATTATATTAATATTGTAGTTACATTGTATACCTACTACACCCGTAAATACTTATCTATTTCAGAGTACCTCCAAGAGGCGGTATGAAGATCAGCGACGGAAGTCTATCAGACACTCAGACTTACTCCGAAGTGAAGTCCGATTACGGAATCCCCTACGCACCATGGCTCAGACATAGGTAACTCACACATTTATATCATCCCTGTATTGTATTATAGCCATCAAACCTGTGTGTTCATATGCTTGCGCGACCCCTTTCGGCCATTCCCAGACCGTGGCCAGCATGAACCCTTCTGTACAATTTCAGCAATACATATTCGGCGACCGGACGTCTTTCTGAAGGAGAGTCTATGGAGTCTCTGACGTCACTCCATTCAGCGCAGCACACTACCCCTAACTCACACCACCGCAGCTCACTCACACACAATAAGCTCATCATGCATCGAGACGCACAAACTTCGAGGCTTAACCGAAGCAACAGTATTAGGTAGGTGATACCATTTCTAAATCGTCACTCCATATTTCCTTTGCTTGGCACCATTCATTAAAGTAATATTGGTCTATACATGTACTAAAGTATGATGAGCAAATGCTGTACTGTTAATACATGATCATATTTGTTTGTATATATTGCACAGTTAATTATTATATAAAAATGGGTTTATAAACTTTGATTAACTTTTAGCTACCTCAGAGATAGGACATTCCCAAGGTATGCCACAAGGTTTGAAGTATAATGTCTTGCTTCAACGTGGTACGCTTTCACTGCATGGACGCAAATGGCACGCAATGGCTTACGAAAAACGTTTTATTTAAACTTTAGATTTTGGTTCCTTTCTCACGGGATATTTTGACGTGGATCCGGCCTGACGCCCTGATTCTGATATCTGGATATTTTTTGCTTTAAATTCCGGGGCGTAATTTTGCTTTTCATGTTGAGTTTTGAGCCCGGAGACTAAGGGTGAATTGCTGTTGTAATATCAAACAGTATCGTAATAAATAAACCTCACGCTTGCCTTATGACTATGTGATAACAATTCGATCGGCGATCGAAGTTGACGCTTGTGGTAGCATTGTCTAGGGCACTTGATGTTTTGCTATGGATTTAATGCGATTGGTAAGACGTCATACAAATCATTTTACTAATAGTAGCAAAGATATCGCTTACATTAGAAACTGAGATATCAAAATGGACATATTTGCAGTTTGCAATTAAGTGCTTATTATAGCTTGACCAATGTAATCGTTTGTCAATTGTCATATTTTATTGTTTCACAACGTCATCTTTATTGCACACATAAATTAGATAAATCGTAATACGCTATTACGAGACGCGTGGGCCCACTCGTGTCGCACGATTCTGTGACCACAGATTTTTCTTTGCTTGTAGCAAACTTCCTACGGTAAACTATTATATGTAATACTTCCTAAAGTAGACCTTATTTGGTCTATACTAATTCAAAATCGGGTTTGCGCTAAATAAAATAAGAAAAAAAATTAAGTACATATATACAGAATTGCGTTCTAGACTAAACTAAACTTCTCTGTATACAAGCTAATACTATGCTACAGTACTAATATTGCTATTAAAAAATTGGGGTTGGGGAGAACTAAGTGTTATATATATATTTTAAAAGAATTAAAAATAAAATTAAAATACCAATAAAATAATTTTTGTATTACCTACCCTACCCTTACCCTTATTACTTAGTTACTAAGACCTATCAAATATACACAAAAAACATACAGCCGTTACGAAGGAGTTTGGTTACGAACTCTGTGACACGAGAATGTTAAATATATATAGATATATGCTATAGAATTATTCACGCCTTAGGAGCTGCCACCATATAAAATAGCTTTTATTAGAAACTGAAATATCAGTTGGAATCAGCAAAAGCTATTGCTTACTGTTAACGCTACGTGACGCTTCATGACTATTTATCAAACCAACGGGATGCATTCAAAATTCTCTTTTCAGATCGACGAAATCGGAAAAGCTGTATCCGTCGATGCTTCAAAGGTCTTCTGAGAGTGATTATGAACCTTATTACTGCCTGCCTGTTCAATATGGGCCAGGTGGACAAGGTTAGTTTATCTCCTTATATTTTTCGACTTTTATCACACATTTCAAAGTAATTTGAGTTCTATCGTAAGTGCCAATAAAAAGGAACACTTTCGTTAAATGGTCGTTTGCTGAGTAATTTGATTCAGTTCTATTTTAGAAAGAAAAATTCTTAATAAATATCTCATGCAATTTTATTTTAAAAGTTTTAGAAGTTATATCTACTTCTTTTGGCACGTTAGGGAAAAATGATGAGAGTGACCTTTTACGATGCGCGCACACAGCCTCATAAAAACCAACACCCGCACACCGTCACCAAAAACCGACACCCGCACATTGTTACTGAATATGTGCTTGCTCTGTCGACAAGTTGCATTGTCTGTCATGGCGTAGTGTATTTCAGAGTCGTGTTTATTTAAACCAAAATAATGATTTCTATACGAGTCAACCCGTTTCAATGTTATAAAAAACATAGTATTTATTGTAAAATATTATGATTAGTATATATTATTCTCGTTTCGATTGGAAGTGAATGGAAAAGAAAAATGCAATTCGAAGAAGGGAAACTTCCCTTCTCGAAGAAAACTATTACGCCAAAGAAGTATTACTTCTTACGCGTGTACATAAGTACACACACGTTTTTTATAAATTTAATTCATAATCATGATCATATTAAGAGAAACATAAAAGGCAAGCTTTAATATTTGAAGTATGTCAGCTCAATATAAAAAAATTATATATCGGGAATCTTATCTGCATTAAGTAATTATAAGTATTATAATATTATTGTTAGTCATGAGATTTACTTTGAATTTTCAAAAAAATCATTATATTAATTTCATGTTATTAAATTACATCATAACGAACGGTCCAGGAGTAGATTGCTTTTCCAATCAACAATAGTATATTTTAGTGAATATTTGTGATATTGGCATTAATATTTTAGGTCTAAATTACGGGGTATCAGAACCACCATCACCATCACCGAGATCGGCTCTCAGTCCTACGCACCAACCCGCCAGTGTCATGCATACTCCACGACATTCACACCATTATCCCAAGAAAAACGATGAAGGTAAGTCGGTTTGAGGAGCACAAGTTTTTGCATTGATTTAACGTGGATAAACGCCTCTATTAGCGTGGTTTGGTTATGGTTTGTTAATAAATCACGGCTAGAAAAAATATTATCAAATAAAATGTTTATAATAAAACTAGCGCTGGTGTTAAATTTGTAAACTTTAGAATAGTACACCACAACTTACTATGGAATTAAAGAAAAGGTAATCAACCACTATGATATTCATAAGTACCAAGCAGTCATTATGAACAAGGATTTATATTTTCAGTACACGGATCCACTGCTTCCCTTGTATCAACCGCGTCTTCTCTTGCGGCGGGCGCCGGCGCCGAGGAAAGACACGCCCACGAGGTAAATACGCCTGTACGTAACCCATTCATTCACATCATTTATTAGCTTTATAAGTTCTTTGGCTTATTGTTATCTGCCATCAATAGTTTTTAACTTGGCTTCATACTCGTATATATATCACACGAATGCATCGTTCATTCACAATTTCTGATATGATAATTTCAATAAATGTTTAAGGGCATTAAGCATTGGCGCTACAACCCCTTAAGTCTTGGCCTCAAATGTATATATAATTTGTGATAAAGAAAATCTTAAGAGACAAGTAGGTGATTAGCCTTCAGAGACCGACACACCCAGGATTTTTAGGTCTAAAGCCGGTTTTCTCTCGATATTTTTCTTCCCGTACGAGCGACTCTTAATTTCGCACATAAAAAGAAAAGTCCCTTGGTACAAGTACACTGCTCAATTTTCTGTCTGAGGCCCAGACCTAAACAGATTGTAGCGCCAATGATTTTATGTGACTGCCCCATCAATCAAAAAAAAAATTGGTTAAGCGTGTTTTTAAATGTAATCGAACATCTCAATTAACAAAAGTAATACGAATCGCTTGTTTAAACACTTTATATGGAGAACCATAAAAAATATTTTTTATGTAGAAAATATAATTAAAATATTTCATATCTTAGGTTCGAAAGTTGAGAAGAGAGCTAGCGGACGCCAAAGAAAAAGTTCACACACTCACGACGCAACTCACAACTAATGTAAGTACAATTTTAATAATTATTAATAAAGTAAATTATAAATCCACATCGATGTTGAATTTCCATACAGTGAATGTCTACAATGAATTTTGTTATGAATAAAGTTTATTATTAGTATTATTATCATCATTGTTTGTACATTCAACACTGTATATTGAATCTACGGCTTTTTTTAAAGAGAATCTACGGCTCATAGGCATTCAAAAACATGTATGATTCACAAACTAAATGTGAGCATTTGTAATGTGATAGCGCTAATTGGTTTGCGATGCCTTGACATAAATTTCAGTTTTACGTAATAGAAATTATGAATTTTATATACTTATGAAAATATCTCTTATACGATATTCTGATATTATTCCCGTAGTTATAGTGAATAATCGATAGTATTTAACGTTAAAATGCATCCTTTATTTTATTAAACTGATCTAACTGAAATCATCGTAATTCATTTGTCCTATTTTTATTGTACTTTTCATGTTGTAATTGCTTTGTTTTGTTCAATTATTTATTTACTAGTCTCAGTAATTGTAAAGGTTATGTAGTTTTGCACTACTTGCTCCGCCGATAAGGCCGCCAGTTGCCCTCCTTTTTTTTTATTTAATTATTTAAACTGTTTACTATTTTTCTTACAACGAGGTATAAATAAATAAAGTATTGAACGATTAATCTTTCGTCGTCTTAATAATTTTATAGAATATATAGATAGAAATCAAAACCTGTCAAAATTGTTAATAATCCATTGTAAAACAATTAAACATGTCAGCTGTAGTTTATTACCTAATGTAATGTAATACTGTAACCGCGGTAGCGCGTTCTTGGCTTCCAAAAACGAAGAAATATGTCAGTAATTTGAACCTACTTGTCAAAATACCTTTCACGGCCAGTCTAAGAGTTGGTATTTGTATCATACATCAGATTTTTTTTCAACCACTTTGTGCATTATACTGATAGCAAGCTTTAGGTACCAAACTATAGCAATTAATATCATTTTTGCTTTATCTCCACACATTACATTAATAAATATAATTATAGTTCCTCTACCTGTCTACAACCGTATACGACGGTTCTGGGAACGATTCCCGTCGCAATGACCATGGTTTTGGGTAATACTTTATAACACCAAACATTTGCTATGATAGCGGCGCAGAATTTTAAACATAATTCTCTGACTTTTTATGTATATTTTGAATAGTCATAGATCAAATCGAAAAGATATTCCGATGATAAAATGAAGATCCGGATAAAGGACTAATCTTTACACGTCAATCAGATTTATAAACGATAGCGCTTATCTGTTGTAAACTACAAGACAATGATGTCAATAATTTTACGTATAGTAACTTCGCGAAAATCAAGGTCTATACAATTTACCAAAAACAGATGCGTATAACTTAATATAGCGAACGTCAGTTATTCACCAAGAACTAAGTAAGAAAAATGACATTGTGCTGTAGTTAAAAAATCATCTTATGCAAGACAATCTATATTTTATTGCATAAAATAATATAAAAGTGATATTTTAACCCTGAGTAATATAAGAAGCTGTCATAAAATAGTATAGCTCTCGTGATAAGCTGCCACTGTATATTTCGAAACTTTATATTGCTTACCAATATTGTGGTATATTCCGCGGTTAAATAAATTGAGGAAAGCTGCCTTTTTCGTTAAAACTCAAGTACGCATACTTTAATTTTGAATGTAGAATTCTGACTTTTCTATTTTAATACAAATTCCTATAAAATACAATATAAAAATTTATTAAAACAGACAAGAATAGCTCTACGTCTCTATTTTAAATCTTACTCTAAGTGCACTAGTATGACAGTCATTAAAATACTTAAATTATTTTTTTCATCACATTCGTGATGTCGTGTGACAATTTCTATTACTATTGCTGTTAAATAAATTTTGGGTTCACAACAGTGTTGCTTTCTATATCTAGTCAGGTCTGCACATTACATACACAATTTTACGTACATCGAATAGTCACTACAAACTATATGTTCTATTTACATTAAAGAAAGTAACTAGAGGTCACGCTAAACGGCATTTTCACCACCCCGTCCATATTGGAATTTCCAATATCGACATGACATCGACAGCAAGTGACACAGATCAAATAATGAGATAATAGCAAGGGTCGAACAAGTCACACGGCCGTGAGACGTGAGACCACTAACTCCATATCGGGTATCAGGAATGTATGCCAACTACTGTAGGCCCTCCTGTCAACTGTTATTTACGCCGCCTTTGAACGCCTATCCAAGTGCGAATTTTCTAATCAAGAATTGAATTGAAATTATTATTTTTATTAATTCTAGTCTGTAGAATATGAAAATGTCTAAGTATAAAAGGGCTGTAGTTATGAATTCGATGGAACATCTGGGTTTCGACCTTCAGGATGTTTCTATATGTTATTAGTTTCAATTGTTTTTTTTATTAAAAGTCTAATTGATATTCGCGGTTGAAATTGGTTTATGTAGGTTCTGAAGAAGGTGAAGACAAAGGGTTTGTTTCACAATGTATGGATAAAGTACCAAATAGCTATGCAACACATAAATTATTTGGAAGATAAATTGTGCTATTTGACATTCATCGGACTCATAACTTATGATGGACTTTATGTGACGAATAGCGCTAACTGACAGTCGTGAAACGCAACAATAGTGTTTATCCTACCGATAAGTAATAAATACCTAATTTGGAACTTATGTAGAACTTATCCCTACATTGTGAAACAGACCCTTAAAGTAGTAACTGTCTTTTGAATGTAATTATATAAAATAAGATATTTCCGTTATTACACTTAAAATATTAGGTATACTGCTATTTTTTACACTGAAACGTCTTCATTTGTATAATAACCCACGGTGATGTTTTAATTATCATAAAATTCAATAATTATACAATCGTCACATTAAACGCGTTTATCCCAGCAAATATTAAATTTGTGATACTCTTGTAAACATAAAATTTTAATTATCTTCGTTACTCAAAAATGCACATGAATAAACAAAATGATCAAAAACTAGAAAACAGTACCAAACTAAAATCATGACATGAGTATTTACAATATTCTCTATTTCTCTTGTAAATATAATAAATATTATTATATAAAAAATCTGGTACAAGTATTACCAAGTTTAAATTTAACTTCTATATATGAACAAGGTTACACACGGTTACTTTTTACACAAATAAAATGCGGTAATCAACAACATATAAGGTCTTTCTACGTCAATGTGGCTTTGAGTTGATATAATTCGCTGCTTAGCATTAGGAAACGATTTAAATAAGGCCATTATAAGAGTACATACACCGACATCTACGTCAAAACAATGATTTAAATTGCAAATGAAAAAGTAAAACGTATTTGAAAGTAACAATGGAGAATGTTTACGTATTTTGTTTACCTAGCAATTTCTTTAGGTATGTAATAGATAAAGAATCTCGCGTAATCTTCTCTATCGTCTCTTTCTCCCAAATTGCGATTACATTGTGATGAAAAAGGACACGAGTTCTTTAGTATGAAGAGTGACTTAGTTTTTTTACGGTAAGACTCGAATTTATACGTCACAAAGTAAAGTGTAGTTGCATGCTCTATGCGCGCAGGACGCGTGAGGTGCCTACTTTACTTTCTTGTTGCTAGTGAATTATTTTTTGCAGTCCGTTCACTCTAGGGAATATTTTTCAAATAGGTACTAATTTCAACGAAAAGGTTGTGATTTAGTTACTTACATTTAAAATTTAAATAACATGATGAATGAATATAGTTTTCGCAGCTGAATTCAAACAAGGTCGGATTGATTTAGGATTATAGGGAGCTAATATAATATGATAAGCTAATATATCAGAAGTAGTGTGATAATTATCAACAACTATCAAACATTTTCCTTATGTAATATATATAGGACTATTAATAAAAATTACGAGTACAAATTCGCATAAATTTTGTGTTTGGCATAATAAAGGAGCGTTCAAACATCTTTGTCCCTTACATGTTCTATGTTGCATACAATGTTGAATATTAACACTTATTTTAACGCGCCATTTATGGGTGCAAACATTAATCACAACATGTGCGAAGATTACAAATAAGTTTATGTTTACATTTGCGTATTAGTCGTTAGAACTTAAGAAAGCTTTATGAACATGTGAAGGACGAAAACATCCTTATTTATGAAAAGGATTATCCTAGGGCGTAAATTACTGTGGCACGTAATATGCTAACTTTATTATAATTAATTTCAATTGCATGTTACAACTTATACTCCAAGGATTTTGCTTCTTAAAATCATATCGTCCTTATCTGTATGTCTGTAAGATATCCTTTTTATTATATTTCGCGATTATTTCCCCCTAAAGGTGTTTTAAACCATTTAAGTGCATTTTTAAGGACATAATTAGACAGCCTGTGACGCACACATAGAGAGAGCGAATAACTTTAATTATATATTTTAATTGTCCGTATTATAATAGTGAAAGCGAAAATTATTAACGGTAAATTACCACGTATAGTCCAATTAGTGTACTGGTGTAGAAAACAAGAGACGAAATTCCCACAGCTTGGTCTAGACATCAACCAGAATTATAAGAACTATTATGTATAAAATATGTTAATCGCGACGAATACAAAACATATATGATAACAGGCAAAATATATTATACAATTAATGGTTCTTATAGAAAAAGCGTTAGTGCCTACAACAGTTTTGCAATTGCAGTTAAAAAATGTTTGGACAATCATTACTTTATTTGAGAAGTAAAAATCTCAATTTTAGATTTTCATATTATTTAACATTCAGACAAATCAATGGATGACAATTTTTTCTTCTACATATGCTAGTTAATAAATAATAATTTATGTTAAAGAGCCAAAAAGTTGTTAAATTAGTTAAGGTTAGTTCAAACGTCCATTAATCCGTTTTAAACCAATCAATTTAAATCAAAGGACAAAGAAAGGGTTTAAATAAAACGACTGCTTGTGTTCCCTTAATTTACGGCTATACAAAGCCTGGCCGCCATAAATAATTCAACAAGGACTAAACAGCTACATTCGTTGCTCTATTGTATTAGCTTCTATATTTTAGTCACATTTACTGAGAAATTGTTATTTCTGTTGTGACTGCAATTATATATTATGTGCAATACAAAATATCGATAGACATATATAATTAATTGATATTTTATGTTGCACAAATGACCGAATTGGAAACCGGGAAACGCGCATGGACTATTCTTAAAATTATCAAAAATCCAACCAAAGCTGGGTTTTGTCAGTAAAGCCAATTTATATCTTAACGTCCAAGACATTTCGAACCGACCTCAACACACAAAAACGCTAATCGACTATCAATGCACCTGGTAAATGAGTTCGATAATAGAGAACTACAGAAAACGAGGGCAAACTTGCACCTCTGGGAAAATATTCTGTGGTTTTTGCCTAGTCACAGATCGTCAGATGTTGTCACCATGTTCAAACTTTAAAGGGAACGCGTCAATCAAGGCGGCAATGATTTGAAACGCATATTCAAGGAAGTTGGTCTTACTCAAAACGAGATGTAAAACACATGGTTGCAAAATTTACAAACTTACAAGTTGTTGCCCAAAATCCGTTTCCGTTTTAGGAAACTTCTTTCACCTCAGGTCGTCTCATTAAGTCTTTAAGAATTAACAAATACATATTTTAATCTATTTCGCTTTTTATCATCTATTGTTGCTATGACTCAATTCGCAACTAAAACCAGAGAATTTAGCTTCTATCGTAGTTTCTGTCTAGGTTTCGTGACTCAGTGTTATTTACTCTGTCTAACAACTTAATATAATCTATTACTATAAACGATAATATCTACGGTTCTGAATACAGCACAGCATAAGTACACCGTAAAACAGTCAACACTCAACGGTCATCAGTAACCAGTAAATAGTACCAAGTAACCCCTAACCAGTCTGATTTGATACGTGTTCGAGGACGGACGCACGCGCGTCTTGTGCGCGTTCCTTTATTCGATAACTTATAAACAAATGGATATCAGTGGATTTTCATGTGATGAGTGTAAATAGTTTTGCGTTATCTATCAGATATGAGTGTGTTGCAATTTATCTAGCGATATTTGATACTTTACACGATCTCTGTTTTCTGTTAGAGTAAACATGTTTTCTTATTATGTTACGTTACTACGACATCCGCATGTCCTTTTGTTTTATCAATAGATATTTTGAAGTGTTTTATCATTTTGTTATCAAAAAACTTATGACTTTGAACTTTATGTCTTATGTGTTAAATAACATTTTTTGAATAGGAACTTAGTTGACGTCAGTACAAATAGCAATTTAGAATAACGCTCAATTTTATTGTAACTAACATGGAACATAATATTATGTGCGTAAAGTTTACGTTCTTTAGTTATCGGCCAGGTATCCGCATCCCTTTTTAATAACGCATCCTAAACCCTCTTGCTCAGGTGTATAGCCCAAAAGTTTATTCACTTGCGTGTACTATTGAATAAAAACCATTGTTATGAAATTTCCAAGGCTATTGTAGTTGCTTGTCAAAGAGAAACCAATATTTTCATAGCCTATTGGCTATGAAAATATTGGTTTCTCTTTGACTCTTTGACTCTTTGACTCTTTGACTCTTTGACTCTTTGACTCTTTGACTCTTCTCTGTGTATAACTTAACACTGTAAGACAATATGCCGTGATGGAGAAACTTGCTAATTTGTAAAAACCGAGGCAAGGAAAACAATGATAATTGAACTACAAACATAAACACATACTCATGTATATTCATTTTAGAGATGATGTCCATTTCTTTTGATGTCAGAGTCCAGACATCAACTTGGCAAAGAATTTTATGGGAACGTCGTCTCAGTTTCTACATTTATAACATAATTTAATTACTCGTCCATAAATTTCACTAGAGCGTAATCTATCTTTCGGTTATTTTCATCTCTGTAGAATTTAAATGTAACTTCGCAATCATGTAGTTTACCTAGTTGAAGGTCTAGGTGTTGATTTTGTGAAACTCTATCACACGAAAATAATCGTGTATTTATTAGGACAGGAATGATATTCGCTGTTAGAATATAGCATCTTCAATCAAACAAGCTCCACGCTCTCAATTGAGGTTAATTTATACGGAGACTGGTCAGATACATGTAGAGCCCGTTTTATTTATTCGTTCAATAAACCATATAACCTAGTAAATTTAAATTGCGTTCATACGGAGTCTAATGTATCGTGAAATTGTACTTATGTAGTTCATCAAGATTTAATTACTAATAATAATCCTGAATGCTATAATATAGCCCATATCCCCCTGGTCATCTATGTGATCTGTCGTCTGTTTCTGTCAATACATTCTTGGTCTAGACTCTAGAAGATACCAGTTTTATCGCATTGTTTTCCTTCACCCTAATAACAAGCGCTAATAGAAATAAAGATCCTTTGATGCACAGCTGGGGCTTAAACGCACGACCTAAGGGTTGAGGGTCGCCCGCTTGTTTAACCACTATGCCAAAACTGCTATATTAATTTACTACTCTGTAAGTAATAAACTGCTAGTATTAGTAGTTTCAAATTACAAAAACGCATACGGGCATGTCAACAGAATGAAATTGCTTTGAATTGCTTAAACCCTTGAGAAACAAAAAATAGTCACTGTTTACAGAACAAAGACGAATGAACTCGTAAAAGCAGAAAATTTAAACTTCATTAGGGAGAATTGTTTCTACTCGCGAGTATCAAAGTTTTCAATTCTTTTAGTTATCAAGGGATTATATAACAGATATCAATAGATGTCAAGTAAGTAATAATGATAATGAGTTCAACTGCACTACATATGAATGTATTCTAAATTATATCTTGTGTAATACATTCAAGTCTTGCCTGATCCTTTTACTTCTTAGAACCTTGTTATATTTTGCTAGACCGTTACTAATATGTTAATATTCTATCAACAAAAGTCGGTGTCAGTTACAAGAATCACTTGAAATCGTTTGTATTCAATCAAATCTTGTTAGTTTATAAATAGCTTTCTTCGCAACAAGTCAATTTATCTAGGAACCACTATTAGCGTAGCCTGTATCTTAAAACAACATATAAAATAAAGTGTTGGTTTAAATATTATGCTATTAAATTATTATCTACATATGATAGAATTACTTTATGATAGTAGTAGTCATATCCAGGCCTTTTCACTGTTAAAATTTAACGCATACAGTATCAATGATACAATAATTGTCTTAAATGACAAGACTAATGTCGCATTCAATTCTTAATAAAAGCGTTTTAACGATCATCACGAAATTATCAATGAATACATAATCTAAAACCCGTTGATATTTTACGTAATCAAGCATGGACCGACCTTGGCGGACAACCACTAAGATCCTACGGCCTTCCCCAAAAATATGTTCGTTGTTTTCGGTTAAATTTGCATAACTGGCCTATCAGTACGTTAAATTACTTTAATAAAACCGGTATTCAAAAAATAGTATCATTTTTTGGAAGGCTTGTTTCCAAAAACTCCTTCAACCGGTTTTAAAAAGAAACAATTAGGTAGGAACTTCCGTAAGCACTATTATCCCGTCTAAAGGTAGGAAGGAAGCACTCCAAGTACTTACAAAGTACAAAGTATTATCTATCCAGGAAGTGCTGACTCCAGCCTCATTAGCTAGGATAAGCTTGGATCAGAATCAAGTTACACATTTCGCTTAATATTACATGTCATTATATTATGGTGGCCTTTTCTGACTCAGCTTATATTATTTATGTACTATTCATTTCTACGAGTGAAGTCCCGTAACCTCAAATCTAACTACATATTATATATTTGTCTATGATATATTTCTAGCCAGACTTGTTGATACTCTAGACTCTTAGTATCTGACACGGGTATTTTTTTGCTTAAAAGGGTTAACATCTTACACATTGTAATGCATATGTACTTTAATGAATAAACACATTTTTATTTATTTAAAAATGTAACTAAAATACAGCTACTGAATTTCGAAGTCGCCCACGCCCATTATTTCTACCATAGTTCAATGACAAAATAGTTGTTTGTTATTCGGTTTGCTAAGTAGATAGACATCGCTTCTGTAGAATGCAAAATCCGTCACAGTAGATTGGTTCTTCATGATTAGCATAACAATAGAGGCCATAGGTTAAACGGGTTCCTTTAAATTTAGCTTTAGTTATTATACGTCATTGATACAAGTATGTGTATTGTTCAACGGCCTTGTTTAGATTTTTTTCACATATTTAATCATTATAAATTTGTTCGTATCGTTGTAATTCGATTGTATTTATTTGTTAAGAAATTTGAAGTAGTTATTAATTTTTCCTTAATACTATAAATGAGTAATGTTAACATTTAATGAATTAGTAATCTCATTCCTGTAACCACTTTTTTAAGTATAGCGTTATCTTCGATAAGGTCACGATAATGATTGTCCTTAATTTACGAGATCTTGTTTGTACTCCTTGACCGCATTTTGGCATTTATTAAACCAGATGACGCAGTGTTCACCTCTCTTTCATATCAAATATCTTCTGGTTACGTTATGCTCTGAGACCCAGGCCATGTGCGCGACAGATGCGCTACTCGAGCATCTAAAACTTGTTCTACATTATTTCTTCTTGTTTTGTACATTCGCATTATAATACTTACTTCCTTGCCTTTGTGAGTCCTTATTGTACGTTGCGCTGGATCGCACATTATGTTCTAATCTGCGATAACACTTAAAGGTCATTTAGATGGATCTACTTAGATGTGTTGAGGAAAAATTCCGTTAAATCATTATTCTTTTTGCGTAACATTTGTAGCTCTTGAATTAACGATGATGTCAATACAAGATTATTGCGTTGTTCACATTTGAAAATTGAATAATTATCTTTAATGGAATAAAGTTATTTTAGTCGATTGGAATGTTTGATTCATATAGAGCTTTACGTAACAATATCATTTCATTTTCAAGAGAACCCGTGTAGAATCACGTACTTTCTAGTTATGAATGGTTTCTAATGCAAGTCGCTCTTATATCATCTTACGCATATCAAATTAAGATATTCTACGACTAATATATCATCTAATAGTTTTGGGGTCTAGTTTGCCTAGCAGGGCAGATATGCAGCAATTTATGTCCTATGCGCTTGCTTATGTGATACAAAATTATTAGTCGCGTTTTTCTTATCACAGACATCAGAATGATAATTAAAACAACCACCTTCGAGTGATATTTTGTTTTACTGGAAACTCGTTGCTACTGTTACTTTATCGTATAGAAATAGTTCCAGTTTCCAATATTGAACTCTTCTAGTTCCCACAGTCTTCAGTCATTATGACTTCGCTAAACACTCGATTCCCGAGCAAATACGTTACTGGTACACAAATATACCGTTAGGGTTATGATCTGTTTACAATGAGGTTTTGTACAACTTTCTACGGAGAACATTAGAGTTAATAGTTCTTTGCCGAACTATGGAAATGAAAGCACATATTACTGTAATTGTTATTGAACGTGATGTATCGGATGTGCTGTGTGAAATTCTTCCCCTTCACTAAATATAGAGGAAGGAAGTAAATCCACTTGCCCATTTTGTTAGTGATTTTACGGAAGGGTGACTTACGGTGTTGATTTACAGTTACTATGGCATTGGACTAACAATGTTTTATTTTGTCACTATGCTTGATTATTCATTTGACGTTTCTGTTCTGTCATGTTCATTTATTGTTGTTTTATACCAAATAATAATATATCAAAGTTCATTCATTGATCCTTATTGTTGCACTATTCTATTCAAGTTGTTCCTTACATAAGGACATTCCTGTGTTGTGGGTGACCAGACTCTACCGCAGCACAAGAAAAAAATAGATATTCATATGTATGAGTTTGTGATATGTATAGGAGCGTATGCACGCATGTGCGCGTTCATGAAAATGGAAGTTCCCGTCTCAGCAAACTGTCTCATCTCAATCGAATTATTATAAAACTACCTTCAAACAAAAAGTGTCATTTGTTTATTACACAACAACATGAGAAGGACAATATACTTTAATTACATATTCTTTTGTGTCAATCTGAGCTATGTCTCAAACAATGTCAATATAATAAAGCAACGTTGACACAATTTCACAAAGTTCACAGATATCTCGCGTAACTTGGCGGTAAACACTAGCCGATACATAAATTATCATAATATTAATTCTGTCATTTCAATCATGTTTATTGATGTCCGCTTTGTTTATCAAGTATTTAGTTGTACATTTTAAAGTGAGGGGTAAACATTTTACACGTTTATTTAATTTTCTTATTAAATGTGTTGATTAAACTTAATAAGACCTAATTAAATAAAACATTTACTGCGAGACTCAGTTTGTTGCTTCCCAATATGTTTGAAATTTATTTAAAATTAATTTCTGCATGTATGTATTTATATTTTATGAAAATGTATCTTATAGATAAATTAAAATGAACACATTTGAAACATCAAATGATGTTATCTGTAGTTTTGAAACTAGGATTGTGTACTTAGATATGAAAAATCTTACAAAACACTTGTGTACAGGTCGTTGATACTAAATTACAAGACATAACCCAACATTAGAGCGAGCGAGACGGTTATAAACAATCAATCCATCTCTTTTCGCCTTAGTTTCTCAAAGAAGTAATACCTAGGCCTTTTTCTCAATTTCAAAACCGTTGTTTTATTAATTAGATATATAAAAAGACTAATAGTCATTTAACCTAACATTTGACGCCAGTAAAGATATTTAACTTCGGTACGCCAATTTTATTACAAATATACCAGATTAATGTTTACATATCGAGAACAGATTCAAAAAGACTCTGCATAATGCACGACATACTATTTTACGTTCTATTTACATAATATTTTCACAGAAAAGTTACAACTATGGCACAATTCTTAATTCAGTAAAGTTTGTATCTGTATATTACACTAAAAGCTTTTTGTATAGTTATTAAAAAGTTTTATAGACGTTGCCATTCATCATACGCGCTCTAAGTGCAATAACCTTTGAGAAGTCCAAGGGCTTGTTTGAACTCCCCTCGGTCCTGGCACAGTTTAATGCATACAATATCAATATTCAATAAGTAATAATAATTTAAAATAACAAGGTAACAAGAAGTGTATAACCGCGGTCGATAAAGCTAATAACGAAACGAATAATATTGCATCGTATCATAAAATGTCTGTAATTAATGCGACTCCTATTTAAATATAATTAATTATATTATAAATAAATCATGGTAAACAGTGGAGTTTCTCTAAAAAATCGCGTTTACTTCCCATACAAAAGTTTTATTTATACACAAGTCAAATTATATTTGATATGACTATGTATAAAAGTTCTTCAGTCGGAATAATATAGGTATTAGCGAATAAATAAATACAATTATTTGACGAATTTGATGTGATTTGATTTGTACGTGTTAGACACACATAGATAGTTGTTATAAGATGTAATGATAGTGTTATTGCAAGCATTCAATAAAGTTTATAATTTTAAGAATAAATGTAGCCGTTTCTGAAATAAAAAAGGAAAAGTTTTTTTGCTATATGCCTATGCTTATGCGTGATTTTTTCTTTCACCTCAATACAAACGCTCGTATATGTAAATTAAGTCTTGAAAGAATTTTAATATTCACGACGATTCAATAATTCGATTCTTGGATTTATACATCGTGGAATACCAATATGGTGGTTAGTCATACTCGTTGCCTACGATTGTTTGATCGTTAATTGAGCGTAAAGTCTCATATATATCCGAAAAGCAGCCCATGCAAGCTACACAATATTATAGCTATCTCTTTTTCTTAGTATGCATTAGACGAAGACAACCACTAAGCGGGCACTTTAGTGGTGGATAATTTTTTCTAACATGCGATATTGGGTTATAACAACAGAACACGCGGAATATCTATAGAAAATCTCCCTTAAAATATTGGAGATACCTAATACCTATCTCCAAATCCAATCACGACACAAGCCCTACTTATTTTTTCTATTTCACACTAATTAACTGTTCTTAAATAAAAGCGTATAAATTTGAAGACATTTTACAATTATTTAAATACAAGCGAAAAGGATTAGCGGTATAAATGAGATAAAATCCAATTATGAACCATTTGTTAAGCCTTCGAGCGGTTAAGGTATCATTATCCAATGAATTAAGCGTTAAACCTATTTGTTTCGTAATGCAAACATTTAAGTAAACATTACAATAAATCAGTATCTCTAGAATGGCTAATATCGGTGAAGTGGGCACAATTCAAAATTCTAATTATGTCCGAGATACCTTACGGACATACTTCGTTAAGTTATAAGTGTTTGGTAATGTTTCCAAGGCTCAAGTAAATTATTGTTTTGGTCCGTATAGTGTAATTCATAAAATTTGGGTAATATGCCTACTACATAATACTGGTTTCTATTACGCAAACCTATCTTCATTAAGATTAAACGACTATTGATTCGAGAAATTAATTACAATTTCGCACATTCACTCGGATACCGCCGGAACAGCTGGCGTGTCTAGTTTGAATTAGAAAGTATTTAAATGTTTTATGGAAACCTGGCATTACATTTTATTCACGACTTGTCAATTGAAACGTTATACATCTTAGTTACTACATAAATTGAAGGTTACATGTTTATTTTTATCTAACCTAAAAGGGTTGTCTAATGCACCTTATATTACATGATGTAAATCTGTTATCGTCTCAAGAGATCTCAAAATAGTTTTAGTAATGTTCTTCGTCAAGAGTTCTGAGTATGATTAACCATAGATTAGTCTAAACTAAATTAGAAGGAGGTTTCATATTATGATTCCGGGTATCTGCGACCACTTGAAATTTTGTTTTTTATTACTCTATTTTATTTTTAGTTTATAAACTGAGTGATTGTTTCCTCTAATATTTTATCAAATATCGCTAGAAATTGTATTTCAAATAGTAACCACATCTCTGTATTATAGAAAATGAATATATATTTCAATAATATTCGGAAATATTTTCAACTAACGTTATATGACGGTTGTTAAAAAATAAATCAACATGGCTGTAACTACATCGCCTACGTATTGTGGATCGCCAATTCACGATGGATTTGCTACAATCCGAGCACCAAGGAGCCGGATTAAGATAAGAAACCTAGTTGAACCAAATCACATGGCCAATCTACCTCAAAGGCATTCGGAGTATTTTACACTACAAAGAACTTCTAAAAATAATTTCCTAGAGAGCAGTTGTGGAGTACAGTACGTAACAAATGAATCACAAAGTGCTCATGTAAATAAACCGTCCCGACTTAGCTTTACAGA
This sequence comes from Pieris melete, assembly GCA_963693345.1. Lineage (NCBI taxonomy): Eukaryota > Metazoa > Arthropoda > Insecta > Lepidoptera > Pieridae > Pieris > Pieris melete. Next base: position 828,478 of record CAVNZK010000002.1, on the reverse strand, counting down.
ACCCATTTATGCCAAAGTTAGTCCGCCGCAATCTATATGTGCCTCGCCCGTTAAATCTATAAGCGGTAGGCAAGAAGTTCATTACAAATCTATAAACACAAAGCCTCGAAGGCGACTTCACAGTCTAGATATACCCAGAGAAATTGATACTGATGAAAATCTGGAAGTAACATTGGTGAATAACGGCGATCGCCCATATGACACCAACATTGCAAGTCAGGACGTTGAACAACATTCCGTACGCACGGACACTACAGGGTCCTCTATCGACTATAGAAAGAGAAATAGCGATCGAGATAACTGTTCAGAATCCTCATCGTACTTTACCGATAACGACCGGCCCATATCAAGCTATAGTGACAATTCTACAATACCGTCGACAGATACGGAAGATGTTTTAAAAGATTTACCAAATAAATCGAGATTTCATAAATCTCCTCAAAAATACGCTACATTAAACATGCGAAGACCAAAGTTTATAGATCTTAAACCTACTGCGACGGAAAACCCGTTCTATGGAAGTCTACATAGGAATAAAATTGGCTACAATTCGGAACCAAATACGCCAGTATGTGCGGATGTATCCGAGTTAAACGACAGTTCTAGTATCATAAGCGATGTGCAGAAAATACCAAAAATGCCGCTCCAGAACAGAAATGGCGTAAGGCGATCTATAAGTGAAACGAACGGGTTCACAAAGCGCCTTAGTTACAGACATTCTTTCAGTACTGATTTTAAACCTCCACATGTAAACATAAAAAAACCTCACAAGTGTTGTGAATGTATTACTGGAATACCTGTTGATGAAGAACGGGAACCTATATTGTCAAGACCTTTGGGGACATTATATGAAGCCCAGGATCCTAAGGTTGGGTGTCAAACTATACTACGGTCGAAGCCTCCCGTTCCTTGGTGGGAACTCGCTATAAAGAAATCACGATACAAAAGCTGTCCTATATTGGAAGACGTGAGTATAACAGTTTTCCGTATTTATTATATATGCATTTGCTAGTTCTACTAGTTAGGAAATGATTCTGAGGGTCAAGTCTCTGAAAGTAGGAAACAAGTTTCAAAGATCGCTATGAACAAAAGACAAGGTTTATATATCGCGTCGGTATGTATTTATTATTACGTGTTTAAAGAAAAAACTAGGAAAATAATTATGCAAAAGATTAAGGCAAAGCAAATTGTAATATATTGCTATAAAGCCTATTTTAGATTGCACAAATGAATAGCTCATTACTTATTCGTATTTAATAGTTCACACCTAAAGTAAAAACAAGAGTGTAATTATTTAATGTTCGGCAATTGATTTCCGCTAGAAAAAAGTAATTGATTCATAATTTACAATGTCGGAATATATAAATAAATTTAAAATGATATCTCAATACTCTGGTAACAAACCTTTTTTAAGAATAATTTATGTTCTCATTTTTTTCTTTACACAGGTGCATCTAAGCACCATTTTAAAGACTGAAAGAAACGTCCGAAAAAAAAACTACCTGACTGCCGAAATTGGTCACATGTTAGAAAGATTTCTTTTATTTCATCTTCCCACGGCTATAAAACCGGTGTGTCTTGGATATTATAAAAATACTGTTTCCTCAAAAATATCGGTAATAAATGTTGATAACGCATGTAAAATATGTGGTCATTTGTATAAATTTGGTATAATTTTTGCTTATGGTTAATTAAATGTCTCGTCCACCATTCGATAATAAACTTAATGAATATTAATTGCAAAGAAATTTAATTTCTTATTACCTGTCGTAAAAGTTCTGCACGTGAGAAGTATTTGGTGTCATTACGAAGAATATTTATGCACGTGATTTCATTCACTTATCTCGCATGTAGGTGTAAAATATATGCTGTGCTTGCCATTTTTGCTTTATCTTCGTAATTAAATTCTTGTAATGACTAATTCATTGAATAACTTTAAGTAATCAGTTCGCAGTATGATATAATGATACCAACAAAATAAAAAGGTAGCTTATGTTTATTTAGAAAATTCAATGCAAATGTGCGATTCATTTCGCCTGTATCTGTTATATGAAATTTTGTGCCAGAGAAAGCTTATAAAATTCATCAATAAGTATAAGAACATTTTTAAAATTTTAATCATGATAAAAATATTTAGAATGTGTAAACTTTACAATATTTTATATAACAACTAGCTGACCCGGCAAATGTTGTGTCGCCAGGTATATTATTTCTAGGAACATTTTTTTAGTTCAATAAAAATAACTATCTATAATAATAAAAATAGGGGAGGATGGTAGAGGGGTGAAAATTAGGGATTGTATGTATTTTTGTATGATGTATCATAAAAAAATATAAACAAAAAAAATTGTCTAAAAAATAAAATAAAATTTTATTTTGTGGTGGACACCCCTTATCACTTAGGGGTTTGAAATATAGATAGTAGCCGATTCGCAGACTTACTGAATATGCATAAAAAATTTCATTAGAATCGTTCGAGTTGTTTCGGAGGAGTATGGGAACGAACATTGTGACACGAGAATTTTATATATAATATTTTTTACGCATTTTAACAAAAATGTAAGTAGGTAATGATCCAAGGTCGGAGATCGGATCGGATCAGCATCTCGCGCCTTAGGCCTTAGAGAATTTCATTTTGTTACATTAGAATACCACTAATAAAAAATCTGTCATTATTCATAGCCAATAACAATTTAATTTTTGCATTAGTTTCACTTTAAACCGACCAACTCAGACTTAAAAAGTTGAGTCTAGTTCGGGTTTTAGCGCCAATGAAGAAAGGCTTTCGCAGTTCCAAGGATCTTATTACAATTGTAATGTTTCTTGACCACAGTAAAGAACCGCAATGGCATACTTTCCTTACAAAGTCGCATCCGCATTTACCTTACTTGTTTTATGGGTGCATTATTTCAACCCACCGCTACAGTTAACTACCTACACAAGACAAATCAAGTAGAAAACTCCAGATATTCGTTTATATGGTGGTCCTAGATGTTACCGACATAAGAGTTCGTCTCAACAATATATACGTAATAACTATCTCTTAACTACTTTTTATTAGAGAGTTATTTATGTACAGTGTGTGTGTGTTTGAACATATTCAGTATACACGAACATAAAGCATTAAAACTTAAAATCAGTGGCCATATCTATAACACGTTACACTAGTTTTCAAACTTAATTATATATATTTTATATACATAATAGGTCGTTAAAGCCATAAACTATTATAACGGCACACCCCTATAACTTGAATCGTTAGTTTCTTCAAAAGTTCAATTGGTGTGTAGGCGCCCCCCGTATTTCATTTGAGAAAAGGAAGTTAGATATTCTACGTAGTATAAAAGAGATTTATTAAATAAGATATGGCTCGATGAGGTTTAAATCAGGGAACAGCGAAATGTTTCCTCCTTCACTTGTTTTAGGCAGAAAAGTCTATATGCGACTAAATTAATACTTCTCATTGTTATGCATAAAAATCTCTCTTTTATACAATACACCATCAACAACTGGGATATATATTGTACCGTCTTTCCGTTTTCGACAATTTTCATATTGACCAAGTATAATTTGGACATAATGGGCCTGCCGGTATCAAATTATGAAGTAGGACAGTGAAATTTCATTATCTAATGTAAGTAAAGACACGTGCGTGACGTCTACAAAGCTCTAAGGGCATTGTACTTTAAACGAGCTGGGTAATGCATTACTTAATTATTGTTTCACCTTCTGTGTTACCTATTACTTTTTAAGTAATATTTAAACGGCTGCGTTTTCGTAGCATTGTTCAGTTTAAATGGCATGGTTTCGCAATGAGCATTACCATAAAATGTTTATAAAAGTTTTGTTTATTTTACTTGTTAGCTTTTAAATATTAAGTTGTCTCGATGTAAAGCGTTATTTTCATATAATTAACCGTTGTGTTTTGCGTACTAGTGAACTGAGTGACTCCCGGTGGGTCTTCCTTGGGAGATACGACCTCCAATAGTATATTCCTCCGTCAAAGGCCTGCAACGCACCCTAAACCCTAAAGTGGGTATGCGATGGCCCTTTTTGCGCATCCCGCAGGATCGTTGTCCCCCTATACTAATTAAATAAAATACAATAAGTTAAGCTTGCGGTAATTATTTGGTGGATAGATATTTACCTATTATCATTGTTTCTATCGGATATTATTATGAGTTATCTTATGAAAAATTTAATTTTTACCCATTTTTTAATCCACAGATTTCCATTTCAACGCTATTATAAAAACTAAATATATATTTATACGGCCACTGTGTAAGAACTTAATTATGGCTTAAGATATTTCTATCATTCCGAAAACATCGAAGACACAGAAAACAGTTCTACTTTACTATTATTATCATCCTTTTAATGCCTTGATAACCTAAATGTAATCTTTTAAAATGCTTGACTACAAAGGCCTGTTTGCTTAGGCTGATAAGAAAGTCTATATTTAGGGTGTTAATAAGAAAAAGAGTGGCCTGAGGCCTGCTTGCTGTTACGAAATACCAAAATAATATTTCAATTAGTATCGGCACGGGTTAAAATTATTCGACGCCATGCGTGTAACAATGATAATAATAATTAATTAAGCAATTATTCAACTACGTTAAAGAAAACGTGGTTATTTTTGCCTCGCAACTTTGTATGCAATTTATATCTCATATGCATACACATAGTATGCAGCTCCAGTTAGATATAGGTATGGTATTTATCTCTAAACCGTTTTCGTGGTACATTAACGCATAGTAAACCCGAACGCCTAGGGTTCGCTATTTAGAAAACAATATTCGGTTTCGTATACAGAGAAGGCTGATCGCTTACTTGCCTAAAAATAGAGAGAAGAGAACAGACATAAAAATATATCTGTCCCATTAAGACTACGGACTACCCCACGTTACGGGACTATAAACATGCAATAAGTATAAATAAACTGTAACGGTAACCCGTTGCTAGGGTTAGTTACCTAGTTATTCAAATCTACAGGTGTACACGGCAAGTTTTTCCAACTATCAGTTATGGCACGCGCAAAAGGTGTTACGCAGATCTATCAATGTGGCACTATAATTGGACATACGACTGGAAGAGCAGGTGAATTGTACGAAAGTTGTATTTTAACATTGCATTCTCGTATCAATTTTTTCCCTCTTAATGACTAAGCAATCCAAACGTATAATACTGGCGGATGTCTGTACGTAGACGAATTTAACTCGTATATGTCTTATTTCTTCAGTACAAAAAAATTGTACACAAGAACAGAGAGTCTACCCCTTAATAGAGACTGTAAATGTTATGGGATACTTTCCTATTTCAAATATCCTTTTTAGTAAATTAGGTAAGTTTTATATTAATTATTAGTCATAAGTTAGGCTAGTTCGTAATGTTAAATGACGTACTTGCTCAAAGACAATTTATAAAATAAAAAAATGTACACAAAAATTGCTATATGCATAACAACATCAAATAAACTTGCATATGATTGATACAAATGTGAAAATAATTATTGCTAGTCTTAGGGGAATAATTGATAAGGTAGAAGTTAGAAATGCCTTCGCCATCAGAACTTCTGAAACCTGTTGAAGTTCCACCCGAGTTTTAAGAGACAGAAAAGTGTTTGAAGTGCTCTTCGGCAACTATGCAATTACGTGCAAAGTTCAATGTGGATTTCAAAGCTAATAGACACCGCAAAAGTAGTCTTTACTATAGACACTGCTTCGTTAATACTATTTATAGAAAACTGTTTTAGTATAATTATCCATGCGAAACCAGGCGAGCCTCTAGTGGTATTAACTCTGGTATCTTACATCTGTTGTGTACATTCAAATTCTCCATCGAATATATGCTTCATTAATTACAGACGGTATTCGTTTCTTTTTTATGACACATGTAATTAAATATGATGAATTTAATTAGTGCGTAGTTTTATTTCAATGCGCATATGTTTTTCTTGTTTATAGTTTTCATGTAGATAACGGAAACCTTTTTAGATTAAAAATTTAAGTTTATCCAATATTTTCAATTGTCTTTCCTGTTTGTTCTTAGTGTTTTAATATTATTTCGTATTAATTATAGTAATATGGAAAGTTGACTTTAGATCCTTGTTGAACGTAATCATTTGATCTGACTAATCAGTCGATAAAATAATTATTATGATTTTAATAATTTTATCCAACGAAGAGTCAGTGGCGTAGCTACCAAGGGGCTAGGCGGGGCAGTGCCCCGGGGCCCTCAAGCTCAGGGGGGCCTCGAATCCTCAGCAGAAATCTCGATCGTTCTGAACTTTTGGAAATTTCTCCCATTTTAAAAATAAATATGACAGGTTGCAACCCCATTTTAATCATGACATTAATTTGAGAGAAATTCAAAAGTAATAAGTTATAGGGAATTCCCCTAAATTCTTTCTGTAGGTTGGCAGTGTTGTCAATTTGACGGATAGTTTATATAATAAACCCTTGAATCTTCTGTATTTCAATTCGTCAAACCTACAACAAGTATTAATTGTAATTTATGTTGTTACTGTTTAATATTTTTATTACCTGCCCTGCACAAAAAAGAGCTTAAGTAGCTTAGCATTTTTAAAGAATTTGTATATTTCATATTTTTATTTGATAAAACCTAATCAGTTTACATAGCAGTGGGGCCCCATTTTTTAATTTGCCCCAGGGCCCTTGGTCACCTAGCTACGCCACTGCGAAGAGTGTGAAGAATTACTGGAACTGTAACTAATATCAGCCATATTTATTTCTATAATAGGAAGCTTTTACGAATACAAATAACTACGTGGTTCGTAGACCACTTGTTGTAATGTGCAACACCATAAAGGGCTTGTCTGAACCCCAATTTAATTTTGTTGAGTGCCCGTGACAAACAAAGGGACTTGGACCACCTTTGACCACCCTAACATGACTTTTAACGTGAGTCATTTGGTTATTCATAAATTGGATTTTCCCACTAGTTTCTTCCTATTAAATATTTTCATCTTATGTTGAAAAAATTGCTTTCATTGGATTAAACTGACTACAATTATAAAAATCGGAGTGACTAACGGTTTCTCAGTAAAAACCGGATTGTTGATGATTATATGTTTTTAATAATACATATTATATTCATATGGTTTCGCCTGTGGTAACTCGTTCGTTAGTATTATACACTTACTTATATAGTTATTATACAACCTTTACTTTATTATAAATAGATTATCCAACATAAACATTATGTAATTTCGCTCTGGATAGGTAAAACGTTAAGAACTTGATTTTACATTGTTTTTTCTATAATTTTAAATCTACAAAAGAAAAACAAGACTATATGAATTACTATCTAACCTATATTATGATTATGGCATTAATTAATACATGCATAAATATATTTATAGCTTAAAGTAAGATGCTCATTAACAGTTTCATTTAATTACAGTTTTGTAAGTTTTTATGAATCATTATTTTATAATTCGTCGACAGGTGTCGTTCTGTCCAGACTATGCGAATACAGAATGCCATATATATTATCATTTCGATCCATACAATACAGTAAATTAGTTTATGTTTAGTCGTTAAAGAGAAAACGGGCTTAATCCTCGCCGAGTCGAGCTTCGCAAAGCAATCTTCACAATATATGATTAGAGGCATGATGGAATAATAAAAGCTCTTAGAAACCTCATATCATACGGTCATCTCATAACAAAAAGTGCACTTAACCAGTTTGTCTTGACAGCCAGGAAGTGGCATGTTTGTATGTACTTTGTACCAACAGTAAACACGCATAAAACACTTATTGTGTGGTCTAAATTGTTTAAATGAAAACACCTCTATCGCCTACGACTTTTAATAAATGCAAACTGTTTTAAATTAATGCACAATGGTATCACGCTACACGGCTTGGCTTGCAATATTCATTAAACCAAAAGGTAAAGACTGGTATAAGGTTTTAAAATGAAACGAGCTATAATTAGTTCCTAAGTATGTCGAAAGTATGAAAGATGAATTTAAAAAGTCTCAATTATTAAAATGTAATAAATAAAATCATAAAGACATTGTAATAGAAGCTTAAAAATAATTCGGTAGGTCCTAGGTACCAGTCTCCTCATCAAGAACAAACACCATTGTTTTATTAATATGTATCTCTTTCACTGGTGTTTACAAATATATTTCTGAATAAATCTAATCAATAATTTCTAACCCTATTTGTATTTAGTTTTGTCGCTAAGAGAAATTATATGAAAATGATTTGTTTCAGGCGCACGTGGTGTCCGCTTTCGAACAGAGCCTCTCCAACATGACCCAGCGGTTACAGCAGCTGACGGCTACCGCCGAGAGAAAGGTAATAAATCCTATTTCCTTTTATAGCTTTGTTATATCCATAGATCCTAGAACAATTTATGTCGCATGATCAGGCTGTTTCCTAATAACTGTAATACATTATACAAACCAACATTAGATATCTACACTGATTAATGGACAAGCAAACAAATTTCTTGTTTTACGTAGAAGTTAATGCATGCTTATTTTTGTTACCAATGTTTAACGATCCACCCTCATATAAGCTTTATTGAAAACCGTGGGTATAACTTACTATGTTAAAAGCTATATTAAAAGATACATTTTGTTTTTTAGTCGTACCTGTGTATGTTTATAAAGAAAATAGCAACATTAGACGTTTAGACAATGACACAGAGGAAAAGTATTTTTATTATTGTGTTTACATTCTTATGGAGATGGACGGACCAGTGATTAGTTTAACCACGAGACGTAGTTTTGTTTTTAACAACGTAGAGAAAGTTTGAAAAAAAAACAACTTCGCAGGAAGTAGTAATTTCGCTGTTCGTTTATTGGACGTGATCACTTCCGTAGTTCGGTAATCCATGAGTTTGATGAAATATGTATTATTCGCTTACATATGTATATTAAAAAAAAATCATTGCCGGTACAAGCTTTTTAGGTCAGGGCCTCAGATTTCAACAGGGCAACAAATTATTATCATGAAACAGATACTTCTGTATATACCTAATTTGTTTATCTAATAGGCAAGTTGGTGATCAGCCTTCTGTGCCTGACGCACGCCCTCGACTTTTTTGGGTCTAAAGCAAGCCGGTTTCCTCACGATGTTTTCTTTCACCGTTCGAGCGAATGTTAAATGCGCACATAGATAGAAAGTCGATTGGTGCACAGCTGAGGATCGAACCTACGACCTCAGAGATGAGAGTCGCACGCTGAAGCCACCAGATCAACTCTGCTCTACATATGTATATTAGTATTGCAATGTTTTATAGTTTTGAAGAAAACCTTATTTTTCTTGCTACAATGACGGGTGCGATTTTTTACGTTGAGTATATCTAATATTTAAATAAAAAACTTTTTTTTTTTAACGGATTGAAGTTATGTATTATGTATTATAAATTTACAACTATTTAAACATAATTTTAAATTTATCCGACGTTTCGCGTGCTTTACAGCGTGCGTGGTCATGGTGACTATCTAATATTATTTAAATATGTATATGTAATGTATATCTAATAGTATTTAAATATGTCAGTTTAGCTTTTTACTTGAAAATCTAAAAGTTAGTTACAACGGAAGGAAGTTTCTATCAAGGGTTAAAAGGGTTTCGAGACTCACTGGAGAGAGTTTAAAACTTCAAAATACTAAATAAAAAGCCGACACAGGAAGTACTAATCTCACTTAGAGTAGTGAAAGATGGTTTGAAATCATACTCCAGATAAGCAAACTCGTTATAGTTTCCATATAAGCAAGCTTTAAGTGAGCTTTTAAACACGTGGCTTGATAAAGTTATACCGACACCAGTATTAACTTTTTAATAACATTTATATTTTAATTACCGTGATATTTCTATAGAGATCAATGTTAAGTTATGTTCATTATTTATTTAAATGAAAATGAAATAATGTCGGACGGAAACGGAAAGTCTTTGTTTCGATTTTCATGCGACTCACTACGATACGTTGCCTATGAGATTTCTCTTTGATTTTTAAGGCTTTGGGATAAATTAAGTGTCGTTGCTTACAAATACAATTAACATTACGTATATGTTTTATTATTTTAATACAGGAAGTTGATCAGGCTGTCTTAGTTAATGTTCCTTTTAATTTGCTAAGATTATCCAAATAATTTGTCTTCCTGGGTCCTTTGTAAATTCAGCAATAGTATTTAATTTTTTTAAACAGCTTTAGTACTTTTCCTCCGCTATTACTTAATCTTAATTTATGTATACAAAATATCTTATCAAGGTAATTATGTTATCATAAAATTTACACATCAGTACATTTTTGTTATAAAATGTAAATTAATGTAAATTTTCTTGGCTTTATCTTAGGACTCGGAGCTAACGGACCTTCGGCAAACCATCGAGTTACTTCGAAAGCAGTCCATACAAGCTGGTTTGACAACGGCTCACATGCAGTCTATGGGTATCCGGGCTGATGGTGTCAATGTTACTGGACAGGTATTTTATTTTTTGTACTCAATACAACTTTAAAATCTTATCTCATTATTTGGTTGAGTCACGAGAGTTCAGTCGCTATCATATTTAAATAAAAATACTCAAATTAATCCAGATGTCTTCGAGGTTAGTGCTTAGCAACATATTTTGCGATTCATTTTTATTTATATAGATTGGAATGAAGTAGCCGGTTTTTTACACGCTTTATATAAGCTTCACCTGTATGTATGTATGTAACCGACTCCTTCGGACTCGATTTTGACCCACATTCAACGGACAGATTTAATTCAAACTTTGTACACTTATGAAGAATCAGCGACAATATAATAATTTCATAGGTCTATCTCTAAAAAATAATTATTTTTTTTTAAGTTCACAAAGCAATACGATTAAATTGAGACAACACGTATTGCTGCTAGGACCAAAAAGTGGAAAATAAATGTAGTTTAAAACAACTAAAAAACACGCTTTTAAAGCACATCAAACTAAAAAGTAAAAAATAATTCCTAATTTAGGCTGAAAATGGTAATGAACAAAAAATACTGGTATTTTTGTGAAAAAGCGTGGCGCGCTCTGTGCCATATTTTTCGTCTATCGAGCAACCCAAATCGCGTAAACCAAATACAACATCAGTAACTATTGCTTGTCTAAGCTATAAACTCTAATCTGTAGATACTAGGAAGATTAAACTTAAGATCCACACTGCACTGCATTAGCCCGTAACAGTTGATTTATATGTCATTTATCGCTCAAAATAGTGCATTCATCAGAAAACTTTTGCACGAGATATTCTAATCAGGGACTTGTAATTAGGGTATGTACACATTAAAAATACATATTAAGTAATAGGTCGTGATTAAAACAACATTATGTGGGTCGACTATCAATCATTGCGCAACAACATTAAACAGACGCGTTGCTTACAATGAGATCACGCTCATAATGATTAGGTGACACTCAAGTAATCATTACAAGAAAGATTAAAATTCCTTATGTAACGGGGGTTATCTTATCCAGTAATTTGGCGTCAAGTCTGTTTCTTATAGAATCAGTGAACTTAAGAATCGTTCGAACTGAACCAATTCTGCGTAGCATAACGCTATAAAGAAAGTCTTTAAAGAGCTTTTCTTGTCGTTAGCATTCGACATGAAAATTGAGCTTTGAAACTTTCATTAACTATAGGAAATTATTGCTTATGATCGATTATGCCGAACGTAGAGATATATATATATATAAGTATATATATATATAAGTGTATATATATATATATATATATATATATATATATATATATATATATACTAACTATATATCCTCTGTTGAACGCCGAGTGTTGACCTTCTAAAACCATCACAGGAAGCCAATCACAGAGTCCTTTGGAGTTTTTACACTAATGAGGCAGATATTCCAAAGATTTACATATTTCTTTTAAACCACAAAAAGACCCAACGTGATAAGAAGGCCAAATTGTTCCCCATTTTCCGATCAAGAATTTTTCTGTCAACTATGTCCGAAAAAAAAGTTTTTTTTTTTTGGATAATGACTAAAATTAAATACTAACGTATAAGTACGGAAGAATTTTCTGTACGATTATAGTAGTAACTCTTGTTTTGCTATGTAATTATCCATCAGCCAAATGCCCTTAGGTAAATACAGTACGAAATAGAAACTCAACCATTACACCGTTACTTGTAATTAAACAATTAAAACCAGTTCGATGACCGAGATTGCATTTGTAAAACAAAACAAAGAATACTTAATGATTCGTTAATATAGTAATATTTGCAAGTTAACATCTCGATAATTTAATCCTTATGAGCCTCCCGTGGATGTGTCTACTCATAAAAGCTCTCTTAATCATAGGTTGTATTTTGGATTAATATTGTGTTATTAGTTACTCTTTTTAGGTGGTACTAAATTTTTCACAAATACAGAAATAGATTTTTTTTAAACAAGAACAAGTCATAATTGTATAATTTTTTAGGAACTACCACAGCCTTCGAACCAGCAGTCATCTCCGCAAAGGTTAGCACAAACTGGTACCGGTGCGATCACAAGACATCTCTCCACCGATAGCGTCTCAAGTATTAACAGCTTAAGTAGTGGATCCTCTGTACCTCATGATAAGAAGCATAAAAAGAAAGGCTGGGTAAGCTGTACAAAATCTCCTATCTACCTAATCTCCTATTTTATATATAACATGCCCATGACTTCTACTAAATAGAACATATTTTTTTAATGTTAACAATACAAATGAAACACATTAATAGTTTCTGTATAGTTTGTTCAATTAAATTAATTCTTCTAGTTACGGTCATCGTTTACGAAAGCGTTCTCACGAAATGCAAAGATTTCAAAAACGGCGAAGCATGCGTCCCTCGGGCAATTGTCATCACAAGACAGTTCCTCTGGGTCACATCACTACGACGACCCGCACACAATTAGAGAAGGAAGTAATGAGAACAGCTTAGAGCATTCCCACGAAATACTCGACAATTCGAAAGACAAGACAACATGCCCCGCGGCCAAACCTGATGAACAAACCAAAGGTAAAGCGTTATGAGGCATGACTTTGTTAGTTTAATCAACTTCACAATTTGGTGAAAGTTTCAATTGACTTACATAACCTTTTAAACCTTTTGGTTACAGAAAAGCAAGACCAAGCTTTAGTAGACGAATTAAAAAGACAATTACGAGAAAAAGACTTAGTTCTAACAGATATACGATTAGAAGCGCTTACTTCAGCTCATCAATTAGAAAGTCTCAAAGACACGGTTATTAAAATGAGGGTAAGCTTGACATCTGTGGTTATTTCCGTTTTCTAGTCAACTGTTATTTGAATTAAGTAAATATTTTTACAGAACGAAATGTTGAACTTGAAACAAAACAATGAGCGGCTTCAAAGGCTAGTGACGTCAAGATCATTGGCAGGCAGTCAGAGTTCTTTAGGAACAGGTGGTTCCGCTGTGGAAGACCCACGAAGGTTCAGTCTTGCTGATCAAGCCACAATGCATCAGGTAAGAAACATTATGCATTTAAAATAAAAATTGCTTATGATAACGATTAGTTCATTTTTGCTTCAGCTAGTATTAAATCCGATAAATATATCAGAATAACTTTAATATTGTATCATTTTCAGGCAACAATCGACATGCACTCGCAACCTTTAGATTTAGATTTCAACTGTGTAACGTCTACTCCGTCGAGAGATAAAAAAGGATCACCAAAATCAAACATGGAACCAATTTATGGAAATAATGTAACGTGTGAACTTAATGAAAACAACGAGGCAATTCTCGGCGCTCTCAATGGCTCTAGTGATATATTCACTAATGGGCTTAACGCCGGTGACAGAATGAGTGGAGATTACGATATCAACAGTGTCCTTCCCCCGCCTAAAACACGAGAACTTGCCATCGGGGAAAGCTATTCGGATATCGGTAAGGCAATAACTTTAATCAACAGATTAGATTGACTCGACACGAACACTGAATAATACTCGTTTACAGGCGTTGCAGACAGCCAAGGAGATACGACTGACGGGAAGAAAATAGCAATAGCGGTATATTTAGGCCAACCGGAAACATTCCAGAGATATTTCGAAGAAGTCCAAGATACGCTCACTGAATCAGAGTGCAGATTCTACGCGAAACAATCCACCAGCGCGTACAGTAATCATTATGAGAAACAGTCAAGTTTTGACTCACCGCGGATGTCACAAAATCATAGTCCCGAAATAGAAACCCAAGATTACCCCCAAACTATAAATAAGTCAAACACTAATAGCCTTAAGAGTAATAAATCGACACATAGTAATTCCTATAAGCACGTATATAACAGTGATTCGACAATAAATTGTAATGAATTTACAATAGCCTTCACGTATATTTCGGGAAAGACTACGTGGCAGAACTTAGATTATATAGTGAGGAAAACGTTCAAGGATTATCTATCGAGGATTGACCCGGGTACGAATCTTGGTCTCAATACGGACTCAATAACATCGTATCACTTGGGAGAAGCGACGCGAGGCCCTGAAATTGGTTTTCCTGAATTACTCCCATGCGGTTACATCATTGGAACTGTGAATACATTGTACATATGCCTCCAAGGTGTTGGAAGTTTAGCCTTTGATAGCCTTATACCAAAAAATATTGTATATAGGTGAGATTTTCAAAATTTTTGGTATGCACTAGTCATATTTTATTAGTGTTATATTTATGTTAACTATTCAAATTGAAATAGTTTTTAATTATACTCAATAGGTCCTGTAAATTACTGATATTGTTGCATTGTTAATTTCTAGCACTAAATTTGCTATAATTAATTACCTATAATGAACTAGTGTCTAAATAAATTATTTCCGTTATAGATACGTTTCTCTATTGTCGGAACACCGGCGCGTGATTCTGTGCGGGCCAAGCGGCACTGGCAAATCATATTTAGCAGCAAAATTGGCAGAATTTTACGTGCAACGCACGCAGCGGCGAGGAAATCCGGCTGAAGCGGTAGCGACTTTCAAGTACGTATTAATTAATAATAATTAATTGCTCTGATCTCAATTATGTAATGAGTAAGTGTGGTTAAATAATTAAATAAATTAGAAATCAATGTAGCTATAAATTATGAAGATGCAAAATTATTCTATAGCAAAAATTTTAGATCAGTTTTTAAATGAAATTTATGATAATGCTCTCTTAAAAAAAGCATTAAAATTTATAGCATAAAATTCCAAGAGTAATAAAAATTTTAATATCGTAATAAATCTGATCGTTATTCGATCACAAATAATTACTGTCGCGGTTTAACAATAATTTATAAGATTAAGCAATTCATTCTTTATCTCGATTATTTTATTTATTTATAAGTAATAAATAAATAAACTACACTCTATAGCAGTGTTTCCCAACGTAGGGAAATTGAATAGATAAGGGGGCTATTCGAAAATGTACGCAACGTTTTTTCATTATATGTGAAAATTTACTTACTGTGTTTTGTTAACAATTTCCTAAAGATTTCTTCCTAAAACCCATATTTTAAGTTTCTTAAGTGAACAATTTATTTATTTTTTTATATCTAAGATATTATATAAGAATTTTAAAAAGCTAAGGTAAGGGTAAGGCATGGCACAAAAAAAGTTCGGCAACACTGCTCTATAGCTCAAACCACCATACTTACCCGTAGAGTAAAGACTCTCGTAACTAAATTCTTTCAATAATATTTCGGTATTGGAGATTATTACTCTTACTCTATCTTATTTATGAATTAACTAATACCATCAAATTGGACTTATAGTTTATCAATAAGATCCTAAAAATCCTAACCACGCAATAATTACAGCGTGGATCGTAAGTCCTGCAACGAGTTGCGAGCGTACTTGGCGAATATAGCAGAGCAATGTGGCGCGGCAGTTGGCGCTGACGAAGCAGCATTGCCATCTGTAGTTGTATTAGACAATTTACAACACGCCTCTGCACTTGGTGACGCTTTCGCGGGATTACTGCCACCTGACAATCGGAACATGCCTGTTATTATTGGTAAGAGCACTTTAGAAGTCTGACGTATCGGGAAATGCACTCTTCTCATTATACGAAAGCTACGGACAATGTAATATTCTTCTAATCGTTTTGTAGCATAAATAAATGTATAAGGTAACCGAATATACATTTTGAAAGAAAACAGTCCGTACTTTAAGTTGATATGCATTAAAATTTAAATATTTTAATTTAAGTGACTTTTTTATTGAATGATTATTGTCTGAATCTTAAGTTTAGTGTTTAAAGGATAAAAATATATTTCAGGCACTATGTCGCAAGCCACTTGCAATACTACGAACCTGCAGCTCCATCACAACTTCCGGTGGCTTCTAACGGCCAACCACATGGAGCCAGTCAAAGGATTCCTAGCTAGGTAAGTTACAATAAAAGTACTTTGATATTCACCTTACTTCTAATTCATTTACTTTATTTGTTTTAAAATAAGTGTTGTTTGTCATAGTCGTTTTGAATGATGGTTTGGTAATTTTAAAAGTACCGAGAGTTTTTTACGCCGGCTTTTTCTCTCGGCCTACACCCTCTGTCTACCGATTCAAATTTAATGACGTGGTATAAGTGATACCTGTATCTTATATTCTATAATAAACATATTTTATTTTATTTATTCATATTTGTGTAATTGACTGTTTAATTCGTATTTTTAGCAGATAAATACGTAGGTGATCATTTTTTTAACAAACATTTTATCACCGAGAAATTAACTCAGGTGAGGCCTATTAAAATATCATAAATAAACACTGCCTATCCACCAAACCACAGCTCCAGAATTTCTATCAAATTTTAATTTTTTTTTAATTACAGGTACCTACGTCGAAAGCTGTTTTCTCTGGAATTACGGCTAGGTAGGCGAGAGCCAGCGCTAGCTGCCGTTTTAGAATGGCTACCCGGTGTTTGGTCGACCCTTAATGCGTTTTTGGAAGCCCACTCATCCAGTGACGTCACAGTAGGGCCAAGGCTATTCCTAGCTTGCCCTATGGACTTGGAAGCTAGTCAGGTAATTTTTAACATACGAGTCTCAAAGCAATTTTTATGTAACGGGTAAATAAAAACATGTAGACGGTTATGCCGCCTTCATCCGTCACCATAGAAGTATAGTAATTGAATTAATGTAAAATAATGTAAGGGGTATGCATGCGTTATCCATTATATTTCAATCCCCAAATATAATTTGTCTTGGAACAATGTGCAATCTTTCAAACTACTACTATATGCTTATAGTAAAGGACTTGAAAGGAGTATTTGCTATGTTGTTGTTTATTTTAAAATGTTTATAGGCATGGTTCGCGGATGTATGGAACTACAGTATAGTTCCATACGCGTCAGAGGCGGTGCGTGAAGGCGTAGCGCTTTACGGTAGAAGACGACACGCGGCGATTGACCCTCTGCAACACGTTAAGTCTTCCTACCCATGGAGAGAACCTAATCATTCTCATGTAAGAATCATTCTGAACTAATTGCTTCTTTTACTTAAAATCTATAAACCTAGTTGAACATGTGACAATTATTTTTACGGTTATTTTTTTAATAGATGTGTTACTACAATCGCTCAAAAAATAACAAACAAGGTAATATTTACTAGTAGCAGTTTAAATAGACGTGTTCCCCAATCACTCAAGTACACAAGCTAACAACTAACGGTTAATATCATTTTCACCAATTGACTTGATTTACATACCACAGTTATTATTACCATACGAGGCAACAAAGTTAATAAATTTCCTAAACCCCATTTCAGACTCTACGGCCGATAACAGTTGAAGACATGAACATCGAAGAGGGCAGCCAAGAAGCCGTGAACCCTAACCAAGATCCTCTGGTAAAAATCAAAATCTATATTTAATTATGTTAAAAGTTGATGAATGCGATCTTTCATAATATAAGGCCTTGCTCGTACTGTCTTATCTAATGTCGAATCCTAATATTCGGACTACAAATCATACTTACTTATTTAATATGCATAACATTGAAATTTAAAAACAAATACAAAACATATTTGTCCTAGCAAAATAATTTAGGAGTGTGAGTCTGTGGTCTATGCTCTATACTCTATAACATGTTAAAAATTTTGGTTAGTTGTCTGCGCTTTGAACGTTTGGCGCCATTTACAAGTTTTACTGTATTAATAACCATTTATGTTTTAAACTTCAAACAATAAATTTGGATTGAACTCTGAGTTTAGAGAAGTGTATAAATTTGTACATTAGCTATTACAAATAAAAAAAAACATTGTTTGTTAATTATTTGTTTCCTTTCAGTTAAACATGTTGATGCGACTTCAAGAGGCAGCTAACTACAGCGGGAACCAAAGTCAAGACTCAGACAATGCGAGTATGGACTCGAATCTCACACACGACAGCTCTATGGGCAACGAGCTTTAAAATATACTAAATAGTTAAGTTTATACTCGTGGGTTTTTGGTCCATCGACCGAAAACACACTCGAGACTATACAGTATTGTTGAATAATGTAATTAATTTTGCTATAACGCGTATTTATTATACAACACGAGCACAATAATCTATTTATATTTAATCTATGATTTAACTAACTACAGTCAAAATCTGTTATAACGACATCGAGAAACTACTCATATTTGGTCGTAAAAACCGATAGTCGTAACAGATGACGTTGTTATTAAGTACCTAATACAATACAGTTCAGCCGGGACCTTTGATTTTGGTCAATATAACCGGTATATCGTTGTAAACGGTTTTGGCTGTACTTTGTTATATTCAAATTATTTGACAATATTTATTTCAAGTTAAATATAAAACTACGTAAATTGGCAGTAAATCGTCATTCATACTTTACATGTAGGCTTATTTTTTTGCAACCTCGCAATATTAAAATTACATTTGTAGATATATATTTTTTTTTAATTACAAATAGTGCAAATATTGAATGTGTAAAAATTTGCTTTGATTTTTCTGAATTGCTGTTTCTTAAGTCTTTAAGCAATGCAAGTAACGCATAACAGCTAGTATTTTTTTTAAATTCTGTTACAAAGTCAGAAACTCACAGCCAAATATTTGCCATAAATACATTTTATTTATCTGTTTTATTTCATAAATGTTATTATGTAGATATTATCAAAGTTAATGTAATTTCCAAAATTTCAAACGAAAGGATTAGCTCTGCATATTTGTGGATAATAGCAAATACTAAAAGCAAGAGTAGCAGCCTTTCTCTTTTTCTTGTAATTTTTCACAGAAAATTTTTAACGCCTTCGTTAAAAAGTTTCAGTTAGTATAATTCGTGAAAAATACTCAACTACAGTGCCTGGAGCTATATTTCAATTTTTCAACAGTGTTTAACTGTTATTTGTAATAATATAATAATTGTGGCTTTTACTATTGTTATATTTTTCAAAATTAGAAATAATAATGACGCAACTGCATAACTATGTAATATATTATGAAAGTGTAATTTTTATACCATTTTCATATAAAACTCATGTACCTAAAATAAGTGTAAATATGATAAGAATGTTTAATATAATTTTTTCTATGTGATTACACTAACCGCTATGCCATATTATACAGTATATTAATTTGTATAGAAATGTAACTTATGTTACTGTGTTCGGTATGGATTGACTTGTGTGCATAAAACGTGATATCTACAATCTATGCTTTATATAAATTGTGAAAAAAAACTAAGTGTCGTATTATTTCAGTACCTTGTTTTATTTTGTTCACATCCCAAACCTATCATGATAGATACTTTTAATTCTCAGTTTTTACAATAAACAAAAGATTATATAGGGTGTCTCAGCGCCGATTTTTAAACTAAATATTTATAAAAAAATGTATTTGCAATATTATAAATGCAGTAAATTATAATGTATTAGTGCAGATTTTATGTACGAAATGATACACAAAAAGTCTACCATCACGGTGAGTGCACTCTTCAAAGCGCACTATCGAATTTGCAGAGACACGTCGCAGCCTTATCATCTGATAAGGCTCTTATAGCTGGGAAGCCCAAGAGGGGATTTCGGGATTTACTCCAGCGTGACAGATTAATATACAGGGAGATTACCTTGTATCAGGTTCAGTATCTCTACCAAATGAGCTTCATATCCATGGCCACCCGTGAAGGGTAAAGGATCAGATTAGTAAAAAAAAGTTCATGATCAGTCTCTTAAGCGCATCAGATTAAGGTAGGCTAAGTTAATTACATGCTAAGAAGTGTATATTTCACTAATCTGACAATTTGCACGTAACGTAAAGAAAGGGGAGGGCTGCAAAGTTTTTAAAAAAACGTCATCTCGACATTCTCGAGCGTGGCTGATTTTTTTTTTTAAATAAATAAAAATATGTTTATTTTGGAACATAAGATACATGTATCACTTATTCCACGTCATTAAATTTGAAGGCATCCCTACTCATCGGCCAAGAAGACAGAGGGTGTAGGCCGAGAGAAAAAGCCGGCGTAAAAAACTCTCGGTACTCTTTTAAAACAGCAAATCATCAAACAACACTTATTTAAAACAAATATCGCAAATTAATTAGAAGTAGCCTGTCTAGCACTAGTCCCAGGCCATTTTATCAACTAGATAATCGTTGACTTTATAGTAAGCCTTTTTACACAGCTTTTCTTTAACACATTTCTTAAATTTATTGAAAGGCAGTGATAAAAGAGCCTCTGGGATTTTATTAAAGAAGAGTATCCCTTTCCCCAAAAAAGAATTACTAACTTTAGATAGTCTAGTACGGGGAAATTGCAGCCTGCGTTTGTTCCGTGTATTAACATTGTGCGTATGTTCTATTCTAGTAAACTTATCACTTTGTATACTTTTGTATACATACATAATATTTTCATAAATATATTGCGAGGGAAAGGTAAGTATATTAATTTCCTTAAATTTATCTCTAAGAGATTCCCTACATTTTAAATTATAGATTGCACGAATAGCCCTCTTCTGCAGGATGAAAATAGTTTCGACATCAGCAGCATGACCCCATAATAATAAGCTTATGACCCCATAATATAATTTTATGGAAATAATTCAAGGATGACGAAAAATATAATATAATCTGACGATTTCTACAAGCCGATGTCAGAAAAAATCGTCGATAAAGTTTAATACGTGCGGCTGCGTGATGCCCATAATAGTTTAAAAATATTAACTATGAGTAAAATTAACATAGGTAGTGTGTATTTTGTGGTGAAACTACTTTAACTAACATCAATAGATCAATAGAATTTACATTATAAATATTACATTTATTTTAGAATATCATCGAAGTAAACCGGTTCTTCCGGGTTTTTATTTTAATTTGTTTATTCAATCAATTAAGTTCAATGATCATTTTTTTTTAAAATTATCAGATTAGGCGAATTCATCCAGATAATCGTCAGATTATGAAATATCACGTCTACTGCGTAGGCGCGATGCGTGAAAAACCACTGCGACATTTGTTAGGGCCGCGGGCTACCGAGAAATTCATGTTTGAAGTTTAAAAAAAAGCTTTCCTAATATTAGTTTTGCGTTGATGATAAGCCTTCTCTTATGAGATTTGTACCTACTAATAGAATCTGCCATATTTAATGGGGACTAGAGATGTCCAGATATGCAATACTTAGTAAGGTTAATTGTGGATCTAGTCATAATACAACAACCAAATCAAAATACAATATACATAAAGCAATAACTTTATTCAAAAGGAACTTATGCACTAGAAACATTATTTTAAAACACCATGTTATTGTTATTCATCAGAAACAAATGAGATAGTGGAGCAATTTGGACGGCACCTGTTTATGCTTCTAGGACTAGACTATAAACTTGAAATTTAAGGAACCTCTGTTTAAATTTGTTATCTTAAATAAGGCACAACCTTCTGCAAAATTAAACATACTATCTATTATAATACAATATGCCAACAAAATAATGTGTGATGCACTAAAATGAGTAATTATAATTTACTTTAAATACATCCTAATTAGTAAGTACATGTTAATATATTAAAATGCTAATCTACACCATATTATAAAACACTTAATAATATTCATTGTTTTACAATAACAAATGCAGAATTTAAATGAACTGATCGCTGACTCGGAATCAATTATCATCTGGATAAAGTCTAAAACATATTAAAACAAGACTTGCTGAAACCAGATTTCCCACTAGCTAGATAAATTTAGCTAAAATAAAAACAAGTATAGAAATATGCAGGATCGACAATTTTCATTCTCCAGTTAAAATTTAGGTTTTTTTTGTATAACATCAGAAGTAACTAGGTATATATGTTAACTTTACACCACTATTAATATATTACGAAAAATACACCAATAATAACTTTTCATTAGGAATAATGCTTATTATCACAAGATCACTAGTGCTAAATTTTACTGACTACAAATCATTAGACCTGTGTACAGCAACATGTGTACCATTACTGTGCTCATAGTACTCACTGAAGTATTTATTAAACATTGACAATTTATTTCAAGTTTTTAACAAAGTTCCTCAGATATACAATACTACATATAGCAATATTAAAATACTTAATTGAAATAATTGCACAATTATTATATAAAAATGCATTTTTTTTTAAAAGTTAATATAAACAACATCCCTAATCACTATGATAGTCTAAACTGAGATTTGATAAAGATGGAATCGGAGAATGTGAGAAATCACTGGAATTATTGCTAGACTTCAAGCTAATATTATCTGGGCTTTTATCATTTTGTAATTTTCCTTGGGAAATTGAGTTTTTACTTTTTCTGCTTACATAGCTTCTTTCACTTATAAGATCAGCTACATCTGATATAGAAATAGAACTTAGTGACCTTGGTGAATTTTGTTTATCACTATATGAACTTGAACTATTGTGGTTTGTTGTTGGTTTTTTTGTTATTATATTTGAAAGAGATTTTTCAGAACCTGGCAAAGATGAAAAATCATAACTATAATCTGGCGTATGATCATTTTTGTATGATTGGTCTGGTGTCAATTTAGAAATTAAATTAGTAGTGTTTGTAGAAATTAAGTTTGTATTTTCTTTTTTTAAAGATTCTGATGAAGGACTACTTAAATTGTGAAATTCATTTGCCATTGTTTTATTTTCTTTTATATTATCATCACTATTAGGTATTCCTGTGGTATTTAAAAGTTTTTCATCAGTTAAGTTAAAAGGTTTCAATTCAAAGGATTTTGGTTCACTGCTCCTAATAAAACTATCTTTATTACTTAATTCCTTTTTTTCTACAGAAGAAAAACTTTCTGGACAACTTTTGACCTCTTCAGGCACATCTAAATCTAAGTCACTTACAGTTATATCTGGATTAGGAACATATTCTGAGCTTTTCTTGTTTCTTGAGTCACTAGAGCTATCAGTATCTGAATTATCTAAAGACAATCTTAAATCTATTTTATTTTTTTCATCTGATGAATTATCAGATTGGGATTGACTTGTAGAGGAACTAGTATCATGTTCTACTGTATATGTAGAATGATCACCATGCTCATGTTCATAGCTTTCATGCGAACTTTCATGTTTTTGTGATTTTGTAAAGTGTTTTAACAGAGTAATAAGTATAGGTTCTTTTTCTTTACTCGCTTTATTCAGTCGTAACGTATCAATGAGTGACCGCGGTGTTTTAACCTTATACTCATTTCCTTGTCGTGATTCTGACATGTAAACAAACAACGTATTTTTTAAATTGCAGAACTCCAAAAACTCGTGTATGATCGATAAAGATAATATTCCTTCCGGAAGCTTTAGAATATTGTCAAGGGATTCATTTTGTTTAATATTTTCACAGTCGTCTTCGAAAGCCAGGAAGATGTTAGCCCTCAACAGAGCCCTTATTTTTGCAAGAGATCCGTTTCTTTCCAAAGCTTCAATAACAAGATCACGAAGTTCAGTATCTTCCGCTTGTGCCATCTTGATTAAAGTGTTAATTATTTAAATGCACTTTAATTGTAAAAATTACTAAACACTTATGTATTTTGTTTTAAAACATAAATATCAAATAATTGTTAAATTCTAAAATCTATAGAGTAATGAGTATAGACTAAAAATTAATGCAACCGGCCACCGCTACAGAAGTCAATGTCAAAACTTCTTAAGATGTTGTCAGTTTGACAGTTACCCTTGCTAAGCTTGACATTTTCAAATGACAACCTTGACATATCTTACCTCACCACAGATGCAATATTTTTAATAGTTATCAATGATGACAATCATTAGTATTAAAACACTATCAATAAATAAGAATATCTTATTAAAGAGGTCTGGCTACTGTAAATTATAACGAAATATTTGATATCGGAATAAGAATTATTTTATTAACATTAATTGAATATGTACTACTAGTTTTTACCTTGAGTTTAAAATGATAACGTCTTCATATTATATTATTGTAAAAAAAGCTTATAAAGCTCTTAATGGTTTCATCGCATAGAATTGTTACTCAAAAGTTACACGTAAAATATTGATTTTACATACAAATATTTTATGCGGACGACGTTATTCTTTGTGTTAAACACAACAAAACTACAGACGACTCTTTTTGTACCCAAAGAAAGTTGTTATGAATGAATTATTAATTAGTAGTGATAAAAAAAATCCGCTGTAATTAACTTTTTAAGAATTACTCTTAAACAGGAAACCAATTTGGATGCTGCGAGATATAGAATACGAAATCTTTTCGAAACTTTCATCGGAAATTGTCAGCCATCTAGGACCTAGCACTACTAAATTATATTTCTTATTTATAGAAATGAAAATTCATAGTAAATTAACACACACATAGAAATAATAATTTTCATTCTTATTCTAGGTTTTTAAAAGTTATTTGTGATTTCCTCTCTAGGCAATAATTGCCATATTTTCTCCATGTAATTAAGCTAGTGAGTTTTGTGATTTTTTTTATAGCAGTGTTGTCTTAATAATTCGTAAAATTAATCTAAATGTTATATGCTATAGATATTAAGAACAAAAACCTACCTTAAATAATAAATATAATTACATCAGCTAACTACATGTACGTACCTACTCATCATGTATCTTTGAGAACGTGCTCGATTACAAGGGGTTGAAGGCTTGCGCCGGGTAAAAGTAGAAAATTCAGTCAGTCGGGTCGAGCACAAGCGCCCGGTCGGTACACTGTATTTCCCCAACCAAATATAGGGAAAGTTTCAGTTTATTCTATAATAATAACAAAACCCCTTAAATGTCAATTACAAGCGAAACGGACTGTAGTGGGTAATTTACATTAAATGTATATAAGACAAGTGTTGAAATAGTAGTGGCGGGAAACCGTTTGACGTGTTGTGTCCTATGTGTACTTAGAGCGAGTGGAGCTGTCTGCCCTAGAGGGCGGCCGACATGCTGGTTTCGTGAATCGATATTTTTGGAACGCTGTTGAACCAAAATAATGAGGTTGAGAATTTAAAACAGGTAACTATTAATTTGCTTAATTACAGGGATTTATTATATTTTGTTTGGCGCAGCCCAATTCATAGAGGTTAGGCCCAGCCTTTGAGTTTTAATGCACCAGGCCTGCGGTGTAGAGTAGGGGTATTTTTTCGCTGAACTGACAAATAAATTAGAAGTCATTAACAAGCTGTAGATCAAATATAAAACGTGAAGGCATTTTATGAATTCCTTTGAGTATTAATCAACAATCCTTGAAAAAGACATGGATTTCGGTATCCAACGATATCGCATCGTATAATAGTGTTTTTTAAATTATAAAATTAATATTTTATACGCAAAAAATATCCTTTATAGGAATCCTATATGAAGGAAAATTTTGATGTGAAAAATATGAACTTTTCCGGATAAAAATAGAGAAATTGATTACGATTTACAATTTTATTAAAAAATATCAAAGACGACCCTACATTATAAGGGATAACGCTAAAGAAAGTTATTGGCGAGTGTACCCTTTCATATTGAAACAGATTTTGCTGGGTTCATAAATTATGAAGCTATAATATAATGGTTTTATGCCGACAACTTGGATTTTGTATATAAGTTGTATATAAGTAACAGTAAAGCCCTATTCGACAATCTAAATTTGTCCAAAGTAATGAAATTTGTGAGCCATTTCTATTTTATCATTTTTTGACACGTCTATATCTACGTACAAAAGGGGATGTTTATTAAGTAATGAAAAGGCCCAAATTATAAATACTATACAATTTCTTGCAAAGCCGCGTCTAATAAAATTAAAAAAAAAAATTTATTTATCAACAACTGATGAACATATTGTACATGCAACCACGTTCATGATAGATATAATTTCGTTATTCCTTGTTATTTCTTGTTGTTAGTTTGTGTCCCGATTATTCTCAGGCTGACTGAAACTTGTTAAGAGTGAATTCTGTTCTAAATTTACATACTTTTAAGCAATCACCGTCAGCTTTTAAAAGTATAATGACATTTAAAACTTAGGTGTATTGATCTGCAGTTAATTGGGATTATATAGTTATATACACTGTTAGATAACTTGGCTAGAGGTTTCGATGTGAAAGCTGAACAAAAATCTTAATAGGATCTTAACATCAGTCGCAGTCACAAATTTGAATGAAAGCATTTGTCGCATATTTTTTACATAAATATCACATTTATTATTAGCATTAATAAACCACTTATCGTAGAATTATATACATATTTCATTTAATTACCTTCAATGTCGCATGTTTATAAACAGTTTGTTTTAAGAACGTGCGTATACCTAATTACCATAATTCTATAATAATAGAAAAGTGAGCGTTCGGGGTTTTCCGAACGATATTCTTGGAGACAATCGATACACTCGTCTGCATATTTAACATCGAGTGAGTGATTGCCGTACCGTTCTTTGATTTTCATTTCACATTTACTGAGCAAATATTGAGCTAAACAGCAGAATTAAATTAATCGAGTTGTCATATCTGTATTGCTTTTTATTTTTATATACGATCTTGGAGGTTGTATCAGAATAGTGTTTATTTTACAAGAACATTTCCGAAGCTTTTACTAATCATTGTCCTATCAGATACTAGGTTTTATATAAAGCTGTTTCACGGTCAAATATTATTTAATAGAATATTTTAAAAAATAAACAGCTTTATAGATTTAACTAGAAATATATTTTTAATTATTCATATTCTACATAAAATATAAGTAGTTTTTTTAATACAATCTTATAATTTATATATTTTTTGATTCGTTACTCTAGTCATAACTTCGCATATATATTTATGGAGTGATTTAAGGTGGCTTTGGTAAGACTGTCCAGTGAATGTATGAATAAATAATACGTATACGACCACGAGTTTCTTGAGAAGTTATTTCTCCACTGAATTTCTCGATCGCGACGTGATTCGCCGAGTCACGTATGAAGTGAAAAATGTTCTTCTCTGGCCCTTCTTTTAACGATGTATTGAATACTAAACTACTTGATACAATTGGGTTTTAATCAGATTTTTTTACTGTCTTATTTATGCATTTAAATATGTGTTGTTAACGTAGCTTTAAATTTTTAATTTTATATCTATTTAATATAATCATAGTGATTCATAGCGCTCAATAAAACTTAAAAAGTCATATAAATACATACACAGCTGTCAAGGGACGCTCATCATCGATAAACGATCATATAACAAATTATTTAACCAGTTGAACTCACATGAATTTATGATAGAACCTAGTTCCTATTATCGCCGATTGGAAACTGTTCGGGGTTCATTGAGGCAACAATAATTTATTGAGATCGATTCCGTCCCGATTCGACGACGGCTTTTCAGATGCAGAATAATTAAAGCAGAAGCCATCTTTATGAGCTTTAGAATAATTTAAGTGATCTTTGACGTTGAAGATTAAATATCGCTGTAAGAAACTCGATGTTAATCTACGAGGTCGTAATGGCGTGGTCTTATAAGTGTTACGTTACACATAAAATCGTTATACATTCAATAAATTATAATACTATTTTCGGTTTTTATCCGGTTACATATTTAGGTTCAAGTTTATTAGTAATTCGTGATACAAATAAATTAACACGAATTCTCATCACGCGTTGTGCTACGTCGTAGGCCATTCGTAGCAGTCTACGATGCTACACTTCAAGAGGCTACACGTATGTTATCGCACCCTTCAATTAGTAGCAACTAATTACATATCCTATTTTAGTAGAGTACATTTGATCGAAAATTACGATGTTAATGATCATATAATTTCACTGTCACTGATACTGATATTAAAACAATCCATCCGATGAAATATAATATTTAATTTTATTTTGTAATACTAAAGTAAGAAGTACATATTACACTCCTTAATTTAACATATCGCGACGAACCTATCGCCAACTGGCAAAATACATATATACTTGAAACATGAATATTTCACCCAACCCCCTTCCTAGTGGGAGAGCCATGCTGTTGCTTTCGAACTTCAGCCAAACGGGCAGTCACGAACGGGAAATACTCACAGACAACTGGCGTGAAGTGATACAATATGTTCATTATTCTACTCGCTTTTGGTGTGTGACTTTCCCGGAGCTACCCATCCGGATTCGGATCAGTAATAGGGCAACACCTCCTTTGAACCTCTACTACATAGTCTTGGACTAGGGTCAACTCTAGCCCAATTCAATCCTAAGAAGACACAAGGTTGCGCGATTTCCCCTAAAACGCCCTTTGCCTCTACTCCTCTCTTCCAAGACACGCCTCAGGCAGCATCGTAATACTGAGCGTTGACATATGGGATGACGTTCAGTTGCGTAATCATTTGGATGGAAAGGCTAAGTTGGCTTGCAATTGTGCACTAACTCCCAGCTTTAGCTCATTTCACTTGATTATATTAAAATGAGAAACGATTCAAATCGTTAGCGACCAGACACTTTCATAGCGGCTTGATCCCATGGCGTTGCGTAAAGATGTGGGATCTTCCTGTATATTCTACCGCATTTACCATAGAGGGTGTTCGGAATAATTGTTCGATCTGCCTGCAGCTAACATTCATCATCGGCCGTCGAGCCAGAATGCAAAATTCCTACCGTATAACCTCGACGTTCGTCGTTGCACAAGTAAGCATTTTTAAGTCACTTTTTTCTGCGCACCACCACTGTAATTGAAAAAAAAATGGTATTATTTTACTATTAAAACACGCATTCATAGATGATCTTCTATATAAATCAAAATTATAAAGAACCTCGCTATTTATATGGTGTATTGAAGACTACGGTGACAGTGTGTGCCCCATAGTCTGTGCGGAAAGGGAACCATCGTGGAATTTGATGTGTCAGCAGTACTCTAACCTTTTTCGTTATATTGATGACATCGTTACGCCATTATAGTTGGACATCTGTTTGATTCGTCATAACAAAGAAGTAGGAATCAAAGTACATAATTTGTGAATAAATTAAATGATATATATAATGATAATAAGAATTATATAAGTTTGCATAAACGTCAGGCCGGCTCTCTTTCCGCACATATTAATTCTATTTACTTTTCTATAACTAATTCGACGTTTAAATAAACTATTTTTCTTAAAGAAATTACATAGAATCTGTCTACTACTATTTACTAAACGTTACTATATAACCTTAATCTTAATAATCTGGATATAATATAATAATATTAAAGAATATAATCAATCATCGTCCCTATAAAATACAACTATGATAATAACGTCACATGTTATCTAATGTTGTAGTTAGTAATAAAGTGTTAAAAATATGTCATGACGAGTGACTTGTCAAAGTAATTAAGATATTTCCGATTTACTGAATTCAATGAGTGACGAAAGTTTTTGTGATGCTTAGCTCGGCATGTTCTCAAGCCAAATCTACGTTTTAATTGAAATGTCACCAAACTTTGATTATTAAATTCTGAACTACTTTTGAAATATGCTCTCTCAAATGAATTCAAGTATACATAATGTTTTATTTTACAATATTAATAATTACTTTAATTTTGGAACAGTAAATTTTTAGATGTTATTATTGTGTCAGAGTTATTTACATACGACATACACCTACAATCCTTCAGTGTTCAAGGGTCCAGGTAACTCGGTTTTATGGTAGAGTCTGGCTAATGAAAGAAGTTAATTGAATTATTTGAAAACTTTCGGATGGCAACACAGAATGTCATTGAATTTCTTAGGTTAGTATGATTTATTGTCTTGATACTTCATGCAATTACTCATTTTTATTTCTATTAAATATTGTTTCCGAATAGTTAACAGGTAGCCTAAACTTTGTTTTATTTGATGGAATATTTCGTTTCTTTCGCAGGATTTGATTATTCCGAATAAAGTTGGGTTTTAGAATAAATATAGTTTTAGTTTTCCATGCAATGCTAGTCATTTTAAGTATCAATAGTAAAAGACTAAATACGTATAGTATTTAATTTCATAGAAATACAGTTACTATGACTGTAAAACATAATAAAATAAAATCAAGTATCAAGTAAGTTTAATCCACAATATATATCAAACTTTTAAGGATACCATACTAAAAAAAAGGGTGCGTGTACTTATGTACGCGCGTAAGAAGTTATACTTCTTTGGCATTATTCAAAATAGTTTTTGATTCCATGCAAATAATTAATTACAATTAAATAATCAAAGACTGGAAAAGGAGTCATTATAGTCAATAATGTTCAGTTTATATTTGTAAAATTAAATAAATAAATATTTATTATTATTCTCTTACATTAAGTGTAACATAAATTATATTATTATTCGAATCTTGTTTTTAAATTACGTCCAATGCCATAGCATCTTTCGTGGGCAACTTCATACTAATAATTTTGTGTAACGGTGCTCGCGCATCGTAAAATTTCACTCTCATAAATTTTTCATAACGCGCCTAAAGAAGTATAGAGAAGTAGTAAAACTTCAAAAAATTTGAATTGGCCGCGCTTTTTCGTTATCCTTTTTCATTAGCCAGAATCTATATATTAATACCTAAATACAAATAAAAATTGCTTAAGTGCTATTAATTACATTAAGTACTTGAATGTAACAACCATTTATATTCTTCCACTAGCAAACTTGTCACAAATATTTCGTAGTCTGGGTCACTTTTAGTCAATTGCGTTTTAGTTTATAGTTACTAATCAGTCATGAAATAAAAACGTTTCTGTATCTCATTGCCTTAGTAAAATAAAATAACATTACCCAATAAAAGTTAATCGAATAACATCGTGTTCCTCTCAAGTATTAAAGTAAGGAATTTAGCCGTTGAGAGACAATTTTCTACGTGCAATCGTAAACGAAAATAAATCTGTAGAAACTTCTGCAAAACTCACTTTGTATTTTCTTATAAAAGTTTTTCAATTAAAACCAGTTCTCGATAGCTGTGGATCAGGTATTTTTATTTGAAAAGTGTAAATAACTAGGTGCCTTAATTGGTTTTCCATTTTATTATAATCGTAAATCGTATATAAATTCGCAAAGTTGTTGTTGCTGTGACTTTATTTTTTATATTTATAAATTTTCCTAAACATAAAGGAAGGAAGAGGAAGAGATATAGTCAGCTCTTCCTCTTCCTTCTATATGTCAAACTACAGCACAGGTTTAAAGGCTTAATATTTTAATCCCGGTTAATGAAATAAAATCTATGGAACGCCTTCGTATAAAACCCTTGCGTTCCCACTCCTTAATTCCAAATCCTCTATGACTTTATGCCTTTTCCTACAACCCTTTGACTACCCAATAAACAACAGGGCAGATCCTGCTTGACCGATGTTTTATTTGGTAATAAACAAAGTCCCTTACCCTTTTTCCTTAACGTCTCATTGTGTTCAATTATTGCGTGGTTTTTATATTCTGTTTTCTTCTTTGAGGTTTTAGGATTAACTTTATAGCCACTTATTCAAATTTATTCAATGTTCAAAAATGACGTGTGGAAATAAATTGGTTTTATAACACGCTCGTAATTGTATGGAATGAGCATTGTATTAATATGATTTCATTTCAAAGTTGGAAAAGAACAATTGAACAGGAATATTAGTGTTGTAATTTCTCTTTATTTATTTGTAAGCAATTTGAGTCAAAAATCCAAATGCAACTATAACCAAAGTTGACCTTATACTTTAAGATGAGGTAGAAACTTTCCCCTTCAATAATAAGTCAGTCCCTTTCATCGCAACGTAACAGAAAGAGACGAAACAGAACTTTAAAACGGTGCAATTCTACTGATATAGTTTGTATGAATAAGGGGATCAGTCTCTAATTCAGCCCCTTAACTGCACTACATCCAGGTTTTAATTAGTGTAAGTTACAGTTCCGACGCATGTATGCATAGTATCACGAATTAGCAAAGGTTGGTTTCTCGTGACTAACTTTAACTCGATGATATGTTAGTTAAGTAGCGGGTGTCTTTGTGGTGCGTCGGTTCTTCACACTTTGGCAATGTTTCAAAGAGACAGCCAACTTTGACCACTTGGGATAACTTCTGTTACATTAACAAAGCTGTTAAAGCGTAACAGATTCTACCCTTCTCACCTTTCGAGTGACCGATGGTTTTGTTGTAATTCGATACAAAATTTAACGTTGATTATAACGCCGCCGGTACAAAGGTTGCTTGTGTCAATTCAAGGATATCTTAAACGTGGGATAATTTAAATTTCTGCTCTTTGGAAGTTGCTTTATTAAAAAAAATGGTGCGTGTACTTATGTACGCGCGTAAGAAGTTATACTTCTTTGGCTTTCTTTATTTTTTTTAATATTAAATAATTAATAATCAATATTAAGCGTTAATAATAATTATTATTAAGTATATTATATTATTAATTCAATTTAATAACTAGGTATGTTTCATAACATAAAAGCATAAAGCATGCGTAAAGCATTGCTAAATTTCTTTGAAAAAATAATTAAAACTGCTTTATTTGTTTAAAAGGTACTACAAGAAGATTGTCTTATTCCCATCTCGCTCGCGCACGCTCGGCGCCCATACTGAATTTTGTGTCACGGTGCGCGCGCATCGTAAAATTTCACTCTCATAAATTTTTCATAACGCGCCTAAAGAAGTATAACTTCAAAAATACAATAATCACAAGATATCAAAAACGTGTTCATTGAGTCAAGATGTCTGTTAACCGACCCATGTAAATCACTAGTTTTCAAAAAGTATTAATAAACATATACTTATTTATTTATTTATAAAAGCTTGCCAATGCTCGGCACACTGATGCATTGATACAAGAAAAATAATTTACAATTTTGAATGAATTGAATTTACACTTATAAGAAAACATAGCATATACGAGATAATAAAAAGAAAATAAGCAAAACAATAATATAATTTATATAAAAATTAAACGAAAATCAATATTTAAGTGTGACCGAGCTTCTTTGGATATCCAGACCCAGCTCGATTAACAGAATGCCTAATCTGTACATCGGTGAATTTTGACCAAAACGCTTACAGGAGAAAAACTTGATAGATAAAATGATTAACTAATATTATAGTTAAAGAGATTTTAAAAGGTTGAAGAAAATTTTAAGAGTGCTATATAAATGGATGTACACTTTTTATATATGTTGGTAATTCTATTGTTTTACAACCTTTGCCATAATCTCATTTTGACCTATCGATTCATTACCTACTGAGTGAATTCAGTGAATAATTTAATTAGCCTGTCACGAATGCTTGTTCCTCTTGTATTATTTACGAGCATTAGCGAACTGTCAGTGCGGACAGCTGACAGGCAGGATTTAATAATGTCCGTGGATTTACAAAGTCATCTTATGGTTATGAATATTTAAATTATTATTGGCAACACTGTCCATAGATAAATATTAAATTTTATATTGGTATAAAGCTAAACGTATAATCAGAGAGAAATGGTCTATGAACATTTCTTTTCGCGTCCTCCATTGTAGTTTTTATTTTAGAAGTTATTAAAGGTAACTGATGAAATATTTAAACGTTTTTAATTTTGAAAAATAAAAAAGTAACACCATCAATCAGATGCAGATACACAACCGTATTTAGAACTCTATTTAAAATCTTCTGATCAGACTGATTTAGGTTAGTGTAATGTGAGGGATCACGTAGTAGAAGTAGCCTATGCTACTCAACTACTAACTACTACGTAACCTCTCACTTTTGTAGCTTATTATAAACTTCAACACGCTGTAATATTATGCAGAATACTGTACAAGCTTCATTATCTAATAGAAAATACCAGGTCATAGATCTTTTATTTATTATTTGCATTTTAGTTAAAAAACTTTCTACATTGTTATTCTATTATCAACTCTAATGGCACCGTTATAAAACTTAATAGCATCTACATGTTTTGGCGTTTTAAAATTCGTTTTCCCGTTTGATTCACTTTAGCTTTAGGTGCTTTTACGGTAAAAGGCACTCGTGGTGACTTACACGTTAGTTCGTACGTGAAAGGTTTTAAAATGGATATCGCTGAATCTAATATGGGGAAATGAAACTGTAGGAAAACGTTATATCGGAACTCTTATTTCAGTATTTAATAATTTAACTTTGTAGTTTGTTTAATGGTTAATGACATAAGAAATTGTTCACTACTGTTAAAATATTTATGATTAATCTTAACGGTACTTCTGACGCACAGTGGTTAAAGTATGCTATATGTGTATGTAGAAATGTAGAATTAGTTAACCTCGAGGTCTTAAATTGGCTACCAGCAGCAACAAAGTTTAACTATGAACTTGTAAAAAAAATAACAAAGGGGAAAAGGACTGCTTTTCTCTGTGTTATTTGGTGACTACCAGAAATCTATTCTCAGGAAATGCTATTTATTCGAGATATGTTAATTCAAAATAATCAACAGGGCTAGCAACTTTACCTTGATCTACATATAACATAGTAAGAAAGCAAACATACGTCTAAATAGTTGGAACTGTTATATAATTTTAAATTCACAAATATTGAATCTATATTAACCAATTCAACTATTTTACATAAATTTATAGAAATAAGCCACAAACTACAAGAAAGTATTGCAGAGCTTTTACGTAATTTTAATAGCCTATATATCTTTGTAAGGCAAATACGTAAATCACTGCTTAATACTCTACTCTTTGCCAAATGCTGGTACGGGCTATTATTGGTTACAATTGATTATGTAACGTATTTCTATTAACAGTCCCGAGACGAATATGGCTAATTTCGGTGTATATTGGTTACGTTGGTGTATGTTGCTACTAAAGATAGCGTTGTTTTTCTAAAGCTTGGCACGACGATTTTGGGTTGAATGCTTCTGGTGGGAGTGTTTTAGTGCTAACCTTGAGATCTAGCGCTACAGTTTCTGCGTCAATTCCATCATCCGTAGCGCGGGAGGGATTGTGAAAAACGGTTCATCGATTTGAAAATATATTTAAAATTTATTACTTTAAAGTTAATAATAAGTATACTTCATCATAACAAAACTGCAATAAATCTTTTAGAATTTATAGAAGAATATGCGATCATGTCTCAAATAATCATTGGAAGTAATGCCATTATTTTACTTAAGTTTTTAATGATTGCTTGTTTAAAGAATAGTTTACGTAGAATACGTTATAATATCTTCACTTGGTATTAACAATATTAAAAAAAACTGTATATATCAAATAAGGCGTCTGGCAGACATGTGAGTGATTCAATATATGATAAATGATGGTCGTAAGTCACAGCTTTTACACAGCACTTTTGTATATTTTCTTCATAAGTGATTACACAGAACATCAAGTAGCCTTTTAAGCCACACGCCCGAGGCTTTCGCTTAGAGTTTAAGCTTGGAAACTAAAATATATTACATAACTTACCATGTAACTAGAAAACTCTGTGATTAAAATTCATAAAAAAATTCTGTTACGGATAAGCGTTCCTAGACCTTTATGAGAGGTTGAGGCTGAAGTTATAATTTCAATTTGAATACAGCAACTGAAGCGTGAACTTGATTAGCTACAGAGCACGTCTTCCCTTAATATAATCATACCATTTCACTTGAAGTAATTCTGTTGTTTTGCTTATATTTGCTTTATGGTCTTAACAACTTTGTAATTAATAATTAGCATTAGCCAAATATTCCTTAAATTTTATTACTTATATATTCATTTCGTTTTTATCTATAGTTAATATTATTTTCTACTTTATTTGTAGTACGTTCATTTCCGCACGTTGGTCTTGCCAGTGTTGTGGTCACTTGGTCAGCCTGGAGGTTCAATATGAGTACACGGAGTGAAGCATTGAACACTGAACAATAAGATTTGGTTTTGTTGTGAAAATAATCAATAATCAAAAAATAGATCAACGAGCGGGCTTTTCTTCCGGGCAACGCTAATTCAATAAAGCAGTAAAAAAAGAATTGTTAAGAAGTGCAAGAGTGCGAAACCTAATTTATAATCCAAAAATAATAATAATGATAATGCAAAAAAAACAATGAAATTTTAATATAACTAATAACTTATAAACTCACCTAATCAGCAAAAAACAGTTATTGTACCTAATATAGTTTGCAACCTTTAATATTTTATTATTAATCTTAAGTATTCTTGCTTTCGTACTCTCAAATGCTCTCGTAATCCGGGATATGCTAGAGCTGGGATAGGCTGGGTTTTAAAATACTTTGCTAGAGCTTATATCTGCGTAAAAGTAATAAGTGAATAACAGTGATGCACAATAGCTACGAAAGTTATTTGTTGTTGGTTTGAAAAAGGTTTTTTGCTTTTTTAATAAATACTATTGCGATGTTTGGTAAATGGCAATGATGGTGATTATTTTAAAATGATATTTTAAGATGAGATTAGATTTTAAAATGCAAGGTGCCTTTATAGCGTGGAAGATAATTTGGACCGTAGTTTGACACCAATTAATAATAAATGGTTTAACTAATTATTATATCATCGTGTTGGTGTTCTTATTACATGATTTATTGAAAATTAATATGACATTGGCGTGCCTATCTTTATATGGCTGATTGTGCGAATTTATACAATAAATCGAATTTAATGTATCACTTTCTTGCAAATTAATGACTTATTATTATAAAAAATATAAACTTTTAAAGTATAAGCTTTCGTTAACGCCGATTATAAATATATGATCTAAAAAAGTACTTTTTATGAGGTTCAAAACTAATTATAGTTTCAAACTGGGTTAGCGCTTCCTCGTTTAACTTAATATTTTTAACTTTTAGTACTTAAATTACATTTTATATACTGGAGCTTTTAATAAAAAACGTCCGAAACTTTCAGTTTCTAAATTCCTCGTTACGATTTCGTAAAGAAAACCTAAGAACCAGTCTTTTCATGACGACATCCTTGATGAACAGACTGGTTAGAAAAAAAAATTAATTTACAGTCAAAACCGACCGTTTACGACGACATCGTAGAACAACATACCGGTTATATTGACCAAAATCAAAGGTCTCGGCTGAATTCTATTGTATTAGGTACTTAATAACAACGTCATCGACTATTACGACTACCGGTTTTTACGACCAAATATGAATAGTCCCTTCTATGTAGTTATAACAGATTTACTTCATTCACACTTGAGTTTTCTTTGACTGTATTTAATTCAAACTTGAGTGAGTACAATGGGGAAAAGTAGATGAAAATAATATGAAATATAGTAAAGCGCAGAAGTGCAAAACTATAAACAACATACAACAACCTAAATTAAGAAGAAAAGGAAAAATGAGACAAAGTATACGGTAAATCACGATAATTTCACAAATTATATAGACGATCGATAGGGGCAGGTAATGTTTATACAGAATAAATTTAAAGGAAAACATCGTGGGAGCTCAACGGATAAAGACAGGAAGTGAATTCATAGCCCTATTGTGGATACCTAAAGATTCGCCAAGAAAGGAAGAATTATGTGATGGGATTTTGTTTCTATTGAATTCGAGGCTTGGGTTTACTAAAGGAAGGTGAGATAAACTTGTTAAATATGTTAAATACTTTCAATGACACGCTGATCGCCCGTATGCACTCCGAGTCACGAGAATAATAAAGCTTTATTAATTCCATAAAAATACAACCATGTTTACGTCACAAGACACTAACAGTAAATAAAATAAAATTCCCTTTTTGCACCGTTAAATGCCTACCAACGAACTTCAGTCTTTTTTGATTAGCTGTCTCCAGCTATTTAACCACTTATAGTAATATACAATATGCGTAATTACACAATTGTGTCCCTTTACATGGTAATGTTTTAAGAGATTACATCTTATCAAGAGTACAAAACTGTTTTCTAAGGCAGTTTTGCTGCACACCACCGCTATGTGGAACCAGCTGCCCACTGAAGTATTTCCGAACCAATTCGATTCGATTCGGTCCTTCAAGAAAAAAGCGTACCAATTCTTGAAAGGCCGGCAACGCACTCGCGAGCCTTCTGGCAATGCGAGAGTCCATGGGCTGCGGTACCACTTAACATCAGGTGAATCTCCTGCCCGTTTGCCTCCTATTACATACACAAAACGTACGAAATCTGTTTAAGAAATAAAAATATTAATCAAACCATATTCCTAAATTGTTTTATGAGACATCTCTTTAATAAATACCTTTCAATTAATAAAGACCTAACAATGCTTAAGACTTTGGCTTTTCTTTAAAGTTGGTGTAAATATAACAGCTTTAGCATATACATCTTAAACAGCGTGTTGTTAAAATGAGAACCATGCAAGATTGCGTGTTGCAATGCTTGCTTTTCAAAACAAACTCGATCGTTGTATCAACAATGACAACCTAAAATTAAATAACAGTGTTCTACAACAATAAACAAGCATATTATTCTGACGATGATATTGTAACTAACTACCTATACTACAAAAAATAGTGATATTTGCAATAATATTCTTATTTTTAATATATATAATAGTATATCAATTCTTACAAGCAAAACACTTGCAAACAGCAGTGTGAGTGTTCATAGGTGGAGACTGGAGGTTTATCTTAACATCGGGTGATATAAGATATGTTTTTTTTTTATATATTTTATATAAAAAATATATATATTATATATTTAAATATATATATATATATATATATATTATATATATAAAATATATATATTGTATATTTTTTTATTTTGGCTAATCAAAGTACTGGACCATATTATAATCTATACAATTTGCCATATTTATGACAAACGTTTTGTACTGCTTTTGGGGTATTGAATTTTCCCCCATTTAAAAAACTAGAAATCTATTGAGGCAAGGTCCGGTGCGCTCGGTGGGTGATGGAGAGCTTTTAGCTGTAACTCTTGTAGCTTTGCAATGTTCTTCTGTGATGTATGAGCTCGCGTATTGTCATGGAGAAGCAATGGAGAAGAGTGATTGACCAGTCCTGGTTGTTGAATTGCTAGCTTCTCTATCATTGTTCGCAATTTTTAGCAATAGACATCTGCTATCACGTTTGTGCTATTTGGTAAGAAGCTGTGATGTACAACTTTGACACTCGTCCACGAATTCCACTCATCTTCCTATGAGTAATCTTCTGTTTAACGCACTATTTAGATGCTATACCCGAGTCCACTACGGTTGGCATAAATGATCCACTTTTCGTCGCAGGTAACAATTCGATTTCGAATTCCCTCATTTCTATGCCGATTCAGTAACGCATTGCATATTTCGACCCCATGGTCCGACCGACCGGTAAGTCTCGTTGTTGGTCGCTTAATTCGCGTGGCGCCCACTTATCTAGCTTTTTATCTTTCCGATTGGTGTAAGTTCTTCAATGTTATTTTGACACTAACTCCAAGGCTTGCACCTCAACCATAGATTGAGTTGGATCCGCTTCCATTATCGCTGTGAATTCGTTTTAGTTGACAATGGTTAACAGCCGACCGCAAGGCTCAAAATTTCCAGATGTAAAACGATTGAACCAATAATAGATCGTGTTTATGCAAGCAGTTTTAGGCTCGTACACGCCGTTAATGTTTCGTGTTGTTTGCGCAGCGGTATTACAACGTCGGACTCATATACGAAAATTCTACGAATTTTCAGTTTATCCATGGCGCCAAAAACTACCACAATTTTAAGAAATGTATTAAAGAAAATCGGTGTAAAAAGGCTTACTATAAAGTTTACGATTATCTAGTTGATAAAAGGGCCTGGGACTAGTGCTAGACAGGCTAATTCTAATTAATTTGCGATATTTCTTTTTAAAATAAGTGTAGTTGATGATATTTGCTAATTTAAAAGAGTACCGAGAGCTTTTTACGCCGGCTTTTTCTCTCGGCTTACACCCTCTGTCTTCTTTGCCGATGAGTAGGCATGCCTGCAGTTTAAAATTTAATGACGTGGAATAAGTGATACCTGTATCTTATGTTCCATAATAAACATATTTTATTTTTATTTTATTTGACGAAAACAAAAAAACTATCGAAAAACAAATAACTGAATTTGAAAATAGATTAACAAGACTTTCGAATGACTATTATTGAACAACCTCATTTCCATGTAAATAACAGAGAAAAACTCAATATATCCTAGTTTATTACATAATAGATTAGCTCCATTAAAATATAGTAAGTATGTGAGTACGCGCGGCGTATATTGTGGGCGGTGGTGAACTAAATTAATAAAATACTAAAACTACCGTAGCATATATATGAGATTGGACTCGAAGCTGTCCCATTCCCAGAAGTATATGAGAGCACTTGCATTAGCATCAACTATCAAGATCACCTAAGAAAATGGTCATTGGATTACAGAAAGTTAAAGTTCCATACAAGTTGAAATAATAATCTATTATTACTCAACTTGCTCTAGTTTCTGCGTTCTATAAAACTTTTCTCTCTAGGGAAGCTATGAGAGATTTAGTAGCATTTATAATTAAAAAGTCGATTCATTTCATGTTGCGTAGCGACTGAAATATATATTTCTTCTGTTTTTTATTTCTCTGTTAAGCGGAATTGCCGTACTTACTTATTTAATAAAAATAATGTTGACATTATCAAATATATATAGCAAACTAAAGTTTAACGTTAATTTTTCCGTAAATATTATTATCGTTAAAAGCGTGATGGAGAGGCGCCTCTGAGTATATTTGACTCATGAGAACTGTGCTAGAATATATAACTTTAAGTAAATAAGTATTATAAAAATAATTGTAATAATTGGATAAAATGTTTTAAAAATAATCACTACAACACATCTACGGGAGCAAGAGTAAAGTTGTTTCCGAAGATGCTAGTTCATAATGAATAACAGTCATAGCCAGTTTTATACAAGAACTTAGCATTCTCTAAATAATTCGTATTACATTTTATCGCTAAGATCTAGTTTGCCCTCAATTTTCCTCACAATGAGTGAAGGCCGTTCCGTACTCAAGGAACACGCCACAATACTATTTTATTTTTCAAGGAAAAGTTTTATTTAAAAATTGTTAATAAGCTGACTTTCGTTGAAATAACTTATAGCACTGTGGCTTATTGAACTTGTAGGCTTAATATAATGCACACAAACTTGGTTTCCATATAAATAACCTTTGTCGATCCATACTTAGACAAATATAATGAATATTTTTTGTTATAAAACAAATCAGCCAAATGCTTGGTCATATAAAGAGAAGGTCAAGTATGTATTGCAGAATTGGCATGTCATAGTAATGGTAAGACTATTTTTTTTTAAACTTATTAGACATAAACTAACTCACTAAAAGCAGATTTTTTTCACCGCAGATATTAAATTATTTTTGTAATTCATGTCATTATCTGATGTAATTTGAGACATTTTTAAGAATATATTCTTCAAAATGTCTCCAAAGACGGTTATCTTTAGCAGAGGCTAAACCGGTCTTTAGTCACTTGATAAATCCCACGTGGCACTAGACTTTCAGCAAACATTGTTTTTAATAACGATTGTATAATAGTTTATAGAAATTCTTGTTCAAATTTCAACGAAAGCTTATTATTTTGTGTCTCCCTCATTTCCGGGTTACAGACCCACCGAAAACATAAAAGTTGTAGATTTATCTATGTCTAATATTACAATCAATATCTAGTTATAATATATATAATAAATATTCAGTGAAATGAGAACTAAAGGTTTCGGTGACCCTCACGAAAGTCGCGACTTAGTTTTCGCTTTTCACAGATCTACATATTGAAACACGGAATAGAATGTTTAGTCTTTTGTTACGTATTTGATCAAGATTTAAACAATTGGAATACGTCTATTGAAATGAAGAAAATTTTCGGATTATTCGAGATATTCCTGAAATGCGAATATTAAATTTTGTAATTATTTTTGTTATATTTTAATTAAGTTAACAAATTTATAAACAAAAAACATGTAATTTGTTAAGTAATCACAATATAAAGCTAAAAAATAATGTTTAACATTTGTAAAATATTATCATTTTAGAAAACAAAGTCTGTCACTGAGGTACTACTACTACTTAATTTATTACAGTAGAAAACGTTCAGCTTTTAAATGAATCGATTAATATTTAATCGTTTTTCGGAAAATTAAGAACGCTCCCCAACGTATAATAATTTAAAGTGCGTCGCTACGAGTCAGTTACGCTTGAATAATAATTTGTTGGTTAATATCAAATTTGAATTAATTATTTATACTGTACACTGTTTCATTGATGTTATATAATGATAACTGTAGCTTTATATGTTTGGAGTATCATTAATAAATTTTAATACTTTTGACTGGTTATCGTATAAAGGAAACATATTTTGTAATTAATTTTGATAATAAAATGTTTTTATACTGAAATAGAATTAGATTCGAAATCTGGCAGTTATTGTTATCATGTGTATAAAAAAAATGCACAATCGTATTACATTTTAATTGCACTTTTTGATTTTAGATTAATTATGTTTTACTCCATAAGCTAACCTAACTAAAGCATTAGCCATTTTTTTTTATAATAATCCAACAACCTGTTATGATTCTTGAAGTCAGATTTCTATATTTGTCTCTTCTATTATTTTTCTTAATGGTAGTTTAGTCTGTGGAGAAAAAATATCATTTATTAACAACAATTATATACTTACTATTAGATAAAAATCAAGATTATTCATGAAACTTTTATGACGTAATGGTTTTGTCAACACAACAAAAAAGGATAGTGTAGCAATGAGGCAACCTCAAATCCCACGGTTTTCTTTCGGCACAGACTCTGTCACCATGTGGGCCGCTGTGCCTGACATACGTAGAAACGAGAGGAGGATAAATGTGACTAAGTCATAATAGTAATCAATGTTATAATTTGTACTCCTCACAATGCAAATGTGAATCCTGATTTTGAAATATATTTATTAATTTCAGTACAAATTACGACCAAATGGTTAATTTAGTGTCAAAATTAGAACTAGCAACCCTGTAAAAGCGTGTAACACTATGAAACTGAACGTCACACGCCGATGACGTCACTGCCATGTAATACCCGATTCCTATTATTACGAGTGAGCGCATGGCACGTTTTCTATTCAATAAAATGAAAATTGGGATTTACCATTTTTGTGTCACGGAAATGAGGTGGAATGAAAAGCGATTTAGGGAACAGTAGGTCGCTTTGTGAATGTTCAAGGGCACTGCTAGATTGAATAGATAAGTACGTAATTGTCAACCATTGTAAAGAATATTTATGGAATATGGAATATGACATTAGATTACAACAGATTTAAATCATTATTTACATAAGCGAGAGACTCAAATGTATTTAAAAAATTAAATAAATTTATATCCGTTTAAGATTCAAAAACATTTATTTTTATCTGTGGTCTATTCAATCAATTAGTTTTACTCTACCTATCAAAGCACATGTATTTATAGGAACGACTATGATTATAGATTTCTTTCTTCTCATTGCGATAACTTGTGAAGTATATTATATAAAATAATACACTGAAATACTTTGTAAAAGAAATATATCTTTAAGCTTTAATAAATTGTGTAAAATATTTTAATTTTATAGAAAACTTTTGCTAATCTTTAAAAAAGAAATACTTCAAAAAGTATTAAGGCTTACAATATAAAGTTCAAAGAAATTAAAATTAATAGTAGTTGGTAGTTAGCGTTGCGAAAGCCTTCAAGATATTAAAAAACAATAAAAAGAAATTACTAATCTTAACTTTAATAAGTGATTTATGACCACGCATATGGTGTATCACCAGGAGATGCTTGATTCGATTCCCGGCTTAAAATAATTGTTTCGAGCTGGTAGACACAGTAGACTTAGTAATACCTAGGTATTCGACTTTAATACGACATCGTTTCGTTTTTAAGGCAGTTTTTGCCGCGTACCACCACTCCATGGAACCAGCTGCACAATTATTAAAAGGCTGGCAACGCACTTGCGAGCCTGGCAATGTGAGTGTTTATGGGCGGCAGTATCACCAGGTGAGCCTACTGCCCGTTTGCCTCCTAAGACATAAAAAAAGATTTTCTCGCTTTCCACGACTACAATAAAGCACTCGAAATGTTCAGTTATGTATATAAAGTTATAAATTCACACCTAATAATGTAAACGTAACTTTCTTTAATATGTAGTACTCGATTAAAGATAATATTACTACTATACATGTCTATTAGACATTTATTAGTTTTAGACATTTTTTTAATAGAAGAGAGGGCAAACGGGCAGACGGGTCACCGAATGTCAAGTGACACTGCCGCTGGACACTCTTAATGCCAGAGGGCTCGCGAGTACGTTGCTGACCTTTTAAATACACGCCACGACTGTCAAAATTGTTACCGAGAGTAAATCCAGTACTCCGTTTAGCCT
Source organism: Pieris melete (assembly GCA_963693345.1). Taxonomy (NCBI): domain Eukaryota; kingdom Metazoa; phylum Arthropoda; class Insecta; order Lepidoptera; family Pieridae; genus Pieris; species Pieris melete. The sequence goes on along the minus strand of CAVNZK010000002.1, from coordinate 783,774 downwards.
TTAATAGCATTTTGAAACATTTTATTATGTAATCTTTTATTTTACCCAAGAGGATAATAAATTGAGATCGAATGACATATTGCACGATGTTATTTATTACATAAAACTTTTGTAAAATCCTGATTATATCTTAACTCCTAAACGAACGACATACCAAGTTTAAGAACGGTTATTATTCGACACAAATAATTCATTGCAATATACGAAAAGTCACACACTCACAGAATCAATATTACAAACAAACACTTCACAAATAGTTCAGCCAGTTCAGTACGAAAATATTTTTACTCACAAGTAAATCAACTGCCCCCACTTAATGGCCTCTTTGATCTCGAGAACAAATAGCGCCATAAAATATCATTATTTTTACAGATACATTGTCTTTAATTCCATTTTATATTCTCTATCTTTCCATTTCAATTCACTTTGAAGATTCCTTTTGACATTTAATTTACATTTACAGAATTTGTCTTGTCCATTCTGGTTAATTTCCCAAAACGGTCCGAAGATTCTTACTTAAATGTTTATTTAGTGAAACTCTTAGAATTTTAATATGGTTGAATTAATGGGCTGTGTAATCCCGTTTATATTATACCAGTGCTAACGCTTTATAGAGTTTATCCAATGCTTTAGTTTTATGTTGTATCAGTTTAGTGATTTCTTGCAAATTATTTCATTGACATTGTAAGTCAATAAAAGTGCAGTTTGCAAGTGCAAAATAAATGCAAGCATTGACATGCATTTACTTTTACGCAAATACTTTGAGCTTATAATAAATATATATTACTATGTGACTGTAGACGTAATTGGCGAAGCTTGGATATACAACATTAGTTTCCGATTTTCCGTACCAATCGCAAAATCGGGTATCGTAGCAAGATCTACGTCGTAGTGTTACGTAGTGATACGAAATACATTTCTATAAACCCACTCGCATTTTGTTGTGTTCTGTATGGTAACTTCAAATCTACTTAATTATCGTATAACTTGATGTACGAATGCGATAACACATAATTACTTTTAAATATTACAAGTAAGCTCTTGTTAATCTTGCTTCACCGTTTCAATTTTACCTTTACGAATTTTATAGCTAACTAATAAATGAAGCCATGGCTATACTGGATTTACTCTCAGTTACAATTTTGACAGTCGTGGCGTGTATTTAAAAGGTCAGCAACGTACTCGCGAGCCCTCTGGCATTAAGAGTGTCCAGCGGCAGTGTCACTTGACATTCGGTGACCCGTCTGCCCGTTTGCCCTCTCTTCTATTAAAAAAATGTCTAAAACTAATAAATGTCTAATAGACATGTATAGTAGTAATATTATCTTTAATCGAGTACAACAAAAACTTTAGAAACTATTTCATTAATATCGTACTTAACCCTCATATGTGTAAATAATGAACTGAAAGAAAAAAGATATAGGGTATTGCAGGCTAAGCCAAAAGTACTTTAACCTTGGTAAAATATGATTCATATAAAATCTACCTCACTACTTACTAGAACCAATTCTACGTCAATTCACTAACAAGCTGATTGGATAATCAAGTTATACTGGATATCCAGTGCTGGCGTGAGGTGGCACTAATTGGTTCCAGGTTATATTATTAGTCCGTTCAAATGTCCAAAACTTGGCATCTCAATTTTTAATAGATTTATATGAGACATCAGGCCCATCAGGATTGCACCTTATTAGCGTTTATGGTTGTATATATAACTCTAATAATTATAGCACTATCGTTGAATTTAGGTTTTTGAACAAGCTAATTTACTCACGATAAATTATATAATATTATTATTTACGTCAAAAGTGCTTTATCTTTATTGCGAACATTGAAACTTATATTGATGCATAACCACACTTAGATCGCAGGCCTGAGTGTTGAAAATTGCTTAGTCAAATTAATATAAATCACACGGATCATAGATACATCACTGCGACCTAAAACCTGGCCTCGAGAGACTTCGAGAAACTTCTATTATCTGGCCGCCTTCCAATTATTAGACTTCATTATGTTATTACTGATATTTAAATTACAAACCTATTATATACCATTAACAAACCACTGTATTTACACAATTGTTTAAACATTTAAAGATAGTAGATAATTAAGTGAAAAAAGCGACCTCAATCTTTGAATCGCGAACAAACAGGGCAAATGTAAAATCGATAGAGCCACACATCGCTTAAATAATGAGGTATTGTGGAAACGGTAATGCCTACAAATAAAGAGACCATTATATTTTATCGAAACTTGAAAGCTCTTACAATTCATTAAGCTTTAATTGTAGATTGTTTAATTTCCCTTCGTTTACCTTGTACTTAAACGAAATGTTCATAAAAAGCAACAAATGTTCTTAAGTAAATAATTGAATGGTAATATTTTTGAATTTCAAAGTTTTCTCTTCGAATTTTTCCTTCCGGAAATACGGCTAAAGAAGATTTGTTTTCTTAACAATAAAGAAGTTTATTAATTTAATCTTTATTCCTAAAATTTCTATAATTACTTTATTCGTATATTTTGCTGCATAGTTGCTAATATTGTTTTTGTATGCGTTTATTATATTATTCAACTAATCAAGCATGAATAAAAGATTAAAGTATTACTTACTAGCTATTGCCAGTGCGACTTTTTTCGAGTGTGCTATGTAGATATCGATGATCAAAAAAAACGAATCACGGGAGTGATTTTATTTTATTAGTGTATTATACTCTAAACCTTTGTCTTAAATCACTCTTTAGATGAGCATTGCATTAATGTGTTCAGTTATTTAAGCTTATGGACAACGGAAATTAAGTTTGATCTATACTAGGTCCACATTTGGTCAGTTCATAAAAGAATATGCAAGTGTCGTACATTAATTGTTATAATAAAGTAGCGGACCAAGGAAGCAAGATAAGATTAAGGAAGTATTTGAGGGTTAATCGTTGTTGGGACGATAGGCCCGATATGGGACGGAAACATGGGGTGCTTTGTATCGGCTATATAAGCGTTCTCAGCACTTAGAACAAAATTCTAAATGTATAGCAGTATTTAGGGATAAAACGTCTTTAGGTATGTGAAATTTAGCAATATTAAAATATTGCTTTAGTTGTATTAATTTTATGATAAAAATAGTTTATACTTATATAAAAATACGACATTTTTATAACGATAGTAATTGGCTTCCTAATTACGGAAATAATTAATGAGGAATTACAATTATTCTATTTAAAAACACAAAGCTATCTATGCTACGACTATGCTATTAAAACTATTCCACATTTAGGAAACCTCAATAAAATTTATATGTTGACAGTCCAGTTCATTTGAGCATTTATCCTTGATAAGTCATAAATTGGTCTGATATATTTTTCGTAACGAGGTAGACGATACACCTGTCTCATTATAATAAAATAATATAATTTAAGCAATTAGTCTGAAGCTAGGGACGGTAAACCGAGAACTAAAATTATTGTGAAATAAATTGGCAATTACGGTCAACGTATATTATGTAAATAGCCACTTATCTTGTACCTCCCTGTTGTGCTTTAATTTCAGGGGATTTTATCTACTGTACTAACTTAAATTAACTTAATTCCAAGTTACTAGAGTAAAATTAATGTAATAGTTTCGGTTTTTTAATCTAATATGCATATAAAATTCTCGTGTCGCGGTGTTTGTTGTTAAACTCTCTCTTAAATCGGTCAAGCCGTTTCGGAGGAGAAATTTAAGAGCATATTGGGTATAACTGAGAATCAGACATCTATTTTTCATCCCCCTAAATGTTAAGGGTATTCCACCCCTTAATTTTTTTTTTAATTTCAGATAAAAATTTTATTCTTTATTTTCTTTTGATACAGCTTTAATAAATACATACAACCCCTAATTTTCACCCCTCTACGATCAACCCCTTATTTTTTATTATAAATGATATACATGGCAAAACGATCGAAACGATTACTAGTGAGTCGCGCTTGGAAAAAATTTTTTTATATCATTACCAGTCTACCAGTCCAGAAAAGTATCCGGTGTGATTCCATTTTTCTAATTTTTATGAATGTCAGACACATAATTTTGTGTCAGTGTTCCATATATGATTCTGACTAGTACCCAATGCGAGAGTCTAAATCTATATATATAAAAATGAAACCCGTTTTCCGTTGTCACGACATAACATGAAAACGGCTTGACCGATTTGTCTGATTCTTTTTTTTATAATATTCCTTGAAGTACGAGGATGGTTCTTACGAAGAGAAAAATTTAAAAAAAAATGAGTGAAAAAGTCTTAAAACAACTTTTCTATATTCCCATACAAAGTATTCGTAACAATACTTAAAAGTCAATTTGAACTTGAATACCATAACATAGAGTTCAAGTGTTAGTGGAGGGGTTCCGGGAAGGTAAATTTTTATTTTTGACATAATGTATTTGTTGTCTTATCAACTTCCTTTTTTTATCTTACTTGCTAGACCGGTGTCCCGAATAGCAGAATAAGTATTTTGAAAAAAATAAAGAATAGACTGTTAGGCGGTACGATGTTCGCCAGGCCAGCTAGTAACTTATATAGGTACCAGCCCATGATGCTCTCTAAACCAGCAATATAAACAAACCTAGTTACCTGCGTTAAAGCAAGTGTCTCGACATCACAAAATATTGGCACATGTCTGCAGTGGCGCTCTGAATGTTTAATATGACTAGACGGGCTATAATGCACCCTGTATAGCTCTCTTGCTTAACGAGAGGAGGGTACAAAGCATCAGACTAACGTTACGCTCTAAGTGCATAGTACATATTTATGGTGTTTACTGCGCGTAAGCGATACTCGGTGGGTAGCAACAAACATATTGAGGTACCCAATATGTTTATGGTTGCTTTGATGAGCTAGTACCTTAATTCTAAGGATGCCTTGGAAATCGGAAAATTTATATGCACTACTAGAATGCGCACACTCTTTTCCCATAGAAATTCTATAATTCGTGTCCAAAATACGAAACGTATTTGGAAAAAAAATTACATTAGTGAATTTAGTCTCTCGAAACTCAACAGAATTCAACACAAGAAATCTCTATAGAATTTTATTTACATCGGTATTAAGTTAATTAACATGTGAAAAATACTCGTAAAAATACTAATAAAAAATATTATTATTAATAGAATATATGATATATTTTAATTTGATGAAATCTTCCATTTGCAAGTGTAGTTATATCAAATGCCTATTTTAGATTTATACATTATGCAATAATGTGCGGCTTAATTTATATATTATTCCAATAAAATTATAGGATAAAATATGTTCTTACAGATTTGTTTAATTTAAAACTAAGACAAAAATTTTTGAGTATACAACTGATATTTTCAAATTTTAAATAAAGAACTCGCAAAAGTCGTATTAGTTTTTTACGTATAACTACAGTAGTTAGGATAAAATGGATCTATGAATATAATCTACGAGCAATATTTGTTACTTAAGACCCTGAAGATAACAAGGGCTGGTAGGGCACTTGAAGTGTAGCCTCATTGTTAAAACGGGACAACTGACAAACGATTTATCCACAAGAGCCGGTTCAAAGCGTTGTTTGTAAATACATATAATACGAGTTTTAGTGAATAAACTAATATTAAAAACTATATATTATTACAGTGTTAAGGCTTAAGCGTCATAAATACGCGACGAACATATCCCTTGAAGGTAACTTGAGCGCCTATACTTAAACTCTCGTATCTCCACTTCTGTAATTGTCCTTTTTCTTCATAGATACGTCCGTTCCGATTTCATTTAATCTTGAACTTTGTCATTATAAATCCTCACTAAGTTTATCTACAAATGTTCTGAGAAAATATCGTCCACATTTGTTATCCACGTGTGAGGCTTAGTCATGGACGCATACTGCAGATATGCGTGCTTTAACCTAATATATATACATAATTGAAACGTATGCCCCAAGTCTCATACAAGACTTAATCCTATATCGCAATCAGACGAAATCGCAAGCATGCATGCCATGCAAATTAAATTTATGCTTCGCTTTATTCAAGTGCCAGTATAATTGACATATCTCTAAAATCGAGCAAAGCACCAAACGTGTTGTAGCATTACTTCGTTAAGTCACGACTAGATACCCGAGGAAATAACATTGTGAATGCGTCAGTATTTCAGCTCTAAAGGAGTCACCAATTTACCGGAAGGTAACACAATCAACCCAGTTGGAACGTTATACGCATACTAATCTTTGGCCACGCCTTCAAATGACCTTTGATTAGTGAAAGATTTTAACTTCCCTTAAAAAGTTATCTCAAAATGTATACCTAATCGTTATATAAAAGTAATTAAAGCGATTCTGATACTTCCAATGTTAAATATAATAATAATAATGTTTTATTAAATTTCTTTGCGACTAATAAAAATAAAGAGAGAATCCGTCGTATAAGAAAAATTTACGGCAAAACTTATTGCAAAAGAAACCTTAGAAATTAAAATATACGTGTTTAAAACCAGTAAAACGATATTTCATCTCATTTAACTTCTCAACTAGTTTGGAATGCCGAAAGTAGTTCTCATTGAACTTTGTCAAAGTTTAAGCCACTAACGCGATTGACTTTGGGAGATTATCAAAACCGCACTTTAAAGCTGTCGACTTCAAAACGCTTTAATTGAACGGGTAACTGAGGATGTTTGAATGCATAAATTTATATATTGTTACGAAGACGGGTCGACTGCAATGTTTTTAGATTTTTCCACTACTTAGAGAAGTTTTCAGCAGGCTGAAATGTGATTTCTGACCGTTTCAGGAGAGGGTCAATCACATATTAGAAAATAGTAATTTACATTATGTCACCTTAGTTTTCAGGAGCCTGAAACATTTTTTCAGGCTGTTTCGGAACACGTGTAGTCGAACGGTACACTTTTCAGGAAACCCGTTTTCAGGCGTTTTAAGGCCTGGTTATACCCCTTTGATGAAGGAATGTTCGAGAACGAATTTTCTAGGTGTGGGACAAGGACGGAATGATGCGAGAGAGAGACGGAAGATCGGAACCTTCTCGAAGCTAGACCGAGCACTCTAGAACACCGTAAGACAAGGACGGAGCAATGTGCGAGAGAGATAGCACGCACGTTCTAGAATTGTGCGATCGCTACTCAATAGCGCTCCCGCCTAGAGAGTTCTCGAACTTGCAAGACTATTCCCAGGGATATATAAGCGAGCCGAAACGCGATCAGTTAGTTCAGTTTTGAATGCGATACCAAGCGATAAACACCGGAGTGAAAAAGTGCGAATATAGTGAAGACAAGTGGATACAAGTGAATACAAGTACTGTGTGAAGTGCGTGTAATTAGTGGCAGTATTTTGTGTGTGTATTCAGTGAATTTTAGTGCGTAATTTCCAGTTTTTAGTTGCTAACAAATTCCTCGTAGATTTAATTGAAAATAAACCCTTGAAGAGATTTACGGCGTTTCTATCCGATCCCCTAGCTCGTAACATTTTGGTGTCAGAAGTGGGATAGAAAAATGCCTATTACTCCAAGGGACAATCGTGAGGAGTTTGTGGCAGAGTCTGCAGCAGATGCGGGGATGCAGACAAAGAAAACTGAGACATTAACATCTGAGTTTGAAAACCTGGCAAGTAGGTTATCTAAACAGGAGAAACGCTTGCTTGAGTTAGAAAACGAGATTCAACGCCTTAAGATGTCTGGATTTGTGGAATCATCTGGAGCGGTGGAGGCACCTACCTTTGATGGTTCTTCTTCTTGGGGCGCCTACAAAGTACAGTTTGAGGCTCTGTGCAAGATAAACGGATGGAAAAATGATCAGGCTGTGGCTGCCCTTATGTTGGGACTGCGAGGCGAAGCCCTGGACGTGTTAGAAGTCATGACAGGTAAAGTGACACTGACACGCCTGCTGGATGCTCTGGAGTCACGTTATGGGGACTCACATTTGGAGCCAGTCTATAGGGCTCAATTACGGGAGAGAGCGCAGCGACCGAGTGAGAGCTTGCAAGAATGGGGTCTGGAAATAGAGAAGCTGGTAAGGAAAGCCTACGCATCCTTACCAGACGTAGCAGACAAGATATTAGTGCAAACCTTCATTGATGGAATAAGAGATCGTGAAGTCAGGTTGAGTGTAAACCTTGGTCACCACAAGAACCTGAAGGATGCTCTAGCCCATGCGTTGGAGGTGGAGGCGATTCAAAAAGATCCTCAACCTTACCGCATTAGGGCTATCACGGAAAAAGCTAATGTTCAACGTGGGCCAACCTGTTACATCTGTGGGGAAATAGGGCACATGAGGTTTTCGTGCCCTAAGAAAGACTTTCGTGGTGATGTGAAGGTTAAACGTGGGAATACATTAGTCATCGACGGTGAAGTCAATGGAACTAAGTGTGACCTAACACTAGATACTGGAGCTTCACGAACCGTTATTAAATACCATCTTCTGAAGTCATTTTATGGAAGCCCTTCTCGAGGAATTGTACAGCTTGTTACAGCTACAGGTCAGCGTATAACCGATCGGGGAGAAGGTATTGCAACCTTCAAGATTGGTAGAAGATTTTACAGACACAAGGTTGTTCTTGCAGACATAGTAGATGACTGCATAATCGGGTTAGACTTTATGAAGCTGTACAATTGTAAAATAGATCTGGAAAAAGGAATCTTTAAGTGTGGAGAACAGGAAGTCTGCTTAAAAGGCAACTCTTTAAATAGTGGTTTTGACGTCTGTAGAGTTATCAATGTGGACGGACAGGACTGTAATCAACAAGAGTGGAACGCAGTTCGTAAACTTACTGAGACCTATGAGGAAGCCCTGTCAAGACTCCTATCAAAGGCAGAGGAACAATTAAAGAAATTTTCGGACATGTTATCTGCTCATGAAAGAGAGCTTAGAAGAATTTCAGATGATTCTCAACGACTATGTGAAAAGGTTAACAAACAGGACCGAAGGGAGATTGGCCATGTGAGAACTTTTAGAGTAGACACCATTGGTTCAGATTGGAGTGGAAACTTGATGCAGATAGCACAGCAAGAAGATTGTGACATTAAACCAATTCTAGATTGGATGAAATCTTCAGCTGTCAAGCCGCAATGGAGTAAAGTCGCATCTACAAGTACCATTACTAAGAGTTACTGGGCTCAATGGGATAGTTTAGTTCTACATAATGGAGTGTTATGTCGCAAACTGAAAAATGCTCAAGGCGATCATTTGCAGTTAGTTGTTCCAAGATCCAAGGTTCGCGACATATTGGAAATGTTTCATACTGACTTGTCTAGTGGACATTTAGGAGCAAAGAGGACTCTTATGAAGATTAAAGAAATATTTTATTGGATACACTATCGTGAAGATGTTGACGACTGGATCGAGAAATGTAAAGCTTGTGCAGCTGTTAAGGATTCGCAGACTCGGTCTCCATGGGAAAGGATAACGGTGAAAGAAAGTGGTGATGCTCGGGACGAGCATGTCTAAGGAGGGGGTAGTGTTACGAAGACGGGTCGACTGCAATGTTTTTAGATTTTTCCACTACTTAGAGAAGTTTTCAGCAGGCTGAAATGTGATTTCTGACCGTTTCAGGAGAGGGTCAAATACATATTAGAAAATAGTAATTTACATTATGTCACCTTAGTTTTCAGGAGCCTGAAACATTTTTTCAGGCTGTTTCGGAACACGTGTAGTCGAACGGTACACTTTTCAGGAAACCCGTTTTCAGGCGCTTTAATGCCTGGTTATACCCCTTTGATGAAGGAATGTTCGAGAACGAATTTTCTAGGACGGAATGATGCGAGAGAGAGACGGAAGATCGGAACCTTCTCGAAGCTAGACCGAGCACTCTAGAACACCGTAAGACAAGGACGGAGCAATGTGCGAGAGAGATAGCACGCACGTTCTAGAATTGTGCGATCGCTACTCAATAGCGCTCCCGCCTAGAGAGTTCTCGAACTTGCAAGACTATTCCCAGGGATATATAAGCGAGCCGAAACGCGATCAGTTAGTTCAGTTTTGAATGCGATACCAAGCGATAAACATCGGAGTGAAAAAGTGCGAATATAGTGAAGACAAGTGAAGTGAATACAAGTACTGTGTGAAGTGCGTGTAATTAGTGACAGTATTTTGTGTGTGTATTCAGTGAATTTTAGTGCGTAATTTCCAGTTTTTAGTTGCTAACAAATTCCTCGTAGATTTAATTGAAAATAAACCCTTGAAGAGATCTACGGCGTTTCTATCCGATCCCCTAGCTCGTAACAATATTAAGCTAAATGAGTTTTTTTTAATACAATAGGGTGGCAAACGAAACGCCCAAAAAGGGCTGTCATCGCAGCCCATGGACCCTCATTTTTAGTGAATACGTTGCCGGCCTTTGAGTAAGGAGTACACTTTAACGTTCCGGGATTCGATTCCACAGTTCGCTAGTTCGCAAAATAAAGTGCCTTGTAAAACGAACTGTGGAAGACTTCCAGCCATAAAGGTGATAATGATGGAATTTGAAACGAGGCAGGAGTTATCAACCCAAACAATTCTACTCAAAACTCATCATAGTACACTTTGTAGGAAACACAAAGAGACGCAATGTCTCTGCCTAGAGAGAGAGAATCAAAACGATCAGTAATACAATGGAGATTGACAATTCGACAAGCCCTTCACTGAAATTGGTCAAAAGGTAGAAGCTGATTATATTACATAGATAGCCCAGAGATGTGCGCAGTATTTCAAATATACTTGAGCCTTGTAGAGCCTGCATACGTTGTACCTCGTTCGTTTCACCGATATATTGGAATCATGCATATTAGTTATTAGAAAATATACAACGCTCATTCAATATGTACCCGACGTGTGTACTGAAAACTAGATTCAAATTACACGTTACAATCTCAAAGGAGCAGTCTTGTCCTCGTGGCTTATGTCCCTTCTAAACCCTAAGGTCATGCATAACCCTGGCTGTGCACTAATGCATTTTTATTTCTATATGCATTAACACTTGCTCGATAGAAACCGTCATGTCTTAGACCTGACAAGCCGAGTAATGCTTCGATAATCTAACCTGATATTCAAAGAAATATACGACAGATCTATCGCGATAAATCGTTATAATTATGTCATAATAAATTATTATATTAGAAAATAACCTCTAATGTACACGCAATATACTAATGTAGATTTATAGCTCTCTATACATTAGAAGGTACTTTACTTAGCTGCAGCTGTGTGTCACTGCGGCAAGTAAAGTGGTTTGGTCATAAATTATTGCCACCGGCATCTCCATAATTGTATTGACATCGATTGTGGTGATGCAGTCATGCACGCTCCACAAAGCAACCACTTAAGGTGACCTACATACTTATAGGATAGTACCACAAAACATATAGCGAAGTTTAAAAACTTTTTTATTAGAAATTAATCCTGCCACGTTAGAATAAAGAGTTTTTTCTTTATTCAATTGGGATTCGATTGGACATCGGTTGTTTACATTCTTTGACAGGTCGTTTATTATCGGCCGCTAAAGTATCAATATTAGCTATCGGGATTTGGATACGTAACTTAAAGAACCATAGATATTGTAAGATTGATTAAAATATTAGATCTAAGCTTATTAACCAAAAGCGTTTTACACTACCTAACGTACCAACGGGGTACAACTGGGTTCAAAGGTTATGTAAGACGAAAAAGATTAACAAGATTAACAATTATCAGCGTCTATTACGGATACAGCTAGTTTATGATCAAAAATAACCTTAAGTATTTTTTTTCTATGAACGCCTAAAATGGATTCTTATATTAAAGTTTAACGGAATATCGTGTCAAGGGTACATTGATAGTACAAAACCGATCTGTTAAAATAGAGACCAGTTGACCTCGCAGAAATTCTTTCATATGAATTGTAAAACACATATGCAACAGAAATGGAATTTTATGCAACACGCGACGGTTTATTGCTGTTTTCATCGATTATGGTAAACAATTTCGATTGTACAAAGTTTTTAAATTGAATTCTTTCTGTCACGTTAACTTATCAATGTGTTAGCAAATTATAGCTAACAGCTACAATTTGATGATGACGTTTATAATAAAGAGTAATATTAAGAATGAAAAACATTTTTTTTTAAATTTGGCTTAAACTATATTTACATAAAATCAAAAGAAGTATATTTTGATATACAAGTTTGCCTATTTAAAAGTAGTTAAGAAATGGAGGTTAGAAAATCGTTAGATTATTTCTTAAAAATATATTATGGGATGTTAATGTTGTTTTATGATTTAACATTATATTAAAGAAATACCTCAAATAAATTTTTGTATTTACAAAAAAAAAATTATTAAAAAATTAGCACTATCTATTATAAAATCGGAGACAAATATATGGAATGTCGGTTTAATAAGTTTAACTGTAAAGCATATTTCCTAACATCCCAAAATATTAATATGTACACAAATATCCCAATATATAATACGTTTTATGTACATTACTTATTTTGTACGAAAATATTCAATTAGGAATTAATCATGACAAGGCAAAGTCAAAATAAATTGAACACGAAATATTCAGCGTAAGCAAGACGAACAAATGGTTTCGGCAGGCTATTAAGATGACGTAGCTACCCAAAGATACTCAGTTACCAACACTTTCCATAAACGAACCTAAATGCGAAATATTGTTTCCCTTGACATTCATGTTTTGTGATATTCCTCGGGCGAAATATGAAAAATAATGAATCTTGTTTCGCCCGCTGCTTTCTTGTTTCCAAATATTTTGATCAACATATTTTTTGTATATTTTCGACAGACTCCACAAGTCATGTTATGAGTTTTTAACAACATTTACTGTATAAAGGAATTTTAATGACGAATGTTAGAAAAACGAAAATGTTAGTCTTTATAATAACAGTTCTTATGCAAATTAGCTCGGGGGTATTTAATGTGTTTTAATTATTTAACATACAATAATACTATATAACACAATTAAAATAGTATAGTAACATGTTAATATGTTTCGCGTGGTAATGCCGTGCCGTGGGAATCGCGTGGTTTTTCTCGCAGTATTCCGATGCTGGTACGCTGTTCGAAAGAGGTCGCTCTTGGGTCTCCGGTACTGACTATTTTCATTATTATATAGTCAAACAACTAGTATTACACATTCAAAAGAATTTTGGTTACTATATATCAAGATAATTGAACATTACGCCCTAAACGAGAAGTGGAAATGGGCGGGGCATATAGCAAGACGCACAGAAAAAGGGTGTACTTTAAAGACAACTACATGAAAGGGGCACCCTAAAACGCATTACCCGTACTGAAGGAAGTCGAAGAAGAAGACAAACAAATCGAAACTGTATATTCATCATCTGTAAAAATTGGAAATAAACGTGCTTTATTATAATTGTATTAAGAGAATGACGACGGCATTATATTGATATTAGCGAAAATGATATCTTTGCTTATACTACAAATAATTCTCGATGGAATCTATGATTGATGTTTATCGAGGTTTGTATATTAAAAATATGATAACGTAATGTAATATGATCATATTTGTATGTTGTCAATTCAATCATACAAAATAGTTTATTAAAATGGTACTTCCTTTACTAATAATCTTTTATCTCATACACCATTAGTGTCTAGTTGATTAGAAATAAGGGACTTGTCTGTATTTTTCGAGGCGTATTTAGCCTTTTTTGTAACCAACTTTGCCACTTAAATGTTCAAAGGGTATACGAGAGCAAAAGTTTAGGGTTTTTGGGCATAAACTACGACACTCCGAGACTAATAAATAGCGTATTTGTGGGTTGTACGTGTAATATTTAATCGAACTCCCAACTTTCAAGCAATAGTGATACCTATGTACCTATTCTTCTAAATAATTGTTACAAATTGCTAGAAATATTAAAATTTTCATGCCAAATGTTTTATTGAAGTAAATGTTTGTAAAGTGGTCATAATCAGCAAAAACGTATGGGATACGAACAAGAGTCATACTTAGTGCTTGACTCCGAGTCTTACCATTCGACGACGTGACTCAGACTGCCGATCACCTACTAGCCAACTAAATTTTTGAAATTTGGAACGTTATATTATTTGAAAGTTTATTTAAATACTAGCGGACCAGACAATGTCCTGTACAAGTCTTTCAAAAATCATCTAAATCTAAACCATTCTCGAATCCACTTGAACACACGCAAAGAAAATTTATATAAATAAATATGTAAATGAACAAGTATCGCTTTTTCCAACTTCTGATTTCTTTAGGTAGAACTGAAACTCGTTGATGAAACACAATATGTACAGTGTACACCATTGGATGTATTAAAAATACACTCTGCTTTAACAAACTTGTTTATGCGACCTATCACGGTGCACTGTTTGTTGCCTATTCACCGTAGCATACTGTACTAATTTTACTATTTAAACTGGAGCTTTTATTTAACGTCGCAACAAATTATTTAAACTGTTTATTTTGTTGAGATTTAATTTGATACTTTATTTAACGAACTTGTACAAAAACTCATTACCTAATAAGTATGCGTTTGATCACAATATTTAATTACTTATTTATAATACAATTTTTTTTTTAAATTTGATATTTAAAAAAAATCTCGATACTATGTATATCTCACCATCATTTAGTAAAACGGATTCTTAACCCTTCACCACAAGTATCTAGTCTTAAGTTACCATAGATCGGATAAGAAAGAACATGGTTCACGGAGCAGTAAATAACTTGCGCACCTATCTATAACTATTAATTTACCATTAGGGATAATTAACGACTCTAGATAACAATTAACCTGACATACATATACTTCTACCTCATATAAAACGATATTACGTTGACACATCTGGTTGAAAAAACAATAAAAGCTTATCATTAGCATAACTTATCTATGAAAAGGCAAATTAGCACCTAAAATACTGGCAACATTTTAGAGTTTCATAATAAAAAAGCCCGGTATTTTAATTCTTAGGTCAATTTTATGCCTCTATCCCGTCTAAAAGCGAGCATATTGAAGTGTTGCGAGTAAAACGCAAATCTCTAGAGAGGTATTAGCTAATTGCAATACACTATAGTAAAAGTGTTTTTTATAAACATCGGTATGCGTTTTAAGTGATTATTTTGATGGATATGAGTTTTAAACTAGTACGATTGAAAATTGTACTATAAACCTTTTTAGTAAATTTTTATGATTTGTTTTTCTAGAGGTAAATATTAATACTTTGTTATATGAAGTACCAGTAGTGTCAAATTATGTGACCCTTTAATCTAATAATCTAATCCTGTAAAAAACAATTTCTATTACTTAATAATAGAAATTGTTTTTTTAGACCTCCGGGAATAAGCATTATTTATTAATTTAATTATTTATTGATATTTTTACGTGGATTCTGTGTAAAACATATTTCTTTTACAACTAATTTATTAAAGTTGTTAGAGCTATAGAGTTTTACACGTTTCTCTATAATACATAATATATGAAACGGTATACTATTCCGTAAAGGTTCTGCGCAATTATAACAAAAATAATTGCTGATTTAAAAGATATAACAAATACAACTTATACAAACAATTGTTATCATATTCATAAATATGTCTAAGGGATGGAGGAAAGTAGACATAAAACGTAAATAATTCAACGAATACGAGCCTCGGGAGAGCCAAACAAGCTCTAATTACGTTAACAATAATATAATTCATTGCCACATTCACATTACCAATATTACTTATGAGTTATGGCATACCCTTGAGGCTGCTTTTCTGTTTATGTCAGTTTGGTAGTTATAGAAAATTAATGACCTTATCAGCTTTTAATTATGTTTTTTTTCATGTAAAAAATAATAGAAAATAAAAAAGGTGTCGTATGTGTGTCTATCTAAACTGCTATTTTGGTATTATCACAGGACAGTTACTGTAAAAATTAAACGGATTAAAAACAACATTATCAGTTTTGCCCTATTGACTAGTCATCGGTTGGATTCCCGGCTGTATATTTTAAATTTAACACTCACTCTTATGTTACGATGAAAGAAAACATCGTGAGTAAACCGTTTCCCTTAGTCCCAAAATGTCTTCGGTGTGTGTCAGGCACAGGAAGCTGATCATGTAAAAATAAGAAATAGATTTTGAAATCTGAGGCCCAAACCTGAACAGGTTGCAGCGCCACTGATTTAATTATTAATTTTTAGACAGTAAGTCAATTGGCGCAGCCGGGGATCGAAACTTCCACCTCAGAATGAGAGTCGCACGGTAAGCCACTAACCCAACACTGCTTTACCCGATACAGTTTACGCTTTTAGGGCATGACCACATTATTAAGCGTGATAAACAAAACATTTTTTTATCCATCTGAAATCAGCCTCTTAGCTTTTATCAGATTTTATGAAATGATGGCAATAAGGGAACGCAAATCCAATAATTTTTCATTTCTCTCCGTAATTCGTTCACTATCAGACTGCGCCAAGTTTCGCCCTTTTCAGCCGATACACACAGTCCGTCGTTTCCAAGAGGCCCGAAGCAAAGCCGTAGGGGGTTGATGTGTTGCTGAAGTCTCCTTTTGTATCGTACGGTTGATGTTTTAATGTCTTCCTTGATAGTGGCAATTCCCAAATATTTATGAACTTCAGCATTTCGTGTTAACCACGGCGCACCGCTCATATTTCGTTAGACATTAAATAAACCTTCATTAACCGATATAAATCTGAATTGATTACATAATTAACTTCATGTTTTGAATTGCTCTACAGAAATCGTTAAGTTATCTTTACTAATATTATAATATTATGTGTGTAAAACGAATAAAGTAAAAAAATCTTTCACCATGCCGATATTATTATTATAAAAAATATATTACCTACTTGCGTAAACAACATCTAAAGTTTTTCCAAGAATCGAAATACTGTATGCACTGTAATTTTCACTATTCTGTATATACCAAGATAATTACGAATATTAACGGCCCGTTTAAAGCTCGTTTAATTACTCTTGAAAATCGTTTATTATTAGAGCGAACCAAAGTTGTCTATTATGGGTATTGGTGCAGAAGCGGTTTAGCAAACTTTCTTGTTTACGGTGTCATTTTGATCCATTAATCATGTCTTGTTATACACAAAGATAAAGATTTTTCATGACAAGGATGAACACAAGTATTTAAAACTGAAAATATTATTTACCAAAATTAGCGACTTGTATAAAGAAAGTCAAAAGGCGCCTATAAATTGACTTATCTACTAAAAAATACCACATTTCAAACTCAAAAAGCATACTAGTTTAAAAAAATTTATAACTCATTAATATTTATATTTAAGCGAGAAATTGTATAAATTGCCATTGCCTTAATTTTTATTCAAGAACCTGAATATTATTGTGCATTCAACAGACATATTTATCAATTTTGCACTTAAAACTTTTGACATTTGAATTCGAGCCAAATACTTTTGCTTTTGAGTGGCTAAAACAATGTTAATATTGTAACGTCAGAGTCTCACGAAAACATTTTATTAACCTTCCTATGGCATGCTATTTTGATATGCAAAATTACCTAATTTCAAGGTGAAATATTGTATTCAATATAATAGAATATGGTATAAATTCGAATCTATTTATTATTTAAATCAAATAATTAATAGTATTAGAAAGTGAGAAAAGATAGTTTGGACAAATTTTGTATCAAAATAATTATTAAATAACGTAACAGTAATCAATAATGTTCCGTTTTCCGTCATGGATGGCCAGTTAGTGTTCTGACAATTTTTTTTTTATAATATACCTGTCAGTCCCGGCTTTCCGGCACGACTAGATATTTATTTCTTTAAATATGTAATAGTTAGACATCGATACGGATTGTTTTGTAGCTATTGATATCATCGATAAAACTGAAGTACACTTTGCTGTATTGTCAATAGTTTCCGCAGTGTAGGCGTTATAGGGATTATTATATACCTTGATGTATTCTGAATGTATTCTTCCTACACCCTGAAGTTATTGAAGTATTTATACGCATCTCAACTATTTTGAAAATCTTCTATTGCTTCTTTTCATCGATTTCGATCGATTTTTTAAATCGGTCCGGTAGTTTCGGGGCCATTTCGATGTAAACAAACATTCTCTCCTATTTCTAATATTGTCGGCGCGTGACTAAACCAGTCAAAGTTATATGAGGAAAACTTGTTCGTTAATTCTTGACATAATAATTGCGCACAAATAAGTAAGAATACTCACAACACAAAACTTTAAATCAAGTTAAACCTTCCTATAATTATTGTTTCACTGATATTCAAACGCTGGGTCAACTAAATAATACCGGACAATTAACCCAAGACTGCAGATCTGCAATAATATTTTTAATCTTAATGATGAACCTAATCCTGCTAATTATACTTTTAATCTAAATAAATGTATTTAATAATATAGGACTTTAATTTTCTCTAAACAAGCCAGTAATTAGGTGGATAGGCCAAAGGTCGCTGAAAGGTCACTCGGAACATAGAATAATTTAATATAATATGAATATCAAAGGTTATCTAACAAATTTGAAATTAATAACAAACTATATTGATTAGAATAAGTCATGCCAAACTATTAAGGATATTAAATGATTGCATAGTTTCCCATGTTTTTGTTATCATCTACTGAATTCGTATTAAGTTACTGTAAAAATACGATTAAATTTTGAACTCCAATACCGTTTCAATTATTATTATTATTTATTAGTAACATATTTTAACCTATGGAGATATTTCTCTTTCAAACCATCAGAAGTGACACACTAGAAACATAAATGAAATTCATAGACGATTCAAAATATGAAAAAGTTTTAAAATTTTAAAATACTAAAATTTCAAACACGATAGCAGATCAGAGGTTTAGCTAGGTCACGTATCAAATAAAAAGGAACAAAAAATGGCGGCCATCGACAAATAGAGCGATTGATTTCCATTTCCACCAACTCAATAACTTACCACGATGACGTTTCACTATAATTATTTAATTCATATTGAATAATAACGTCATCAATATCGTTTTGCTTATATTTTTATATTAGGTATTTATCTATTTGTAAATGAAATTAAATTTTGTATTTTTTTTATAAAGTAAAAACAATTGCTGTTTCAGTGGTGGGTTTTCTCTTCTTTTTAAGTTTCTTCTTGGTTACAGTAATGATTCCTTCACCTCCATAATCATGTTTAGGGCTCCAGGGGAATGCTATGTTATGGATACCCTTATCTCTCATATCTCGAACTTCATATTGATTCCATACAAAACAGCAAACATTCAGCCTGTTCTTACAGCCTGGTATTTCTGTAAGATGTAGATGCCGGGGACAGAGCTTGTAATTGATACAAATTCCTCCTTGTGACCAACACGGTGTACTGATTAGGGATCCTAATGGGTTTAAAATAATTTAGATTATTAAATTTTGTTTTAGGATTATCTCTCTATCTCCTACCAACTTTTGCATAGATTTTCAAATATCGAACATTACGTACATTTTAGCTAAAAATCGTATCAAGCTGTAAAACAGACACGTAATGATTTTAGTATGTTTTGATTAGTATACAAAAATCTAATACATTATGAACAGCTAGTTCCTTTTTTTTATATAATAAGGGGGCAAACGAGCCCGCAAGACGCCCAAGGGCAGTCATCGCAGCCCATAGACACCCGCCCAAGGGCAGTCATCGCAGCCCATAGACACCCATTTTTAGTGGGTGTGTTGCCGGCCTGTGAAGTATTAATTAATAAAAATTAAAAAATTTCCTTAGTAAAACATATATTTTATATGCTCTAACACAGTTTATGAGATGCATTAATCTAACTGTACTAAAATTCAACCTGCATTCAACAAAACATGAAATATGTACGGAAAGCTTACGTCGTGACGAAGCAAGCGATGATAGAGCGGAGTGGTAAGCCAGGAACTCGGCACGTAGATCCTCATATTCCTCATCCTCAGACAGGTCTAAGTTTGCATCATTCCTCAGTGACGTCACGAGGCCTGTGACGTCTTCACTGCCGCTCGAATCCTTTGGAATCCCATCCACTCTCATGCAGAAAACAAAGAATACAAAAAGCAAATACATTTTTCACTGCATTGCCGTTACCCGTGTGCCTTTTTCTTATTATGGCTTTATTGTTCGTTTTTATATTGAAAATGCATAAATTCCGATAAGCCTTCTATAGCGCTGTCGCATAAAATATAACCGTTATGTATAGTTTTTTACGTGGCTGAACATTGCTAGGATTTTAGTTATTCTTGGTTATAAGTTATACATTTGTACTTTAAATAAACAGCAAAATTTTGGTCTTCAAAAAATTTATTGAATCTCATGTAGTACGAGAATAAATTAAAAGACAAAACTGTTTAATAAATATAATATTGAGATTTTATATATAATAAAATTGTAAATAAAAATCAAAGGCTGATGGCAGAGACAATAAGGTTTACCACTGGCAACACCTCACAAAATATGGATAGCTATAAAATTATTTTTAGTTTCAACTGACGCAAATAAAATTTCTAGCATTAACTAGTCCTATATAATTATTTATACTTGCCATAGTACAGTATTCAATTATTAAATTGTTCAATCAATTCAAGCGTTTAATAATGTATATTTGTTTATCCAGGTCAACATTTGATTTAAAATTAAACATATAAATGAAAACCTACCCTGAGATATTTTTAATTTGTGTAACCCGTCATGGGTACAAAACTTGACGAAAAATATCCGTCTCGGATTCATGACCCACTACACGTCCTTACTGCAATTTATTTTGAATAAAGGGTTCATTATACTAAAAGCCTTAAATAATGGCTAATTGCTTTGTCCTTCATACCCTTTGACTGATTTTAAAACTGATTAAAGTAACAGAAATGTTTAACTATTTTATAGTACGATTCAATGTTATGTTATACTTCTTGCGTGCCCCAATCGTACCATCATTTGATAAGGTACCGAATGTGTAAGTAATGAACTAAAAATATACAAATACCATTGGGTTATACTTAACTATAGAAAAAGGTTGGTAGCTAACATGGCCTTTTATTCTAAAAACTGAAAAGCTACCAAGAAAATGTGAATGTGTCCTATTCGGCCTAATGGGACTAAATTAAACTCTCCAGCAAATAACAAATTGAAATTTTCCAATCAACTTTTATTACATTCTTGCGTTTCATATAACTTGACGTTAGTAATGTTATTGTATTTAAATATTATTTTCTTGATTTTAATCAAAATAACAAGCCAAGTAAAGGTTGATACCAATAAAGATCTACTTTTAACGAAGTATACAGATGTTTTTGTGCCCGGTATGAATGGAAAGCCGCAACTTGGTTAGTAGTTCTACTAATTCTCTAAGATTTTTCGGGCTATAAATCATAGTTATTTTTTGATCATAAATTAATTATAATTCTATATAATTAACGGTAAATGTATGTGTGCACTACAAGTGGCAAAACTGACTTTACCGTGTTTGCTAAGTATAAACCATATTGCGTATTAAAAGATGTAGTTTAATCTTGTTACGAAAAAATACTTCAAATAGGAATTTTAAACGCGCAAGGTCGCACCCTCTCGCGCTTTACGGATATTTTAATAATATTAAATACATGCAAAATATCCCAATCACCAACTAACGGATGAATGATTCGGTTGTGGACCGTACAGTAGCCGTTTTTTTAAGTTTCTATACTACTGCAGGTACAGGACAGGCTACTTGTTGGGCCCGCGGCGGCGTCTGTGTACATGTACGACACTGTCCTTCCATGAACTTTGATGCTGCAGCATTTGGATGCTCTCGAGGGTATAAAGTCTGTTGCAGAGTCCAACAGCCATTGTCTCCTACGGTCGGGATTCTAAGAACAAACGATGTTCCATACGATTTAGGAAGCAGTTCAAGCGAAAAGCGTGACACGAATATGTTGATTCTTTTAATTTCCCGATGATATCGATAAAATAAGCATAAATAATAAAAATATATAGAAATAACTATATATAATACTAGCTGATCCGGCAAACGTCGTTTCGCCATGTATATCATTTATAATAAAAAAATAGGGGTTGATCGTAGAGGGGTGAAAGTTAGGGATTGTATGTATTTTTTAATGCTGTATCATAAAAAAATATAAATTAAAAATTTTGTCTAAAAATAAAAATAAAAATTTAGGGGTGGACTACCCCTAACATTTAGGGGGATGAAAAATAGATGTTGTCCGATTCTCAGGCATACCCAATAAGCACACAAAATTTCATGAGAATCGGTCGAGCCGTTTCGGAGGAGTTCGATTACGCACCCCGTGACAGAAGAATTTTATATATAGATAATAAGGTTGTTCATAGTTTGAATGCCATAGACATTTTGTCTATAACACTTTTTAATATAAAAAATTGTTTCATTCTTAGCACATCAGATCACCACTCATTATTAGAGCCCATTGGGCCTTGGCCTGTTCAACCAAGAACCTCTAGTCGTCTATATTGAGCTGTTTACCTTGTAAGCCGTCGTAGTATAGATCTACTATAGTTTCGAATACCAGAATTGGCTTCTATTATACATAAACATTCGCGGTACTTTAATTTCTTCCATTGGGACAATAGCCAGCATATCGTAGCAATTCCGTCTGGGTTTGACTAATACAATTACTTGGTTTGACTACCAAAAACATCGCTTTAATTAAAACATATATGGGCGATAGAAGCGATACGGTGCGACAGATCATCGTGCATATACAAACAAATAATTAATAATCACTTTTGTTATCGCTATCTGTAATCTATAATCTATAAGTATAACTTGGATTGTTTAAATGAAATATGCGTAAATTGCATATGCTTCTTCATTTGCTAGAATATTATGGTAGAATCTAAATGGTACAATCAACAATGGCCTACAAATTTGTCTTCCATGAATTTTGAATTACGGATTACATTACATTATGACAACTAATGTAATTAAGTGTAGTATAATTGTTAGAGAATTAATTTCCAACCTACAATTATACTGTATTTATAATATTTTTAACCAACATAGTATTAAAAATTTAAGTAGAGGCTGGTGCGAGGAAATGCTGCCAGTGTTAAAGGTACACTGACCCAACTTTTCAAATTGGTTTAAATTGTCTATCTATCAATTTCAAATTATTATTATTATAGTATAATTGAGTTTAAATAGCCCAATATTCTGCTATGAAACTTTCATCAGCAACATAAGATAACAGTATACGAGTGATTAAGTTTACATTCTAAAGTCTTCTCGAATGTAAGTTAAAAGTTTCCAACATTATCTAAGGCTTCAAGTTCTAGGAAGATATAAAGCCAGATATGGAATTTATTCTAGATAAGAAAATACAAAATCTTGAATACAATTTGTTAATGTTTATAGTTAGTTGATATGCTGTGTTACTTGTATTTAAATTAATTGTCAATGAGTCATTGTGAATATGGGAATTCTCGAGACAGATGGAATACCTCTATTGACGATACCTATTTACAGGAAATATATTATTAAATATAATTGGAGATTATTCGATGAGCGCAAATGTGCCCTCTTTATCTTTTGTGTCGGATGTTTATTATGATCGGAGTTGCGAAACTTGGGTTGATACTCTGTATCCGCCAATACCGCCAGTGATCACGATCTCAATTTCAATATTGAGTATTTGGCCAGCACGGTCCCAAGTTTGTGAAATCAGCGCTTCAAATTCCTTCTTCAAAAAGTGAAGTACCTCAAAATTGAGTACAGAAACGTCGTTATCGCTATCCCTATTAGATTGAGCTAGTTCAGGCGGAACTGCGTTCCATGCTGAACAGGGTGGTTCAAACATCACCAACTCCTACAAACATACGTAATTGTTAAAAATACTTATAAATTAGATAAAGGAATTACGCGTAAATAATATTAAAAAGACTTACGAATCTAATTAAAGTCATTTCAATATTCTGAAGTCAGTTAAAACAAACGTAGTCCAAAATCGCCTATAACATGGAATAAACTGATGCTTTCACGAGCTTTTATATCAATAAGTTTTAATATTATTATGTAATAAGCAAAACTTCTATAATAACCGAAATTACTACGCCCCATTTCCTCAAAAATAAGGGTCGTGCTAACGTTTGCCTCGTGATCTTATTTCCATAAGATAAACGAAAAGTGAGCTTGAAGTACCAATAAACATCAAAGCTCCTATAATTTTATTATTAAACCGCTTCATTTACTTTCGACATTTCTAAATTAATACAGATCACGTAGTTAATATGTGTAATAAGATGTAAAACACATTTAATAAGCACCCAAAATTTAAACATAACATTATTTTTACCACACAAGGTAAAAGACAGATAGTGTATTGCTAACGTTGGAGTTTGGTAATAAAATCATTGTTATATATACTTCTGAGAATACCCCGGTGGACCCCTGCAATTTTCTACTTCCTGCAAAATTTATACTTTCATAGTAGCCCTGTCAAGATAGTTTGACAAAAGCTACATTGTGTGCTCTCCGCCTTAATTATTTTACTATACCTACTTTCTTTCGTTTCTTAGTCGATAAGGTTTTATTTTGTTTTGGCTGGAAGTCGTGGATACAATATATAGGCTTAACAGTATTTTCGTGTTATACGGCCCAAAAATATATCTTCCTCATTTAGCAGATTATGTCAATCATTTACGGATAAAGTTCCAGTAATTTTGTTGTTAGAAAATATTTTTTTTACAATTTTAAATTATAATTTTTGTTTACAATCTTCGAGCATTCAAATTATTACAACGGAAATTGCTGCGTAGCGTAAGTCTATCCAAAATCGATACTCGATTTCATTTCGACTTACAAACATGTAACACGAACCATAATAGAAAGTAACATCTAATCAATAAAAATAATTAAATCATGACGACATTTCAAAACTTTAAAATAAAACGTGAATATACGTAAAAAAATAATGCAGAAAAGAAGATGTAGTCACTAGTCTTAGGTAAATCAAAGTAAGAGTTGCAAGTGGAACAAAACAAAACAATTCAACTTGCAAAACATGCCTCTGCTTCTTGCGCAATTGTTTTTGTAACCGAGCCGTTGTGGTCTTAGCTGTTTTTCTCTTTTCGTCCCACTTCTTATTTTTTATTTTAACGTCTCTAGCAGCTTTACGTTCGAGTACTGGAATTTCCTGGTTCACAATGTAAATGTATGAAATATGAAAAGTATCATAAGACATTTTATTAACAGTAAATACATGAATTCATTAATCACCGTTCTCATATTGACTGTCGTTTTATTAATGATAATAATAATGATTACATATATATATAACTTATAATATATATATATATATATATATATATGTACAAACCACTAAAACATTTTAAATTTACGTATTCAGATTTTTCCATTATCGGAATTATTAGGCGGAATTGCCTAAAATCCGTCTGTAGTGTGTGTCTAGTAGGCTCTTGTCCTATAAACCTGAGTCGTAAATCAAGTAAGACATAAAATTTTGACTATCGTTAATAATGATTTGTAAGTTGTTATTTTACCTTATACGCGTAGTACTACATTCAGATTTGTTTGTGTCGGTGATTAAAATAATATACTTGACATCAATACGCATGAATAGCTGACTAATGGCGAAATATGAACTCGTCTTTCATTGGTAGACGTAAATCAGATTTTCAGTTTTAGCTTTTAACTAGGTAAGCATAAATCAGATTTTTACTTTTATAGTGCTTAAAAGTAAGCTCGTTGGAAATACTTGAAACCCTCAGATTATCCAGCTCAAGTAATTGAACATTTGATGTCAATCCTCAGTCGAGCAACCGGCGAGAAGCACAATAGGAACAATTCTGAATTGCTGTAATGAAATAGAATTAAATTTAGCTCGGAATTTTAGCTTCTCTCCTAGTTACTTTGGAATATTAACACTCAATGTATGGCTTATAGAATTCTAATATATAATTAATATAATTTATTCAAACTCACAAAATAACTTTCTAAGGTAAAAACGAAGTAAGATAAAAACTGTTTTTATTTTAAAACGATTTAAAATAAAAACTTGGCTTTCCTTTGTAACTTTTTTATCCAAATAAACAAAATGAGGATAACAACTTCGTTAATTAGTCGGTTTCTTTGTCATAATTAGATTTTATAAACCACAATATAATTGTGTTTAAGGTTTCGCTTAGTTAAAAGAATTTCTATTATACGCTTCAACAAAATCCAATTAAAATTTTTCGCCACATTTCATATTCGTTAAGGCCCTTATCTTTCCAACCCTTTGCTAAACCCTATTCGTGTTTTAGAATATTGTTGTAATATGTTCTTGACACTTAAGCGTGGGCCTCATGTAAATCTGAATTTCACTTTGATATTAAGGAAATTACAATTATTTTCCTATCTTAAGAACAATACAAACATATGAATGTTTAGAACTTGGATCTAAAGGTATAAGGTACTCGTAAATAGGGAGCTTTAACAATAGAAATAACTAACTAGAACCAACTATACTTGTATATATGTTTTGTTTGTGTGTCTAGGCAGAGAGAGAGAGAGATTACAGATCTTCACTTCTACTATAATCATCTCATCTCTCTTACATTCGCCGCGCTCATTATGCTTATCATTTACTCGTACGCTTGACGATGCGTCCTTTTGAATAAAATTCTGAATCTGATCTATGTGCGTACGAGCAGGTTTACCAGCCCTCATCATCCACGTTTCTTCAGAATTAGAGTGGAAACAATAATTCGTGGCCTGAAACTAAGGACGTAGAACTAAAATAGCGCGTCGACTTATTTACAGGTATTTTAATATAAGAATAACCTTCACTAAAACAAGAATATAATTTTTTTTTTTTATAGAATAGGTGGACACCAGATGTTAAGTGATACCATCATCAACCATGGACGCTTATAATGACAGAGTGACGCTAGCGAGAGCGTTGCCGGCCTATTAAAAAAAATCATTAGATGAACGGTAATATAACCCAAGCATTTTCCGTTAGCTCGACTAGGCACTATGTGAATTTAGGATATACATCCTAGTCTAACATGATGCGTATCCATGTCTTATTGTCAGCTTTTCCTCAGCCTTCTGTGCCTATAACAATATAAAAAAAATGTGCCATTTGGGTCCAGACCCAGGATCTCTGTATTAAAACGAATTGAATAGCCGTATACTTTATAGTTCTACGCGTGTATGGCACATACTTATCGCGTTTTGTTCAGATAAATATGTACTATGAATGAAACTACAATGTGTATCTAAAATATGTATTTTAAACAACAACATATAGAACATTTTTTTACTTGAAAACAATCACTGTTATCCTATTTCTTTTATAATCCAAAATGATTTACCAAAGAAATCTTCGAATTAAAATTTCAACGCCAGGCCAATACCAGCCATTTAATTTGTTTGTTAGTCTTTTCCACAGACTAACAAAAAAATCAAATGAAACAAGTAACACATAATAGATAATCAATATCTAAAGAATCTAATCTATGGTTTAACTTCTTTAAACCAAATTTGTAAAATAGTCTCACAACGTTATTTAGAATCACTTTCTAGGCATTTTCCAGAAAATTCTTTAATTTGCGAGGTGATTTGTTAGTCTCCGCAGTCAATAAAGGTACTGAAATTACTTCAAGGCAGCCGAGGGTTGGTAATAAATCTTGGAATAGGTAGGTTAATTAGACAGCCTCCAAATGGCCCTACGTTAATTGAATTTACAATAAACTACTTTTTATAAGAGAAAATTAAGCCCTAAATACTTTCTTAGAGACTTCTTTACAAAGAGGAAAATGTTTCTTTAGTTGATCATAAATAACCTCAAAAGTAGTGTCTGGGTAATTTAATCGGCATTTCTATAAATATATAGTATAAGAAGAAGTTACTTAAGGAAATTTTATTTAGATGTACTGAGGGAGAAGATTATTTGACTAGACTTGTGAAATTAAGGAATAAAAAGGTATAAGAAATAAGAAGGTAATTTAAGCAACGCAAGCTTAAGCAACTATAATTAATAGATTTTTAATATGTATGAAATGAAATGGTGGATGTCAAAGCGGCGCCATTGATTCCAATACCAAATCCAACTGATGACCTTACAACGTTGTGATGATTTGTATAGATTTTATTGCAATGTTGACAAAAATAATCGGTGACATTCAGAATTGGCAAGCATATTAAATAGATAAAATACACATTTTAAAGACTTTTAAAAAAGCTTCACCGTGCATTAAAGATAAAAATGAGTTTTATTAAATCAACTTTAAGTACCGGAAACTTTTACTAGGTGCGAGTACGAGCCCGGATATCCGGTTTCCGTTACGTCCTATGCAAATGCGTTGAATACATTTTGCAATTTTACTATTTCCATTGCGCTAATTGGCCTTCCTTTCAACGCCCCCAACAAACGATCGCCGGTCTTTGTGCCGACATCTTGTCGTTATTAATTGTAGGAAACAATGTCTTCATATCGTGTTGCAATCTGAAATAAAATATCTTTGTAGCTTACATTTAATAGTAATGAAACGAGTTTTCCTTTATTAGTTCATAGAAATAACGTCGTAGACTTAACGGTTATATTGACTTGAGTAAATTAAAGTGCTACGCCGTAGAGGCATTGCGGAAATACGTAGACGCTTATTTTAGAGAAAATATAACATGTTGTGTACTTCAAATAAATTGCACAATATTAAAGAAAAATAACCGACATCCTATTCAAATATGCCATAGTTAATTAAATCTATTTGGCAAAACTTGAATCCCGTCCAAACCCCACGCAAAACCCACTGGATAGGAGTTGAAATGTCGGTCCTTTAAAATTTACCGCTTAACAGGAAGTTATAGAAAGAATAGCTATTTTCGTTGTTTGACAATTTAAACACAGATTACTTAGAACTTATTATTAATTGATGCCCGGAGATGCTTTCTTCGATTCCTGGAGTGACAGCAACTTTTTCGGTAGGTATTAATGACAATGACAGAAATGTTTCCAATGTCCTCCATGTAGGCGACATCAAAATAACTATGTTCAGTTGCACAGTTCTCATTTCTAGTACATTTAAAAAAGAGGCTTTTAAATCGATTTTCAAAGAGATGTCGGACGTATGTAGTGCATAAAATGACATATTTAATAATAACACAATTTACTAATTTTTCAACCTTCGCACGCAAAGAACCAAAGAAAGAAAAGTTAACAGAACTAAATCAAAAATCATAAACAAGCGTTTTATTTTATTTTCTTTTATCTTTTACACTATAATTTGCTAAATTTCGGCATCGGCGTAAGGTGAATATTAAACTGAAGTAAGTCTGTGATGAGATTTAATATTGAATAAGTTACCTTCTGTTTCTGTAAAGTACGTTATCCCTTCAATTCTCATAGGTCTACCAAGTTGAGACTGTAGGAGTTTGAGAAAGTTCACGTAGTTAATTGAGCACAATTTAACTTCTAAAGGGTGGCTCGTGTTCACTAATATGGATGTTGTGAAACAACATTTGAAATTCATACGTCAAAACAGTTATTTCATGCGATGAGTGTGCGATTTTAGTTTTAGACGGTAAATTAGTTTTGAAATGCAGTGGTTTTAGCTAATTAAAATAGTGAAAATTTATTAAAGTTAAACTCTTAATTACATGGTTTTATCTGCGTATTTTATAAATAAGAGCAAAAGCGAGTATTTTACTTAGCTTTAAAATTAATTAGACGCTTACTAGTAACATTTTATTTGTTTTTATATTATATAGTTATGTCTATTACGAACAAACCCGAAACTTCTCTAAAGGGCTACATCAACATTAGATATCACGATTTTAAACAATAGTTTGACCTTTGGTATCGTTTGCTATAGTCAAAGATGTTTACCGGCACCCCATGGCTTTGTAATTTATGGTTACGAAATATAATTGATAAGTTCAGGCTTCGATTTGCAGCAAAGAAAAACTTTACGGTCACAAAAGCATATCTTACAGATCTTTAATGAAACTGTTGCAGAAATAAGTCTACCTAACACAAAATATACATATACATCTTTACGTTTCCAGGTTTTAGAGTATGGTCTATGATGTCAGTCTAGCTGGAACACTTCTAGCCTGTATAGCGGGTCAAAATCTTAACATCGAAATAGACGTGATCAGGATTCTGGAGGACAGGATCCTTCATTTCTATAAGTTCTAAAACTAATTTCACAATTGATGTTTTCTCAAACAAAATAACTTACGGGTAGACAAACAAATAAATAAACTTTATACTACAATAAAATACCGTCATACTGCAGTATTGTACGTATTATTTAGTATCTCCTCTAAATATTAATGGTATAACTTCAGTTTTAAGCCGTTGCTTTTACAAACACTGAGAATGAGCAAACTGTGTAATAAAATATCAAAGAGATTCGGGTAAACAGCTTCCATGCTCTCAAATGCAGACTCAACGAAAAATATGTTGACATAGTATTTTAGTCACTTGTTTGTTCAAAATATTTTGTTTTCAATATCGTTACAGAGAGATCGTCACAGTCTTATTTTAATATACATTACACATTCAAATTTATATAAGCTTTTTAAAAGAATTGTAGTATAGTTGTATCAATAGCTTTAATTAGGAATAATATTCATAGAAGCTAGATTAAATAAATCTTCAAGTCTAGTATAAGACTTAAGTTTCGTAATTCATGTATATATATATATATATATTGGTTATACGCTGTAGACGCTAAAATAGCTATAACCTATGTAAACTTATAGAAAATTGAAAATAAACAAAATTATATTTCAGAGGTATTTAACAAGACTTGACTCATTTCTCTTTTGTCCTGATTAATAGAGTTAGCATCGTGTTTTATTATATTTTAATTTAATTACTGACTAAATATACAGTGGCTAACAATAGGGGGGCAGGGCTGGAAAAAATGCCACGGGCCCCCGACTAAAGAGGGCCCCTGCCCAATAGACATTATGTTCTATGGATGAATTTGAGTCTCCAAAACGCATTGGCCTAGCGTGAAGACTTCTGACCATTCCCTCTCGCCTAAGATAGGAGGCCTATGGCCATTAGTGGGTCATATACGACGTGTAATTGAGTACGCTGAAAATCTCGAAGTTTTTTAAAATTAAACTGAGTACAACGTATAGAGGCCCTTCAAAAGAATTTGCCACGGGCCCCAGATGGTATAGTTTCACCACTGTAAATATACCTCAATTTATATACTCTCAAGGATTCTCATTGCGTTATATATTTCTGTTAAATATGACATTACCGTATTAAAGTAAAAAGAACATAAGAACATACATTTTAATAACTGTTTATTGAAAACCCAACAGAGTATTTCCGTATTGTGTAATAGGATGGGAACGCTTATATTAATAAGGAAAAACGATGCTTCGTAATAAAAAGATATGGTATTATCGCACCGGAAAAAGCTGAGCCACGTTATACCGTCATAATTGTCATAACGGCTTAATCTCATTAACCGTAAATGAAGACGATGTACTTGAATGAAAACTGATTAGTATACTTTTATCAACATAATATAAGTTGTAAGAATAAAGTGAAGTTATCATCGCTGAGAGATTTTTCAGAAGATTTTTAAGGCTAATAATACATACCCAACTAGCCGAATGGAATCCACTCCCAGTTTGAGATACGACCTTCAATTGCTTAAATAAAGGCCGGCAACACACCCATTAAAGTGGGTGTCCATGGGCTCCGGCGACTACTCTCTTGAGGCTCGTTTGCCCCCCTATGCTATAAAAAAATAATATTTTATAATTTTAATAAATATTGTACCTAATTACTGCAGAATGCGGTTATAAACGATGTGAGGTTTTTTTACCTTGAATCGGGATTTAACCGTTCGTCTACTCGTATAGCGTCAAAATTTTCAAAAATCATGACTTAAACTTTAATAATAAAAAAAATCTTACCCCTGTGATAGTATATTTTGACCATTCAGTAAGGGCAAGTATGATATAATATATAGACAAATAAGAAAGCGCTCATACCCATAGAAAATATTAATTGACATTAAAATAGTCTTGTAAGCATTCTTAGCTTCAGAATATTCTCTCGTAATTTTTCTTTCATTACAAGACCTTGCTTGCAAGGGGCATTACGGGACATGACGACCCTATCGCCCACTGATGAAATAACATGTGACGGAGGTTATTTCACCAGCGCAATTAGTCAACCGTCCTGTGATATCCATGCTTCGGGCTTCAACCAAATGGGCAGGCACGACCGGGGCAGTACCACTGTCTCTCAGAAAACCTTATTGTACTCGCATTTCGTGCGGTAAAAGATATTTCCGGAACCCGTCTTAAAGAAATATGACTTACCTTATGGGGTACCACACGCGCTCGCGGTGGAGAATCCCCCTCTCGGCATCCAACAGGAGCCAAAGAGCCAGAAGCCCTTTGCGTCCTGTTACATAAAACAAAATCAGTATTCGAACGTATTGTAGGAGACAACGTTAAAAACGCAGTTGTTTTTTACTAAGCGTCCTAGTGAACATTACAGATTCATGACATTTTTTTAAAGTTTTAAATAATAGAAAAGAATCTCATCGTTGGCTAAAAAAAGCGCGAAGCATTTTTATTCATAAATTTATGTCAAATTGAAATCTCAATCTTAATAAAATGAATATTTATCGACAGAGTGCTTCTATTCAATGAAAGTATTGATTTCGAACGACTTCACGGCATCATTTATCAATGTTTATGGTTGGAAAATTAAGGACAATATTTTTGTGACAGATGTTTTTATAGTCTAACGACAAACGCGATTAAGATTTAAAGATTATCAATCATTTAGATAATAAATGTGAAATGAACATTTGAATATAAGTTAGATATTTACATTAAAATAAAGATTATATTACTTTTCCTTCAGTTATTTTAAAGTCGGTTAAAAGTTAGTGTCTATTGACTTGAAGTTTTCTTATGTAATATTTAACTTAGGTTATAACTTATAGTTTTATGCATACATTTAATAGCAACCGAGATGTTACTTCCAAGATTAAATAACGAAGACAAAGTAAAGTTATTATATTTTAATAACTTGATAGCAACAATTTCACTTAGGCAAAATCAAGTTAATGTTAGTGGAAATTGCGAGATGGAAAAGTTCTTAATGGCGCGTTATTTGATCCCTTTTGCGGCAATGACGCGCTCTACAACTTCCTAAGAAAGGAAGTCATCAATCAGCTGGGGATGAACTTAATCGCGACGTTTAGGAACTAATATAAAGTGATACATCACACGATTATGATTGATAACATTATTGAAACAATGCAGTTGGTTTCTTATACTTGCATCGCTTTATAATACACTTTTCACTAACGTGGAAGTGGCGCTCTCATTATTCTTTTGCATGTTACGTTTATTTATATATTTGAAATATTAAGATTTAGTTCAACAATCATATTTAAGGTATTAAATGATGTAGTTAATAAAATAAGCATGTGATCGACATTACATCTGATAGTTTCCTGGCAAAGCTTTCAGGTAGTAACAGTTTGTATTTGGAGTACTTTGTCTTTGACACAATTTTTATATTCTATTATTAATAATAGATTTATGATATTTACTTAATATCATAAAGATCTATTGTTTAGTAGTAGAGAGATGGAACCAATTGAAGGCGGCCTCTATAAGAGGTCCTTGAAAAAAAAATTATATAATTTATTTATAATTATTTCTGTATAAAATTTTGAGTGTGTATATATTGTAAAATTTCAAGGAATAAATGAGCTTCATTATTGTTATTATTAGGTTATAATCATAATATAAATAATACAATAGTGAAAGCGAAAATATATACCTATATAATCTTTATTGATTACAACCCCAACGCGAAGGATTGAGCTCGATACGAAAGGACTGGCTTTATATTGGAAATTAAAAGAGGTTCCGATAATACCTATCTCAGTTTTATTACTTCTATCCAATATTTCAATAAAAGATATTAGTTAATAGATACGATGGATCTAAGCTATCTAGAGATTAGTTCTTAAGTTCAAAGCTAACATGACGCGACTAATCGGAGATTGCGGATACTTTAATATGACTGCTATTGACTGTTCAATAACAATAGATTGCACTTTGTGGACTATAAAAAGAATTTAATATCGTTCATATTGAAAAATATTGCCTTCTACGCAAACTGACGCAGTAGTTAATTATGTATTTTAATTGTGAGGCAACTTAGTGGTGGAAATATTTATTGTTATATAAGACGCATTAATGTTCGTCTACTAGATTTCTGGTTTAAACGTCATGAAGTACGTCTTTTCGAAGATACTTTAGTTTGATAGTACTTCAATGTGGTACCCCTAGTTACTTCATGCAAAATTTTATGTTCCTCTCTGGCGGTAGTTTTGTTTTGCGTTCCTTAGACAACCTAATTCTTGAAACTCCCTCTCATAAAACTGAGTTCTATCACTCCTCCTTCACCGTGCAAAGTATCCTGCTATGAAATTCGTTACCTATTCATATCAGACGAGCTCAGTTTTTAAATTTATTTAAAAACCTCCTTTTTGATCATCTTTTTTCTGCCTCGTGATTAGCTACCACTTTTATATATTAATTGTGAGTCAATTAACATTAAGCTGAGCTTTTACATGTCTGTTTATATATACTATTAATTTTAGTTATAGTTGCATGTTGTTTTTAGTATCTTTTTGTTAATTAATTATGCATCTCCTACCCTCTGTAGGTGTTTCTTTTTTTTCTATTGATCCATTTTAGGGTTGCCTGGAAGAAAGCGCTTGTTAGGGATAAGGCCGCCCGTTGCCTAATAACTTATGTAACTTACTTTTTGTTTTTTTTCTACATGTATAATTATGGCAATGAAGTATAAATAAATAAACGCTAACGTGAATTTTTGTAGAATGATATTGTTAAGTGATTTAAGGTTTTAAAACTTTGAAAAATGTGGCTTTTAGTGAAAAAGCGTAACGTATTCTGTACAAATGCGTGCAAGGTGTTATATGACAGTAACAGGTGGCATCTTTTGTTGCAGGACAGATGATGGAAAATGAGAAAGGCGAACAATGACAGCATGTCCCCGCCGCGAGCGATGACCCTGGGCGCCGGGGGTCGCAAGCCGGTCCACAACGCGCGCCGCCCGCCCACGCCGCCCAAACACACGCTTATAAGGCTACTACACTCATTATGCATTATACGCGACATCACATTGGCGCGAACACTGAACTTTAATTTTCCAAAACACCCCCTAGTCAAATTAAAAGAAAACTTTCGAACTAGTGTATATTTTGTAGTGAAAACTTTAGTGCAATTATTCGTTGTTGCCAAGTGTACCGTGCGTGACAAACCTTGGGTAATACTTTTACTGTGCTGTTTCTCCACGTGTGAGGCGAAACGAGATGACGACTTGCATATAGGTGGGATCTTTCCTATGGAAGGGGAGGGAGGCTGGCAGGGCGGCCAAGCCTGCATGCCTGCCGCTGAGTTAGCACTCGCAGATGTCAACGCGAGGTCTGATTTGTTATCGGGATTTAAATTACTTCTTCACAGCAACGATAGTAAGGTACACAATGTTTACCTATTTTGTTTTTTTTTGAGATTAATAAAATATACGTTCGTAAGCAACAATTCGTGACTAAAATATAAAGGGAGATTTTTTAAGTTTTAAATTACAATACTATTACTAAAAAGGCGCTAATACTGTATAGTAATAATTACTCCCTGTAGAAAAGATAATTCGCATGTCGACAAACATTGATTGGATTTCACTCTCACTTTTGAAAACAGCATATTTTATTTGACGTTGACATTGACATGTAAAGAGAAAAATAAATGATTAAAGCGAGGCTGCGAGCTGTCAGGTCATAAGTTTCCACGGCGAAAATCCCAATTACAGTTTCAATCAACGGAATGCTCATCGCATTGCTCAGTCGAGTGATAAACCTGATCCATTAGGTGTGAATAGTGCCTCCGTAAACCTGGTAATTAGCAAAAAGGTTTTACCCCCATAAAAATCTACAATCGAAGATTTACTCAATAACGAGTGAGCCTGACGTTCGAATCAATTATTGAAAATTTATGAACGGATCGTGGAAAATTTTATACGATAGAATTTCCGAATCGACTAAGTGATTTCCGCTGATATCAATTGAGAAATGATTGACATTCGTTTTAGCTTTTGCAACTTTGTTAGTTCAAATATTTCTATGGAAAAGTTAATGACAAGAATTTGTGAATATGGGATTTTCGCTGTACCATTTCTTCTGATCTGTGAAAAGGGTAGACACAGTAATATCTATAGCGATATCAATCACTATTTTTTACACGTGACATAGTGCCTATAAAGGTTTAGTCGCGCGTTTTAAAATAGGCGTGAGTGACTTTTATGAATTTTTACGTCCATTATAATGGCAAATTATTAAAACCTAAGCGTTTTTTAACTTATATGTAATTAAATTAATACCCAAGATTATCGTGCTGAACAAATTTTAAAATAAGTTAGAAAATTAGTTCATAATTATTTTAACTTTTTAATAACTCAAGCCTAACTAGACAAACATTTTCAGTGCGAGCCAGGGCTTGGAGCGAGTGTAATGTACAATTTGCTGTACAACCCTCCACAAAAGTTGTTACTACTGGCTGGTTGTTCTACCGTATGTACAACTGTTGCTGAAGCGGCCAAAATGTGGAATTTAATGGTGGTATGTTTCAAATATAAATTGATATTTTAATTCATTTCCAATTTTTAAATCTCTCCTGTATACATATATTAATTATAAGTTCATCTTTCATTCCTAACCAAACCTTGAAAATTTTTATTTTACTTAATTCTATCTATATGCCATTCATTTTATAGATAGCTTCCAGTCGGCTTGTTGTTATGCAATATTTTTTTTTCTTAAATACAGTGTAAATAAACTATCATTAAAATGAATAACGCCACGTAGCTAAAAAAACTTATATACTTTATAACGTGTGTTTAGTTTGTCATTTTAAAGAAAAAAGTAATTTTAGTAAACTTGCCTTATTTTCTAATCAACTATCTAATTTTAAATTGTTTTAATTTTTTTACGATTTTGTTAACTGTGTTTTGTATTCGTGTTTAAATATGTATTCCATTTTTTGTTTTTATGTTTGTAATTATTATTTTAACTAGCTGTAGGAGTACTAAAAATCTAAATTGTAATTTATCAGCTTTAGATAAATGGATTTTAAAACAGTTCAGTAGGTACTGAGTTCATCAATTACAAAATATATAGAATAGAAATATCACTTAATAGACTAAAAATGAAAAATCTATTCATTTTAAAATTAAAAAATAAAATATTGATTAATTTTCATAAATCTATCATCTTGATATGAAATGAATTATTAAAGTAATCAATCTTTATATGAGCCGATTTTATGGTTCTCAGATGTCCTTGTTTCTTTCTCTATTAACCGCATGAGCACTTATTCAAGCATGAATAGAAGAACCCATTGGTGTAGTCGGGTTTTGAACTCGCATCCAGCAACAATGAGAAAATTTATCAGCATAAATTACTAGTAAAATAACAATTACATATTTAAAGCACAATTTATTCAACGCAATCTATTCACATGTTTATCGTAAACATTTCCCAAAGTTAGTTAATTTTCATTATTCCAACGATGTTTGCATAACAATTCATGAATTAGCTTCGAAACCAAATATCTCATTTTCTATGTCTCATTAATTAAAGGAATGTTAATTTTATTAGCAAAACAATTGTTTACAAGAATTATTTAGATCGATAACTCCTTTTGAAATTTTCTTCTTGGTGCTATAAAGAAAAACTAAGATTAGGCCCGAAGGTCTACCCAATGACATATTCAGTAATATATCCTACGCCTATACGTTTTATCATTCTCCTTACTTATAAAAACGAAATCACTTAAGTTCGCCTTGTATCTGTACGTCGCGCGACGTGAATTGCATATTTTAATATTTCTTTTAAATCCCTGAGTGTGTTTTTTTTTCTTGCACGACGTCTAAACTAAATATTCATAACTTATTGGCTATGTTAGAAAGAGATACGATGTTTTGTAAAAACATCGTAAGTTTTAAAAGAGGATTGAACACCGGCGGGTCTAGTGCGGCAAATGTCGAGTACTTACTTTTTCGCTGTTCCTTCATGTCAATTGTATTTCTTTAATGTTATTAATTTGAAAAAATTTAAAATTTTGGTCACTTTGGAGACTCTTGGGGCGTGTGGTTCAAGGGCACAGACGCTAATTAAAGATTTAAGTTGGCGCCTGGTAGATAGTACCGTTGACCCCAGAGCGTATGCTTTCCTCACTCAACGAATGAGTATCGCAACGAGGAAATGCTGCGAGCAGTAAAGGTATACACACAAACTTAAAAAGTAGGGTGCCACCTTTTAAATTTGTTATAATTGTCTTTTTAATAATTATCAATACTATGTAGGTTATGAATATTTTAAATTGAATTATTATTCAAATGTTGGCATGGGGATTTTATACAAGTTTACCATGGCGAGGCCCTATATTTCTTTTATTTAATATACATACACATATTATATTATATGTAAATCGATGCGTTACATTATAAAGTAATAAAGCACGTATTGGTAATGCCATTTAAACCACATAATGGCTTTTAATTCTAACAATGACGTTAATTACGCATAAAACGTGAGCACATGAGCTCTTCAAATTTACGATTTCAATTCGAATGGGTAATAACGTACATTATTGTATATGAAAGTAATGCGCTTTATCTGTGTAAAACTAGGACAAATTATCCTAATGGTAACTTTGTTATATGACCATGACGATATGTATGTGTGTTGACATATAAACCAGACGCTTTATCTAATAGATATTTAAGATAATAATAAAAACGGTTCTGTGGCCCTACAACTCTATGGCTTGGGCTCAGATTGCATACCATTGTTTGATCATTTTTATTTCATAGACAAGTAGGGGATCGACCTTCAGTCTGACATATGCCCACTGAGCGGTGTTGTTTTTCACCGTACGGCAAGTGTTAGATAGGTAGATAGTCCATTGGTGCTCACCTGGGGGGGATCAAACCTCTACGACCTCAAGTATGAGAGTTGCACGCTGAAGCCACTAGGCCAACACTTTTTAGTCAGTTTTTACCACCCACCACCACTATGTGGAACCAGCTGCCCGCTGAAGTATGATACGACTTAGAAATGAGCGTATCAATTCATTAAAAGGCCAGCGACGCACTCGCAAGTCCTCTGGCATTTGAGTGTCCATGGGCTGCGATATCACTTCAGGTGTGCCTCCTGCCCGTTTCTGTTCTATAAAAAAAAGATAACGTTAAATATTATTGTGTAAACCGAGTATTTATGAAAATATTCTTACAGTTATGCTACGGAGCGTCTTCGCCAGCTCTGTCAGACCGGGCACGTTTTCCGACGCTTTTCCGAACCCATCCGTCGGCAACGGTTCACAATCCAACGAGAATCAAACTAATGCAGAAGTTCGGATGGTCTCGCATCGCTATACTACAACAGGCCGAGGAAGTTTTT
The DNA here is from genome assembly GCA_963693345.1 of Pieris melete. Classification (NCBI taxonomy): domain Eukaryota; kingdom Metazoa; phylum Arthropoda; class Insecta; order Lepidoptera; family Pieridae; genus Pieris; species Pieris melete. The sequence continues at coordinate 744,299 of CAVNZK010000002.1, read as the reverse complement.
ATATCTGTAAGTATTCGACTTTAACACATAATTGTGCGTAATTGCCATTATACTATCAAATAACCTTAGGAAATTTACATTCTAAGGTCGATTTCAGTTAATTAAATGAAATTTAATTATCTGACGTTGTCTGTATATCGTGTAAATTCATACGCGTGAATTGAATTCTGGCAATTTATAAAATTATTTTTTGATGAATTATTTAAAACCTAACTACACGGCCAAAAATAAGAAGTGATCGGACGGAAGACAAGCAGTTCGTTTAATTTTTTAAATTAATAAAGTTACAAATGTAAAAACCCAGTGTTCTTACTCTACCTACTCTTTCCAAAATTACAGCTTGAATCCTTCTTGGCACGCTTAACACGATGTTTTTAATTATGTTTTGAGGAATTCATTCCACTCTTCTGCAAAGACTCTATTTAGCTCCCTTATGTTTTGTGGAGCAGGTTGCACTGATCTTACTCGACTCTTTAGAATCCCAGACATGCTTAGTTGGACTGAGTTCAGGACGGCGATGCAACTTCTTGCATGTACGCTTCCACGTCGTTAGAACGGTACGGGCGAGCATTGTCGTCCATAATAATGGAATATTCCTCAAGAGCAGTCAATGCGGGTTGTGTATGTGGAATTAGGACTTCCGTAACTTACCGGTGTGCATTCAATATTCCATTTTCTACGAAAACAATTCCGTACGTTGAATTAATTGCTGCCCAATACTTAACGGAGCCTCCACCATAAGGAGTGATTTCTTAGAAACACACATCCGCATTACGTTCCCGTGGTCTGCGCAGCACTCGACGGCAGCCTCTCCACACAAAGAGATTCTGTGTGTATATTAGTGTATATTGTAATTTAGGGCCCTGTGCTGGGTGGTGACTCCTCATATTAGTACCCGAAAGCCTCGTCCTTGCCGTCCGTCTTCAAGCCTCTTCTACAGTACCACACTTGACTGCTTACGATTCCGCAACGCCTGACTCACCACAAAGCAACCATATCTTGGTTCTGTGCATCGTTTTACCCCCGAACAGGGTCTTCTTTTGATACCATCGCCATGGGCCTTTCTTCAAATAGGGCTATAATTTCACCGGCCCATATCAGTCATATAAGAAAGTGATATTTAATGTAAAAAGAAGAAGATTATCTCACTCGTTATTAGGTTATTACATTGGTAACATTATATAATTTAAAATAGTCAAAAAATCTTCTTGTCTTTATTGCTGACCACTTCTTATTGTTCGGCTGTGTACAAAGGTTTTAAATAATTCTTAAAAAAATTGCCAGAATTCATTTCACGCGTATCAATTTTACACATATACAAACTACGTCAGACAATTAATTTTCATTTAATTAACTGAAATCTATCTTTGAACTTAAACTTAGGTGCCCGTTTTTTTTAGCAGTTTATTTAATATATACTAAACGCGGCGAACTTTGTACAGCTTAATAGTCAATGAGTGTCGCGTTACAGATAAGCTGAACTTTATTTATGATTTTAGGAAAGTAATACAATGAATACAAAACAAATATTAAGTTCACTATGCTTTTTCAATTCTGACATTATTATACATTTTTAAAATCGATCGAAAAGTGTAATTAAATACAATCTTTAAGTTTTAGTTTAACATATCGGGATTATCATTAAATGTTTGACATTTACATAAGCCATAAAAATTTTGTATTAGATTATTATTTCAATTTTCCAATTTTTGTGAAAAAAACATAAAAATCGGTCTGGTCGTTCTCGTTTTATAAGTGTTTGAATAAACCGGACTTTGTTATACTATACACAAAATATATACGTGAAAAATTCACACTATTATAAAATACATACTCACAACATACTAAATAGATGTCGTAAACAAAAATCGCTAAACACCTTTTTCAATACAACAACATTTGATCTAAAATTTTATAGAACACTAATACAAATCCATCATTCAGAACACCATACAATTTGATACAAATACTATTTCTATAACATTATTGTTCTGCACCATTACCGTTGCCAGTAAAATTCAATATCGCTGGAAAAATAGGTCGCAATATAGATAAGGCTTGATATCACCCCTCTCAAGAACCTTACAAGTATGTTAAGATACCGAACTCCTTAGGAATTAATTTGGTGATATTGTTTTGTTTTCGCGTGACTTCAGCACATATTGTCTTCGAACATTTGTAAAATGTCATGAACATTTTAATAGCCTATAAATTCGTAGTTACATTTTACAAGTTTAGTTAATAAAAGAAGCTCTTGAGGTAATACAATGAGATCTAAATATTGTTTCACACATTACATTGTAAAGTCCTAAGTGTAGTCTGGTATATTATTTTAATTTAGTAAGTTTGTTTTATGCTAGTAAAGGATGGTCGTAAATTACAATGAATGGTAATCCGGACACACAATGTTAGGTACTTTACTTAAATGATTCTTACCTAACAATTGTAATGCACATGTAATTATAACGTATTATTTATTATTATATTTAGAATCACTGTAACGTTGATAATTGTGACCAGTTACGAACAGTATTAATTTAAAGTTTGATGAAACATCGCAAAAATGTAACCATAAATTGGCTAAAGCGCTCACAAATACACATAAGTCACTAAATTCTATCAAAAGTTGGTCTATAACTTACATAATAGTGTCACTCGTACTAAGCTTAGACATTCTAAATGCCGTGTCGAAGTATTTTGGGTTATCTTTCATATCGATATTCATGTTACTTGGGCCAAGTCAATCTCGTAAAACTATTTTAGGATTAGAAATCGTGTCGTCGGGTCATAAATTCGAATCGAACTTGTTTTATATACGAGAAGGTTTGAATACTGAGACGGTGTCTATTTTCATTGTAATACTTTGGAACATGTAACATCGAGGTAGAAATATTACATATTATGTAAACAGTACAAATTCTGCGTACGTAAAATTATTATTTTTTATACTTTTTTCGAACATGTATTTTGATTATACTTATTATATCTATATACTAGCTGGCCTGGCGAACATCGTACCGCCTAACAGTCGATTCTTTTTTTTTTAAATACTTATCCTGCTATTCGGGACACCGGTCTAGCTAGTAAGATAAAAAAAGAAAGTTGATAAGACAACAATTACATTGTCAAAAAATTATAATTTACCTTCCCGGAACCCCTCCACTAACACTTGAACTTTATGATATGGTATTAAAGTTCAAATTGACTTTTAAGTATTATTACGAATATTTTGTAAGGGACTATAGAAAAGTGTTGTTTTTAGACTTTTTCACTCAATTTTTTTTATTTTTTTCTCTCCGTAAGAACCATCCTCGTACTTCAAGGAATATTATAAAAAAATAATCAGACAAATAGGTCAAGCCGTTTTCATGTTATGTCGTGACAACGGAAACGGGTTTCATTTTTATATATATTGATATATAAAAATGAAACCCGTTCCAGTGTTAGTGGAGGGGTTCCGGGAAGGTAAATTTTTATTTTTGACATAATGTATTTGTTGTCTTATCAACCCGAATAGCAGAATAAGTATTCAAAAAAAAAAAGAATAGACTGTTAGGCGGTACGATGTTCGTCAGGCCAGCTAGTATATAATATAACTTATCGTTCGGTAACGCAACAGCCCTTCATAGATTTTTTTTTAAACCAGCATGGAGGGAAGACCGCCGCCTTAGTATTATAAGTTTTTGTATTGTATTATTATATCAATAAAGTGAAAGTTAATAATTAAATATATATTCTTCTACATTTAAACTACACAAATGAGCTCGAAGAAAATACATCAACCAAATATAAGATTTTAACAAAAATAGAGAATCTGTTGGTCCAGTAGTTTTCCTATTTCACCTGCACTGGTTTGAGATTACTGCCTGAGAAATTGAGGCATACATTTATGTCTTATATCATTTAGCAATTTGACGTATTATAATTTTTCATGTTGTCGAGTATGTTATAAATATATGTTAATCAAAAAAGTTATATATCAACTTTGGATTACTTACATACCCAAATTGACTCATGACCTCCGAAACATGAAAACTCCGCCCGATCTTAAGCCACAGAAATCTGAGGTGGAGTAGTTGGTATTCCTAGATATTCTTTTTTGACGATCTTCTTTCTCTCAAGGCCAGACAACAAAGTTTATTATTTACTGTATAATAAATAGATTTATTACATTTTTAATTACGTTCATATAAAGTTTTACTTTAACATTGCAAATTTAAAAGCAATCTATAGAATAAATATTAAGCTTTCAGAATAAAAATAACTAATTCAATATCGTAAACGATGCTTAGTAAATATTATTTCGAAAATGTTTACGTACATTTTCAAATATTTTCAACGAAATTCGCGACGCAAAATGAAAGCAACTTAGTACCCTTGTAATATATTTTCCTTGGGAGGTCGTATTCGTAAATCGCACTCGTCGTTGCGGTTCTGATTTAGGTTATCCTTACAATAAAATTCAAAGGGCAAAATTTTAGTGGTACTTTCTGAATCCAATTTCCACGCGGGTCGAAATTCAATATTCATTGGGATTATACATTTCGTTGATAAAATCATATGATAATGAGAGCCAACTTATTAGAGACATTGTTTTCTAAATCTGATTACGTTTTGAAGAGGCAAAAATTGCTGATATTCAGACCTATTATTCGTAACCTAATGTATAGTTGTATTTGAAATCTATATAAAAATGAAACCCGTTTTCTGTTCTCACGACATAACATGAAAACGGCTTGACCGATTTGTCTGATCTTTTTTTTTGTTGTGTTTGTAAATGTCAGGAGAAGGTTCTTATAAAAGAAAAAAATTCCGAGGAAAATTAGAAAATGTAAGAATACTTAACCACCACACAATTCGAACTTTTTGATGTAACCTTATGGCGTTTGACATAACATTGACAGAATGCGTGCTGCAAATATCGTCAAAGAGGATGTAAGAAATATGAATATCGTTTAAAATAAATGCTTCGATCAGAGTTATTATTGTGATAATATAATAATATGCGAGCCAGAAAAACAAACAAAGAATGTTGTATAACATAAAGCATTAGAATAATAAACACTTTGTTTCTGAAACATTTTTTTATTAATTATACCAATTTGAAATCAATATTCATAGATAAGACAGGACAACGTCTGTCGGGTCCACTAGTATCTTATAAAATTAAAAAGAATTAGATAAAATTTAGACTGATTCAACTGTTAGTTAGTCAGAATATTTGAAATTGAAGTTATAAAATTAGATTATGGCAAAGGCTTTCGTATAGTGAAACAATTAACAAAGTGGTCTGCGCTGAAGTAAAATTTAGAGATTTACATTGACGAATTTAAATTTATACTTACTTGTTGTTTTATTTTCTAACAGATAATACAAAATATATCAATTTGACATAACATAGCCCAGACATAAAGCTCCTGACTTAACAGACGTGTGTCAGATCGCTGTCAGTTTTATGTTTTTTGTAAAAGATACCTACTATTGACAGCTGAAAGAAATTCACGTGTGATAAGACTTAAATAATGGTTAAAATATTTAAATGATTGTTCTTGCAAATTGTTTGTACCAAATATGTAATTGTAAGGATAATCGAAGTAATTCAGCCTATTTCTTGGCTTGTTCTTTATACCAGATCAATTAAAAACCCTGCTGGATGGGAAAAATGTTGTATAAAAAGCAATTATTATTAAACGTCAAGTTAATATATTTATAAAATTTATCTTTCCCTGAAACTGTAATCTTAATATATATAAATTACGTGTCACGTTGTTGGTCCGCTATGGACTCCTAAACTACCGAACCGATTTCAATCAAATTTGCACACCGTGTGTACTTTCATCCAACTTAAAAGATAGGATAGCTTACATCTCAATTTATACCCGCAATATTATTTTATTGCAAAATATTTGTTTATTATTTGATAGTCACAATTCTAACAGATGGTGTGTTGAAAGTACCAACGTTTCAAATAAGCTACAATTTAATGGTATTACCACCAAAAACGCATGGTGGTCCCAATGACTGGTGTTCTCCTACCGTTTCTCTTGAATAGGTTTACTACTATGTAATATAACTAAAACCTTAGCCACAGCAACGCTTGGCCGGTCTGCTAGTTATACTATATAAAGCTGAATCTACATACATTATATACGTAATGGTACTAATTTTGCCAAATTAACCTGTTATTTCTAGTCTTTTTAATCACTTTATTTATTTATTAATATATAATATTTATTTATTTCTCTACTGTACTATATTTTTTCCTTTCTTTATTTTATCATGACCTGTTTTTAATAATTAAATTAACAAATACTGTAGATTTTAGACGTTTAAACGTGAACTGTAGACGTTTAAATACTCAGGTAAATGAATAGTTTAACGTGTAGTTTGATATAAATGTATAGTCCATATATGCTTTTGTGCAAGTTTACCGCGTAGGTAAAAATCTATTTCCCACTAGATATTCTGAAACTTTTTATAAGGTTAACGAGTGCTAGGTATAGTTCTATGGTCTATAAAAGCTCCGGGGCCTTTTCACTGCAGTGTAATTAGAGCGCCTCTTTCCCATAAGAGGTTTTGGTTTGTGTGCCCTCTTTGTTCGTACTACGTCCGAAAATACCGCTTTTTTAATCATCAGTTACATCATAGTATTAATAACCTAAAATACCTTAAAATACTTTTTATTTTATGTTAACTGAGGGACTTACCCAAAATAGAAATTAAATCTATAGACCGAAAATCAAACCAATTTTTTAACGCACAAAACACATGTGAGTAAAATTATAACAGTTATTACTTTAATATTTCTTGAGATATTAAAGTATAAAGCTTTTGTTTTTATACATTTTGACGTTTTAAGCTCTGTTAATCTCAATTTTCCAATTCAGGTTTTAATTATTAGAAATTGAGGCATACATTTATGTCTTATATCATTTAGCAATTTGACGTATTATAATATTTCATGTTGTCGAGTATGTTATAAATATATGTTAATCAAAAAAGTTATATATCAACTTTGGATTACTTACATACCCAAATTGACTCATGACCTCCGAAACGTGAAAACTCCGCCCGATCTTAAGCCACAGAAATCTGAGGTGGAGTAGTTGGTATTCCTAGATATTCTTTTTTGACGATCTTCTTTCTCTCAAGGCCAGACAACAAAGTTTATTATTTACTGTATAATAAATAGATTTATTACATTTTTAATTACGTTCATATAAAGTTTTACTTTAACATTGCAAATTTAAAAGCAATCTATAGAATAAATATTAAGCTTTCAGAATAAAAATAACTAATTCAATATCGTAAACGATGCTTAGTAAATATTATTTCGAAAATGTTTACGTACATTTTCAAATATTTTCAACGAAATTCGCGACGCAAAATGAAAGCAACTTAGTACCCTTGTAATATATTTTCCTTGGGAGGTCGTATTCGTAAATCGCACTCGTCGTTGCGGTTCTGATTTAGGTTATCCTTACAATAAAATTCAAAGGGCAAAATTTTAGTGGTACTTTCTGAATCCAATTTCCACGCGGGTCGAAATTCAATATTCATTGGGATTATACATTTCGTTGATAAAATCATATGATAATGAGAGCCAACTTATTAGAGACATTGTTTTCTAAATCTGATTACGTTTTGAAGAGGCAAAAATTGCTGATATTCAGACCTATTATTCGTAACCTAATGTATAGTTGTATTTGAAATCTATATAAAAATGAAACCCGTTTTCTGTTCTCACGACATAACATGAAAACGGCTTGACCGATTTGTCTGATCTTTTTTTTTGTTGTGTTTGTAAATGTCAGGAGAAGGTTCTTATAAAAGAAAAAAATTCCGAGGAAAATTAGAAAATGTAAGAATACTTAACCACCACACAATTCGAACTTTTTGATGTAACCTTATGGCGTTTGACATAACATTGACAGAATGCGTGCTGCAAATATCGTCAAAGAGGATGTAAGAAATATGAATATCGTTTAAAATAAATGCTTCGATCAGAGTTATTATTGTGATAATATAATAATATGCGAGCCAGAAAAACAAACAAAGAATGTTGTATAACATAAAGCATTAGAATAATAAACACTTTGTTTCTGAAACATTTTTTTATTAATTATACCAATTTGAAATCAATATTCATAGATAAGACAGGACAACGTCTGTCGGGTCCACTAGTATCTTATAAAATTAAAAAGAATTAGATAAAATTTAGACTGATTCAACTGTTAGTTAGTCAGAATATTTGAAATTGAAGTTATAAAATTAGATTATGGCAAAGGCTTTCGTATAGTGAAACAATTAACAAAGTGGTCTGCGCTGAAGTAAAATTTAGAGATTTACATTGACGAATTTAAATTTATACTTACTTGTTGTTTTATTTTCTAACAGATAATACAAAATATATCAATTTGACATAACATAGCCCAGACATAAAGCTCCTGACTTAACAGACGTGTGTCAGATCGCTGTCAGTTTTATGTTTTTTGTAAAAGATACCTACTATTGACAGCTGAAAGAAATTCACGTGTGATAAGACTTAAATAATGGTTAAAATATTTAAATGATTGTTCTTGCAAATTGTTTGTACCAAATATGTAATTGTAAGGATAATCGAAGTAATTCAGCCTATTTCTTGGCTTGTTCTTTATACCAGATCAATTAAAAACCCTGCTGGATGGGAAAAATGTTGTATAAAAAGCAATTATTATTAAACGTCAAGTTAATATATTTATAAAATTTATCTTTCCCTGAAACTGTAATCTTAATATATATAAATTACGTGTCACGTTGTTGGTCCGCTATGGACTCCTAAACTACCGAACCGATTTCAATCAAATTTGCACACCGTGTGTACTTTCATCCAACTTAAAAGATAGGATAGCTTACATCTCAATTTATACCCGCAATATTATTTTATTGCAAAATATTTGTTTATTATTTGATAGTCACAATTCTAACAGATGGTGTGTTGAAAGTACCAACGTTTCAAATAAGCTACAATTTAATGGTATTACCACCAAAAACGCATGGTGGTCCCAATGACTGGTGTTCTCCTACCGTTTCTCTTGAATAGGTTTACTACTATGTAATATAACTAAAACCTTAGCCACAGCAACGCTTGGCCGGTCTGCTAGTTATACTATATAAAGCTGAATCTACATACATTATATACGTAATGGTACTAATTTTGCCAAATTAACCTGTTATTTCTAGTCTTTTTAATCACTTTATTTATTTATTAATATATAATATTTATTTATTTCTCTACTGTACTATATTTTTTCCTTTCTTTATTTTATCATGACCTGTTTTTAATAATTAAATTAACAAATACTGTAGATTTTAGACGTTTAAACGTGAACTGTAGACGTTTAAATACTCAGGTAAATGAATAGTTTAACGTGTAGTTTGATATAAATGTATAGTCCATATATGCTTTTGTGCAAGTTTACCGCGTAGGTAAAAATCTATTTCCCACTAGATATTCTGAAACTTTTTATAAGGTTAACGAGTGCTAGGTATAGTTCTATGGTCTATAAAAGCTCCGGGGCCTTTTCACTGCAGTGTAATTAGAGCGCCTCTTTCCCATAAGAGGTTTTGGTTTGTGTGCCCTCTTTGTTCGTACTACGTCCGAAAATACCGCTTTTTTAATCATCAGTTACATCATAGTATTAATAACCTAAAATACCTTAAAATACTTTTTATTTTATGTTAACTGAGGGACTTACCCAAAATAGAAATTAAATCTATAGACCGAAAATCAAACCAATTTTTTAACGCACAAAACACATGTGAGTAAAATTATAACAGTTATTACTTTAATATTTCTTGAGATATTAAAGTATAAAGCTTTTGTTTTTATACATTTTGACGTTTTAAGCTCTGTTAATCTCAATTTTCCAATTCAGGTTTTGGGGCCTATCCCTAAAACCTGACTAGATTTGAGTAGTACCAGGTAATACAAAATAATTATAGGAAATACTTTTATTAATAGAGTCGAGGGAAATTTAATACGTCAATGATTGACCTCACTAGCGCCTGTAGATTTATAAACCAAAAGGCCTATGTCAAACGCACCGTTAATAACGTGTGATATTAAATAAAACCATAGTGTCAGTCTAACTCACAATAACAGAGGTTTTATTTAAGCAAATCTAAATAATTGTTTTTTTACAGACCGTAGAAGACTTAGAAGCACATTGTAAGATGACTGGAATTGAAATTGTTACGCGACAATCGTTTCTTTCGGATCCGAGCGACGCAGTGCGGAATTTAAGGCGACAAGACGCAAGAGTCATTGTCGGCCTTTTTTATGTGGTGGCCGCGCGACGGGTGCTTTGCGAAGTCTATAAACATAAGCTCTATGGAAAGTCCTATGTCTGGTTCTTTATAGGTGAGTTTTTCTTATAATAAACTTATTTAAGGCAGATAAATAACCAACATAAGATAATATTAGTAAACCAATGAACTAATTTTTGTTTTATATTTTTTTGCACTTCTTGCTTACCTTATCTAACTTAATACATATTTCTCAGTGGTTACCTGGAAGGTAAAATCGCTCATAAGCGATAAGGCCACCAGTTGCATGCCTTTTCATTTAATTATGTTCAAGTTTTATTATGTTAATGCAACGAAATATGAATAAACAAATAAATTTGATTGAATGTAGTAATTAGCGACATTTCCTCAAGTACTGTAAACCCAGAGGATGGATGTCTACGCATAACTGTGGACCTTTCCGTTGACCGGTAAATCAATATTTCATATACCAATTCAAAAAAGGAACATTAAAAAGAAACTGTGAAAAAATACACGTCAGTAACGAAGTAATGCCTTAGCAAGGTTTCAATGGAATTCACTATAGACGTTTGAAAAGATACACCATTTAAAGAAAATTGTATGCTGAAAAATTCGCAGGAACAATATGTTGCCTGTGATTTTGTTTTACAGAATATGACACTGCCGTAAGACACTAAAGCGTCTCTAAGTTATATCCCTTAAAAACTCGAATGTTAACCATTAAGTGTGAAAATAACCCTGCACCTAATTCAAAGGGTTTAATTTACAATTCATTTAATCTAACGGCTTAATAAATGAGAATTATAAGAAAAACGACGTGGTACCTAACATACTGCGCGCCATTTCTCTGTTTCTCACGTTATTACGTTTTATCGGCAAATGCATTAGTATGAGGTTATAAGAACTGCATTTTATAAATTGGTTTAGTTAGGTTCGGTTTGAGTATTCAACTAAGTCGTTACTTTATATTATTTTATAAAATCTTCTTTAAAACTACTCACTGTATAGAACTTCTAGATAATATCATTATTACGCAGAATAAAGAATTAAGTTCTTAATGTTTTAAACAATAGAGATTTTTTGTTATTCGTTTTTCTTTTAATGTAACAAAGTTTAAATAAATAAAAAGAGTGGTATTGGTTAATCTCAGCGAGCGTTTTGTAGTCTATGGTCGTGCAATTGAAACCAAGAATAAACTTTTTTCCTAAGCGCAACTAACACTTGCTCGTACGTCGTGTGGCTCAGAAAGTTGATCACCTACAGAGAAACATCCACGCCTAATATAAAAAATATGCCCCATCTCCTATTGCAAGACTACTTGACTCACAGTGTTGCTTTCGTCACCTTAAAAAAGGAATTAATTCTCAGGAGAGAGGATGGCTATTTCATGGTCCTTGTATGCACTAGCAGACTACAGGGACTGTTTCATCTGCATGTGTTTCTCTATCTCTCTATCTCTATCTGTGAGTGTGTGAGTTTCGTCTTCGAAAAACTCTTTGGTTTAGGATGTTGTGGCCCACGTGTCCATTGGCCTATAGTCATCTAGTCTCTAAATATCTAGTAATTTAACGCAGCTGCGACCCAAATGTGTTTAAGAAGAAATACTTATTATTATAGGATACAAATATAAAATAAAAATTTAATCATACAATTGAGTATTTCCAATAATTTAAAAATAAATTACATCTCCCCGTGTATATTTTCTTTAATCAATTTATGCAACAAAACTGAATTGCAGTTATGCAAGAAAATTATACATTTTAATTAACTCTCTTTAAACATTTACCTCATAAAAGTAATTGTTCACAGATGGCGCTTTAGTATCTTGTTATATCTTTTAGGCCCGTATTTGAAATCATTTTTCAATATTAAATAAATTCCTCTTTCCTCATTTCTCAGCAAGAGACTGTAAACAGAACAGTTGTAAAACGTTTCACGCCGTAACCACGCGTTAAAAACATTTTTTTTAAATGTTTAGCGGATAACAAAAGATGTTGGTTCGATCAAATTGACAATATTGAAATGAACAAAAAAATAAATCGGTGGTGCTACAATTTTTTTATCTGTTTCATGATCATCTGTTTATCTAAATTGGTGATCAGCCTACTGTGCCTGACACAAGCCGTCGACTTCTTAGGCCTAAGGCAAGCCGGTTTCCTCACGATGTTTTCTGTTTCTGTTCCTCCCATCACTGCGAATGTTAAATACGCACATAGAAAGAAAGTCCATTGGTGCACGTGCACAGCCGGGGATCGAACCTTCGACGTCAGGGATGAGAGTTGCACGCTGAAGCCACTAGGCCAACACTGCTCTAGACAATATTGAAAAGGGTTTGATCAATCTTGAGAATAGATCCAAGCTTTAACACGTTTTCTAATGCGTATGTTCTGTTATACGGTCCTTAATCGAACATCAAGGAGAAATGTTTATTCATGAGTCTAATTTCAAATGTCATCGTAGTTTCGAATATTTGTATAACCTAATTTATACGGTTATATCAAATTACTTTGAATATTGATAGGGAAGAATGATTTTAATAAAGAGCGAAGCTATATTATTTGGAATTATTTATGTCTGAAATTGAAAAATCTCCACAGTAGAATATTGTTGTTTGTATTACTCTTTAAATCTTAAAATATCGTGAAATATATATCTATGTATTCTAACTGTATACATGTTGGCCTAGTGGCTACAGCGTGCGTCTCTCAATCTTAGGATCGTAGATTCCATCCCTGTATGTGCACCGTACGACTCTATGAGAAACATCGTGAGGAAACCGGCATGCCTTAGACCCAAAATATCGACGGCACAGAAGGTTAATCACCTACTTGCCTATTAGAAATGATCACGGAACAGATACAGAAATCTGAGGCACAGAGCTAAAAAGGTTGTAGTGCCATTGGTATATATTTTATCAGTATAGTAATATTTGACAAATAAACTTCAAGTATAATGCTGTCCAGGTCGGTGGCTGATCTCATTTATCACTGACCATTTACGCAGTATATATTGTGGACATATGTGTGCACAGACACCAGTACATAACTCTCATACTCTAATAGGAGAGATGTACTGTGAGGTTACGCGCAGCTTATTCTTCCCTTTCCCCCGTTAAAACATCGCCTTCCTCACTTAGGCTACCGTTGAAGGTTTTTCAATTGTTTTTAATAATTTAAGACCTGAAAAATCAGTAGCTACTATATAAACGACGCTGTTTAATTTGAATTACAACACAATTTTGAATTTTATTTAATTTGTCGCATGAAAAGTTAAAACAAATCTACCATCCCATTTCTAATAATAAACACGATAACAACGATCTTTTTAATATCGACATCAATTAATCAGACTTATCAGACAATCCTCTTAATCCGAAGCCGAATTTAGCAGATCAGCGATCATTAAATGCGTCGATGGAATTTGTTTTCAATTCATATTTTATGTCTGTATTGAATTGTAACACATACAAATATATGTTTATATTTAAGGAGACTAGAATTGCTTTCATCTAATGGATATATGAGTGATAACAACTTCGATACGTAACATTTCATAATATTAGATTTTCTTATAAAAATTGTTGTGACTAAACTACATGTATTTACATCCCAAATATTGATTCTTTTAATTAAAAGCACTTCAGACAATTTAATCCTAGCCATGCAAATTAAATTCACGGTACAGGACTAAATATAAACTAACCAATCTGACATTCACAAATACTATACTCAAACAATAACTATTTTAGTTAGAAGGCAAATAACGGTTTTTAGGACTAATCAAAATAAATCAGAAAAAAGTGTCCCATTCTCTACCAGAGGTCTAATTTTTTACACCGAAAACTATTGAATCTTTCTATTACCGTAGTAGCTTAATGTATAATTCTGAGAGTGCTCATCAAGCTAAGAAACACAGTAGATTGACCCAATTACTGTGGTACGGTTAACCAAAGGAATTATTATGCATTTAACATCCTGCACTCCCAGTACCTTGTTGCAGACTAAATATATGTTAATAACTCAATTTGATAAGCGAGGTGTATGTACTGACATTCTAAAAATATTATCGCTTATTTATTTAACTTCGTTGCAATAGAAATAAAAGAAACACAAATAACACAATACATAAAAATTATAAGCGATCTCTTCCAGGCAACCCTAGCTTATCCCTAATATATTATTAAAATTTTATTAATTATTTGGGCTTTGTCTAGTAATTGAAAATAAAGCTATGACTCAGTAAACGCTTCTAACTCGATTATAACATAAGTAATATTTATTCCCCGTAAGAATAGAACACTGAAAGAAAAACGGTTATATTAACAAAAACAATACTCCATAAAGAAACTGAATCTAGAAAACCATTGAAGTAATTCGGTAATAAAATAAATAAACATATAAGGAAATTCTAAATACAAAATAACATTTGCCAAGCCACTGAATAATCAAAAGCAAATCTAACAATACAAAACAAAAATATCGACAATACACATAGGGAAAGACAACAATTCCCGTAGGGCGTGTTTGTTATCGAAATAAATAATGCATGCTTCGAAATCCTACCTCATTGAGATTCATAATCTCGCGAATATTCGTTTGCCCGTTTGTGGCTGTAGCAAAGTAAACAAAATATTGTAATTGTTTGCTTTTCTCTAAATATAAAATCCGTTACGCCAATGAACGTAATAAATTTTGTACGACATTAATTTTCTACAGTATTTAAACTACGATGCTGACATAAGTTTTACCATTTTTAAAATGAACGATACATGTAAACATGTACAATCCGTATCACCTCGACGTCCTTCATAACTGAGCGTTTCTTAAGGCAATTCTTGCCGCGCACCACCACTATGTGGAACCAGCTGCCCACTGAAGTACTACCAAACTTAGACTTAGGGTCCTTCAAGAAAAGAGTGTAGCAACACTTAAAATGCCGGCAACGCACTTGCGAGCCTTCTGGCAATGTGCGGCGGTATCACTTAACATCACATGAGATGAGTGTCCAGCCCGTTTGTCTTCTGTTACATAAAATAAAGAAAAATACTTACGATTTTTTGCACGCACATTTTGAGCACGCCCCAACCTCCAAAAGTTTTATTATTTCTATCCTCTTTTTATAATTTTACGTTGTATTTATTGTCTTTCAAGTATATATTAGTAGATATGAATAATACTATATAATTTCCTTTAATAAGGAATTCTATAAATCTTTTAAGTGTCTTAACCATTCTGTACATACAAAACTCTTTTTGTATTAATCAACACTCCGCCGATAACTCAAGTCCAGGAACACGTAAAACAAAGTCTTATAAACAGTGGCCGTAGATTCGTACCTTAAGCCTTTATTGATGAGTTGTCTTGACATAACGGTTCTTTAAAAAGACAAACTAGAAAATCCGGCACCTCTATACCAATTTTGGCATTGTGCCATCGCTGTCATTCCAAGATAGCCAGGTTATCAGCATCCGGTCGACTTTACCGAAATTCTTGCTATTTTCATAACGCCCTCTATGTATCATGTTTTGCGATAAACTGTGCTGACTTCCGCTTATTATTCATCCAGTTTATGATCTAGCAAGACATTTTAGTATTCCTCAAATGCGACAATGGAGGACATTTCTCTTTTGTAGACGTATTTATTTCTTCAGGGATTGTGCTCTTACGTAAAACCTGTCTTGATATCAGTGACTATTTAATCTTAATACTATTACCACGTAAATAATATATTCCTATTTGAAAAGCAGTTTCAACAAAGAACTGTTCTTTTGAATAATTTCTAAGCAAGCCGTCTATGGCCGCCCCTTTCGATTTTTATTCCATGCTAGAGAACTTATTTATATGAATAAACGAAGTGGACAGTGGTATACGACAAAATATATTTTTAGTTAGGACATAATAAACCTTTTAATCTCAGTTTAAGTAAAGTTTAAAATTAATGCTACTTTATGCAATATGATGCTTTCCGTCACTCCGCCACTTTCAATGTAGCTACGAGTTGCACCAGGATTTAACAAATCCGTAGTGGTTGCAATGTTGTGGTTGCAACCAAATTTACCGCGCATTATGTTGTCCCCCATTCAACGCCCACTGAATTGCCTGATTTGGGATCCTTCAATAAAAGTACCAACTGGCGAACATTCTGACGTCTTTAGTCAGAATTCCAAAGAGTGCCTATTTGTATAATAGTATATTGGTCCACTTAGGTTTAAGCTTCTTAGTGGTGATGTGTTTATGGTGCAATGTCTGAGAGCGGATTTAAGACCCTTGCCCAGAATTTGGTTACATTAATGCTTTAAAACAATCCGAATTACTTTCGAAATCGTATTTAATTGTCACGTTAACACCTAAACACTTTCTTTAATGCACAATGCATAGAAATATATAGCATAATTTTATAAACATTAATAATATACCGTCAATAGAAAAGATTATAATATTAGTATATGAAAAAAATAAAGCATGCAAATACAGGGGTCTGGGCTCAGAATATGATTTTGTCCCATTCGGTGTCGAGACCCTTGGTCCGTGGGGTCCTAGCGCTTTAAGGCTTTTTAAAGAAATTTCAAAAAGGTTAGTCGATATCACAGGAGACCGAAGATCTGGCAGCTACCTCGGACAAAGAATTAGTCTAGCAATTCAAAGGGGGAACGCTGCCAGTATCTTCGGAACCTTGCCTAAAGGGACTCCTTTTAATGATATATTTTAGTTTATGTTAAGTTTAGTTATTTATTTCAATGTACATTATTTTATTATTAGTTTTATGTGTCTATAATTATAGTATATACTCGTATAATAATATTAATACTATGTAGTCGATTATAATATTCTAGTTCTAGTTATAATAGAAATTGTTCGATCAATAATATTTATTAGCATATAGGTCAAAGCTCCATATTCGACGAACATAACTTAGTTTAGGCTATATGTCACCTATGTATCAAAATAATTTATTTGTTTATGAAAAGCATACAGACCAAGAATGCAAATATTACTGGAAAATAAAAAAAAATAACATAATTTTCGCCTCATTAATACCAAAAGTAACATAAAATAATATGCTAATTAGAGTATTTTTTACGACGAGTCCCAACGAGTTTTTGATAATAAATTGAATATTCTAGGCTGGTACGAAGATAACTGGTTTGAAACGAATTTGGAGCGGGAAGGTATCGAATGCACAGCTGAAGAAATGCGGGAGGCGGCTGAAGGACATCTGACAACGGAGGCGCTGATGTGGAACCAAAACTCGAATCAGACCACCATCTCAGGAATGACGTCAGAGGACTTCAGGTAAGTACGCTTCGCAGGTTACGTTTTGTGCCTGGTCCATATTGATTAATAAATAGATATGACTGTTTCCTCAGAATATTTACTGTGTTAAGTTCTTACATCTTAATATATATAAATTACGTGTCACGTTGTTTGTCCAATTTCAAACAAATATGCACACCGTGTAGAAATTTGATCTAACTTAAAAGATAGAATAGCTTACATCTCAATTTATACCCGCAATTTATTGCAAAATATTTGATAGTCACAATTCTAACAGATTGCCCTGTGTTGAAAGTACTAACGTTTCAAATAAGCTACAATTTAATGGCATTACCACCAAAAACGCATGGTGGTCCCCATGACTGTTGTTCTCCTACCGTTTCCCTTGTATAGGTTACTACTATGTAATGTAACTAAAACCTTAGCCTTAGCAACGCTTGGCCGGTCTGCTAGTAGACATATAAAATCAAATGGCGCACAACCGTGATTCGACCAGGGTTGAGAGTCGCACGTTAAAAACTATAACACTCTGTCCTGCGTCAATAATAAATAATAAATACACATTTACCGCATCTATATTGTAACTATAAGAAATATAAAAGAAGATTAAATAAAAAATATATTTATCCTTTTAAAGTTTACGTAAAAACAATACAATGTCGACTTACGCTGTGTGTTAGTGCGTGTAGGTTTGTTAAAACTATTACTTATAATCTTGTTAATAGACACCGAAACTTTTGATATATACACCGTTCTATACTGACTAAAATCCTTTAATAACTAAATAACATTCGCATATTCATGAAATTATCTTTGACTTGTGAGTGAGTTTCACAAATCTAATTTTGTGTGACAACGATTTCTTTTGTACGAAAATAGAGAATGGGGTGCGACGCATTCAAGCATGATAGCAAATAAAACCGCTTGTCACAAGTTTTACGTGCCGGGCGATGTTACATAATTTTCTATTCTGTTTGCGTATCAGGTATAAGTAGGTAGATAAAGCCAAGCGCATGTGAGATTTGAAGTGTTTTAATTCGATATATAGAGTAACTGCGTATCTGTATCCTGCTAGTGAAGCGAATAGTCGGGAAATGAGATCTCAGAATTAAATACATACCAACAATCCAACGCGAGCTAAGTAATAATAAGTTAGTAAGATAGTATTAGTTGGTAGTATTAGAAACTGATTTGCATTAGGTTAAAAAATAGCCTATATTCGAGTAGGTACTATAATAACGATGATGTTTATTATTATATTTTATTAAATACTAGCTGCCCCCGCGAACATCGTTTCTCCTCAATGTGATTTTACTTAGCTTACCTTTTTTCTATATAAACCTCAGAGTTCAAGTCATAAGATTTTAATTAACAAATAAAAAATAAGGATTGGTGATAGAAGGGTGAAAATTTTGGGTTGTATGTATTTTTAATGGCACATTATAAAAAGATTATAAATTACAATTTCATCCAAAAAATAAAAATAAAATGTTAGGTGTGGTTAACCCTTATCACTTAGGGGTATGAAAAATAGATAGCAGCCGATTCTATCGAATATGCATATAAAAATTTGTTAAAAATTGGTCAAGCCGTTTCGGAGGAGTATGGTAACTAACATTGTGACACGAGAATTTTATATATAAGATTAATACACGACCTCGGATGGAGTGAAGGCATTCTCATTTGTCTCGGAGTGGAGGCACTATCATTTGTCTCTCTCTTATATTTTCATCTTCCCATGTTTCTGGTGCGCGTCTTTTCTTTTTTTCTACCCACTGGGCCAAGTAAGGGTATTTTTGACCTATCTGTTATCACAAACGCGGACTATGTGACCAGCTCATTGCCTTTGCTCATTTGAGATACGGTTAATATTTTGTTAAGTAAGTGCCTCACACATATCCTTTCAATGTCTAAAGTCTAAATTAGACACTCGATTTTAAAGAAAATGGATTTTTACGTTGTGTACACAATCATTTATTACGAAGGCATAATCTTCAATGAAATGAACATCTTCTAGTACACATTCATCTTTGTTTAATATGATGGATGAAACAGTTATTTGAATATAGTATAATAAGACCTATGTTCAAGTTCCTATCCCCGGATTATTCTAAAAGCCCCTCAGATCCTTCACTTAAGTACGTTTGTAACCTTAAAAACCCTTGTCTAAAGCTAACACCTAAAAACCACTAGAATTTAGTATTCCAAGTATCAACCTCATTAATTAAGTAGTTTCTTTAATCTTTCATTCTAGGACATTATTTAAACAGTGAAGCACTTTTAATCAACTGTTATTAAGCATATCATTTTAATGACAAAGGAACGTCGGCTTTGTTATTGTCTGATTTTCATTATAAACGGGTACAAGAATATGAATACTTTAACCGTTGCTATGACAACGAATCGAATTAACCAAGGCCATTTAAAAAGATGGACAAAAGGATAAGAGAAATAAGTGACGAATTAATATATTAATTTTATACTTACAACTTACTTATAATCAACCCGTTGATACTGAACTAAAATTATCTTGAGTGAAGTATGTTTATAATGTGGCGTAGTTGCGTGCCTCTTTTAATAGGCAGCTTCTAGTATCGTCTCTCAGGCACTGCTCTTTTTCCATTGGTGGCCGGCGGTTAACTTAATGTCATCTTCTCATCTTGTGGGTGGACGTCCTCTGCGTCAACCGACATCAACCACAACATAAGTATTAGAGTGTAATTTTAATATTAATCGAATAACACAATAGAATAGTTGTAGATCAATTTTTTTAAGCAATATGTAAAAACTCTAGTTTAATGGTTGCTCTAGCAACCAAGCGGAAGTGGAAACATACACCTTTCGAAAATAAATTCATGTAAATACATGGCTGGTTGTTATTGCACGAATGTAATCTCGTATGTTGGACTAGATATATTGACCAACAACCAAACGAAACGCGTCATTTCGTGAATGAAATCGCTAAAACTTCGCGTTTACTGTAGTCTGCCCGAGTACATAAAAATACTTGTTTAAAAAATTCAATAAATAACCAAAAACCATCCACTGGATAAAGTAATATGTGGACATCCATAGTTGCTCACCTCAGACTTTGAGAGCGATTTTCGTTTAATGTTTGTTTAAATTATATTATTGTGCTTAATTAATTTTATTACTTCTTGTATGCTATGTTGCCTGTAAGTGCTTGACACATTAAAAACTGTATTTTATTTATCTTCTGTCAATGTATCAGTGTGCCAAGCGTTAGCAAGTTTTTATAAATAAATAAAATATAATAAAATATCTAGCAAAAACCTTAAACTTTATAACTAATAGCAATGTCAAAAAATCTATTCTATGATCCGGGCCTGAAATAACACGCGTAAACAAAACTCGTATTATTTAAACATCCATGTCACGTCCGCAAAAACCGAAGAAAAACAATGTGAGGAAACAACATGCCATGCAAAGAATTATATTCAGCTGATTATGAAACTTTCTCAGTAAGGACAGGAACATACAACATGTATAAAATGAGGTCACGCTCCGATTTCGGGTTCAATTGATCCTGATTTTTGTTGTAGTCGACACAGTTTTCTTAAAGCCGAAGCAACCTTGGGATCGTATGGTACCAAAACTCAACAACATCGAGATTGTAATCATATCGCTATTGAATACAGAGTACTGGAGTTGTTTAAATATAATAACCGAAATTAACAATTTATTATATATATATTTAATAAAAAAAATATTAGCCTTTATTTATGTAGTTACTCTAGAGAAGTTTTTGTTTCATTCACATTATTTTCTTTTCTTTTATTATAACTAATCAGATTGTCTCTCGAGAGAGGCCTCCTCTAAATGTCGCCATTCTGATCTATCCTCTTCTTATTTTACCAGGAAGGAAATATTTTACTGAATATCTCTGTAAACCTTGGTTATAAACAAGTTGTTTCTTTCGTTCTAATAAAAAAAATCAAAATTTGTTCATAAGAACAAAAACCCTTTTAAAAAGTACAAATTAAATTGTATTTAATCATTCTAAATTCCCAGGTTTCGCTTAAACGAAGCTCTGCGTGAGGCGGGATATGACATAGATCGGGAGAAGTTCCCAGAAGGATATCAAGAGGCACCTTTAGCATATGACGCTGTCTGGGCAGTTGCGTTAGGTAAGAAAATTCAAATTAAGAATACAGAATAAGGAATGTTACATTTTGAAAAAAAAAAACGTTTATAGTCAATTTACTACACATAATTCTTCGTTATCTTAATAATTTGAGCTGCTAGCTATAGAGCAACCTGCAGAAGAGTAGCCAAGAAGGGAAATAATAATAATGCTAGTCTATATTATTAACTCTCTACATCAGAATTGCTGATGTCTCTTTTCTTAATAATGCACTCTTTTTAGAGTGGTCGTGTTCGGTTTTTGGTCCACATCGTTGTTTGTCCCAGAACAATCAAATATTCATCAATATATACGAACAATGTACTATAGGAATTTTTGTTTATTTGATTTGCTCTCTTGATTTTGATCTGTAATATTTTTTTAATACCTAAAATAGTTTTGTTTCACAATAATATAAGAATTTCGCTTCATAAGCTTAACTAAACGCTGAAACATGACTTAGGCCAGCATTAAATAATCCGTTCATTTGTAATCTAAAAAATATTTTCCTCAAATATACTGATCTTTTAAAATAATTAACCACCACTGCTGTATATACTTTATACTCACTTATTAAAAATAGTTACAGTATGAATAAACAGCAAGGTTTTAAGTGAGAATTTTATACGCTATATATATATATATAAATACCCTAAATACCTCTTGTGACGACTAGTGCGCAGCATTACTGTTACAAAAGGAAAAAAAATTATGCTGGCGAGGACAATTTTACTTTCAGTTCTGCAAGCATTTTCCTTATCTAACTTTAATCTAATGTCTTTGTACTTAAAAGCATCTTTTTGCGATATCAGAAAATAGTACTGTGTTCGAATAAAAAACTATGATTCATTACTGAGTCAATAATAACTGCAACGTTTTAAAAGTCAATTAATATATAATAAAATATACTTAACTGAATTCTGTTAAAATTTTTTTTAGTTATATTTCCGGCTTGCTTAAGAATGCATAATATTGTTTCTGACAAAGCGGTTTCTGTACCTTCCAAAAGGAATTGTTTCTCCAGCAACCGAACCCGACTTTAACAAAACCCTTTAAATCAGTGGTAAAAAACAAACATACAGTGTTCTCGTAATATATTCTCTATAGCGATTTCTATAACTCACTTTTACGTTTAGTGACTTGCATTTTATAACGTTGGAAACTTTTCCCAACTGGATAGAATGTAATAAAAATTTCCCCTTTCCAGCTTTTAATAAAACAATGGAGAAACTACAGAAAAGCGGACTGAGCTTGAAAAATTTTACATACACCAATAAAAAGATCGCCGATGATATATACGAAGCTATAAACTCCACTTCATTTCTGGGCGTGTCGGTGAGTAATATGTAGAAAAGTTAGCATGAAAGGGTACGGCTACCTTGTAGCTTATAATTATATGAATGGTAGAATTTGCTTAATGTGATAAGAATTCAGTGAGTGTTCCATCGAAATCAGGCTATGCACAAAACGATTTATCATTCTCATGAAACCGGCATGTAGGGTAATAATCAGAGCCGAGACTTTATAAGTCTAATGCATCTCTCTCATCCTGGGCTGCGATGTACCATTTTTGGGCGGCCCGTAGGCTCATTTGCCCCCCCCCCCCCCCCTCCAATCCTATAAAAAACGTGTGTGTACTTTTTATTGTACTTATCTTATTTGGCGTTACAAGATAAAAATCTTTTCAAAATTTTATAATAAGTTTGTCGAAAAAAACTACAATAGAAAAAACAAAAATATTGACTTATAGCTAACTTAAGGGTGTCGGTCTTCTGTGACAGTGTGCGCGCGCATCGTAACAATTTACTTACATCAAAAGAAGTATAACTTTCTAAAATACCAAAGTATAACCTCCTTTATTTGTTGTTATAAAAAGAGGGTAAACCTTAAACTTACGTCTAAAACTTCTCAAATCAAAACTCAAAACTCCATATTTAAAGAAAATTGGAGTAAAAGATACATAGTTTTATTTAATGAATTAATATTAAATTTCCTTGGCAAAGCAAACGGTATTCAACAAAATGTTCGAAGGAACAGCTTGAAATATCGCGTTACTTCATTATTTATAACGGTGTGGAAATTTATTTATAAGTTACCTAACTGTAACAGCTGATACCTTAGTATGATAATTATTGTGTCAGTTTAACTTTCTTAAAAAGTTTTATAATTAAGGGTGATCCTAACAGCTCTCAACACATCTGCTCATAGTCTAGCTGACTGCTTGCAATAAAGACTTATAAAGAGAAGGGTTTTCCAAGCTTTCACTTCATTACTTTAATATCTATTTAACTACAAATCAAATAATTTCTTTAAAATGATATTTAATACATGCTTTCTCTTTACACTGTTAGTGTATCTTATTAATAAGTCAATTAAAAACAATGTTAGTCTTAGTTTCGAGAGACAATTCACATTTAGCTATAATATAACTAAATACAAACATTTGAAATGGAATTATTATTATTATATTTTTCAGTTCTAAATCACTTTAGCCTATTAAAGCCTATTATTCCTATTTAAGCTTAAAATTGTTAATGTTTTATATAGGGTTTAGTGGCGTTTTCATCACAAGGCGATCGAATCGCGCTGACACAAATCGAACAGTTGTATGACAACCATTATGTGAAGCTGGGATATTATGACACACAAGCTGACAATCTCACATGGCTCGAACGGGAGCGCTGGGTTGGTAAGTGACGGTTTAAATTTTCGACTTTATTGACATTTCTTCTACAAAAATTTAAGCTTCTCTTTATTAAAGGTTTTTTGTTATTATACAAATTAAGAATACATCAGCTAATATATAAAATTCTCGTGTCGCGGTTTTTGTGGTTAAACTCCTCCGAAACGGCTTGACCGATTCTCATGAAATTTTGTGTGCATATTGGGTAGGTCTGAGAATCGGACATCTATTTTTCATCCCCCTAAATGTTAAGGGTAGTAGTAAGTTTTTTTTTTAATCTTTAGATAAATTTTTATTTTTGTATATTATATTATATTTTTTAATGCTGTATGCATTAAAAAATACATACAACCCATTAATTTTCACCCCTCTACGATCAACCCCTATTTTTTTATTATAAATGATATACATGGCAAAACGACGTTCGCCAGGTCAGCTAGTAATATATACAAGTACTACTGACTAAACCATTGCAAACGGTAGTAACTACCGACATGAGAAGTAGGAATTAGTAGTTTTAGTTACCGAAAATAAAAAATATATTTACGTGTTATAAGTTTAGTGGCGGCGTCGGTGCAACACTTTGTTCGAAGCTAACTGTCTTTAGAGGTGAACAAGACTAGGTAACATACAATTATGGGTAGTGGTACTAACACTCCTGGGAACAGGAATGTTATCTTATAATTTATGAAAAACTAACGAGTTTATTAACCTGTGTGGCCTATTGGCTTATATCCCTGAGGTCGTAGGTTCGATCCTCGGTTTTGCACCAATGCACAATGGACTTTCTTTCTATGTGCGCATTTAACATTCGCTCGAACGGTGGAGGAAAACATCGGGAGGAAACCGTCTTTCTAAGCAAAAAGTCGACGGCATGTATCAGGCTGATCACCTACTTGCCAATATATATAGAATATAAGAAAAAATATAAGAAATTTGAGGCCAGTTTATTACAACCAAAACTGACATTGTATAATTTATTCGATACAAGTGGAAGTTAAACTATTAACATCTTGTATGAATTGCTCTTTATTCTTAGCAAATATATATATACATATGTATTTGTATAGTAACTAAGTTTAGGTTACATAACTCGTGCCAATAATAATTATCGTGCCATAATAAGAGGTTATAACTATAAAGTCCATGATACTAATGACTTCCGACTTTCAATAATGACATGGCATCTGTATTGGTTCAACAAGGAACTCACCCTAATTGTATCAAATTTTCTAATAGACCACCCGACAAAAAGGCTATACTTCCATTTATCGGCTAAAGGGTAAACTTAGCTTTGGATCGGTTTTTCTATCAATTTGAAAACATGTTACTGACAGATTCGTGCTCCAATTTTTTGGTCGTGTTTCATTTCATACATTTTAATTAAAGTACATCGTAGCGAATTCGACATTTTTGTATTTTTAACACAGAAACTGAAAAATGGGTTAAGTAAATAAAAATATGAAGAATTTCCTTTAATTAGCTCCCGACTCCAAACAACGGGTGGAATATTTTACACAAATGGATCTGTTTCGTAGCTGTTTATTCATGGTATTGTCCTTTCTAAAAATTTAATATTTATATTTTTTTATTAATTTAACAATAAAAATTTGTTCCGCGTGATCCCAATGTCGCAACATCAGCGCTACGGATACTAAGAGAATTATAAGATTAGACTTGCATACAAAAACGTCGGATAAGTATCGCTATATTAAGCTTCATAGTAAGAGCGCGGGAAGAAACAATTTATCTCGGCTATGTATTTAAACTCCTGTTAGACTAACTAAAGAGGCATGTGACGTACAAATTTACGTAAAATAGTATCACTTATTAATATTGTAATACAAGTTATGTAACTTAACTAAACAAAATAATTATGAACAAAATATAATGCCTTTGTGAACATATATTTCTGAAAGCTTTACAACTTTTGAGGACAATTTTAAAAGCATAATTGTATATCAACATAATGTCTACGCAACGTTAAATTATCTTGCCAAGAATTTAGCCGAGATAATACTTATCTTTTGCCAGATTAACATGAAAGATAAATGAAAAATATCATTGGAAAGTTCAAACTTTAAGCGTATTTCAGCGAAAATTGCCGACCATTAAAACGAGAGGAATATTCGGACTCGTTGTTATTTACTTCGACGTTATTTTAAGCCACACTTCAAAATATTGTTTGCCTTTTGGAAGAGAAAATTATCGTACTTTTCAAAAGATTTATGTCTTTTTATTTATTTTTACTGAGTTTTTAGATCCTGACACCGCTAGCGAAATTGAAAAATAATACAACTTGCCTCGACGGTTTTTGTTATAATTGTTATAAATTATAGGTCTATTCTTGTCTAATGCTGAGCTTAGTTCCATCAAGAGCAGTGTTGGCTACAGTATATGACACTAATAGGACTAACCCGCGATCGTAGCTGTAGGTGTGTGTATGTTAACACTCGCTCGTAGGGTGCGAGAAAAACATCGTGAGGAAACCGGCATTCACGATCACGAAACAGATATGTTAACGTAAAATTGTAAACACCGTTAGATTGTAATCTATCTCGCGAGATTATAAACTGTCGAAAGATTGTGAACCTCAGCTTACTGCTTACAAATTAACGTATTATTATTCGTTAGATTGTACTACACTAACTTAGTTGTCATTCAAACTTCTTTGGTCAATTACAGATTAATTTTACTTCCCAACAATTTCATATAACTACCGATGTTACGGTGACAGATACATAAATTAGAATAGAGTTCCAGACCTAAAAAGATTGTAGCGCCACTGGTTTTTTTTATGTTCCACGAAGAAGCTGCCCATCTGGAAGATATTTTATACTCTTCATATTTGAACGAGGAATATATGTAATAAATATGAAACCTCGTTCTAAATTTAAATATTTCTCGCAGGAGGAAAGGTGCCACCGGATCGCACAGTGGTTGTGAATGAGTTACGCACAGTGTCGCTGCCTTTATTCGCATGCATGACTGCTCTATGCATCGCTGGCATACTGGCAGCAATAGCTCTCATTGTATTCAACATCATACACAGGCAAAGACGGTAAATACTTTTTTATACATGTATCTCCGACGATATTATACAGTAAAGTGATACGGTATGTATGTAGTGATGTTAAGATTTGGTAAAATTTAACAAGAATTTAATCGTATAGAAAATTGTAACATCGACCACATTCAAGGAATAACTTGGATTAACTATTTATTCATTTGTGCGTTTCTCCCAGGGGGTAGGGGTAGGCAGAGACCACGGATCTCCACTTGCTACGGTCCAAACATTCCTCTCTTGTATCATCAACTTTCATGACATTCACCATACATGTCCATCAGTTATGGGTACTTTTAACTTGTCTTTCTTTTTTCTTGTCACTTGTCTAGTACGTCATGTATTTGGTCCAGCCTTGCGATTCTGTAACTCACTTTTCGAACTCACATAGCGGATTTCGCAGCGGCGGTCGTGCTCTATCAGTCGTGAAGCAGTCATTTTATGATTTGTCATTCTGATAAACAATAAACTACAAGCTCCCTAGTGAGTTACAGAATCGCAAGGCTGGTTTGTACGAGAAGGCCTACTAACTCGATTGCGCCATCCACGGTTGCTTTAAACGTATATATCTACTTGTTAACCGCTTCTCATTGATATGTTCTTCATGGCCAAAGCACCTAAGCATTCCCTTTGCATCCTTGTCATTACGTCCTCTTTTAACCCACTGTGGGTTGTGGTTTTTGTGCTCCCATACCTCACTATTACTTATCCTACCACGCAATGTTACATAACCCATACTTTTTAAGGCTTGCAGAGAGCCCTATTGATACCTCTTTCAAAGTTATTACATATTTCGCATCTAAATCGATCATAGAATATTTTGTCCTTATTAAATGTACTAACAATCCAGTTGTTGACATCTACAATCCCCTAAATCCGAACCAAATTTTACAACCGGTATCGTTAAACATCTGTAAATGCTCTTATGATCGTAAAATTTTATAGCTTGATTCAATACGGCAATATACAAGATACCTTATCTATCTGATAATCACAGTTTGTCTCTGAAATTGACGTTCCTTTGTACTTTCTTCAAATCAACGGTCATAATTGTTAACGTGTTTTGCCTGGCAAAGGGCTTGGAGTTAATCCATTTTATAATCATCCTTGTGTGTAGGAAATCAAAAGCCTGTTTTTGTTGTTTACAATATAAATAATAATAATGTTGTAAAACATAACTGTATAATTTTATTAATAGTATCTCAGCTATAAAAGATACTACTTCATGAATACGTAATAATATTATGCTTTTTGCTTAAAACTCGCTATTTCTTTTTGATATGGTACATATATGATTGACTTTTTAGGGTAATTCAATGGTCTCACCCCGCCTGCAATACAGTGATGCTATGCGGCTGCTGTGTTTGCTTCGGGTCAGCTATAGCACTAGGCGTGGACGGAAGATGGGTTCAACCAAATCACTTCTCTGGTCTATGCGCAGCCAGAGCTTGGCTCCTAGCTATGGGCTTCTCTATGGCTTACGGCGCCATGTTTACAAAAGTATGGCGTGTCCACAGACACACGACAAAGCCGAAGCCGGAGTCAAAGGTTAGTTCATTAGGTAAAGGAATTCCAACAAAATTGCTTCAAGTAAATTGTCTTCGAGCTTTATTTTATTTATAGCGGCAATTTGTTCTCTATTGAAGGTTGAAGAGTCGATTGAGAAAATTGAGAATATTTTCATTGAATTTTTGTTACGTTTTTTTACCGGAAAACAGGTCACGTTATTAAATGTCACCCAACAGAACGAGTTAATTATGTGAGATATACGTAAAATGTCGCACGTATACGCATGATTATGCATTATAAACAGTTCCTATAACCCAAATTTAAGTTCGATTTCCAGCGAAACAGTAATTGACTAAACATCTACGTATTAATAAAAAAATATATTGACACATATATTTGCAGCATCAACATCTAACACCGGTAATTAAAACAAAAATCTAGAAGCTTGTACATTTTTAAAAGTATTGTTAAAAGAATAATTATAATGAATATATTTTACATGATATGATTCAAATTAGTTTTTAAAACATATTTAAGTACAATAGAAGTTTTCTATTGTTTTGATATAATTTGCATTTCTTGAGAACACGATTCTATTTCTAAATCTAAAGATTTTTCATTTTACCTTAGATTAACATGTGAAACGTATTTTTCTTTTGTGTCGAGAATGCTTCGTTTGTTGCGATAAACGAGGGGAATAAATTCAAGTCGCGGTTCGATCGTCGCACAGGGTCGGAACAACAGTAAAATTTTGAAAATTATTACCCATCACCATTACGCTAAAATATGTAATACCAAAAATATGTTTATATGGATTATGGATTTTTTGTAAATAACAGGCATAAGTTTATTAAAATTTAAACAATAATTTGTTTTTAGGTTATACGCTATTGTATATATGTAGTTCAGTAATATTACAGTAACATTATAATAATAGTTCATACGAAGAGGTAAGACCTAATCGGTCGCATATAACAGCAACTTAATGAAAACGAGGAAATTGTATTTTTTATAATTCGAAGAACAGGTTACCAATTATCAAATGGCTAATATTCGCGAGCTTTCTAGCGTTTGGAGTGCATATATGGTTTTAAAACTTCTAAATATCACAGTTAGTGAAATGTTTTTATAATCTAGTTATAATAACTCCATAGGACCCTGGACAACGATCCTGACTCTGCGTAAATCAAGACAATATCCGATAGAATATATACGATATACTGTTTTGCGATAAGAACGGATTACTTAGGAAATATATTTTAAGCTTAACCTATTGTAAAGCAGGATTAGTAATGTATGGGTTTTGTAAAAGGGGATTATTTTGTACCTAGTACAAAGAATATCTTTAGCCTGGATTTAAGAGTGAAAGATATAATGCGATAATTCACTCTGTTTATGTAGTATTTTTAAATGTAGAACATTTATTTGCGCAGAATTAATTTGTACAGTGTTTGATATCCCAAATTGGGAATTTCGCCGATATTCCTGCGTCGTCGTTATATGTATATCTTTCAACTAGAACAATAAGGTCGTATTCAAACCCAAGGTACACGCTGGCTTCCGATGCGTAGTTCTGACTAGAATAAAAAATATATTTCTTAACTACAAGGAGAAAATAGGACCTTAGTAGAAAAAAACAGTGCGATACAACCCTTGGTCTTGCCCTTAGATTTCTATATCTGTTTCGCGATTTGCTTTTGGCAATAGGCAAGTGGGTGATCAGCCATCTGTGCTCGACATACGCCGTTTACTTTTTAAAGCATGCCGATTTACTAAGGATTTTTCTTCACCGTACAAGCTATTCTTAAATGCGCACATAGAAAAGTCCATTTGTGCACAACCGGGGTTTGAACTTACGACCTAAGGGATGAGTATCACATGCCCAAGCTAAGCCAACACTGCTCTTGTAAAATGATAATATAATATGTAAATAACACAAAAAGTACTTCTACGAAAACTTGAAAAACTTGAAAATCTTTATAATTTCTCAATATCAATTACTCAAAATAGTGACGTCAAATTCTATTTCAAATTTCCCCAATTTAAACTAAAATATTCACCTTTGCATGACAAAACCAGCTCATTATTTATTTAAAACGCGGCCACAAACAGAATCGTTTCTTGAAATATTCTATACGTACTATTTAAATGACATGACCCATTTAAACGGTTTTAATTAGACCGAAATATTTATAACGCTATAAGTTCTGCCGTTTATTTCTAACAATTATTTATTTAAAACATATTTTGGTTTTAAGAAAAGGGTACACGTAAAAGCATATTTTTATAGAGAGAATGAGAAACTCTTTTTTCCCTTTTTGAACATAATTTGGCGATAGATATATTTGGTGCTCTTTCCTTTTCCCAGTTTTGTTTCCTTTTGTAACTAAGCTTGATTATGTTTTCATATTAGGTTTTGGGTGTTTAAATATGTATTTATATGTCTATCTATCTATAATATGTATGTATATCCGTTGCCTAGTACCCATAACACAAGCTTCACCAGCTTAGCATGGGACTAGGTCAATTGGTGTGAATTGTCCTTCTTTATATTTCATTCCATTATATTTTTATAATTCATGCTATGTTAAGGTGTATTTTGGTACTTTTATGTTATAGTAAGTAATATTTTAGTTATGTTATGAGTAACCCATGTAAGCTGACCAACAACAAAAAAGTTTTGGATTTAATGTAAATAGCCACTAAAGACCTAGTAGTCCTAACCTAACCTAACGTTCGTATAAAAAAGTATAATTTCTTATATAATCATTGATTTGCTCAAACTTCTTTTTTTAAAGTTACTTAGTTAATAAGCAATTATAAAATAATACGAAGAGAAATCGGTTCTAGGAATATCAAGATCGAAATATTCAAGTCTGTACAATACTTCCCTTTCAGAAACGTATGCACGGTTGGAAATTATACACAATGGTCGGGGGTCTCCTAATAGTGGACGTCGCAATACTAACCGCGTGGCAGATACGGGACCCCCTGCAGCGGCGGGTGGAAATATTTCCACTTGAAGCACCTTACCATAATGATGACGATGTTCACATACGACCCGAGCTGGAGCATTGCGAGAGCGAACATAATGCCGTCTGGCTTGGTGAGTGTACATAATTTAACAGGAATCCTATGGCAAAGTGGGTATAGACCCGTACTTACATATTTTTTAAGGAACGTTTGACAGCCCTAATATATTTAAAAACAGAAATTAAACTTATAGTATAAGATCCCGCTATACAATGACCTTCACCGAGATGCTTATTTAATGAAACTTATTTTATATTTAATTTAATATGTCAATAAATATAATCCACATGGGTTGCCTAGCAAATTTCAGTCCAGAGAAAACAAAAATTGCTTAGGTTCTACGTATACATGTTCTCAAATAGGTTTGAAATGTTTATTCTGATATTATGATATCCTCAATCAAGTGTAAGTTAATGAACGAGATAAAACATTCCTTAACTCATTCATCAATGAAATATCTAGAATGCTCTCCAGTACGTTACTTTTAAAACAATTTGTACTCATTAGATTATCGCATGTATATATATATTGTACATGCGTTTTATTCTTACCGCAGCTACGAGGCTACGAACTTCCGCAGCCTTTTCAAAGCAAGATTATACTAAGTCGTATATTTCAACTTTTCTTTCAAAGAGCTGTTTGTGAAGTTATCTGTATTATCATAATCTGAAACACCTTATTTATGCCAACGCATATTTTATGTGAATTAAATATTGGATTTTTTATATTATTATGTCTATTTATATAGTTGAACGTCTAAATTAGACTTTAAAGAAGGTTTCGGATTGGGGTGATGTGAGTTTAGTTCAATTTAAGACAAATAAAACTTAGGCCTGTTTTATGAGTTGTAAAAATAAATAATAGTTAAAAAAAACTAAAACACACGCTTTTAAAGCACATCAAACTAAAAAGTGAAAAATAATTCCTAATTTAGGCAGAAAATGGTAATGAATAAAAAATACTGGTATTATTGTGAAAAGCGTGGGGCGCTCTGTGCCGTATTTTTCGTCTATCGAGCAACCCACGCTTTTTCACAAGAATATCTGTATTTTTGGTTTGATGTGCTTTAAAAGCGTGTGTTCTAGTTTTTTAAAACTATTATTTATTTTTTATTTTATGTTAATTTTTTTTTTTCATTATTTTTTCGGATTATTGCATTGTCATCGATCTTTAACAGGTGCGCAAAGTTTGAATTAAATCTATCCGTTAAAAGTGGGTCAAAATCGAGTCCGAAGGGGTCGGTTACATACATACATACGTACAGGTGAAGCTAATATAAAGCGTGTAAAAAGAGTTCTTTTGGATTCAGTCCAACCTTCCGGAGTTACTTTGGAAATAGCTCACATTCGGAAACTCCGACGGAGTTGCTTGGTGTTACCCTGTCTCACGATCTCTGCTTTGGGCGTTTTATACACTCTAAGGCCCAGGTGGCAAGCAAAAAGTTAAGTATTTTGGCAAAAGTCCGACATTTCTTAACACCAGACCAGCTTCTTACTTTACCAAGCTGAAGTCCGTTCGTGTGTGAAGTACTGCAGTCATCTCTTGTCCGATTCACTCGTTGAATGTCAACTCTTAAATCTTGAACATCGCCGTTCAGTTGCCGACCTATAAGTCTTCTATAGACTGCAGTCTGGAGAATTCTCAATGAAATTAAACAACCTGATTCCGTCCGTTCCGACATCCCCAAGTAGATCGTCATTTCTTCTAAAAACAGCATAGGATTGGAGCTCCTTGCCCCCTTCCATCTTCCCTTGACGGTTTAATATGGGTTCATTTAAGGGGCGGCTAAATAGCACTTTTACTTACTATCTGGTGAGAATGTGGCCAAACGTCTGTCCAGTTCAGTATAAAAAAGACATTCAAATTCCTATTAGTATATTCAATCATTTCGTGCGCTTTTTGAAACTTTATATCACCTTTCTATACATGAGAAATAGACAACGTGTGAAACGAATTCGCTTGGATCACATTTGTCGGTCCCCATATATGTCTAAATAAATATAGAACATCTACCTATCACAATCTATATATCTTATAACATATATCTTATAACTACATGACTATGGATACAAAGCCCTCAATAAACATATATTTTTTTAATTAAGATAATACAATACAATTCAACGCGTAGACACTTAACCAATAAATTATTCACGCTTTCGTAAGTTTCAATGCATTTGCTTACAATTTACATGATTTATTCATGAAACTATTAATTATTGGAATCGAACTGAGCATTGCAATTAACAGGCCTAAAGCCTGCCATAGTTCACGAAAGTCCATAATATTCAACGGTTTAATATGAATTTTAAACACAATAGCTATAACTATAAATAGCGTCAGTAGCTTTCCAGCTTACAAATGGGATTAAAATTTAGTTTGAAACATCGTATGTCGTTTTACAACGTTGAACGTCGAATAATTGCCTTACTGGAATGAAGAGTTAGTGGTTAATACAGTCCATTTATCAGTAAACTGAATATGAAGTTACAAGTTTTAAATACAATAGTTTTATTATAGGAGTATTATATTATTAATAAGTCAGTATAGCTTAAGGATAAATACAGTTATAGAAGTGTGGACTCAATTTCTGCACTTGCACGTTCATTTGGCCCATTTTGCTTAAAAAAAACACAATGTAACTTCATTATTTTCTTCATTCGTTACAGTTTAAAAAATAATAAACCGTGTTTTGTTTACATTGTTATTATTTAAAGAAGAAATTTATGGCACTGATGTTTCTTTAAGATACCTTTGCTGATTGTTACAGATAAACATGTAATACTGATTTTTGAAAATTCTAAAAATATTTCTAAAGTTATAACGAGCTCACGAGATTCACTTGAGAGACTCTCATATTATTTTTACAGTCACGAAAGCTTCAAAGGATGAAAACCAAAATATAGCTTAAAGGAAATTGAATGACCACATCCTCTTGCGAAAAATCTTTTCGTATTTTTCTCTCGAAACGTGTTAATGGAACAAGAGTTATTTTAAAAATGCTGTGTTTTATTCCAAAGTAACCAACAGAAAACGTAACGCAAAATCTTCAAAATGAAAACACTCGGTTGTCAAGCTAAATAGAGCGTGTGTGATGAAACCAGTCAAATAGCTAAATTATCTAATTATTTTTTTAATTAACAGTGTTCTTAATAACAAATATCCATTGACGTTAACATGCTAATATAAACAAATACATTATTTTATTCTGATATAATCTTTCAATTTAATTAAAGTAGAAGTAAAATTAATTTGCCAATGTATATGGTATGTATATGGTATAGGCTGAGCACGTCCGCACTAAAGGTTATAAATAAGTCTAATTCGTCAGTAAGAATGTAAAACGAAAGACGAGGTGATGGTTTGTTTGATTGCGTTTGGTCAAACGGTATGACGTATCGTATTGCAAGTCTGTGATTGGTCTAGAGATACTGTTGACCAATTACAATCAAACGAAATGCGCCAGCGTTCGCCATTCTATTTATATTCTGTGCGGGAAGTGAATCGGCGATCATGGGCCCCCGTCCATGATCAACATTAGTTTTAAAACTACCTTTGCCCTATCGTATAAAAATACGCTAAATACAAGCTCAGTTGATAGTTAAAAAGTAATTCGCTTACGAAGTTCAGCTAATTGGGTAGAAGCAAGTTTAGTGCCGTGTAATATCTTTATCACGGTGAAAATATAAATAAGTCTCAGATAAAGTCTCGCGAACTCATTCGAGACCCAGTACTTAATGAAGGAAATTACTTTCTAAGTTAGATTTTTTGCGTATATGCGGACCGCTGGAAAAATTGTAGGTACTTATTCGTGCCATTAAAGTAAATTATACATAAACAATAAAACATTAGAAATTATTATTATTATTTTATTATTTGTCTTTTATATCGTACAGTACACACTATTGAGACGAATAGCAGGAGTCAGACACTCCTTGTGTATGACCTACTCAGGTTGTCCCGACATCTATATTGCTTTATACAGTAGAACCTCGATAACTCAAACCTCGGTAACTTAAAAACCTCTATAACTTAAAAAAATAATATGTTCCCTTCCAATATGAGCCAAAAAACCTCCATAACTTAAAATACGCAACCTCTGTAAGTTAAATAAGTAATCTCTGAATTGGCCCTCAGTAACTTAAAGAAATGTTTTCACAACCTCTATAACATAAAATTGTTTGTCAAGGAGTCATTTTGAAAAAGTGTGCAAATCAAAAGTTTTCGGTTTTAACAACTGTAAGATCATTTATAGAGCAGTGTAGCAACATAAAATATAATGTATTCTCTTCTCAATTTGTCATTGAAAATCAAATCGATTTAGAAACTGTGAATTGTTTAAGACAAAAGAAAATCACGGACTTTTTTAAGTAGACTAAACCTTTAATTGTTGTTAAATAAATAGGATTATTTAAATTTCTGTATTTTATTGAACCAATCCTTCTGACGCATTCGAGTAAAAATAGGAATAAGGGTACATACATACACATGTACATACCTACCTCTATATTAACCTATCCCTAACATAGACCCTTGATAACTTAAAACCTCTATAACTTAAAATATTTTGTGTTTCCCTTGGACTTTAACTTATCGAGTTTCTACTGTAGTATAAAGTGACACGCTATAGCTATGATAAACTATGAAAATCAACTTTAACAAAACATGTAGAATATGTACTACTACTAGAATAGATAGTTAATGAAAACTTTAATAGTATTCACTACTCGGATTCAAACTACACACATCATCTCTGTTTAATTAGCAGCAAAGATAGCAAGGCCTCTTTAATCAAATGATGGTTAATTACACACGTCACGCTAGAGGGCTTGCCACAAACATCAATCGTTTTCGAATACTTAGCGTTATCGATAATTCGTTTCGTTGATTACAAACTATAACTAGGAAAAACATTATCTAGTTATCAGCTGTTATCTGTTGTTATTACATTACGAAAATTTGAATATCGAATCGCCATCGTGACTCGGTTTTGGTACTTGCAAGTTTTTACGAAGCACTGTTCATAACAGTATGAAACTTTAAAAATATTCTAAACAGTGCCAAACGTTTATTCTCACCGTTACATAGAGTCTAATATATGTAAAATGTTGAAAATTACAAAATCTATACGATGACAATCATTGGTAAACAGATTGTTACGTTTAAACAGTGTCAAGGCATAACTATCATACTGATATCGATAAAACCGACTAGATTAAAGTAATAATGTTTGAACATTTAGGAATTAAGTTATTCTATACAACTTTAATCCGTAACTACCAAACATGTTTTGGTTTATTTATTTACAAAAATTAATTATTACAACAAGGCCCTCTTAAGAAGAAAATAAAGAAGTTGCGTAATCTATCTGTGTGTGGCGTCCACAAGCAGGGCTTGCACAAACACAATGCATATATATACTATCTATATGTAATATTCTCTTCTATACAAAAAATAGCACAAGAACTTTATGAGTTAAATGCTTAATGCTTAGAGAAATATCCAGATTGTTCGGGCCATTTGATTGCAGATTCTTGATTCTTGTATATATTAAATCTTAAAGAATGATTGCACTTAATATTTAAAATTTTGTTCCGTGTACAGTATTTGTGCATTTATAATATACCCTCAGTATTTATTGCCTAAAAAGTGTCAAGAAGGTGAATTGTTAGCTCTTAAAAAATTGTGCTTCTTCGTAGGTTTTTTTTCATGATAATATATGGTTCTTCGCTTGAGTTGTTGGTTTTTATATAATTGATATAGTTAGGTTATCAACCCCATTAAATGTTTAATAACATAAGATAAACCTTTATACGCTGTCAATTTATAGGAAAATTTAGTGCTTTCTATCTTGTTCTATCTTGAACTAACCATCGCCATCACTTCATTCATCCTCCCAACTCTTTTCCTCCTCTTTTTCCTTCTTCAATCTAAAATTTCCCTGGTCCACTTTTCCAGGTTATTAATAACTGTCTTTCAATTTTTTTTACAGGTGTAATGTATGGGTACAAAGGTCTCGTGCTTGTGTTCGGGTTGTTCCTAGCATATGAGACACGTTCAGTCAAAGTGCGGTCCATCAACGATTCCCGATATGTGGGCATGAGTATCTACAATGTGGTGGTACTTTGCCTCATCACCGCACCAGTCACTTTGGTGATAGCAAGCCAGCAGGACGCAGCCTTCGCTTTCGTCTCCCTCGCGATTGTTTTTTGCTGCTTCCTCAGTATGGCGCTTATTTTTATACCCAAGGTACGTTTTAGACGTAGAATAAAATTTTCGAAAAGTTTTTTATCTTGTTACGCCAAAAAAGTATAACACGTGTAAGTACACACACGTTTTTTTTCAAACTCAAACTCAAACTCAAAATATCTTTTGAAACGTCAAGTTAAATAAATCGTAAATTTACATTTACTACCAGTTCGCAAGTCAAGGGCGTAGAGCGGGTAAGAAGAACTGGCAAGAAACTTTCCGCCACTCTTTTTAATCGCCAAGTATTATCATACAAATTGTTTGAACTGGAGCAATTCAATCCCAAGGATTAGGATCATTTAAGTAGTCCTCAAATTTATAAAAAGCTTTGTTGATTAATTTTCGTTCATAAGTCAATGAGTTAAAGTGCTCTGTTTAAAATAAATATTTAGGCAGCTACAATTCTGTTGCTGTTCAAGAACTTATTACAATTTAATATTCAACATCCATATAATTATATTCCATGGTACTGGGCAATAATCAGAAAATTTTACTTAATAATTTCGACCACATATCTAAATAACAAACAAACCGGTCTTATCCCTAATGAATCACAATGCAAATAACTAAATTAGGTAACGTTATTAGCACGAAAATTGTTACGCGAATGTGTTCACTCTAATGTGTAATTTCTTATTTTTCAAAATCAATATATCTAAGCCTATAGAAAATCCGATATGATGATTTAATATTCATTACAAATAATTCTTCTCAATAGTCACTTTTAAAGTCCTCTTTGTGTGTTTAATTCCTTAGCTAGTTGAGTTACGGTACTGTTACGGATATTAGTCAAAGTAGTTTTTGAAGTGAAACTTCTTTATCGGGGTTGGAAAAAAATTTGTGTAACATTTTTTCGTTACGCGTCACATTTTTCGGTTACGCGTCACATGTTTCGGTTACGCGTCACATTTGACCGTTACGCGCGTCTTATTCTTGTCCCTACCAGGGTTGATTCAAAGAGATTCTAAACCATTAATAACAAAAATGTATAATAACGATAACAATGATACTAAAAATTATATTACAATTTATGAAGTTCTGCAATAATCTTAGTGGTAATAAGGTAAAATGAAATAATTGTATTATTTGTATTCAAGTCTGTGATATTAAAAGCCTTTTGTTAAACTTTATCTAATTTAACTTTATTTAACCAATTTCTGTAAACTTGCATATAGATAATTTTTCGAAAAATAAGGTCATAAAGAAGTTTCACTTCTAACGTGTGTACACTAGTACACGCACATTTTTTAGATATCTAAATGTTGTCTTCCTTTACTGTGCAAAGTATCCCCTACCTATTGATATTATCATATATTATATGCTATGGAATTCCCTACCAATTGATATTAGACGAGCTCAGTCCTTAAATTTATTTAAGGAGCTTCTTTTTGATAATTTTCTATCTGCCTCGTAATTAGCTCTGCTTATATGTATTAATTATTGTGACTCTGTTAACCTTTTGATTGAATGTAAAATTTTGTTATTTTATCTTTAGATTTTACTTTATTTTATTTTAGTTATAGTAACGTGTTATTTTTTTTGTTAATAATTTTTGCTTTACTTGTACATTACCCTCTGTAGGTGTTTCATTTTCACTGTTCCACTTTAGGGTTTCCTGGAAGAAATCGCTTGTTAGCGATAAGGCCGCCCGTTGCCTTATAACTTTTGTAACCCGTTTTCCTATTTTGGTTATATGTATGTTTTTGATTAAGGTAATAAAGTATAAATTTATAAATAAATATTCGTTCTCAGAGATCATAAACCACGGCTATAAAATCTACTACTCATAACAATAATTAGTCTTATAGATATAGAATCCGGTTATGAGTCGAACTTGAGCATCAACTAGTTCCTAATAATATTGCAGTAAACTAAGTAACCATCCTTCCGCTCCCTCCAAAACAATTTCAAAACTATTCCTATTGTATTTTATGCCATACGTAAACTAAAGTACTCGGCCGTATTCAGAACAATAGCGTTTAGCTGCTACAATATTTACAATAATCCTAGAGCGCTGGATTTCATAAAAATAGGAATAATTTAACCAAACCGGCGCTGAGTTTGAAAAAGTTACGCTACGAAAAATCCGAATAAACTTTATTCGCTTTTCATCGGTAATTTTTTGTGTTCAATGAAACGCAAACTTCGTTCAATGTAATCAGATACAATTTGTGTCCATATTAATTATTCTCTTAATAACTTAATTAGCTGGCTT
The DNA here is from genome assembly GCA_963693345.1 of Pieris melete. Classification (NCBI taxonomy): domain Eukaryota; kingdom Metazoa; phylum Arthropoda; class Insecta; order Lepidoptera; family Pieridae; genus Pieris; species Pieris melete. The sequence goes on along the minus strand of CAVNZK010000002.1, from coordinate 703,820 downwards.
TATTAACGGTTTTATTTATAATATGGACTTCCGAAATTATAATTGTAATTTTATAAAAGGTTTCGCAATTTCAAGTCCGACTCGACAAAACATTTTCGTTGCATTTATATAATGTTAAGGGTAGTCCGCCCCTAATTTTTTTTTTAATGTTTAGATAATTTTTATTTTTTTATGATATTGCATTAAAAAATACATACAACCCCTATTTTTTACTATAAATGATAAACGTGGCAAAACGACGTTTGCCGGATCAGCTAGTTTTGTGCTTTTTGTTTTGTGCTAGTTTGAGTAAATTATCGCCGTTTATCCGTGTAGGTACTATATTTATGTGAAATATTAAATAATAGTGTGACACACCTTGCTCGTGTGTATCCGTCTATTTAGGGTAATATTCAATAGAGTCGAAACAGAGCATTATGAATGATTTCCGAATGTCAAGCGCATGTTAAATTTTAACATACAAACCTTTGTATTTCACGTGGAGAAGCGTAATTCCTGCTAATACTTAACTCGGAATCTTACCCCTAGAGATAACTTCACGAGGCGCCCTTGGTCTAAGCAGCACTTGCCTAGCCTCTGTTTCAGCTTGAATATTTAAAGGACAACCAAAGTCAATTCTAAAAAAATATACCGAAATAAACACAACGCTCCCCAATGCGTATCGTAAATGGAACACATCGTTTTGTTAATCGTATCGAAAAAGCTTTGTTCTGCTCCGTTTCACAAGATGTTAGCTTTAAGATAACGCGTTTCCACTCACTTCACACATTTTGTCTCACAATGAGACTAATCATGCTTTAACGGCAATTCCTTGGTTTCAATTTCTTTGGTTTAAATCTCAACCAACGGTTAATTTGCCACAAGATATAGAAATAACTTTCGTAGGGTCTTTGGGAAAATTTTCAAATCAAATCAAAATACGCTTATTCAGTTTAGATGCGTCTTAGGGCATGCTTATGAATGTCAAAAACCTTTACAAAATTCGCGAAAGAGCAAGACTACGCCATCCGTTCGCAAAACTACCAGGAGGCCTTGTTCTGAGAAGAACAGGCAAGAAACTCAGCAGATTTTACCCTCCCTCTACATTACAATTCAGCCCTTACAACCTCGGCTTTATCATAGACAGTCACTCGTCTATAGAACCACCATCGTCAGAACTCATGTCATTTTAAAATCTATGAAGTGACGTGACGCAAGGGCGGATGTAAGGTCCACGACGCCTGGACAGGGTCACAAATTTTCAATTCTGATTACTACAAAACAGGTTTTGTAGGATAACTTTCATTTTACCTTGTAAACTAATTTAGACTGAAGTAACCCCTTGACGTGATGCGCCCTTAAGTCACGTGACGTCACACTTGCTTTTAATTTAACGTATTATTTCGTGGTAGATAAAAACAATATTATTAGCTGTACTAGAGATAGAAACGGAGTGGGTGGTTTAACCTACGTAACAAATAAACTAAATTATAAACTGCCAAATTATAGCTATCTGAGCATTAAAAACATTTATTATTAGCGCAAATTTAATCTTATCTTGCCCCATGTACCATACGGAATAATTGTAATCTAGTTACAAATACACAGGAGGTTCCTAGCGTGGGGACAAGCGATAGATGAATTTTGTGACAACGATATTTCTATCATGAATAAAGTTTTTATTATTATCGAAGCTTAAATGTTAAAAGCGTAATCAAAAATGAATTTAAAAATCGTTTTCTTCCATTCAGGCTGTAAGGAAGTAATTTTAACGTCACCAGTCACCATCAGTAATGACTAAATAACAAGGCCCAAATTATTTAAAGCTTAGCGACTATTGTTTAATAATTAAGATTGATCGCATTTATTTAAAACTTCATTAATTACACTTATTGAAAACTCAAAGAAAAGTTCTTTAATAATTAATATGGCGTTTTTCTTTATTCTTATGCATATAATGTTGATAACAGTTGGTTTAATTAATTACAATAACGATATCAATATAAATTCAGGAATGATTTTGTAAAACTTTATTTTTCTATACCTTTATAATATGTTGTAGAAGTCGATATATATATCTTATGCTAGGTATAGCTCCTTTATGTTTCTTTATAACACAACCGAAGAGTTAGAGATAGTTTCGAAGCGAGCTGCGAGGTATGTTTTTTATCAGGTACTAGAGACAACATATCACATTTTGAATCCAGTTATATAAGAAAATGAATATATTTAGTGTTTTGGTTAATATTTATTTATTACCTTATAACTTTAGTAAGTACCAAAGTTCATTAATTAATGTCAAATTACAGTTTATATTTTTATTTCGTAATCCTACAGCGTACGTAATTTATATATAACAAAAAGCAATACTAAAGATATAGCCAAAGATGTTAACATAATATATATAAAAATGTTCAAACATTTGCGAAAGGTATAATAATATGAATAAAAATTATTAAATACATTTAATTAATTAATACCTAATAAAGCTGTGTTATGTGATCGTGTGATAGTGAGGGTGTGCTCATGACGCAGGTTATTTAGAGCTATGCATATTCTTAATACTCCTTTTAAGCATATTCCGCGATAGCTTAGTTCATTTATACTAGTTGTACATATATATGATTTAGTGACATAAATAAAACTCTATTGTTATGAAAAATTCAGATGTAATCAAAGTATGGATACTGCAGCTTATCTAACCCGAGTGGTTATTCAGAATCTTCTTTGCGCTAGTCCATCAAATTAGTATCGATTCTGGATGTTGCACCACATAAAAGCTCTTTGCATTGTTTATTTAAGTCATAAACCTACATATCCAATCTCACCGAGCGCTGAAAATAGAAAATAATATTTCTGTAAAATCACCCAGTATTTTTATATTATCTTTTAGAATTGAAGTACTAATAATATCTGGATTAAAGCAAAATTAGATTTTGATTCGGATTATTGATATAACATAGAAATAGTAGAGTAAGGTTCTGTTTCACAATGTACGGATAAGTTCTACATAAGTTCCAAATTAGCTATTTATTACTTATTGGAAGGATAAACACTATTGTTGCATTTCACGACTGTCAGATAGCGCTATTCGTCACATAAAGTCCATCATAAGTTATAAGTCCGATGAATGTCAAATAGCACAATTTATCTTCTAAATAATTTATTTGTTGCATAGCTATTTAGTTCTTTATTCATACATTGTGAAACAGACTCTAAGGCATGTAAATATTGCAACTGTCATATGCGTGGATACCGGAATAAAAACAAAGAAAATATGTTCTTTTTTAGTATTTTTTAACATCCTCAGAGCTGTCTTTAATTTACGCTAAGTTAGATTGCGTTGTAGAGAGTATGTATCTTGATAGTGATTGGCCGTTTTGGCAAATGGATCGGTGTCTATGTTTGGACTAGAAAAGCGGATGACCAATCAAGACATCGTTTCTTCATTTGTCTTACACCACACCCCCTAGACACGAGGCGGTCCCTTAAAACATATACAGCCTATGTCCATAATCCAATATTTCTATTTATAGGTAATAGAAGTAATTAGGCATCCTACAGACCGCGCTGAAAGTAGTCGCGGTTCCGGGTCGGGATCTGCACCGGCTGATGAAGAACGCTATAGGGAACTGGTTAAAGAAAATGAAGAACTACAGAAACTTATCGCTCAGGTTAGTAAGAGAATATTTAAATATGGAATAAAAAAATAAAACATCGGGCAGAGCCAGTTCTACGTTAATTAATGAAGGATGATGTGGACTATTGAGATTCTCTATCTTCAAAATAATAATGAATACGGTCAAAAAACAAATGAGCGGAATATAGAAATAATGATATTCACACAAAGTTGCTTAAATTTTAGTTAACATTATCCAGCGGATAATATACTTCAATAATAATTCTATGAACTTAAAAAGTATGCAGACTTGAGAGCGACCACCAAGTTCATCGATTTAAAATTAGATGTATAACGATCCTTTGTCGATATCGTTCCCACAAAGTAAATAGATCTTGGATGGAACACTTTTAATCTAGAGACGCTACAATTTAAGTTTTATACCCTTGTGCATTTTTCGCTATCTCCAAGTAGAATTAAAACTAACCGAGAGCTAACAATGTTCAACTTTTAAGTTTTCTTGGATGTGTAAGAATTTCGATTTCTACTTCAGCTCTTACTTCGAAATATTTATGAACGCTATAACTTTCTGAGTTTTGAAGCTTTATGAAACTTTTAATCCGATTTCAATTAACGACCTTATAGCAGACCGAATTCCATAAAATAATTAAATTATTTTCTCGAAGTCTTCAGAGTTATCAATTTACCAATATATATTTAACAAATTTAATTTACGGTAGATATAACGTAACCTTCAAAATATCTTTTTAATCTTGGTTCTATTTATTTGATATGTTCTAAAGTGCCCATTATCATATCAACCAGTGTTGAACAAAACAGAATCTTCTCCATTATCATAGCTGCCATGAATATATTCCTTCTTCACTTGTTAGTTTCATTCATTCTTTACAATATTATCTGACTATTGCCTTGATCTTCCAGGCTTAAAATAAATATAGTTAAAAAAAACTATAAAACACGCTTTTAAAGCACATCAAACTAAAAAGTGAAAAATAATTCCTAATTTAGGCTGAAAATGGTAATGAACAAAAAATACTGTTTTTTTTGTGAAAAAGCGTAGGTTGCTCGATAGACGAAAAGTATGACAGAGAGCGCCCCACGGTTATTCACAATAATATCATATCATTTTTTGTTCATTACCATTTTCAGCCTAAATTAGGAATTATTTTTCACTTTTTGATGTGCTTTAAAAGCGTGTTTTATAATTTTTTTAAACTATATTTATTTTCCACTTTTTAGTCCTAGCAGCAATACGTGTCGTCTCAATTTAATCATATTGCTTTGTGGACTTAAAAAAAATTCATTGTTTTTTCGAGATAAACCTATGAAATTATTATATTGTCGCTGATTCTTTTTAAGTTTACAAAGTTTGAATTAAATCTGTCCGTTTAAAGTGGGTCAAAATCGAGTCCGAAGGAGTCGGTTACATACATACATACAGGTGAAGCTAATATAAAGCGTGTAAAAACAAAACAAATCAGAGCTAATTCATCAGACTTCTGATATCCTTGTAAAATCGATCTCATGTGTAATGAGTTCCACAATACCGTCGTTAAAGACCATATTATAAAGTCTATACTAAAACAAACACAGCAATTCGCGATATCTGATATAACTGCATTTATCAGGAAGCAAAATCGTCTTGTAATATAACGCATCGTTATTTCTGTTATAATTTATAAAACTTAACTTTTAAAACAAACTTTTAATTTGAAAAACCACTTTGTTTAATGAAACCGGGCTGATTGCAAGATTAAAAAGGTAAATGATATACAATTTCACGCTTTTGGGCAAAAGCCAACATGTTAATCCTATTAAATATTGCTGTTATTGCGTAATTTTAATTAAAATGCGCAAGTGTGTGAGAAAAAATATTCTATTTAGACTGAGTAGGCTTTGAATTAACATGGAATATATTCGATCGTTATTGATGGTTCCAAATCACTTCTTCTGGTAGTCAATTATTAGAGATTGGCCGCCAGTCTTTTTATGTGGCAGATGCAGAAACTCTAGAAGATGACTCAATGTTGGCTTTCTTTAGTAACAAGTTTAAATTTGCTTGTCTTATTTCTGTTACGGCCGTGTTCACACACATACAAGCTGTGACAGTTCTTGCTGCTATTTAATCACGTTGTAAATAATTGCTCAAAGACATATAAGGAATGTCTTCACCTGTTTCGGTTTACAATAATATGAACGCACCAGATTTCGTGACCAAGCGTAATTTCTACGAATTCTAGAATGTTCTATAGTAGACGACGATTAAAGTCAAGAACGACTAGTATTAATAACATTTATTTATTTATTACTTTGAATATTCTTTTTAATAAATTTGCTTAATACGTTCTCGCTTAAGTCCGAAACTGGTTAAATATCTTCTGAATGAAGGTTCCAGAACCTAGTATGATGAATCTAGTGTGAAAAAGCGAACATAAGACTGTATCAAACTATGTAATGATAATAGGTACATAAACGTTCCTCTTTGTATATATTTGTCTATTGTTGAAATCCTTTGAAATCTCTTGCTTAAAGAGCTAAAGCCAGATCCAGCTTAGTTTGATTCTATGTAAATACTAAGACATGATACCAATATAACCAGGAACCAATAGGCCACAGTCAAGTATTATATGAAAATATATTATTTACAATATACAAGCCCAACATAAATCCAATACAATTTCCGTTTCTCTGTCAATTTGATCCCTTCGCGGCTAAATATTATTAAGTCAGTTACGAGGGAAATAACGTTTTCTCGTTCCATTTTCCTTTACACATTGCGATATTTGACGTTAATATTAATTTAATATACCAAAAATGAATCCGAAGACAGTTATTAAATGCCTCAATGTCTTAGTTATTTATAAACATTTACATAAAACGTAAACTTGCCTTTCTTGGTCCAACTCGTAAAGTCAGATTGAGACAACACTACTTTAAATTTTCATTTATTAAAGCTATACTTCTTTAGGCGCGTTATGAAAAATTGATGAGAGTAAAATTTTACGATGCGCGCGCACCGTGACACAAAATGATCAGTATGAAGTTGCCCACTAACGAATTCTTTTTAAACCAGCCGGGCGCCGAGCGTGCGCGAGCGAAATGGGAATAAGACAATCTACAAGTAAAAAGAAATAGAATATGCGTGATATTAGCAGCAGCTATGCCAATAATTTTGAATGACCATAATGACCTTTGTAGTACAAAGAAATTTAGCAATGCTTTTTCACAAAGACCTATTGTTACTTAGTTAAAAGGTTATGAAATATACCTAGTTATTAAATTGAATGAATAATATAATAAAATAATAAATAATAATTGTTATTAATATTAATTAATAATTGAATAATATACTAAATATTATTAAATTATTAACGTAAAATATTTATTATTAATTATTTAATATTAAAAAAAAATAAAGAAAGCCAAAGAAGTATAACTTCTTACGCGCGTACATAAGTACACGCACCCTTTATTGTAAATATATTTTATTACATTCATTAACAACTCATTATTATTTCAGTACAGTGATATTAACTCTCTTATAGTCAAGCTTAAACATAGGCCAGGCCTACTTTTAAAAATAAAATGTTATCCATCGCGAATAAAGGGTTCAATTAGTAATTCAATGTCTATGCTCCACTACACTATTGTAAACTTCTTGTTGGAAAGTATTTAAGGCTGATCAATAACTTACATTAAGAAAAGTAATCGATGTGTGCGAAGTGATGAGATAAATATAAACTCAAATTTACACTTATTGAGAATATGTTTTATTATTTTATTATATTACATAATGATGACTGTTGAACACAGAAAGACAAAGAAAAAAATTCTCATATTGTGTCTCTAAACCCATAACAGTAGCTTTACAATTTCAAAAGTGGACGATTTAATTATAATATTTGAAGTAATTTCACCAAAGTCGACTTCCGTCACAACCTATGACTAACTACTACGCCACGAAAGTTTTGACATTTGAATACAGCGTTTATAAGCAAAAAAATATTACCTAATTTTAGAAATTGCGCGTCACTTTTATGGATTATTTTTAAATGCTTCCTTTATAAGAATTCATGTAAATAAGTATGTGTGAAATATAAATGTAAATTATTTTCTATATTATATTGCATTCCCTTTCCTACATCAAACAAAAACCAACCCAGTTTTACATTCGAACCGAGATTACTTCACAAGAAACAATGGTTCACATTTAAAAACTTTCCACGAATTTTCCACTGAAGTTGAATCAGTTGCCCAGCGTTGCGTATCTTTTCTTTCATTTGAAAATTATTAAGCTATTATTTATGTATGGTAGGATAATAGGAGTAGCTTCATTCAGAGTCCCAAATTTCTGTTTCATTTGCATATTTTTATTTGTAAAGTGGGTCAAATTTCTCTTCCATACGATAGTTAGTAACCGCAACTTCTATTTTGAGTTTCTAACAGTTATTACACTAAAATCTTATAAGTTTTATAATCATATCACTAAATAATAAAGGTTTTGTTTGACACGATTCCTTCGATTGAAACCAAACCGTACCCGTTCTACTTTGATATAACAAACTACTATTCTACAAAAATATCAGTCTCTGATGAAACACATAAGTCATCATATCATAAAATTAGTTTGTATTGCCTTACAACTCAGTTTCTACCTATTTCAACAACAAAACTAAACATGACACAGATTACCGCTATCGTTAAACAACGTAATAATACTAATTAGGTTTTTGCTGTTTAAGTTGTATAGTGAATAATTTATATTGAACCAAAAACTAACCCACAGAGAATTGCTATTTTAGTTTTAAAGTAACGATTAACTTACAGAAAGAAGAACGAATCCGAGTTTTGAAACAGAAGTTGGCTGAACGGGAAACGGCCGCAGCTGATGGCGTAACCCAAGGTACGATTGTAGCCGACTTGGTGACTGCCACCTCAGACTATGGCACCTCCACTAACTACACACGCTCATCTCGCGCTTCTGTATCCGATCTAGACTTCTCTGAGAGCTATCTGTAACTGATTACTAGGGTTCAAGCAGCTTAGAGTTTGTGAAATAGTCACACCGTAAAAACATAATAAATCCTTCAAACCTGTCGTTCCCATTACAAAGGTCTTTAAAAACAACACACTATGGCGTTATACAAACCTATTTTAAAGTTAGTATAAATATAGTTAATATTGTATAAAAATACAGACTTCGTCGACGAGTCCCTTATAGGGGATTAGCCCCTTATTAATAAAAACGTAATCATTATAATTGCACTATTTTAAGTAAAGTAGTATTTCGTCTCTATCTACCAAATTGTGTTTACACGGTCATGAAAAGAGACAAAAGATTACTTCAGATAGAACGGTTCTATTTGTTACGATTAAGGGGGTTGCACCCTAATACGCTGTATAGTCTGTCATTTCCTGTTAATACGTTTTGTATTTCCATTATAAGGAATCAAATGAAATTAATAATGTCTATTGTCTAACTAAAGCTTACCGTGAAAAAAGTCTTCCTACCTACGTCACTAATATCTCACTTTTTTACTTGACACCCTATATTTAGTACAGATTGTAGCAGGTAGGACATAGTTTCGATATAAGTGTAGGCTAATATTACTTTTAACTTATCCTCGATATATAAGGTATATCTATTCTCATTTTTCTACTGCATGACAAATATATACTTTAATTTCCTATTCTAAATAAGTTTCAACGTAAGATTTAAACGGAGTTTAGTATATGCTTCAAATTGAATTTATTTTAAAACAACTTTTTATATTCCAAAATATTAAGAATCTATGTTTAACGCTCGTCAATTTTTAATTTAATCACAACCTTCGTGTTCCATCTTGGTGTTACTATTTTAAATGTATAAAACTTGAGTCTAAGACTTTTCCCGAGTATTTCCCTGGTTATATACCAAAACAAGTTACTTTTTTTACATATTTTTAGTTACAAGACGCTAAAAGCAACACTCTAATATATTTCTTACTGACGAAGTTTTTAAAAAAGTAACTTGTATGTTCCTTTTATGAATAACCCTTCACTTATAATCTCGTCACAAATTTCTCTTTTTACTCAATTAGATGCATGCCTCATTTATAAACGGCAAAATAAGTACGACCTACTTAATTATAAAATAACGAAGAAAACACTTCACAACGACTACACAATATAATCAATTTAAAGTGTAATGTTAAACTAAGCACTTTATAACACTTTACTTGGCACAAATTTAATATTTAGAGGTTAAATTCTTTGTATAACAATTTATGTAAAATGTTATGTATTTGTAGATGTATAAATAGGTTAAAAAGTTTACTTTGTATTCGTTCACTTTTATTTTAAATTCGTGCAGTCAAATCTCGTTATATCAATAAATTAAAATGTATATATTCTTAATTTAATTAAATACAAATTGGTAAATAATTGGTTATATTTTTTTCAAAATTGATTCAAATAATGAGGAGAAAAAGATCATTAAGCGGCAAAATCTGAGAATGGATCGTAAGTATTGTTTGTGTTGAGTGTAGCCCTGTGTTGTATTGAAATGCATGAACCCTTCAAATGCACTACCCGTAATCTATAGTTAGCATTAAATTCTTCGCACATAAAAAACCTGATATAAAAACTTTTTACACATTAAAAAGAAAAAAAAGAATATAGAAACAAGTTGACATCATGCATAAAAAAGGTTTTATAGGTAGTATATACTGCATTCACCGTTAACTATTTAAACGGATACTTGTAAATACCCTTATGCTTACAACTCTTGATGAACTGGCAACGATCCAGAAAAACTATCGCTGAATAGCACTATTATGCAAAGAAAAAATATTTACGATACGTCTAAGAGCACCAAAGGTTGCAATTTCCTTCACAGTTTCATAACTTAATTGTTTTGATGAAAAATCTTTCGAGTTCGAGCACACGCTGTTCTTCGATCACATATTTTTTAATACCACTATAATGACACCAACCAGTACTTTTGATCTGATCTTAAAGAATAAATACTTTTTAATAAAACTGTATTACATACGTGAAGCTTAAAATAGGCTCTGTAACGAGATTTCCTTGCATGAATGTACATCTTGATATAATCTCGACTTACTGCTTTTAGAAGATCATTTTCTATTTCTTTTCTAGGTAATTTCTTAGTAGAAAACGAATCTTCGTGCTTTTAAAATTTGTAATCTTTTTCATCATACATATCTAAAGATTAATGTTCTTTTTCTCTCTCAACAGATGTTCAAGACGAACACATCTAAACTCCGACTTCAATAGTTTCGACGTTTTGAAATTGTAAAATAAATATTTATAAAAGTTTATCTAATCATAAGGAACAAAGTGTTCTTATACTAATAGACGAGTGGGCTTAAGGTAATCCAAAATTAATAAAATAATAATTACAACTGAAAATGTGCATCATATTAGTAACAAAGGTATGACTAGTGGATAAATGTCATCGCAAATACGGGCAAGATTTAACAACGATTTTCACAGCGTGGATAAAGAAACTAGTTTTGGTAAGCATTTAAAATCATTAATTAGATTACAAGTTATTTCTATATCTATAGAATCCATTGATTAACGGTAAGCCAGAGATACGCACAAATATCCAACATTGTCAGCAATGTAAATAAACTATTGCGTTATTTTGCAATTTACAAACAAGTTTACAAGAACAGATAATTTTGGCCCAACAATTGCGGGCATTTCTGGCCTAGTCAATACACGCATTTGTGAGTACACATACTAAACTAAACCGGAAATATGACAGAGACAACACTCAGTTATTTTAGCGTAGTTTGTGTATAACATGCAGTCATTGTATGCACGAGTAACTAATTAGTAGGGTAGATAATTATGACGCATGGCCCGTGGCGTTCGTATTGGTTAAAAAAATATCGTTATTTTTTTAACCAATACGAACAACAGTCGTCTGTTCATTTATGTTTAACACGCTATTACTTATATAGTCAAAGTGTATAATGCCAGGAAATAAATAGATAAGATAAATTTTGTTAATTACGAAATCATTTTAATCGACTTTATTTTGCAACATATCATATGTTGATTACGTGTACCTTTCAGAAACATTTATGGTTCAGTGATATCAGATGCCAAAGGAATAACGAAACTAATATTAATAAGAATATTGAATTCCTTTTAATAAATAGATTAAGTGTCCCACGGATAAAACTAATTAGGTAAATGAAACTGTTAAAAGCACTGCCAATTACTAGTTACATGATTAGTATTGAGAATTAGCTGTAATACCTGTATCAAGTTTGAATTAATTTAACCCTTAGATTAAATAATATAAAAATAAAATGTAGCTTTAAACGTGAGTTAATCACATTTGTTTGATCATAATTTAAGTTGTAAAAATCGGCACGCTCATAGCTAGTTATATAATTTCAACGGTCAGCCGTATTAACACCCATTAAATTATGACTAATTGTAGAATAATATATATCTAAAAACGATGCAACTCATGCAAAGTTAACTAATTGTAAAAATTTAAGGCCCAATTAGAAACAAAAATTAGTTTAAATGACATAAAACGAGTAGGTATTGTTAAATAAAAGAGTTGATGACTGGATCATACTCAATTGTAATATAAAAATGTTAAGTTCTTTATTAATATTACGTTGTTATATTCTACAGCCAAAGAAACATTGTTTGAATTGACTTCTAATACAAAGCAGCGGTTTTGGAGCAGGTACATCAAGTTAATGATATAATCAAATTTTTTAATTACATTTTATCGTTAATAATGTGTATGGAGAACGCACAGCAAAAACGCAACAAATGTTGTTATAGAAAAAAAATAAAGTTAATTAAAAATGTTTGCAAACGTATTTATCGTTGTTACGTAGGTGTTCTTTGGGTCAAATATTTATTTCATAGCAGTAAAAGCCAAACAATTAATAAGTAATTAAAATATATTTACTAAATGAAAAGTTTAAACGGTTGTATTTACTGATTCTTGTCCAAGATTTGACTGCATTGAATATGTTAAAACTTCAAATTTTATTGATAAAATCTTAGAAATTCATATGTTTATTAAAATAGAATTTTATTTATGAATTAGGATCGATTGTTATTAAAATATACGTAGTGTGTTATTTATTTGCAAGATTTCTTGACTCCCGTTGAATTATAGAATAAAAATATTGTAAATAATTCATAATTTTATTTTTGTTGGTTGTAAATTGTTCGACAACACTGTAAATAAAATTCATTAAATGATCTAAATGTATGAAAGTGTTTTATTACCAATTATTATTCATATTTAAATTCGAACGTCAATAATGACTTGAAGGTGGACAGGTTTGGGCTTAGATGAAATTCAAATAGCCAAAGCAACCCAGAAAGCGAAGTCATCTAATCCCTCATTGGGAAAGGCACATTCACAACATAAACCCACCAAGAGCCGAACAGCATGTTTTTTGAAGTGAAAACTTCTTTAGCGGCGTTGTACACTTTTTTTTGAATGGGTAAAAAATGTTAAACTCGCGTGAGGACACGTAACCTGATCGAAAATTCGTAAGATGGATGGAGAGAAGACAGCGGGCGCGGCGTATTTAATCTAATATAAATTGTCATGTTTGTGTACGATAGCGCAATAAATAAATATCACATAAATGATACTTTCATACTGATGATTTAAGCTATTCGTGCAAAATAATTCCCTAACCATCAAAAATGTACAACGTTAATATTCAAGTTTTCACTTCTGCCGGCACTGGCAGAGTCCAAACCGTCGTTTTTTTTTTCAATCATCGTTGGGAATTATTTGAAAACAGTCTAGGGACATAGATCGAGGCTGTTAATGTTGTAGGTGACGTGGCAGTCAGTCGCCACTAGCCCAGGTGTAGCGGTGGAAGTGACAAAGGAGTGTCGACATTGTTATGCTCGCAGCCAAACAAGTATTACAAAGAATGTATTAAGATACGAATACTTTAAGGTGAGGAAAACTTTTGTACGAAATGTTCCTTATACGCCTTGACAACATAGAAATAATAAGAAACAATTAGTTCCATCACCTATATTAACTGTATCCACACGGGCATTTGTGCAATCCTAGTGTGGCCACAACTATTTTAAAACATACTTTAAAAAGTATTGTATGTTACCATAAAAGAACCTTTATTCTGATCGCCTTTAGTAAACCACAAACTTTGAATAATGTGATCAACTCATTAGAATACTGAATAGTGCGTTAAAATAAAAAAATATTTTATTTTCCTGTCATTCTTTAACCACTAAAGTAATTTTAATAATTGGATATAATAGTAAAAAATCCCAAGTACACCGCGTCCTTTGTTATAATTTAGGCAAAGTCGCGTGCATCAGTTTTTGAATTATACCCGAAAACTTCACTTGATGAAATTAATTATGCATCCCACATAAATGACAGGTATTCACTGGCTCACAGCGTTTCATAATATAAAGTTGGTTATATGAAGAGCTTAAATTTAGTTCGAGAATACTGAGAAGAGACTAAACCGCAAGATGCCTTTGAGTTTAAAGAGTTCAAAATAAGCCTTTATAAGCATAAACGTGTTAGAATAGTTAATAACTAATGGCAAACAACATCTGAAAAGAAAATAACCTTTTACCTATTTAATGTACTTATAGTATTTAAGATATATATAAGATACCAGCTGAAACTGTTAACAAACTGAAAACTACATACAAATTCTTTTAGTTTGAAATTATTATCGAAATTATTAGTCTTAATAAATATTGGTAATAATATCACCTGGCTGGACAAGGTACGTTTTCTTGCTGTCTGCCTTAGAGGAGATTCTCTCAACGACGATAAGTAACCATAGAATATTCATTGGGAATTTAAAATATGCTTCTAAAGTCTACGTTTAGTTTTACTCAGCAATAAGAAGTTTATATAGTATTAGTAAGTGTATCCATACATACGTGAATGTATACATTCGTACGTACGTGCAAATGTATACATTCGTACGTAAGTTCGAACGTTCGTATATCAACATAATTGACGTCGATGTTATTCTGAATTATGCTGATGTAAATATGTATACCTCTTTAGAGCTTGCTAGTTAATTAAACGTGTCCTCTGTATACATTCACTACTTTACGCCCCACTGCGAAATAGCTGAATTGAAGTCTAGTAAATTTCTCTCTCTTTTACTATGCTGCAAACGGACAAAGCAACAGTTCTCTAAATTGGTAGACTTTTTGTATTTCGACATAAAAATTACTAATGTTAAGGAAACGAGGGCGCAGGAGGCGCCGTGCATATAAAGTGCTTACCTCGGTCAAATGAAAAACATTTTTAAAACAACGTACTCGAAAGCTAATTAAAAAGTAACGGTCGAACGAGATAAAAAATTAAAAATGAAACGAGGATGTTGTGAGAGTTTCATTACATTTAAAATTCGAATTCCAGTTTTTGCTTGTTAGGCTATTTATTTTTGGATTCCGAATATATCGTAATTGTCATCATTATTTTGATTACTAACCGTATCTGGTATGCGCGTAAAGTAAAAAATTGATTAAATGTATGATAACGAGTTGATTATCTGCAAATAGCTTTTTAAGCCCTGGGTTAAAGAGAATTTGGTATTTGGATATTGTTAGTAACTGTTTCAGTTACCAAAGAGATCCATTGCGAATATTTTATGAAAATATTACTGGCTGGCTAAAAAAACACTCGCGCAAAAAAGCTTTTATGAAAGTAAAAACGCGCGAAACGCATTCCTTCTTTTGTTTTTGTCTGATAATAAGTGATAATGATGCCTGCCTCAGAAAGCGATACTGTAATAAATATACGTAAAAATACTTCACGAATTTATTTTATCACAAGGTC
This sequence comes from Pieris melete, assembly GCA_963693345.1. Classification (NCBI taxonomy): domain Eukaryota; kingdom Metazoa; phylum Arthropoda; class Insecta; order Lepidoptera; family Pieridae; genus Pieris; species Pieris melete. The sequence continues at coordinate 688,353 of CAVNZK010000002.1, read as the reverse complement.
AAATTTAACAATTAGGTCGTCATCGGGAGCAACGTTAGTCGAAACTCAAGTGACGTATTTTGAATACCTCGCTCGACCCTGAATTTAAAAAAAATTTAAAAACTTTATACGCCTTAAATTGTGATTATGGTGTAAATTTAGTTAGTAAATATGAAGAATGTGTTCATCTGTCTTAAATTAATTCTATTTAAACGGAATTATTCTGTATTAAACATCAGTAAAACTATGTCTTGGCCTGGGCTTAAGCGTGCGTCTCTCAAATCATGGGTCGTGTTTTCAAATATGTATAGACATATAATTGATGTTAAGTGATCCGCCGCCTATTCTTTCAATGCCAGAGGGCTCGTGAGTGTGTTGCCGGCCTTTTCGGGCGATTCCGACGTGTTTGCAACTGCGATACATTTCTTGCACAATATAATAATATATGACTTCTCGAACAGGTTTATTAAAATCGTGAGGAAATGTTTGATATTTTTTATTTATTATAAAACTCCACTATCAGGTTTTGACGATCATTAAACCGGATATTGAATCGCATTATTTAAATTAAAGTCAAAATAATCTTTTGATGGCTTTATTTAATCAAACTTGTTGTAAAAATATAGTATCATTACCGAACTTTTCCTATATAGATAAGACTGGCCATCGTCATAAAAGAATATCGTCATATATAATAAGGACCTTGCTTAGGCACAGCAATGTTGTGAGAGGATATGTTTTATAAATGTGCGTAGTGGAACCTTAATTAAAATAGTGCTATAATAAACTAATTAATTTTTCACCACCCTGGCTTTACACGAGCGACGGTAACCTTGAAAAAATATATTACTTATAACTTAACCTTCCTCATAAATCATTCTAGATATTGGTGAAACACTCAATAAATTCCGTGCAGTAGAGAGTGCAAGATACCTAACTAGAAAATAATAGTTTAAGTAATGTTAATAAAACTAACTATATGCAATTTGGAAATTATAATCAGAGCAGAACCAATAACCTCTATCCTTAAATCCTTCCGGATAATTCGGTAGATGTGAAAAGTTTTTATTACTGAGAAAAAAATTATTAGGACTATTATTGAACCACTTGTAAGCTGTAGACCATTTTTTTATGAACACGGTACTTTTATAGTACCAAGTTTATATACTTTAGAATCAGTTATGACTGTAAAAAATAATTTAAATGTATTTTGAACATTTAAAGATATACGAGTAAAGCTATATCTACCGAGGGACCCGATACGGCTGTGGGTACACAGGTTACATAACACTACCGTATAAAGTTTTCAAGAGTTGTGATATGTAACATAGAATATGACATAATAATTGATTTCATTGTTTTTAATTTTGGTCTAAGATCCCGCTATACAACGACCTTCACCGAGATGCTTATATAATGAAACTTATTTTATGTATAATTTAATATGTCAATAAATATAATCCATATGGGTTGCCTAGCAAATTTCAGTCCAGAGTATGTTTAATTAATTAAAAAAAAAAATATTTTTTTAAACATTTCACCAATATGATTATTAGATAAATTCTATACCAATCGAAAGTATGAAGTCCATAGAATATGCAAACGTTAGGTTGTTTTGAATCAATTAATTATTTATGTGTATATTTTTTATGTGACAATAAGTATTTATACATCTTTAGTATAAAAGAAGGTTATAGTGATAAATATATAATACTACCCTGATTAAAAATATTGATTGAAAAAAGTTCAAAAAATTTACTACATGCAAATTATAAAAAATTTTTTTTTTTAAATATTAATTAAACATACTCTGGACTGAAATTTGCTAGGCAACCCATATGGATTATATTTATTGACATATTAAATTAAATATAAAATAAGTTTCATTAAATAAGCATCTCGGTGAAGGTCGTTGTATAGCGGGATCTTATACTATTATAATTAGATGTTTGCTGGCTAATTTAATGTGGCAGATTTTTTTAAATTGCGTTTTTGTTGTTTATTTATTATAGGTTAATCCTTCGTACATTTAAATCTAATTAAACGGAGAATCAAAAAATACCAATTGTAACTCAATTCCCTTTAGAAAAATCAAAGCCTGTCAACAGCATGATATTGTTAGTCTCCTATTTTGTTAGATGTCAAAACAAACACAATGGTAGATGATAAATTATAATTTCTCAAATTGAAAACTCATCTTCACAAATATAAATGAATTATAATCATGTCCATTAGGCTGAGGAAAGCAAATTGAATTACAAAATATAACAACGGGAATAAGATTTCCGTCGGAATGAAGCAGTAGTGAGATGAATATTCAACAAAATTTATATCCGCGAATTTCTGAAGAGGGGCGAACAATACTAATTTGTATAAGTCATTATAAGTTCTACATATTATACTTGTGACAAAATCTGGGTGTGATGTGATGATGATTAAGGATATTAGAACTATGAGGGCCGAACTCAGAGTCATCTGTTAAATTATAATAACTGTATTCCTGAAGAGTACTAAACTGTGAAATTTTCGATTAATAAAGGAATAGGGCTAATGAAAGGCTCTTTTTATACCTTAATTAGATTGACGAAGACTTATTTAAAGCTATACTTAATAGCTTAACTAACATAATGTTTAATGAATGTTTAATGTAATAATAATAATAATTTAATAAATAAAGTCCGTTTTATTTCCAATTATGACAAAAACAAATTATAATACACACCTTAAATTATTTTACATTTTTAAACATTTTTTTTTCTTTTGCTTGTTATTCTATATTCTAGCTTCCTTCAGTACCGTCGATCGGAACCCCTTCACGGGTAAAGGCCTCCTCCAGCTTTTTCCAACTGACTCTGTCTATGGCTCTCTTTCTCCATTCGTTTCGCGCTACCTCATCTATTTCTTCTATCCACCTTTTAAAAAAAAAACTTATATATGTAACACAAAACATAAGTACAGTCAAAACCGGTTATAACGACATTGAAGGGACCGTATAGTTGCCGACGTTATATCCGATAGTCGTTATAAGCAATGTCATATATTATATATACACAAGTATAGTTCATATGTATGTACAATACATACAAGTTATATTATCATAGTTATCTATCTAGAATATGTAGGTATGGGTTATTATATGGTATGTTAATATTATAATATGTAAACGAGTCAAAAAAGAAACAAAAATATTTATTACGAAATAATTAGGTACAAAAGTAATCAGTCTCAAGGTATGAGTATCACGAGTATCAAACTGTTCGTTAAAGGCAACAAATTTTTGCAAAATCGTTACAGCGTTAAGAGCCTCGGAAATCGTTGTTGGCTGAAACTGTTCGTTGGGAGAAAGTGCGTAGGTAATACCTAAATATTCATTCAACGCCTCTAAATAATATTTAAAATCCTTTGTATTGTTTTGTTTTGCTGAGACAAGAAGCGGTTGGTCGTTATAGCCGATGAATATCAATAAAATTTCGTCGTTGTAAGCGATATGTCGCTGTATCCGATGTTGTTATAAGCGGTTTGTTTACTGAATAGTTTACTAGGGATTCGGACGGGACCGTACAATCTGGTTGTAATAACCGATAGGTCGTTGTAAACGATGTCGTTATAAACGGTTTTGACTGTAGTTGTTTTATATATAACAAAATTGTAACATGTCAGCTGCAAAGTATAAACATGACTTCGACTTTCATAGTTGACAGAAATAGATGAAAGTTATACTACTAATAATAATAGTACTTTAGTTATAAGTAGAATTAGACCGATTTAGTTATGAATTTTAAATAAGAGAGCAAATTAATCGGAGTTATAATAAATATTAAACTTATACATAATAGTGTAACCTGTATGTTTGTGGATAAGCTACCCTTCGAAATACCTATTCTGCCCAAATACAAACTGGACACCAATCTGCAGTCAAAAAGGCATCTATAAACGCATAACGGACCACATTGGCGTCTAAGTGCGAAAACTGAATCCACATGATATTAGTTATTTATATAAAATCGATTCAACGAGTAAAGAGCAAAACACTGACGTCACATGAACACGAGAACCATAATAAATGAGCAGAGGTCCATTACTGTGTATACCTTTCGACTCATCTTAAATAATATTACTGACCCGGAGGGTGACGTCCACATGGAGGTCATTTCGGTTGTTATTGGCAAGGATCACAAACTCTTATGTTATTGCGGTCGTAGCCAATCTCATTATTCGAAAAACATGTATGAAATTTCTTTATCAATACGTTATATAAAGGCCACATTGTATTGAAAAACAGCTGGTGATTTTGCCTGTTGGTAAAACTACAATTTAATATGCTGGACAGAGAAATTTGTATTCCACCATCACATACATTTTTGTATTTTTATATTTCTTTAAATAAATGAATATTATTAAAATAAAAAGGAGTTTTCTACAGAGAAAATGTATTTTATTACCGCTTTAGCAAAGCCTCTATCAGATACTAGACAATTGTAATTTGGGTAAAGTTATCCTCGTTTTCAGCTAACAATGTTTCAGAGCGTTTCAGACTAAGCCTAGTTATCTGGTATAATATGTAGGAAACCCATTATCAGGCGTTTTCAGGACTGGATATAGACTTTTAGGAAAGGAAAATTCTGGAGTAGCCTGTCTTGACATGTGACAAACACGAAGTGACGTGCGAGAACTGTAAAAAACACGAACGGTCTAGAATTGTGTAATAATATAACAATACAATAACTACTTATTACTACTTCGACTCAGAAAGTTCTAGAATGCCGTTCACAATTGGTCCCAAGAATATGTAAGCGGGCTGAGTCGTTCCCAGTCAATTCCGGCTAAAGTGCGATACATTATCATCCAAAGATAAAACTACGAATAGTGAAGATAAGTGATTAATTACTTTGAGAGTGTTAAGTGCACGATAATTGAAATAATGAGTGACAGGGTTTTGAGCGTAATTAGTGTGATTTGACTGGAAATTAATTGCTCATGGATAAATTTTTAATAAGCCCTTGAAGAGATCCTTTCTATCCGATCCCCTAGCTCGTAACAACGTAATGTAGAATAATATTTGTCTTCCGCGAGTACTCGCTGGCCACAATTACCAAAAAGCACTCGATACGCCGAGTTATGTAAACAACGTAATAAATTTGCGTTTATATCCGTTAAAGTTTTATTCAAAGATATATATATATTTTTATATACGTTTAGCTATCTAGAAATTTTTCGTTTATTTTAATTAAGTATTATTAAATTTATACTTTCCTAGTATAAATTAATGTTTCAATTCTTTTTTAAAAAGGCGTCTGTATTTTATACTACTTTTTTACACTTTAATCATGTTGCATCAAAATTTATCAGTAGTTTTAGTAGTTTTTGACAATGTGATATATAAATGATTTTTATAATGTTATAAGCGCTTTAGGCGATACGATTTAGATTGCAATACCGTCACTCTGATTGTATAATCTCAATTTTTTTTAAATTTGTAATTGTGTTGATGTCTAATAACTTTCTTGTCTTCTGTTATACCTCTATTTTTTTATAAGTCTAATACACATATAGTTTAAAAGCTAGCTTAATGTATTATTGCATTACTAGTTAGTATATTTTCTTATGAAATTGATCGTTGCATTATTCTATCCCAATTATATATTATATTATTAGACCGAACTCGAAAGCTGTTTTTTTAGATTTATACAAATGTTTTACTTTTACTTTATTCTTATTACAGACCATATAATAAACCAAAGTTTATCTTTAAATGTATTCTAAAGAAAAGTTTTATAGAAATAAAATTTTATCTTGACTTACTCGTAGTAGTGACAAATGTTAATCTATGTGCAAAGTGTAAGGATAAAATTTAAGAAAATATATGTGTGTGAAAACTAAGCTACGGAGGCGGCTGTCTCAAAGCGACCTAACGGATTGGGTTTTTGATAAACTTTATTTACATGGATTTCTAGTTCTCTACTTTTTGTAGTTATTTCAAAGCCTTTGTTAATACGCCTGGTTTGAGAATTACTTAAACATATTTATTATTGCAATTTTATGCTAACATAAATTTAAGCTAGTTTAACAAATTAAAAATGCTGATAGTCCGTAATTAGAGGCGCTTTATTGTTATTTAAATAATTCCTCTTCGTGTACATAAATCTTGTGGACTTTCTTCTTTAAATAAACATATTTTATATATCCCCGACTTCAGTTTACTATCGTATGTAGCATTCGAATAGATGGTGGACAAAATAACTGCCCAGTTAAAAATTATTAAATCCGTTTGGTACTGTGGCCTGATAAATAATAATATGTTAATAATTAGAAAACTTTCAAAAGCTCGCAGCCCAACAATTTGCTCTTATTGAAACTACATGAGATTCCTTTTTCAGATTAAAAAAATTGACTAATTTTTAATCGAAGCTAAAAAAATATTGAATTTAAATTAACATATTATGTTATACACGTATATTTATTTTTTAAATTAGCAATTCCAGGCGCAAATACTAAAGCAATCCAAACTCAGGTGCTTCATGGAATTTGTTTGTTCATCGCAAAGGGAAATACTTACATCTCGCCCTCCTTCCGATGTTTACCGAAAGCGACACAAGGGGATCGCCTTCAGGACGTGAAAACTTATTTTATGTGATTGATACGCGATAGTTTTTTACCGACTTATAAAAGAGATACTTTCTCTGACTGTTCTTTTTATGTTCGTTTTTACGATACTTTCATTGTTTAATATCAGCACTGTTTAAAAAATAGAATTTATCTATGGATTTGTTTCTGCATATACTCGTAGTTAAACATTAATTGAAATAGAAATGTTTTTGAATGAAAAGTATAAAGGATTTGGTCGTTTTATTTATTCATACTTTTACACATAAAATAATAATTATATTATACTTTAATAAAATTACTATACATGCGTTATAACAAGGTGATAGTTATCCAGTGATTAGAGCTTGTACAGGGCATAAGTAACCACCTATTTGACCAATCGATGTGTATCGATGTGTACCCTCCAACCCGCCGTGTTTGTTTGACAATTGATATTGTGTTTTTTTGTGTTGTCGAAACCTCAAATTACGGCTGTCGTGGCTCGAGAGTACTGCCTCTCCATCGTTACACGACATCCAGAATACGCAGTGTTGCATCACACACACACTGTACATTCATGGATACACATTCTTTCCTGTTTATGTAGAATTTCCCACTTTCACCACCAATTCTTTTAATTCTAACATGTGTGCAGTCGATAGCCCCTATCACGCCTCTAAATCCATTTATGGACCGGAACCCTGCAGATACTTCTCCCTATAACGGATTGTTGTAGGCATTTTAATAAATTGATGATTTCTCCTAGCTGCTCCTCTTCAGAGCACTGTTGGCCTAGTGGTTTCAGCTTGCGACCTTCATACCTGAGGTCGTAGGTTCGATCCCCGGCTGTGCACCAATGGACTTTCTTTTTATGTGCGCATTTAACATTTGCTCGAACGGTGAAGGAAAACATCGTGACAAAACCGACATGTCTTGGACCCAATTTTTTTTTTCTTATAACAGGCTTATACGATGAGCATCAATCTTTATAAGTAAGACTGAATGATTAAATGGTGCAATAAGAGTCCTTACCGCTTCTAAGCGATGTCGTATAACAAGGGCAAAAATAAAAATACAAAACAGAAAATTAAACATTGTTGATAAAAGGTTTTTACATAAGCACATCTTAACTTTAATTATATAACATAGGAATGACTAAACCTAAAAAGCCTGTAAAGATCTATTATTATAAATATAATTTTATAATTACAAAGTAAAATACTTTATAATTTACGTTTTGCACTTCTTTGCTACACTTGAGTGCAAAACTTGATTATTGTTGTCTAAAAGAACGCTTGACTTACGTGTTAAGCTAGAATTAATTAAAGTTACTGAAAATTTGAGATTTTATGCAATAAAGTGCTAAATACAAAAACAAATGAAAAAAATAATACTTCTTAAATAATAGAAACATAAATACCGTACAGCATAATTGTCGTGTAAAGCTTTGAAAATTGTGTTTTTTACTCTTGGATTAACATTCACAATTTTTGCCTGGTTTGTTTTGTGAACAATTCCAAAAAAATATGTAAAACAAAAACAACTAAAAAAATTTAACCGCAAGGAATTCCTTACTGGCGGTCATCTCGCGAACTTCAACCGAATTCCATTTCGCGAACATTACCACAATGACAGTGAGTTTTTCATTCATGTTTATTTAGGTCAAACTCCCAAATATGTACATACCTCTTCCGAATTGATGCCCTGTACATCTAACATTCTGAATTTTCGAATTCAATTACTTTTTCATGGCAAGTACATGAAGTTTACGTCTTCATCTTATACCTTGTTCTTCTTGTTAATTTATAAGTTTCCTTTCCACAAACGATGTTTTAAAATTTATAAGCACGTTTAGTAGAACAAAATATTTGTTCTCAATAGTTTAATTCATAAAATATAAAATAAGCCACAAAACATTTTATAATAAAAAAGGTTTAGTAACGGGCAATTACAATGAAATTATATATTTCGAAACACACACACCCTTTAAGAGGTATAGCACGCTTTACACTTAATTTCCATTACTAACTTAACAACTATATATGATTATAACAAAAGCAAGGAATATAGGTACTATACCCATGACAAAACATAAAACAAATTTGGGCTTTATGAATAAGACCGTATACATGACACAAATGAAATAAAATCCCTTAAAAAAGCGAATGAATCGTGTAATACAAAAGCAAAGACCTCTTCACCAATACTAGTATTTTATAGTCGAACCTTGCAAACCGAACACATTAGATAAATGACTACGTGATCCAATAAGGTAAGCAAGCGGTGTGGTTTCTAAATTGCTTGAGTAAGTCGTGTCTGCCCTTAAGTCTTGAATAATTCATACATATATGTGACGTATAATATTTAGATTCCGTTATATTAAAGTTACTGCCTTGAGAAAAAGCCGCTGAGAAAGCCTGCTCGTTATTGAAGCTCCCTACTTTATGCGAAAAGCCCATTTTCATAACGGAGACTTCGCCACCTGCGAGCATAAACGACAATTTTCTTCGGCAATTGCTTTTATTACGCAATAAAAAAAACAAAAATTAAACAAAAGTTCATAACACAAACGTTCTTGTTTATCTTGGCGATATCTAGTCCGCAGTTTGGGTGTGATATATTACTTGGTACATCCGTGTACGTTTAACTAAAATACCTTTAACGGGAATAAATGCGAATCTATACGTTTATAATTTTTTTTGCAATAGTTGAAAATCGTGGTTTTGGTTAATTTATAAAACAATTTACAAGAAAGAAGAAACTGCAGCCATGAAGAATTATATTTATACCGTGTAAAATAAAAACTAATTGGGTTTTTAAAATACAACAAACTCCTTTTTAATTAATATCGGTCCAAGAAAACGAAGCCACATAAAATCACTTTGCCAAGATGACTATGTGGAACTAGCTGCTTCTTAAAAGGCGGGCAACGCACTTTCGAGCCTTCTGGCAATGTGAGTGTATAGGCGGCGGTATTACTTAACATCAGGTGAGCCTCCAGCCCGTTTGCCTCCTATTAGATAAAAAAAACATTTTTAAATTAATTAAATAGGGACCTGGAATACTTGAACTAATCTAATTGTTTAAGATATCTGTATATTTGAGTACAGTTCGTATCACGAAATGTTTACAAAAAATATCAAAGGCAGGCAAAATTTAAATATATATTCCGTAAGTGGGTCATGGGACAGATTTTTATCGATATTTTTAAGGATCCCTTTCCGTTTCAAGGAAAGGGTCACTAATGAGTCAGAGAATATAAAATTCCAAATTCGTGATTTGCTTTTCGTTAAATATCTATGCGAGGATGATATCTAGAAAACCTTTCCCTAGAAATCTATCATTTACGAAATTTACCCCAAAGCTAAATAGGTAAAAAGAAACGCAATCAGTGTTCGATTCCTATTGTATTCCGAAGGGTATCGAAACATTCGGGATAGAAATGAAAGAAAAACAGATTCAACAATTCCAGTCAGCGCCGAGGTAAGCCGCTAAATAAACTTCGGGGTTACACCGCACCGAACGAGTTTCTCCTTTTATCAGCGTCGACCAGCCACCCTAAACAAACGGTTAAATTGAAAAAAACACAAATATTTTATTAACTAATTAGTTAAATGGTTGTAAAACGTTAAGGAAGTTTAGCGAATACACGCTTTAGTTTATATGTAATACAAGCTTTTAATAATATAAACTTCATTTATTTCGTGTCAATTTCAAGATCGTCTTTGATCGTCATTTGTTTATATATATCATAGTACCCTTTTCAGGTCTGGGCCTCAGATTTCTGTATCTGTTTCATTGATAATTTGCCAATTAGGCAAGTTGGTGAGCAGCCTCGTGTGTCTGACATACGCTGTCGACTTTTTGGGTGACTAAGACAAGTGCTTTGTTCTTCACGATGTTTTCCCTCACCATTCCAGCGTGTTAAATGCAACCATAGAAAGTCTATTGGTGCACAGCAATGGATCGAACCTGCGAGCTCAGGGATGAGAGTCGCACGATGAAGCCACTAGGCACTGCTCTCTAATGCATTTTGAACTATATCGAACACAATTTGAACGAAAGAGACGTATGTATTAAGACGGTGTAAAACCGATTGAGTTTATGGATAAAGATAGTATCAGCTATGTTGAAAAACCCAACAAATTGTGTATGGTTTAAAAAGAACAAAGTAAGTAACTCGTGTTTTTTTTATCATTCTTACCTTCTTTAATATTGAAGATACTCAAGCGCTATAAAATAGCTTCTAGATAATTTTTTGAACGACAAGCATTGTTCGAAAACTTAAAGCGCTTTTTCTAATAACCGAACTATCTAGTCGAACAAGGTCCCTACTTATAATTATATTATATAAGTATGTATATTTATAGACTACCATTCGCACAATACACGTATTTTTTATTTATTAAGTTACCGAAGAGCTGGGTATCCGGGCAAAAGTAATTAGTATTTACTTAAAGCATTGCATATAATTTTAGTAATATATGAATTTTGAACATATCGTTCAGATTTTGCACAATCTGGTCGAGATAATACATATGAAAAGTTAATGACTTACCCGTACGGATTGTGATTTGAACCAACCCTAATAATAGCATTCACGGAGATGGACGTTTCCATATGAGTGCTAATCTGGGGATGCCATTAAATTTTCATATCGGCTTTTGCCCTTTTGCTGTTGTTCGGTGACTATCATATAGCATACAAATTAGAATATAAAATCGAATTATATTACAGCCACTGCATAAAGGAACTAATGGGGCTAGGATTTGTGGGTCTTTATTAATTGTTTTTTAGCCATCATTGCTAGATATTATGAATTTAAGTGTTCTAATCAAATAAGAATATTCGTATAAGTTTATCGTAGTGATTGGCCGTATTCATTAGATAAAATTATTGTTGTATTTTTCAAATAACTAAGCTCTAAGCTTGGAGTTGAACTAATCTGTTCAATTAAATTCAATCTAAACAATCTTGAAAGCATTTTCTTTGATCACATGTCTAGAAAATTAACGAGTACTTACTTAATGATATATAATAATTTATGTTTATAAATTATTATTTTCTCGTTACGTCCTATAAAGTAATGTATAACGTAAAATGTCGGTCGGTATCTCGATATTTTATTTGAACTTCGATCGGCAATTCACTCTGAAACATGAACCCTTCTCGGTTTTCCTTCACTGGTTTATTTATTGATTCAATTCTATTTGTGATAACTTTGCTATGTTACAGTATTTATAATCAAAATCAACCGGGCGTATTCCAGAGTTCCAGGGTTTTAGTTGAAATATTGTTTTTGGGTTACTTCACAGAGAGCATAATTGCAGTTAGATACATCAATTAAACGTTACGGGAATTCGTGCCTCCACTGCGTAACACCACTTTTTAATGTCGTTTTCTACTGATAGTTTTCTTATGATAAAACAATTTTCATCGAAAATCAAGTTCGCTAGTGATACGTGAATTATGAATGATTTAAAATGAAATCATGTGTATTTATGAGGTGTATGTAAAATACTTCCTAAGCACGTTTCCAAACGACACGAAAGCTGCTTTTTGCTGCATGTTTGTGAAATATGACGTGTTGATGTTACATTTAAATGCACCGTATAAAATATTGCTTTGAAGTTAAAATATAACCCTGGTTTCGCTGAGGGTATAAATACCATACCATATTTACCCAAAATAAGTTTAACGTAATATTAATATATATATTTATACTATAAGTAATGACAGTATGTAGACGACTATTCTAAGAGGAAATTATATTAACTTAATGGTTCTGGGTGGAACTAGAAAACATAAAAACGTAAAACGTAAAGTCATTTTAGGTTCTACATGAGAACTATACAGTATTTAACATAAATTGAATTTAAGAAACAACCGAATAGGTACTATTTTTTCCCACTTTAGACAAACGTATACATAACTTTAGCTAGACTAATTTGTTTTCCAATTTCAAATTATATAAAGGTGATTGTGCCTTTGTGAAATACATTCAATAAACTGTAATTATTTTGGAAATTGTTATGTTCCTCGTACAACTGCTCAAACTCATGATCACAGACAGCGAAAACAATATCTAACTTTTCCCATACCTTTGCCAAAACTATTGAGAATATTAAAGTGAGTTTCATATAGAACCTCCTTACAATAATATAGAACAAAAAGCATTAGACTATATTTGTGTCAGTTTTGAAATACGACAGTAAAAAATGTGCATAGACATTTTTTTTATATTATTTAAGAATGAGCAATAAATGGCTATTATTTATTGAACACCGACTGCGTTGCGCAGTGGTTATAGTCGGATGTTGAGGGCGCGCATATACAAAACGTATAATTAGTAATTTAACATTTTACATTATCGTTAATTTATATAATATTTCATTTGCACATGATTTATTAGTAAAATTAGTAAACATAAATAATGACTAAAATATATCCAGGACATCCAGACCGACATAATAAGGTAAAATAACGAGTTAATGAAAATAATGTTTCTTACGTCCTTATTCATAAAGGCTAAATCCCTCATAGCCTAGCGGTAAGTGGCAGCTAGGTGAGGGGTAATTCCCGGTTCGAGGGCAAGTTATTTGTTCTCGGCCTTTGGGAGGGTTGTGCGGTACCGGGCGAAAACTGTAATGACTTTCTCTAAGGCAAAAAGCACGAATTATAAAATCATATACTTGACGCTTAATTGCCAGAGCCATAATAAATGGCTAAATCAGTGTTATTGCACCCATTGAAATAAAGTACTCTTGTGTCTCTTTCTGTCAAATTGTGTTAAAAGACAGTTGAAGTCATATATTTGACATGTACTTAATTCCCAGATAATAATGGAGAAAAAAGTAAATTATAAAAACCGTTCCCTATAAATTAATTGCCTATAAAATCATACAATTCCAAATGTAACTCCACAAGTCCACACAATATTCCACAAAATGAATATGCAATGGCAATCACAGCTTTACAATTCGCAACTATAATCTGTTCCACTATTTTAAATTGTAGAGTTGTGTTTTATATCTGTGAATGTTTTATAGAATTCAGTGCTTTGTGGCCGTTACCATGTATAGTTGTTTGTGTATTTCGTATTTTATTTCTTATAGTCGAGCATAATTCATATAATTTATACTGCAAGGAACGCATAAGTATAAAGTTATACAAATAAAGCTAATTTTTGAATTAATTTTATTTGACGTAAAAAATCATTTCGTGCATTTTCTTAAACTCATCGTCAGGCTTTTCTATAATTTTCTATATATTTTCTATATAATCTTTTAAGTATATAAATATATATATAATATATTTAAATACTTAAAAGAAAAGAATACCTATTCTTTAATTTAATACGTACCCTGAAACTTACCTTAACACCTACCTCAATACTTACTTTACTACCTCTAAAAAAATTAAAACTAATAAACAAATACATCCGTATGTCTTGTTACTCTATAGCAATTTACACGTTTTCTAATTAATTAGAAATCCAAAAAAGGTAATGTTTATTTCCTAAGCTCAGCTCCCCAATTCTTCTCTGATTTTAACGCCACTTGAATTAGTCCTTATTTGACTTCTCGCAATATTAATAGCAAACATTCATATTGGAATTAGCTTTTATTACGTTATCAATTTTTGGCGTTGGCGTAATCATTCTTATGTCTGCCAACTAATTCAGGCTACTTCATATCTTTGATGCAATAATAATCAATTCAATAGATGCATAGTTTTCTAACCCATACCAGTGTTAACAAATATGATATTTTTTCTTTAATATTATGCTTAATACGTAATATGCCCAAACCAAGAATAGATTCAAATCTTTTTATCAACGTTATTCGATATATATTTCAAACGGTACACTTATCACAAATAATCCTTTAGAATTCTAATAGAATACGTAGGAATAGACTTTTGTATGAAAATTTGAAAACGTGGGCGTATTTCGAGCTCAACTGAGGTGATGTAAAAAATGTATTTATCAGAAATTAATATTATGTGTCACAATGATTCTATTTTTTTTAAATAGCAGGCGGCAAACCAGCTGGAGGCTCACCTGATGTTAAGTTATAACCGCCCATGGACACTCACATTGTCAAAAGGCTCGCAAATGCCTTGCCGGTCTTTAAAATTATAACGAGTTTACCAATAAAATACGCAAAAATCTAAAATGTTTTTTTTTTTTTTTTTATATAAACTCTATTCGCACCATAAATAAAATTTAAACGCATAAAAACTTTTTCATTTAGACATTAGCGTATATAAATGAAAACATAAGCACGCTTCGGTTATTATTCCTCTGGTGCAAATGCAGAACAAAGTTAGCGATGTCAAGTTTGTCCCTAGAGAAGATAAGTTTGTGCCAAGCTATTTAACTGTGCTGCTTGATAAACACTCAGCCCCTTGTTACCTGCTCCATTTGTTACATAAGCAAATTTGTAAGAATAAATTTTTTTACAAAATAATTTCACTATATAATCCTTCTGTTTAAAGATAGGAGGAATACATATACATACCTTTCTAACCATGGTTTTATATAACTTTTTACATTAACCTCTTTATGAAAATAGAGTCCCAATAATTCATAGTAATTATCATTATAGATAATACTAGATTGGACCAAAGAGATCGTAAATACTCATACTAGAGCATGCTATGAAACACAAATTTCTGAATGCAATTTATAAATATATATGACAACCAACCAACCAACAATTCTAAAAACACAAAATATTTCGTTTTGGAATAGTTTTTATTCAGAAATTCAGTTGTCGTTTTTAGTATTATTCTTTACTTATTATTTATGTTTCCCATCGTTTAAACTTTCCTTGAAATTCCACAAATATTTCAAGATTATAATAAGCCAAATCGGTCCAGCCGATCTTGAGTTTTAGAGAGACTATAATGATAATATAATACATCAAATGAATTTATGTTGTAGTGTACTTATTTAAGCAGAAACAATAACCTCTATATTCATTCAACCTCAACAGCGCTTTATAAGCAAGAACTTGGTGAAGTCACAATGCTGTCCAGCCGTTAGACAACTCATAGACTGAAACCAAAACGCGCATTCAATTTAATTTATTTCAAGTAAAATCCTGTTTTCACGTTCTCATTTTAAGCTTTGTTTTCGTATGAAAAGAATTTTGTGTTTTTAGGCCATATTAAATGCAGTGCTTAAGCAAGTGGAAACAAAGGGATTGACTATGAAAGACGTACCGGAACACTCAGAAAGTCCACAAACTTGTCGCAACAAAGGAAACTTAGAGAACTGTTGACTGCTTTATTCGTTGATTGTAAACATAAAATATCTAAACGTCTTTACTTTTTCTAAATTCTGTTTAACTGAATTCTTAATTATGTGTAAAAAAATTGACTCTTCTAATCCACGAGGCTATAAACAGTACGGACATCAGTATGTTAATTGTTTCATATTTTTTTTAGCTTCATACATCAGAAGTCAAAGAAATGCAAAAAACATGTTAAAATGTTTAATATCCTTTTTTCGTTAATACAAATTGGTCTTCGCTGCGAATCTGTCTCTTGAAGGCAATTGGCACCAAGAATCGTTTGCTTAAGGCATAAATTACTGGCATAAAGTGCCAGCTCTTATGGTCCATGAGTACCATAAGTGCCGTGCATTCAAGGCAATTGCAACTAATCTCGAACGATGATATGAGATAAGATACTGTTTAAGAGTCCCACCACAGATACTTGAAGAGTTTGAGACAAAAATTACAGTCAAGTTAAGCCTGTAATAAAACTAACTATTTATTGTATATATTATATTATATACATACATAATAATATTTTATACATAATCTGTTAATAGGGTCCCACTGAAGGAACTCGTATTGTGTCATCATAACAACAAACCCAGTGACGCTTATAGCAAACCCTTGATATGTACAACATTTTTTTCTCGATGCATTTATTCCTCGGCACGCATTCGCCGTTTTTTTTAGCGCACGAAGGATCTAGAACCATTTAACGATAAAATACATTAAATAAAACGTTTAATAGTCTAAAACTAAATTGATCACAACAACATAGCTACCACACACAGACACACACGTCACGTGTAACGTTGGCATACTGTTCATAGCGGGGAGTATATGTGCATTTTGTTTCTTTTTGTTTTGTTTACTAACCAATAATAATATAACAACTAAGACCGAAATGTTACTAATTCTTACTTAAACTACATATGGATAATAATAATAACAAGTAATACATAGTATAATAAATTAGATTGTTTAGTGCCAAGTCAATCTATATATTAAAAATTTAAAAGATTTTTAATATTGATATGGTTTATATAAGATGTTGTTAGGTTAACTAATTACGATTTACGAACTAACAAACTTAGCTTACTAAAGACAGAAGGTCCCTTAAGTACTGAATAAATTATCCGACTTTTGGTATTACATGGATCTCACAATTTTTTGTGGTAGAAGAACTGAGTTACGAGCTTTCTTTACAAATTATATTTTTGATGACATTAAGTATTTCCAAACCAATGAAACCAAAGACAAAACAAACCAGCAGAACTCTCATGCCAAGAAGACCCTTAAGAGTTAATATCTGAGGAAACATTTTTACGTTACATTTAAGTTTGAAAATTTCTCGCCTATTTTTATCACATACTTTATACATATATGTAACTTATATGCACCATACCACATCTAATAAAACGAGTAGATACGCACGTATTTCCAATGCAAAAAACATTTCCCTTCCCTTTTGAGTAAGGTTGGTATAAACATGATCTCGGTACAGCAGTGGATAATTGAACCATGTGGTCATTGTGTTCTCAACAGCATCAAATAAAAAAATAAATAAAGCAAAAAATATTATTAATTTCATCGTTGAAAATGACTTTTCACTGTCAAGCGCCGTAAAATAACTATTAACTTGCTCAAGCTGAAACTAGTTTCACGTATAATTACTCTATTAATTGCAATTGGCAATAAATCGAAGATTAGTAGCTGCAAAATGGGTTATATGCTTTCAGGAAACCAAATTAATAATTTACTTTAAAAATACACATTACATTTTTCTATATATTTAAGATCTTACGGCCTTCTGTGCCTCATACATAGAATTTCGATCTAACATAGTTGTAAACACATAACTTACATCAATGAAGTTTTCTTCCTTTATACACAATAAACACAACTTAAAGTGAAACATTTTCAGGAAGCCGTCATGTTAGATCCAAATTCGACAACGTATCAGGCACTGAAGGCCGAATTGACCTTGCATATATATAAAAATATACGGCCGTATAAAAAGGCCGGCGTAAAATGACGGCCGTTAGTTAACGGCCCCTCTTTTCTAGGAAACCTAAGCTTTAGGGGATAGTAAAACTGCCATTTTGTCTAGTTCATCTATTTTAACCATATTATAATAGTTTATATTTGAATGCGTTTTAGACATCCAAAGACGGATTAAATAGAAACAACGATCCAACAATAAGATATATACATATAATAATACAAAAAAGTATCTAAAAATTAACTAATATCCTGAAACTTTAATCACTATTTAATGTAACTTAATTCGTATGTTCATCTTTTATGACGTAAATTATGATAATAGTCATTTTTATCACACGGATATAATAATAGCACCATGACACTGAGAAGTGCCTACAGTATTTTATCTATTAACTCTCTTAACATCCTCAGCCTATTTCAAATGCAAAATTTTATAAATCTCAGTAGAATACGAAAAATCATATAGTAAATCTGTTATATTACAAAAACATAATAAAAATAGCCTGTATTCGAGTACTTTATAAGCATTACATTAAGTTTAATATTAGTACACAACCTCCAATAGAGACTTTCTTAAATTCTTCAAATTGTCTCTAATCTTCGCTACTATTTTTCAATCTTTCCCCGCTATCTCTTTAATTTCCTCTTCCGAACAAATAGCTAGACGCTTCTCTTCAAATTAACTTATAATAATAACAAAACTATAAAAAATAATATTGAAAGTATTTTTAGGAACTATATGTATAAAACTTCTATATTTCTAAGTATATTATCGCACAAGGACACGAAATTACTCGCAGAGATTATCATACCTTGATAACAAAAAATATTTATTGGTCTTTATCGTCAAATAGTATTGTAACAATTTATCTACACGAGCTTACATAGCCTAGAGAAACGACAACTATTTGTTAACAATATTTGATGGTCCCGTACATTCGTACAAAAGCAAGAATACCTTCCTTATATAATCACATTTTATATCATTACTTGCAGTTATATCGTATACATATGTAACATGCACACACGAATCTGTCGATTTCATACATTGTCCTTACTTAATTAATAAAAAATATTAATTGTATAATACAATATTGTTAGATTGTTATTGCAACTTAGGTACATTGCCAAGGCTGAATAGCTTTTATTTGCTTTCATCAAATGATTGTGCGTATTGATTATTCGTGCGTAAAACCCGTCTAGCATTTTCAGCCAACCTCAACTGAGATTCAAGCCGAGGTTGTAGCGCCTCCTTAGGTCTAACCGCAAAACTCTGTGCGAGCACTAGTTCTCTTATTTGGGGTAAACATAGAATACAAAATATGAAATATTGGCGCTGTTTTGTCCTATACAATTTATAGTTTACGCAGCAGGTTTAATTTTAACGAATAAAACACCCAAACATAGTATACCAATATTATTATATTATACAGGTTGAAAGCAGCGTAGCACTGCGACAACGCACCTGCGACAAGATTTTTTATTTCTGAAATAATATTAGTTATTTACAATGTTCCAAACGAGGATTAAAATTCAGATTTGGATTCAATCCAACTCTGTGCAGTGCTTTGAGATTGAATAAAAAATTGAGAAATACATGGTAATTTTATTTTTCTGCACTTCAAAAACGATAATTGAAATTTATTACATATTTGTAATTGTAGTACGTAAAAATTTAAAGGTGAAATGTAAAGGTCTATTGTGAGATATAGACATGGTTCCAATTACATAAAAGTATGGAACGAACGAGTTACAACCTTTTAAAGTCAGTGCCTTAGATTTCTGTATCTGGTTCGTTAATTTGTTTTTTTTCTAGTAGGCAAGTAGGTGCTCAGCCTTTGTGCTTGTCACACGCTGTAGATATTTTCGATCTAAGGCATGCCGGTTTTCCTACCACGTTTTTCACCGAATCACCAGGTGTTAAATGCGCACATAGACAGAAACTCTATTAAATTTGATTGGCCTATCTTTGATTCGTTTCTATGACTTGATTGCGGATCGCTATTTAATCATAACAACAAGAGATTGGATAATAGAATCTATGCCTACGGTCAGTAGAGTTTCAGCATGGACTGTAGCCACCGTGTCATTAATATAAAATTAAATAAATTACGTTATTAATTTAACGTCTCCTCTTCCGATAAAAGATGTGGCATAGTCTGTGGGTTTTAATTTTTGTAGTCTTCATTTATTTAGTTAAGAAAATAGTGCAAAGTGAGCCGAATAAAATTCAATTTCATTTTAAGTTTTTTATATTTTACTTCGCCGGAAGTGTTTTGGCTGCTTTTATTTGGCCATTCTTTCTTCTGGATCCAAGAAATGTTAAAAATGCTAAGTAAGTTTAAAAAAAGCCTTTGATCAAATTAAGTAATGTCTTTCGGATTTTTTAAATTTAACATAGATTTATGTATTGTTAAAGTATATTAAGTAACTTTACGTGTGTTCACGGGAGCCATTTCCATATTATCTTTCAATCGTTTACGCACACACTCGCACACACCCATTAATATTACGCCACTCAAATTTATCTAAATGTTAGATTCACTTTCAATTTCTCTAATATTTCATTTAGTACTAAGTTTATCTTCTTGTATTGCACCTTGGAAGAGGCTGGTCACTCACAACGCTGGAATAGAAAATTGTTGTTTCCATCGGAGGTAAAAACAACTATAAAATAATAATATATATAATTATTATTATTTTAATATATTTATAATAATAATTAATATTTTTTTATTTATTTGAGTATATATAACACATCTTACATGTTTCGTACGTTTCCAGTTAGGTAAAAAGTTTAAAAATTATCCCTATTACTTTTCTTTACAATCAAAATCGACGTAATATTTCAAAATAGTAAATAAGTTCATCTTTGTTTAGATATATCAAGTAGTACTTTTAGGCGTAGGCGTTTATCAGTCTTTCGTAAGAATTATTTTATCGTGGACGATTTTGATAAAAAACTGAACAGCGTACTTCCCAGATAGTTCATCGACTTCGTAGATAATTATGATCATCCTAATATTAAAATAATAACTCATTTTAACTTATTTTTATTTTTCTATAATAAACCAATCATAAAACTTTAAAAATTATGTTAGTTCACATCATCAATGTGCAGTATATGCAAACATTAATAAGTAGATAATTTCTTAGAATGATGAAACTTTCTTGTTTCGTTGGACTCCAATCTAATTTGATTCTTCTTTTCGATTTAACCTACATTCAATGTGTAGGTATAGTAATAAAATTCGGATTTTTAATATCAATTACAAATTATTAATCACCGAATTGTTGCCCTTGTTATTACATTAATGTCTCTCTTATTGACTATTTTTATACTACTAAATATTATATTACTATACAAGACGGGTGTTTTTATATAAATTCGACCCGAATTTGATTTAAATGCTAAGCTTTTAATTTAATTTAGGAGTAATTATTCCTACTTTTATTAAATTTGATTGTACTTTTTTTTTTCATTACAAGACCATAATCATCAACTGTTTTGAATTGAAAAGCACAGAAAACTGTTTGCCTATCTACGTGTTCATAAAAATCAGTGAAACAAATGCATATTGCATATACTTTTTATTTTGTCATTTAGCCTAACAGTTTTGTGTAAATTATATGAAAACGAACTATATACACTATTGTATATCTTACATACAGCCTTTAAGGGTGCACAGTTCACATTCACAGTAAAAACGTGCAAACCCGTTTACTTTTGACATATGGGAGACATACTTAGCGCTAAATCTCAACTTAGCGCGTTCAGCACGAACGCAAAGATTACGGAATGGTTAAACAAGCTATTTAAAATCTTATTAGCAATATTATTCATTTGAACATATTCGTAAATATAAAAAATAGGGTATTATTCTACTTAATTATAGGTTGGGAGCTGGCCTTCTTAAACATATATCAAAGGTGTACGGCCTGAAATGGGAGCTACGGAGAGAAGATATTTTATCAGAAGATCGAGGAGCCATCATTGTCTCGAACCATCAATCATCTCTAGACATATTAGGTTGGTTTACCTTTATTACGTTCCTCCATCTTATCGAGAACAAAATATATTAGCAATTATCATGACTTCTATACGGTGCATGTTTTCTCTACGGTGTTTAATCTAAAGTAAATTCTGGGTGTCTGGTATAGATGGGTTAGTTCTAACTTCTTAGCACTACAAGAAACATTTTTTGGGGATTTTGTAATGATTTAATTAAATTAAGTACAGTGTAAATTCTTTATAACGAATTTCAAGGGACCGAGCATTTTAGCCGTTATATAGAGGTTTTATTATAGAGAGGGAAGAATTATTGTATGGTTATTGGGTTAAACCAAATAAATTTAACTCATGTTTATGTCATAGAGAGTTTTCGATATAATGAATGACGTTAAACAGAGATGACACTGTATATGCTCAATATACTGCTGTAGTTAAAAAACCTAATGTCCTACTGTGCGGCTTGGGCTAAACATTTATTTGTATGCGTGTGTTTACAAGCGTTTAATATAGTTTGAATTTATTTACTCATTTCAGGGCTTTTTAACATCTGGCATATAGCAGATAAATTAACGGCCATCGCAAAAAAAGAAATCTTCTACGTATGGCCATTTGGTTTGGCAGCTTACCTCGGAGGTGTTGTATTTATAGATAGGAAAAATACAAAGGGGGCATATAAACAATTAGAAGTTACAGCAGAAGCAATGAACAAGAAGGTAGGTTATTAAAACATTCTAAATAATTCAAGATTTTTTTCTTTTTTAAGATTTACACATCAAGCCTATAGAAGTATGTATCATTTAAAAAAACGTAAATAAATAAGGTAAAATGAGATTTTACATTATTTATTTACGTACATATATTATTTTATTCTAACGAGTATTTAAATCATAACAATATTTCCATAGAAACGTTTTCTGTTTTAGATAAAAATATGGCTGTTCCCAGAAGGAACCCGGAACAAAGATTACACAAAACTTTTACCCTTTAAAAAGGGTGCATTTGCTATGGCGATCGCTTCACAAAAACCTGTCATACCTGTTGTATTTTCTCCATACTACTTCATAAATAGAAAGAAATATACATTTAATAAAGGTAAGATTAATTTGATGCTCAGGTAGAAAGTATAAAATCATTTTATACGATGAGACGTTAAGCTGGAACTACTTAATAAATGATTAACTGTCGAGGCTAGTAGTAAACACTGAAGGTCGAAGGTTGCATCCCCGAAAAGTATTTATTTCATGTTACTTTTTTACAGGTACTAATTGGATGCATAATATATTTGCTGTGACGCCTTTCGTTTCATTTCAGGTCACGTTATTATTCAATGCCTTGAACCCATATCAACGAAAGGAATGACGATGAATGATGTGTCAACTTTAACGGAAAGGGTCCATGAAATAATGGAAAAGACTTACAAGGATCTCAGTAATGAAGTTTTTAGTGCTCTACCACATGACTATACACATACACTAGTAGGCTAATGATATTAAAGCTATTATTATTATGTTTGTATATTATTTAATATGCCATAGACATCAACAAAAATACGATATTACAGTTAGCTGTGTGTAGTAAGTTAGAAACAAACTATTGTAGAATTTAGAAGGTAAATATTAACAATATTTAATTTAAGCTTACCGTAAACTTCTAAAGAAAATAGGAACATACTCTGTATCCATTCCTGTAGGTTCTGTGACAATCATAGAGATTGTTGTATTCTTGCACGGTGATACGTTTTAGCCACGAATAAATTATTTGTATAAAAACTTTTCCATCTTATCATATATATATATGTCTCTATCTGGTATGAACGTAACGGATCATACATCAAAAATAAATATATTTCGGTTTCAGCATCTATCACAATTGAATGTAAGTTCTCAAATGTCAGCTGTCAACATAAAATAAACCAAAATGTCACACAATATCGATATGAGTAAATCAAATGTTAATTGTCAACTGAAAAATATATATCAATTCTTTAATCTGTTTAATGTTTATTGTTTTTAGTTTTTACTAAAGCTTATTGCTTATGGTTCGCGCCGGGCGCTGCCGGTATAAATAATATTATTTTATCTAAATACTAGTAACTAGTTAGTTATAAGTGAATTTCGTTTCTAAAAGTAGTAACGAAAATTTTTGTGCATTAATGTGTTTATAAAAATCTGTAAATAATTGTAATAAACTAAATTCTGTGTACCACAAATATTATTTTAAACATTATTAAAATCTTTAATAATTATTATTCTGTCTTGAGATACAAAAGTCTTCAAGCTGTGATACATATTATCTTAATAATATTGTAGATAATATTTTATTTTATAATAATTGACAACCCAACGGTTTTCCGTTCTTTGTAATTCTGCTACACTTCAAGGGTTTCATGAAAATATTTGAATAAAACATGTGGGACAAAATAATTTACGCATTTGTTATAATGCTTGCTACTTATATACTCAAGCAACTATTTTCGGAAACGCCAAATAATATTAAGTTTCAATCGAAGTTTCTCGTATTTTACATTTGGACTTCCTTCGTGGCATTATTTACCTTACCTTTTTTTGTATTTCGACCAAAAAACGTGAAGAACTCACTGTGAGTATATTATACAACTTGTTATATATTCCTGCTACTATAATGCTTGTTCAGTCATTTACCTAATTAAGCAGTAAATTTCTTAAGTAGTAACAATCAATTGATTGCCTTACAAAGGTTTACTTGTAGTATATTGCTCCATCAAAATTTTAAAGATTTATACTTGCTTTAAACACTAATATTTTCCTTTTTTAATTTATTTTAAACACAGCAGTGTGCATAAAGTCCCACAATTCCTCACTTGGGCATGGTAAAATATATACAAATATATTTAAGTTTTGCTCATAATTTTTCCTAATTGCACATAATAATAATTCCACTTAAACATTTTCTAGTTCTTTTTATTTTAATTCCAAGTATAATTCCTTTTTAATAAGGCAAATAACTTAATAACCTATTCTTATTATAAAAAATGTTAAATTAAAATTATTACAGATGTGGAGCCCAAATCGTTAAGCATGTAACCAAATTAATTGAGGTCAAATGGCATTTAAGGAATGGTAGGATATTGGCTGAAGATAGGGGAGCAGTTATCATATCAAATCACCAATCTTCTCTAGACATTTTAGGTATGATTAATAAATTCTTTTAATTTTATAACTATATATTCTGACTGAGATATTTGTTACATTAAACTATTTTATTTATTGTCAGAACAAATTTAGTTAAGTTATATATTTACAACAATGTTATATGTTATGAAGTAACTCAAAAACGAATAAATGAATGAATCCATAGTATACTGCTTATTTTCATGTTTGCTACTATTATTTAAATTCAAATTTATTCATTTGTTCTTGCTCACATGAACATTATTACCTTTTTTATCACATAAAGCTCTAATACCAAACATTTAAAAAAAATCACTTTTACAATATTTACTGTTTCTTCCAGGCTTGTTTAACGTATGGCATGTAGCAGTAAAAGTTGCAGCAATCGCAAGAAAAGAACTCTTTTATATCTGGCCGTTCGGTCTTGCCGCATATTTAGCAGGAGTTGTATTTATTGACAGGAATAGCACTAAGGATGCGTACAAACAACTTAAGATTACGTCAGATGTGATGATAAAAAATAAGGTACTTTCTAAATCCTCATTTGCTAAGAAATAAGATCTAATAGAAGAATTGGAATCTGTTTTTCTGATAATTTTAAACCTATTCTAGAGTGAATAAATAAATGTTGAATTGAAACTATCTCAGATACGTAACAAAAACCTAACTAATTCATTATTTCTCAAAATTAAAACATTCCTCTTAAACTATCAAATAATTTTGATTGCATATTCATATAGAACAACATCAAAATTTTTCCTAATACAAGTAGGCAGAGTATATGATAAATATTCATGGTCTTTTGATAGCAAAACAGGCTTATTTGAATATGTAACATTCATTCAAATGTTGTTAAAACTATCTTACTACACAAAAATTATTAAAGTGATACAATTCATACTGGACAAATATGAAATCAACTAAAGTTCCTGTACTTAATACTTATTAGATACATTTATTTTAATTTAAATTTATGACATTACTCCTAGCTACCCACACTTAGCTCAGACATAAATTAGGTAATGTATAAAAATTAGACCATCTTATTTAAGGACAGTTCACACACCTACTCTCCAATTAGACAATAAACTTTGATTCGAGCCAAATTAATCATTTGATCTGTGGCAATCATTTACGAGTTTCGTCAAGTATTTGTGTACGTCAAGGCGAATCTCAGTTTTTGAAAGCTTCACAAATTCTATTCAAACTGTGGATAGTATGTGCATATGGCATACAAAAATATATCTGTACTATTTTCTTACGATAACTATACCACTATAGATGCTAAGGGCATAAGACATTATAGGCACTAGACTCGAGTTGAAATCATTTTATTTACCACTTAATCGAAAAATATTTCCTGAAACCATATTTTCTATT
The DNA here is from genome assembly GCA_963693345.1 of Pieris melete. NCBI lineage: Eukaryota > Metazoa > Arthropoda > Insecta > Lepidoptera > Pieridae > Pieris > Pieris melete. The sequence continues at coordinate 661,960 of CAVNZK010000002.1, read as the reverse complement.
TATTGACAACAATTATAAATATACAATAAGTCTGAATTAGTTTCATAATTATCTTTATGGTAGTAGGGTTATAAATCTGGTTGTTTTCTTGCTAAGACTGAAATTGTTAAGTATAATTACAACGTAACTGCCCTTTTATTAGTAATAAACCCAATGCAGTTAACCTCACCTTGAACTGACGGTATAAAGTAACAATCAATACAGTGAATATACCAAATACATATATTATTCAAACAATGATTTACATCAATAGCAAACGAAATAAGATATAGAATGTTTGGCAATTTGAATTTAAAATTACAAACTAATATTTAGCTATATCAGCAATAATGTGATTAAATATTTTGAGCAGCGCTAACCTTGTTTATGGATGATTTTTAACTGTACGAGTTACAGGTTTTCTCCCCAGCTATGTAATAATATTAGTCCAGTGGCGCTACTACTCTGTATGGGTTCATTGCCTAATAGCATCCGTTTATTTGATCATTTTTGTTTCATAGACAAGTAGTAATCAGTCTTTTGTCTGGCATATGTCGTACATTTTTGAGTTTGAGGCTTGCCAGATTCCTGACAACGTTAACCTTCATTGTTAGATACACACATAGACAGAAAGTCCATTGTTGCACAGCCGGGGATAGAACCTACGACTTCAGGAATGAGTGTAGCACGCCGATACCACTAGGTCAATACTTAATCTGTGGTGGGTCAAAAAATGGTCGGCAGTGACGAGATATGGAATGCAGTGGTATCCTTCAGTGAGCATGTCATGCTACCGAAGGAGACAGCAGAACGAGAGAGGGAGCGCTTTAGGACGAATCCTAGGGAAAGAAGACGGGGAGTAAATAGGAGAAGATATGCCCATCTCCTACCTCCTATGTTAGTGTATACTGCACCGGAGGATTTCAGTGTAACATGGCGTTGAGGTCCCGGTAGAATGCGACAGCGATCCCGGAGCCTCTATAACGCGGCTTTGTCGGAACTACTCGAGGTGGTTTTAGTGGGTATTGCTCACCCAGTCTCTAGAGTCTAGGTCAATACATAATATATATATATAAACAAAAATCTACCAATAGGTAGAGGTGAGAAGAGAGTCACCTGGTTCTACTAAATTAAATCTCTTAATCGGTCCATTAGAAAAATATTATATATATCTTTCAAGCGGAAACAGTTACGTTTCGCCGGAAAATAAAACTAGGAACACCAGCGTACACGCATTGTAACGCTTGACAAACGCCGCACATATGATGTTTCAAATCGTGATACATAATTATATAAATGACTAGTGCCCATTGACTGAACAGCCAAGTTCTATTACCAGAGAACGATACGTAACTATGCGATACTTAGTATGTTATTCGACTATTTATTTCTATAGAAACATCGACAATTCTGGTAATTACGAATGATATGTCATACCTGGGCTTTCTAAATAACTGAAATATATATAAGTATTTTTTTATATTTCAGACAAAAATATGGATATTTCCCGAAGGAACCCGGAACAAGGATTTTACGAAGTTACTGCCATTTAAAAAAGGCGGTTTCAATATAGCAGTTGCAGCTCAGGTGCCAATCATTCCAGTTGTCATATCACCATACTACTTTATTAACAGAAAGAAAAATATTTTTAGCAAAGGTAAAAGTTTAAATAACATAAATTAAATGCGCTTATATTTTGTTTTTAAAATAGTAATAGTTAGTAATTCTTTACGTAACCGTATCTTAGGTCAATGAGAAATAAACAAATAAGGGTTATACTTATTTATTTCCTATTTATTTACAGTACATATCTTCATACTAATATAAAAGAAAATTCATTAATATAAAAATACAACTTAAACCATAATATAAATAAAACATAAAACCTAAACCTTTTTTTAAAGTAATTATAAATAAAACACTTCTTGTGAATTCAGCCAGTGTGCAACTAAACATATCTGTCTCACATGCAATAATATTCTTAGATTTTGTGTTTTAGTGTAAGTATAACACTAAATCTAACCCTTGATGTGGGTAACATCGAGTTCACGGCGTATAACTTGAAGGTTTGATTCTCGACGAAACAGTTTTTGGTTGGGAGGAAAAGACGCAAAAAATATTTTAATGAAATAATGAAAGAAATATTTAGTGGCCCTTTTTTTATTAACGGGGCAATATTAGTACATACTATACACCTGATTAAAAGGTCTCACTTCAAATTCCAGTAATGTCCGGTACATTGTTACTTGTAATTTAAACAAAATTCTGTGTATAGATTTAATGATCTCATTACTAAATATACTTAAAGATTTTTTCCTGTTCCGTTGTAATTAAGACTAAGAAATAATTTTTGCTTATTACTTCATAAAAACACCATATTTCTAGGTCACGCCATAATCCAATGCCTAGAACCGGTGCCTACAAAAGGTCTAACAATGGAAGATGTACCAGAGTTAATAACAAAAGTGAGGAATATCATGGAAATTGCATACAAGGAGTTATCAAAGGAAGTCATTAGTGCCTTACCGCCTAACTATCCCTTAGAAACTGAGGACTGAAGTATGTAAATTCTCGTTTAAATAATAAACAAATTACGTTTGTAATTGGGTAAAGCAAATCTGTCAGCAGGATTACTCTGTAACTCCAAAAAGTATTCTGGTTTCAATATTGTGTCCACGTTATTCTTTGTTTGCTACATTGACTAATAGACCTACATCAAAATGATTTTCGACTTAAGATGACGTCATAATTATTACGTTTAAAAGTGGCATACATTTTTTGGTTTACAGAGTAGCCCTGGTATATAAATTTCAAAAATTAAACCGTAATAAGACATGTACGAGAAACCCGTACTGGAATTAAGATGTTAAAATTCCATTTATACCACAGATACTGCGGAGTAAGAATGTTCCAAATTGATTTTTCTCATAAAAATTACCCAAACACCCGTGCCTCAGGCGAACACAAAGCTTGTTCAAATTAAAAGTTACGGAAATAACTCCCACAGACATACTTACAACTACACTTTTGTCATTAGTTATATTTTTATTTTTTGGTTAAGAAAATACATTCATTGTGTCTGCACTATCCTTTGCAAATAATCCGAAGTGGCCGTGTCGATCTGTAGAATAATGACTCAAGCAAAAGTCCCTTTGCAATACATTCATCCAAGTTATGCAATTTCTGAACTTAACTACACCAACGGAATGAACTGAATCTAAACGCAAGCGCAAGAATAGTCAATAAATCTTGTGCAATAATCATGATTTTAGTAATGTTGCCATTTATTTTAAGACTATATATAATTTAGGCATGTTTAGTTTCTAAGGCTTAGTCATTCCAATCGAATATTTGGATTTATAAGACAAAAATGCTCATTTTAAATTAATTTTGTGATACTCCTAAAATTATCAGAGTCACAATTTGAGGTTGATCCATAGGGGCTAATAGTATAATACATTATCATTTATAAAATGACCGCATTTTTCCCGACTTCAGCACAAAGCTTAGGAACAATTAGTTTAAATACACAAACAGTGACTTAAAGATTTATTGTTAGTTCACCATGTATACCATCTGCCCTATTAATCAGTCCACAACTAATCATAGACTTCGCAGTGCCGTTCTTCAAAATATATTTATCTACCAATTGACGTTATGTGCGACTATAAATACGTACATTAATTAATGTGCATTTTATTTATGAAAGTAATGCGGCAACAACACAGCTTACTTGTCAAAAACCATTGACACCAACCAAAATAAAATATGTTAACTAATTCTGCTAGATAACAATCAAATTTGCCAACAAGTCGGTGTTCTTACTCATTTAGGTTTTTAGTTCTTGTGAAGACTTTTTAAATAGTTAAGATGAAATAAATGAAGTTTATATAGAAATAAAACTATTTTATCGACAGTCAAATAGCTCGAAAATTTTCTTGAAATTAGACTCTTAATATTTATTCTTTAGAAATGCGCTCTGTAATGAACTTACGACGTACTTTAAATTTTGCCAATTTTTACTACTAATAAATAAGAAAACCAGTCAAAATCCTTTAGTATTAATTATTTTACTAAGTTTAGTTATATTTAGTATTACGTTTAGAATAATAACCATTGCAGCAAGAGGCAGTTAATTCCCAGCGAACTACACGCGTATAGATGCCATAAATTGTAAGACGAATGTAGAATACCAAACTCTTTGTATTTCTACAGAATACCAATCATTAGTTAATTTAAGCTTACATTTTACTCTTACCTTCATACGAGTGCGCGTGATTTGAATTAATTCATTGGAAATGGGTCATCAATGATTAATTTGGTTTCTCAATAGTTAATTAGTGACCCAATTGTATATTACTTTTTAATCAATTGTATTTAAATTTGATTTAACCTTAAAAAAGTTGCGACACTCTTAAATATTCTCAGAAATTCTTCATAAACATTTATTCATCAGAGCCCTGACTCTGTAAATTCCAGTAGCGATCCCAATTTCAAGAAAGAGTTTTTTTTCGGCGCGACGTTCCGACATCAGCGCTACGAATATTGAGAGAACTACATCGAATTTGCATACAAAATATCTGGATCGGTATCGCATCCACTGTTGGAAGTAACAGAGAATGGCACAGGTCTTTCGACAGTTACGAGGTCGATGAATTAATTGAATGTTGGTTCTGCGTAAACAGAAATTATTATTATTATCTTTAAAAGTATACAGTGTGTGTCTATAGCTTAACCTGAGCCTTGCCCCTTGTTCCATATGCTATGTAATTATTGGTTGATTTTAATTTTAAATTAACTACACTGTTTTAACTGAAATATTTTTTTCATAACAGTAATAAGTTAGCCAGAATGAGACGAATTCCTTTAGTTTAAACAGTGTAATTTGACTTGATTTAATGACTGATTTAGTTATCTAAAACGTGTTAATATACTCTGTATTTACACATGTATACAAGGTAAAATATTTTATATAATTTTAAAAAATGCTGGCCACTTTTGATTTTAATTAATTGAACTTGTTCCGGCATGTGAGTTAGCAAGAACTAGCCAAGTTAAGATACAATTGTATAAACTGATATTAAGATTAATGTGTGTTTGTGATTATACTAGTCTATCTGATTGACGTAGGAATATTTCAAGTAATTTTTGATACATTCATGTTACTGAATTTTTATATCTAACTTTTCTGTATTTAGTGGAACTTATATCTGAGATATATTTTTATTGAAAATATATTTGATGATAATTTTTAAGGGATTAAATATAAAATTATATAAATTGATAGCTTTCATAATTTCTTTCTACTGAATTTTGTGACATTATTGAAGATGTATTTTACAATATTTAGACAAAAAATATGAATTGTTTATAACTGAAAGATCTATTATTAGAATGTATGAAACATTCCTTACTTCGGCTTTTACTTTACACACAATGTATTAAAAACCATATGTATTATCTTAGCCATAGTATTGTAACTCATATGAAAAATATATTTCGTGATTTTAATGCTATCTATGGCATAGTTTACTCTAGATATAAAAAAACTACGCTTTAGCACATATTGTCCCTTGTGTTTTTAATTATAAAGTATTGTAATTTGTGATATACCTGTGTTTTAAGTATGATCTTTAGGGTTTACGTTTTTATGTGATCATAAATAAAATCAATCAAAATTATGCAATCAACTTTTGTATATTATACATATTTACCAAGCTTTACCATGAGTTTCACAAAGTATATCGTAATATATGAAAAATCTTAGTCTCCGCTATTGCAGCGCTATATGATTTTTGAATAACGTTTTGGGGCTTTAAGATTGGCATCACGGTTTAATATCGCTGATGTTAACCCTTATCGTGGCAAGATACTTTTTTAGAAGAAAAGCAAAAAAAAATTATATAGGTAGCTGCTTTGGGGCATAAAAATCATCAAAAAAATAAATAAAAAAAACGTGACATGAAAATTTTGGAAAAACAAGATGTATACTATTCTATACATTGCTACACGTACAGTGATTATCGCATTTTCAGGAATGTATATTATGCTATACATTGGTATGTTTAGGGAGAGTTGAAATGTTACTAGTAGTTTTTAATATATACCAAAAGATTATTGTAAATGACATGATTTTAAATAAAAATAACTGTCTTGGTGGAAATAAAATGTTTAATAAAATTAATCTTTCTTAAACAACAAAATAATCGTAATTTAATAATTTAGACACCCTATTGCTTGCAGTGGTACTCCAAAAAACATTTTCGATTCTTCACGTAACAAAGATGAACCTTACATTTTGTTCACATCGTACTTGCCTGGCCAACTTTGCAGTACTTGCACCTCTCATATCCGGTTATTTGCGGCCAATGATCATATTTGTCACACCGGACATCATCGCGTGGTTTTTCACTGAAACGTTTCGACCTCGTTTCGGTAGGCCACTGTAGATTTCATACCTAAAATCTTCTAAACGATACTGCTTTCTAGTGGTGTTTATCATTTTGTTATGTCTGTGACGTAAAGCCAAGCGTTGTTGATGCCTACGAGTATATCCAAAAGCTGCGAGAAAATTTTCATATACCACCTGTGCCATCTTATTCCAGTGCGATATAATGCAATCAGCATGTCTGCCAAATCGACACCTCTCATGTGACGATTATAGTCTTTAACAATTTTAGGACATTTTACATCAACACGAGATTTTGCTTCTTTGCCGAATCGTTTTATATTTTCGACAGGGTATGCATCATCATAAGAACTCACCAATGTGACCTGTTTATTATCAACCCACTTGACAATACTAAGTATATAATAATTCTTTCTTTTTCAAAGCCTTTTCAGTTAGCAGGTTAGTAGCAGCATCTTTGAGTCTATTTTGTATTTTGTCTGATTGTTCCTAAACTAAATATACCATAATTTTCCCTCAACATAATTTATAGCAGTCTAAACCCAAAGCAAAAGAAACTTGCAAAAAACCCATCGTTATAGTAAAACCAAACCATATTGTATTATAGATATATATTTATATATCAGTTATGTAGTATTTCAGTAATAATAATATGTGTATTTTTTGTGGGAATCGAACCCCAACTTTGTGTGTAGCTTTCTACAACCACTATATCAACGAGGCAGTCAAACATAAGTTCAACTGTCTTTTAAATTGTAATAAATTGGTTTAATATATAAGACAGACATACTTGCAATTTAATTTTTATAGTAAAGTCCATTAAAATATTCATTCCGTGCAGTTAGCAATGTATATTATTCTATACACCATCAACGAAAGGTAAATTACTGCAACTGCGGCATTGTATAGTATAATATACGTTAGTAAAAAACACGACAAAAACATACTAATTCTCATAGCGACAACAGCATATATATAAAAATGTGTTAAAACAAACATTTAGGCATGTGTATTTTATAAAAAACATGCATATTTAGGAGTACAAACATAAAAATAAAATAAAACTTACTATAGATAAACCTGTGCGGCGCATTTTGACGTTTATTTTTCACAATTGATTTAAAATTATGACAGATAAACTACTATTTTTATTTTTGAAGTATAAATAGACGTCTAGAAATGTCATGTGTTTAATAAAACTAAGTTAAAAATGATTTTATAGTGATCATATATTTTTATAAAGTTGGATGTATGGTATACTATACAAAATGAAGATAAGGGTTGCGCATTCGATATTTAGACCCTATTTCCAGTAGAAGTCCTATGCGACAAGAGTTGCGAGGTATTCGGCGGTATTACCACAGCAGCGTGATTAGACATTCCCTAAACAAATGAACACTTTTGCCTAGCGCTATGAACCATGACGAGACCTATACAAATGTTTTAAATCCTGTCCAAGATTTGTTTGACGAGCTCATGGTACAGCTACTGGTATGACGATGGTCCTCCAATTTAATTGTTTATGGACGATTGTGTTAGAACAAAATTCATGTTAAAACGTAAATCTTAAGAACCATGCTACACAAGCAATATAATTTTTGTTGCCAAACACTATTTTTGTATTATTTGACTATGTAACCAAAATAAAGTTATATTAAGACAAGGTTGTATTATTAAAAAAAGTTTTAGTAAATAATTTATTGTATAAAATTTATATACATAAAAATAGCTATAACACCACGAACATTTGAATTATCACAGCCCCGTTTCACGTTGTCTTAACAACCTGAAACAAAATAATAATTATTTTTATATTTTTACTTCTATGAATCTTCCGAAGCTTTTTCAACCTTTGGCAGACACATTTATTTGGCTGTTTCTTAAAGACACATCACATTTTCGATACCAGGTCCTTCCGCGTTATGCGCTAAGTGCGTTTACCATTATGCCACCTAGCTGATATTAAACTAGTTTACCGACCCCTATGTTTGGTAAAAATTATCATTAATTTGAAACAAAGTCCTCAACACCATTTAACGGTTTCATTAAATAATGTTCGTAGGTGAGTCTTGATTATTCTAAGCCTAATTATTTATTCTTTAATTCAAAAACTACTCCAAACGTTTAACAACAGAGCCCATGAAAGCGTTTAAATAATGCCTTCCGCTAATTTCTTAGCAAAGTCCATGAAAAGGTAACATTGGTAATAAAATTACGTTCTTGTTTATAACCGATAACCAGTTTATAAACTTTCCGATGACATATCAAATATATAAACAGACCTATTATTATACAATTTAGACCTTGAGCTTGGAAATAAACAATGATTTTTATTCTTAAAAACAAATAAATTATACAGAACATCGATATGCGGATATTAATATTGAAAACAAAACAACTTTATAAGTGTCCGATATTTCTAGAATATAATTCAGGGAGCCGCTGTAAATAGTAAAGATATTACACGAAATCGACATTTTGGTTTCCTAGCTGTAAGGTAAGAAGGCAACTCTTGGCTATGCATAAGTTTTACTAGCACATTTACAAAATATATCTATTGTAAAATACAAAAATAAATGAAAAATTATGTTTAAAGGTTAATTTGATAAATAAAAAATTATACAAATAATAGTACTGGTAAGGTACTATACCTTAATCAACCTTTTTGCGCATAGGTCTCTCCCGACGTCCTTATAAATTCGTCCTGCATTTTATTTTGTACGACATCAATCAGGGTTGAGATTTCCTCCTTTTTCACACCCTCGGTCTCGATTAATGGCAAAATTGTTATTATTATTTCCCCTTAAAAACAACAAGGTCTTATTAAATATACGTATTATTTAAATTACGAAATAACCCTGAGAGGTGGATGTAATAATAGCATGCAACTAAGTAGTTAGACAATTAATTTATAAAAATAAAAGGCCTTTGTTTTCAATAAAATGCAAGTACAGGAAAAGATTTATTTAGTCATGTCAGCTTCTTACACAAATTTATAAATAGAAAACGTAATTATAACCCACAAACTCTAAAACAATATCGTACATCTAAATATTAGATAACAATGACATGAGATTATAGAACCGATTACAACATGACGTGATAATTTTATGAAACTATGTCTATTTAGTCTCCAAAGGTGGAAAAACAGTAGAACAAATTAAAATTATTAATGATTGAATTTTAAATCGCTAAATGTTGTCAAAAACGTTTCCAAGAGATATAAAACCGTAATTATTTTTACTTCGAATCAAGTACGTACGGATTTGTGCTTACGAGTGTTAAATTTAATTAAACATTTTTCATGTTGTTTTCTAGAAAAAAGAGTATTACCAGATCCAAACCACGGCCTTTTCGAGTCCAAGTGGTGGTATTTTGATACAACCACGGGTTGAATCGGAGCTCTTGCATTCATCGCTACGTGGAAAGCACCTTTTCTAAATGGTAAAAGCTTATCCCCAGAATGCCTCGTTCCTTCGGGGAAAAGCAACAGCTTTCGCTGAAAACAAATGTACCTACTAATATTTTTATATGTTTTTTATTATCATATTATTGTTCTGAACATCTTCCCTCGACACTTGATGTTTATTATATTTATTTTTCTAAAAACAAACACAGAATTCTAATAATTCATACTTTATTAGTGTTATGTTATGGAATCTTAATTCGCGGAATATCAACTAATATAATATAATTTTAGCGAAGAAGTTGAATGTTACATAATTTTTACGCTTGGTTTTGCTATATTATAAAAATAAAGCGTAAGTATTTTTTGTGACAATCGTAAAATTTAAAAACAAACAATCAATTATCGCTTAACGTATTAAGTGATTATCGATTTTTAGTCATCGTTTGACCAACAATGCAAGTTTATCTCTATCTATGATATCGCAGCTCCGATTAATTTGTGGACTTAACAAAAAATATATTATAAAATCCCCGGCTGCGTCTGCCGTATAAACCCAATGCTGATTTTTGCACGGTTTTCACTAATAAGTTTTGATTCCAAAATATCTAGTAGGAGTATTAATGTAGTGGAGCTGTCATTGCAATGTGGTATTTGATAAGATTTTAAAGTTCGGATAACTTATTTGTAGACTTATGGGCTTTAAACATTCATAATTTAAAGAGCCTGCCTTACACGAAATGCTCTTTATCGTCGATTCGACTAATCTAAGGCCGTTTTGTGTCAGGTGACTGACGTATAAAATGTTTTATACGGATTACACTCTTTCACATAGCCTATTGCTAGCAAAAGCAACTGCCTAGCCTCATTTGCTAATTAAATTGCTTTAAATTTATTTTGTGTAATTGTGTAATAAATGTTACCAATGCTAATGTTCTTCCTTTCCGGTAGTCCTTCCTTATCAGCAAAAATTACCATGCACAATAACACAAACAATTAAAAAAACAGTTTTTTTTTATTTTGTTACGTTGCTTTTTAACAAGTTTAATATTATATGTTAGTTATAAACTTCGTGAAGACGACACGTTCTTGTATTCAAAATAAACCGGTGTGTATGGAAAAAATCTAATCACCTGTATATTGGGTTTATTTCTTTACCAAATAGTTTATAAAGTTATGTAACATTTTATATCAAACAAACAATCAACTATAAATTATAATATTGATAATGAAATAACAATGACCAATTATTAGCCGGGCGATGACCTTATCAGGCTTGTGGAATGTTCTTTATTTCCTAAGAAGCAAATTTAAATACAATAAAAAAATAGGTTAAAGTTTTATACATACAAAAGAGATACATATTATGAAATCTTAGCGCATTTATTTAATTGAATAGTTTCTTCATAGACAATTCTTCCACGCTTCACGATTTTTTAATAACGATGTTTTCTATTACAAGCATATACTTAAATTCATAAATATTGTAATGTAGAGAAATATTGCCAAGAGGCTTGCCCTCTGAAATTTCTGCCACAATTTCTTCTAACAAACGTATAAATATATTCAGAGAGAACAGTAATATAGGTATATATATAGATAAGTTTGTACGGCTACGTAGTTAATAAAGACGTCTATTATATGTATAATTAATTAATTAAAATACATAAAATTACAGCACATTTTTGTCATTGAATCGCGATATGAGTTCGTCGGAAATCTTCTAGAAATTACACCTGAATCAATAATCGTTCAAAACTTCGTGTTAAATTGTCAATAACGTCAATTACGCAACTGTTCATGAAATAATTAACTCAAATATATTAATAGCCGCGTGCTTTGTTAATGATACTAACACCTCTAAGGTCAAACTAATTATCACATTCATAACTACTATAACGTTTTAAATAGTGTCCCAAAATTCTTCAATATTTTTTATTATTTATTTAGATGTTGTCCGATTCTCAGACATACCCAATATGCACACAAAATTTCATGAGAATCGGTCAAGCCGTTTCGGAGGAGTTTAACTACAAACACCGTACGAGGATTTTATATATTATATGTAGCTTTTGCTATAAAGGTTCACTAGAAAAAGCTACGCCGTGTTAAACTGTCTTTAAGAAAGTTACCCCATTGTTCGGTAATCTAATTATACTTTATGAACTAAAGCACTGATTTATCTCTTCACCACAGCGTTAAAACTTCAATTATGCTATCGAAATTTTAATATCGTTATTTTCCTCCGTGGCTTCGGTAGTTTGAAGAGGAGAGTTTATAACATTTTACGGCTACCCGAAGGTAGAGTTCCAAATGCGCTAATTGATCATATCAAAATTAATATAGGGAAAACTTAAGCACTTGGACATTGTGGAGGAAGGAAGGTGCGGTTCTTCCTCCGATCTCAAGGGAGAATCTTCGACCTGTATAACCACTAGTTAGCCGACCCCAGTTGCTATAGTCGAGAAGTTGTATATATTATCCTTAGTGGTCGGAATAACTTAGCGCGTTTCAGAGGATAACTGTAGATCGCTATAGCGCTTTCAAAACAAACGGATGCGCGAACATACAGAATTCGTGTAGTAAACTATAAAATATATGAGTTGAACTTTTAAAAATTGACATTATCGTGAATCCTTGACCAAATAACATATGTATTTGTTCGTAACCAAGATGCTTCCAATCATTTTACGTTCCATATATAGAAAGTCATGATAACTAAACAGAATTGAGATAATACTAATACATATTTTTTTATTCAGTCGAAAGATCTAGGAACCCGATATGAAGATTATCGTAAGAAGCGTGTTGAAACGATAATTTTCTAGATACTGAATTGCTTATCAGCAATAAATGGTATCTTGTTTTGAAATCTACGTATGACAGTAAGTTGACCCAAAATACATCGCTCGTTTAAGCAGTTTTATTTAAACGACTTACTGCAAATTAATATATGTGAATCTATTTTTAATTAAAGATTACTATATGACACAAAATCATACACATGTCATAGACTAGTTAAGCTTAATTTTTTTTTTAAATAATTTTATGGCCTGGTAACGAGACCTTTAAGCCAAAGTTAAGCTTAATGTGAAGTTCCATAGATAAAATTGTTTTAAACTTTTGAAAATAGAACAGTTAAAGTCACTTGTGCAATGACGAAGGAATGTTTTTCCTTTTGTAGTAATTTCGCTCTTAGACATTGCTTCATACATTTCATACCTACACTCATCGCTTATGTGAATCAGGAAAACAGTTTATATATAGAAGAACAAATTACGAAACCCGCAAGAATAATGTGAGTAATGACAAAATTATGTTTTGCTTATGCACACAATAGGATGTTTACAGATCTATTAGCCGCACGAAAAATATGCATACAGAAAAATGCCTCGTTAAATAAATAATTCAAATTGTGGGACAGAACGGTATTTCTAAGAAAATGGATGGTATTTGATTAGAGTAGATATTGTATGGCTTTTAAATGTATAAATATATATATAATAATAAAGCTATTTACCCCTGAAACATGGTAGTTATACCGTGTTTTTCATGTTAATAAGTCCGCCTACTCTTTAGCGTTTGTGTAACGAAATGTAAATAATATTATCCCCTATAGCTTAGGGAGCGTTCAAGTATTACGTAACAAATTTTGGGGGGGAAGGTCCTTTTGTAAATTTTACGATCGGGGCGGGGATAATGGTAACTTTTAGGTATAAAGAGTTACTGGGTGGTCACGAAACGTTCTATTATATTTGGGTACAGAAAACGTTAGGGTGCGTTATATGGGGGGGGGGGGTGTCAATAATCTCCAAAACTTGCGTGACGTAATACTTGAACGCTCCATTAGTGATTACCGGCCTTGATTACCACATTGCGGCCTTTTCAAGCCCCGGCTAAGGTATGTTGTAATTACCATTCCAGACGCAGAAATGCTTCTGCCGGCTGCGACTTCCATAATACAAATTGAACACACAGCTTTGGGTTACAGGGCTTTATACGTTCGATTACGAAATTAAATGTGATTACAGCGATGAGAACTCTTAACAAAAAACTAATAGTAAAATACCCGTAAAGAACTGCCCGTTAAAATATTACCAGCTTTAGTGAATTATTTGCATACTACATATAGACAAATAATGTCTGATAATTGATACTTCCATAATATGGGATTGAATGAAACCTTAACTAATTTTACAAATATGTTTACTGGTTTTTAATTATCATATTCACTGAACACAGGAAAATTTAATGTCCGACTGTGAGTAATTTGCTTAATCGTAGTTCTAGACACTTTTCCTTTAGATTTTCCTATGACAATATTACTCTGTTTATTTACTATGTATGACGCTTTCGTAAACCCATACTTTACGTTCATACATACGCTTATAGGTTTTATAACAAAATATCAGACGTATTTTCTACGAATCATATATGTATTATTCTATGCCTGAGACGTTCTCTATATAGAAACAGCATATAAAAATTCAGATAAGTACGTAGTAATTAAAACTAAATAAATAAATATACCTACGACTCATAATTCCAAATGCATTTAATAACATTTTTAAAAACGTGAACAAAGAATGAAAAACGTTTAATTAATTTAATCTTACTTATATATGTATATTTATTATTAATATTATTCCTTTGAAACACGTAATCTTTGGTCGTTATTATTAAAAATTTAAAGATTATTATTAAATAAAATAACAATATAAAAACAACGAACCCTTTCCTCTTGAACAACTTTAGTCTGTTGATTGAGCACAGAACGCGCTGAAGAGGCAGACCCTCGGTCAATAAACACTGTGCCCCAGAGCCAAGCAGCGGTGCCAAATGGTACCAGGAATTGTAGTGACCGCTTCGACACCACCGTGCACCTCGCCATTAAAGGCCATAGCACCGCCAATACTGAAAAAAAAATGAACGTCTTCATTTAGCGTCAAAAATTTCAAAATGTATTTAGTCTATTGTCTGTTTTCTATACGCAAAGCAAATCAAACATTCATCAAAGATTTTAAGTATGAATTTAAAAAAAAATAAAGAAGTCATATCCTGGTTATTATTAAAAGGTTTTTAAGGGCCGTCAGTATCAGTAATTATTGCCAATATTTATCAATGACGTGTAAGGCATAGTTCGAATCACGGCTGAACCAATGTTTCAAAGGAAAACATCGTGAGGAAAGCCATGACTTACACTTAAAAATGTACGTCGTGTATTAGGCACAGAAGACGGTGAAGAAGGTGATCACTGATCAACCTACTTGACTATTACAAAAAACAAATGATCACGTTCGCATTTGTTCTTCTCTTGTCTTTCTTACGTTACGTAAAATACTCCTCAGACAATGATTTTAAATATGGAATACATCATTTTTGAAAAAGTCAATCCGACGTCAAAATCAACAATTCTTACCAAAATCAATGACCAATATATGAATATAAAGTTAAGTAATATATATATATCAATATAAAATTTGAATTTATCTATAACGTTACAACGTCCAAGTATTCGTCATATAGTAAAGTCCTTCGTCTTGTCATTTGACGATCAACTCTATGTCTGCGGCATGGGGCAGACACACTTTTAAACGTCTGATTAAATACGAATCGTTAATGCATTTTATCGATTACAAAATCAATGTTTGGGTTATTGACGCTTTGGGTAAATGTAAGATAGATTCATACACACGATGACTTATAGGTTTTAGTAACAAATTGTTATTTTCTACGAATCGTAGATTTTCTATCTTAGACCTTTCCTATATAGAAACCGGATATAAATAAATTTGTATAACTTGTCATTAAAACTACAAAAATACGAATCGTTATTGCATTTAATAATTGCATAATGTTTCGGTAAAGTCGTGTAAATGCAATGAAAAAAACTAATGAGTGTTTACAAGTTTACAAGCTAAAATCATAAGATAACCAACAATGTCTCCTACCCAACATACGACATCGAAAAGTATTTATAATTTGACAATTTAAATAAATATTACTCTAAGATAACACATGTAAACAAATATGTACCGACATATTATTTCTATAAGAAGGTACGAGTAAACAGTAAACACTATATGTCAAATGAAATATTGATGTAGGTCAAAAATTGACGATGTGTAAGACACAAAGGGCTGATTCAGACCTAAATACATCGCTGCAGTACTCCTATATATGAAAAATGTATTGCATTTGACAGACTTAATGTAATAAGACGGGTATGACGGGTACGTGTTAGCCAAAAACATTGGATTTGACATAAGTGAATAAGTTTTTTGGGAAAATATTAATATTTACTCAAATGTACAAGAATTAAATAACAATAATTAAAAAGAAAAATGGTGTTACTAACGGCTTTAACGCCACTAAGCGATATCATCCAGGTAACCCCAGTTAGATATATATTAGGGATTTCAAATTTTATTTTATGTACAATAGTGTCTTATTTATACTCGTAATATGCACCTATACAAAACATAATTTATTTATCAAAGTAAAATTCAATGACCGCAACCCGGAAAGCTCATGAAATACGTAAAATATTATTTAAATAGCATAAAGAAGAAAATGTTTACTTCGTAACCTTGCACGTAAATAATTAATTATTTATATAGACTTATAAATAGTTACGATTATTACAGTAAAAACCTAATTGTTATTATATAACGTATTAAATAAAATATTTAAAATGTATATTTTTAAAAAGGCATAAAACAAACCATATAAATCCAGGCTGCTTTGATGATTCAGTAGAACTACAGCGCCTCTGGAATCGTCAACATTCTCGATTCCACGAACCGTCCAACGAATGCCGAGCATACGAGCCGTCATCCGTAATAAAGCTGCTGGTATACTAAAATATTTAAAACAATTCACAAACTTAACAAAACGAAAACGGAAAGTTTAAAATTACTAAACTTTTGGATTGGACACTTCTGCCGTTCACAGGTGACTCTCTTTCCGATCTCGGTTCGGTGAAATATTCTTCGTATATAATTTGGATTCGACTGTAACTGACTGTTACGTATAGTATAAATGCATACATTGTTTTTCATTAAATAACATTTTACCAGACCGCAAACGGACCGCGAACCGTGAACGGTATTATAGTGTGGATCCAGCCGTAAATTCAAAAAAGTACTATACTATGAAAATATACACAAAAATATTTAAATTAAAAGGAATTCTTTGTTGTTATTTAATCTGCCGTAACCTTTCAATAGACAATGAGTCTGGATTTCCTTGTTTATTTCACGAATTGTTTAATTAGTCAAGCCTTCAGTGCCCTCCGATCCGAAACAATAATTTTTGAACAGAGAATCAAACCGGGTTATACATGTGCGTTAACCGCTAAGCCACGAAGGTGTTAAAATATATTAGGTATAATTTAAATTCATACATTTCGCTTAGACACAAACTATTAACTACGGAACAAAGTCATTAATTACGGAACTTTTGAGACAAGAAAAAATTCAAGAACTGACAAAAACGACAAAGTTATCGTATCAAAGTCAACATAAATCTGTACGCTAGTTCGTTGGTATCTGTGGTTTCGTAATAAGCGGGCCATGCGCCATGGGGTTTGACTCCTGATCGGAGCGCAAATTATAATTAAATTTGTAATTTAGGTACTCTCCGCCTCTGGTACCCACCAGGTAAAAATTCGCCAAAATGATCAAAGACCATAAGATAGACCATCTAATTGGGACTAGGCAATAACCGTATACCTGGGTCCCAAAGGTACAAAATGCTTACAAAACTTATATTTTAAATGAAATAAAAAATAAATGCGTCCACGAAATTTTACTTATTTCAATTAACACTTTTCAGCAAACAGGTACAGGGTAACAAGGAATATAGTTTTGTAAACATACGTACAAAAAATAGCTACGATCCTCCGTAGGTATAATTCGTTAGGATAATATAGAGCATGCAACAGATAACTTACAGCGCGTTCTTGGGGTCAAAAGGTTTAAACAACATCAGGGGTAAAGGCGCAGTCGCAAATATAAGAGATAGCACCACAAACAATGTAAACTGGAACAACAAATATTTACACTCGTTAATATTTACGTTCGGTCAAGCATGAGATAAATCATGAAAGTGTCAAACGTTATGCAGAATACTGCTGTACTTTGTACCAGGAATAAATAAAGAAAAAACAAATAATTGTTTTTATGTTCACACACAGTGTAAAGTATTCAAAACGTTTATTTATTTACGCTTCGTTACCTTCAAAACACATTTTAAGAACTTAAGTTATTAGGGTGGCCTTGTCGCAAACAACCGATATCTTCCAGGCAACCCTTGTATGGGAAATTTAAAAAAAGAAACACTAGAAATATACGAAAAGGTTGTGTTATGTATCACAAAAATGTTTACTCAAAAGCAGAAATTAAACGTATACATTCGAATTAGTAGATTAGAACTCGCTAAGAACCCATTTCACATCACTCATGTGGAAATGTTGGTAGTAACGTCTGCGACATCATTGCGGTATAGGTATGGGAATCACATCGGCTCATGCTTTGTCACGTGATCATTTTCATACAAATTTGTTTGGCGTTAGTGGGTCACGCCTGTCGAGAAGTGATTTTGTCTCAAGCCCTTTATTTATCCATTCTGTGGGTTTCAGACATCCTTAATTTCCAACCGACCACATTTTTATTATGTAAATTATAAATTTTGCGATTTATTTTAATTAATTGATTTATTTATAAAAAATTCTTAATTCTCACCTTAACATAATATCTAACAGTAGAACTTATGGAAAACAAAATGATCAGAAGGGCTATAACACAGCCAAGTACAACGTCGAAGGCAGCCATTTTTAAAAGTGAATCGTCACATTTATGTATACCTGAAAAAAATTTATTTACAGTCAGTAATTTGAGGAACTTCTCGTATCTATAAATATTGTTTGATAATATAGTGTTTTTATATGAAAAACATTGTAGATAACGGGATCAATCTGAATTCTCTAATCTGAGCCCAAGACTCGTTTCCGTAAACAAACTTACACCTAACGATCCGTTATAAGAGTAATCTATACATATTATACGAGTAGTTACCAATAAGTATGACCTGGAAATAATACAACTTTATCATTATCATTTCTGAAATTAATCGATTAATTCATTTAGGAGCCACGCTACATCAAAAATAATTACATGTGTATGTCATTTCTAAATCTGATTAATATTAATTGTTTGAAACTTCGAGGCCATTCCAGAACGTCAATCAAACTTAAATCTAGTTTCAGAACCTGTAGAACCATTTTTTTGTATAGAGTTTGACATATTTGACAGCACTTAAGACGAGCCTATGACTTGAGAAACTTTTAGAATATGGACCTGAGTTTGGTAACTTTTTTTAAACTATTATTACAGTTCTTTAATCTACGGATCCGAACCGTCAGATTTAAAAATACTTACAGAATTTTCACATTATTTAAAATTGTTTTAAAAATTAATTTCAGACAAGCAAAACTGATTTCACAATATGTGTGCAAATCTAACACAATTCGATATTTTAAACCGTCTTTAATATGCCATAATTTATTATTACTACAATTTTCATTAAATAATGACATTGTTGACTTTCAGATATTGACAACAACTTTCATTACAGACAAAAAACTTGATTTTATTTTAGATATAGAACTATTATATGAATCCTCTGTATCTGTGGCTATTTCCAGCGGAAGCTTGCAATTTTTATGTTTCTGCAAGATCATTCGGGCTTTGAATTTGAAAGTCGAATCTTCGTTACAGTTAATTTTAATTATAGCTCAATTTATATAACCGTGAAGTCGTGAAATTTAAACGCATTTTAATAGGCTAAACGAATATGTTATGTTCTTTCATTGTTAAAAAGTATTTAATTTTTTCGTACTACTCCACTTCACCTAGACTTAGTCGTTTAAGCTAATTAGATACCTATTAACAGGTCCTGGGTAGATTCCCAGCGAAACAATAAATCGCAGGTTCTTTGTTGCTCATTGAGGGCAGAATATTATTTTCAAAATCAAAAATGATTAAATTTATTGGATTATACGTGATCACCTACGAACGTCACTAAAAAACTAGTGTAAAGTTATGTCTAACAAACATTTTGTTATTATTACTAATATTTAAAAATATGTATGTGAAAACGAAAAACCTACGAAATTCATAATTCTATTTAATTATTCTAATAAAACTCTAAGTTTATGATATCTTATTTTTTATCACGTTTCTCTTTATTTAATTAACATTGTTAATTAAATAATCGCAGCCTATAATTAATGTCTTAATTAATTTTTGTCGAGTAATACACCTCGACAAATTTCTGACAGGTATACTAGGTCAGTAAGTAAGTATTATTCTAAGAATATTAAGCTGTGAGTTTGACACACAATTCCTTAATAAAACGTACAAAATCATCATTGATTGATCTTATAGTCATACTTCAGTATGTTTAGATCTAGTTCCTAAGTCCTAACTATATTTATGATACCCTTTCGATAACCTTCGTGAAATAATTTTGTAAATCGACAGGATACTTGTGACTAAAATTAAACAGTAAGTCATAGGAATTTAAATTAAGAAATTAAGTGATTAAAGAATTGTAAGCTGATGAAAAATTTACCCAACTGTATAAAGTATTTTTAAGCAGGTATCTTTAACAATCAAAACTATGTGAAACTAGTAGAGAGTGGGCGCAAAACATACGAGTATATACATTTCAAATATGAACTTACGTAAAATTCCATAATGATTGATTTTTATAAATTACTAGCTGACCTGGCAAACGTCGTTTTGCCATGTATATCATTTACAATAAAAAATAGGGGTTGATCGTAGAGGGGTGAAAATTAGGGGTTGTATGTATTTTTTAATGCTGTATCATAAAAAAATTAAAAATTTATAATAATTTAAAAAAAATATTTAGGGGTTAGGGGACTACCCTTAACATTTAGGGGGATGGAAAATAGATGTTGTCCGATTCTCAGACATACCCAATATGCCCACAAAATTTCATGAGAATCGGTCAAGCCGTTTTGGAGGAGTTTAACTACAAACACCGCGACACGAGAATTTTATATATTAGAAGATGTAGCCTTAATTGCTATTGGTAAGCTATTGAGATCGTTTTAAGAGTATCTATAATTTTCAATGCCAAAAAAATAATTTCAGCTTTAGTAATAAATGATTGTACATAGAAAAAAACAAAAAGCATTAGTTACCAATTTGGACACTCAACGGCTAGGCATCGCCCAATTTTTCAACAGATATAATAATGAGAAAGGTACTCAGCATGAAACTAAAAATCCATATTCATAAGTTTAATATTTATATTCTCATAAAAAGTAGTGATAAATTTATTAACACGAAAATTTAAACTTTTTCTAAAAGCAAATTATAGTTTTAATAATAATTTAGAAAAACTTACTTACATGGAAATATTTCCTTCTTAAATACGCTGGTAGTGAAAGTATACGAAATTTTTATGGACTACGTTCACTTTAAACTTAAAAAGTTTGAGACGTGCATTTCATACCTTATTCCGATAACACTGGCGACTGGCGTATTAGTAGTTCAATCGCAATACTGACGAACGCACACCACTATCTTACTGACTCGGCGCAAATGACTAATGAGGATAACTCCGAAGAGTGAGACCCATTGACTGAGGCGACTCTGATCTAAACTTTCATAATAAACACGCTAAATGCTACATGTATGGTCCGGAATAAACAAAATAAATGATAAGACTCGAACGCATAATTACTGTTTTTTTAACAAACAATCTGCTACCCACTACCCACGAGTAAGCATAATTTCCCGCCATTCTGCACCCTTTTAATAAAATTATTCATTTTGCATATTGGGTAAATTGGTAACATTTGTATTACAGTTAAACGAGTAAGTAAATATTTATTTACCTTTCAACTGAGTTTTAGGTAAGCTTTACTCTAATTTTGTTTATTACTTGGTAGCTCAAATCTAAATCAAAGCTACCACAGTCCACTAATTTATCTTGTAACCCAATACATTATCATCTAGTTCTAGAACTTTGTGTTAGTTATATAGTCATTTAGAGTTATTAAGAGATAGAAATATTAAGAGCCCTTACATTACTACTTACTGAATAACAACTAACTTCTCATAGACGCGTAAACAGCGGTTTGTGAAATCAATCTACAAGTTGCCACAATAATTATAAGAGATTTATGATTCAATTTCAGTTAAAATAAGATTTTATAACAAAGAAAACGAAATGTTTATAAAAATTTTAATTAAATATCTTTATTTTTATTAATAGATTATAACTTATACAAAATATGACTAAAATGTGCAAAATTTACAAATTTCTAAAATACAATAAATATTTGTTTTATTTATAAGATGATGAAAGCTTGCTTTGTTGTGCCATGCAAAACTGTAAAGATAACATTAAAACATCTTTTTCTTCATTGCTGTATATCTTTCTGTATACTCATTATATCCTTCCACCGCAGCTAATTGTTTTGTTTCAAACAAATTTCCATCTACATTGAGTGTGTGAATTTTTGAATCTCTCAATAGGCTTGGTCGTATTGTATCTAAGCAAAGACAATTCTCTTCTAATTTCAATATCTTAAGTCTTGGTGCTTCATGTAAATCTTCAGAAAGAACTGAGATTTCATTTTGACTTAGATTTAACTCCATTGCATGAAAATTTGCCATGCCACTTGGAATCTCAACAATCTTGTTATAAGATAGATCAACTACCTCCAGATTTTTAAGTCCAATCAATGGTTTTGGAAATTGTTTAAACTTATTGTTATTTAAATATATTTGTTTTAAATTTGACAATTCAGCAATTGGGTGGGGCAATAACTGTATAGAGTTATGGGAAACATTTAACAATTCCAGTTTTTTTAGATTTGCTAACGTACTAGGTAAAACTTGAATAGAATTGTCACATAGATTAAGTTGTTTTAACAACTTAAACTTTGTTATATCGTCAGAAATACATGAAATTTTGTTCTTAGATAAGTCCAAATTCCTTAAACTTTCTGATAATTTGTAAACTTCTGTAGGTATTTCTCTCAATTTTGGCTTATTATTAGATATTTGTAGTACTCCAGTCTTTGATGCAGTTTCATAGTGTTGCTTTAGACCTGCATTCCCCATAATTCTTGACAATTAAAAAAAGCGATTATAAATGTTAAGTTTATTACCTTATCTGAGAGAAAAATAAAATAATGTTAAACATGACAAACTTTTACTGTAATATCATGTCACTTTTACTGTAATAACCTGTTTAATATCGTGAGAAATCTTCAGATTGTATTACTTGAAGAAGTTCAGATTTTTTTGACTCAAACTAATTAACGATTTTTAATTCTTAGTAATTCCCCTGTGATTAAAAATTAAAATCTTTACTTTTCCCTTTGATAAATATTTACTATCAAGTGTCAAGTGTCAGTGTCATAGACTCATTATATATAGCCATATAGGGTACTAACTGGGTTGTCTCTGTGAATTGATTATGGCAAGTATGTGCGTTTTCCAATTACAGCACTAGAGCGCATTATGCAGCAAAATGCTCAACGTTGAATATTCCAACTACAGCAACGCATCGCACAATTGAGCACTCTCAAAACGAATGCTCTCGCGTGCTTCTCGCAATCAATACCAACATAGTGACAGAAAATTGACCAGTGTTTTTCTTTAAGCTGGCATTTATCGAAATTTTCCTTAGTAAATATTATTTATCGTTGAAAAATTTGTAAGGCTTTCGTTTCGTTGTAGATTTTTAAAATAATTAAAGTTATTTCAAACTGTTAAAAAAAATATATAAGTATGGATGAAGGTATAAATAGTTACTTTTTTTTATATTCCACATTTAAAATATGAATACAATTTTATTTTAAAATTCGGATCTGTAAACAAATTTATTTTACAGGATTATACTTTTGTAAACATTGCAATGGTTTTGAAAAAAGTATATAATTTTTTTAGAAATCATTAAAAAAAATTACTCAAAACGTAAATGATGTAAACTTCTTACATGAAACTAAATATTTTACTGCTAATTTAGCTTGTTAAAAACTTATATTCTTTAAAGGTTTTCTAATAATTCAAAAAAAAAATGTTAATGAAATAATTTGATTATTAAAATAAGCGTAAAAAGTTTTCAACCAATTATTATTCTTTACCACATTATTTATACATTAATGAACTCTATTCTGACCATTTTTTTGTCAACACTGACTTAGCGCACTCTGCTGATGCATTTGAAAACTAATTCACGTTCCAATTAAGCTTCAGCATTGTGCGGCACTGAGTCGCATAATGCTCTGTAATTGGAAAAAGCACTATATTTGCGACTTTTTAGCTACTGTGGTTCCATTCTATACCAAAAACATTTAACTTAACTCTTCACAGTTCACTCATCACTGTATTAAATTAAACCTTCTGTAGTCTATTAAAATTTAGTTCTCCTGTCCCTAGAAATCCAAGAATCAGTCCTAGTATTTTAGATAAATTACACAAATTGATAAAAAAACTAATTTTGTTTACTTAACAAAAATAATTTATTGTGTTGACTCCAAAATGTTTATTTTATATTGTTATATTCATTCATGTTAAGTTGTGTTTCAAGTATTTTAACCGCGGGAAAATTACTCGACGTTTGACTACTCTAATGGCCGCAGTAGCGCCAATGCGTGTAGTGTTTGTTACCTAAAATGAATTTAGAATTGTGTTAGACGTTTATTTATTCTACCTCTTTCATACTTTTAAGTGTGGAAATGGATATTAATGCTGGTAAGTCCACCTTCACTATATTGGTTTTAATTGGTACCCGTTTTAGATCGAAAACTACACGTACGAGTGAACTTATGTTTCAATTTCTAGTTATCAGTATAAAATACACTGAAAAAACGACTTTCTTTAACCTAGACAATAAATCAGAATATCAGTTTGTAGTCGTTGCATTAGACGATCCAAAATTCTGTGATGGGCTTAATCTCTCATCGTGTTTTGGGAGTTAAGATTATTGAGTACAAAAGGTATTTCTACTAAACAGATCAGTTTAAATGTATGAATCTCATAAACTATCATTTTTATTTGCTCCATGTAATTTCGTGAAAGCTGACTGGTACTATTGCATCTCTTTGTAAGTGGGTTCCATGTACATTGTAAAGTAGGTAATGAAATTGTGGACTTTATAATAAAAAAAAATCTTATTATATTATATACCTACCTTATCTTATAATGATTGCCTTTTAATTTAAAAGTTCTGGGACCTCTAACCATTTTTGTTTTTAATAAATTTTTGATACTGCACAGCTTAATTTTTATATTAAAAAATATTGCATTAGAATTAATAACTAGTTTTTTTGTTTATTGCATGCAACTGGATATTTATTTTAATGTAAGTATATATTATTATATGGATTATTCTGTATTTATTTTAAAGAAATATATTCTTTTCTAAGAATACAATATTAAAAATCTAAATCTGCTCAAATTTTCAAAATTCATTTCACATTGCCACACATCATTCACAAACTCCTAGTAAAATACTCTATTTTGGTTATGAGTGATTATTTTAAATACTTGTATGTATCTTGTTTTCCGAGCATTGAACCTACAAAATTAACCACAAACTAACCTAATAATAATATATATACAATGTTACAGAAATTTATAATCTCTTAAATGTAATCATATTTTGTAAATAGGCATCTATTTTTAATCTACTTAAGCAATATATCTCATCTTTTTCAAAGAGGTGTCAACACAACTGTCCTTGATCGATGCCCTGTTGAGCAACTTTGACAAAACAATACCACCGAGTCCAGACAAAAAGAATGAGAAAAAAGAGGAAGAAACACAGGATGCAATGCCAGACTCTACAACTAATACTGAAAAGAGTAATATAAATCCATTCCACTGTGGAGATGATGTGCTTGTCCCAAACAAGGATGGGAGATATTATTTAGGTATGACTTACTTAAATATGTTTTGCTATTGACATCGAAACATGTAAATAATACAGAAAATATTTTACTTGTACTAGTAGTAGATTATTATATAGCATAGTAGAATTTGTATTGGAAAGAGAGATAATACATTGCTGGGGTAAATAATGTAGAATAGTCTGTTGTTGTCATCTTATTCTCTTAAAGCCATATCTTCTTAAAGTTCTTGAAGCCATGTCATTCTAACCAACACCACACAGATAGTTTATAGGCATGTACTTTGAACCTGCCACTGTATATAAAATTATCAATAACATCTGCCTAGGAATTCACATACTTTAATAATTAAAAGATAATCTAATTAAAATAATAACTAAATCTGTTCTAATTGAAGCAAGAGTGCCTTAAAGGTGTGTGTGAGTTATGTTTCTGTGTAAACTATTACTAAAACAATTTTGCCTTACTCATTAATGGTTTAAAAACTATAGCCATTAGCCACGGATGATTAATTTTCGTACTGTTATGTAGATCAACCAATTTGTTCACAGGAACAATAGTAGAGCTGAGCACTAGTAATGACAATGATTCTTGTGAAGTGGGAACAGGGGTTGCTAGATGTCTCGTCAAATTTGGGGACGGGACTCATGCGTGGGCGCCGGTCGCCACACTCAAATTGCTTAGCGCCCCACCAGCTGACGATGGTAGGATTATGTGTGTTGTGTGCAAACGGAGAGAGGGCCTGGCCTCTAGTCCCGCAACAAATGCAATTATTGCCTGCGATATGTGTGGCAGGGGTTATCATGCTAAGTGCCACACGCCGCCTGTCGATGCTTGGATCAATGGTGAGTAAAATGTATACTTTTTAAGATACATATATAAAAATAATTTAGTGAAGATGACATGCCAACAATCTCAGAAAGTTCATTCTATAGTTATGTATGGGAAAATCATTATTTCTTTGTTCCAAGGAATGTCATATTATGCATTATGTATATCAGTTACCTAAGACCGTTGTTTTCCGACGTGGGGCCCACGCCCCTCAGGGGTGCAATTAATTATTAATGTGGGGCTATTCGAAAATTATTTGGAATTCAGTTTTTCATTTGTTTTTAAAATTTACTTATTGTCTTTGGTTAACATTTTTCTGATATATTCTGCGTAAATCTATAGTTTAAGTTTGTATAAAAAATTGAATTTAGAAAGGTTCTGAAACACTGCCTCAGTGACATTAAAAACATTACTTCAGTAAAGTTTAAATAGTAACAATTTGTTGAAAAAGGTTTCCTTCTTAATTTAGAATCTTTGATAATGCATTGCTAGACTGGACGGTGATTTTTGGGATTCATTATAAGAGGAAGTGTTAATGGTGCACAAGAAAATATGTTGGCGGACAGTTATTAAAAAGATATTTAAACTCACGACCATGATTGAAAGTTCCTATCATTGCTTAAACTAATACTCCTCCCTCAAAGGCCGGCAACGCACCCACTAAAAATGGGTGTCTATGGGCTGCGTAGACTGCCCTTTTTGGTCGTCCCGCAGCTCGTTTGCCCCCCTATTTTATAAAAAAAAAAAAAAAAAAACTAATGTTCAGGTGCATCATGGCACTGCAAGCGCTGCGTAGAACAACGGTACCGCGTAGCCGCAGCCGAGAATCGGGCGAGCAAGCGAACTGACCTATTCCGGTTCAAGGGCGGGCAACAACGGCGGCAGCAGCAGGAACTAACTCCACCTTGCGATGTAAGTAAACAAAGTTTGCCTTTTAAAGATCTGAAGTCGGACCTAATCTTTACATTAATTGGTTTACAAATTTGGTTAGTTAAAGAAAAACTTAATCTCTTTACCGTAGATCTCTCAATTTATTTGTTGCATTTAGAATCAAAATCAATTAATTGCGGCCCTTGATTCCATTTTTTTAAATTATCTAATAATTTTTCTTCATGTAATATCAACCCATGCTCATTATTTATTTATGGTAATGTTTTTAGTAGGTAAAAAATTGTGTGTACATTATTTAAATGTGATCCATTTTATTTCCTTACAGACCGCATCAACAACTTCGTCAGCTGCGTCAGACGCGGGTAAAGACCAAAGCGAGGGACACTGCTACTGTGTAGAAAAAAGTGATTGGTTAGCTCAGGCAAGTGTTATTAATTAATAGCTGACCCGGCAAACGTTAATTATTGTTTTGCCATGTATATTATTTCTAGGAAACATTTTTTTAGTTCAATAAAAATAACTATTTACTATAAGAAAAAAGAGGGGTTAATCGTAGAGGGTAGATGAAATTTAAGGGTTGTATGTATTTTTTAATGCTGTATCATAAAAAAATAAAAACAAAAAAAAACATCTAAAAATATTGTGGGGTGGACTAAACATTTAGGGGGATGAAAAATAGATGTTGTCCGATTCTCAGAAATACCCAATATGCACACAAAATTTCATGAGAATCGGTCGAGCCGTTTCGGAGGAGTTTAACCACAAACACCGCGACACGAGAATTTTATATATTAGATTAAAAATTCTGTATATTTAAATATAAGATAAATATTAATTATTAATTAAAAAAAAAATTTTTTTAGATGTTATTATGTTGCCGATGCTCCCGTTGGTTTCACCAAAGATGCGTTTCAAGTTTACAGTATCCTTTATATGCAGGTGATAAGTAAGTTACAATTTTTTACTTATTAAAGATATGAAATATGATATGGAGCAGTGTTGGCCTAATGGCTTCAGCGTGGGTCTCTCATCCCTGAGGTCGTAGTTCGATCTCCGGCTGTGCACCAATACACTTTCTTTCTATGTGCGCATTTAACATCTGCTCGAACGGTGAAAGAAAACATCTTGAGGAAGCTTGCCGTAGACCTAAAAAAGTCGACGGCGTGTGTCAGGTCCTTGAGGCTGATCACTTACTATTAGATTTAAAACTGATCATGAAACAGATTCAGAAATCTGAGGCCCTGACCTAAAGAGGTTGTAGCGCCACTGATTTATTTTTTAAAGATATGAAATAATTATGATATTTATCCGTCATTATTGATAAATGTCAATTGCATACCCTTTGTCAGGTTTATCAGCAGTGAACGATTTAAATTCTACTGCTTTTATGATTTGATTACTATTATTGTATTATGCAAGCCTAAAAAAGAATATACACATCAACAATTATGTTTCTTTAATGGGTGAAACTCTCTCAGACATTGAACATTCCAAACTAGCCAAATTACTTATTAAACTACTACTACAATTAACAACGAAAATATTAAATACCTTTTTTAACACAAATATGTATAAAGAAAGGCTGTATTTAGTCAGAAAATAAATTTTTCTTTAAAGAAGTCTATTGGTAATATAGTTGAAATCGGTCCAGTAGTAATTGATTTGTTACCAAGTCTCTTTATAATATAGACACGGATAACACTGCTTACATTGCCAATGAAAGCGTAGACTGCTGTCTGATTTATTTTTTTTATTTCAGGCTGTACATATTCGCGTGTGCAAATTGCAATGGCGGCACTGAGTTTCTTCGTCGTTTGGAGCTATGCTGGTTAGACTTGGCGCATTTGGCCCTTTACAACCTCACCGCGTACAACGCGCCTAATTACTTCGACCTGGATACAGTCATCATGCCGTATATCATGGACAATTGGCATGCTTTGCAGCTTCCAGAGAAGGTAATTAATGTTTGGACTCCCCTAATAAAAATAGCAGTATTGGAAAATCTTAATTTGAGGCCGTAGGTTCTAACCACAGCTGAGTAAACTTTTCTCTAGCTGATTTAACATTTGCTAGTATAATGATGGAAATATAGCGTGGAAACCGGCATGTCTAAGACTAGTGTATGGCATAAAAAACTATTTTAAAAAAAAATGATCAAGAAACAGGGACAGATATGAAGCCAATAGCAAAGGCTGTATCATATTTTTTTCTAATCGAAGTATCATTTTTTCAGACAACACAATAAATGTCAATTATTAAACTTTATTTAATTAATTAAAAAGAAACTGGCAATAAACTCTTTGTCACTCTTTTCTATCAACAGTTAGCCACAATCTGGTCCTAGTATTGTCAACACTATAGAAAAATATAATATTCCATCTTTGAAACTAGATTTCATTTTGAATAGTATAGGTTTCTTTAATTACCTATTTGATTACGGCATTACATGATTTGTGACTTAGATTAGTAGAATTTGTAATCTTTATAAAACCATTACCTGACTCACGTCTGAAGCTGTCAAATCATAAATATTATAAATTTATATAATTCAAGTTTTTTCTTTGATATTATTTCAATCTACCAGACTCAGACTAAAACGCCTATATAGTCTGTTTCACTCTAACGCGTACCGGCCGCGCTCACGCTACGTCACCGATCTCGTGACGATCACGTGACGATCACGTGACGTACGTGATAGAGAGAGATGGGAATGCGCAGTATGCGTTCTGTCCCGCTCTAACGCGTATTTGCCGTCATCGTGTGTTAGGATTTTTTCTTTACGGAATTTCTTGATTCGGTCGCCGCGCTCAAAGCCCGCGATAAAATCTATGCAATAGCTTAAAAAACATTGGTACGGTTCTATCATGGACACGGCCGTATGTTGTACGTGAATACGTATATAATCGATAGATTTAAAACGAACATCATAGCTTCTACGAGTCAAAGTTATTTATACTAATGACAAATTGACTGTAAAATTGTCGTCAATTTTATTTTTATGTAGAGGAAAGATTCGAAACTACTACGTGAAACTAAATCCCACGATTTTGCTTTCATTAGATTTTTTTGCATTGCCTCCATGTAGCAAATTTAAACATCAAAAGTCAAAATAATAACATTTTAATTGTATCTATATTTGTATAGTGTACAATTGTCATAAGTTTTGACATTTATTTAAATATTTCCTTTCTGGTGTCATAAATGTCTATTTGGCATTCGCGACAAGTCTGCTATGTATTTGAACAAGATTTAAACTCTGAATAGGTGATTTTTATTTTCTATTATATGGTTTTATGCGATTTTAGGCACCCAAAATCTATAGATATGGCTTGTCTAACTGAAATATAATTAATTAATTTTCAAAAACATTCTAGCATTTTACAATCATAATTTTTAATGTAGTGAATAATTAAACTTTGCAGATGTGGCGGACGCCAGTTAACGAAAGAAGGGAGCGTATTCTAACGGCCCTGACGTCATCTCGTAAGCGTTTTAAGTGTGGTCGGGAGATGAAGAAGCGCGCTACTATTTGGGGCCTGAGATTGCGCAGACCGCCGCCGCCGCCGCTACAGCTCTCTGCGCTGGAACAGGTTTGTTCTTTATTTAAATACTAGCTGACCCGGCTAACTTCGTTCCGCCTTAATAATAATATCGTTGTTACTTTAGTTAAACTTATTTTAGGATTCCATTAAGGTAATAACTTTTTTTGCAAATAGAGAAATGTTTTATTGCTTGCCATTGCAAAAGAAGAATGGCAATTACACATTAGGCCTCTTCTCTCTATCGCCAATATTGCGATACTGCATGTTAAAGCACTTTCTGCTTTACAACATTTTTTGATGAGGTAACACATGTTTTCGATCAAGATCAAAGCCTGGTTATGCATCTCCTCATTTACCTCAAGTTCGGAATTTCTTGAAGTGACACGAATTCGACGTAAAATGATGCGTAGTTTTGTCAACAAATGTCACCACATGCCGTGTGCATTCGTAAAATTAATTAATTAATTTATTGTTATTCGATAACTTATCCGATATTTTATTACTTATTCTGCTATTCGGAGTGGAGAAAAATCCATCAAAAAAGACATAACTAACATCGGTCCAGCCGATCTCGAGTTATAAGTGTTGTAACAAACACGACTTTCTTTTATATATATAGATTAAGGGTAGGTTTATATCTTCTTATTTGTGGCAAATGATTGAAACAATAAACACATACGAAGAGGTGCCATAGAGATATTTTTTTTGTGTGAGTACTTTCACAAAAATCTAACCGTTTCTTATATTATATAAATTAATCTGTCTATAAAAGTAAAGTATAAAAACTAAGTCTTGTTACACTGATTTATCTAAAGAACTAATCTAGTATCTGTTAATTAGAACAATTTCATAATTATTTTAATACTATTTATACATAGTAATTTTTTTTCAAAATGTTTACAATATTGGATGGTAAAAATCGAATTAATTAATTTTAAATATTTGATAGGTTCAAAAAGGCGTTCCATTAACGGATGACATGGTACGTGAATATGCTCCAAAGTTACGGTTTCTGCCCCGACCCCCATCACCGCAAACTGTTACATCTCTAGAAGATTGGTAAGACAATTAACATATAATAAATATTGAACTACAAGTATCTGATGATCTTTCACATAAGGAATTCCACATTTTAATAACAAATTTAAGAAATTTAAATCTATTGACTTTGCCCGCGTAACAGGTAAATAGAGACCTTCCCTTTGTGCCTAAGTAATCAGTTGTTTTATTAGTATGGTTAAACCAATCACAATATTTCTATATGTATAGTTTTGTTGGCTGTTTAATATTATTATTAGTACAAATTATTTTTTTTGTTTTCAGTTCCCTACCCTCTAGTAGCAACAATGAAAAGAGTTCCTATAAAAATAACCAGCATAATATGATCGTACCTGTTGATGGTCATTGGCTAAATCTGATGATGGGAAAGCGGTTTCATGAAAATCTTAACTCCAATTCTGAGAATGACTCGACCAGTTCCTATGAATCAGCAAAGACATGTGAACGGGATGACCAGCCCTCGCCAATTTGTACTTCTACGGAAACAAAATCCGACACCAAAGATCATTTAGAAAAACTGTCCGAAGTCTTATCAGAATCGAATGAAGCCAAGTCAACCTGTGAAACAGCTGATCGACTGCCTCAGCTAGACCAAATACCCAAAGATGAGCCCAATAAGGATTGTACGATCACTCACTCGGCCAAACTAGCTACGATGAACCTGGAAGTGTCGAAGTTATCCACAAAAAATATCATAGAACATTCCAAAATTATGTCCCTCCAACACATGGACCGTGTACCAATTAGTTTAATGCCTGAAGAGTCTTCCGGAGACGAGACCTCTAGTAGAGGAACGTTAGATGTAATAATACCACCCCTGAAGGACTTTCAAGGGAAGAACAACCCGTTTCTTATGAACTCTCACTCTAAGCCCTTTGCGTCGAATATGAATGTGTATAGACAAAATGGAAGACTGAACTCACGCTTTTCACTGCCAAATCAGTTAAACCCATTGTTTGGGCCTGTCGTTAGGCCTACGAAGAGAAAGCTTAGCGAAAAAGATATAGTAATAGGACCCAACGGAGAAGTCAAGAGAAGAAAGTATAGACGACCTAAGAAGCATTTACAGTTACAGGTGAGAAATATTATAATTAAAGTAGATGTCATTTAAAACATTTTATAAATTTTGATAACGGTCCTTTCAAGTATTACGTAAGCAGATTTACTGTATGTATTCCTAATGTTTCCTCCCCCCCCCCCCTGTCAAGTAAGCAAAGTTCACAGTTAGTACGTAAACTTATAAGTTTTTTGTAGGAATCCTCGAAAATGGATTTCCTTCTCAAGCATAGACAATTTGTGGGTAATGTGTACAAAAGTAAATAATTACTGTAGACGTTGACCCCCTCCCCCCTATGGTGCTTACGTAATACTTATATAAAGAAATTGTGTGTGTCAGTAAGGGAGCGTTCAAGTATTACGTAACGAACTTTGGGGGGGGGGGGGTCCTTTTGTACAACGATGCGGGGCGGGGATTGAATGAAGCCGTTATTGATAATATTATTTTTGACTTTCCAGTACTTTACACTACATAATGGTAACTTTTAGGTATAAAGAGTCACTAGGTGGTCACGAAACCTTTTTCTATACTTGGGTACAGAAATACGTTACGGCGCGTTAAATGAGGGGGGGGGTCAATAATTTTGAAAATTGCGTTTAAACGCTCCCTAATATGTTTAACAATTATTGGTATTTTTCTGTCAAATTAGAAAATAGTCAAATCAGTGATTTAATGTAGTAACACATTTAGTTTTTATGAATGAAAGTTAAAATTAAAATTATCTTTGGTTTTTTCAGTTGAATAAGTCATGTCCACTGCCAGACGACGCATCAAAAGTCGTCACCCCAACGGAGAGTGAAGTCCCACCGAGCGGAAACACAAACGCACATGGGCGAAGACTAAGACAGCGGCAGGAGAAAAATTACTACGAAAATTCACGACGAAACACAAATAATACTAGTATCAATAGTGTTAAAAGCCTCCAACTGAGCCCTCATAAGGTGGACAGCGGCGCCTGCGCACCCGACGCTTTATCCGCCCTAAAGTCAAGTGTCCAGTCGTATTTTCGCGCAGGGCAAACGTTTCGTGTATTAGCTCGCCGTAATTCTCCAGGTCTTCAGCCCGCATATCTTATCGAATGGGACTCCACCTCATAGAATATGAATTTATTTATACATATTAATAAGTGCTTGTCTACGTGTACAGTATCGAGGAATGTGATATAATTATATTATTCCAAGAGTATTTTTGGTTTTATTTGAAAATGGGAAGTCTGAAATTATGAGGGAGAAATACGAAGATATACAACGCCATTACCATAATATACAGAAATCACTTTTATTCTACTCTATTCATAAAAGTTGTATTAGGTTTGTTACTTTATTTGTTAACTCAACATTACTAAACTAACTGGTTTAAAAATTCACCTGTAAGTGATAATCTCTGAGTACTATAGTTTTATTTTCCTTTCGTTTGCAAGCCTATTTTTATATATTTGAGAGAGTTTTACGTTACAAAATCTGGCATCTGTATTATTATTACAATTTAACATAAATGTTTTAACAAGAACAGCTAATTCCAAAAACACAAGATGTTCAATCACCTACCCGTCTGCTTTTTACACCACGTGAACAGATTCATCATCCAGTGGCGTTATAAAGATCTTACTATGAGATAACTATTTGCAGACACTAGGCCTTAAAAAAAATACCTACCAATATGATAAACTTGATTCCTGGTTCCACGATGTTTCAAAATTTAAATTTACACTAAAAGTTATACCCATAATGTTCTCGACTAAATATTACTACTAATACAGAACTCTTCAGCTGAGTACCATCGATAAGCTCAAAAGAGTGATCATTTAACAATCTCGTATATGACCAGTTGTTAGTACGCGTTAATAGGCAAACTATCTCACATTTACACGCCACCAGAATGTTGCTGCATTACTCGCCTAGCTTATTGAACAGCATACTTTAGCCTTTATTCGAAGCATCTCCGTAATCTACATGACTATGAAACATACAAGAACTTTGACGCACGTCGCCAATTTCTTAAAATATAATATACTAAAACGCGAATTACAGACCCAAGACCTTCTTCGTACGAACTAAACGGGCCGTGGCCCATTTCTTCACAGAAAATTATGCACCTTCGTACATAAAAAAGTTGTATCAATTATAAGAAAGCATTACCCGATACTTTACCAAGTCTAGGACCACTGCAGACCTGGTCCCGTACTCTGTTACTTCCAATAGTGACTACGATACCTATCCCGACGGTGTTGTTCTCTCAATTTCCGTAGCGCTGATGTCGCCACCTTGGGATCGCGCGAAACAAAAACTCATTATTGGGGCCGGGATCGCTCTCGGATTAATTACCGAGCTAGCGAGCATTTATGTATAATGTGATTTGCTCGTATTTCGTATTGATAGGTATTTATCGTAATTTGGTCCATTAATATTAAAACCCCCTGAATCCAAAAATATTGGCAGCCATTATACTTACTGACCATTACAGTTCGTTAAATAGCGGACTTTCTGAGGTTCTTTAGGAGGATTCTGAGGAAAAGTATTATGGCTAATTAATAAGATTAGTACTATTTTTTACGTTTACGTAGTATAAATTCTTTTTATTGTTATTTTGACATTTTTATTCACCTGCGAACACACCTACAAATTAAGGGGATGTCAATTGACAGCGCATCGCTTATTATCGCTATTTAGGCTATGTTCACATGTAACGCGCGTCAACGCGCGATCAAATTTGAAGAGCGTTCAGATGATGAGCGCTAACGCGCGTTGCGAGAGGACTCGTCAGTCTAGTTCGGTAGAACGTAGAAAATGGACGTGGAAGAGGCTATTATTTTGTGGTTATATTATAAAGAAAAATATAGAAAAAGAAAACGTACACATTGGGTTCATCCAATTTTGAAAAAAAAATACAAATTATATTATATTTTTTATACAAATTTTCTATATTCCAACTTGCTGACCTTTTTTCTACTTCATCGATTAGTAAGTCGATGTCAATATCTTCAATTTCACTTTAAATGCGAGAACAAAATATAATTACGAAAATTAATAAAATTACATGCGATCGCGATGAAAGCGCGCGCTCATCTGAACAGCAAACGGACATTACATTAATATCAAAGCGCGCGTCAAAGCGATCACCTGCGTCTAGAGACTTTTTCTCTGAGCGCCGCGTTGACGCGCGCTCATGTGAACAGTTGTATGAAAATACCACAATGTCTAGTCGCGCGATTTGAAAACGCGCGTCAAGTATTTGCCATCTGAACATAGCCTTAAAGTCTGCTACATGAGCAAATCATATAGATATTTTTCTCGCCAGCTCCCTAGCTAGAAAGTCTCTATTTATTTTAGGAAGTGAGTAAGATACAGTAAAGGCCCTGGACCAAGTTTCACAGAAATAAAATATTGTTGGAGATTTACGAAAGTCTGCAGTTTT
Source organism: Pieris melete (assembly GCA_963693345.1). Taxonomy (NCBI): domain Eukaryota; kingdom Metazoa; phylum Arthropoda; class Insecta; order Lepidoptera; family Pieridae; genus Pieris; species Pieris melete. The sequence continues at coordinate 625,411 of CAVNZK010000002.1, read as the reverse complement.
ACTTGCGCTTTTATAATAAAAAAATCATTAGAAAAATTACATGTAAACGATGAGGATGAGTTGTATCCGAGTATAATCACAGTTGGCAAAGACATGACCCAAGAGAAACGTGTAGGGACTATCCCTAGAATAAATATATATATATCTAAATATCACCACGGATAATAATATAAAAGATAATTATGATGGTAAAAAATAAAGGTCGAGATAAATAAGTGTTGTGATATTTTTAAGTTATTTAACTCAATACCTGTGTTTCCTTGAATTAATATATAAAAATAATCGAGTTTTAAAAATATAAATCTCAGTATTGTTAACTGAGAGTGAAATCATTGTTTTAAACGAATGAGTATGATAATAAATATTAGAGCATTTTCTTTACGAAACTGTAAGGACTATGGCGTAGTTATCATTGTGTAACTTTAGATGATTGGATCATGTCTATCGAGATTTTGGTTTATGTCTCAATAATAAAAAAGGCGGTATCGTACGTCGAATATCAATTTAAACAACAGATTACATTATGGAATGTCATTATATTTTAACGTTATTATCTACAATTTGTTTCGAGGTTCAATTGATGACTTGAAATAAAATTTGCTTAATTATATACAATATTTTGAGTTTGTATATTGTTGTTTTCACGCCATACACTTTCGAAACATATAATACTTCGCTACATTTCCACTGGAGTTAACTAACTACAAAAACAGAAAAGACATTTTCCAATGTAAAATAAATATATTTCAAATCAAATGTATGACATTTGATCTGTCGACAGGCTGATAAAAAATCTACTAACATTAAGAAAATTTATCAAAAATCGAACACATAACAGAATTTTCATTTACTATTTAAAACACAACGTCATTTTCACATTGCAGATTTAATTGTATTATTATTATTCATTAAGGATAAGTTATTTTACTAGATTACATGATAATAATTTATATTCTTTATAAGAAAGTCAGCAAGAAACCTCATGCAATGGGAAAATGCACGAAAATCAACAGAGTTCATTGTTTCATAATAAGCTGATTGCTTATTTACGAATTATTATATAAAATAATTTTTTTGATTTTTTTAAATATTTCAAATTACTACTTTTAATTAGTACATACTATAAAACAAGTCGGAAGGTAGAAGACGCTTCTAGAACAAAATATAAATATAGGCTTACGAATGTAAGAGTTTACACCGAACTTATATAATACACATCGAAACGTAAGGTCCATAGCGCAGGCGCCCGTACAACAGTTTAACTTTAGTAAATATATCTATTCACAGCACTTAACCACATGTTAGTAACGATTTCACACAAAACAAGTCACAAATACACTCTGGTGTCGCCCCACCATTAAGTATAAATTGCATTGATATCAATAATTAGTATATTTACAATAAAATGTAGTCTATCATTAATTACAAGGACTCTTCGAAAGCAGCCATCAAGTCACTCTGCATGTTCATGTCTATTTGACCGGCCATCTGAAAGGATGTTGCTTTTATTATTGTTATTGTTATTTTATAATTGTCTATTGAAAGGTTTATCATAGTATTCCAACGAGCCAGGAAGTTATGTAGACTAGTTACATGTAAAAGTTATTCAAAATGGTCAAAATAGTTTCTATTCTCCTATCTTACAAAGTTCTTCTGTACAACCAAGGAAAGAACAGAAGACTGTTATTCCAATAGCTCACTCAATGACACAATATCCGCTTGAGCACTGTCAAAATGTCAAATATAAATAATGGTTTGACAGCTATTGATGTTCAATTTAATGATGACCTTAGGTGTGTTGATGACCCAGGCTCCAAAAGATAAACCACTCCTTATATGGAAATTGTATTCGTTTTTACAACAAACTCCCAAGTGAAATTAGAGAATTATCACAAAATAAATTCAAAGCCCTCGTTAAACGAAAATTAATCAACAAAGCTTTTATAAATTTGAGGACTACTTAAATGATCCTAATCCTTGGGATTGAATTGCTCCAGTTCAAACAATTTGTATGACAATACTTGGCGATTAAAAAGAGTGGCGGAAAGTTTCTTGCCAGTTCTTCTTACCCGCTCTACGCCCTTGACTTGCGAACTGGTAGTAAATGTAAATTAACGATTAATTTTACTTGACGATTCAAAAGTGTACTTGGTTACCCACTTGAATAAAGATATTTTGAGTTTGAGTTTGTTAGTGCTCATAATGTATACTCACAGCTTCCCGTCTCCGTCTCTCCTGTTCCCTCTGGCGCAGGCGGTCTCGCTCGGAAGCAGGTGGCTTGTCCGGCGCCGCACTAGCGACGGCCGCGGCTGCGGCTGGAGGTGAACCACGCGCTACGGGAGAAACGCTGGGCGACGAAACCTCGCTACCTTCGGGCTTTCGACCGGCTTGTATTCCCCTGTAATTACGTCACCATTTGAGCATAATGCTGACAGCGTGGCTTAGCGGTTAACGCCCATGGCGTATAACCCGGCAGTCCAGAGTTCGATCCCGGGCAAGTAATTGTTTCGTCGTTAGACATAGAAGGCTATTAGACCTGTGAAATTTATAAAAACGCAGAAATTTATCTGCCCCATGCCATGCTCCAATAAACTTCAAACATGTGTGCCACAATTGCTTCTGTCAGAATTTTTATTACTGTACGTGAAAGCCCATAACCCCCATTTTCATATCAAAGCATATACATAGCCCGAAGCCCCTAACCCCATTAGGGGCTTCGGGCTACGTATGCATGAAATGACACATTTCTGCGTCTCATTGAGCAATTTTACTATAGGTGAACAGGGAAATTTTATACTGCCGTTAGGTTATCAGGGTTATACGTCATGCTCATTACCAATTAAGCCACGGAGGCGATAAAATTACCTTGTGAAGGCTCCATTAATTGTCTTCGGTTGAAATCTGATAAAAGATAATTTGTTTCTATTAAAAATAAATACAGTAGAACCTCTATAAGTCGAACATCAAGGGAGACGCCAAAAAATTCGAGTTATAGAGTTTTCAACTTATGGAGGATTTCGACTTAGGCGGATTTTGATTCGACATAAAGAGTTTGAGGTTTATTCTTATAAATTAAGCTGAATTTCAAAGGGAATCAAAATTGAACACCTGACACAAAGCAAGCAAACACGTGTTTCCATGAGTCATAAATTTATTATTGTATACTCCTAAAATGTTTTCTAAGAAACAATAGTGTACTCACATTGTCGGCAAGTTCTCAAAGTCGGTAACTTATTTTTGTGCGAACAATAGAGATAATAAATTCCAAATGATCAAGTTGTAAAGGTTGTAAAATAAAACGTTCCTATGTTCGAGATACAGAGGTCAAATTGAATTTTTCGAGTTATAGAGTGAAAATATGTATCAAAATGGCTTGGAGGGACTCGGTGATTATTTCGATTAACAGAGGGTCAAGATTTCAAGTAATGGAGGTTTTGGTGTTTTAAGGGAAGGGAACAAAACATTTTTTCGAGATTTGGAGGTTTTTGACTTATCGAGGTTCGGCTTAACGAGGTTCTACTGTAATACCACCCACGAAGACGTTATTTTTGTTCTAATATTGCTACGTCTGAGAGCTTATTTTCTTAAAGGTCATAGAGCAGACGATTGAATCATAGAACTACCTTTTATGAGTGGTGAAACTATTAATCGGGTCAATCTCTAGTTCAATCACAATAAAAAAAACGCGCCATTTTATATTTCGTTTTATATGCTTAGACTAATTTTAGTTTCATATTAATTTACCTCGTTTTATCATCCTCTGGATGTCGTCTTTCTGTTTCTTGCCTTTGCCTTTCTCGTTCCGCCTGTTCTTTCTTTCTTAACTCCTGTTGTTCTATAAGTGCTCTTTGTCGATCAATCTTTTCACGAGCTTGTTTCTTGAAAGCCTATAATAAAAATACAATTATAAAAGTCTATAAGTATTTTATACTTCCCTGAAGTTTTTCTTGAAGAGCAACTGCCTTGGCAAATTTTATTTTTTAGTCACTTACGGTATGTATCAGACATATATAATATGTATGTAGTAATGATATTGAACGTAATGAATAGTGAATTTTAACACTTATTATATATATTATATACCCGGATTTTATACTAAAAACAAGTCGTTATTGCTACGAGTCGTATGATTTTTCTATAAAACCAAGGAATTTGAAATTCACTATCAATGCATTTTAGTCAAAATTTTGTGACAGAGGATTTTGGAAATTAAAAGTTAATATTATAATACCAGGGGAGGTGGTTAAAATAAAATGTCACACTTACTTGAAAACTGTCCATAACAGGTTTAGGTTTTACTTGATTATTTGTTCCAATTGTCGTAGGAACACTCTGAGGGCTTCCCGCTTGCGCTAAGGACGACCACGAGGAGGCATTTCTCAAATTCTGCTCTTGTTTCGTCTTAAACATTTGCGCGAGCGCTGCCCCTCTTTCCGTCATATTGTTTGTAACTACGCTGGGTACCCTCATGAGATCCTCGATGGGCTTGGGAGTGAGCAAGGGTTTTACGTCTTCTTTCTTAATAACCGGTGGGACCGTGTTATTAGGCGCGCTAGGCATAACATTCATTTGGGCTTGAGCCGTAACCGGATGACTGTGTGGAGCCGAATAAATTGGATCGAAAATTGACGAGACATTTGGCGCCGTCGTGATTCCGGCCAAGGTGGCGTTCACATCGGGCCTCGGCATTTCTCTTTCGTGCATATTCTTATCTACATATCCGTTGTGCGGTGGAGGAAGATGCATTTCATTTTTCATAGGCTCCGAAACGTGAGTCATATCTGTCAGTCCGCCGAGTTGAGCCATTAAGTTGTGATGCGACGTGTCAGACATCATGGAAGGTTTGTTGTTCATAAAGTCGTCCAGACGCATGGAGGACTCCGAGGCGCTGACGCTATCGTCCAAGGGAACCTCTGCTTGCAGGCTTCTTTCGAGACTTGCCAAGGACCGTTCTATTGGATCGATATAGTGTGACGTGTCAACTTTATCGAGGCCGTTGCGAGGTTCCATTTTCAGGGGTTTAATATCGGGTTCGCGAACGATAGGGACGTTACAAGAGTCGGGTAAATTACTAATGGGAGGGTTAATTATTGGTTGGACAGGGGTGGTGAGGGGTGCAGAAGCTACGGGAGGGTTAATTTCAGGTGCTGGGGTAGGGGCCTGTTCCTCTTTCACTGGGGCGGGTGGCGCGGACGGCTGTTCTGTGGCAACCGGTGGAGCTGATACCACAGGTGCTATGACTGGCGCGATTATCGATTTCTGAAAATTAAAAAAAAAATAAGCATCTCGCCAGTTCTGTGTTTATAACATAAATATGAAGAGATATTTACAGGTTGTGATGATGGCAGCGGGTGTGGTTGCTTTTTTACTTTCTTCTTTGCCTGTTTTCCAATATTGGCACCTGTAAAGCAGTATCAGTAAATACATATTTGTATGTATTGATATTTATATATTTTTTTAATTCACGTATGTACTTACAGTTTTCATTGAAATATTTAGGATATCTTAATCATTTATCCTAACTCTCAAGCTTTGATGTTCTGACACTGGTGCTTCGCGCGGAAAGGAAATCAAAAACAAATCTTATCTATTTTAACTATCGATATCGTTTTAATCTATGGAAACTTCGTGTTACGGGGTTTTAAGAAAAACAATTTAAATTAATTGAAGTATTTACTTTAAGTTTTATTATATTAAGTTATATTATATACAAAGTTTTATTTCTATTAAAACTAAAAATTACAAGTCATGATAATCGATTGGATAAAATTGATTACAAAATCAGAAAAACATTGTGTATTTTTACATTCACTTTTAAAAACCTATATCAATACAAACAATTGTACCAAATATATTTTGACTTTATTCTTGTGTCATTTATCTTCAAATTCGTATATGCAATAGTTCTATACTAATTGAAGCTGTTAAAAAATTAAAACGAGAATAAAATATAAATAGGCAGAGGTGATATTTTAGGTATATACTATATCTATATATACTCCTTACGGTAAACCTACGGCAAATATACGAGTATATTTTGAAACTAACTACAAGTTGTCATCTCTGCCTTTTCATAATTTCCACTATTGCTAACTTATAAAAAAACCTCGACACTGAATAATTGTACTTCGATAAAATTTAAGTTCGCTAAAATTGATTTAACTCCTAATCATTATTGGGAATGTACAATCTTGAATATATGCATTATAAAATAATACTGTAAAACCAATTTTAAAACATTATCTGGAGTTACCTTTATCTATACAATATATATACGCTCTTATGTATACTATATGATGACAGCTGCAATTTACAATTTAATGAACATAAACACAATTTTAAATAACCTAAAATATATCCTATTCTAAAGACACTTATGTGTAAGTTGGTTCTAACACTGAGTAGTGACGAAGTAAAAGTAAAAAAATATGTATAAAACAGAAAATCGTTACTACATTTATATGATCATTATATACTCTTTAAATTATTAGCCGCTAAATAAATAAAATTATCAATGTATCGTTAACAATAGCAAATTTATAAACATCTATGGGTCGTAGAGGCCCGTGTTACTGTCTACATCTTGTGGTATCGATCCTAACACTTTACAATTCTCTTGTGACAAAACGTAATTTGACAGTAAAATATAGAATTTATATTATAAGGTTTTTCAACGTACAGGTTTTATAGAAACCCAACAATTATAAGAATAAAATTATGCAACTTATTGCACCAATCCTATCCTCCCTCCTTCAAAGAAAATCATTTTCACATAAATCTAAAAAACAGTAACCCAGCTGGGCAGTTGTTCCGTCCGCATCGACATAATAAATTGTTATTAACATTAAATGCATTAACTTATTGTATAATGTTTGCAAACAATTGGTGGAAGGAAGGAGGCCAGCTTTAAGTTCTCACAGTTGAATGTTCGACACGTAATTCGAGAGCGAGCATACAAAGTATTAAGCGTCACCAATAAACGATACCTTTTCATGGGCAAATTTTTAACTACAACATGTCCCTCGTGAAATCCTCGTGGCAGAGGGCTAGTCGCTCGCCAGCTCCGTCCGTCCTTACACAATTGTTTGCATTACGTGTTGAGGCGCTCCTCGGGTCCGCTCTACGTCCCACACTACGCCGCTATACACTTCACGGCGTAACACACACTAACAAGCTATTAGTAACCGTAACGGAAGTTTCCAATAGATAGTAAAGATATCGAAAGTTTAAGATGCAAATGAAATAACACCGGACTTAAGGACATGATATAGTTAAAAATATTAATGTGAAAAGGTATTTCCTATTGGTTTATTGAAGCGAAACCAAATAAACAATATTCCTTACCGGCACCAGTTACGAGTGTCAGCAAACACCAAAGCTGGCTTCTCCTCCTTACTGACTAACTGCCTCAGTTTGCCTAACGGTCTTTTGTTCGATTATTTCAAAGCGGATCGATCCCATAAACGTTACCCTTTTCTATCACAGTAAAACATCGTTTCAATAGATATAAAATAAAAATAACATCATCATCCACTTACTTTGTAAAAAAATGAAAAAATTATTAAAACATATAAAGTCATCTAAAATACTTTTCAAATGCAATATAAGAACAACGCTACCGACGTATGCCATGCGAATCGGTGTTAACCAAAAGACTTGTGGCAATGGTGGGTCTAATAAAAAATAAATATTAAAAAAGATCTTAACGTGGTCTACTACGCTACCCTATCATCAGTCCTACGGAACTACAACCGGAATCTGAGTGTGAGATGATATGAAATAATATTAACCCATTCTTAACATTCATACTGTCTCTTGATATTTAGGGACTAGAATAAAATATTGATAAAAAAGGACAATCTAACAACGATATCCATTCACATTCAGTCAATTTTTTAAAATACTGTGAGTCGATAGATCACACGTTTAAAGTAAACAGCCAATAACCTAAACCTATATTCGCTAACAGGCGTCGCAGGTTACGACGCGACGCTTTTTAAATGCAAACAAGAGCCATTTTAACCGCCACAGGACTATGGTTTAAGAGGAATTCATTTATACAATATGCTGATAAGTTATTCATTGATAGTATACAATATTTTTTGTATGTTCAAAAAATAAAACTATGAAGGGCAATAAATACCACAAGTTAATTTCCGTAAATGAAAAAAAAACTTCATATAGATTTCGAACGGATATAGTATTTCATTCAAACCTAATATGGAAGAAATTAAAAGTGACCTGAAAACCTTATTTCAATAAATGAAAGTTTAAATTCACGTAATTTTTCAAGAGTTAAACCAAAGTCCGTGTGGCTCTATATTGTACTGATTGTACTGTGGTTGTCGACGTCTAACCTGCTTCGCTGTCGCTGCTGTCCGAGGATGAAGTGTCGGTGCTGGACGAAGAATTGGAGGAGTCTGATGAACTTGATGAAGAGGAGATGCCTCCACCCAGGCCCTCCTTGCCATCTGAAAGATATACACATTTTACAGTTTTGTTTTTTTTTCAAGTCGTATATTGCACGACTGACATCGTTATTTGCAGAATAGAAATGAACACTTAAAAATTTTCAGACAAATTTGACAAGCAAAAACTAAAAATGAATCTTCTGTAAATATTTCTTGTCTAATAACGCGGAGGTCCCCAAAATTCAATGACGGTATATCAGAAATTTCTTTATATATTTATCAAAGGACACTACAGCACGTATAATACAATGTAATGTACTAACATATATCAAAATTACAATGAACTTTGATTGTCAGGGAATTTGGAAGTTTCAGTTGATTTTAAGCCTTGGAAATGAATAAGGGACTATTTCTTAATTAACTTAAGATACCTTGATGTCTAATGCGCACAGTAGTAATTTTAACGATCGAATTTTTTCATAGAAATTATGTATTTGTGAAATCAATGCTAAAAGTCAACTTGAATGTTGTGCTGTTTCACAATAAAACCTACCTTTTTTAGGTTGTTGTTTCTTATGTGATCCTAATTGTCCAGTGACGTCATGCAGTCTCTTCTCCAATTCCTGTTTCTTCTCAGCTATTTGTTCATCTTTAGATTTACCGGAAACCTTTCGATCTGGCAACAAATAAAACATTGCATTTTTTTAGTTTAAAATTATAAATAACAGTAAACAGTACTCCTAACCGGATTAGGATAATTATAATAATTATTTTATTGATTAATAAAAGTGCAAAAGTTAAAAGTTTATTTATAGTAAAAGTTGTGTTGCGTGCTAATGAATAGTATTCTTACGTGTTTTTTTCCGAAGACACGAAGCGACATAGCTCTCGAGTTCCCTGAGTGTGGACGGTTTGAGAGTCTCGAAGTCTATTTCGATCTCGTCAGGATTCGAATCCCGCAACGAAGGCTCTCGACTTTGTATTATATGTACCACTTTACCCAGTTTGTCACCTGAAAGAGAATACAATTAATGTGTGCCAAAAGACATCTAGCATACTTTTAAATTGAATTTAAATTTTATACACTATATGTATAATACTTCCTATCTCATTTTCTACCACGTCAAGTCTTATGAATTTATGTCTCCGTGACTCTCTTTACTGTCGTAGTAACGACATACTCAGAGATTTTTATGTTTTCATTGATTTTTTTTAATTTCTTGCATACATAAATAATTATAGTTTTTTAGTTTAGGAGCGCATAATACGGGCACATGCTCTCTAATATATTACGATAACTCGTAGTATAAATTTCATCAGTGCTACAATCCAACCTAATCTTTATATAGCCAATAACATACAACGGCTTTCTCTTACTAATACCACTAATAAACTTTATTGAATATATATGATTAATTGTTTCTTACCCGGGAGCTTGTTAATATCGAGCGAGAGCTGCCTCTTTTCGTCGTAGGACATGGGCTTAGCGAGATCCTCGTCGTCGGAGTCGGGCGGCGGGACGTGCGGCGCCGCGGTGGGCGTGGAGCTCTTCTTCTTGGCGGGTGGCGCCCCCCGCGAGCTGCCCTTGCCGGCGCCGCCGCCCCGCTTGCTGCCCGTCTTGCCGCGCACGGCCGACGCTGCAACATTCACTATACAACACTCACTCTCACAGCTTCATAGAAGGACGGTTCATTTACGGGTATGGTTAAATAAAATTGTAGAACATTAGATACTTCAAAGTAAAAAGTTTTATATATCTTCTTAATATATATAAATTACGTGTCACGCTGTTTGTCCGCTATGGACTCCTAAACTACCGAACCGATATCAATCAAATTTGCACACCGTGTGCAGTTTGATCTAACTTAAAATGTAGGACAGCTTACATCTCAATTCATACCTGTAATATTATTTTATTGCAAAATATTTGTTTATTATTTGATAGTCACAATTCTAACAGATGGCGCTGTGTTGAAAGTACCAACGTTTCACATAAGCTACAATTTAATGGCACAACCACCAAAAAAGCAATGTGGTCTCCATGATTGGTGATCTCCTACCGTTTCCCTTGAATAGGTTACTACTATGTAATATATTATATAACTAAAACCTTAGCCACAGCAACGCTTGGCCGGTCTGCTAGTATTTAATATAAGTAAAACTGAGAATCGATTTTTAAATGTCCCTTGTTTATATGATGTTTACATGATGGAATCTGGATTTAAATTTAGTTTTTAATGAATATTGTATCCAGTTATGAAAAGAGAGAAATCGTGTCCCCTTATTAAATGAGAAAATAAAGCTGCTTCTCGTGTTAGCAAGCCTAAAAATAACATTAAAATTTCAAACAACTTATTATACACACAAATAAACACTTACCCAAATTTTCTGCTATATTATTAACTTTAGTATAGGCGGGTACGGGGGTGGGCTTCGGAACGACACTATTGGTTATTGGCTTCTTCGGTTTGTCTTTTACTTTCTTTTTCGCCTTTTTCTTAGTGTTTGATTCTTCGACGAGTTTCTTCATCTTCTCTTGGAGAGCGAGTAATTCCTTCTCCAATACTTTGACTTTATTATTTCTTTCTTCTTCTGAATCATCAGATTCAGAATCAGATTCGGAACCGGACTCCGAACTGGAGCCCGAACTTCCTTTGTCTATGTGAGGTACTCCCGCATGAATCGGCTCATCTGGTATTTTCGCGTATCTGCAATAAAATTACATCAATTATTATGGGTTCAATCGTCAAATCGCAAATAAAAACTTACTGTTTTTATTTTCTACCAATTCTGCTGACACCATATAATTATACAAGAAAATATTATGGCTAGTTCTTAACAAGTTACAATTTGTCATTGCTCTAAAAATTGAAATTACCTCATTTCAAAAACATCCTGCAGTTTTCGCGCCATAGCGACCACGTCGTGATCGGGTGGGTTATATTTGTAACAGTTGGTAAATATTAAACGGACGTCCGTCGCGAATTCCGCTGCCGTTTTGTACGCTCTGTTGTCCATTTTCTGTTTCACCGTTCCGAGGTCCATAGGCTTCTTGATTATGTCAAAGTAGTCGTGTAGACCAAGTAGAACGGCATCCACAGGTTTATAGAACGGCCAGGCATAGCCCTAAAGTCAAATACGTACAAATAAATCATATTGTCTTTTGATTTGCGTAACGAATATGAGTTTGTTAGTCTCGTGTGGATCCGGGGATCACTTGTTAGGCCACAAAAATGTGACTTTTGATCAATTAAGGTATATTAACTTTACGTCACTTCCTACTGGCAGTTTGACACATTGATAATAATAAATAATATATGGAATCCTTTCGATAGTTGCATTGATTAGCCTTTTAATGTATTTATTTGATCTAGATGAGCGAATTGTCGGCGACATGAAATGTACTTACTGAGTGTTTCTTAGAGAATAATTCTTTTAGTATTTCATTGCAGCTCTTGAGTGCGTCGGATAGCTTCTCCTTGTTCTTGGCAAGTTGCGGCGTCCCGGCGTGATTAGACGCGCCGGCGCCGCCAACTCCCGGCGACACTCCGCCCATTTTAAACCCGTCATCGGCGACTCTACCGGCCTATAGATACGACCATACTTTATACGACTTTCATTACTAAGTTATCACTTGACTAGCAAGCACGACCCGCACGCCATGCAGATTCTAAGATGGTGTTACTGTTGACGAAAAGAAAAAAGTGGCCCTACAATCTTTAGGTCTCAGATTTCTGTATGTCCTCCGTGATCACTGATTTTTCTTCATAATCAGAAATCTGTTCCTGCCTGACACATAACACTGTTTTCCTACACCGAACGAGTGTCAATTGCTCACATTAAAAAAAATATTATAAGAATTGGTGCACAACCACGAACGTACGACTTGTGTTAAGAGGCGTACGCTCAAGTCACTAGGCTAACACTATTTTTTTTTTTTTATAATTTTATGGCCTGGTAACGAGACCTTTAAGCCAAGCTAACACTATTGATTTGGTATCATTGACAATATTATGTTTAGAGTTTAGGTTACCTTAGAGGTTATTTTAGAGTTTAGGTTATCTTTAAAAGTTAGCAGCTGATTTCTAATGAGGTATAACAAATATGTTTTTTTAAAGGTGACTTTTGAACTGCTTTAAAAAAGCTTTAAACAATTAAGATGTCTGAAGTTTGACTGCAGACATGATAAATGTGGTGGTTCCTTATATGATTATTAACAACATGTATACGTTTTGAAGTAATCACGATTACTTCAAAACGTATACATGTCACGAACAAGATTTTAGCTGAAATAAATATATTAAAAATTTATTTCATTTTATTAAAGTTTTAGACCCATACCTTTTTCTGTCTCCCACTTTCCCTTCTTGTGGAGATTTTGGCTGGCTTAGGTCCACCTTGTTGGTCGATAGTGGGCGTCGTGTAACCACCTTCAAAGGAACTTCCCATGGGCGTTGTCGTATCCGCTTTTCTCTTAACACCCTTTTTGACCTATGTACAATATATATACAAATTATTTGGGCAAATTGCTGTGTTGGACTCCAGTGTTATAATCAAATTTATAGTGGACTTCATAATATAGTTTATAATTTTTACAAGAAAGGCACTTGGTTATTGCTACCAAAGCATTCGCTGCCTGGATTTCATGCCATCTAAGTATTCAAGAACTTACTCCAAAAAAGGCATATAATAGAAAATAATACCTTTGCTGGTTGCGTCTGCGACAAGGTGACCGCAGGCATGGTTTGGACAGGTGGGGCAGCCGCTTGACTCACGTGAAAGTTAGAGGGTTGCGTCGCCATCTATGGAGGTCACACATTTTAGGCATGTGCACTATGTAATATTCTATAATAAGCTTTTATGTGTTTTAATAAGTGTAATTGAAATAATGTAATAATATAACACAAAACTAAAAAAATATTAAAAATTTATCAAAGTTTTCGCCAAGTTGTTCATATAATGTTTAGCGATAAATCAAAAACCCCGTTATACACAAGGTTTTGGGTAGAGGCAATATAAAGTAACCTGTTGCGGCAATCCAGCGTGCGTAGCGGGCGGCGTAGGGGGCGCGGCTAGTGTAGGTGTGGTGGTGGTGTTGGTTGAACCCACGAAGGCCGGAAGAGGCGTCGACGGCACTGCCTTGACCGGCGTGGAACGTGCGCCCGGGACAATCGGCGCCACACTCGTGCTGGAACGCTTCTTCACGCTCTTTGCGCTGTTCGATGGCACTTCGATCTCTTTCTCCTCCTTGTCCATTTGTGCTATCTGCATACAATTATTGAGTCATTTTAACAACCAGGTTTTTAGCAGTGACCAGTATAAACTGTATAAACCTATTGCACATCAAAAAATCTGATGATAATAGAAAGTCACATAACATTTTAAAATAAATATTTTTGTAAATAGTACTTTGTGATCAATATTCTGTATGTTATTTAAGACTTACCCGATTAAGGAACAATTTTTCTAACGTTTGCGCCATAACAACCACATCCTCCCCAGGTTTGTTGTAGATATAGCAATTTGTGAACATAGTATTGAAATCTTGAATACATTCTTGAGCCGAGTAGTAATAATTTGATTCCAATCTCTTTTTAACAGTTCCCAAATCCATAGGCTTCTTAATAATCTTATGGTAGTCCTAAAAAAATTAAATTGTTTTAGTATGCTATTGTTATACACTTATATTTAAAATTTAATTAAATTTGCACACAGCATTTTACATTTTTAACTCCAAAAAACGACATACATGATAAGTCTTATACATAATACATCTTATATGCACATGAGTAAAGCACCTGAGTTTGTAAAACTTACTGGGAGGTTCAATTTCTTAGCATCTACAGGTTGATGGAAAGGCCATGCGAATTTATGTTTCCACACGGCCTTAATAACATTTTTCTGAAGAAACTGAAGTTGATTAGTAACTCGTCCCTGGCGACGCGGAGACTCTTCCGATGGCGCTCCATTTACGGGCTCCACGGCTGGCTAAAATATAATAATTTTTTTAATATTATATAATCATGTTTTTTTTAACAACTTGTTTGAATTAGCTAGCTCTTTACTTACAGTACTTGTTGTGGCGAGTGGATCAACTGCCTGCTGCATTGTGCTGGAATCAGCAATCTACCTGCCAAAATTATGCATCAACTATAGAGTCCATCTACAAAATAATGTTCCTATGAAAAACAAATCACACTCACCTCAATTGTAACAAAGAGGCTCATCCAATTTCTGGCTAAGAGGCATCAGCTATACCCTCTTATTACATTAAACCTTTCTATCATAATAATTTTTGGTGCGCTTGCACCTAATTGTATCTTACTCTATGCATTAATAAATACTTCACCTAAAATTGTAAACAATTTGTTAACATTTTTAAAATGGACAAAGATAAATATTAAATTTTTATTAAGTTTACCATTTAATCAGCTGATGTTCTGAACCTTCCGTCTGGATCTCAATAGTGATTAAAGACACCCAGAACCTGTTAACATAGGTAAAATATATAAACAAAAAGAGTTATAAAAACATGGATATATAGGCTCCTTAGAATAATTTTTAAGAAATATTTTCAAAGATCTGTTACAAGCTAGAGATATCAATCAATCCTAAAAAATACAGTACAAATTGTAAATTTTTATTTAAGGAATGGTCTGATTATTTTTCTAGTGTTGCAAAATATGCTTATATTAAGTTCTAAATTTAGTTTTTTATTACAAAAATCGTATACACTTTTAATTACTTTATTTGTTGCTCCTGTGCACTTAAATATATTGAACATATAATTAATAAAATGATAATAAACCAAATGAAAAAATTTAACAAATTAATAGCGGTGATGAATTTATAAAATAATGGTAAAGCCAGATAAAAACAAAGACAATAAAGATGATCTTAGTTAAATAAAACATAAAGAACATGGAACTACAATAGGATTTTCTATACATTAAGACTTTATTCGATAGAAACATTTTATTTTGAGGGAATTGACAATATTAAAAGAATTGTTTATATTATGTATCTGGAATCGCGGAAATGGTGCTCCCCAAACTTTGAAAGCAGGGGTTTTGGTCAGAAGACAATGACAAAACATGAAAACATTATCAAGATTGTCACTGAGAAACCTGCCTTGAACAGAAAATGTCTGTTACTAGAGCAACAACAAAGATATGGAATCAAAAAATTCCAATAGGCAGATATTCCACACACAATTTTAAGTTACGCATGAAAAATAAGTACATAATCAAATTTAAAATTAATTAATTAAATTTCGTTTTGGCAACTACACAATACTTATTTAGTAATATATTTGTTTGTATAGCAAAGTATAGGAATAATAGGAGAAAAAAAAGGAACGTAACATAAAGATACATTAGTAAGATGAAAAGAGATAAGGTTAAAGAGGAAACAAGGTTTTAAGAAATTAGGAAACTGCCTACTTACATATTTATTTTAAGGATCTTTAAAAGTGGATAAGTTGTATCTTTGGTCACTACCAGCAATTTATTGTATTCTTTTTAACCACACATCATGTAGCTATTACTATCTTCTTAAATGGTTTGTGACTGTTGCATACTATACATTTTTTAAATTATATCAAGTCTAAACTACTTAGAGTTAACAAAATATATATTAATTTCAAAATGCTAAGAGAATTTTATCAGTAGCTGATGAATGTTTAAGTTATGAACCCAAAGATATTCCCATATAAAGTTCTGTGGAGAGTACTCACCACGACTCAGTGAAATTAAGCATTGCTGATGACAGTGATTAAAAAGGATGAAAAGAGTTGAAGTTATTTTTGGTTATATAGAAACATTTTGATTGCATAGTTTAATTTTTTACTGTAATTAACTCAATTAGTATAATTTGTTTTTAAATAAATGTTTTAATGCTAGACGGGATAGTTTTCTGCAATGTTGAAAGAGTACTAGATTGCCACTGCAGCTGTTTTATCATTATGTATATAAATTAATAACCTAGTTGTTTTTTGTATGGTAATTTAAAGTGTCACCCTAATAGAAATTGTAATATTTATCTACTGCATATATTCAAGTAAAGTAATATAAAGAAGAATCTAATATTAATTGTATCCCCTTAATATTTTTAAGGAAACTAGGTTTCTATGCAACACTTTGCACAATAAAATCAATCTAATACAATTTATACTTTTAAATATCCATTCTTAACCTTCTAAAGGCAAACATATTTTGGCTATTAAGTATTACAGGATTGTACTAAACTCTTAAATTTAACAATAATTGAGGTTTAATATAAAAGAGGATAATTTTAGGACCAACATAACCTTAATTGTTTAAGTATATTTTAAAAAAATACAATGTTCTATACAGCTTCCCAGAACTTTTGCGTCTTGGCGCCCTAACAGTAAAGGTAAGCACCATGCATTCCAAGCATCTAGAAACTTCTTTAATTCTACTGACTCTACAAAGTAAAGCTTTTAAGGAAATAAGGGTCTATGTAGTAATAAAAGTTAATTTTAGTGTTTAAAAATAATTATATTTCGACATAAATGAATGCAACAATATTAAAACGAAATTTTTGAAAATTATAGTCGCTAGTTACGCTGGGTACTTACTCAAATTTCTGATACTCGCTAATATAAACAAATAACTGAAGCAAACAAAATTCAACAGGAAATATGATAAATAAAAATATTTTAAGATTATTAAGCGTTTGATTGATCTAGAAACGGTAAAAGAAAATTCACAAAAATTACCCTAAGGAGGCCATGAACAAAATTACAAATACTGGTGAGTATTATTATCATGCAGCTGTATATTTTATACACAAAGAAAAACCTAACATAATTTTGTATAAATAGCATAAAAATACATCGTTATTTGCCTTAAAAAAGCTTAAAATTAAGGAAAAAGACTTACGAAGGTATATTAACGCCAATATGGCGGATGAACTAAAAATACGATGTCCGAGATACTTCTAAAAAGGGGTTTTCTAACGATTTCCTCAATTTTACTAAACACTTCACTTTGGATGAAGTTCATAGTCCTTAATTTAACTAATTAATTCATTGCATTAAAACAACAATTCACACAGTCCTTTTTAAATCATAAAAAGCACAACACGAACTCGTAAAGGAACAAACGAGTTTCAGACATGGCCGCCAAGCGCGAAGCAAGTGTTGAGCGTCTTTCGTCATATTATCTAACATTCAACATTCACTATTTAATTCTGTAAATAAAAATAATATGATAATTTTGTATTAAAAAGTACATAAAATGTATTATTTTGGTTAATTATGGCCGATGACATACGTTTGCGTAGAAATAATACGATTCATTTATTTAGATTTTAGAACGTAAAAATTCAATTTCTATGTTTGCATTTTTCGCCATTAAGTGTTACCAGTTGCAACTAGCAGGCAGCAACCCATCTGTGTTCCCTATTCTGTTATTTGCAGTTTCCATGATTCGGCCAGTATAGATTTAAATGTTACAAATATTTTATATTGTAAAATATTTTGTGTTGGGTATGCTAACCTAATTCCAAAAGCTAAAATATTGATTAAGATCTCGTAAATTTTAAAATATGTGCTTCTAATTTTGCTGCAACCAATTAATGCGAACTACTAATCTCAATCATCAATTATTTTCTTATTCATAAATAAGTAGAGTTAAAGTATTTAAATAACTTTAACAAGACGTAGTCAACTAGCTTTTTTTGGTTTTACATACAGTTTTTGCAGTATTGTGATCGCTTCTTCGTAGTTCGTGGCTTCGCGTATATTTGGTGATATATGCTTTACCAAAAGCTGAAACTTTATGCTGTCCGATTTTTCTGGCGGAGGAACCAACTGTGCATCTATTTCTGGAGTGGTCGCTTTCTGCATATTATTTCTTGTAAAAAAAACTAAATTGTTTATTTTATACCATATAATAGACAAAATTATATAGGTACTATGTAATATGTATTATATAATCGTCATTAAATCTTTAAAATTAATGTTTTCTAAAACATTCTTTAGTTTATTTGTTATCTTTTGTTATGAATTATTTGGTATGAGAGTTTTGTGTTTCTACAAGATTTAGCAGCTGATTGTTCTACATCGTTATTTTAAATAAAAAATATTTTCTAGCTAATTCCCCGACTATGTTGTCATTGGAGGTATTAAATAACTTACCTATATGAATAACTTAAGTATATTGTATTGGAAACTCGGATGATTAAGCACTACAACTTATTTCTTTTAACAACTTTTTAATAAATGTTATATAAACGAAATAGTAAATGTTATATTACAGCAAACTCTAAAAAGATGCCTCTTATCCTATTGTTAAACATTATTTATTTTAAATTCGTCTCTGTTGCTTTTATATTTCCCATAACTTGTTCAGTGTTATACCTGTCGTATCCATAGATTAGACAGTCAGAGGACATGCAACACCGTCTCTTCAGCTGTGTTGCTACAAGGACAGGCAGCACTTTGTCTAACCCTAATCCTGTCAAGATATGACAAGAATCCACCTTGACCTGTCAACATCTGGGTAATCAATCTCGTTGGTTTTATTGAAGTGAAACTTCTTTATCGGGGTTGGAAAAAAATTTAGTGACCATTTTTTGTAACGAATGTATGTTTTTAGGTATACACGTTTTTGTATGGCAATAGCTTTAACTGTATGAAGAAAACTCGTTTCTTGTAGGTATTTGCATTTTGCAGGCTCTATTTACTTTTATCTTTGACATGTTGTTGTAGGCTAGTAAAATATTAGACATGTAAGTTGTAACAGTTATGCTAAGTGTTTGCTGTTGATACTTGCTAGTCTGTGTGTTACGAATTATGATTTATGTATACAAAATTAAGAGAGATGAGATCAAAGATGAAAGAATCTGTAATATATTTCTTGTTATTTAATAGATAGTGAAGTCATTATATAAAAATGAAGTCCACGTGTAATAGTCCTGGACGACCTAACAATAAAAATGCTATTAAGTTTAGTCAGCAACCAAGATCAACTGTGTCGCTGTTTCTTCTAAAGGAACGACAAAATAAATTTGATAAGAAAGAATCATGTATTTCCAACACATTGCCTGTAACAATCAATCCAGAAAATGTATCTCATGACGAAGTAATACAAAATCACGAAAAACCAGGAAAATTATGTTTTGTAGAATGTAATTTAGACATCAGTGATACTTTAAAACCTTTAGAGGAACCTGTCTCAAATTTAATCAATGTTTCCTCTGAATTTAAAAATATTCTGCCATCTCTTGAAATAAACCACACTCAAGTATTTGAATTAAATAAAAATCTAGTTGAAGGGTAAGTATTTACCAACTCGTTTAAGTTTTGATTAAAATATATATAAAATAACTGGTGTTGTGTTTCAGACAGATAAGCCATGGAATGAAAAGTATTATTGTAGGAGGCATGAAATTATTTTCATGTTCATATCCACAGTGTACTTATAATACAAACAATTCATCTAATATGTCCAAACATAGGAGAACTCATTCTCAAATTAAGCTTTATCAGTGTGATCAATGTACATTTAGTACCAAATTTTCAAATTCTCTAAATGTACACAAGCGACTTCATACACAAGAAAAACCATTTGCTTGTCATAATTGTGACTATAAATGTAATAGCAGTTCTAATTTAAAAAAACATCTCAATCATAGACATTCCACTCGGTATATTCAACCAACTTCTTCCAATAAAAATATTTAAGATCCGCATATAAAAAATAAATAACAATTAACAACAAGCTTAATAATTCTACAGTGAAGAAGCTGGAAATAGTATTAAGCTAGTCTTCTGATTAATAATGTTAATCTTTATTTTGAAACAATTTTAAGATATTAATTTGTATAATGTAAAGGGCTCTCAAGATCTGCATAATATTCATTCAAATGTAATTTTACTATAGATTTCAATGAGTTTTGTATTACATTTTTTAGACATTTAATACATAGAGAAACATATGTAATACCCATCCTTTTTACTTAAAATATAGTATTACAGTGTAAACACCATGTTATGTTCCTAAAACATCAAAATTACCAAACTTTGGTTGTTGTTTACCTTGTTGTCTATATATATATCATATCATATGGTATGGTATATCATATGATTCATATGTTTCTGTATAACACCAGATAATGAGCCGAGTTTACTCCATATATCAACCATGATTTACGTTATTCTTAAACAAAGCCAACAAGACTATTGCTAAAAGTTAATTTATTTCTATTAATTTATAAAATTGTTACATTTTATAATATCATATTTTAGCTTTTTCCATTTTTCTAGTCTTTATTGATTAATTATTAATATAATTTTTTTTAAGTGATAAATAAAAATAATAATAATTTCAAAGCCTTTATTCTAAACACCTATAACATTTAGTAATAACTGGTATAAATCACCCAAAAAGGCTTTCTTATTGTATACATAATATTTTGAGTTTTGTAGCGAGGTTTTAAAAATAACAATAGTAATACTACATAGGTATTTCTTACTATATTATGTCAGTGACAATGTTCTGTGAAGTCCACAACAACAGACTCGCGCCAACCAAATAAAAAGTATCCAGTTGCAGATCCTAGCACAACTGCTGCACAAAGCCATGTATTATATGTCATGAACACCAACATTAACATATAGCTTACAAGTACTTGAAAACCATGAAGCACTGTTTGCCAAGCATGCGCTGTACTCATCATTGTTGGACTGAAAAATTTAAATGTTATTAGTGTATCATCCTCCAAATTTTGAAGGACTTTAGATTATATAGATTTGTTAAGACAAAACTTCAGAAAAAGACATGGATACTGATGGCTTTATGAATGTAATCATGTATAGTGCACTTATGGAAGTATGATGAGAAGGTTTTAATTAAACTAAATATTACTTACATATTCCTGTCTAGTGCATGTGGAACCGGCCTGAAACCAAGTAAGGAAAGTAGTAATGAAGTTAATTACAACAGAAATATTTCTTAAATATAACTTACTGTATAACTTGAGGCTCATCTGGATTGCAAATATTTGCTACTCCCTTGTCTGGTGGAGCAACAGCACAATATTGAAGGCCTGTATAAGTTTTCCATAGTAAATGTTTTCTGTAGTACTTGAGCCTATAAATATACAATTCTTTTAGACATACCAAATTTCACTTATTTACCTAGTACTAGTGGACAAAGTTGTAATTATTAAGTAAATTCTAAATATGTTTGAAGAAGTATGAAAGTTAAAATAAATTTATGATAATGATTATACAATATTGAGGGATATAAATGAATATAATTTATTAATTTTATTCATTCACAAACTTACAGATATTTATTTAATACTAGTTCATTCACACCATTGCAAAACAAATTGAGCAATTCAGTTAGCTTACTGACAATACTAAAACCTTTAAATATGATGACATACCCTTCATAACATAGAGCAATGAGAAAGATTGCTAGAAAGGATCCAAAAAATTCTCCAAGTTCTGATACCTTCCACCATGAGAAAAGAATAACTTCTTTGTAACCTCCGTGAAACTGGAAATGCAAATTTTTTTGAAGTGATGAGGAAAATGTCTAAACTAAATATAATTAAGTGACATTACATTTACTACTTTAATTTCTACTTTTCCTTGTTGGACTGAATATTTATTTATCATGATTATTCTTAACAAGTAGGTACATGGTTGTTATCTAGTTCTAATGTAATTAAGTTACAGATATTTTATCTTATCAGACATAAATAATGTTCAATGGACTTACTGTCATACTCATACTCATTTCATGTCCAACATGGTGGTTATGGTGATGACCTTCATGAGCCTTAGCTTGTGGGTCTCCAGGCATCATGTCTACACTCGATATGTTAAACATTTCCTGTAATATTATGATTTTAAACATGACACTAATAAAGAAATAATTTGATAAGTGAAATCTACTTACATTTATACCTTCATTAAAATCTGAACTATTCATAACATGCTCTTCATGTCCCATATGCTGTTCCATTCCTACATCTATATGGCTGCCATGGTTTGCATGGTGCATGTGGTGGTCCATAATTCAAACTACCTAAAACGAAGGGTCACTCGATAATGAATGCAAAATTAAGCCAAACTTTTTGCCTCTTAACCAAAACAAATTTACAAAACAGTAAAAAGTTTACATAACAAAGGGAATAAAGTGAATTGAAAAGAAGAATATAACAATAGGTCTTACAATAAACATACTGTTACTTAAATAAAGTTAAAGTAACAAGTTATGATTTCTTTCTTAAAAAAAATACAAGACACGCAATAGCCTTCGAAATTGTCGGGAAGGCAATATACTTTGTATTAAATTTTATTTATCTAAATAAAATATAGTTCATGATCTTTAAGATCATGAACTATAAGTACTCTTAAATAATAATATATATATACCCGTTTAGTTTAAAAGCCAACTTTAATATAAGTTTTTAAAGAATATGGAAGCAGGCACGTATACATCTATGAAGTGAAAGGCTCCTGGCTCACAGTTCACACGGATTTCGTTTTTTAATCTGTTGTGTATTGTTGACTGATAGTAAATCCAATACGTTATTTAGCCTACGTTTTACATAATTATAATATGGTTCTAAATTACTTACAGTATATGTGGTAAACGTCTAGGATTTTGTTAATTGTTAGTAGTTATCCGTCACGTACATTGTTATGGAAAAACTCTGGTTAGCACAATAAATCTTTACTAATCAAAAAGCAAAAATTATGAAATTTTTTAATCAAAACCGATGTCTAATGTCAAGAATCTTACGTCATCTCTCGACAGTCAAGTGTCGCAGAACTACAGTATGTTATATAATATCTGTGACCACAATTGGCTATTTGACAAGTTTTTTATGTTACAGGAGGCAAATGGGCAGGAGGCTCATCTGATGTTAAGTAATACCGTCGCCCATGTACACTCGCACTGCTAGAAGGCTCGCAAGCGTGCTGCCGGCCATTTAAGAATTGGTACGCTCTTTTCTTCAAGGACCCTAAGTCGAATTGGTCCGGAAATACTTCAGTGGGCAGCTGGTTCTACATAGTCACTTACCTTGCGGACGTCAAGGCAGATAATGATGAAACTCAGCTGCAAGTATTAGTCCGAGCAACTCCTCTGAATACTCTCCATGGTAAATGCGGTAGAAGATGCAGAGAGATCCTACAAAGTGACTGATTAAAAAAAACACTTCTGATTATTTATTTGTGTCCACAGTATCTACCAAAATATTGTTTAATTCTGAAAGTACTGGCTTTAAATATTCAATGTCAATATTTTTACGTGTTATTAAATTACACAAATACATAAATATAATAATATGTATATCAAATCTTCGACGAATTTAAGCTCCAAAATAGTGGTAGGGTAGACTAACGAAGACATATGTTATTTACAAGCGATTCAACTAAACTATGACCATTTTGTTTTAAGTGATTGACGTATAGAAATAAATATGTATGTATTGTTTTTACTGTTTACTCTAACCGTAGATAGACCATAGTCAGTCTACGACTCTAACCTATTAAATGTGACATTAGTAATCTAATGTCACATTTAATAGGTACAATGCTACAATAAGCTAGGTACTTGGTATTAAACGTTATACGAGTATATTATATTAAGACGCTAATAAACCTTGTACCTATCATTCAGAAGAGGAAAAACACTATGAGAAATACACCCGATAATGTGTTCTTGCCAATCCGAGACATGCACCAATATGAAAGTGTAAGATTATCAGAACCGAGTAACCGAGTAACCGCTTCACTGGGCCTCACGCTGACGATTACTATTGAGTCTATTGAGCCGTAGAGTGGAAAAGCATCGAAGTGGCTTAAACAGAGATTAGCTTTTTCATCTTAGATGACACTAAGCACTCGCGCGAGGGCTAAATGTCAAAATCCACTTGGCAATTATCTGAACTCGCTATATCCGCATTGTCACTTCCTCACTCCAATGCTGAAGTGGAAGGGCATTTCGCGCAATGAATATAGTAAAAAATAAAATCAGAAGCGAAATAACAGTTAACACTTTAAATAGCATTTAAAAAAAAGTAAACTAAAGATAATGAAGAAGAACTGTTATAGCAACGAGCTCTCAATTCTTAATACTCGTTTAAATCCAAAAAGTCTGACAAAATTGATGAATCCATCTCTGCCATCCACATTTTTTTAAATTTTTTATATTATGGCAACAGCTTCAACTTTATGCCAGTTTCAAGTAAAATGCCATCAAAATTATATTATTTTAATTTAGACATCATTAGAAAGTCGGCGAAGTCAGCAAGACCTGCTTTTTTTACATGCTATTATTAATGGGCGGATCGATAGCCCCTATTTGCGGTCGTTAATTTATTTTAAAATTCCTTCTCCATATGCGACAAGACACACAAAATTGTTCCATGTGCCTCGTACGAACTCGAATTACCTGCATAATTCACCAATGTTTCGGGTTTTATCTAACTATGACACTAATTATGAGGATATTGTTATTTTCCACCTCACCAAAGAACATGTGAGAAAATATTTGAAGGGGCGGGAAGACTCGAATTTTGTTTAGGTTGTATTTGGTATTATTTATTTGTTGTTTTAAATATTAAATTTCAGTTTTCTGTATATATTTCTGTCAATTGATGCGCTTATTTGTTTCATTTTTCTAATATCATATTGTTTATCTATGTAATCTGTTTTGGCTTTTTGTACTGTATAAGGCCGTTTCTCCACTGCTCCGGTCCGGCAAACGTTAATTACCGATCCGATTTAGAAACTCACAACAGTACTTACGTTCTTCTCCACTACTCCGGCATCCGGTTTTTAACGATCCGATAACTTGCTAGATCGGAACGCGGTGTTTTATCGGTCCAAGTATATCCAAGAGGTTATAAATTATTATTCATAGGTTTATTTCTTTATAGTTATATTATATCATTAAGTATTAGTGAACTATTTATTAAGTAGATTATAATATTTCAAGATAGACAATATAAAAAAAAAGCAATAAACTAGCCAGGCAATTAAATATTCAGAATTTAAAACGTTTTATTAATAAAATAAAGTATATGAGTTTTAGTTAATATCAGTGTTGCATGATAAATATACAAGTATCGAATATTGTCGGATCGGATATAGTGGAGAAGCGCAATCCGGCTTTCCGATATTTTTTTAATGACTCATTCCGGCTTCCGACGCCGGACCGGAGCAGTGCAGAAAGGGCCTAAGTGTTTGTTTTGTAATATTATGTATGTTAGCTGTAAGATTACTTATAATTAAATAAATAAAATAAATTTTCAATAATCGAACAAAATGAAGAGCAGCAGAACTATTTGAAGTTTATTTTTAGTTTAGTTGGGTTGGATTTATTCGTTCTTTCCACTATTAAAATAAAAACAATAATTTACCTTATGTTTAAGCAATTTTAAATTATTTGGTGATTTTTTTCGTTAAAAATTCCTTTAATCTAGTGAGATTTCAAACCAAAACTAGTGAATTTTTTTTGCAAGGTACAATACACTTATTTGTACTCTATTATTCTCAAGAAGTGGCCTAAAGGACTAGATACCAGGCCACGCCATAAACACTCAAAAAAAAATGTCAGAGTCAGATGTCTGGTAATTGAATTTTGATAGAGTTTTTAAATATGAATAATAATATTGGAACTGTGAAAGAATTTTAATTTCATATTCATAATAATTCCCAGTACATGTCAGCTAAATAATAACCACTATTTTAATTAAGTAGTCTCGAATTTATCTATGATAGTAACCTTGTTAGTTGTTAGGGTTGGAATATGAACGTGAGCCCTAGTCCTTATCTATGAATGACATTTACTTAACATAGTTAACAAAAATGCGTTTTTCGAGTTGCCTTAAAAACTGTAACACTTTGCCACACGCGAAATTTATAAAGGAATTAGAAAAAAATTTCATTCCCCATAGCGCTTTTCAAAAAACCTTGTTAGGCGTAGGAAGCGCAGTTGTTGCTCTCTTCGATCCATATAGAGCAGATATGATATCATGTATGGGAGAAGTAACTGGCGGCAAAGCTATAAATTATATGAGGCATAAAATGCTAGAAACGAATGAGGGTGCCGAAATTCTACGCGACATGCCTCGTATAAACTCCCAAATAGTATGCTTCAAAACATTGTCACAAATGCCTCAAAATACATTGGGACGTGTATATGCAGACTTTATGGTGGAAAACAAAATTACGGCAGACTCAAGATTACCTGTCCATTTTATAGATGATCCAGACATGGCTTATGTTGTTCAACGTTACAGAGAAGTTCATGATTTAGTGCATGCAACATTATTTATGAAAACAAATATGTTGGGTGAAGTAAGTTATATAAATATAATAGAGTAACATATAATTGATTTTGATTGATGTTTATGAGTGATATATAAGTGTAACTAAACTTATAATGTTACTATTTTAAGGTAACTATTAAATGGATAGAGGGCATTCAAACAAAGTTACCAATGTGCATTGGTGGTGGAATTTGGGGTGCAGCTAGACTTAAACCAAAACATAGACAGTTGTACTTAAAGCATTATTTACCATGGGCTATCAAGACAGGAAATGATGCAAAGTTTATGCAAGGTATGTTCATTAATTAAATCATTATCTAGCTTACAAATTGACTAAGGAAATAATTTATTTACAGGCATTTACTTTGAGAAACGGTGGAATCAGGATATAAGTGATTTTCACAGAGAAATGAACATAACACGGCTCACTGGTACTTAGATTATTATTCAGACAAGTTATTGAACTATTATATTGACATGGAAAAATTGTGATAATAAAATACTTTAAACAGTTAACTTAATTTATTTTATAATAACATTTCTGAACTGCGTCCATTAGGATTGTGAAGAACAGTTGCATTGTCATTAACTTCTACTATCCACTCATACCAAACTCTTCGAGAATCAACACAACGCCAAAAGGTGGCCTTGATTTTTTCTCCTTTATGGATTCTTAGTGGTGTCTGAAAGAAAAGTTAAATTAAATTGATTCCCACCCATCACATAATTGCACGCCTCGCAGTGCTCTACTCTCGACATGTCAAAAACCCAGTCTTTTGAAACTTGAATGACTTTTTTCTCACTAATATAACAACAGGATAATATGAGTGTACTAAAATCGAGTTAAATAATCTATCAAGCACATATGGTATTTTTTATGAAGAATTATTTTGTTTAACATATTAAATAATAACATTAAAATAATCATTCTTGGACGTCCGTCAGTTCGTGTTTATGGATCCATGTAAGTGGCAGAGACATTGGTTGAAAAAGTTATCGTACCAGAATACTTTTTTCCTTATTATATAAAGTTATACCATGGGCTCATTCCTAGTTAATATTAGCATTCTAAGTACTGTCATTTAATTATAATTTGTAATAAACTAAAATATGACTCTTCCTGACCTTAAGAGTTATGGTGCCACTAAATATGTATGTTTAAATATTCTTCGTAGCCTGAGACTTAAAGATAATAATTCATTTGTTATTTTGTTTTAAAAAACTTGAGTTTAAATGTGAATGACCACTATGAGACGTGCACTTTTAGATTTTCCTTTTTTTTAACTATTAAAACAATATACTTAGCTAAAGCCGAGTTCTATAGTAAGATTGTTTTATTCTCATAACACCTTTATTTAACTGTGTTAAGTCATATTACTCATTGTAGGAAGTAAAGCTTTGACAGTCATGGTCCGCTCCAAATATAATGACTTGTCATCGCCAGGTTTCCACCAGAATGTAAAACTGAAGCTGTAATAGTCTGGAAAGCCTTGGACATTCAGATAAAGAGTATTACTCACTTTTATTGGAATAAATACTGGAAACCAAGATATCATTCCAGGACTATGTGTGCTTGGTACAATGCTTATCATTTCATCGCCATATAGTGCACAGTCAAAGTAGCCAGCAAATCCATGCATCACATTGTCTTGGGTGACTTCCCAAGTAACAGTTGTTTTCCTACGATTGTCAGTTAATGGTAGCCCCCTATAGTCTAACATTGTCTCACCCTCACTATTTTTAATACCTTCTGCTGGGTGTGAGAATTTAAAAACTTCCTAAAACAATAGTTTAATAATTATTAAGTTTATTTAAATACAGGTATATTTAAACTTATTGCTTAGTTGTAGAACTTTGGTGTTATTAAAAATATTGTGTTTGATTCTAACATACCTTACATTCAGCTATGTCATGTTTATTTTGCATATACACCACCCACAATGTTTCTAAGTTCTTTTCCATTTTTTGTGAATCTCCAAGACAAGCTATTTTAGCTGCTGCCCACAAACGTGAAGAGCTTATTGGATTTACATAAGATGTGTATTCACAAGGTATTGAAATGCCATTTGGTTTCAAGAGGCATGATGCACCATCTAAACATTCTGGAGAGAGTTCATTATCTGCCCATGACCCTGAAATTTTTTTTGATAATGTAAAATAATTATTTGTGATGTAACATCTTTATTGTAGGATAAATTAATTTATTTTTGGCAAAATTTTTTACTTAAGTGGAAAAGGCAAAATAAATATGCACTACAATATTTGAATTTAAAAATAACTTACGAAAAATTCAACATTACCCAACAATTCAGACACTATTATATCAGCCTTTGGTGACAAGTTCATATATCTCATATCACCAGGTACAACAGTGACGTCACGATCACACCACAACTCCCGAACTTGGGCTGCTAAAACCACTACAGCTCCTGGATTCTTTTCTACAGCTATAACCTGTATAAAAAACATACAATGTAGCCTAAGAATTAAAGGTGGTTAGTACTATATACAGTCTACAGTCTGTTTCTTAGTAACCTGTCATTAAAAAAAAAACACTTTTATACTAGATTAAAGTTATGTTTTATTATAAACTTATAATTATTTTACATAATTAAATTTTTTTTTAACTTTACAGCGTGCGTGGTCACAGGGGAGCACGCGAAACGTCGGATTTTTTTTATTATTATGTAAAATAATTATAAGTTTATAATAATACATATCTTCAATACGGAAGATGTGTTTTCTGAAAACTGAAGAGATATGATTGGGATGACACATCATAATAAAATATGTGCATGTTGTTTAATTTGTTTAAATTGTTACTTTTTTATTAATAATGTATTTATTATTACAGTACAATTCAAAGAAACAGAATTTTTCCTCCGTTCAAGATAGGTGTTAAATTAATTTTTCATATGGTTTAATAATTAAAATTTCTAATGGAGTATAACTCAATAAGAAATAATATCTTATAACACATGTAATGTTTAATTGTTGTCTATAAAATATTTAAGTTTTTGATTTTGTATATAATTTACCTTTACTTCAGTATTAGTCATTTCAGCAGCATTCAAAGTGGCACGGACAAGAGGGCCACGACCTGCTCCAAGGACCATAACAGTGACTGGAGTTTTTGTATTACTTTCACTATCTCCTTTTGTATTACTTTCACTATCTCCTTGACCATTTTCTTTTATTATATTGGATGTTGGAGATTCTTTCTATAAGAATGTTAATAATTAGTGTATATAAGATAAAAGTAAGTAGTAATTGTAAAAGTTTGACGCATAGATTTATATCGTTAGATAGGCCCCGACATCAAAAACTGTGGCATTGTTTTTGAATGTGTGCGTTAACGAAAACTTTTGAATGTGTGCGTCAACATGGCGTCCTAAAACAGTGCAATTTGTGTAGAAGGTACGGTCGAAACTAGTGTCAACTCTTTTTCTCCTACATTAGTTGCAAACACTACTTTCTCTTTCGTGCACTCGCCATTTAAATTTGTTATTTTAGACAGTGCGGAAGGAAAAATAAAAGTTTTTAAATCACATCGCAATACTTACGAGTGAAATGTTACACCTCTGGCTTTATTTGTGTTTCTAGAATTGTTGTTGCACTTTATAAAGGCACACGATGGCATTTTGTGACACTAAACTGCTCGCAAACGTCCTTTACAACACGTCCGGCTAACACTGTTTAGGGATGCACTGATCCCAGGTTAGTGAGTCTCACTCACTTAGACTGTGCGACAATACGGCGCGGTCTCACTGCGGTAAGGGCCTATCTAACGATATAAATCCATGGTTAGACGAATCTATAACCACAACTTATTTCAAACACGGCAGAAGGTAGATTCATAATTTTGACAAAGGCGTACTCTTGCTCTTTCGCGGATTTTGTAAACGTTTTTGACATTCATAAGCATGGCCTAACACGCATCTAAATTGAATAAACATATTTTGATTTGATTTGAAACACAAAAACTACAAATCCAGATTTTAAGTTCTTACTAGGAAAATTAATTCTTTTGTAATATTTAAAATTAAAAAGACTTATTTATAATACTATTACATAGTAGTACTGGCCAGTATATCAGTATGTAGAATATTGAATGTTCAATATTGCGCTTTTTTGACTTACACTTAACTTACATCTAAACTGTGTTGACAACTATTTTTCTTTTGAAGGTCTGCAAGTGCTTTAACAATTGCATTCTGGTATTGATTATACTTTATTGGATCTTTTTCAAACACATTATATGTGTGGGTATCAAGATTGTCTGCTAAAGGTTGTAATGGTGTCTGTAGATAGTCCTCCCATCTAAAAAAAGATTTAAACATATCTATTAATACAAATATAAATTGTTTTATTAATTTAAAAGGTAACACCACTACTATTAATATATGCACATGTATACAAATTAAATGTATCCCAGAACAGTTGTGCAACAATTATACTGAACACAATAGTGGCAAAAAATTATAATATAAAATGAAACTTTACCACTGGAAAACAACTAAATTGAAGAATAGTTATGGATACAAAATAAAATTTAAAAACTATACAATAATAACAATATTAGAAAGTATCAAAGGCCATTAGAGATTTAAAATTATGTTCTATAAGGCGAGTGGCCTTAAACTATAAATTTGTTTTGTATTGAATTTCTTATTTCATTTGACATAATCATACTTTAAAAATTTTATGATAGTAAATTAAAAATTTTAGGATAAATAATTAACTGTTGTCATAGGTATTCCACAAAATTTTCAGGTTACTTTCATCGTCATTCCTAAAGTAGATAGTAAAATTTTATAAATACCAAGTTAACTCAATATGTTGTAAATAGAAAAAAATTATGCTTAAAATCTGTGCACCACAACAACCTTTGTGAATTTTTTGGCTAAACAGCTATAAGAGTAAGTAGCTGTCAGCTTACAGAAGCTGAATCTAATGGTAGATGGCTAAAAGGTAAAACTTAGATATAAACATGATATTCAAGACAAAATATATGTTCATTTGTAACTTCTAATATTTGTTATAAAAGATAAATAATATGAAACTATTAATACATGTAATACAAACCCTCTTGCAAAACTGAACATAGGAGTATCAGCAGGTCTTCTTTGCCATAGTCTAAATAAATATTGTAAATAATATTCAATATTTGAGCGTCGGGCCCCACTAACAATTACTTGTGCATCTCTTTCCACCATATTGACCACTAATTGTTGATGAGCCCGTGATAATACTGGATATCTGAAATATGATTTGATCAGAGATAAGTAGAATTGGACTTTTTTATTTTTTTAAAGTTAGTATTTATAAACAATTATCAAATAAAATATTGCAACAATCAGATATTTTATATAAAGACCTACCCTTTTTTATTGTTATGGAATACATGTGTTGGCAGGATAATGGCTTTAACTGGTTCACCAAGCCACCGTTTAATAATATCATTTGATGGTAAATCTGCAGATATTTCTAATACAACACCAACTCTTTTATCCCAATTCATATTTTGATGAAATCTAGACCACCAGTACCAGGTTTCATCATAAGCAACATCACATTTGTTATCTTCAAGATCTTCAGAGTTTCTCAATGTCCGTTTACAAAACATTGGTACAGATGTCCATATTAATGTTGGAAAGTTACTAAAAAGAAAAAAAACTATAAGACTTATATTTTCAACCTAGTTAAGCATCAAATCTCAGTTATCTTAGAATTTTACCTTGTTTCTTGATATGTTTGCAAAATTCTAGCCAGGTTAGTGTTATGTTTGGAATGCAGAGATATCATAACAGCTGGAACACCCAAACCGCGACAATATAGGAGCTCTTCATGTAAATAGTATTCATGACGCTTTTGTACAACAGGAGATGGAGCATCAACAGTGAGATATGGAGACACTCTAGCGACTATACGATTAGTCCAATCTTGTGGAGACAGTATCATATCTGATCTAGTAAAGCCTCCAGCTGGAATTCTGTGCGGTAGATATGGTCTACGAAAGCGTGGATGAATTAACGGCGTCACAATAAAGGAATAATTTGCCTGAAGCGCTTCTGATACGCATTCTTGAATATCTGGTGTAAGTGAATATTCTAATCCACATGAAATATCCTGCTGTGTCATAATAGAATTTGATCAATACTGATGTAGTTCAAAAATTAAAGCTTCAAGTGGTTAAAAAAGTTAATTTGTATCGGATATAAGGTACTAGGTTAGGTTATAAATTGGAAATACCGAGCGAGCCGGCATTCGGCAATTTTTTTTTTTTTTTTTTTTTAATTTTATGACCTGGTAACAAAGTTAAGTCATGACTTATTTGGAATATGTATGTTCATATAATTTGGCGACACTAACTTCACTTCACTAAATTTCATCACTTAAAGGCAATTTTGGGGGCCTCATAGCCTAGCGGTCTTATTAGGTGGCAGCTAGGTGAGGGGTACCGGGTTCGATTCCCGGTTCGAGGGCAAGTTTTAATTTAATTTAAATTTGTTCTCGGCCTTTGGGAGGGTTGTGCGGTACCGGGCGAGTGCCTAAACCGTACATGGAGGACATGGTCGAATTTCTAAGGCAAAAAGCACTAATTATAAAAATCTCATACTTGACGCTGGCTTTGAAATAACTTTAATTATTTTCAAAATCTACGACGAAACGAAAGCTTTACAAATTTTTCAACAATAAATAATATTTACTAACGAAAATTTCGATAAATGCAAACTTAAAGAGAAATACTGGTCAATTTTCTGTCACTGTGTTGGTATTGTTTGAGAGAAGCTCGCGAGAGCATTCGTTTTGAAAGTGCTAGTGATGGGTAGGACAAACGAAATTGAAGTGTTTGTATGTCCCACCTCATTTTATAAAATGAGTTGGTACATTGTACCACCTCATTTGAGGACCTCATTCTGTACTGTTAGTACCTTTATGTACGATACGTCATACGTGTGGTTGTGAGGTGTGTTGAAGTGAGGTGACTGTCCTGATGTTGCCATGACAAATGAAGTATCTGTTACTTCTATCTTTGATATTTTAATAAATAAAACTATATTTTCGGATTATTTCGATTATTAAAATATAAATTTAGATTGATATTAATTAAGTTAAAATATTAAGCTATATATATATTAAATATATTAATCCGAAGTGCTTTTATATCGATCCACACAGAAAAAAATTCAGATCGATATTAATAATTTTAATTAAAACTTTTGAACCACCTGTTTATGAAACGAAAAAACAAATAAAATAGGTATTACATTAAAAATAGATGCCTTTTTTTTATTTAATACCTTTTAAATTAAAAAAAAATGGTGTGTGTACTTATGTACGCGCGTAAGAAGTTATACTTCTTTGGCTTTCTTTATTTTTTTTAAATATTAAATAATTATAATAAATATTTACCGTTAATAATTAAACAATATTTAATATTTAGTATATTATTAAATTATTAATTAATATTAATTATAATTATTATTTATTATATTATTAATTCAATTTAATAACTAGGTATGTTTCATAATCTTTTAACTAAGTAACAATAGATCTTTGTGAAAAAGCTTTGCTAAATTTCTTTGAAAAAACAATTAAAACTCTTTTATTTGTTTAAAAGGTACTACAAATGTCATTATGGTCATTCAAAATTCTTGGCATAGCTGCTAACGTCACGCATATTCTATTTCTTTTTACTTGTAGATTGTCTTATTCCCATCTCGCTCGCGCACACTCTGCGCCCATACTGATAATTTTGGGTCACGGTGCTCGCGCATCGTAAAATTTCACTCTCATAAATTTTTCATAACGCGCCTAAAGAAGTATAACTTCAAAAAGGTAAGAAAAGTTAATTTTAAAAAATTAAGTCATATGTTACAAATTAATATCAACTACCTCAACGAGTTTGAAGCGGTACAAAATGTGTGTTTGAGGTGATGGGACATTTTACAACTTTGAGTGTGACATTTGAATTTTGTGGTGCCTCATGGCTCACCGCTCATAACAGTTAACTTAAAGGTCTCGTTACCAGGCCATAAAATTAAAAAAAAAAAAAAACATAACAGTTAACACTACTAATTAGTAATTACTATGGATAGAACTTAAGTTTTACAAGTGTGTTTGTACTTTGTAGTGAGGTTATGTTTGAAAAATAAAACGTTTGTATATACATATTACATACACTAAATAAAGTTTTATGTTACTCAAAAAAGACCATGGCTATTCAAAAGAAACCTATAAAATTGAAACACATTAAAGCGGACATCCTTAAAGAAGTTAATTTTTTAAAAAACATTTTTACCTATTATTCACCTCCTAATCAAAGTAAAGGTAAGAAATATATATAAATTAGAATCATATCATGTTGCTTTTAATTTGTTAGTCATTCTTAATAAAGCACCACTACGTACCAAATGTGTTTCGGACGAGTCGGAACAAATATTTAGTACATGCTGTCATTTTCATTCCCTGAAACCCAACATGGATTATCCATTAATTCTGTTGCTGCAGTATTATTAGAGGTAATTGCAGTTGTTGCGAAGCTGAATAAAACAAAAGTATCACTATATTTCAGATAATGATATGTACATGGACTTTGAAATGACAAAAGGTGAACAAGAAGATATTAAAAAGGAGGCTGAGAAACCTAAAAGAGCACAAAGTATTGCTGAGCTAGAAGAGAAATTAGAAAAAGTAAAATCACAACATAAATTAAATTTAAAGAGTAAACTGATGAAGAAAAGTCTTACCAGTAAACTAAATAAAAAAATTAAGAAGAAAGAGAGGGTTAAGTTAAATAAAGTTAAGATAGTAATTAAAGATAAAAAGAATGGTGCTGCACTAAAAGAAAATAATGTGACACAAGTTAAGCCAGTATTTAACACTGATGGAAAACTTGTATTTTCAAAGTTTGATTTTGCTAATCTTGGAACTAAAGGTAGGTAGCTTGTTTTGTATTTTAAGAATATATACTACTTCTACTTATAGATGATAGTGTGATTAAAATACATGAAAACAGAAAATAGATATTAATACACTGACAATAATAACTTAGCTTTTGTATTTAAGTGTGATAGTAATATAACTTTTCAGAAAAAGTTCCCAAAGGACACAAGGATCCAAAAAAAATTTTAGATGACCTCAAGCAGCAAGAGCAAAAAGTTCAAGAGCTTTCACAAAAAGATAGTGACAAAGCCAAGGATTTAAAAGAAAAAATGGCTTGGAAAAATATACTTCAAAAAGCTGAAGGACAAAAAGTAAAAGATGATCCTATTTTACTGAAAAAGTCTATAAAGAAACAAGTAAGTAAAGATATTATTTTCTTATAGCATATAAATAGTGTAAATTGTTGTATTAAGTAATCATAATTGCATTGCCATAGCTTTTGTGTGACCTAAAGTTCTACTTTATTATAGACAGACTTTCTCAGTCCATAATAATCCAACTGTCTACAATATTCCAATAATTAATTTGATTCAATGAATTCAATTGTCCATGTTTACAATTTTAGAAAATCTATTCTTAAATTAATACTCCAGAATAAACTTGCCTCAGATTATTTTTCTGGTATAGATAAGTGTATGATTAGCCTTCTGTGCGTTGCTGACATACATTGATTTTGAGGTGTTATGTTAGTTTCCTTGTAATATCTAGCTTTACTGTAAGTAAGTATTGATTGTGAATATAAAATGAAAACTACATTAGTGTACATACAGAGTTTTAAATGCATGCTCCCGGAGTTGTGAGTCACACACATTAACCACTTAGCCAAGACTGGTTCCTTTAAAAATATTAACTTGTTTCTAATCTGACATTTATAATTTTTTCAGGAACAAAAAAAGAAAGCTAGCAAAAAGCAATGGGAGGATAGAATTCAAAGTGTTGTGGGGAAAAAGGAAGACAGGCAGAAAAAGAGAAAAGAAAATATTATGAAAAAGAAAAAGGAAAAGAAGGCTAAAATAATAAAAACAAAGGAAAAGAGAGGACGTGTTGTAATATAGTGCAATTTTTGGCATTGTTTTTAAAAAAATTGATAATAAATTTTTACCTTCCACTTTATTTGTTTAAATCATCATCGTTTGTGAAGAGTGAAATAACAGCATAAGGTAATTAGGTTACTAACAATTTTAAACTATACTCTCATTAGATTAATTAATTTAATGAATAAACAATTTAGGTACCTAGTATGATATGTACTTGTATATATTAAGAGTAAGAAGTATATTAATTATTTTATTGTCTGTTTGCTGCTAAAGATTGTTTTAAATTGTTTGAGCAATCTTATTTTGACTCGTTTTTCAAGTTGACACTCAAATCTGAAGTTTATAAAGGCAAAACAAAAACTATAAGGATAGAACATTTTTTATTATTGTTATGTATTTAAATGTAATTTACAGTTTGTGTATTCAAATGACATCTCTAAATAAAGCTAATTTCTTAAGGTAACAGTAGCAGTTTGTTGTTACTATTTGCTCCCTCAGTATAACCATGATTAATTAAAAAATAGAAGTACTGAGAAGGCTGGAAGCAAAACTGAACATCGGTGGAATAGTAGAATTATTCATAAGGGAAAAATTGCACTGTGTTAAACTAGTTTAAATTACACTGGGTACATAAATAATACCTATATTTAGGAAACCAATATTCTTTATTATGTAAAATTTTAATATGAATTTTATTTATATACTTTAAAGATAAATTATATAAAATTTGTCACTGAAGTATTGATAACAAAAAGAAATAGGTAAATTTTTGGAAAGGAAATATTCTCGACAGAATATATATTATTAAAAAAGAGGTTCAGTACCCAGTAGTAAATATACACATATCTTAGATAGAACTAGTTAAAACTAAAGTAAATATAATATGAACACATATTTTCCTAAAACCTATGTAGCTAAAAACAAATTTAAATGTACCATTCATAAAATTTGTAAAGTTTATACAAACTTATTATATAATTATTCAAAATATAAATGAAAAATTAGGCTTGGTCTATTTTGTAAAGTGAAAGTTTTCACATGTACTATTTTGCAGTGATGGTACCGTAATACCTGTTCAAGTCTTAACATATTCCCAATAGCAGAACTGACTTAAAATTGTATATTTAAAATCCACCTTAATAAATAGGTATTTTCAAAGTAAATCTAGCCCTGCTATTACAAATAATTTTGAACAAGATAAAGTAATAGTATAAGATCCCGATATACAACGACCTTCACCGAGGTGCTTATTTAATGAAACATATTTTATATTTAATTTAATATGTCAATAAATATAATCCATAGGGGTTGCCTAACAAATTTCAGTCCAGAGTATGTTTAATTAATATTTAAAAAAAAAAAAATTTATAATTTGCATATATGTAGTAAATTTTTTTTTTCAATCAATATTTTTAATCAGGGTAGTATTATATATGTATCACTATAACTTTCTTTTTTACTAAAGATGTATATATACTTTAGTGTCACATAAAAAATATACACATAAATAATTAATTGATTAAAAACAACCTAATGTTTGCATATTCTATGGGCTTCATACTTTTGATTGGTAAAGAATTTATCTAATTATCATACCAGTGAATTTTTAAATTTTTTTTTTTTTAAATATTAATTAAAATATTCTGGACTGAAATTTGCTAGGCAACCCATATGGATTATATTTATTGACATATTAAATTAAATATAAAATATGTTTCATTAAATAAGCATCTCGGTGAAGGTTGTTGTATATCGGGATCTTAGACCATAAAATCACCTTAATTATCATTACCCATTCTTCTGCAGAAACACCTCATATATTCATTCATATTTGTACTATTGTACCTATTTAATGCATTATATATTCTAAACTTAACTATAATTAGTCCACTGAAATAAAGGAAAATTTAGATATTTAATATCACTTAATTGGTTTCTGGGGGTCCCCTAGGAAGATTTATGCATGTTTTAACTTTAAACTTCTTTACATAGAAAACTCATTCTTAATGTATGCATGTTAATTTTAAGCTATCCAATATTTTAAAATGATAATTTAAATGAATACTTTTAATACAATTCAAACAGAACCTCAGATCAATCATGTTAAATTAAGTATATTTTATAAATATTATTTAACACATATATTCCCAGAAACTGTGATAGATTTAGGTTCATGATATTTTGTGTAAAAGTTTTTTTTTAAATATACAATACAGCTTCACAATAAATATTAATAGATTGAAAATTAATTTAGTATCTACCAAAGTAAATATATAACTTATCTAACTGTACCAATATAATATAAACTTAAATTACTTACAATAATAAGTGAACAAGCATGTGTTTAAAACAATAATTAAAATAGCAACAAATAAACGAGCCTCAACATTGAAGTCTTGTTTGTGTCTTATCATATAACAGTTTATAAAAGTAAAATAATTTTAATAACATAAAGTATATAAATAAAGATTAAATTGTTTTACAAAATTAATAGCAAGATTCTATTCAATTATAGAAATTAGGTTTGACCAAGTAGATTTATCTACACAAATTTATTTTGAAATATTGCCATCAATTACTGATTAATAAACATATATGTTTTGCATTGTCAATAAAGGTGTGATTAAATCCAACAAAAATATTTAACATCTCATACAATGGCTAAGCCGCATTTTTATTGCACCTTCAACAAATACTATTAAACATTTGTAATGGAAAAACATCTTATTAATTGAGGACATGTATTTTTCAGATGATTTAGACAACCACAATCAAGCAGTACAAAGTGTCTGCTGGGACTTTTATCTAAATTATTAGATAAGGTACTATATTAACATATTCTAGTTTATAAAAAAAATATAGCTCTTACATTAAAAATAGAAAAATAAAAATGTTTAATGTAATACTGCACACTAAATAGTAGTCTAAATCAGTCAAGGCTTTAACAGTATTCAAATAATAATTAAATTACAGAATGTAAATATTGTTTCTGATTAAATAGTAAAGCTGAATTTATGGAATAAAGGTGCACATCTATATTGTGGTGTGGCCTAATGAAAACAATACAGACATACATAAGTTTCAATATCAATATTATTTTACTTACTCACTACCTACAATCTATATTAAAATGGTAATAATAAAGCAAGTTGTGAGGCGGGATATTTGCATCAGTCTTGTGTAATTTTTGATTGTGAAAAATTATAACCATTCATTTATCTATTTGGTAATTTGTATAGATCAAGTTTTATGTAAGAAACTACATATGCTGTAAATGAAGTGTTATAAATGTTGTCAGTTCATGTCTGATTTAAGAGAAGATAGTGTTGCATTTAACACTCTATTAGCTGCATAGCTTGGTATATTCAAATAGGCAGGTTTATCATGTTCACATAGCCCAGGCTGGGTACAGCAAGGATTCACAGTTGCTCCACTACTTGTTGATGCTGTAACACTTACCTCCGATGTGTTTGTAAGACAAACCAACTGGTGATTATTAAACTGCTCCAGTGATCTGAGTTGTTCACCACAGTTTTCACATTTCAGTTCCCTTGCATGTACTTTTTTGTGGCTATTCAATGATCTTGAATTATCAAACACTTTAGTACACATATCGCAATATTTCAATACTTTTTCACCTGTACAGACTACCTTGTGATTGTTTAATCTGTCTAGTGACATATATCGCTTATTATTACACAGGTCACATTTAAATTGCTTTTGTGGCACTCTCCCTGTATGAACCTGCATATGTTTTCGTAAGTTGCTTTTATCTTTAATATATTTAGAGCAGACAGAACACTTGTTCACATCTTTTCGAGAATGGCTTGAATCTAAATGTCTGCGTAGATGCGACTTTTTGTGAAATGGCTCTAAACAAATTTGACACCGGAATGGTTTTTGAGCTGGGTGTACACCTGTTAAGTGTGTATTGAATTCTAGAATGGTAGGATAACTTTTTCTGCAATGTGGGCAGTGAAAGAGCTTACGACAAACTGCCGTACTTGAATCACAAAAAGGATCTGAACAGTCATCACAAAAAGAATCAAGACCAGCTGGAGGTGTTGCTGACTGAAATTGTTCAAAATCTGATTGTAGTGGATCTCGATCTGGTGTACCAGCACCGCTAGGTTCTTTCTTAACTTTAGTTTGATCACTACCTTCAGAAAAGTCATCCTGAGAAGGAGCGGTTTTTGAAGTGCTTGCCAGCATCCACCATGGATTATATGGCCAGGCACCTAGGCTTGATTGTGCTGATTGACCCTTTATATCACTAGATTTGGTTTGTGTTTCCGCATTTGAATAACCGGGAAAACTGGGCAGTTCTTGGTGTTTTGGTCTCGACGCTTCAAATATATTATGCTGCGAAAGGATGTTTTCATAATCACTAGAATCCAGCTTCCTTTCGTTTCGATCATTTAAATCTCTTTTGGACATGTTTTGGTCACTAAAATTAGAAAATACAATATAAAGTGAAATAATAACAACATAAGTAAAAACTTGACTAACAGAAGTAAACAAACAACGCAAATATGCGGAAGTACATTGTTCATGTTTGAGCTTGCTAAAAGTTAATACACATAATAAATACGTTTAAATTGACTAAAATATAACAAAGTATACATTACGGAAATACTTATTTACACGTACATTTAACAAAAATATTTTCGTATTGAAAAGTTTCAGTTTCTAACAATCGACCATTTTGTTTTAATTGGAACATCACAGACTAAAAACTTTTAGTATTCATATGATTACTTAATAGAGTAAAAATATA
Source organism: Pieris melete (assembly GCA_963693345.1). NCBI lineage: Eukaryota > Metazoa > Arthropoda > Insecta > Lepidoptera > Pieridae > Pieris > Pieris melete. The sequence goes on along the minus strand of CAVNZK010000002.1, from coordinate 583,913 downwards.
AATTGATTATAATAATATGCTTGAAACTGAGTACCTAAATAGATAGTTTGGCTATTTAAATTTAGCTCTAATGTCTAAACGTTTTATGACTTATATTGTGTATTTTACATCGAACATCGATATTGACATCAATGTCATAACTCATAATCGAAAGCCCTACATTCAATATTTATTTAAAGGCAAACATGGATGTTGGATAACATCGATGATATTTTCATTACGTATTAACAAAGAAATAAAATACAGTGAAATGGTTCGAAATTTATTAAAAAGAACAAATTAAATTACATATTCCATTATTTTTGTATGTTTTTGACTGAAGGAAAAGTATTTTTGATATATAAGAATCTTTTAATCTATTTCTTTGTTGATAAAGAGTAGAGAGGATGTGTGAGAGAAAAAAAGCGAGCGAGACTACGAATAAGGCTAAGTTCAGATGACCGCGCGTGGCCGCGCGTCGCCGCGCGGTTGGAGCATTCACATGACGGTATATGTACGCGCGGCAGTGTGGCTTCAACATTGATTGAGTGAGCGGTGGAGGAGGCAATTTGCTTATGGATTTTATATAGAAGACTGAGACGTCGCAGAAGAAGACAAAGACGATACTGGGTGCATCCAATTTTAAGTGACAGACTTCCTTCCAGCCTGTTTGTCACTTTGTATCCCGACTTGAGGTTACACGAAGATAATTTTTTTTAACTATTTCCGAATGTCAGTTGCATCCTTTGATTTTTTATACGATTCTATTGAAAATTATTTAAAATCCAGTGAAGATGCTATAAGATATTGCATATCACCAAATACTTAATACCATATCTACGGTACTAATTTTGCATCGATCTATGTGTCTTTCCGTCTCAAGCCGCGCGGAAGCGCGCGGGTCAAGATCTTGCGCGCGGGTCGGAGCGCGCCGCGCGTTGGCGCGCGGTACCGCGCGGTAATGTAGACGATAATTACCGTTTATATTGATCTTGTACCGCGCGGTCATCTGAACTTAGCCTAAAGAATAAAAATTTAAATGAACTTTATTTCTCGATGCGTTCATAGAAGACTTAATTTGTTTCGTAAGTTGCGTGAGTCAACAATCAAAATCGATAATCGATTCCGTTAACATCGATGTTACGATATTTTTCGTATAGCAAGTTTTTGCTTTCAACATCGGTGACCGATGATCACATGATCGGTCATCGATGATCATCGAATCGATGTTCGAACTTCGTGAAATTATTATATAGAAATGAAAATATAAAAACACCGCTTTAACTGAATAGTTAAATCTTAGTTATCTTTTCAAAATTTAGTTTAAATTATAGACGTAAGACTGTTAGTGTTAATCCTAACAAAAAATCGTGTAAAATATTGAAATTTAGTTATAGAGGTTAGCACTTAGCTAAATGCCTAGTAAACTTGACGGTCTTAATTATAATAGTAAAATCTTATTACAAAATTAACGTTATTATTTTATATTTTAAGATTTCACAATATGGAATGGCTAAGTTCCAGAGTTTTAAAGGCATTTTGGAGACCTTCTGTAAATATTGTCAGGTAAATTTCTCCACTGCAGTTAAAGCAATAGTAACAATATCACGAGTTGTGATTATAAATTAATTATTTGTTTGTTATAGGACACGTTATCATGCTGAGAAACAGCAGCTAGTCAGAAGATATGGGTATGAAGAAAAGATATGGTGTGGTGGGTTATTACCCAGATCTAATGGACGTTGTTTACCAATGCCAGAGTACAGGTACATATACTAAGAAAATAATAAACAATAACAATTCTTTATTAATCTTTAATTTAGGATTTGAGTGTTTCAATGAGGAATACTCACAGAAAAATTGACTTAAATTGATAGATTTGGGATTAGTTAAAAGAAATAGGTCTGGAACAGAACCCCTTTTTCAAAACCAGTGTTTTATATGTAGGTGATTTCAAGATTCAGCCCATGAATCTTTTGAATGGTGTCTTCCCATTAGAAACTTTAGTAGGACAACAATTTGCCATTGCTGTAGCTTCAGCTCCTAGTTTGTTTATATTTTAGTTAGCTCAGGGCATTTGCCCCAATTCTAAGCTTTTTTTACAAGCATCTAGTTTGTAGGGTTCTATTTTCTTTCATATTAAATTATGCAACTTTTTATATTTTTGCCTAAGTTTAGTCTAGTATAAATCACTATTATTGCTCTTTAAAATTTAAAATTAATTTCAGACCTGCAAACCCCTGGACACAGAAAAAAGCATTGTATGGACAGAATGATTACATAGATATTTTGGGAAATAAAGGTTTACATCCTGTTAAAACATTGTATACAATTCCTACATGGATAAAAGGTGTCAGTGGGAATGAATACCAGGTGAGTGAGTGTTGGTGTGACACAAAAACTTGGAAAAATCTTTGTTCACACCAAAAACATTGTGTTTCACAAATTCTTTGTAATTTTAGGTTATGCTACGTAAGAAAAAAATGCTTGCAGCAACTTCTTATCCTAAAGTGAGGCCTACCAAATGGAAGGATTTAGAAAAACGTTTAAAATACCTATACAGAAGACTTAACCAAAAAACAAAAACTGGAATGTCTAGAGATTAGTCCTTTCAATGTTATTGTTTAGTTTTTTTGCACTAATTCCTAATAAATCTATAGATATTAGAGGAATTAGTATCTTTTACTTATCCCGTTAGTTTAAGTTGTACTAGTTTAAATCATAAAAAGTTATTTATAAATGTGTTTGTCTGCTTGATACCATTAGAAGTAGAATTGAAGTTTGAAACCCAACATTCAATATTTAAAATTTTATTAAAATGACTAGACAAAGGGGAAGTATTCAATAATTTCTTTTAAATAACAAGCAATAATTGGCTTAAAAACTACTTAACATATTTTGTGGCTTTTACAAATGAATGAATGGTGTTTGATTTATAAAATAGAAGTGTTAGTAGAAAATGTCAATTTAGGGGCTAGGTTTACGCTTGTTTACGTGTGGCACCACGTTATTCAGTCTTTAGTTATTAAATGTTCAAAAGAAAGCCTGTACAGGTATTCCCCAATCGTTTTTAATCATATCTGATGCTTTTTCCGCAATCATGACAACTGGAGCATGAGTGTGTGAAGCAGGGATTCGGGGCATAATGGAAGCATCAGCTACTCTTAAGTTCTTGATTCCATTGACTAATAACCGTGGTGAAACGACAGCTGTGGGGTCACCTTTTGGTCCCATTTTACAAGTGCCTACCTGGAAAAAGGTATTTTAAATTTTCTTATTATAAATTAATGTATTTGGACTAACAATGATATCTTACGAGTACTCAAATAAAAATAATTCTGAGGAACTCTTAGGGAGTGACCGTTATAGTTCACTGGTTTTGAGTGTTGCCAAAATAGCCAACACCTATCTGTTTGTTTAAATGACCAAGGATTTTGGTTTTTCTTATACATGCAATTGTTTATGGTGAAAATCACCGTTTAACGGTGCTGGTGCCGTACTTACTTGATGGTCCAAAGTGATAGAGGTTTGCATGATTGCACACTCCCAGTATTCATCTGAATCAAAACGCAACTGTTCACAACCAGGAAATGGAATATTATTTAAACGCGTCCCATATTTCTGGAAAGACCGCGTGCCAATCACTTTTTGAGCCTGAAATTACAAAAGTGATTTAATGATAATTTAAAAGAAGTTAAATTCCAACCATCTTAGACACGAACTATGTTAGGAAATGTAAGACAATATTTCTGGGTCAAGTTTTTTTGTCCAAATAATTAATACCGGTTTAAAAAATCGGTAGAATACCAATCCTAGGTTGAGCGAAATTGAAATATTTTTTTCTAATTGCTCAGGCATTATTCCCCCATACAGTTATTTTTTTTGAATTTGGAAATCTTAGCGCGTGTTGTAAGTTAACAGTTTGCCAGTATTCCGGGTTCAAGGTAAAGACGCTCTCGCTATTCGATTTGATACTACCTGAAGAGGTTTGGACCGATTTTATTTTCAATTTTAATTCGATTTATGGAAAAATGTGTTGTACTTACTACAAAATTCCGTTTATTTCATGTATCATGTTTTATACTTACTAGGCGAATGCCTTCTTTTAAAACCTTTATATCATCAGGGTGGTCAAAATAATTGGGGTGAATTTTTGGGTTATCATCAAATTTCGCACTTCTAAGTAACAATCTTCCATAACTTTGTGGCCGTATCAACACCGGATTGAGAGAGAAAGATCTTTGTCTTTCTTGAAGTGGTAAATTTCCATAGACCCTCCAGTAAAAGTCGTCAGTAACTCCTGATAATAATTATTGAATAAGGATACTAGAAACACATAGTCCCATAGATGTTTGTAAAACGAATAATATCGAACTGTTTTTATGGTTTTTATTATTTATAGTGGACCCCAGTTGTAGTATGTAGTGAAAGAGAATGAATTACAGTTTTTGTTATGTTGACAACACTGTTACTTCATTATAGTTGGACCGTAATCATCTATGAATGTGAAAAAAAAAAATATATAGTATATAATTTTTGTGTATAAATAAAATAACACGTGAATAAATGCATTAATATTTAAATTTAGGTGTGCGACCGGGTCCTGGTAAAATAACATTCGTTTAGTGGGAGACGTCATATTAATGAATGGCTTCAAATATCGAGATTTTATAAATAATTTAAAGTACCCAATAAAGATCGAATGATTCCAAGAAAGTCGCCTGCGAGTGAGCCTGCGCCCATGACCAATTCGAGATCGGGTCGTCCTTCACTAAGGTCATTTGCATATTGAGTACGAGTGAATGCTAGACCAGCAGCACCGCCAGGTATGGTCAAGGGACCTTGACCAGCTAAATATTCTGCAGCCGATACAGGTGAGGCTGCTAACATCTGTATAAAATAGTTCCGTATTTATAAATAATGGAAACGATTCGACAACGATGCGCCCAAATTTGGGGTTGCGGTTGTGGTGAGGAGGAGGGGGGGAGGGGGTGTAGTAATCACCAAACGCCGGAGCTTACCAAATTTTTTCGGACAGCTCCGGCGCTACGGGAAATGCAGCCCCTCCACCCTTGCTTGTTACAGCGGGTGGGGGCTGCTCTTCCTCCGCGCCTCCGATTATTTATATACACTCTAGGGGTAAGGCAGACAAGACCACGTGGATAGTGGGGTGCTCTGATTCGGTTTTGGGTACTTTTTGAATAATTTAAAAATTTTCGGAACCATACACTAATTTAAACATGAAGTTAATGTAATGTATGTACATTTGACAAGTAATGATTAAATTAGGTTCAACTATAAAATTAACAAATGAGAAAATAATCGGTCCGATTAATTTACCGAGAATGTCACATCACTTATAACCAACAGAAACCGAGAATGACACATCTCTTATAAGTTATAACCAATAGAAAAGTAGATAATGGTGGATTGTTTACAAATTTCAATACATTTCCCAAAACTTAAATTTTTTTTAAAAATACTTTGACGCATTTCCGGCAGCTAAAATTACTTGGAGGTGTTCCAATCAAAGTCCCAGAGACTCCTGCATAATCAGTATCATCAGATTCCAACGCACTATTATCGCACCCAACCCTAAATAATTAAAAGAACCGCTTTACAGATACATTTGTTTTTGACAATCTGACCATTCTCTAGAGCCAAGTTTAAGTGGATAGGTATACTTACATCATTAACGCATAGACCAGTTTCATTAACGATAAAGGCGTTGCCTGAAAAAGTGACATGGTCTTGCAGGTTATAACCAACTGGAGAATCAAATAAAGTGTCTATTCCCACTTCACGAAGATGGTCTGTTGGGCCTACTCCTGACAACATAAGAAGTTGAGCGGATCCTATAGTACCTGCTGCAAGAACTATCTCTTTCCTGGCGTATACACGACGTCTGAAAGTTATGGTGAATATTATTAAATGATAACTACTTTTTTTTACCTAGGACGGTTTAATTAATTATTGTCGTCAAAATAGGGGCGTGGCAATCGGAAAATTTAATTTAACATATTAAACAAAGAATTGAAACCTGTGTATTAAAAAAATCCAGGCTGATTTATTAATACTGATAATTTTGTGAAATGGCGTTTATAGTAAATTCAGTGATATTCAACTTTAATTCTATTTATGAATTTATCCTTTCCCTATGCCTCCGAAGTATACGTTGAAGTTACGAAGTATTATTTATTCACATAGCTGGATGTAGACGACTGCTTAATAAAACCGCAGTATCCGAGCTGTGTTTCCAAAGCCTAAGCTATTGTTTAAGTCTAAAGCGTATGTATCCACTGTTTTCATTTTTATTATTGACTAAGTTTAAGGATTTTAACTATTTACAGCAAATTAAATGTATGTATAAATTTGATTACTTAATGCAGCTACGCGTTAATATTTAATACTTGTTAATTACATGGATAAACAGATATATAATACTATTTAAACAATTACATCATATCCACTCTTATTCAATATATTGTAAAGATAACCAAAAATATTGTAATTTCTTTACTGGAAACGGCACTTAAATTAGTTTTGCATTATTATAATCTAAATAACCTTTTGTTATGCTTCATAAATTCCACTCCTACCGCTGTTTTTGTATCTGGATCAATGAGTAATCTTTTCACAGTAGAGAATTTAGACACCTTCAGATTTCTTCTAAAACGTACGGGTTCTAGAAAAGCTTTCGATGAACTACATCGTCGACCGTTTCGAATAGTTGCTTGTGGCTTAGAAAATCCTATCACTTTTTCTCCATTTGGATCATTCCACTCATAGCCAAGCTGTAATCCTGCGTTTCTAAACGCTTGTTCAAGAGGTGATGAAAAAGTGGCATGATCTATATCTAAATAGCCACCAATCCCGTGAAAGCTTGAGTTTCGAAGCTCAGGAATTTTAACATTTTCTGATTTTTTGAAATAAGGCAGTATCTCATCGTAACTCCAGCCCTCATTTCCCATTTTAGCCCAGTCATTGTAATCTTCAGGATGCCCTCTTTGATAAATGAGGAAATTCAACACACTGCTCCCGCCTAGAACTTTACCGCGAGGCATATAACAGACGTTTCCTCTTAAACTTTTACAAGCTTTTTTCTCGGGTTCAGAACTATAATCCCAATTCATTGGAGTTATAGATAGAAACGGTGCAAAGATTGGTATGTCCGAGAAAAAATTCTCATTGCCACCAGATTCTAAGAGTAAAACATCCCATTTCGATATTTCTGATAATCTATTTGCTAAAACACAGCCAGCAGAGCCTGCCCCAATAATAATAAAATCGAATTCTTGTTTATCTTTGGGAAAGTAATCAGGTACGAATCCTTCGTCAGCATTTTTAGGTATTGGTCGAAATATATCAGTCCAAAAATCAAATATATTCTGTGATTGTGCCAAGCATAAACTGCTTGTTATTATTGCTACGATAAAGCATCGCATATTTGAGTATCAGCTTGGCCTTCTTCTTAAATTCTGAAACAGTAATTTGCATTGTTTTTTATTTCATATCATTCATAATATCGTCACTGTAGAATGATAACCTCGTTTGTCAAAAAACCATTTATATTTTATTCTTAGATCATTTAACTGGTATAATCTATTTAAGTAAGGATTTCATTCAAAACTATGAACAAAAAAAAAAGCACAGAATAATATTTTAACGAACATTCACGAAATTAAACATTATTTTTCGTTTCCTGTAATGTTTGGTTCTCTGGACATACGAGGTTATCATTCTACAGCGACGATATGATATTTAATGAACGTAAAAGAAAATGAAATCATCGTTATAACAAGAGGATGCTGCAGATTACGTATAAATTGTTAAATAATTTGTGATTGAACACTTTGCATGACGTGGAAAAACGTTGTAAATGTCATTACAGACTTGCTGAGTGTTTCGGCCTAACCATAGCAATCACATCTCACGATGACTCTACCTTAACGATGTTTCAGCCCATTAGCACAAGTCTGCTAATATAAAATCTCTATGTTACTTAGACTTCGGAATCGTTAATACAACAGAGAATTATAAATACATTCATATACCTACAGCAAGTGTGTACTCAGACAAACCACAGAAATTAAAACTTAAAGTTTAAAAACAATGCCTTTAATAATACGACGATTCTAGGTACATATTAGGTTCGATTACTAAAATACTTTTTTCGAGTTAGGACTGAAGGCTAATCTACGTGTCTGCAAATAAATTATTCGTAAATCCGATACAGAGATGTGTCTGGTCCACAATCCATTTAGAAGTTCCAAGACTTCAGTTTTATTTTGTCCCTGTCAAATGTTGCATTTCGTATTCAATACAGTTTATTTTATTTTGTGTACAGGATTATAAGAACTAGCGACTCGCCCCGTGTTCGCCTCGTGACCTTTAGGGTCCTTGAAATCTTATATACTAAACCGTCTATTTTTTTTTAGGTTATTCTAGATATTGGTGGAAACCGCAAGAAATTCCGTGCAGTAGGTTTTTAGTACATCGCGAACAGACAGACAGATAAAAGTTTGACATACTTGACACATACATGACTTTGAAGTGAAACTTCTTTAGGCGCATGAGGGTAAATAATAATAAATTTTTACGGAATGTCACGAAGATGTGCAGCGTTTTTGTCGAAGAAAAGGGAGAGTGCGATTGAGACCGACTGAGAGGGAGTGAGAAGGAAAATTAACTACTAGAAATTATATTTTCAAAATTAAAATTTCGTAAAGAGAATTTATGAAATAGTAGTATTTTATATTTTATGCAAAATAATTTATTAAAATCTCTAATGACGAAATTTAAATATCATCAAGTGTTTTTATCGAAGAAATAAATAAAATATATTTTTTTATTAATTTGTATTAATTTTCGACACTTGATATTTTAATGACAATTAAATTCATTCAATTCTTAACATATCTTCCTTTTTCCCTCCCACTAAGTCTCACTAATCTAAAGTTTTAGATTTGTATAAATATGAACAAGAGCTAAGTTTGCTGCTTTCACTTCTGACTTGTGTACTTTGTACGCACGCACTTTTTTTTGAGTATCTCTACAACTTTTTCTCTACCACTCAATCACAATCTCTCATCGTTACAACAGCGTTCGTAAGAAACGTTTTCGTTCGACCGTTTTTTCTCCGACGTACTTAGAAAATCCGACTACCACGAAAATGTATTTTCATTTGTCGGACACAAACAATAAAACGTGGCTCTGTATTGTTTAACGAGTTTTCGAAATTTGTTCAGGAGATCCAGATTTTTACCCTGTACAACCTCACAAACGTAGTATAATTAACTCAAAACTATTATTTGTATTTTTTTTTATTTGGACCACAAAATTAGGACAAACGCATGATACAAACAAAAAAATTAACGTATAATCAAACATATGAATAGCAGTGCCAGCAAAATAGTAGGTACTAAAAGCAATGATAATACAAACAACAATAAAAAAAAACTATAAAAAAATTAAACTATTTAAATCAAGAATTGAATTATCGGTGTGCTGTGTCCTAATTCTAGTAATGATGTAACATATCATATTTGTTTTCGATTAATAATTATAAACAAAACAAAACCATTGATATAAAAAATAATAAAAGTAGCATCCTATAGAGGTCACGTTATGTAATTTATTTCGAGAATTGCATTATGAAGGTTATTGTAAGGCCATAAAATATTTAGATGATCACAGATAATTCATGGCGGAATAAATTATATCAGATTATACTCAATTGAATTTTTACATTTTATATGACAAAATTTAACAATTTGTTTCATATAAAATCTTGTCATTTCGCGTTCCTAAATAAAGGCTCTTGAGGGGTGCCTTGTGCCGGTGAAAGGCGGTGCCTTTTAGTTATAATAATATACATTTTACTTAACCTTGTTTTATATTAAATATTTTTTACTAACTACACTTGTGTAATAATAATACTAATTAATTGTATTCCCAATTTTTTAAAATAATTTAAGAATACTATGCAAATGTTTATTGTAAGGGAGAAAACCGCAAAGAGACACGGTCTTTGTGTAAAAATATATGTACGTACATTAGGAAGAATACTTGCGGTATGTAATAAAAACGTAAGGTTTAACTAGTTTCACAGATTGACACAATATAAAAATACATGGTCTATTTAGTTCGTTGCGTAAAAAAACGATATCTTTATTTTGTTAGGAAACAGTTGTACCCTGGGAACCTTGTACCTTGAACCGTATCTTATAACAGGTCTTGCAAAACGGTTACCATTTGTGATTACGAAATTAATTCAAAATTTATTCAAGGTAAGGAGAAAACAATCTCATATACATACAAGATCCTAAAATTCACTCTAAACTAAATTTTAATATATTTATTATATAATAGAGTTAAAACCTTGCAATAGTTATAATGCTCTATATACTTTTTAAAATAGATGCAATGTAAGTACCTGGAAAAATCTAAATGGAAAATTCTTGAGGAGGCTTAAAAGGGATACTAAAAGACATTAATTATTTAAAATTGCTTTTTTTTTCTAATTTTGTGGCTTAAATATTTTTACACGCAATAGTATCAGGTTAGTTTAAAGATGCTTTTTATTTTTCTCCCGCCTATTCAGAAGATATATTTTTCTTTCTTCAAAAATTCTTCGAATTGAATTCATATATAGGTACATTAAACATTTTCGTTCTTTTTTTTGATGTTTTGTATGACTTTACAGAATCAAAACAACCACAATTCATTTTCAAGGTTTAATAAAAATGCCAGTCACTATCAACCTTATTGGAATCTTAATAATTAGTGAAACTTTTCAACAAAATGGCTCAAACAAATACCAATTAATTCTCGATAGGGCTTTTTGATTTGGTTTGATAATTTCCGACTGGTCATTGATTTCTACTAAACGTAGAACCTAAAACGCAGCGTTTTATATAGAAGTAGACGGTGAACCTATCCGTTACCTGGAAGAAAGGAATAAACAAACATTACCTGTCCACATCGTATCCCTAACTTTATTAATACCTACTAACTGACGTTTGACTGATCTTAAATTAAATTCTTAAATTAAATTATAATGATTCATGTGCACTTTTTATTAATATTATTATTAATTTTTTTCATGTATTCTTTATTAGTTTAGTTTGTTTTTTGTTCCTTTTTAGTTTCTTTTTCTTAACTTATGTAATTTAATACATTTTTTTTCTTTTCTCACAGTGGTTGCCTGGAAGAGATCGCTCGAAAGCGATAAGGCCGCCAGTTGCCTTTCCTTTACATGTAATTATGTTAAATTTTTATATCATAAAGCAACAAAGTGTAAATAAAATAAATAAAAGTATGTTTCAGCATTCTAAATACAAATAATTGTATTCTTTACGCCAATGAAGACACTGTTAACAGCCAGGTATATACTCGTATGTAGAGTTAATCCACATTTAAGAGACGAGTTCACTTGTATGTACTTTTAGATCTAATAATACATTATATGAATGGAATTCACGTAGTTTACAACGTTACTTGCGTAATAAATAGGATAGGACAAGTGTTTAAGTAATTGAGATGCAAGAGCATGAACGTTGAAGATGACCCATACCTAGGTAAGTAGGTATGTCAAGTGTATTGGGACATTGTTTTATTCAATTCTAGATAAGAAAAATAAAGCTTTATAATATAAACCTTATTCTATTGTTAGATTATTTTTGACGCTGGTCCCCACGCTAGGACATACCCGTGTTGTGGATCACCAGACTCTGTCGAGGTCCAAGAAAAGAACATAAACTTTCTTTACAAATATAAAATAATTTTTGATTAACTGTATATCCAATTGTCTAATGGGACTTGTAATCGGCTATAAAGAGCTGGGGCGATAGACGTAAGTACCTACTAAATAAAGTACTTTCATAAGGAGCAAAACCGAATGTACCTAATGCTAACGTGGTTATGAAGAAGTTAATAAATATCTAATAAACAAAGACAAAATCATATAAAAATATTTATAAATCTTATAATTTACAAACAATATATACAATACAAATGAATGATAGCACCCTTAAACAATAGGTAATGCTTTAATGAATTTATAAATCCCATACACAGATTATGTAATCGAAAAACAAAATAATATTTTGTATTCGATTTGTAAAAGGACATTTAGCAACCGACTGCATTTTAGGTACAATTGCAATTTGTAATTTATTGTTTTTAAAACGCAATAAATTATACACATATAGGCATATTGCAATATTTCTTTGTGATGCTAAAATGAGCTTTAGAATACTAAAGTGTAAATTATAATAACACATATAATTTTAATCATACAAAACCGACAGATCCATTAATGAAGTTTTACTCTGCCAAACGTTATCATAGTAATTATTTTTACAGTATTGTAGTTGATAGGATTCGGATTTTTATTTCAATATTTGTTCATTCTTTATTAATTAATTGAATAGAATATAAAATTTTATAATATTCTTACGTCTCTTTGGTATCTCTAATCGTAATCTCTATGAAATTATTAGGAAAAGGAAAATATTGGGAAATATATCAAGGGCAGCCAAAATATGACATTGATCTACATTTAAAGACAAAATCAGGTTTTAAATTAATATATTGTGCACTACTACTGTAGTTATCTATGTATGGTAGGTTCGCATATTAAATTAATAAACTGGTCACGGATTAGGTAAGTTCTCGTTCATACAGGTACACACATATTAAGGTGTTTAATATTATTATAAAATTATCTTTAAACGGGGCGTAGTATTAAATTGAGTTGCTTATTTTTTTAAAGTTCAAAAATCTATTAAGTCTTAAAATGTTAATTTAGATTTTTGTTATAGGTTTTCAATGCTTTTAATATTTAGTTCTAGGACAATATATTTATAATTTGGAAAGAAAATCAAAGAAGGTTCTTAATGATTAGTTCAATTTTAAAACTTTTATAATTTTAAAAACAATTTTCTTATACAAATAAGAACGAATGAAAAAATTGAGCAATTTCTAGAAATTGAATAGAACAGAAACTACTAAGAGTAAAAAGATTAAATAAAAATTAAAAAATTGCCGTCATTCCTATTAAATTGAACTAAATAAATCTTATTATATTGTTAAAGATCCCAAAAAGTTACTTACCATAATTAAACAATATTATATAAATCCAAAAAACCAGCACGTTCAAGCACGCATCACGCACGCACTGTAGCGTATTTTGATTTAAAATAGTTGCCGATGTTCGCACAATTTTAACTTGAGGTCGCGCAAGACCGGCTTTGCTGGAGACGATTTATCTGGTATAATTAACAGATTTTTTGATGACTTATTTATGCGAAAAGCTCATATATATCATCTTTAATAAGCTGCCATTTCCATGTTAAGACAATAAATAATAAATAATCTTTATTGACATTGACATATTTGTAATTACAGAAATCCTATGAAGACTCTGACACCTAAACTAGGCTTTAGTGCCTGTATCTCAGGAGTCAGTGGCTTCTCCCAATATAATTCGTAACAAGTGTCAAGAGAGCTTATTCAAAATTTTACAAGACAATACTTTTTATAGACATTTGTAAATTCCAGATATTACATCTAATTATCTTCTTACACATAATATACTTAAACAAAAATAACATATATTGAAAAAAATGTTTCAGTATAAATTACGATGAATATAATAGGTAGTAAAATAGGTACATACACATAAAATACTAAAATACATAAATATACATAATACATGAATATACATAATTATACATTTTACATATGGGTATATGTAACACTAGTATAAATATATAAATTATACACATAATTAATGAATCAAAATAACTAAAATATTATTGTAGCATGTTAGTTAAATAGATCTTCTGTTTCCTCATAATTTAAGGACAAAAGCCAAGTCTTAACAATTGATTTGCAGTCATGTAGTGAAAGAGGGTAGAAATTTAATTTTTTGTTTATTTTATTATATAGAAAGACTGAGAGATATGCTCGTTGTCGCCTTGCGAAGGTAGTACGGAATTTTGCTGTGGGGAGTACATTTGGTATACAGCGTTTGTTACTGCAAACCTCTGGGTTATAAGGGGTATGGACATGTTGTTTGGCTATTATATTAAAGACGAATAACTGTCTGACACTGAGGAGCTCACACTGTTTATATAAACAATGTAATAAGTACTTCGCGAACGGTATGCAATTTTAACGTTATCATAATTTTTAGGATGTTTATTGGTTGCAAATTACTGTATTTTTTTCTAATACATATTAAAATATTAAGTAATGTTGGCCTTCCAATTTTTGATATTAAACTTTTCACGAAAAGCCCGTTGTGGCAGTCAACAACAACAGCATGGCTGCAATAAAACCATTGCTACAGTCAATAAAAAAAGAATGAACTGAAATTGCCGCTATCAATTGCTATGACGAGTTATTTATAGATAACAGCGTTTTTTTAAAGTTTGTAAAATATAGTACTGCAGTTTGATGTAGTATGGGAGTAAAGGATTGCTTAAGGTAATATTGATTTTAGTTTTTATTAACTCTCAGCGCAAGTTAGTGGTTCCCTTTTTTAATTAATGTAGCATCACAAGTGAGCAAGTTGACGCAAAGCGACTTATGATTTTTTTCTGAAAAAAGTTTTTCAGAAAAAAAAAACCACAAGTAAACTAAAGTATGTGTGTTTTTTTGATACTAATTTAAATAATACTCGTTGACATTGACCTAGAATACTATAATGACCAACAAGATGAAGTTTGACATAAAACACTGTACTAGGTTATAAATAATTAAAGTGACATTGGACATTCAGAAACGTGTCACGATGTCCACTCACAATTAGTATTAGCGTTGTAACAATACAAGGATATAGAATATTCTAGTGTAGTAGTAATAATAGTGATCACACATCACTGAACTACTATTTCTTTTATTATTATTATACGTATAGGTACATTTTCGATGTTAGATTGTGTCAAGAAGTCAGCTTTCCTTGTTCTCAGAACTTTAAGATAAGTCATAATTTAATATTTTTATTATTTATAACACTGAACCAACAAGTGCATCCCACGCAAGTTACAGATTAGTTTTTGTAATGCATCCTTTTAACTTAAAAACAGTGGTTATCTTTAACGTCAAAACTTGCACGATATCCGCTCGAATAATAAATAAAACTGTTTTTGAGCACTCAGGGTAAAATTAAAAAACGAGACTAAGCGTAAATTATTACATCCCATTCAGAATTCACATGGCTATGTACCTACTATGTAGCCACCACAACTTCTTGATACGACAGGAGTTAGACGCCTAAAGAGAACTAAACCTTTTGAGTTAATCAACCTAGTGTAGTGAATAAAAGTGCAAGTGCGGTATCTCGGACACATGAACATAGTGTCAAAATGTTATGGAACACTAAGAACACTGTTAATGAACATTACCTTCGTTTAAATACTACAAGTATTGTAGAAAATTAGGTCAAAATAATATTACTTATTAGCCATAATTATTGTATAGGCTATATTGTAATTCATGTAAAGTCGCACTCTTTTTTTTTGTGAACTTTATTGTAAGAAAAAAACTATTACACCCATATGTCAACTTATATATATATTATACACATTACACACGGGACTCATACTTTGCGCTAAGTCTCGTTTCTGAATGTAATCCTCACTCTTATATTCAATTCGTTTATTGGTTCTTTAACACAGATACAACTGTGGAAGTCGTAACTATTATTTTAATCAATTCATAAGGCACAAGCCCCATTTACATCAGCAAAAATATTAAACTTAATAAGAAAATCTTGCAACGTGGAAAGTATGTTTCGGCGGCGAGGTGAATTTTATAGAATTTTTCTTTAATATTTTGCAACTATGCTTGATCTATTAAGATGATTTATGATTAAAAGCATATTTTGAATGGCAGGTAAAATGAAACTAAGGTCAAACCATAATGTTAAATAATGAAAGTTTATAATTTTGAAAGGCTTTCCGGGTTCACGATAAACGGTAGTTATTGATGAAGCTTGTTCCTGTGGCCTCAGGCCCCTGGAGTGTGATGAGTTCCACCAGACATACCCTCAGTATACCGGAATTTCTGCTTAGGATGTCAAAGCATCAGCTATTTTATTATAGAGTTTGTTAACTTCGTCATATTTAAGTCATATGTAACATATTACAAATTATGGTAATTTAATGTCGAACACATTTCGTAAGCCAAAACTTTATTCTCAGGTTGCATTTCGGAATTGTTTGTTGAGATTTAAAATAAGAAACTTTTATTATATCTAATTAGGATTTCATATTTCTTTAATTGCGCATTTTATTGCCTATGTATGCAAATGGGATTTTGTTTCATAAACTTTACGCCTGTCTTGTTTTACTGAGCAAAATTGCATCTTAGCAAATGGAATGTAGCAAATTTTTCGAGCACAGATTTGCGTTATATTCTAAATATATCTGCGTTTGACTCAGTTTAGTAATTTGGTAAATTCTATTTAATATTATACTTAACTCATAATTGTAGTAGACGAGCTTGACTAAAATCATCTTTTATTAAAATTCAATATCTAAGTAAGTTCCCACATTTTAGTTATTTTTTAAAAAGTAATTTTAGTGTAGCTTTTATTGGTTCACTAGTTTTTCAGGTTTAATATCCATTACTTTTATATTATTATTATATTTGGCCATGTTTGCGACGACTTTGTTTGGCGTATATGCTTCAATGAATAACATACTTGACGACTCCAACATCGCCCAATTTATAAAATGCACATGTGCACCGAATGGCGGTCGACAGAACGCCAACTGAACTCACACTGGTTTCAAGAGAAAATCCGGTAGACCGTGGCTACGTTGTTGGGATGGAGTTGTCGAAGACCTCTAAACAATAGGTGTTCAAGATAGACGCAAGAAGGCAAAATATTCTTTCGGAGCCCATAAATGTAGCCTACCAGCTGGCTAATGTACCATGGGGCTGTACAACCATTAATGACTGATGAATATCCATTACAAAAAGACAAAAGTATATGTGTAGAGTAGTAATATGTCCGTAATAATATGTAGTATATCGTTGGGTATTTCATACGAGGTAATCAAAACATTGATTATATTTATATTTTATTATAAATTATTTATAATATTACAGGTAATAATTTATGGTACATTATTGCTATAGTAGTCTTTATCGAGGTACAAATTTGACACT
This sequence comes from Pieris melete, assembly GCA_963693345.1. Taxonomy (NCBI): domain Eukaryota; kingdom Metazoa; phylum Arthropoda; class Insecta; order Lepidoptera; family Pieridae; genus Pieris; species Pieris melete. The sequence goes on along the minus strand of CAVNZK010000002.1, from coordinate 566,750 downwards.
TCCACCATCAGCTGGTGCTAAAATCACACTGTAAGGGTCGCTTTCCACGTCATAAGGCACTGAGGGCTCCAATTTATATTTATGCACGAGTTGAGCTAGAGCCGTGCGCATCTGCATCATTCCGTATCGCTTTCCTGCAAATACAATATTTCAAAATTTATATATATTGGAAAATCATGGATTATTCGGTTTATTTATATATTCAATTACATGCTATTTATCCGTATTAAATTAATTTTACGTACTTATATTAAAAAGTATAAGAAAACTATTAAAATTGCAAATTATATTTTATTATGAATGAATGATCGAACCAATTATAATCAGAATGACGACATCCGACTATTTACATTTTGTATTAAAAATGATTACGATCAATAGCGATAATTCACACGCAAATTATATGGAGTCAATCACATGACTCGGAGACAATCTTTTTTGTTATAACCTTAATGTTATTAGTTTCAACATACCACTTGTCTACGTGAATAAAGTCACGGGTATCGTTAATATATACTAATTATAAACATATTTGTGATAATGAGTTATTTGTTATTTATTTTAATTAAGGTTTTCGTGACGATCGTCACGTGGATAACGGAGCTAATTTGGCCGGGAATTTCGAATCGATAGTCTTTTGTTTGATTTGCCTAGTCTAAAATCTATTAGAAAAAAATGAAACAATTCCTAAACGAATATATAAATGCAAGCGGATAATATTAATTGTTAATAGTTTGGGGGAGAAATTCGCAAACGTTTACGACAGATAAATAAGAAGGAATTAGGGATAAATGTACCTATCTTATATTCCATAAGAAACATATTTTATTTTATACAAACAATTAGAAGCATTTAATATAAGTATATTTCTGTTTAGACGTTCATAAGTGTACATTGTGTTTGAATCAATGATTTTGTTTTTTTTAACAAGACGTCATAATATGAGTGCGGTATTCGCAATAAAATATTAACTTTTTCATTTTCTTAAATTTTTATCCGCATCTATAGTTATACAAACCTAAGTACCTAAGTAATAAAAATTGATAGTAAAAAAACAGAACTGTTAAATTTATTATAACTAATAAAATTTATTTAACTTTGTCTTTAACCGCAACTGCTGATACAAAATTTGTTATTTAAATATAAATATTACTAACTAAGATACTAATTAAGATAATTTCTTAAATTTTTACTTTTAATTACTATGACTTTTAATTATTTAAATTTTATAATAATATGTAAATTAAACTTTAAATTATTTTAGATCATAAATTTTAATCTATTTTTTATATTACTGCATAGATTTTTTTATATATTAAATATTCACATATATAATTCTTTCTTATGTATGTATGCCTATGTTAGAAACAAAAAAGTAACATTGGTCCATTTATATAAGGCTTTTAGGAAGTTTTACTTTCATAGATGACAATATGTAGGTACTAATCATTACAAAACATAGTTACCTATACAAAATCGTGGTCCCTCTCCAAATGGCATAAATGTGAATTGGACGTTATCACTGTCTGAAGCGGATGTGAACCTTTCGGGTTTCCATTTATTTGGTTCGGGGAAGTTCTTCTCGTCGTAATGTATGGCCAACACATTCACGAACACTGGGGTACCCTTTTCGATAACGATATCATCGTTCAACATATACCGCTTGTTACATATCCTATCTAAATACGCGACTGGAGGGTACTTTCGCATTGTTTCTGTAAATACGAGATCTTAAATAAGAAGTTCCTTCTTCAAACATACATATAATTCACAAATATAGACTTCTTTTAGATTCTCTTAACTCGTTAGTTAAAGTAAAATAAAACAGTAAGGAATTTGTACTGTGGTGTACCGTATAGCCCTCGAGGCCCCACCATTAGTGGCTTTTTGGGGTTTTTGTACTCAAAGTTTGTAACGTGTTATAATGTTTATGCAATAGTAAACAAAAAAAGACACGCCACCTGAATCGAAGGGACCAATAACATTATGTTAAGTGATACAGATATACATAAGTTAACAGCTACAAATAATTCTAATCAATCATTAATTTTGATTGATGAATATGTATGAAACAAAAATAACATTTACATTATAATTACACATAAATTACATTATAATAATTGATCTATTAAACGCTGAGATAATTAAATTCATACATTGTGTATCAATGTAAGCGGGGAATAAAATGTTCACAAAATCAGTAGCATTACGTTGTAAATCTTGTTTTTTACTTTTGAGGTAATATATGCACTTATACAATTATACTCGGCTTAAGGAAAGGGCAAACGAGGAAAAAACATACCTCTTAAACATCCAGACAAATACTTTTGCTCCATGAGGTCATCGTACTCGAGAATGGATTTTCCTGTGCGTTTGTACGCCTCGTCGATTTCATTAAATAATATTTCCTGTAAATTATACAAAAGCTTAGCCGTGTTGATAGACTTAACAATATATTATACTGCTATTCAATGTGTTAGTGTCGTGACGTTATTAAAAAAAAAAAGAAAAACATTCTTATTTATAGGTCTAATTTTTAACTTATTGTAGTTACGTCACTTTTAAACGTAAATTTTTCTTTATTTACTCTTAGTTTCCGAATCAAGGGCGTAGAGAAATTGGCAGAAATATGCGACTGAATTTAATAATAATTTATAATTATTATACCTATTTTTATTATTTATTTTATAATTCACCTCCTTCGAATAAGCAAAAAAGCTGGGGCGACCGCAGAGCAGGAAGAAAATAATAAACGGCAAATATAAGAGTATTTCCTCCAACTTCGATTTTGTTCCCTTTGGAGTAGAGACTCTTAGGCCGTGGGGTTCAAGTGCAAAGGCGCCTATTAAAGATTTAAGTTAGCGCCTAGTAGATAGTACCGGTGACCCCAGAGCTGGCACTTTCCTGGCTCAACGAATAAGTATCGCAAAACAGCGAGGAAATTCTGCCAGAGTTAAAGGTATACTGCCACAGGGACCAAACTTTTTAAATTTGTTTTGATTTTGATAATTATTTCTATTATTACTTTGTGGTTAAGTAAATTGTAAATACTTGAATTTAAATAAACAATGTTAACACTTAAATTACGATAAAAATTATAAAAAAATCTAATATTTTATAAATTATGTGTGTGCGCCCCGCCAAAATTATTATAATACATAATAACTTCTTAGGTCATTATTGTTGCCATACTGGTATGATTGTATCGAGGCTTTTTTAATCGTACGATCAAAACCACGTAACAGCCGTACTCAGAGTGGATCAGTAGTCTGTCTCTTATAGTAGTTTAATAAATAGTAGTGCAGCTCAGCTAGTATTCCCAAGTCGACTGATTTACCATTATATGTTTTCGGGAAACACGGGCACGAAAAGACGTTATCAACCTTCCAATGTTGTTTTGACTAATACAATTTACTCCTACCCTAACGACTATGAAGTATGAACCCCCAGTAACTTTTTTTGATTTACACAAAAAATGGAGTAGCAATGAAGCTCAGTAGTATTCAATCGCAATATTGACGTACGTTTTGGGTAAGAATGTTACGTTATTTAAGTTTTATTTGTTTATAAAATCCCTACATAATAAAGTCGGCATTAGGCTGTTTTATAGATATACGTTATCCGAGTTTTCATTAAATGCTTAAAAAAAAACGGAATGCGAAACTAGTCTCAAATTAACTTTGAGGAAACTCAAATAGTTAAACTACAAGCTAATGAAATACCTGTTCCTCGGGATGGTATGCGAGTTCGTGGAGGCAGTAGGAAAGTGTCGTCGACGAAGTTTCCACGGAGCCAAGAATGAATACAGCTGCTTGAGCTAACATTAAGTTGTCGGCAAGGTCTGAGAAGAGATAAATTATACTCGTCAAATATTAATCAAAAGAATACATATGAATTACTAGCTGATCCGGCAAACGCCGTTTTGCCATGTCATTATATCATTTATGGTTATTGTGCCTCACTCGACATAGATAGGTATAGTGTGTCGTGGACTTTTTTGTAGATTTTATAAGATCTACAATTCTTAGAAAATTTTATGGTTCTATCTTTAATAGTTTAGGCAGGGTACGCAAAATAAGTAACTTTTTTGGTTGATTTTTTACACCTTGTGTCCGAAAAACCCTAATATCTTACGGAACCCTATTTTTGTTCAAAATTAAATATAGCCTATATTACTCGTGGATAATGTAGCTTTCGAATGGTGAAAGAATTTTTAAAATCGGTCCAGTAGTTTATGAGCCTATTCATTACAATCAAACAAACAAAGTTTTCCTCTTTATAATATTAGTGTAGATTATAGATTAGATGTGTGCAATAGGTACTTATATGAAGAGCTTGTTACACTCATTAGTTTTGATAGTTAACACGGCGTATAAAATTGAAGGCTCTGAGTTCGGACACCATAATTAAAAATATATCGGGGCAATTGCGTAACTGCCCTTGTCATATGTCACTGGGCTTAACAGCGCCAAAGTCAAAATCAGTTCAAAACCGTTAATACTAGTAGTTTATTTGATTTTAACATATCGGAGCAGTCATAATTTACTCCAGCCACGGGCGTTATTGAGATTGGCTTATATGACCATCTTGTTTGTAGGTAAATGTTTTATCTATTTAATATAACCAGCGGCACGTAAGTCTAGCGCTGGCCAATACGTGGAGGGGATGCTGCGCATGTGTACTGTCGCGCGGGGGACAAAATGCGACTGGAGAGCCAATCGACGCTCTTCATTCCGCTAGCCCCCCTCAGGTACCTTATTTTTTACTTCTGCGCAATAACGGTCAGCGCTAGAGTTTCGTGCCGCTACTTATACAATGGCGTAACAAAGCTACATTAGACCTATCGACGAACTCTAACATACAAACAAGATTTACTTCCTTTTTTTAATGTGGGTACATGGTACATACAACTAAATGGTCCTGGATTTATTTTACATTCAAAACTATAATTTTTAAGTGTCATAGTTTTTTTATAAGAAATCGTATCGTTATCGTAATAACTACGTTTAGTTTTTTGATAAAACCTCAAATCGAAATATACTTAAACTTACCGGCATCAGAATTAGCAGGAAGCTTCAAATTGTCCTTCAATTTCAAAAGATGGTTAACGAGGTCCTTGTCGTTACTTGTTCCCTTACATTTTCTTTCCTCAGCCACATTCCAGAAAATCTTTTTTATATACTCTGAAGCCGGAGCCGAAAAGAACTTCATTCTGTAAAACGTTTTCTGGTTATTGAAGGATATAAATATTTCATTTACTTTTTCTGAATATACTTATATTATATATAATACTTACACATTACATATTAATTAAAGCAATTTAATAAGAAAAGTTTGTTTTAGTTAAATAACGTTAGTTGTGCGCGTAATAGGTAATTGCACCAAGATTTATAGTTAACTAGCAGACCAGCCAAGCGTTGCTGTGGCTAAGGTTTTTGTTATAGTACATAGTAGGTAACTATTCAACTATTCATTCAAACGGTAGGAGAACACCAGTCATGGGGACCACCATGCTTTATTGGTTATACCATTAAATTGTAGCTTATGTGAAACGTTGGTACTTTCAACACAGCGCCATCTGTTAGAATTGTGACTATCAAATAATTAACAAATAATTTGCAATAAAATAATATTGCGGGTATAAATTGAGATGTAAGCCATCCTATCTTTTAAGTTAAGTTAAGTTTTAGATCAAACCGCACACGGTGTGCAAATTTGATTGAAATCGGTTCAGTAGTTTAGGAGTCCATACCGGACAAGCAACGTGACACGTAATTTATATATATTAAATTATTTATATAAGTGTAAGTTATATATATAAGATGCCTAAGGTCCCATACCTGAAAAACGCCGCAACAGCTGGTACGAAGAATATCATTGTGAATTCCAGACCACGCCAGAATGTCCACTTCACCATGTGACTAGTAATGGCCCATAGTGGTGACAGCTGGTCGTTAAGCACGCTCACTCGTATACCAAAAACGCTGTATGCGACTGTATCAGACGTGTACATTGAGAATAGTTCCTGTTTAAATATAAATTTATTATATTGTTGTTTCCGTTTACATAAAAAAACTATACTTAAAATCTATATGCAATGCAATCCATAAAGTCTTGCAATTATAATTATTAAATGCGCTTAAAACCGCTGTGTATTTCTTCTTGTATTAAACATTGGTGTAATTACATTTCTTAGGAGATATAATTTAAATTGTGACACATTTAAAAAGAAACCATTTATAGTAGTTAATATATGCCAGAATAGAATAATCTTATCCTAATAACGTCGTTTCAGTTTGCCCACCTTCCCAAGGCAAATTATTTTTGTATTATTTCCCGACAATAATTAATAAAACCGATGTGCTAACCTGTGAACACAGTTGACTAATAAATAGTAAGTTTCTCTAAGTAGTTGCTAGTTAAAAAAATATACCTTTAAATTAACACATTTCTTATTGTCGACGTAGTCTCTTTGCACCTTTTGTACGAGCTGCTCCGAGTTTATATTCATCAATTCGGTAATTTTCTTTAGCCTCAAAGAAGTGAACATTGGCGACAGTTCGTGTCTCATCTCCGTCCATGTTGGATTCTAAATCAAACATGTTTTATTACATTTAGAAAGGAACATACTAATATTATATTATTTTGCCTTGACGCGTCAAAGACAAGATACGAAGGGTAATTACTTCGTAGTTCGTTATGACATGTTATTATTGATACAATTAATATGATTACAAATATCAGGAAAACTACGTATCTGTTTATTGATATTCTTTTAATAGACAAGAAGTTGACAAAATAATTTAATATTATACAAGCAAACTTCTTATATGGCGAAGTAAATGTTATCCGTATTCAATTATTATTATTAAATAATACATTGTTTTGCAATAAACCCATAAAATTCAGTAATAATAACTTATGGCGCTAAAACCCAGTTTATCACCGCGCATGCGTTATAATAGACGCTGCCACAGATACTATTTAACAGGTCACTGAATTGGCAGATTCTTACTTTGTAAAACAAGTACATAGAATGTGTGGTAATCCAACTTTATAATTAATATTATTTTCATAAATATGCATCAGTATTTTTAATTTGAATATTGCGTTGTAACAAATCCGTCATAATACTTTTTTAAAATAAAGTTGAGATAAAATTATTAAGAGCATTTTTATTTCCTTCATATTGTTTTAAAATTCAAAACCTTCTAGTTTTTATAGTCAAAACCTTAATAAATAAGTCATATTTGTTATAATGCTTACGATTTCAAAACATGATATGTTTATAATATATATTTTATGTATATAATTAAGTCTATAATAATTATTAAATAAATTAATATTTTTATATCAGATTTTTTTATGTTCTAATAAAATCGTGTCATGGTTTTAAGTATTGTTAAAACTTACACAAAATAAAACTGTTTACTTCAGAGTCAACAATGTACTCAAGTAAATGGCAATAAAAACGAAAATTATAATTATAATAAAGGGCAGACCTTTAACTTAGTTTAAAAATAAATAAAAAAATAATACCGAAAGTAGGAGGATATTAGCTATCGAACGCTCACATTTTCTATTCGCAAGAAAATTTAAGACTCAACTTTGAATTTCATCGAACAAGTCGTAAACATACAACAACTCAATTTAATTAGAACACTAGACTCTACATCTTATAACAATTAAATGAAGTCTGAAATAATTCAGTTAACGAAATAAGTTTTAGGGAACTTGTCAAAGGTACTGCGTACTTACCTTCACAGTGAATAAGTTCAAGGAGCCAAGGGGATCCGAGTGTCCCGAGTACAAATATCTGTCCTGAAAACTGTCGTGGTCCTTCACCAAAACTTTCCTAGCGAGTTCCGCTGTTTGCACGAATAATGCCGGTTTCCATGCCAAAAATACACCAACGTAGTCTCTCCGATATTTATCTTTTAATTCATTACAGAAGTCCCAAAAACTTTTCCTCATAATAAACCCCAAGTTGCCGAGGGGAAATGATGGCTTCACATATTCAATACCACGATTTGCCCAATAATTGAAATTTCTATTCACCAACCAATAAACTAAACCAAGAACGAAAACTGTTATATATAAGAACCATTGTAAAATTGGTTTATATGTTTGGACGTCCATCATCTTGGAGTGATGATAACTATATGAAGCATTATTTGTTACTCTAGTGTTCGCAAGAGTTGATTCAATATTTCATTTTCCTGCTTATGTATGTCGTATCAAATCACTTATTGATAAGCAATACTAACCTATCTTTATCAAAATAAAGTCAAAATCTTAGTTGTTGATAATAACATTGTTGAATGTTTTATAATACGTAGGTATATTTTTAATAAAAGATTAAAAATCATTTATAACCATTACATTTTTGCAAAATAGAATTATATATTATTATAATATAATTTCACTATTTTTCTAATTCTATATCTTTGAGTAGGTATTTTAGACCATAAGAAACTTTTGTTTTGAATTTATTTTTAGTTTGGTTTCAAACTGTCAAAAACGAATAAAACAAAGGCTCTCCTCTCTCGGAAACGCCTACTGCTATTTAACATTCCAATATTTTAAAAGCTCTTTCTTCTCTTCGACCAGGCTATAGACATTAAACCCTATTTATTATTTTACATATTTATTTATTTTCTAACAATCTTTACATTTGCAAAATGGTAAAGCGGTAAAATATAATTTTATTTGAAATTCAAATTTTAAAGCTTGACTCAGTTGTCAAGGAAAACATAATTTTTTGTTTGACCTAAGCAATTACATTTAACTGACGCTGAGCTAGCGCAGTATGTAATATTATTTCCCAAAACTGATTTCAATGACGTTATTAAACGTTGATACCAGAATGAAAAATTGTGAATTTTGAAAAGAGAATAAAAAATACTTTACAGCTTAAAAATAAATCAACTCGCATGTTGTCCGTATCTTAAGTTTAGTTTTTTTTAAAGCTAGTACATATACGTCTGGGGTATATTTGTAGTTAAAATTTTATGAAAATCCAGATCGTAATAATCCATAAATAGTTTTCCTCTTGAATTTCCTTATCAAAATGACGCTGCCGTAATCATTAGTCATGGCGTTTGATATATAATTTATACAAAGACTATATAGAATAGACTAACGAGAGTTTTTTATAAGCTATCACACTGACGAAACTGATGTAATTTTAATGTTAGTCTACCCAATATAGAAAAGAAACAAAATATCATAGATAAAATGGTGATAAAATACGCGTAATTCATTCAAGATTCAAGATTCAAGCCTTTATTTCAACTAATACAAGAGAAAGTTTACAAAATATAAATGTATATAAAAATAAAGTTCTTTAAGAAGGTTTTGTTGCACAGCTGTCCTATTCTACAGCTTGCCTTTCTGGCACAAAGGCAACAGAGGAACAGTGGCTTTTTTAAAGTCATCAGCCCACCGCACACATGGTCTTCCTCTTTTTCACGTAATTCATTAACTGTTCAAATATCGAATGAATTATGGGTTTATATAGTCAAGTATATTTACTTCACTAAACTCTATATAGTTAAGGTCAATGACCCGTTGTTTATCTCTACTTTTTTTTATGGAACGGACTACATTTTGAACATTGTTGAGAATTAAATGTTAGAGAAAATATAATAGCACTTTATTTACATCACGTTAACACAAAACAGGAGAAAAATACAATAAATGAAGACAGAGAATATAAATGAGCGGTCTTATTGCCAAAATCAGTTTATGCCAATATACCTTTACAAGGAAAATATTTAAGTAATATTACTGTATTATTTTTTGCTGCAATGGCGTTAGTAAAAAAAACCGGTTGGACTAGAGTTCTGTTATTGCAAAAAGTACACATTACAAACATCAGTCACGTGTATAGATAAATATCTAATAATGTTTTGCAATTTTTTGAATTTCAGATTATTGTGCCCAAGTTGAAACTTTAGTTCTATTTTAAAATAACATCTGAAAACTTTATTGCGGTAAAAAATATTTGGTATGATTGCTCAGCTTTATATACATTTTGGCAACCTATTTATAACTATTATATAACTACATGTTGATCGAGCGAGTGTTGTAATATATGATGAGGATAAAAGCAGTGTTAAAAGGTGTTTATTATGAGGTATAATAAACATATTATACTTAAATCATAATTTATAAAAATAATTAGTATTGGCTATACATCGCCGATGAGAGTGTTACAGTGGAATTTGTGGCAAAACAGAGAATGCTCAGTGACGGTAGAAAGTAAAAGTAACGCCGCTATTATCAGCTCAAATGATACGAGAGCTAGTGGTACCAGAGATTTTGTGACAGTAGCACATAGGTGTCGCTGAAGTTTATAGATATTGGTCTGCAACCTGTATAAAAAATAATAAAAGATTTTTCTAATATCATTATTGCACTTTAAAGCTTGCTTTATAGATGAGACTATTTTCCTTCAGTTACATTAATTTTCCTTAAGCTTGACACCGCCAACCGCATGGTATTTGTATCTGACTAATATAATTTAAAGTCTAACATTAATTAATTTTGTCACAAAAATGTTACAACCAGCCCCCCAGTCTCCACTATAAAGCTGATTTTTTTATAAGTCTATAAATTGCTACATATTTTTAAATTAAACGTATGGTATACCATGATAGACAAAACTTTTGTTCTAGTAATATTTATAAATTTTCTTGTTAAGGGTTTTACTGTCTAATAGATTTTTAGTCTTTGCGCGTACTAGTATTAATAATGCGCAGAGCATTTTTAATGTTTAATAGTATTAAATGAATTATAATAGGAGGTCGTGACTTCTGGGGTAACAGTGACAAGTAAACTTTTTTATTTTTATATAACAGCCTGGCGATTCTGTAACTCACTTTTAGAACTCGGTTTTCACAGCGGCGCTATATGGAGGAAGCTTGTAGTTTATTGTTTATCAGAATGCCAATTCGTAAAATGACTGCTGCACGCTATGGCTGCACGACTGATTTGAGCGAGACCGCCGCTACGTGAGTAAGTGAGTTACAGAATCGCAAGGCAGGTGGCAAACGGACAGGAGGCTCATCTGATGTCAAGTGACACCGCCGTCCATGACACTCACATTGCCAGAAGTCTAGCATGAAGCGTTTCCGAAACTAAACAAACATGCTAGAGCGGACAATAACAAATTAATAAAGCAGTAGATGATATGTGTCTGACCCGATAACGTCAACATTCGATCCATTGATACATAATTTCTAGACGGAATTTATGCTTTATGCTAATACTGAATGCGATAATTAGATAAATCAACATTGAAACATTATATTACTCGTGTCTATTTATTAAGACAAATTTACTTAGTACTAACGAGACTATTGATGAAATATAATATATAATACGTTGATTATATATATAATATACGTATATAAACGTACGGCTTGATCCTTTGGCGTTACGTAGAGATATGGGGGCTTTCTGCATCTTCTACCGCATTTACCATGAAGAGTGTTCAGTGGAGTTGTTCAGATTAATAGCTGCAGCTTAGTTTCATCATCGGACGAAAAGGCAGAATACTAAATTCCACCCCTATCACCTCGTCAGTCGTTCCACAACTGAGCGATTTTTAAGGCAATTTTTTGCCGCGCACCACCGCTATGTGTACATACAGTTGCACTGGTGTATTTCCGAACCAAATCGACGAAGGCAAGGCAAGGCAAGAAAAGAGCGTACCAATTCTTAAGAGGCCGGCAACGCACTTGGTAGACTTCTGGCAATGAATGTTCATGGGCATATCACTTAACAACAGGTGAGCCCGATTGTTATATAAAAACAAAATTATTATATAATAACGCCCTAATAAAATATAACAACAATACTAGCACTAATGTGAGAAGGTGAGATTCAAAAACGATCCTTAACGAAAGCTATTACTCTCGTATGTCAAAATCCAATACATTTTTGACTATCACTTTACTAAATGTTAGAGTATAATTTAAAAAATATATTGTTTAAGAATTCATTTCACTCCGAAAATGCCTCTAGGGCAGCGTAGTCTGTTTCTGCTTGAATTTAACCCATAATAAATAATTTGTGTCATGTCGGCCTATATCCAAATCCGTATTACAGTTAATGATATAAAACTATATAAATAATGTTCATATCTCTCAATTAAAAGACGGCGGATGAATTAAGTGATATCACTAAACGAGGCTGTAATAAGACATAATTATTAAAAAAATCCACTTTTAATATTACAGATTGTAACAAATATTTGTTTTTCATTGGGAACATGAAATAAATACACATAGAATAATAACGTTTTAATAAACATTTATTACAAGTTAAGCAACTACTTTTTAATGGTCCATTCCACGGAGATGTGTACATGTTATTCTTACAACGACTACCTTTTTCACATAACAAAATTTATAATGATAATTCAGATGTTTAAGAACAGGACTAAACTAGACAGCTCGTATTCCCAGACGTATCTCAAGTTTCAATCTTGACGTCTTGGACGCTGCAAAAACATCTATTGATTAGGCAAGTTATGAGTTGAGTGATCTATTTCAGAATACAGGAAGAATCCGAAGGATATTGGGTGTTGGAACACGTCCTTTATGATGTTAATTTGAGTTTATATTTTGAGAAAAGTCATCTTTATAGTACTATTCTTCAGTTACCTTTTTTATATATTTAATTTAAATAAAAGTATGTTTCATTTGGCTCACAAAACGCTGGCTTATTTTTTTTTAATATAACATGTGAATTTAAAATCTGTCATTTTTATATGATTATTCATTGAGTTTTCTCATTTTGGCGCTAATACATTGTACAATGTTTTACTATATTACAACGGGGTGATAAAGAGGACCGAATCGCTGTGATTGCAGTACAAAAAGTAGGTATGGAGCCAAATGCAATTTTTTAAACTCTTTAAAAAAAAATACGCTGGGTATTAGTAAAATATTTGTGTGCCACGCTATTAATATCTAGAAAAAGATCTGGCGGTCCACGTAGTGTTCGTACGAAAGAAGTGGCCAAAGCAGTAAGGGAAAGAATTCGAAGAAATCCTGTCCGAAAGAAAAACATTTTATCTTGGGAGATGAAGATAGCACCTAGAACCATGTTGCGTTAAAAGATGACTTAGAACTTGTATATATATGCCTAAAAGATACGTACTGGTTATTTCTTAAGTGATAATTTAAAAAAGAATAGGGTGGTAACGTCTAAAAACTACTGAAGCGGTACGCAAAGGGAGGTCACAGAAAATTGTTGTTTACGGATGAGATTTTTTTTACAATTGAGTAATATTTTAACAAACAAAATGACCGTCTTTCACCTCAAAGCTCTACGGAAGCTTCCTTATTAGTCGACAAGAGTGCAACGAGGGCACTATTCGACTTCAGTGATGGTTTGGTGGGGTATTAGCTATGAAAGACTGATTGAGCCATACTTTTGTGAAAAAGTTATCAAAACATCCGCACAAGTGTATCAAGATACCAATCTTGAGTATAGGTAGCGGCTTCACTACCTTAGTGAAGCTACTTAACAACACCACGTTCAATAACCAAGTATAACCAACCAAGTTTCTTCCAGCAAGACTCGGCGCCGGGTCATAAAAGTCGGTCTTCGCAGACTTGGTTGGAAACGAACGTTTCGGACTTCATCAGAGCTAGAGACTGGGTCGTTTAGTACCAATCGTAATCAGCTGGATTATGATATATGGTCAGTTTTAAAGAGTCCCTTAAACAATCCGTACGATTGGCAGTGAAGAATTTTCTTTATATAAACTGGCTTCAACGTTTTCAAAGAATATTTTTCTTTGTTTCAGTAATTATGGCAAGACTAGGTAGACACTTAAATCGAAGGTTTTTTTATTATAAACTAATCGCGTGCTCATCTAGTAAAGCTTGTCAATTTCTAATATACAAAACATCTTTAGTACTTCTATACATTTCCTACGTTTTGTGCAAGTACTACCTTGTTAATATCCGAATACATAAACGTCAATTAAATTTGGCTCTTTTAAGTTGCTATTTAAAGCATACGAAAGCTGAATTCTAGGAACATTTCTGCCTTTTTCAATAAGAACTAACTCTTTCACGTTAAAACAAAAATGTCATTATATAGGCATATCTAGGTCGTTAACGACTGAGTGAACTGTCGAACTCATCGTTTATTCATCACAGCGTAACCAGAATTTGACGGAAAGGTTGAAATTTACCTTAGTTGAAATAGAAGAGTATTTACTGGTATTTGTGTATTCGGGCATTAGTTCTCTAAGGATATGCCTCAAGACCTAAAAAGCTCTGTTTTTGATTCTAATAAAGTACTATGTACATGTAATAACTTACGTTACCCGTAATACAAAACGTAAATCTTGAATATAGTTCAAAGAGCTGTAACAATCATGACTCTATGTTAGTGTTGGCACTAAAAACTTTTGTTACGTGAGATACGTTTTGGAATACAGGGTGTTATAACGTAGAAGTAATTTGTAGAACTAATTACATTATAACAATGTTTGATATGATGTACATTTTAAATACGTAAATGCCAAATAGGTACATACAGCTAATAATTTTCTCATAATCTCTTAAAACGTCTATCCTTCATAATTAAACTTTGACGCAACTGTGCCGGGAGTGAGTAGAAAAGTCGTACCAATGGTGATTTCGACTTTCCCGGGTATTTAAATTTGTCTATGGTTATTGGTACATACAACATTAGTTGGTAATAACGACCAATAAAGCATGGCTTTATATACCTTATTATGTAAGTGCCGTGTTGGACAGTCCTCGTGGTCTCAGCGTGGTACTCTCGTGGACGAGAGTACCACCAAGGTCGTAAATTCGGACTCCGGCAGAGCGCTGGAGCGATGTGCGCTGACTCGCTCGTACGATAAAGGAAATCACAGTGAGGAAACCGGCTTTAGGCCCAAAAAGTGGACGGCGTGTGTCAGGCACAGAAATTTTATCACTTACTTGCGATGAAACAGTTTAAGAGACAGATTTACCTTTTCTACAACTTTCAATGAGACGAATAGAATTAATAATGGGTATTTTTTTCGAGATACAATGTTTTCATCTTTATGTATCGTGGGATAGATTAGGTTGAAAGGGTGCGTTAGTACCACTTTGACTTCAACCATTTTATTAGCCTCATTCCTCTATGATCGACCTTCCACCAAATATCCAAACGTACTTCCCCATTTAATTCTACCATTGAGTTAAGTACAACCTCATAACTTCGAAAGTGATTCCGATCCGGATTCTTAAATTGGGGTTCGTGGATAGATGACGTCATTTATAATTTCTGAATCGGCAATTTTTACAGATCGCTAAGTAGTTTTGCTTTATTGTCCATACCTTAGTAGAGATTTATTTTATATTTTGAATTCTACTAACAGTGACAGAGTAAGGGCCTAGCATTTGCATTACATATTTATGTTTCGTTCGTGACATTCTGCGCTATGGAATAAATAACATTTTGGGTATTAATTCAATCATCCAGAGCACCCAGTGAAGTATTTATAATTAAAAAATAAAGTTCCGTACTCACTGGAGCATGAGACACTCATCTAAATAAAGTAAATCGCTGAAGGTGGTCCAGATCAATTTATTTCAGAATTTGTCGATATGTCCTGATACTTTGGTAGTTATAACAAACTAATGTTGTATACTCAACTCCAAATATCATGTTATTATATTGTACCATTGCTTATAACTACATTTGTTAACCACTTAAATCGCACTATATATAAACAGTCATCACTAGAATCTTAACGGTATGTCCAAGAACAGTTTCATACGCTCCCCGATATCCGTGATGGAGCGGTCGTCCAACTGCTAGCTGTCCGTGACGTCATCGGTGACGTCGTCAATTTCGTCATCAAGTGGTTGGCTGGTCAGCGCCGCCCAGAGCGGGGACCGCGCGCCGGGTTGCGCAGAGCCACGCCGCTAGCTGTCGCCGGCGCAGGCGGCCGCAGTAACTGCGGCTGCCCCCACAGCCCCAATGGCTCCGAAGAGTATCGAACCCACTTCTTTGTCTGGGGTTATTTCCACCTACGACAGCAATATTTCAGATACAAAGAAACAAAATTGACACCGCAAGAATAGTTGAAAGGACGGTTGTTAGAATGTACCCGAAAGAATGGTACAAAGAACAAAAGCAATGCCAAAATATAGTATACTATTTACTTTAAATAGTATATTTAAATTATGTTAGAATATAACTGTCAAAAAGGCGTTAAGGCTACATAACAGTAAAACTAAACGATCAATGTATGACGTAAAAGTAATATTATGATTTAATAATTATTATATAATTGTACCCAACTTCTTAGGCTGCTGCCTCGAATTTTGCGGGCAGCGGGGCGGCGGCGGCCGCGGCGCGGGAGCGGCAGGATCTTATGCGTAAAATCAAATGGACTGGTTCTCGAAAATAGCGGCGTGGCAGCGGCGCGGCGGCGGGTAACGAGCGGTGCAATCCAGTCAAGCGGTGACCGCCCGCGTTGCGCGTATGCATTGTAGTATAGTGCTGTACATATTTTTTGTGACGTATCAAAATAACCTCGGACGTGCAAGAGCAAATTATTTCAGAAATCTTTGAAAGGAGACCCATATGGAACTATATTTTTGCATATAACATATTTTTGCCCACAATAAATCGAGCGTTAGGAATAAATTTGAATCAAAAAGATGTTGTCGCCGTTTTTTAGACATTTCGTTCGCGAATAAAAACAAATATCTCGACTACACAACCACGAACACAACACTACACCGCTATAGTGCCGCGCGATCTGCCCGCTGGTTTGGAGAACAGGTATGCGTTGGCCGCCTCGCTCCCGCGCCGCAGCCGCTGCCGCCCCGCTGCCCGCGAAATTCGAGGCCGCAGCCTTATGGTGGCTGTACACACTCGGCGAGAGCTTCTCGCCGAGAGTCTCGACCAAGAGGACCGAGAAAAGAGCGCAGCCTGTACACACTCGTTACGTTAATTGTATTTAAAACACCGTTGATAATGGACGTGGCAACCGCTGCTGCCGTTTGTCTTTGTGCAATGAGTTATTATAATTTTCTTCACGTTAACCATTAAAAAAATACGAAGCCATGGCGAAGAAGAAGATGGTCACTATACACCGCAACAGAAATTGGTAATTAGGATCATAAAGTTTTAATATTATCCAAAATTTAATGATTGAACGAGTGTGTACAGGTCGCTCTCGTTTTACTCGCGAGACCCTTTGACTCGTGCGCAAAAAACCGACAGGCGACCGAGAGAGGCGAGACCAACTGCGAGGAAGCGAGGTGAGACGAGAGCTCTACTGTACACTCTCGCACTCGGCCTGTCTCGGGGTGTCTCGACGAGTGTGTACAGCCACCATTAGGAGTTTTTCTGACTAGACAAGTATTCAAGGATTTTTAAATTTCATATCAACCGCTTTTTAGATATGTACTTGAAAATCAATTTCCCACGCGGATCACGTTTGAATCAGTACTTTTTGCTGCGGTCTAATGATACATATATGATTTCTTTAAGGGTCTGTTTCACAATGTATGGATAAAGTACCAAATAGCTATGCAACACATATTATTTAGAAGATAAATTATGCTATTTGACATTTCATCGGACTCATAACTTATGATGGATTTTATGTGACGAATAGCGTTATCTAACAGTCGTGAAACGCATCAATAGTGTTTATTCTAACAATAAGTAATAAATAGCTAATTTGGAACTTATGTAGAACTTATCCGTACAGTATGAAACAGACCCTAAACATATAATAGCAATTTTAATAATTGGGACACGTACATAATGATTGTGCGAGGCTTTGTAGGAAATGTGAACCAGTTTTAACTAATTCAGTATCATGTTATAAAAAACAAGAGATACAAAGCGAAGATACAATGGAAATCCATTCACAGAAATGATTTTTTGTTTTGCCAAATAACCTTAACAATAAATAACCTGTGAAAGCGTAGTTTGTTCCGGATCGGAGCGTTCTTCCAGGACAGTGTCCAATTCAAGTGAGGGAGGCGGCCGCGGAGACCGGACTAGACTGACCGCCCGT
The DNA here is from genome assembly GCA_963693345.1 of Pieris melete. Lineage (NCBI taxonomy): Eukaryota > Metazoa > Arthropoda > Insecta > Lepidoptera > Pieridae > Pieris > Pieris melete. Next base: position 548,686 of record CAVNZK010000002.1, on the reverse strand, counting down.
TGTCTATTCTTCATCGGAGACATTCTCACCACAGATAACTCACCACGATCCAATTCACAGTTGCGACGTCTTGCGCGTTCCCTTTAAACATTTATTTATTATACAATCATTGTGTAGCAATCCTAATAGAATAGTTCTTGGCATACCGTATTAGAATGCTTTCTATCTCTGTAGATAGCAAGATTTAACGTTTCGAAGTAATTTGAAATTTAAGCAGTACTTCATCTCAATCTGAAATTCATCTCATACAAACATTTCTAGTTATATAATCGGCAGCGTTGATAAGCCTTACTATAAATATAACAACAAGTTTTTCTTCAATTGGTAACACATATGCATATTTTTAATATTAATACAGCCCTGCGTAGTTCTCGTCTTTCACGCAAGAAAGGCAAGGAGTATATATCAAGAAGACAAAGTGACAGTAAATTTGTTCTCGCCGTGTGAAACGTCAGTCGAACAAATGGTAACGAGGGTCAAAGATATATTGTTTATGTTGCATTATACAACTCATCCCGCAACTGCATGGAACAAAGCTATGTAAACTTTGTTATTGTTTGTGTAAAAGCGATGTTTCCGTTTTTGTTCGTTAGAAGAGCGTCTAATTAGATTAGTGACTTTGTTTTTAATAGGGGATTTATAATACAGTTACTGAACGATAACTGAGTGAATAATACAATTATTAATCCTTTTATTTGCCTGTGAATAAAACAAAAATTGTACACTGTAAGAAACATTATGTAGAATATATTAAGATAAACATAAGGTACTACTGAACAGTCTCCTGCAACATTAATCAAAACTAGTTTTAAAAAGCTTTCTGTTTAAACATTATTGATTAAAAATGATTTATTGAAAAGTACGAGATTGAGCGTATAGAAGTGATAAAGAAAAACTATAAGGAGTAATGAATTTCAATAAGAAGTTTGGATAAAAGCATTGTAATTGTGTAGGGCAATTTTGGTGATCTCGACACCTGAGATATTCTAAACTAAAACCAATGCTAAAATTGGCCGAGAACTTATGCGATTGCTCAAAGAGACCTAAACTACCTGGCTTAATTGCGTATTTAGGCATCTATTCATGTTTCAAGGTGCACAGGGAAACGTCAAAGTTTTCCACGAATTGCGAGAGTTCGAAGAATAAATCAGATGGCAACACTAGGCATCTTCTTCAAATTGATAATTTTTGTATCTGGTATATATCATTTCTAAAATCTCTGAATTAGATTAAAACACCGTTTAACACGTTCACTGCGTAACAGGCCGTTATCAGCCTGCCGCGGTATTTCCGCTGGTGCGGACGAAGAAATCTATGTCCCTCTCGCTGGTGCGTAACGATTATCTCAGGTGTTTGTAAAAATTCGACAGGGACAAATATATATTCCATCTTGTGGTCAAAATCGTAGGTTTTCCCCATCAAAACATAACGGCAGGCTTTTATCGACCTACCACGCACTGACGCTGCTTTGCATCCGCTGAGTGCGGCAGTGGGCCTATTTCAGCCCGCCCTCCCAACAGGCAGCTGGCGACCCGATACCGCACTGAGCGCGCGCCCGGCTAGTTAGTGTTGTGCTATCTAACTGATCTAACGTAGCGTTCGATATAATCAACGATGGCAAGCAATACAAGAAAAATACAAATTTAGGAAAATAGAGTAATTCGCCTTGCAGTTATTGACAGTGATAGTGACAGCAGTGAAGAAATATTTTCCACTAAGAAAAATAAAAAGTATTTCTGTTTCCAAGACAGGCATACATAAGTAATAAAATACATTTTTCAGTTCCTTTACGATAATTCTGTTTTATTTTCGATATTTATCTGTCCCATCACTACTAAAAATATATTCTAGTGCGGTTCAGGTCGATATCGGCCTGCCGCTTTTCCTGCTTTATTTCTCATTTCCTGTTTGCCAGATCCCGGGGCGAATCAAACCTAAGGAAGTTGGGTTCAAGGCCATTCTAACAATATAAAAAAAAACGAATACATTATGTTTCCACAAAGTTAGAGCAATTTAATCTATCCTAGTACTGTTGGGTCTAGAAAGACCTGCCACGCACCGGCGGAAATATCATTGGGGGCGCATTTTGGCCCGCCGCCGCACCTGATGAAAAATTATGATTTTACTTGCCGCAGTGAACGTGTTAATGTTTGTACAATATTACTAGCATTATAACGTAACAAAATAATATATAGTAAAGCCATAGACGACTGCTAATCGATTATAAATACTGTTAAGTAAACTATTAATGTTAAAGACGTGTCAAGGCAAAGGTTAAAATAGTCATATAATGGGGAATTTAGTATGGATAATACTAAATTCCCTTCGGGTAAGTTGAACATTAATAATTACCTCGCTAATTTCGCCCTTCGTCGCAAACAGCAAATAACTGTCAGAGCCAATAATGGAAAGCCGAAAATGCAGGACACGATCGGTATGACTATTGACTCGGGTGACACTGAAACAAAATAATAGAAAAATGAATGTATATTCTCATATAAATATCCCTTCTGTAATTTAATTGCGTTAACAGGTAGGTAAAATACTAAGTTGTATGGTATAGAATTCACAGCTCATAAACTTTGTTTCATCGCGCATTTTCGCGAAGTCTTTGCAAATCTGAGATGCATTTGACAGACATATTTCTGCAAATTGATTGCGCCTTTGTGCGCTTGTTTTTTTTCTATTAGTCAACAAAAACACAACTGGCGAAGATAATTAAAGATATTTGGCACGGTTATCTTTCGGGATATCAGTGGGTCTCGAAAACGCTAGACAATATAGAAACCCAATATCTCGTGTAAGATTAGGAAGAAAAAGACGGGCGAAAATTGTTTATGTAGAAACCCCTGCAAACGCAATTTTTACCTGTAAAACGATTTCAGTAGCGATATACAGAAACATTGATGTTTGAGAGGTCTCTGGAGTACGAAAGTAATAACTTTGTTGGAGGTTACCATTTTTAACTTTGTCGCTTTGAAACGAGTAATTTTAATAGCCAACAAAATGCTCTACCTCCAGTGTGAATCATAAAACTCAAAGTTAGAGTGGATGTTATATATAGAAAAACTACTGTACATTAAATAACACGAGTAAAATATGTACATGGATTACAACAGAGTAACGCAGTGCGTTTATGTATTACTAATTATATAGTACTTATTGTGCATATTTTTATAAGGAAAATATAATTTGTTGTCCATGACCATAACAAATTATGCTAAAATTTAAGAACTTAAAATAATGATAATACTATTTTTATTTGGCATGAAAGTGGATAAGATATATTAATCACCATCAGATCTGTCAAATCAGCATGCAAAATATATTTAAAAACAATTTAGTTTTTTATACAAATATTCCTCCTAACCTCATTCCTGAGGTTCGATCCCCGGCTTTGCACTAAAGGACTTTGTCTTTGTGTGCATTTGACATTCGTTCGAAGAAAAACACCGTTAGGAATGGCATGTCTGCATAACAAAAATTTACGCCATTTGTCTATAAAATAAAAATGACCAAAGAAACGGATGCAATGTGAGACCAAGATCTGTTTAGGGTTGTGAATGGATTGTAATTAGTTATTTATAATGTCGTTGTATAATAAGTCAGTACGCCAAAAACCTATAAATGAAGAACTCTTCCGATTTATAAAATCACTGGCCCTTAAAAAACCTTCCCTTGAAAGCATAATATAGTATACACTATAATATGGTAAATAATACAAAGAAGGTAGGTATTATAATATGTAAAACTAGTTGACTACACAAATTCTGTCAACGTAAATATTTATCAAATCTAATATCGGTAATAGTGATAATTAATTCATCGTTTTCAGCCATTATGCGTAATATTCTGCTGCTGTTAATATTCTGTACTTTCCTTGTAAATTTAATTCACCGAATTGAAATATACACAAAAGATGTCGGTGCACGTTTTCATTTGTTAATAAATAACACTTAGGGTGAGATTCATAGACACAAGGGCGATCTCTCCCATTTGCTTATAGGATTTTGACAGACTTAATAGGGTATTTGATTTGACAATCAAGAGTCACTTAGCGCGCTTATCGACTCTTATTCTAACCCTTAATTCGTACAACGACGCGTCACCGTCGACACCTGGGATTTCACACTGCTGTTTTGCTTATGATATTTATTAATGAACTTTAAATTCTTAACTATTTTAGTTGCTTCAATAAATATGTTAACCTTGAAGTAGGCCAGACTTCGGGCGAAGCTATATCTAGCTGTGCGCCTGTAGGAAACAAGAACTAAGTCCCAACTAAGGAACTAAATTAAATCTGTTTCAGTTGACCTCATAGAGAAACTACGTCCAGCAGCGTTGATTAAAGATATTTTAAAAACTTTAGTTTTCATATTTGTGGACAAATTGTGGAATATTTTCAAAAGAGAGAAAGGTCTTAATCGTTTAAAGCTCTATATATGTCCCCCGATTACTCGAAAATTCTTTTTTCATTTGAAAGGATGGTCTTATGGTTATTGAAGGCACAGTGCCTCTATTGTTCGGGAGAGTTTGTAACTTGATATATTATAACACATATATATTCATTCATTTTCTTTAATGACAAGAATTAAAAAATACGTAATATAGATTTTTTTTATTAATTTCATGGGCTTAGCAGTCACTATCAGCCGTATAACCCGGCATGTCGTTGATTTATTGGGACACCTATATATTATTAACAATACGCCGGTAATGAAAATGATTGTGAAAATTGGACTCACCAGTGGGGTAAATGATGATGGGCGGGCGTTTATTACTGTGCGTTGATTTGGCAACTGTTATCATATTACTTGCCGTTGGGGTCGTTGCGTTGTTAAATTGGTTCAAGCTAGATAGAGCATCTGGCGTTGTTCTTGTCATTATGCTGAAACAAGTTTTATTAAATACTTTTGTGATTAAATACTGTAATAACTCATATTATCAATTCATATTAAATAGTTTTTTAAGGAATGTATCTGAGATTTTGTGGAATGTACTACTTCTTTTCATTTAGGAGATTTCACAAAACAGTACGTACGTAGGTTTATTTGGTTTACGAACCAATTATTCAATAATTAAATTCACAGTTTAATTAAAACGCCTAACGCTGACTTACATGAATTTTTTCATGTTTTTGTGAGAATAACGCAAACTAAAATTATTAAAATGAACTTAGTTTAAAATGAGTAATAAAATAACAGTAATAAAAATACAAACTATGTCATATTATGTATTAAATCATTGAGTAACCGCAAAAGAATTCGGAAGGTCTAATATTCCTGCTACATTCAATGTGTACAAAAATATTTGGTTTACGTCTAACCTTTTTCCATCCGTTTGCATTTTACATGATACAATATTCTATAAGAACCAATATTTTTGTTGATTAAATAAGTCGACTTATCACAATTTTCCAATGATTTATTTAGTATTTAGTCGTGTTTCTCTTATAGCACGCGACGTATATTTTTATATAAAACTTTGAAGAATGCGATGAACGCGTTATAATACGGAAAATTATTACCTTATATATTTGTTTACTCAAAAAAGGAGAAAAATTTGGTTTCATACGCATATGCATTCGACGTTCCGCAATTGATGAAAAGCCGAAAGGGCAGGCCAAAATTGAAAACGTAACCTATATTGTACTCTCCATTTCAAAGAATTAATCGGTAGTTTACATATACCTTATAACCACATATACTATACACACTTACCATAGGAGATGTTTTTAATTAATCACTCAACCAAACTCAACTAAAATGTATGCATTGGCTAATGAAAATAAATTCCTGATAAATCAGGATTCACACTTTACTAAAGTTTAGTGTTTCAGGAGCCTGTGAGTTCCCAGTTTCTGTGTAGCAATAAAGATAATTATTTATAATAATTTAAATAAAAAAATATTAAAACAAAATAATTTAAATAATGTGGTAAATTACCTATATAAACCTAGGAGATGCCATCATCAGAGATGCATACCATCACTTTATACAATTTATGCAAACAGCTTAACCATTGGCTAATGAAAACAAATTCCTGATGTATTTTTTGTAGATTCTACTAAGTTTACACTTACACACAAATTATTTGATATAGAAAAAAGTACTACTTTTAACTTCTCCAAACTTAATTTTACTTTAATATTAGAAAGAGATTAAACTTCTATGCTTGTTCGTTTATATGTTAGTATGCCGGCTGTATGTATGCTAACAGTTAAATGTATTTTAATCACCTAAATCTGTGTTTTCCTTAAATTATTAATAAGAGTGAAAGTAAGAAATCATTGTTGGCCGGGCAAATGTTACAACTGATCTGGAAAATCGCTAACAAGCCAGTGAATCAGAGATCTTCGTACAGATATAGCAACGGTTATAAAAAAATCTTATATTATAATTTTAGAATATTAAAATGCAAAATCAGTATACAGAGTACAAGGGCTTACAGTATTTAACTATGACGATGTGGTAAATCTACATAAATATATGGAATATCTTAAATAAAATAAAATATTGTAAATTTATATTAACTTACCACATCATAAATTAATTTACTTTCTTTCATTATTAAATTTACACTTATAATTAATTGTCTATATACACAGTACATGTACATGAAACACACACGCTCCCGAAATACAGTTCTAACTAGATCAGGAGTCGGGGATACATGTTTGTTATGTAACCTGTTTATGGCAATAAATTATTATTATTGTGACAGGGTTTTTAAATCTACATATGAGAGATAGAAACACGAAATAGGTGTGTCGGCGAACAAATCAGTATGTGTGTAGATTGACTGTTCGCTCTATATATCTTTGTGATTGTGAAAATATATTTCTCAGGTTGAATACAATTCTATTTTGTAAGATAAAGTACAAGTATTTCTAGGGATTGCTATTATGTATCGTTTCATTTTCGATTGTGTTTCGATAAGGTTTCAAATGTGTGATGCGTGAATGAATATAGAATTGCTTAGATTTCCTTAATAACAAATAAATTTGTATCCATAGCAATGGATAACTGTATTATGAAGAATAAAAATACTGAAAACTGTATTTGAATTAGCCAAATAAAAAATGTTGTAAATAATGTCCGAAACTTAAACTAGCAAAAAAAGGTAAAGCTTATTAGTTTTTTAGCCAACGAAAAGAAACACAGGAGTCCTCGGAAGGAGGTACGTACTATAGATGATATATTTTTATAGAATACCGAAGGAATATGCTGCTTGTTAGGGAACGACTAGTTGGTAAAATCACTCAAAATACTTGTATTTATAAAAAATACTTATTCTCTAAGAAATTCTTAAAAGACACTTGCGAGCCTTCTGACAGTGTCTGACTGTCCATGGGCTATGTCACTTAAAATCAGATGAGCACCCAGACCATGTTCTTTCTTGTCATCATGTCTTTCTAAACAACAAAAAAAGATGTAAAGGGAATTAAGTTCGATGGCGGTAGTTGTATGGAGATGTTCAAATAAAACTTTTTTGAAGCTGGGTAACAACTGGCTTTAATTGTTTAAAACATGAACTTATAAGTAACATAACATTAGGTTAGTGGGGTTGTGACGCTGGATTAACAAAAAACTATCTTGACTTATTGAAGAGTTCGTAAATCCGAGTGACACTTATGTAATTGGACATTATGGGAAACGAGTTAAATTACAATTTATGAGTGTGGTAAAAACGAAAGGGCTCATTTTAGCTTCAAGTGTGCGATGATTGCTTACATTTTATTTACGCTTCTTAAGTAGAAGCGTAAAATGTACTTAAATATATATATAAACATATATATGTAACTTAACTAAACTTATTTTTTTAAGGAAATATTGAAAAGGTTACTCGGCATCACAGGAGACAGAAGACCTCGGCCAAAGAATAAGTCTTGCGATTCAAAGGGGGAACGAAGCGAGTATCTTCGGAACCTTGCCTAAAGGGACTCCTTTTAATAATATATTTTAGTTATTATATCTTAAGATGAGTTATTGTTTTTATTGTTCTTCTTTTTTGTGAATTTGTATATTGGAAATAAATGTAATTTTACTTAACTAATGTTACGTTACATAACTAGGGTTTCTAGATTACCGTATAACGTATATATAAAACACATTTTTACTTTAAAGACTAAGTGTAAGACTAAGTTTAAGTGTAAGGCGTATAATAAAATGTGTCAATCACTCTACAACAAATAATTTTGTCTTTCCATTATAACGATATAAGCATTCTGCTTTTAAAATTGCTTTTAACGCTGATAAACGATACATGTACAAGTGATGTCGGAAGGAACAGTAGCAATTAATGGGTCGATGTAGTATGCCTCCTACAATTCATGTGTTATACACTAGAACCTCCAGTAAAATTTTACTTAACATAGTTTTAAGTATACGAATTACGCACGTTATCCGTCTTAAGTAGTAAAGTATCTGTAATAATCAATAAATACAGCTTTTTTCATATTGAAGTGAAACTTCTAATGTGACTTCCAACAATCTTGCGTGCGTACCATGGAGGGGGTATGAAAGCACTGTTGCGTTAAACGTTCAACGCTTCTGGGGGGAATAGGAAGAGACAGAGCGAGAGTGAATGCGTAATTTCCTATCTTACTTTAGTTATCATAACCCTCATTGTAAATGTTATAGATTTGGACATTTCTCCACTCAAAAATGGTAATTAAAAAATCAATTTTGAATTATAAGCGATGTTAATTGACTAAAAATCACGATAACTCCACGCACTACATATTTTAGTTTTTTTGTTTTATATGCTTTAATTTGGATATAGGAAAATAAAATATTTTTTTCTAAATCGATTGCTATGAATCTTTAACACCATTTATTTAAAAAAAAGTTAACTCCTATTTTTAAACGCGTACCATGGATATTACCTTGAGAAGTAAGCCTTCATAAATTTCGATTCCGTATAGCTGGCAATTTATAATGTAATTTCTCTCTTGACGTCATACTTTAAATCCTTGGTTTCTAAATTAAACCAGTTTTTACGCAGTAGAAATCCTATAAATTTCATATATTTATAGGCGTTTATTATTTCTGTATCTGCCTCTTGTACCAAACAATTAAATATTAAATGCACGTAATTTAAAGTGAATAAAGGATGAAAAATGGTTGGACTATTTTTAAATGTTGCCATGCTGTCGCAGCTGAGCCCGTCAGCGCGTTTGTTAAAATATCTTACATTTTCTTAATGCAATTGTGTAGACTGAATTTATGTAAGGCATTCGACTGGCATATTTCATTAAGTTTATCTTAGTTTTCAAGTTAAAATTTAAACGTTAGCCAAAATTTCATTAATTCTAGATTGTATTTTAAATTAGAAATAACGTTTTATATCAAACTAATACGTACGACGTTTAAAATTCAGGGTCCACGGTACGTTTACAACGCTTCACTAAACAATTAGACGGTAACTTTGTGTGTTCAGAATTGTTTTGTCATTGGCAAAGTCCTTATGCATATACATTTTTGAAGTATCAATTGAACACCTAAACAATAAAAAAGCGCGGGAATTCGATTAATTGAGTTCTAGTCAACTGTCAATGTCATGACAGAGATTTGTAGCTATGGTAAGTTTACCAATCCATTATAAATAAAGTGAAGTGAAGGGAAGTTTACCAATATTGCAGATATTGGCCTAACATATTGTATTGACAATACGGAAATAAACGGTTCTATTAATCAATGTCACACAAGCCTTAATTAGTAAAATAATATTATAAGTGACATAACGGATTTAAGTTTACAACATTTAATAGCTAATTGAGGTTTATGAATAATCAAAATCACATATGAATAGAATATATACCTATGAATACTTATATAAATATGATACTAGGAATACAGTTCAATTAATAAAAACATGTTGGTTTTATTTTAGTGACAAATATTCAGTGATAGCATTACCTACCATATAAATTTCAGTTCTATAACCTATAAGTAACGAGGTATCTGCATTTTTTTATGTAAACTCGATATAATTTTGTACAAAGAACCCGATGTTAATGCCGTGCAGTTTTTATATCATTAAACTCACCTAAATTAATTGAAAACACCACGGAAATCTCAATTGGTTTCCTCAATCTGAAAATTTCGATATTACTTTTAAAGCCCGCACTATGAAGTAAGTTATTTTTGGAGGTTTGTAACGTGTAAGGGTTAAACGCGAAACGTGACGAGACGAGCGTCCCGTTACCATGCCTCCCGTAAACTGAAGCTGAAACAAGGCACTGGGTGCATTTCGTCCAGCGACCCGAATTCCCCAGCTATTAAAACAAAGTCGACTAAACACGTCGAAAGACGGAAGATTTAGGACTTTAGTAAAGTTAGGTAAAATCTTGGCACATGTTGCAGTGTTAACGTTTACCTTTAAGGGAATTTACACAAACAATACTTTGAGAACAGATTTAAAATTACACATAAGGTAATTGTTTGATAATCACAAAAGGTGAAAATCGTTGAGTCGAGTAATCGAAGACGCCTTTATTTTTCGGGTTACGTCATTATATAGCTTTAAAGAATCATTGGAGTTGTTATTCGGCTCCTCTGGGCACAAATATACGTCTAGACTAAATAAATAAATTAATAATTGAGTTTATTTACATTTTAACGATTTGTACTCAACTTAGGCAATTAACGCTTGGGTTTATGTTTGAGTAATAGGTGTTGGAATCGTAATTACCTAGTGTTCGAGTGCCGGTCACACGGAGACGAATCCGAATAATTTATGGCACTCACTGATGACGCTCATTCCGTTTATTACAGACAGTAAATTGGTTTATTTATTCCACTTCTTATAAACATCTCTGAGCAGTGTAGGCCTAGTTGCTTCAGCGTGTGACTCTCACACCTGAGGTCGTAGGTTCGATTCCCGGCTGTGCACCAATGGACTTTCTATTTGCGCATTCAAAATTTGCTCGAACAGTGAAGGAAAACATCGTGAGGAAACCGACCTGTCTTAGACCCAAAAAGTCGACGGAGTGTGTCAGGCACTGGAGGCAGATCACCTTCTTGCCTATTAGATTTAAAAATGATCATTAATAAACATAATAATATAAACAGATTTCGAAATCTGAGGTTGTAGTGCCACTGATTTATTTTATTTATTATTTATAAACATCTAGGAAATAATTTATAACACTACTCACTAACCAATCAATCTTTTGTTTTTGAGTTTTTACATGTTATTTTGTTATATAATTCATCGTGCTAAAAACCCGAATGTCCTGCGTCATCGGGGTAATAACTTACTAATCGTCTCAACTCTATGTTCGGTAAAAACTTAGCCTTTCGTCTTTATTTTTTGCGTGTGTGTTCTCACTAGCGGCCCCTTTTTGGTATAAGACTCAGATTTCTGTAACTTTTTCGTGATCGTTTGAAATAGGTTCTTAACCTTCTGTGCCTGACACACACCGTCAAATGTTTGGCTAGGGCATGCCGGTTTCCTCACGATGTTTTCCTTCACCGTACGAGCGAGTGTTTAATGCGAACCTATTGAAGCACAGGAGGATCGAACCTACGTCCTCAGGGATGAGAGTCGCACGCTCAAACTTCAAGGTCAACTCGCGTATTTAAATACGAAAATAAATCGTCCATAATCACAGAAAATTAATGAAAAATCTTATCGAAAGATTACTTTAAATAAATTGAAAAATGTCATTCAATCGACGTTAGATAAAAGTGTCTGTTTTCAGACTCGACTGAACAAGTGACCATTACCCTTATCGCTCTAAAAGCTTTTAATACCTACTTGAACATAACATGGGTTGCTACTTTCATTATAGACGGTAATATAGGACAGTTCACATCGTTACAGTTTTCTTTTTTCTTTTATTTCTTCAAAAGTCACATGGGGGTTGTTCTATACACCATATGTTTCGAATTACAATTATATATTATATTATATTATATTATATTATATTATATTATATTATATTATATTATATTATATTATATTATATTATATTATATTATATTATACTATATTATATTATATTATATTATATTATATTATATTATATTATATTATATTATATTATATTATATTATATTATATTATATTATTTTATATTGTTATTATTTCCTAAAATACGTGCCTAGCATCTTAGGTTAGATTTATTAAGCCAAAATAGACCAACTAAAGAGAGGTCGCTATCGTGTTACGAGCCGGTACATTTAAAAAGGAGTCTAAAAGTCAGTCACGCATTTGGTAAAACAGTGCGTGATAAACTGAACTATGGTTCTATTCAGCAATAGAACTATCTACTATCTAACTTACTAAAGCTATATAATTCTCTTAAATGGTTGGTGTTTGACGTTTTGACGATTTGGATTATTGGACTATAAGTTACAGTGCATATAATCAAATAGTTTTTAGATAATTTTGACAAGTCATTTGAAGTCATTTGTCATTTAAAAATATAGTCTTATTTTTCTTACGCCTATTTAAACGAGTAAGATGAAAGTTAGTTGCTAGCCTTAATTAGCAGTACTTCGGTTTGTATTTCCGAAAGAAGAAATGAAATTACGTAACACTAAATTATGCTTTTAAAAAAACTTACATAACGTTAAAAGGCACAAAGAATTGTTTAATCCAATCGAAAAACGTTTTTGCCAGTATAGGAACTTTTAAATATTTATGATACGGTTCCGGGCCGTGCCAAAATGGATACGGTATAACATTTTCAAAGACACTTAAAGCTGTTATTTCACGTAAAGTAGGTCAATTAAGCTCAGTTTAAACTTTTAGTAGTTCAAAACTTATTGCGATACACATCACAAAGAGCATCGAAGAGATGTACGTGATATAACTTTTCAAAATCTACCTCTTAAGGCGCAGATCGCTTTATACTTACTTGAATAGGTTCTCTCAATTTTATTCAATATTAAGTTGGAATATGAAATGGCTATCAGCTTCCGGTGTTATAGAGCCGGATATTCGTTTTACGAAACGGTTTTCGAAGTGTCATTTTAGAGGTTATTATAAAAATCTATCGCTTGACGAATTTCTTCAATGTATTTGTATAAAGTTAAGTATTCGAATATTGATTAAATGTGTGTCACAGCAGGGCATATTATTAAAGTGATTTCTTATAAACTCTTTTGCATAAACAACTAAGAACATTTACATTATTAATTAACATGTTAATTAATACGCATGAAGTGAATTCTGGCAATTGTTTTATGAATTCTATAAAACCGGGCAAACAATAAGAATCGGTCGACAATAAAAACAAGACGACTTTTTAACTTAAGGAAGATTCCATTTTTATGGACGACAATTATTTTGCAAAAGAGTTTATGTTATGGATGCAGTTTAGATAGGTATTTATTAATTTATGAACTGTTTTATCTGTGTAATGATTTTAAAGATTATCGGGAGTCAAGTCGTTTGATTGTTAAATTCGTTAATAAATCTAGATATCTGTACTGGTTATGAGAAAGCAAGTTTTTAGATTTTTATTATCTATGTTTGCATTTACTATATTAATATTTATATTGTCTATTACTGATATGAAGATTCCTTTTTAGCTATACCATATTGACATAATAACACTTAACATAATGCGGAGCGTAGGTACTCTCGGCAAGACTTAATGTAAAATTATTTGTAATAATATACTAAAAGATATACAGTACAGGCGAATAAATACAACTTGTAAGCACCACTGTAAGTAAGAAATATGGGGTAAAGCATCTTAAAGATTTTTATCGTGTAGCTAAATACTTAGGGAGTAGTATTTTACAAGGTTTACGGTTCATACATAAAATTACAGCTTTAAGATCTGAGCATAAACATTTTAAGTCCGTATTTTAGAATGACGTTGGAAAAACTGCTTTTTAACATTTTTATATAAAACTAGCTACCCTCGCGAACTTCGTTTCGCCAAAATATATAACAATAAATAAACAGTGGCGCTACAACCTCTTTAGGTCTGGGCCCCAGATTTCTGAATCTGTTTCATGATCATTTTTCAATCTAATAGACAAGTAGGTGATCAGCCTCCTGTGCCTGACACGCGCCGTCGACTTTTTGGGTCTAAGGCAAGCCGGTTTCCTCACGATGTTTTCTTCCACCGTTCGAACGAATGTTAAATGCGCACATATAAAGAAAGTCCATTGATGCACAGCCGGGGATCGAACCTACGACCTCAGAGATGAGAGTTGAGCGCTGAAGCCACTAGGTCAACACTGTTCACGCCATAATATATATATTTTTATAAATTTAATGTACCTTTTAAGTAGCTACATACCGACATATGTAACATATTACTATGCTACCCCATAAAAAGTGTTCGCTTTAATGAAATACAAATCTAACGACTAAAAAAACTAAATTCTTAATTTTTTTTGAGTTTTCCGCTTAACAACAAATTTTTATTTATACTATTATGGAGAGTATCACTTCATTATCACTCCTTAGTTGAACTAACTGCCTAGGATATTTCCGATTTAACGAATTTGGGTTTGCAACCAAGCACCACTTAAAGTGTCGGCAACGCAATTGCGTGGCATTGCTTTGTGTTGTATGTTACCTTACACCATACCTCAAAGCAACTTGTTCCTAGATTGTGTTTTATACCAAAGAAGTAGAAACTGAATTAACTAGAAGTATTTATTTAAATTTTGTCCTACCTGGTGTCCAATTAATATGTTTTATTTTATTTTTCGCTGAAATGTAAAACATCAAAGATAATTAAGAAAGAAGATATTTCTACAAAAAACAAAATTACATTACGCCCAAGGCGCGATGAAAAATAGGATTGAATTTTTTCGCCTAGAAACGGTTAATTCTAAAAAGACGCTTCTCTAGTTAATATCTTCTTTTTAGGATATTTTGAACTAAGAGCTCGTTTAATTATAAAAGGCAAAGAGCATCCTGACTTTTAATCTAGCTTAAAAAGCACATGAGCTAAATTTTATTTGTGGTTTTAGATTTCAAACATGAACGCTACAAATTACTTGCTTATTTAGTAAGGTAGCGCAGAAAAACTGAGAAACAACTAAAAAATTAAGAATATTATTATGCAATATTTTGAATTAATATTTATATTGTGGGTATAACCAAACAAATAATAAAATATATTGATAAATCTTCATAGTAATGTCATGAATAAATAAATCAATATTTAAAATAAATAAATCCTAGATGACGGTTATTTCTGTGTCAGTTTCACGTCTTAGCCATCGAATATACCACGTTGCAGCGCGTATTTAGAAACGAAAAAGTTTTACACTAACATTAAATTAAAATTTCATTAATACCACTTAACACTAACTTCAAAAGTAAATAAGCTTTATGAGCCTGAAGTCTGCTCTTCAGTCAGCTAATTGCCCTTTCTTTAGCGCTAACAACGACCTCGAGAAAATGTAGTTCAACTGGCAGCTTGAATAATTAAAAATTGAACTCAAAAGAGGTAGACGATGTACCTGTTATAATACTTTACAAAGCAATAAGGTTATCCGGCATAGGAACGAATAGTACGTACTAAAATCGTTAACATCATGGTAATAATATTTTATTGGTTGGGTTGGTGGTACGTAGTTGGACCTAAAAACCAGATATACGAATAAACATGACATCCGCTTTCAAATAGTATTGGTATAGTAAGTCACTAAGATCATTTATGATATTATTGTAATGAATGTTGACGCTTCGGTGGACCGTCGGAAAAATTGTAATCAGTTGGTTGGTGGAACAGAAGTTAATTTTTGAAGTGAAAGACTTTATCGACGTTGGAAAATAAATTTCGACACATTTTTCGGTTACGCGTCACATTTTTTTAAACACATACTTAAAGAAAAAACTGTTTTTAACGGATTAAAGTTATGTATTATTATTAATTTACAATTATTTAACATAATTTTAGGGTTGGGTATGAAAATAATGCGTTCGAATCTGATGATACTGATTATGCAGGAGTCTCGGGGACCTTGATTGGAACACCCCCAAGTAATTTTAGCTGCCGGAAATGCGTCAAAGTATTTTTAAAAAAAATTTAAAGTTTTGGGAAATGTATTGAAATTTGTAAACAATCCACACTTATCTACTTTTCTATTGGTTATAAGTGATGTGACATTCTCGGTAAGTTAATTGGATCGATTATTTTCTCATTTGTTAATTTTATAGTTGAACCTAATTTAATCACTACTTGTCAAATGTACATACATTACATTAACTTCATGTTTCAATTGTATGTATGTGTTCAAGTGTATGGTTCCGAAAAATTTTTCAAAAAGTACCCAAAACCGAATCAGAGCACCCCACTATCCACGTGGTCTTGTCTGCCTTACCCCTAGAGTGTATATAAATAATCGGAGGCGCGGAGGAAGAGCCTCAAGCCTCCGCAACCTCGGCTTTTTGGTCGCCAGAGCTGTCCAAAAAAACAAATATAATTTAGATCGGTTAGGTTAGGTTAGTATATGAATATTTACTAACCAAGAAGCCGAGTTGCCGAGGGCTGAATAAACAATTATTATTTAGATAAATAGGTGAGATTTTTAAAAATCTTTTTTTGTTTCCGGCGCGCAAAATTTGTGGGGGGTGATTACTACACCCCTCTCCCCTCCTCACCACCCCCGCAACCCCAAATTTGGGCGCATCGTTTTCGAATCGTTACCTAATTTTAAATTTATCCGACGTTTCGCGTGCTTTACAGCGTGCGTGGCCACGGTGACTGGAGACAAAGGGTGTCAAAAAGTATCACAGCTTCGGATAAATTTAAAATCATGTTAAATAATTGTAAATTTATAATAATACATAACTTTAATCCGTTAAAAACTGTTTTTTATTTAAATGTGTAAAGGTTATGTCAATCAAAGTTTTCTATCTCTATCTTTTCTATCTATTCCCTCATAAAGAAATTTGTGAACCAAACGTAAAAGTACGTGTACACATACTTTGAACTATCACGACTTCACAACTTCAATGATAAAACGATGTCTCTAAGGGCAGATTTGTTTCCAACTGTTTTACTTGGTAAGACAGAGTTGAGAGTACAAGCATATGTCAAAGTGACGCTACAAGCGTAAAGTTCTTAAGTGTCAAGTCAGGGAACTTTAGAAGATAATTATATGTACTATATTGGGACGGAAAGCTGAGTTAAAACGTAGCTTACTTATTGCAGGAGTGTTAATTGCTAGCATACAAGCATTATTGGAGTGGTTATTGTTTCGCATTCGTAGGAATAACAAACGTTCTGAAATATTCACTGTTATTCTAATTTCGAACAAAAATACCTTGTAGCGTGAATATTTTAAATATTTTCATTCCGACAGCGATTTGTTTAGTTTAGTATAGTGCAAAGCTTTTGTTGTGAGTTGCAATGTTATATCGTTTTCTATGTAGATATGTCTATTAGTCTCGGCGTGAAATATATTTTTTAAAATATTTTGTAAATAAATGTAGCCTATGTTACTTAGGCATGATATAGAATTCTAATAGTGAAAGAATGTTTTAATTGGATCCTAGAGTTTTAACTAAACTGGTCACTACTTTGATATTACATAAAAAATTATTTAAATACTTTTGTCAGTTTTGCGAAATAAACTGCTTACAATTTAAAAGTATATAGTATAATAAAGAATCGTTGACATTTTAACATTAAAAGTATATAAATTCATATCACGCAAAATAAGAAAATTTTGAAGACAATAAATCTTATTTCACGGTTCATGAGGCGGAGTGCGGACCGAGTGATATTTCGCCATATTGTTTTTGCGACGGAAGAAAACAATAGATTGGAGAGCATTCAATTTTACTCTCTTCATTGCGGTTTTATTATTATTTTATGTCACAATACGACGTGTTTCGATAAAGGTTCTGACCACACTAAAATCAAAAAGCTTTTCAGTCTTTAAAAGTGTGTCATCGACGTTTTGTGTGAAAAAATAGTATTGTTTTCGCCGAGCGAGGACGCATCCATACTAACTAATATTGGTGTCAAAAGCCGACAGATATCGGCCAGTTTTAATCTTCCTATATATAGGTTTATTCTTAATTATCAATGTTATTCCAATAAGAATTTTGGTAACTGAAGCCATTTGTTTATTTATTTCGTCTAACAGCTAACATAAATTATATACAACAAAAAACAATTATACTAAACATATAGGCAAAGATGGAATACATAATATATCCAAAAAAAACGTTCAAACATTTACGAAAGGAAAGAAATCAATATAAAATATTAAATACCTGAAGTAGGAAAGTGTATGTGGGGTGTGCTCATGATGCAGGTTGGCGCTATGGATATTATAATTTAATATTTAAATGTATTAGAAACCAGATTTTCATATTAGTCATTGTTAAGATAGAACGTAATTTGCAAGCCGTTAATAAGTATGTTCTATAAGAACATATAATCCATTAGGAATTCATTGTACTGAACTTCGAACATGCCGTTGCAATTTGTGAATTACAAACTTTGACCTATATTTTCAAATTCAATCAGACGAAACTTTGCTCATACTATCGAGGCCGAGGCTCGAGCCCGAGTTTTCATGCATTATACTAATTTACTGATATTAAATTTAACTAGGTAGGTCCACTTTCGCTCCTGAATACCAGTTAGCTATTCATGCATTAATAACCGTCTCTGCGGCTTGGTTGGTAGTAATAGTCCGGAGTGCCTGGGATCGATTTTTAGCGAAACAACGGGATGACAGCTGATCGCCTACTAGCCCGTAAATTGATCCATACTCTTTGAATCAGTATTCCTTCAGTGTTGCCTTTAACTGTAGGCACCTGATGTAAGATAATATTATCTCGAACCTAAATATTTCTAGAGGCGGAGTATAATGGATTGCGTGAAAAGTCGGTGAGCGCCTCGATGGGGAGAATTTACAGATAATACAATATTATATTACGTTATCTGTTTTATCTATTATACATAATATGGGTATATGCGATCAAACATTTCGGGATTCCACTTTTTGTAATCTAGCGATCGGAATTAGCTAACTGATCTATCCCCTTGGGCATAGTAGAACTAAAAAAATAGGCCTTTTTCAATAACCTAAGGTAGGTTATTTATAAGGGCCTGTTTTTGAGGCCTTGTACACCTTTAAATGAACTATATTTATGCCTTGGGTAATACGGTATTAGACGATGAAGATTTCCTATTGTGGTATACAAATTTTGTTGATTATATGTCTAACTTTAGAATAAATAGACTACTACTTATAATAAATACCATAAACATTAAAACTTGTTACTTAATTACGATCACGAAAAATGTAAAGATGTAGTACACAGTCGACATGAATTATGAGCAGACGTGAAATTCCTAAGTAGTCATAAGACTACTAAGGGAATTTCACGTTTAGGCTAACCTATAATACTTACCCGCCCTTGTGTTAAGACCACTACATTATATATCTACAAGGAACGTCTGCGTATCACGCCGTGTCAACTTTTTCACGCGGTGGAATTCACCTAATTTTTTTTCCACTAAGATTGGTATTAATTTAATTTTATATACTAAGGTATTATTTGTTTAGCTTAAATTAAATACGTGCACATCGTAAAGTTGTTAGCGTAATTATAGACGAACATTACAATTGAGGCTGGCTCGTGTCTATATAATTAATTCCCCAGATCATGGAGGGGGCGATAGAACGCATCAACGCTCCGCACCCTCAGCACATCCCTTACCAGTAAACACGCCCTATAATATTAATACCTGAAAATAGATAAACGCTGTTGAGGTTGCTCAAGTCGACTCGTGATTCACGTCCCTCGGATTGTGTGTTCCCAACCCGGCTATCTTGTTCACAAGTGGGGTTTTCTATATATAAAAAGTACGCAATTAATATTGGATCATACGGCGATGCATCAAACATAGATAACTGATCGACTACTTGCCTATAAACAAAAATAATAAAGCGATAGATACAGAATTGAGGCTAAGAACCAAGAGTTGAGGCGACTTAGTAGTTTTTAACACGGGATTACAAATAGGGCAGTTTATTTAAATTGTTAGTCATGAATCACAGTTGCCTAATATAATATAAGGTCCTCGACTAACTAACTAATAAAACCTAACCTAAACTTTTGATATGTACGCGAATTAGTTCCATTATTTACATTCTAGTTTTTACAGTAATGTTATAAGCGAGGGAAAACGTCGAGTTATAACGAACTAAGTTCGCGTTGATCCGTCAAATATTATACATGTGTAGTACTTAGACCAAAGACAATTATTTTGAACCGTAATGAAAATAAAGTAGATATGCGAGTTGTAAAATAGCATTACTACCGCGGAGATTCCTTGGGTTAAATTTAAGACTCGCAATAAAACGGGTAGAGGAAAACGGGAAAGGGTGTGAGATTCCTTTTGTACCAAAAATAAGGGATAACGTGTAATGGGCAAATAGAAGTGATTTTCGGAATTTTCCGGGCAAGCTTGTTATCAGCAGAGCCTTTAGTGAACGTCATTTGATTAGGAGTTAGTTTAATTTATGATCTACTAATCTCCTTTTAGAAACTATCTCCGTCGCAATCACTAATTCGTGTTTCAAGCTACTAACTATTTGTTTATACTTCAATTAAAAGAACTTATTAAAAGGTTTCTATACTTTAAAAGGTTTGTTTTAATGTGGATTTCGTAAAGATCGTAATACTACAAAAAAGAAACTGTAAAACATAGACAAAAAGTTATGTTTTAGTAGAAAACAGCAATGTTTTTTTCGTAATTTCAAATAGAAAGTTGTAAAGAGCTAACTGTAAGATAAAAGGAAAAACGCGTTAATTGAAACTTAAATAAGATTAATTTGCTAAAAAGGAAAGGAAAAGAACAGCCCAAATAATTAACGACTAGAATTAAGTTATATATTTACATTTAAAAGGTACAAAATTGTGGTTTTACTTAACTAAATATTTTACATTCTAAATACGTTTTTACAAATTTCCATATATAACAATATATATTACAATCTCTCACCTTTGGAATAAATCTTAACTAGAAACTGCAATACATACAGAATCTCTATATTCAATTGAAGTTCAAGTTAACAATGCTTGTATTATGTAGACTATTTGATATGTCAGCTGGAACCTTATCACCGGTAGTCAGGAAACTGTCAAGAGTAGAGTCTATAGGTACGTGTATTTCTATTATTGGGACAGGGTTCCAACTACAATTCAACTTCACTTGGTAACTACATAAATACTTAATGCTAAAAATAATGGTAACCAGTGGTAACTTTTATAAATAAACGATTTTTTTTATGTTATGTTGGCACATAGCTTTCGACTGAGCCTTTGGGTATATGACACAAAACATTTTGTATAAGTTTTAATGTACTAATTTAAATTTTAAGTTGCTTTGATAAACACGATATGAAGAAGGAATATTTTAATTTAAATAATTACTATATTCTCTTTAAACTGCGTTTATTTCACATGCGATGCGATGGTCTATACTATGAGTAACTCTTGTTTTAGATGTGATTTAAATTCAAGAGACCGTTTGATAACGACCATAAATTATTCCACCCAATAATCTTGCACAATGGGTTGGTATAGATTATTTATCATTTCAAAATCAGATAGCTTTACAAAGCCGAAATTGATATGGTTAATTCGCATCACGACTCTTTTAATGTATATGTATTCTAATTATTGAATTTCGAAACTCGAAAATATTAATATAGTCTGTACATAACATGAATAGTTTTTTCTAATCATAGATAAATAAACTTTTAATTTGTGTAGAATATTTTCATAGTTTGTAACTTAACAAATAAAATACAGGCACAGAGTTTTATTATATCCACATTTTGTTTAAATATGTACAAAATTTGTGGTATTAACAGCTCATTTCAACACAATTCGTGTAATCAGCGAGCTTTTTTACTCTTATCTCCCCCGCTAGCGATCTTTAAAAGCCTCACAGCCGGTGCTTCGAAGGCGAGGGAAATGGCAAACGAGGCTAAAAACGCCAGAACTGCATACCCGGCGTATATTGTTATCTGTAACAAGATAAAGATTTATGTTACTCTGTGTATCCTGCCAACATCCAACTAAAAAACAATTGATGTATACATTTAAGCGGGAAATTTTAAAACACAATTGCGGTGCCAAGGCATTTATTTTGTGGCATGAATTAAACAACTGTACATTTAAATATATAATTTAAGTACTTTTGTGGCAAAAACGTGATCCATTCAACCTGATTTTTAGATACAGGGAATACACATACCGCTAAATAAACGCAATTGTTTTTTTTTTTTTGATTGGACAATTCACACCAATTGACCTAGTCACATGCTAAGCTGGTG
Organism: Pieris melete; assembly: GCA_963693345.1. NCBI lineage: Eukaryota > Metazoa > Arthropoda > Insecta > Lepidoptera > Pieridae > Pieris > Pieris melete. The sequence continues at coordinate 526,391 of CAVNZK010000002.1, read as the reverse complement.
AAACTTGTGTTACGGATATACATACATATTATAGATAGATAGACATATAAATACATATTTAAACACCCAAGACCTACGCGCAATACCAAATGCTCATCACATCAATGTTTGTCTCAGCCGGGGATCGAACCCGGGACCCATGGATTCGCAGTCAGGGGTACTAACCACTAGACCAATGAGGCGTCGAAATAATTTGAAATAATAAAAGGAAAATAAGTCTGTCAAATATTATATGTATGTATGAAGATGTTAAGTTTGCGCGTTACGGGTAAGAACATAAATATATATATTTTCGTAGCAGGGTTTTGTAAGCGTATTATACTTCGTGAAGCCGTGGTACAGGCTACGGAAAGTACGAAAAATTGAATTTAGTATTGATTAGATAGATTTTACGGCAATATTCACTCGAATGTGTATCGCAGGTGGCGGCACTCAGCAGCAGCGGCAGATAGAATTGGTTCGCATCAACATAATCTCAATTTTCAATTCTCTGTTCCGAAGCTGAAATTATTTGATAACGAATCGAATTTGATTTCAAGCGACATTTATTCAGAATTGCTTTCCGGAAATTAATCTGATGTATATTTCAGTTATATGCAAACGTTTAGTATTTACATATTCCGGATATAAATTGTATATTTGAGAGATTGTATTTATAAAGGGACTTCTTACTTATCACTGTGACTTTTACTAATAGTCGACACTCGTGCGTGTGCCTTGTCGGCCTTTGTAATAATTTTAAAACAGGCGGTTTTAGAAATCAAGAAACGGTTTAAGAAAAGAAGTGCTCGTAATGTACCAGATACGTAGATACAGTACACGTAAATACACGTAAATATACTTTTAAAATACATATATATATAATCTTTACATCTTTACGAAAAAAGTCTATAGAGACCTAGTACCAGGCTAACATGAATCTTTCGTAGTTTCATTTGTGTTTAAAATTAAATAGGAAGCGCCTCTTAAGAACCGCTATATCCGAGAAAATATTTTTGTGTAATCCAGATTAGCAATTAATTTATGTCTGTTTATGAACAATTCTTGACGGCCACGGCTTCCGTAAAACTTCGGAAGAAACTGAGAAACGAGCTTAATTGTAATTTTTCAAGTTTTAAATTGCTCTTGAGACCGTTAAATTTCTTTTTCGCCTGCTCTCGGTTCCTTGATATTGTTTCTAATTGTGTTACTTAATACAGCCGCGCCCTTGCCTTATTATGCGACTTGGACTGGGAAATTACTATCTCAGTATTAGCCTCGACTTCTTACATTTCAATAAATAACATAATATCGAACAAGCGATACTTCACCCATTGAAATAAATTCACCACAGATTTTAACCGGAACTTAAAAAAAGGTTTTACGGTTCTACGCTTAAATTATTAGTCATAATTTTTTTTTTTGAAAGACAATTCACACCAATTGACCTAGTCTCATGCTAAGCTTGTGAAGCTTGTGTTTTGGGTACTAGGCAACGGATATACATACATATTATAGATAGATAGACATATAAATACATATTTAAACACCCAAGACCTAAGCACAACACCAAATGCTCATCACATCGATGTTCGTCTCAGCCGGGGATCGAGCCCGGGACCCATGGATTCGCAGTCAGGGGTAGTAACCACTAGACCAATGAGTCGTCAAATTAAATCAGTATTAAATTATCACATAGTTTGATTTGTACTGAATAGTAGAATAATACCGAATAGAGACATCAAGTATGGCTGTAAGTGCTCTAATCTTATTTTCAACAAAGAGCTTCGCAATAGCGTAGGAAAATAAAAAGTTATTTTCGTGAAGGTTACCACGGACGTCAAACATGACTACTGATATAAGAAACATTATTTTCGTGCAGTGTAAAATACTTCTTAACACAAAGTTATAGACACCAATACTATGTACGAGAATTCAAAGTAATAATGAAACAATTGCTATACTATACTTCATAGGATAGTTATTTATTTGGTTTCTTAAATAAAAGAAAACCATATCAAATCTTACAATATGGTGTCATACATATTAAAATCAATACATTGTATGCATTGCGCTGGCGTCTATGTAATGGATTTTTATAATCATTGGTATAGTCTCATTGCGAAGCAGGTCTATGTGAGATAGTTATATCTCAATACTACCATTTGTTTAATAAAACCTCTAAATAACGAATGTTAACGCTAATTACATTACTACTCGACGGTTAGAGTGTTTTTCAACAATCTTTGGTTAGCAAGGATCTACGTAAGAAGGTTTTATTTAAAAATAATTATATACTTCTTCTTAATTCTTTATTTCATAGTCTGTGAAGTATAGGGCGTACAAATAAAAAACAAAACATACATAGATACAACAATCAATTGTTTCTGGTAGAAAGAGTCAGGTGTAAAAGTTGGATTAATTAATAAAACGGGCACAGAATTGTGATTGTCGCTAGTCATTCAATTATTTTCACTAAACACGTATAAATTCTAGACGACCCGATAAGAAACGTACGCTTATAATGGCAATAAGATAACTTCGTGGAGTGTGAAAATAGGTTTGTGTGAGATAGGAATTTCTGAGCTTAACACTCGGGTGTTCTACATTAATGCGACTTTAAGATAACATTTTCTTACGCCAACGTTGGATTATTTATGCCACTCATGAGCACTTCAATTTAAGTATTTTAGTGCTTTGAGTTATTATTCCCACTTTTTGTATTAAAATAAATAATTTTATGAGTTTCGGTTTGCTTTTGTATTGCGAAAAATGGAAATTAGATCTCAATTTATAATAAAATGCGATTTTTATCATATAACATGAATTTTAATATTGAACTTATTTATGTATAAAGATAGCGGTGTTACATATTTTACGTACTTATATATTTTATTATAGAATTTATCAAAGTACATTCATATAGTTTACATTACGTTTTCGTTTACATAGTTTAATTTTCCTGCAACAAGGAAAATGAAAACAATTTTCTTTCTAAATTTTGTTTAGAGATTAAACAATTAATCAGTCTTAAGATTGATAGTAACATTTATATTATTTAAACAGGGTATGAGGATACACCCAGAGGATGCCTTTTGTTTGTTTCGTGGGAAACGCCAAGATCCTGGGCCTCTTTGAAGTCAGGGGTTATATTACAAAGCCCTGAAAGTGCTATTGATGTTAAGAGAATAGAATATTCAATTATTGTACCTTTGCGTCCCTATTATATCAGCATTACGGAAACTATGAAATGTAAATTTACTACGGATCCGCTTTTTGGCTTTGAAAGCTTTAGTTAGTTATTAAACATGATTAAAACAACGATAGCTTGCTAGTAATAATAACTATTGTATACATTCTTAATTAAACGTGACAAAACATTAACTAGTATTGTCTTTGATTTACATAACCTTTACACATTTAAAGAAAAAACTTTTTAACCGGATTGAAGTTATGTATTATTATAAATTTACAACTATTTAACATTAAAAAAAAAAACAATCCGCGAAAATAGAGGACACCGTGAGCCATTTTTGCCAAAACCCTCCATGTTTTAGGCCATACCAACTCCGGGGAAATAAATACAGATAAGGCAACTTTTCTGTATTTATTTCCCCGTTTTTTTTTACAGCTTGATACTTTTTGACATCCAACATCTTTTGTCTTCAGTCACCATGACCACGCACGCTGTAAAGCACGCGAAACGTCGGATAAATTTAAAATTATGTTAAATAGTTGTAAGTTTATAATAATACATAACTTCAATCCGGTTAAAAAGTTTTTTCTTTAAAACATTAACTATTTGAGCCAATAATGCAGGCGTACTAACAGTATTATTAAAGTGTCGTCCAGCCTTAAGCCTAGGTAATGGAAATGCTATCTAGCTCGAGATTTATTAATGGTCTGGCTTATAAGATTTAGATTATTATTTTTAAACCAAGGCACACCAGCCCCGGTAATCTGTAAATTGATAGCGATACTGATCCCGACATTTTTGTAAGCAACACTGATGTAGGTAGTTCTTTAATTAACGCTGCTGTTGAAATCGCGTGATTCTAAAACTCAACATGTACTTCAAGTAGGTACATATTATATTAATTTATCAAAATATTGTATTGCTGGAAATAGATCCAATACGACATATGTGCGCCCAAAGTGTTAAAACTTACCACTATAGAATTCTGTAGATGAAGAGGTCCATCAAGCAAGAAAGAGGTGTACATCATGATGGTTGGATGTACCAGATACGCGCAGTACGTGAGTCGGCTTAATGGTAACCATCCGTTGTAGGACAGCAGAGAGTTCGCGAGACCACCATATCCACAGCAACAAGCTATGGCCACCCAGGCGAGTGCCACTCCCCATCCTATAAAAAATTTGTGTTTACTATAATTTTGATATGCCTCAATATATTTACAGTAACATAATTGTATTCGTAATTGAAAATCAATATGGGATTATGTGCTGGCGCGTTCGCCTAACGGAACTCTTTCAAACCTCAAATTGCCTCATGCTATGTAAAAACGAAACAATTTCGAAAAATATTACATAGGAACAGCTTTAAAATGTAATTAGTTAAGCAAGAATATTGATGAAGTTAAAATGATAACCTATATGTAACACACACAAACGACAGAATGTTATGTTAAAATCGAAATATTATTTTAACCCAAAAAGCGCTGAAACGTGAACTCATTCATTTTATAGATGTTCACGGTTAAAGCAATCGCAGCGCTTTAAAACCTTAGTCTTAGCAACAATAATAATAACGTGTATTTGTCTCTTCACAATATTGCATTTTACAGGTTTACATGCTGCAGGTATTGACTTTTGTGAGGGCCTGGTGCCTATAGTAAGACTATATAAGTGCTGTGGTGACCAACCTTCCATCACAGATACAAAATATTCAAAGAGATTCTATATAAGACTGAACTTAAGTAATAAACAATGTGAATATGTGTGGGTGTGTGAATTAAACGTGAATTTAATGTCTACCTGAAATGGTAATGGATAACAAATGTATAACTGTATTAAAGTTACTGATTATTAATAACAATTATTAATATATGTCAGCGTAGGTTTTTTAATTTATTTCTAAAGCCATTATTTTATTTTATCTGTGATAAAAAATATACACGTAGCAAATAGCAAATAAAATAGAACTAAAGCATGAGTGGTGTGGGTGTGTGAAAATGTTTAAGGGTATTTATATTAAACGTATGTGAAAAAATTTAATTTAAAGTCTACCTTAAATGGTTATGGACGACATATCTTCTGTTGCATCGTAATTAAGGTTTTTTACCATTTAAATAAATTATTTTACTTAAAAAATAATTAAGTTTATTGTATAAAAATAGGTTACCCGTATGTCCAATGCTAATATAGAATGCTGTAGGCCAAACTTCAAAATATCCGTCCACCATGCCGAAAATGAGGCTTCCAATGATTGCGATAGATGCAGGCCATCCAATAGCCACCAACCAGTAAGGTATTTTCACTTGACACTTTGTTCTGTGTAAATACCAGCCCACCATCATACCTAGAACATTATATTGATTTATTAATACAACGTATTTACATCGCAATTCAGCGAGAAAATTCCACTGGAATACCTTGTGCCAGGAGAGTTTGAAAGCCTTTATTATTATTTATTTTACATTGTAGTTTTAGCTTTTATAATTTAATAGTAAATGTTTGATTTTTGTACAGTATTATTAAATTCTAGATGAGAAAAGTGTAAGAAACATGGATATGAAGACTCTCCAGATAGAATTAGATATATATTCGAGTATTCGAGATTCGAGGACAGGAAAACGTTTTGTGTAAAAATAACAATAACTAGTAGCAATAGGCTATTTGACAGTATGACAAATAAAGTGTTAGTGAGAGTAATCTGCATGAAACATGGCTTTGAACATTATGAAGTAAAATAATTTGTAAAAAATAATTCGATATTCAAAAATATTGATTTTTTATGACACGTCAGTCATGTGACACAAAACATTCAAAGATTTGTCAAATCGACGAAGACTATTGAGTTTAATTTCGGTGGAGACACTGTAATATAAGAATGCTATTTTTTTTAACTATACGTTTTACGTGTTTGATTTATGGTATGTCATAGAGATTGATGCGTCGCCATCTTGCCCGGAGAAGCGTTATGGCGGGTCCTTAAAATTATGAATGTTGAATTTATGAAGCCAGAATTATCATACCAGAATTAAAGATAACCATTTGTGTAGGTTCTTTAGTCCTAGTGAATAATCTGAAAGTTTTTTAAAATCTTGTCAAATAGAACAATAGTGACTGTCTAAACATACTGAAATCGCTATAAGACTACCTCCCAGTGGACTTTATTAACGTTTAGTACAGAAATTTCATTATATTTTTATAGTACCGTAATAGGCTTAACTCCGATAGAAAATGCATAAAATATCATAAAATCTGTTTTACGAGCAATGAGTCCGCGCTCAGCTTATTGCTTCGTATGAAATTCAGCTTTATCTTTGTTCGTTATGTTTTCTGGGCTTTAAAGTAATATTTTAAAAGTAATCATGTTGAATTGAAAAACATTTGTTGCATATTATTAAACAATACAACTATTTCTTGCGCTTTCCTCTAATTATTTATAATAACAAATATGTTTAAATACTGTGGGATTTTCTTGAGAAGTATCTTAATTTGGTGAAAATAGTATTATAACTGTAATATTATCCTTCATCTACGGGACTATAATAATTTTACGCTTAGCGGATTAGGCCGCTTAAAATTATTAAGATATATATTTTTTTAAATTAAAGTCTGTATTTATATTCAAGGTCGACTCCGGATATGGCATAGCAGGATCTTGGTTTCGATTCGCGACATAAGACTGTTTAATTCAGCATTGTATACTCTGGTAACTTTTATATATATAGCCTTCAAGTATCAACGGGATCAAAGGGATACTCTTCTTTAATAAAATCCCAGAGGATCATTTATCTCTGCCTTTTAATAAATTTAAGAAATGTATTAAAGAAAAGCTGTGTAAAAAGGTTTATTATAACCCTAACGATTATCTATAGTTGATAAAAGGGCCTGGGACTAGTGCTAGACGGGCTACTTCTAATTAATTTGAGGTATTTGTTTTAAAATAAGTGTTGTTTGATGATTTGCTATTTTAAAAGAGTACCGAGAGTTTTTTACGTCAGCTTTTTCTCTCGGCCTACACCCTCTGTCTTCTTTGCCGATGAGTAGGGTAGCCTACCTATTCAAATTTAATAACGTGGAATAAGTGATACCTGCATCTTATATTCCATAATAAACATATTTTATTTATTTATTTGAACGAAACAGATGCAGAAATATGTTTTTGTATTATTTATTATTGCTTAATATAATATACTGGGTGGCGCAAAAGTACTGGCACTAAAGAAAATTTGTTTATTTTTTTTATACGACATTTCCTGTCATTCTGTTGAAAATTGTTTAGTGAACAAATGTAAAATAGACTCAAAATAAACATGGACTGTTTTACTCCCCAAGAACGTGGAATAATCGTGTCAATGTTCTTACGGAATATTTCATCAGTGAAAACACAGAAAACACCAAAAAATCATTAAGGTGTTGAATTTATTGCATTCGTATTCCTTTTCATATACAGATGAAGCAACGTAAACAATTTTCTAAGGAAAAACGTTTAGTATATTCTTATTAAGAGGTCATTTTAGCACTCACCGATCAAGTACGGTCCAATTCTTGACCACGGCTTGTCGTAAAGTGGATCGAACATTTCGAAGGGTTCCTGAATCCGAGCTTTGTACTGGTGCCATACTGATATGTATATGGTAGTTATCCAAGAGCTTGCCAGAACCAAAACGAGTGAAATTGTTGCGAATTTCAAGTGCCTGTTGAATAAAAATAACATCTTAATCTCACGCTTTGGAAGTTTGTTTTTATTTCACCCATTATTATGCCAGACATGTCTAGACATAAAAACTAAAATTCGAATCTAGATTCGATCACGCAGAATAACTAATCTTATACGAAAACATTATATATATTAAGGTGATCTAAGATATACGTGACTTTTACTTTGAATAAAAGTGATTAAAGTTATCAAATATGAAGGAATAATGTTAATAATGCAATTGAAGATAATAAAATATCGATTGATTGAAATGTTGCAGTGCGTACACCACTGTTTCTTTGGTAGTATTTTTGTTATTATTCGTCCAATATTATAAACCTGGCATTGAATTCGGTAATATAATGCCCCAAGCGTATATTACACCGTCCGTATAATTATGAAACATATTTTAATGACTATTCCACAATCTGTGATAATGATACATTAAAATTTATGAAGGTAGGCTCCCTTGAGGGCCTAATGTTTACTTTGATATTAGTACACTCCCCTATCTCCTAATGGCAGAAGGCATAGATATTTTACAGTCAGTATCAAAATTGAAAACGTAACATTTTCTTATATGGAATACATGAATAGCACGTACAACCATTTTAATTTTGTTTGATATAATGGTGATACTGTAACAAATATTTGCATAGGATAGTGGCGCTACAACCATTTTAGGTTTGGTCTAAAAGGCTAGTATATGATCAGCCTTCTGTACCGGACACACACTTTAACTTTTTGGTTCTAAGGCATGTTAATTTCCTTACGATGTCTTCCTTCATCGTATAAGCGAGTGTTGCTTGCAATGGGCCTACAGAAAGTCCAATAGTGCACAGCTGCAAATCGAACCTACGACCTTAGGGATAAGTATCTCACGCTGAAGCCACTAGGCTAACACTGCTCTTTTATATTAATTTGTGACGAAAAAGTTTTTTCTTTGATGCGATCCCAAGCCGATATCAGCGCTACGTATATTGAGAGAACTATTTCGAAATTAGCTACCAAAATGTGGATCGGTATGCTATCGATATTGGAACAAAGTACGGGCAAAGTTATCAAGCTCTCTAGAAGAAAATAAAAACAGTTACAATCAAACAGTAATGGAAATAAGGTACATTTAATTATAATGTAAGTGATTATATATATTAAACTAATATATTATGTAACCCCTTTAGGATGCCTTAGCAAACTCATTACTAAAATTGTAGAGGTAGCAAAGTGTGATAGAACACGTAATTTCAAATTTCGTAATCCTGGCTAATTTTGCTCAAAAACAACTTGAGCTCATCATTCACGCATTTTAAGAGCCGTTTTCGTTTTATAACACTTTATTACTGAAAATATGACCTACTCATAACACTGTCTCAATTTTTTGTACCAATAAAGTATATATTTTTTAAATTCTAACATGTAAGTCTATTAATTAGAATTCTCTTAACATGGCTTTGAATTACAGAGATTATAAGATCAGTGTTGGCCTTATGAGCATGCGATTCTCAAACCTGAGGTCGTAAGCTCAAACCTCGGCGGCGAAAGCCAGATCCTTTATGCCTATGTGCGCATTTTACTACCTCTTACGCTGAAGAAAATATAGTGAGGGAACCGGCATGCCTTAGATGAAACAGTCGACGACGTGTGTTAGGCTCAGAAGGCTACCTACTTACGTACTAAAAAACAATTTACCACGTAACAAATATAACAATCTGAGGCCCAGATCCTTAAGGTTGCAGAGCCAATGTTTTTTTTTTAATTCGTGCATCTACTACTTTTTTGTACTTAAATTTGAATCCGAAAAGTAGAAGAGACAAATTTAAATTGAATTGAATTATGATTAATTAATTAAATACTTTTCTTGTTTTTTATAGGTTTTATGAATGAGATTTGTTACGCTGATTAATTTTATATTTTCTTATTGTTTTTCTATTAAATTAATACTTACTTAACCGAAATTAACAGCAGTATAATACCAACGACGTAAAATTGCGTATCGTTGGCCATATACCAAGACCACACCATGCACATGTCCTTCTGTGGGAACAGGTTGTTAATATACAGCACATTCCTCCACCAATATTTCTCACATGTGATGTGATCAAAGATGGCCGGCTCGAACACCGTATGGTTATGTGTGTATCGTAAAGCCAGCTCGTTAATTCCTATAACGAAGGCGTATGCTGGCGTCAGTCTCACCAATCTATATGAAAGTAGGACGAGGAAAGATCGTGTCATTCGGGAGATCTGTATACTCGATTTGGGCTTATCCAAGACATCTTCGTAAAATGATTGTTCGCTTATGGATACTGATAAGGCGGAGTTAGTGTAGCCATTGATATTTTTGTTCAAGTCTTTATCTCTTTTCTCGGTTTTACGTTTGGTTTTCTTATCTTCGGTGCGTAGGAATAGTACGGTTACTAACAGGCCACTGAAAAAAGGAAATACAAATGTATAAACGTAGAGCGAACGGTAAGACGGCAATAAATTATCCGATACTCTTTTGAATCGCTAAGTTTTGCCTGTTTTACTTACACCTAATGACATATTGAAGAAAATAGATAACGTTAATAACGCTTAAATATAATCTATCATTTAGTCGTACTCAGAGTCTTTCAATTAGTGTTAGACGAAAATATTATATAGCTGTAAAGATTAAACTCACTAAAGAGCTGTCGTTCAATCATCGGCCAATACTTGTCGAAGCCGAATTGAACATTACTAATATGTAGGTACTTTAATAGATGACTCTGAGTACGTTAATATAAGTAGTGTTAATCGCAATTTAGTATTTATTTACTCTTCGTGTGACCTGGAAGAGATCTATCAGAAATGCCGTGCGTTGAACTAAGAATTGTATTTATTTCCATTTTAGTATAAATTTTCGTAACCGTTTTTTATAGCTTTGGTTTACTCTATCGTTATAATTTCGTTTTACTAATTTAATTTAACACAGACAATTAGGCGGTAGAGTTAAAATGTAGGTTGTTGTGTCAACTTTCTTAGAACGACGTCGTTACGTAGCACTTGCTACCTAAGTGGGTAATATGAAATTTTAACCTCATCTAAATTTACTTTATAATGTAATCTTGTACATATACTATCTGTAGCTTTTACGAATATGATTTATTAAGCTTTATTAAGGCGAGACTACCATTTCGAAGTATTATTTAAAGTGGAATATTATTTTGCTAAGCATGCTGAAAGTTTATTTATTCAATAATTTACACAATTCTAATGTGTCACAAATTTGTAGTAGTTAAAAGATTAAGTTGTGACTTACCTAATGAAAAAGAAGGTATCAACACAGTACGAAGCATTACCAACTGATTGGTATAGAAAGTTCCTCTCTGTGACGACTCTCATTTGTTTATTGTCTGCTATGTAAAATATTGTTAAGTAAGTATGTACCATTATCACCCATAACACTGACAAGAACCTGAAAATAGAAAGGAATATTATATATCTGTTATTATATATCTTACTAGCGGACCCGACAGACGTTGTCCTGAATGATATTTCAAGCAATTAGGATATTAAACAAAGTATGAAAGTACCGATTGCAGCGCCATCGGCCGGGCTGATTTGTGAATCTAAAGAATCCAGGGCTCCACCGAAACGCATGCAAAATAAAATGATTCAAATTGGTCCAGCCGTTTAAGAGGAGTTCAGTGACATACACACGTACAGTAGAATTACATATACATATATGTAAGGTATCCTATCTTTTAAGTTAGATCAAACTGCACGCGGTGTGCAAATTTGATTGAAATCGGTTTATTAGTTTAGGAGTCTCATAGCGGACAAACAACATGACGCGTAATATATAGATATATATTAAGATAAGTATATCGCTAAGGGTCATATTACAAGTTGTTAACTTTACCTAAAATCATAGATCGATTCTTTAAATAAGTAAATATAAATCGCTTCAAATAAGTAAATATAAATCGAAGAGTAAAATCACTATGGTGACCTAGCGCTATGATTATGACTCCAACGCCTCCTATATCTAGCCTACTGACACACTAGTGAGACGTTACGAAGACGAAATTATGGGTTTTCATTATATATTTCACACAGTACTCTCTCGTGCTGTCATACATATTGTAAGGAAACAGACATGTTGCTCCGCTTTACTCAGAGTTAATTTACTACGACAATATCTTACCAAGCCATTAAGTAAAGATTAAATACGTTCATAGGTTCAATAACCTTTTTATTGCAAAGGTTAGTTTCTTTAAATCTGTCGTTATTCCGCCATTTTGTAGCTGAGATGCAATATCCCATAGATAATATAAATAAGCTAATTTAATTTATGAATTTTTGTTTACAGATCTAGAATACGGAAACAAAGGCTGATCAAGTATGTACTGATGATCAATAAAATAGTAAAACATAAACTTAATGAAGAAAATAAAAAATACGAAAAAAACATAACATTTTTTAACAAACACAAATTTATGAAAAGTCAAAATCTTGAAATAAAATTTTTCTTTCGCCAAATTCCCGTCCCTCGGTGACCCAATTTTTTTCCTGTATAATAATTACCTCATTCCATGTAGGCAGGTTAGAGCCCCGTCGTTGGGGCGCCGGGTGCTAAGAATAGCTCTCCCGTTTGATAGTATGGAGAACGACAGCAGAATTTCCGACCACACACCTAATAAACATATATAGAGCTTATGTATCGCAACAAAACAATATTTTTATATTACTAACTTTAGAATCGTTATTAATATTTACTGAAAAGTATAGTCGACAAGCCTGAATTAATAAGATTAGTATAAAGTAGTGTACCTACCTACGCATTAATTTCAAAAAGATTTCCACTACTATTCATAGCAATAATTTTCTACCCAAATATTAAGAGATTTTTGTGATGTTTCTAGTTTCCTTCTTGCAAAATGTAATTGATGATTTAGCTTTGATATTAAGACTTTCATTGTGAATTACAAGTAAAGGAAACCTTTTTTAGATACGGCGGCATGTCTACGCCCACGAAATCTTCTAAATAATATATCAACTGTTACAAAAAGTTTGTCGTCGAAGAACTATTTATTCCTCACGGTGCCATTAACGGACGGCCGATAGACACTAGTAGGACTATATTAGTCATAATTAGCAAAAAAACTATACAATAATTAAAACTTGTTAAATCATACCTTGTTACTGGCATATAAAATGTACTAACTGCTTCGCGAGATTCCACGTTTATTCGATCGTAGCATGACGCGCCTTCACAATTCAAACCAGTAGATACTGATATTAGTGCGTTCGATCAACAAATAAAAAGTATAAACAAGTAAAAAAAACGAATAATATTTCAATTTTTGGGTATCTATTTCCGAATGGTTAAAGTTGTAGCAAAAACGTCTGAGTATATTTCTAATAACTCACAATGTATAGTCATAAAATCTTACCACATCTTTCTCGTCGAAGGTCCTTGTCTTTAATTTCTTCTCCAATACTGTCATTGCAGCTAGGAGAATTAGGCTGCGAAAAGAAACAGTAATTAGAAACATAAACAGGCATCGATTTCAATAATGCACAGCAATGAAACTCGCAAACGTTCGTCTAGTAATCAAATACGTAGTATTACGTTTTCGAGTTTATTTTGTTAGCAATAAGGGCTATTTTCCAAGCTATTGGAATAGCGTTTCAGGGCTCATACTACAGGACTGTGGAAGAGGATTCAAAACCCCGAAACCTCCTCATAAAAAATAATTAGTAACCTCATTACGAGTAAGTACGTCTCTTACTAGCAAATTGTGTTTACGCTGTGATGAAAAGAACCAAGAATAGTAAGTGTTTTAGTGAAGGATGGTTAACTGTTTTACTATATGTATAGTGCAAAGTGTAATTTAAATGCCAGTGAACAATGGCTGCTATGAACACTAAAGAAGCAGAAATATTACATAAACCAAACCCCATTTTGAACTGAATCCCAAGCGTCCTTTTATCGGTAATGTCAACAGAAGGTTACGAAGAAAGCATATGTATTACGAAATAAATTGTTAAATACGTTAAAGGGCTTCGAAATCTGCACCTTTCAAGAGAATTATCCTAATTAATAAGTACCACGTCATTACCGGACTTTATGAATACACTCAAAGCTCTGCCCGACCTTTTAGTTCATGAATAATATCAAAGACTTACATGTTACCAGATTTAAATTTTGGGACTTGAAAAATGTTTCGTTGAAACAGTAAAAACTTGTTTATTTGTAAATAAAATCTGTGGCATTACAACCTCTTTAGGTCTGGGCCTCAGATTTCAGATGATCATTTTTAAATCTAATAGGCAAGTAGGTGATCAGCCTCCTGTGCCTGACACACACCGTCGACTTTTTGGGTCCAAGACATGTCGGTTTCCTCACGATGTTTACCTTCACCGTTGTAGCGAATGTTAAATGCGCGCATAGAAAGAAAGTCCTACGACCTCAGGGATGAGAGTCGTACGCTGAAGCCACTAGACCAACACTGCTCTTACTTATTTGTAAAGAACTACATAAAATGTATTTTAAATAACTTTTTTTTATCGGAACATATAACAGTCAAAGGTGATATTTAAAAATTATTTTATCACGAACAAAAGGCACATAAAGTTCATTATTTAAGATAAAGGTACTATTCAAAATCATTGTGCCAACCTTGGCCAATTAGGATTAACAATACTTTTCTGAATATGACACATATTTTTGATTTCAATAAGTATTGTTAGGACAAAAGCTCTTGCAAAACGCTTATATTTAATAAACAATTGGATTTCGTTTAGCAAATGCGCAGGGATGTATCAGGGCACGTAGCAATTTGGAACATTTATGTTTAGTTATTGGCTCCTTAAATATAGCTGTTTCGTGTAGTGCCTTGACAATAAATAAAAGACATCCAATATCAATGAAACAGAAGCATTTGTTCTATAAGACAAAAGCGGACAGACTTTAATAATAATTCTTGGAGACAAGGGCGGATCCAGCTTTGGTGCCAGGAGGGGGTCACATACCTAGTCGTGGTCAAGTCAAGAACTTATAATTTAATTTTGATAACAATAGATATAAGTAAAAAGTAGATATTTTATTAATGTACGTAAGTATTGCACTTAGAAATATTTATTCTTTATTGTACACTTGAAAAACTTAACACATAATATTGTGTACATACAGGTTGGTCCAACTAGTGACGTCAATAATTTTTTTTAGATTCCTCACACCATACGAAAATACCCCATGTATGTTCCGCGATTTTTTGTAGTTTTCGAGTTCTTATATTTTTTTTTGGTGTTTTTTTAATGTTTTCTGCCAGCGAGGTTTCAAAAATTCCTATCTTTTTTTCTTGTAGGTATTTTGCAGTTTTTTTTCTGTGAAATGATTGTCTTAAATGTTGTTTAAATAAAAAAATATATCAGTTTCCTAAAATTAGTTAAAACTACTCAAAAAAGGTTTTAAAGTTAGAAGTTTAGTTTTTAGCTGGATTTGTCCAAACATATTCGACTTCAATTTAAAAATACAAAAAGAAATTTTCATAGCTTCTGGCTAAATATAGAAACTCCGCAGGGTTCTGCTACCAAAACCATAGAAAAAAATGGTACTTAATTGGTATTTTTGTTGTTGTAATGGGTGGATTTTTTGAATCTTTTTGATTTTTTGGAATCTAAAAAAAATTATTGACTTCACTAGTTGGACCAACCTGTATACACATTCTCTTGAAGACACTATTCACCTTTTTTTTTTAAAGTGGAATCTCGCTGTTGGCCTTTAGGGCCTTTACAGCTCAGCTCGGGCTGTTTTGGCGAGCTTAGCTCGGCCTGACTATCACGTACGGAATGAGGCAGCCTATTTATATTACATAACCGTGGTGAATGATTTGTCATAACAGCTAGAGGTATGTCGAGGGGTATTACGCTAAACTTCACAAAAGTGAAGAGATGGTACGACAAGGGATTCCATCAAACAAAATAGAAACAGACAAAATACATATATTGGAACGAAGTTCCTTATCGCGCGTTGTGAAAGGGGGCTAGAAGGAAAAAATTCTTACGAAAAGTTGTCACGACACTTTTTTGCTATTTGCTATTGTATGTGTATTCTCGTCCGATCACCGAAGTTAAGCAACGTCGGGCGAGGTCAGTACTTGGATGTGTGACCGCCTGAGAACACCTCGTGATGTTGGCTTTTTTTGTAGGGATAAGAAATGAAAATTATTTTGGAATCACTTAACTAAATTAGTCTTGTTGGAACGAAGTTATCGAGCGTTACGAAAGGGGGCTAGACGGAACAAATTAAGACCAAAAGTTGTAACGACACTTTTTGCTATAGTTGTTATATTTTACATTTTCGATTTAGCTATCGCCAACGTCCATACCACGTTGAATACACCAGTTCTCGTCCGATCATTTGTGTCGAGAAAATCTATCATACTGTTATGATACCAATTAACATATAAATTAATCGAAAGGAATTTCGTTCCATCCGGGTGTCCCTTGACACCTCTAAAGTTTTTTTAATAACTAAATCAATTTTTTTTAACGTGTTTTCCCGAAACGCGTTATTACGTCATTTACGTCAACGGGTACGTTTTCATGAAGTGCCAGTCCGGTTAGACGATCTTCAACCATTGAAGATCTTAGCGACGATTTAATTCTGCGCAACGTAGAGAAAGACCTTTCTGCTGTCGCTTCGCTGACAGGGTAGTGTATATAATTTTCATATATTAGGATACATATTGATGTTACAATTTAAAATAAGACTATGTTATGATATGTTGAAGTTTAGTCGTTCCGATTCCGATTGAGGTAAGGTCTAGCTAGACGTTTCATAGCGACAAGCGCGCGCAAGTGTGGCGCGGAAAATTCAAATTTTCGATGCGTTCATTCCCAAAAGTTTGCCATCATACAAAGTTATAATAACTAATAATTATATTAAATTAATTAAATATTGAAGGTATGTAGTTACATATAATCTGTATGGTGACAAATTTATATATAAAATCATTATGTTCAATTAGTGGTCCACCTAAGTCCTGCTCAGGGGGGGGTCATGACCCCCATGACCCCCCCCCTGGATCCGCCGTTGCTTGGAGATGGAAATTGCTGACACTGTCAGTACAACAGTATGTGGCACTCAGACCATTAGCAAATCAATAACTTAGTTAGCTTAGATTTTGAGAGATACGGGTAGACAAAACATACCCTACGGCCATACATTCGATGACCTTCCAGGTCTACGAATGTATGTTCTAGTATATTTATTACCTACCTCTCGAATCGATTTGAAATTATAGTTTTTAATGGATATATTTAGATGACTTATATGATATATAAACATTATAATTAATATTAATTTGAAACGAATCAATGCATTTTAGTAACATGATAAAAAATTTGAGAGAATTGACTAAAATTATATATATAACTTCTATTTAAAATTCTACCGACAGATTTGCACACGTAATGGTGTGCGATATTTAGTTTGTACCACCATAACTTAGAGAAACTAATATTATTATATTTTATATGATATATATGATAATACCAACTGGTAGCTTATGATTGTTGTTGGCGAGTTCAAGGTCATGTTTCTGTTCAGATCTATACCGCCGCTCCAGCTGAGCTTCGTAGAGAGATGCCGCCAACATCCATAACGAAACTATAATGATGACTGCCCTGTAAAAAATAGGTAACATTAAATCTCTACTAATATTATAAAGAGGTACAGTTTGTGAGGTTGTACGGGTAGGTCTTTGTATCTGCTGAACCGATTTTGAACAAATTTTACCTAGTGGTAAAATTCTATTGAAAGCGAAAATTGATTTTAATTCACAACTAACGTAGTTGTGAGTTAAAATCAATAACCCGAAAACTGAAAAACCTTTAGTGGTAGAAGTTAGTCAGAAAAAACGGTCCAAGCAAAACATTTCTTATGAACGCTGCCTTCATAAGAGATATATGATTAAGTTCTGGAAAAAAGTTGTAGAGCTTCATAATGCCTACAAAAACTGAGCGACAGCATGTCTAACTATTACATTATTTAAAACAAGTGCTCTTGTTCACGAATATCTAGAATGATTTATGAGAAGGTAGGTATATTATTTTTCAAGGTTGCCGGGTCACGGTTGCCCGTGCGAAAGCGGGTCGCTAGTTTATAATAAGGCGATGTATAAAGATACATGGTACAAAGAAGTGTGTGTTTGTAGTGCGTCTATTGACATAAATGTCAATGGCTAGGTACGCGAAGTTAAACACAGAACCTTAGGGTTGAGGGTCGTACGCTGCTGGTTGACACTGTTCATATTTTTTAATGTCATTAAAAAAGTTTAAAAATTGTACCATATTTTTGTTAAATAATACAATAACATGTTTTTTTTATATTTTTGTTATGTGTATGTTTGTGAATAAGGTAATAGAGCATAAATAAAGAAATAAATACGTATGGAGATTTTTATACCGTTTTTCATTTGATTATTTAATTATACTTGATGAAGCTCTACTTCATAATACGAGTATAATGCAATGAACAAGATAATACCTTGTATGCCTTATTGCTACGAGAAGCTTAAAACGAAAATTGGCAGTGCATTTACTGGACACAAGAAAAAGCCTTCGATATTTCCTGAAAACACCAGCAATGTTGGCAATTGGGAAGATTCTTAATTTGGCAACACATCTACAAATCGTATCTAGTTCAGTACCCTTAGCACGAACAATACGTAATTACGAATAGTTTACAAAATAGAATAGTAATAATAAGTTTTTGTCTAGAAATTTATTGCAGCGCTCCGTGAGCGTATTTGGAATTAAACTGGAGAACATGGTTCGTTAAACTTTTTTTGGTGCCTTTTTTGTCTTGTCGTTATGGCCAAAACACACCGATCCAGATTAAGGATTGTGATACAATTTATTAATTAGTTTTTTTTCTTAATAACTATGTATATGTGATATGTATCTTTGCACTTCTTGCCTACCTTATGTAATTTAACACTTTTTTTCTTTTCTCACAGTGGTTGCCTGGAAGAGATCGCTCGAAAGCGATAAGGCCGTCAGACAAAATTAAATGTAAAGACTCCTTTACATTAAATAATGTTAAATTTTTATATTGTAATGCAACGAAGTGTAAATAAATAAATAAATACAAGATCTAGGTCTGGATATCCATATTTGCTCCCCTCACACACTGTTAAATCAATTTTCCTTTATATTTATAATTGAATTTTTTGGTTTATTTAATATTTTATGTCATGTACCGTCTATTGTAATCAGTAACTATTCTGTATTACGAAAAATCTAGTGAGTAGCATTACATAATTTTAGTGGTCAGTACGCAATGATACAGTTCAATTGCAATATTAATTTAGGTTTGAGCCAAACGCAAGAATTATGTTACAAAACTATACATATACGAATTTTCACATCATGACCCTTTTTATATCATGGCCTCATAAAAACTGAAACGTATATAAATACTGTATGATTTATAATCTTATTTTGATCTATAAAATCTTTCGTTTGATTAAGCAATTTTAAAGGCCTTTAACATAATAGTTAAATTTAACTGGTCGTATTACGCAAGGTTAAAGGATGTGTGTTCCAGAAATCTAGAATTCACGCTAAGGCCACACTTATTGCTTTTAAATTAGTTTATTAGCAACTACATTAAAAATATTACGTCATTATCTTTGAAGAAAATAAACATTCAAAGAATTTAACTAGACACAACTTATTTCTTATTATACCTTCTAAAATGGTTTTATAAGATTAAAACTCAGGATTTTTTGCCCCTTAAATGTACTAGTACAAGCCGTAAAGAATTCTACAAAAAGATTTAAAGAACTGATAATGCCTAATAAAGAGAATTTAAACAAATTTATAAGATACTAGCTGGCCTGGCGAACATCGTACCGCCTAACAGTCAATTCTTTTTTTTTAAATACTTATTCAGCTATCCGGGACACCGGTGTAGCTAGTAATACGCTTATTACGAATATTTTGTATGGGAATATAGAAAAGTGTTGTTTTTAGACTTTTTCACTCATTTTTTTTTAATTTTTCTCTCCGTAAGAACCATCCTCGTACTTCAAGGAATATTATAAAAAAGAATCAGACAAATCGGTCAAGCCGTTTTCATGTTATGTCGTGACAACGGAAAACGGGTTTCATTTTTATATATATAGACTAGCTGATCCGGCAAACGTGTGATATACATGGCAAAACGACGTTTGCCGGATTTATAATAAAAAATAGGGGTTGTATGTACTTTTTAATGTTGTATCATAAAAAAAATAAAAAATAAAAATTTATTTAAAAATTTAAAAAAATTAGGGGTGGACTACCCTTAACATTTAGCGAGATGAAAAATAGATGTTGTCCGATTCTCAGACATACCCAATATGCACACAAAATTTCATGAGAATCGGTCTAGCCGCTTCGGAGGAGTTTAACTACAAACACCGCGACACCAGAATTTTATGTATTAGATTAATGTAAAATATCTTTCCGTTTACTTTTCTTATTTGTATCAATGTCTGATACAAGTCAAAACAGTCGCCGCTAAGGTTTAATTTAATAAGACTGCCGTCATTCAATTTCAATATCCGTTTACTTTTGTATATTTTATTACATTGAAGCGAGCTCCAAGGATCTCAATAATACCATTAACGCAAAGTGTCATTCTTTTAATAAGCTTCATCTATACATAAAAACAAATCATCATAATCATCGGCGATTCTTTTGGGTTCATCTTTGGACGTAGGCCTGCTCCATTTTTCTCCAACTCGACCGGAATTGCGCCTTTAGAGTCCATTTGCCGCCAGCTTGTGATGTCATCACTCTATCTCGTCGGTGGGCGGCGAGTCTTTTGTTCTGCCGAGGGTAAGGAGCCTTCGAGTCTATAGGGTCTTGTCCATGCGCGCTATATGGTCACAATCTTAGTGAACACATCGTTTACACTCATTTTTTCTATTATATGCCGCTAACCGTATTCGCGAACCAAATTAAGACCACGCAAAGCCTATGTTAACAAATACTGCCCTATATATTTGTACTTCTATTATATACGTACTACTGCTGAAACGAATTGAATGAAATTTTTCACTTCGTTTCTCTAATAAGAGAATAAACTCTAGAACAAATGAACGCTAGTTATACGGGTACAATAAAAGAAAGAAAATACTACCATAGCCCCCACACTACGATTACTTGTGGCAAGGGCAGCTTGTATTTTCCATTTTCCATACTTATGATTATTATTATTTGAAGTAATAAATTCTTCATTACCCTTCTTCTATTGGTGCCTCTCCCTTACTGAAGTTCAGCTCTGCGATTCTGTAACTCACTTTTCGAACTCTCACAGCGGTTTTCGTATCGGCGGTCGCGCTCAAATTAGTCGTGAAGCAGTCATTTTATGATATGGCATTCTGATAAGGTTCCCACCTTGTAGTTTATGTGGCTTGTAGTTTATTGGGAATCGCAAGGCAGTTCAGTCTGTGAAGCATGTCTTGTCATGTGCCAGATGAAACCATTCCGTAGTCGCAATACCTGTCCAGCCATGGCACATATGACACACTTACTATAATTTTACTACTGTTGCATAAGAAGTAGTCAGAATACAAGTCACCTACAATGTAAATAGTACCAAGAAGTAACTTCATAACTACAATTATTATCATCGATGTTATCTCTCAGACACTTACGTAAATTAGCCCTAATCCTGATATATGTGCGAATGCTGAATACCAATCACTTTAATCTATTTCATATCAAACCTCATTCCGGAGATGATTATCTCGTGATGGATGCTGACCGTGATCGATACGTCTATGGAGAAAAACATCTACTAAGTTACAGTTTCACAACATTGAACAAGAAAAATATGAAACTGAAATAATTTGGTATCTTTTTATAACACTTGGAACCTTCGAACACTTGCGACAACTGTTTAAAAGTCCTTATCTAGCTAACGAGTAATTTACCTACATTTAAGTTCATTTCACAATTTGTTCATGAGGTCTTTAAATTGCGTTAACACTGTTTTAGATTTATATTTGTAACTTACTACTTTACATGAGCGTAAACTTAATTGCATAATGGTGTGAATGGAATCTTTCAAAAAAAGAAATCTGGTGCTAATGAAAATGAAATAGAAAATAAAGTCTTAGCATAGTTGTGGTTACCATTTTTTAACATAAACATGTCATCATAATCTAGGTATTACATACGGTCATATTTTTAGTTTATGTACAATGCAAATAAAAAAACAGAATTTCTATCGAGGTAGACCTATTTGTTTGTACACTGGCTGAGTTCACAAGAGTTGCTTACTACATCGTTAGTAAAAAGATTTAGGTATATAAATATTTGAATGTTTTTGTTATGTAGGATAATCGGTGATATTAGAAAAATTATGTGGAAAATAAATAAATATATTCTATAATATATAATAATGTATCAGATAAATAGCATAGAGGTTCTATTATATTATAATAGAATTTGTTTTACTAAAGTAGTACATTTTACTACTACTTTTTGTAATTAATATAAATACTGATAAACTACATCCATACAAATTGCAAATTAATAGTGCCTTTTTAATTGACCTCAATACGAGTCGCGCAATTGGAAAATCATTATATAACGGAAAACTGTAAAGGTTTTTAATATACTATTAAAACTGAAACAGGGAACAGAATCGTGTTTGAAATTAAATTTTAATTTTGCTTTTCTCATAATTTATTAATGTATACTTTATAGTTTCAAGATATAGTTTTCACAAATGCAATTCGATTGGGAAGCTGTCATTAACATTCATAATTCATCATAGAATTGTTATTGGAACTGTAACTTTTTGCTCTTTGACTAGGAAAAGAAAAGAATTTTAATTATAAAGAAATAAAGAAAAGCTAGATTTCTATTTCTAGAGCCAAGACAATTTTTCTTATAATTATTATATTTATTGGCTTAGTGGATTTCTCTTTGAGCTCAATTAACTTTGCTGTTTAGTAAAGGAGCGAAACTATATTAGATACATGGTAGAACAATCAACATAAATATGTATGTATGCCTTTATGAATTGCCGTTATAATATAAATAATACTATTAAATCGTTTCCATATTCCTTTATAATAGTGTTATTTCAATTGTATTACTTTTTTTTATAAATAACTAGCTGATTCGGCAAACGTCGTTTTGCCATGTTTATCATTTATAATAAAAAATAGGGGTTGATAGTAGAGGGGTGAAAGTTAGGGGTTGTATGTATTTTTTAATGTTGTATCATAAAAAAATAGAAATTAATGATTTTGTGAAAAAAAATAAAAAATAAAATTAGGGGTGGACTACCCCTAACATTTAGGAGGATGAAAAATAGATGTTGGCCGATTCTCATAGATACCGGATAAGCACACAAAATTTCATGAGAATCGGTCGAGCCGTTTCGGAGGAGTTCGATTACGCACCCCGTGACAGAAGAATTTTATATATTAGATTTATTTCACTGGCGGTGAAATAAAACTTTTGAATTAAAGCTTTATCAAATTTGATAAATAATACATACGAATAATTTGTATTTACAATTTTCTCAACCTACAAATTAATAATGAAAGTAATTAAAAAAAATTAAAACAAATAAATATATTTTTATAAAATAGTTTTGCTCTCATAATTTTTCAGAACCGGAACTTTCTTCCTAAATATTTGCGGGTTCAACTTTGTAACTTAAATGAAAACTCCCTCACCATTTGCCAGTTTCTCAATTCAAAACTAATATTTGATATGCCCGGAATAGTTATTACTTTTTGAGCCTTCATGCTTGATGAAAAATATTTTAATCATAGCAATGTTGAATGTTGTTTACAAAAGGGATACTTTGTTTATTGGAATTTGGTATTTGAGGTTGGGGACTTTGTCCCCGTAGAATAGTCATTGTAGATCAAGGAGATAAAGTGACCGATACCAATAAATATTAAGTTTAAGGCAGCTTATTACACCCAACGTTGGGAACGAACTCTCTACCGAGGAGTAGTTAATGCGAAAATAAAAATGAAACCTCCAGTAAAATACAATCATTCATTAATGAACAAAAAGAGAAAGGAAATTACACGTCAAGTTGTAAATCCACTTTAGGTTTATTGAAGTCATCTTCATTTGTTTATTTCGATATTAATAAAACAGCGCTTTAATGCTTTACCAGGCACCGGCTGTAAAACTGGAGTTAGGCTGGTTATTATTTATTTGAAGAATATTGTCGTAAATCAGTTTTGATTTTGCAATAACATGTTTAGATTTTGCATTGCGTAATGCTATTATAATAAGTAAGGTCATACGTCGAATATAATATATTATTTTATTCGTAAAATACACAATAACCTTCCAATAATAATTCATCTAAACATTGTCTATATAAAATGTACTCACTGCCCTCATAGGTTATATTGCGTAAGTACTTAAACTCGGCACATGAGGTCATGGTAAGTGAGTACAATGCCATAGTTTAAAAATAACCGTAAGAGACGCTTACCCTATGATGTGAAACTTGAAATCTTCAAGGAAATTGTACGGTCCAGGTACGGGGCGCACGTAAAGTGTTTGTGCTGTGGCTGTGATGTTGGCTGCTGAAGCACGGCTGGCCGCATTCGTCTCCGCAGCTAGTAGTAAAGCCTGGACAGCTTTGTTGTCACAAGATAACGGCATACATTGCCCCACCAGCATTGATCTTGTCTGTAAAGTTATATGAAGAGGTAATTAATAGGTAGTAGGAATTTAATCTATGAAAATATTAACTAAGGTACAATAGACGCAAAAAAAAGGATAATTAAGAAGGGAAGAATAGATTAAGGAAACAGCAGGTTTCTAGGTACATGGCAGAGAGGGCATATGACGGGGTTTGCAGGAGGCCTTTGCCAAAAAAGGGCACACGGATATCTATGAGTTAATAAGATGATGATGAGAAAAGGCTTTTTTTATTATTAATATCAAGCCAATAAATTTAACTTAATGAGTGAAAACCCTATTTTAACACAAAATAGAAGAACTAAGAATTGAGGAAAGACGTTACAAATAGATTTTATTTCAAGTGTTTGGTGAAGGAATGGCTGTTTTTATAGGTGCTAGTTATTTGTCTTTGTCATACTTTGCCAAAATAAACATGAAAATAATGGAAGATGTTAGATAAGCATTAACAGCTTATTCGCTGCATTGCAAATGGTAATAAAAATGCTTAAAACAATGCATCCTGTGTCGAATGTGACTTATGTGTATAATAGATTGCTCTATATGGGCGACTTAAATATTATTTTACGATGAAGGAATCATTACGAGGAAAGCAACAACCTGTACTTGGCTAGCCTGGATGATGGCGTATTATTTTCGTTCTTATACATCCGAGGAGTATTTACTAAAAATACTGAAATTTACTCAAGTGTGTTCGTTCTGGTATTTTTTATTGTAGTGTAAACAAATCTACGGAAACAGTTAAACTAATCGTAAACAATAAATCCAGCCATGTCACACCCCTTCGACAATGAATATTTATTACTTAATCAAAACATTTGTTTCTTCTTGACAAAGGAAACATTCTTCACTAGGCGTGGCTGACTTTTTGTTTGTACAAATCCATCTTCCGGAAAGCATTATCGATCAAAAACGCTTTATATTGTACAAAAAATAGCGACAAAATAATAAGTATTTGCAGTTATTACTAGCGTTAACATTTGTAAGTTAATTAGATGCAGTTTTAAAATTTAAATAGGTCTGGAAATCATATTTTCTTCCAGTCTTAATTATTAATGTATGACCGCTTATTATAAATTTATTTGGAATATTAGATTTCACACTTTTTACCGTCACTGTGAAGGCAATAAATTTCAGTAAAATATAGATTGCCTGGAAACTAACTGTACTTTTTATAAAATTGAGTCGATTTTGGTACATTATTATTAATGGGCCTATTATTATTTTCATCTTTAAGCGGTGCACATGAATAAACCTTATTACCATTACAATTCGAAAAACAAAGCAATAAGTACTAAGTGTAACCAATGATGCGGTGAGAAATATTTCATCCAATATAGAAATACCAATTACACGGATGATGATAAAGTAATAGCCGCTTTGGGGCTATAATAAGACTGTTAAAAAAATATCTTTTGATAATATCCGACCGATTCTCAGTAATGGTGACGTTCCCAGGAGATGAATTAACATTATAGAACATGTTCTATTGTACTAGGCGTACAAAAATCACGCCCAAGGGGATTATGAAAAATCGAGAGCCGAAAATCGGATCGAGATGGTCACAAGTAGACTACCATCTTGGCTAATATCAGTGAACCAGCGATGGACTTATACCACAAAAAGGAATCCTGAACGTCTTTTATCTGTAATTCCTGTGAGGGAATGAGCAGTCATAGTTTACTCATTATTTTGTTTTGTTTCAACAAACATGACTGTGTATTTGATTTAATTTGATTTCTTGAAAGAAGTGTCGTAACATCAATTATTTTTTACAGTAAAACGCTAGGATAACCGCAATGATTTTAATATTGTTGTTATTACTACGAATAATGTCTCATTTTAATCGACTTTAAAACTTCATTAGGTAATTGTTTGTAGTTGTAGTTTGCTTTCATTTATTTAGTTGTTTATTATTATATTATAGTTTATAAAAAAGTCCACGTACGTCGAACAAATTTACAACATTTCATGGCTTAACATATTTCGTCTTACTCATGTAACATATGGAGCTGAGTCCTTGTTTTGTTATTCTATTTTATTTTGAGCCTAACTAGAAACCTGTCAAACCTTAAGGCGTATAATAGATCGATACTGCCCGCAATACGAAAACGAAAAGGAACACTGTATGTCGCAACAATTTGCAAGCGAGTATAAAACTTTTGTATTAAAAGTTCTTTGACATAACGTCGCGTTGGGACAAAATGTCAGTTAACTTTTGCAAGTTGGTACATAATGGCCCGATATCGGCCATTTTAAATATTTTATTGCACGGCTATAACAATAACGATATACGTAAAGTTCGAACCCTTTCTTATAATGGGCTAAAATAGGCAATATGTTTCGGACAACATTCGATATTTGAAACCATATAACAAAAGAAGAATAATTCAAGAGTGGCATTTATTTAATAAAAATGTAAATGTTACAGTTTTCAGCGACCCGCATTTCCATGCTAGTATGCATACATTCCCGCACTGCACTGCATTCACACAATGCTAGGGAGGTCTAAGGTTCGAGCTCCAAGCATGAATTGGCAGGATTAAATCTTTTAAATAGTGAGTGTATTTCAGAGAATAACGTTTCAAGTTCTGTACCCAAAATGGAGCATGAAGTTGATACATTTCTGGACCTGGTTCATTAAAAACATATTGTTTCGCAGAGAATCGAACCTATGTCTTTCGTTGATGTTAACCTTTTAGCCACTCGCAGGCCTAACCACACCTTTTAGAGTAAAGGTGTGGTTAGCCCTGCGTGTGGCTAAAACGCGGTCGTTTAGGTAAAGGTAGGAAGGTTTAATCATATTAGATCCTATTCAAGATCTGTCAAACTAGTTATTCACTAAGAAATGTATAATCTGGAATTGTAGTAATATTCAAAATAATTTGAAAATATCTTCTCAGATTTTCAAAAAGAATGTTTTAGTTTTAAAAATAAAATTATATTCAATAAACGTGACTGAATTAACGATAACACTCAATAACTCCGCTCCAATTCATTTATAAATTCAAATATCATGAACAAAAATATGTATTTGGATTGCAAAGTTCATAAAAACATTTCAAAATATGTCCACGAAAAATAAACATTTACAAGGTTAATTTTATTAAATAAAGTTGGTTTGATGAAGAATGGGGCTACAGACAGCTAGTCTTCCTCGCAGTACCTTATTAGCAACATTTGTATAGTTTACTATAGGAATTCTATTCGAAAGCTGTTGTCTCGTGTCGTGTGTAAGTTCCAAATACTGGCAGGGATCGCTGCTCTAGTTTTCCGTATAAACTTACTAATATTTTCTTTACTATACTAAATTGTTTGTATAAATCATTGGCCGTATTATTTTATTAATTATTTTAATAAAACTTCTTGAAATAATTCTCAGCAATTCTTTCGCTGACCACGTCTGTTAAGCATTTGAAATGTGAAGTAAACATTGTAATTTTGCGTTTATATCCGGTACGTCAGTTCGTAAACTAAAGAAAATCTTACCCATATATGAAACATTTCACAAATATTGTCATACATGGCTATTTATATACAAGACAAAGTCGTTCGGAGTTCGTTATTTTAGAGTAGCACTTGTATTCTGAAATATTGAAGTATTCCTAACGAGCTTCTCAGTTGTGGTAGGAATATTCAAGATGCTGTTACTATGTTATAAAAACTTGGGTCTAAAGAATACATTTACATACAGCAACTGTAGATTATACATATGTATTATAACCTGAGCCTAAGTGTCTAGTTTAGTCTAGTTAGCCAGCTTTCAGTGCCTAATATTTGTCGATGCTTTCCTTCATCCTAAGTGTACATAATACTAGATAGAAGAATACTAAAGTGTATGCACGCGTATATAAAATCCCATTGGTGCACTGCCTGGGTTCAAATGCGCCTATCTACTCGGCTAATATTTAACATTAGGAATGTAAGTTAGAAAATGTAAAAAGGATTTTTCTTAGCTTTGTTACCCTTAACATTTGGCTTAATACTATGTACTATATATACTCAAAAAACTGCTAAAGCACAGCCTGACTGATTCATCAACGTAATGAGACCATAGGGATTCAAAATGATTGATAGTTAAGAGATTAGTTGTATGACGAAGACAAATCTCTAAATGTTTTTGGAACTCCCGTCCAAAAGGAACAACGAAACGGAACGAACGGAAACGGTTGTGCGCTAATTCTCAATTCTCTTGCAATCTTTTTTCTATTATTTCAGCGTTTTTGATAATCACTTTATCCTTTACTTATTTATGCATGACTGAATCTGTTATGGACCGCTTTTTTCTTAATAAAATGTAACCTGATTTTAATTCTGTTAATTTTAAACAATAGTTAAACAACTTTTTTTTTTAATTTGAAATTAAGCAATTCATTTAAATTTTTTACTTATGGATATACCATTTTGTTAATAGAATATAATATTGCAATTATGTACATACAACTAGAGCCTCATTTGTAATAACTACATACGTGTTTTTAAAGTTTTATAAGTGACAGAATAAGACAAACAACGAATAGTTTTTGTATAGAGATCGTACGGAATTTATTTAGTTTTCGCCAGAATTAAATAAAATGCCAGTGGTATATATAACAATCACGTAATATGGTAACATGAAATATTTTTTAAACTTTCCTCCATAAAATTTGTATTAGAGATTAACTGCCGTTTTAAATTTTTAATACATATATACAACGTATAATAATGATGTATGTTTCTATCGTAACAATAAACAAAAATAAATAAACAAATATTTCTAGCATTAATTTCCGAAGAATGCACGGCCGGGACATTTGATACTATTTTCTGTATTTTTTTATGAATATTTGAACTATATAGATATTAAAATAATATGTACTTGCCATTGGTATATGATCTCCATCGACGGTCAAGTTGATCTTGGCCACGTAGAAGGTGGTGGGGAATGGTGAAACTTGTTCGTAGTATTGCTTGAGTTGGAGATCGTAACAAGCGTTTTGCGACCCCAGCCAGTACTCGTTGCCGAAGAGAATGTTGGGGCTGTACTGGCCTGATGCATCGTATACTGAAACGAGAAATTAATTTTCAAAACTGAAGATAAGAACCCGAAGGAAAGCAAAAATCTAGCTGTATAGTAGCTTGCAAAAAAATCCAAAGGAAATCTTAAAAGGGCAATTTCCCCTTCACCTAAAGAAAATGTCTTGGACACTTGTATCTTACCTACTCTCACACACGCCTGCCAATTGTGGACTTAAATAAAAATAAAATAAATCAGTGACGCTACAACCTCTTTAGGTCTTGGCCTCAGATTTCTGAATCTGTTTCATGATCATTTTTAAGTCTAATAGGCAAGTAGGTGATCAGCCTCCTGTGCCTGACACACGCCGTCGACTTTTTGGGTCTAAGTCATGTCGGTTTCCTCACGATGTTTTCCTTCACCGTTCGAGCAATTGCGCACATAGAAAGAAAGTCCATTGGTGCACAGCCGGGGAGCGAACCTACGACCTCAGGTATGAGAGTCGCACGGTGAAGCCACTAGGCCAACACTGCTCTTATTATTATATTATAACGCAAACATAAAAACCAAACTCGTAGCACGCCAAAAAGCAATGGAAAGTACAGTATATATAATTTTTTTTTGTCATTATTTGGAAATTAAACGGGCTATATTATTATTAATCACGATCCAAGCCCTGCTTTCGCTTGATGAAAGGGTCATTTGAGTCATTTCAGTTCACGATGTTCTAAAATAATTATCCCAAAGGTAGCTTAGCTTATCTTTGTTGATATTGCAAACTTTAAAGTTTTTCGAACTTGTAATGGCAATCACGAGTACTTCTTTATCTGAGTGTAAAAGCGTACTTCATTTTATTGATCGAAATGAAAGGAATCTAGACACGCTTGAATAGTCCTTTTATCTACCAGCAAACGCCTGTCGCTATTTGACAGCCTCTATTTGTCTGACGTTCTTGAAACTTTTGTTCAACTTGTAGTATTTTGAAACAAAGCTTTAAGTTTATTGTGGAGTCGTGCTTAAAATTAGATTCTTTTCAACGTAAAAATATTATGTGGAGGGACATTTTTATCATTGGTCAAAAGTTTGACTTTTAAATATTTATTTATTCAACATCAACAAATAAACAAATAGAGCATACATTAAATTGCTAAACTAATTCTTTTGCAACACATAGAAGTATCAGTATATCAATCTACATTTAAAAAGCTAAATTAATAATAATAATGCACAATCAAAACTTTAGGTTAGATTTAAAAGCAACTTAGAACTTTCTCTGTTATCTGTATTTTACAAATTTGGATAGATGAGATTTAGTTTGCATTAAGTTTGCCTCTCAATACCTAATTAAAAGCTCCAGCGTTGAAGCTTTAAACAAAACACAGACACTAAAAAATATGCCATTTTGAAGGTTATACATGAAATTTCTAACATTTTCAAGATAGTAACGTAACAAGCATCGGATTATACTTATGTTTTTAAAAATATCTTTAAACCAGATTCAGTTGTTTCTATCATAATATTATATAAACGACCCATATCAGCACAGCATATCTATACATATAAATGCATAGAAACAGATGCGAAACATATTATATGCACAATTATAGTAAGATATATGAAGGCTACCCAAAGGCCCTCGATGTAGGTATTATATATAACTACTAGCTGATCCGGTAAACGTCGTTTTGCCATGTTTATCATTTATAATAAAAAATAGGGGTTGATCGTCGAGGGGTGAAAATTAGGGGTTGTATGTACTTTTGAATGTTGAATCATAAAAAAATTAAAATTAAAAAATTATCTACAAAATAAAAAAAAACAATTAACTACCCTTAACATTTAGGTGGAAGAAAAATAGATTTTGTTCGATTCTCAGTTATACCCAATATGCACACAAAATTTGATGAGAATCGGTGAAGCCGTTTCGGAGGAGTTTAACCACAAACACCGCCGACACGATAATTTTATATATATAGGTATAATAAGATGCACAAATGCAATTTAATCTTATGTATAAGGACACTTCTAAATTGCCATATGTAAATGTAGATAGCCTCGACATGAATAATACTCAATTACATAAGCGTAATTTCTATGTAATAATACTTGATTAACAAAATCTAGTACAGTGTAAGTAAACAGAAGTTTACCTTCACCAACTTAAATAATACCTTGCGGAAAAATACTTGAATATCTCATAGGAAAATCAATTATTTCAATTGGCTTAGGTTTAGACTTTGTAAGTTGTATGTGCACTAATTTATTTTACTCAGGAATTATGTAGATTACAAGGGAAAACGTTACATATTATTCTGTAGTAAAAAACTGAAACAAGTGAATATATATACGAGATTTGAAGCATATTATGAGAGTCGGTTATTATGTATGACTTAAAGAAATTAAGTGCGTATAGTTATAATATTTTTAATCAAATTAAAATTTAAAAAACAACATTTTTTTTTAAAAACAATAGTTGTTGTAGTTGCTATGTAAGATATTATCGGGGCAACTAAACTAATCCCATTGGGTTTACAACAAGACCAGTACAATACCTGTTTCGTAATAGTTTCGATTAAAATTATATTATATTTGATGAGCGTAATAAATTGGTATTTGCTTAGGGCTAATAGTAATTAGTTAAATTTACATATTACGTTAAACCGAAAAATTACACATAAAAAATAGTGGTTAAATTACAATTTATTTAAACGATGCATCATCCACTGTCAACAGTGTTGACATGTGAGTATCTTATAAAATATTTAATATATAAATTTTGACCATACGTTTTAAGACAGAAAGTATGCTGATGTATGATATATTAGCACATCATTGTTAATTTAAACGCTCCTATTTCACACTTGTTCCACTCAACGAGACTAACAACGAGGATTTTCTTTATACAGCTTAAAACAGTTTTGCACGTAAACATAAATATATATAGGCGTGTATATATGACAAACAGCAGTGTTAGCCTAGTGGCTTGAGCGACTCTCATCCCTGAGGTCGTAGGTTAGATCCCCGGCTATTCACCAATGGACTCTAATTCTAAATGCGCATTTAACATTCTTTCGAACGGTAATGGAAAACATCGTGAGGAAACCGGCTCGCCTCAGACCTTAGTTAACCAGAAAGTTAGCGTGTATCAGGCACAGGAGGCTGATCACCTACTTGATTGACAAAAAAATGATCATGAAACAGATACAGAATCTGAGGCTCACCTAAAAAGGTTGTAGCGACAGTGATTTATTTTTACTCTACATATGATAATATTAAGTACACATATATAATAAAAGAAATCATTTTAATGCATTGGAAATGCGAAACCAAGTCAAAAATAGTGTGGGAACTTATTGCATATGTAATATACAAATATGTATTACATATGCATCCTACATCTACTGGCCACAACCTTTTTCGGGAATTGCCCACAGATTCTTGCATCTATTGTATTTATCATTTTCTTTATAGGCAAGTTGGTGATAACTGCTTGATGTCGTAAACTTTTGGGTCTAATGCAAATTCAATACATTATGACATACGGGATGCATATTTAATGCTAAGTCTAATCAATTTATGTGCAGCCAGCGTGTGACTCAGGATTCAGGGTTGCAGAAAGGTATGTTCAACCAGTAGTTTATTGTGGATAATTACAAAAGTACTTCTTATAGTATTGCTTAAATAGTTGTAAGATGGTGTGCTCTTAGGTTTAATCTAACAAGTGCAAAGTCTAATATATAACATTCGTGACACTATGTTCGTTCCCATACTCCTCCGAAACGGCTCGACCTTTGTGCATATTCAGTAAGTCTGAGAATCGGGTACTATCTATCTTTTAAACCCCTAAATGATTTTGGGGTGGACAAAAAAAAATTTTTTTGTTATAATTTTTGTTTTTATTTTTTTATGATACAGCATACAAAAGTACGTACAACCCCTAACTTTCACCTCTCTACGATCAACCCAAACTTTTTATTATAGTAAACAGTATTTTTTATTGAACTAAATAAATGTTTCCTAGAAATAAACATGGCAAAACAACGTTTGCCGGGTCAGCTAGTATTATATAAAAATAAAGGCTTACATTTCACAAGTAGAGAGCGCCTCACTGCTAGCATTAAAAACGTAAAATTCCGCAGCAATAAATATAAGAATGTAGTATTCGTGAATCTCGGTAGAGGTCTATGTAAATGAAGGGCAATGTCTCATAAAAAATTCTGTGTATATAACTCTGTGGTCTGGTTACACAAGGGACTGAAAAGGAATTCTCGTTTTATTATTAATACTACGTAAGAACTCAAATATATCGGGTTTAAAGAGTGTGATTACGTATTTGTCTGTTCAGAAACCTGAATTACTATTTCGATATAGCGGTTTGTAAACTCAAATCTTCTTATGACTTTATTTAACTACTTATAGAAATAGTTTTTTTTCTGCATACAATAGAGTATAAATGTTAATACTCGCCCTTATTTGGGTGGTAGTGAATCAGTTAGTTTTTTCAACTTGATATTATAAAAATACGAATCTTTGCACATTGTAAAGCCGGGTCTGAGACCTTAGTGGAACCTTCAAAGACTTACTTTTGGTAGTATAATTCATCTATACTAATACAATTATAAAGAGGAAAGGTTTGATTTTTTGTTTGTTTGAAATGAATAGGCTCCGAAACTACTGGACCGATTTGAAAATTCTTTTACCATTGCACTACTACACTATTCCCGAGTGACATAGGCTATGTTTCATTTTCATAAATATTAGGGATGCTTAATAAAACTTGAATAATCTAACCCAAGGTGTAAAAAAATAAACAAAAAACTTCCTTCAATCGTGTGCGCTGCGAAAACTATTAATAATAGAACAAAATGATGTATTACAATTTTTCAGGACACATCACTATCTATAAAAAATGTACCAACAGCATGTCTCTATCTTTTATAGTACGTCACAATAAGCGTCCTTTTATTATTATTTTTTTATTAAAATACCACCGCTAGAAAAGGCTCTTTATTCGTATGACGTATCTAGGTATTGATCCTTATCAAAATAATTTTCCAACGTTTCACATAAAGCTACAATTTAATGGCATAACCACCGAAAAAGCATGGTGAATTGGTGTTCTCCTGCCATTTCTCTTAAATAATTTACTACTATGTAATATAATAAAAATCTTAGCCACAGGAACGCTTGGCCGAGTCTACTAGTTAGTTTATTAACTTATACTTTGACGGTAGGTCTAGGATAAATACCCTTAAATAAAACATACTAATATTGTTTGTCGATAGTTTGCAGTTAAGCCTTTTATTGTAATAATCATCATCGTTTCGTTCTCAAAGTCGTTATTGTCATTTAAGAGAAAGTTTTGAGATAAACGAAATCCGATTCTATAAGGTATTAGAATTCCAGACTTAATCAATAAGACCCGATGAAGGCTCACATTCCAGCTTGTTAGATAGCGAGAACTATTCAAATTAGTTTAAGCTCGTGTTAATCTTTAGCTGATATTAAAGGTATAGAAAATGTTGCGTTTTAATCGGTAAGATGTCTTATTTAATAAAAAATGTTCCTGAGATTTGTGTCGCAGTACAAAAAAACCAGCGAATCAACAACAGGTCTGGTGATGAATACTACTTTTTTATAATCTGTATACTGGCGCATACGTTATGCTCGCGAGTGTTCAGATACATGATATCTTTGGCAAATACCAGAGGTTGGCCGTATTTTTATTGTTGCATCGACCAGTGTTGGCTTAGTGCACTAATGAGTACTCTGTCTATGAGTGCATTTAAAACCCGCTCATATAGTGAAGGTTTACCTCATCGTCAAGAAACCGGCATACCTTAGAAGCAAAGAGGCGGTGGCGTGTGTCAGGCACAAACGGCCAGAGAAAGAAGAAAAACAAATGATACACAAATCTGAGGCCCAGACCTAAACGGTTGTAGCGCCACTGGAAATAAAAAAACCCATAAACCTACCCTCGTATTACAATTTGCATTTATTAAGCTCTGTGATATATTATCTCACTTAATCTTTTCATGATTACCCCCGTTCCGACAAATGAAAAATGATTTAAAGGTCTTCGTTTTAATAAGGATGACGCTGGATGTTTTATTCATAATTCATTTATTCTATATTAAACTTTTGTGAAGCTTTGACGAAATGATAGGAGTGAAAAATGTAGGTATCTATAATATTGAATGAAAATAATCTTTAGCTTTTATTGTGATAATATTATTTTACAGTTTTTTTTCGTTTTAAATTATAAATTAATGGCATCAATAGTCCAAAAACTATGAAAACCTCCGGGAACTTAATTCATACTGTGAACGTACGCAAAACATATGCATACATATGCATACATAAAACCAATAATTGCAACAATTAAACGCGTTACGATTTTCAGCAATACATTAAATTTCAATTAAAGACATTTTCAACCTGCATTTGAAAAGTTTTACGTCAATGTTCCTTATCCAATATAAGGAATGGTAAAAGCAATAAATAAAGTTATTTACTTAAAGTTGTGAAGTGCACTTTTCAAGTCGGGTGAAAACTGAAAAGGCGATTTCTTGTATTTGTTGAAAATCGCAGTTCAAACTACTCGTTCGGAAATCGCTGAGTTTTGTGGTATGTTGTTCCGTCTAACAAATATTATTTAGCCTTTTTGAATTGAAACGGAGGAGGATTGTAAGGTAAATACTGCGTTGAACACTAAAAGCTCTTAATTCTCTACATTAACGTTACGAGAGCTTTAATAACTCAGTTCACGGAATTTTCGTTATACATATTTATGTACCAATATATTGGAATAAAGATAAATTAAAAAAAACAGTTAAAGTTTTTGCTAATGAATACGTTTTCTAGTCGTATAAAAATATTGTCTAATATTATTACATACATAGTAATACAGGGGGGCTCAGAATATGATTTTGTCCCATTCGGTGTCGAGACCCTTGGTCCGTGGGGTCCTAGCGCATTAAGGCTTTTTAAAGAAATTTCAAAAAGGTTAGTCGACATCACAGGAGACTGAAGATCTGGCAGCTACCGGACAAAGAATTAGTCTGGCGATTCAAAGGGGGAACGCTGCGAGTATCTTCGGAAACTTGCCTAAACGGACTCCTTTTAATAATATACTTATTTTAGTTAATGTTAAGTTTAGTGATTTATTTCAATGTATATTATTTTATTATTATATTTTATTGTTTTTATCAAAGTACTTATCATCCTGCTATTATTAAATATTTCATAGTGGTTACATATACAAAGGATACACCAAATTTCATGAAAATGTGTGTCGTCTCTGTATCAAAAGATGGCGCCTGTCAACAACGGCAATTTTCTTTTGTAGCATCAAAATGTAGTTTTAACTGTGCTTCACTTCCAATCAAAAAGTATAGTTCAATCTTTGAAAGTATTATACAATAATATTTCTATTATACCAAGTACAAATGCGTTTACATCATAGACTAATGTAAGATTTTTATCAGCGATGCGTATACGCAGTGCAATTTTATTATGTAATTCAATTAAGAAAATGTGTCAAGGCTTTACGTTCATAACTTTCCAGTAAGAAAAAATCTTCAAGATTTCGTATATATTTTGTATAAAGCAAACCGAGAGACTTCTTTAAAAAATGTGAGATTTAGATAAAATAGTAATTAAAGAAAGAAACTATTTTACTCTTAATAGAAAAATTGCTCAAACGCGTTATATAATCACAATGTTCGTTCCATTGACTGAGTTGTACCCGTGTCCGTGCTTGCATGATTATATGAGGTATCTAAATTCAAGACAAATAAATACAATGTTGATATTACGCTTCTTAATCTAGTAGTCAGTTTCTTTTGATATCTTTGTGAATAAAATACCATATTAAAAACACTTAAATAATAGTGAATTATCGAAAATCTAGTCAACGTTAACGTTTTTCTAAACTCCACCAGGATAGAGCTTAACTAAACTTTACCGTTGAACCCATTATTTCAAACATGAAAGTTTTAGACGTTCTAACGTCAACAACACAGGATTACCCTTTCAAAGACCGTTTCGTCTAATCCGCCGCAATTTTATTAGCGTAATCCTTGAAATACAATCATCAAACAATCGAACATGCCGCTACTCATACTTCGTATGAGTAGCAAAATTAATCTTAATTGTTTCGTTTTAGGAATTAAAGCGTAGTAAACTTTAATTCGCATTTATAAATATTACTTAGGACACAGTGAAATAAAATAATGTCTTAATATACTACTACATAATATTTAATGGGTTACATTTATGGATGTCTTACATTTCTACATCATTTTTCTTCTTAGGTTCACACAGCCTGCAGCTTTGTATGGCATCATGTGACAAAACTGCTGGACATACCTGCTGGAGTATCCTAACCATAATCTTAGTTAGGTTATTGATAATTTAAAACGATGACGCATCATGTACAGTTATGATACTTCTGTAATATTCTTCCACTTGTTTCTTACAGGTTCTAATCATATTGAAACCCTTGTCAAAGTCAAACCTGACATGGGTCCACACTCTGCAGGTGCGAATTTTGTACTATCACCAAAGTGTATGCAGCCTATGTGATTTAGAGATAAATATGAACAATACAGTTGTATGTGTTTTTTAATTTGTTTTGTGATATTTGATTATGTTATGTTTACAAAAGTATGA
This sequence comes from Pieris melete, assembly GCA_963693345.1. Taxonomy (NCBI): domain Eukaryota; kingdom Metazoa; phylum Arthropoda; class Insecta; order Lepidoptera; family Pieridae; genus Pieris; species Pieris melete. Next base: position 488,142 of record CAVNZK010000002.1, on the reverse strand, counting down.
ACTAAATCTTCTATACTGCAAACTGCGGCATATAGCTGAAGCGCAACTTACGAAATAATTAAAAAGTAGGTTTAAATATATTGAAGCTTTGCTAAGCTTGAATCGATGCAAAACTATTGCCGGTAAGTACCTGTGATTAAGAATTCAGGTAATATCTCGGAAAATTTTAATTGTTTACCAATATGAACAATAAAATGATTATTTTCGTACGTTCGCACACCGTGACCAACGAATGTGTCAGTCACGGCCGGTCAGCGTCCCACTTTGCGTTAGTGTCTGTTCCTCTCGGGTCAGGCTTTTTCCTATGTTCGTTAGATTAGAAGGGATTATATACGAAATAAACTTATTACATAATTTACGCCTGTCAACTTGCTAGCAATGACTACGTTCGTATGAAGTATATATAACCTCTATTCAAGTCCCTTTTTTATCATTTTTTAGCGTCTGTTAATTTTAGTATACAGAACATTGAATAATAGTTACATTTAACCTAACTCTAAGTTGAAAAACAAATGAACACACAATAGGCATTTCGAAAGACCAATTAGAACACTCTTCGTTGATTACAAAAGTGAAGACTCTTTCAATTTCCTTTGCAACACATCCGTAAATACACGTGCCTGGTTCATTAGTTAGGTTTTCCTATGTTTCAAATTACCGACACTGTATCAGTTGTGTTCTGTGTAATATTTCGTACTAAATATTAATTAACTTAATTACTGAAATTGTTGAGGGGTATGTTTCGTATGTTAGCTTATACGAAGTATTATTAAATAAAAAGGAAAGAATATATAATGATAATAAATCAAGCCTTTTTTATTTTAATTAATCCAAAATATTTCATATAACATTTTAAGCATTGTTCAGAGTTAGTAAATTATTAAGGTTTCATACGCATTTGCGGCGCTTCTGACAAGACTATTGTTAGATTACTACAAACCATATTGGTTTTTAAATGTAATTTATTATGATGTAGATTGTATCAGTCTGTAAAATAAATAAAGAAAAATATAAGCCTAAAAAATAACCTGAAATTTCTGTATAAGTTGCAATGGATGTCACAAATACCGTAAAATAATTGATAAAAATACATGTATATACAGATGAAAAGTAAATGTTTCAATACATTTAATAATTAAATCTCAGTCTATGATCATACTGGGTTATCGGGGTAATTAAAAAAAACGATGGCACTACAGCCCGTTAGGTCTGGGCCTCAGATTTCCGTTCCGTGATCTTAATAGACAAGTAGGTGATCTCAGTCAGTCTTCTGTACCTGACACACGCCGTCGATTTTGTGGGTCTACGGCGTACCTGTTTTTCACGATGTTTTCTTTATTTCCTTCACCATACGAGCGAGTGTTAAATGCACATAGCCAGAAAGTGCATTGGTTCACAGCCAGGGATCTCATCTACGACCTCAGAGATGATAGTCACCCGTTGTAACCACTACGCCAACACTGCTCTTCCATCGGGGTAATTATTAAACTCTTATAAATGTACCCGTTTTGCGGTTAACGTTTATCACAATTATTTATGTAAACAAATGTTTCGAGATTTACTGTGTGTAAATCACGAGAAATGTCGCAAAAATTTTATTCTATATTTCTCACGTGTAATTAAAGTTTATTTAAATATTTTTAACGTACTCATTAAAACGCGATTATCTGTTTTAAAACTTAACTTGGTCTTTAAATTAATATAAATAATATATAAATGTGCAGTTTTCTACCACACTTAAGTACTATACAAATACTATAAATAAAATATATTATATGTAGAACGTTTACAGAAATTATTACATTTCACGATACCTTTAAATCCGATAACGTTTAATAAAATCCCCGTGGTTGTAACTAACCCTACGTTTTGAAAAGCGTTTTAAGGTAATTATAATAAAAAATCTACGACATTCAGTAAAACCAAAGACTATTTATAGTCTACAAGTGTTTATGATCTTTGGTGCAATTAATGGCGCCAAAACTTAGCACATCACCGCGCATGCGAAAAACTCACAGATAGCAATTGTAATATTCTATAAAAATGGAGTTTCTAATCCTAGTTTTTAGTGCCAGCTAACTCCTTGGCTTACTCTATATTGTTTATTGTGATACTGCATATTGCGAAAGTAATAACGAACGCTAAAATAGCGGAAGTTATGCGCAGTATAATTTGGATCTCAAACAAGATAACATTTTTATGACATAATTTCTCATAACATTTTATGAAATATTTACTTATAATATGGAATTTCTTGTTAAACAAGGTTTCGTATGTGTGTGTAAAAATAGGGCCAACAGGTGTATGAGTGAAATGAATTGCTCACTTTCACGGATTACTTGTGAAATGGCGAATTGCGTAAGATTGCGAGGCGCGCCGACTTACGACCGCAAGGGAAAAAAGCACGCGTTACTCAATTTTACGCACCGGTTCGTCTCTAATATATTTTTTAATTAATGTCATTTATAAACATTTACACAACGTTTGAGACCAGATAATGTGTTAAACTCACCAACATCCAGATATGAGGCACAAGGAGCCAATCAAAACCGATGGGAAGACATTTTATTAAGTTATATAGCCTCGAACCCGTTAGAGATTTCGCAACATATAATTTTTGGTTTTGTTTTAATGTCGTCATATAGTGATAAATAAAACGAAACTCCATTATAACAATTGATTAGAATAGTACTTAACACGACACACCAGTTCTTCTCTTCCGTTATATGCCCTTGATTTGAGAACTGGCACTAAATGTAAAGCATTTCATATACATTTTTTTTTTGACGTTCATAAGTGTACATTGTGTTACCTATATGATTAAATGATTTTTTACTTTTACGATATTAATTACATACGAACCAATGCAAAAACAATGCCACATTATACAGAATACTATTATCAAAACTCCTATATCTCATTGTATGACTAAAAAAGCCCACTACGTGAGGATGTTAGTGTAGCGAGATTTTATAAACTATTTCCGTGTTACGTTGGGATACTAACAGTTTTGATGGTGTATATAATTTACGTGAATTTGCAATTTGAAATTAACATTATAACAGAATATAAAATCACGGCTCGTAATCACAAAGTGTAATACGATGGTAATAAGAAGCAGAAGATATCTCATTTCAAATACAGCTGTGTGCTAAATTAGCTACGTGATGTACGGTTGTCATTTTTATTTGACAAAAACGTAGGTATAATATCAAGTGAGCAAAAAACGGAGCTGGAAAAAGAGACCAAAAATCCTGTACATATTTGCATAAATTGATTCATTAAACTAGAACAAAGAATTTTCTTACGGTTTTTTGTTTGGGAAGCCAAGACACCGAAGACTAATGAACTAATAAAATCTCAGTACAAGTAGGTTTTCGATGGATATTATTCTCAAGGATTTAATTTCCGCGTTGTGCTTGTGTGAGAACACAAATATACGAGCACTCGTAAATTATAGGAACAAATGAAAACTTGATGGCATACATGTCTATTCGAGTAAGAGTTGGTAAGGTACTATAAGCATTCATCAGCATTCACTGAAGATACTTTTGCCTTTGCATTGTTGGCAAAAAAAAAGTAAGCAAAAACATTTTTCAATTAGTGTAAAATTACAATTATTGTTACCTTCACGAAGATTTTATAAACGAAGTTGTGAAATATACTGTAAAATATGAAAACTGTATAAATGTAAAAAAAGGTAGATGGTATAAAAAGCAATATTGCAGAATTAGTGTTTGCATAATTCAGACCCTAACAGACGACCAAAGCTCTTTGCGGTGAAACGATGCGAGAGCACGAATCTCGGACGCCTCCACTAGGAACTATATTTTATGTAATTCTCTTTTTAATTATATTTAATTACAGATCATTATTGTTTGCAAACTGTTTATACACGAACAAAATCGGAATTCTACCTGTAGAATATTATTTTATATCGTGGAAATGCAGCCCGCACTTAAGGGAATACTGCCACAGGGACCAAACTTTTAAAATTTGTTTTAGTTATCATATTTATCCATTTTCAATTATTATTACTATGTAGATTAAGTATTTTTATTGCATAGGAAAATAGCACATAGATGGTTATAATTTGAATACCTAACCTACAAATAGATAGTAGCTTGATTTTGAGAGAGATTTTGTTCTAATGCCTTAAAAACATGTACTTACTTTCGTTTTGTATTTGTTTCAATATAAACTATATTTGAATAAACTAAGAGGTCACGCGAAATCTGTTTCTTACGCAATGTTGTATACATAAATAATCATTTTATAAAATACACATAATATCTAGTAATAGATAATTATATATCAGATTATAAATAAGAGCACAAAATTAACATACAAAATGTTATATTATATTATTTCATTCATAAGTAAATACTGGTTTCATTAGGCCTTATGTAATCACCATAGAGATTTGAAAATCGAAAGCGATTAGAGAATATAGTTATATGACATGCAAACCATGTAAATTGCGAACTTTTTTTATAACTGAGTCATGCTATCCGCTTCCAATAGAGCTAACCCACAAACATTTACTCAATGTAAAGGCAACATAATGAAGCAAGGTAATGTAGCAAGAACCAGTTAGTTTTATGAACATGCTCGAGTTACTGTTAAAATGTACCAACGATTACTTAACGTAAATTACACAGACTATAGAAGATGGTTATGAATAAAAATGAATTACCTTAGATCTTTTTTGATATAAAACATGTATGATTAGAGTAAGCCTGGTGGCTAAACGCGTGCACATACAGTGAAGGAAAACATCATGAGAAAACCAGCGCATCTCAAAAGTCAAAGTCAAACCATTTATTTCAATTAGACCATCTAAAATGGCACTTTTGAACGTCAAAAAAAAAATATATATATAAAGATGATTCTAGTTGCCCCTTCCAAACGGTAGTTTCGTGTGGAGAAGAAAGGGCAAGAAACTCCACACTTACTCTTTTAAAATAGGTTTACAATATTTTGTTACATTTGTTAAATAATTATATGTGAAGACAATGTACTCTTAGAATAAACTACTATACTAAAAAAAGTTAGTATACATGTTCCTCACATATTTACAAATATCGAAACCGTAGAATATTAACATTAAAGTGTAATAAAAATATTAAAAAACACAACAAAACAGTGTGTGAGATACAAAAAAAAAATTACATTTGTAGCATTTATAAATTTAAAAAAAATATATATAATAATAATAACAAAAATATGTTACAGCAAAAAGTCAGCAACCAATTTGATTTTGTCAAGGCTCTATGATTGTCCTATGGAGCAGGACCAGCATGTTTCCAAGCATTCTTATCTTGATATATCTAAGATAACTTGTGGCGTATGTCAAGCGCAGAAGGATGATGATCTACTTTCCTATAGTGATAAATTAATACGGAAACAAATACATAATTGTAAGAATAAGACCTATTTGTAGCTGGTTATTTATTATTCAAGAGTTTGAATGTCTAAGATTGAAACAGTCCGAATTTATGTGTTTTGCAAGAAGTAACTTCGGGGCCATATTGCAATTGTTCGCGTTATTAAAAGTGGTAAACGCTAAGTGAACAAGAATCGATCTCAATATTACCAAGTAATATTTTTAGCAGTTTCACCCTCATTTTCTTAATTTTAATAGAATAAAGTAAGAACTTTTACGGTGTACCATTTAATCTTAAATTAGTAACAGGTAGGTACATTGTTGGTAAGTGAGTTTTAGGTATTCCTTAATTATGTTAAAAAAACAATGGCGCTACAATCTTTTACTTCTGTATCTGTTTCGTGATCATTTGTTTTTTTAAAGGCAAATAGGTGACCAACCTGTTTAATTATGTGCCTGACACACACCGTCGACGTTTTTGGTCTCAGACAAGCCGGCTTCTTCACGACATTTACCTTCACCGTTCGAGCCGGGGTTCGAACCTACGACTTCAGGAATGAGAGTTGCATGTGACACCACTTAACAATTTATACTTAATACTTTGGAAAAAGTATCCAACGACGTTATGTATTCATTTAAAGCACAAACTACAAAGCCTAGAGATTAAATATCTGCGTTACACCAGTCTGTTATTAAAAAACCTATCGTAATGAAAACACTGAATAACTAAGATAAATCACTTGACACACCATTCATCAAATAACTTTGCGGCCATTAGCGTGAATGTACTTTGTACTTTACTAAGCCGTGAACAATGTAACTTAAGTGTTGTTTATTCTCAAAGTGAACTTCATGTGAGTATATTATGTAAAATACGGATAACGCAAATGTATTATAATTAATACTGCCAAAATTATAAACTTAATATTAATTATAAATCGTACTTAAGGCCCAAATAAACATTAAATTTGTCCTAATTATTCTCGTATGTTAAACTTTTTACAGTTTTTTTTTAAATTTTTTAAAAACAATGAGTTCAAGTAGTCTGTATCTGTATTTAAGCGAATCTACGCTTTAACTGTATTCGTCGATTAAAAGTTTGTATTATCTGAGCAAAACTTTTTTGCTAGATCGCAATTGTTGGTACTTTTTTGAATAATGATAAGAAAGTGGCACGAATAATGTGGAAAATCTGTGTAAGAAACTCTTTAAAAGGCTTTTATGGAATGATAAATGTGCTTCGACGTATGTTTATTTTCCAGCTTTCATGATTCTGAGGAAGAAAACTTTTGAAAACAAGTATCGACTTGTGTTTCTCGTATATAAATACGAGAAACACATTTTTGGATTTAGTCTTTTCCAAAGTTTTTTTGCTTATTCAATGTTAATTTAAATACGAAAGTAATAAAAGGTTTAAAATAACTGAATGAGTATAATTCAGCGTGCTGACTTACTGAAACTATTTTGGAAAATATGAATAAATTTCAATTATCCGGCCTAAAAATTCGTATGAAATATTATGAAAGAGAAAGCGCCATCTCTGCTGAAATACAGCGGCTTAGCCACTAACCGTATGTAATGAATAAGACGAAAGACATTTTTCATGAATTTTATATAGTTTGCACTATCTGCCTATATATGTACATACGTATCTCACAATGTAAATTAGATAGAATTTAGTTATTTTGGACGTACGACCTTCTGACGTTAAGTCAAAAGTTAAAATTATTTATTCATATAGATAACACAATGTACACTTATGAACGTCAAAAAATAAATACTTATTAAATGCTTTTAATTTTATATTTACTGCCAGTTCTCAAATTAAGGGCCTCGAACGGAAGAGAATAACTGACAATAAACTCTCCGCCACTCAATCAATCTATCAAAAATCATTTATTCATGTAGGTAACACAATGTACACTTACGAACGTCAAAACTCTTTTAAGGAAGTGGTAAATCTAAAAAGCGTTATCTGTAGTCTCTATTTGTCTATTGCATTTTATTACCTCGCTTAATATTTACCGATAATAAACTAAATAAAATTACTAGTGAATAAATTCAATTCCACTAATTACTTAAGTTTAAAACAAATTGGAACAACTTACATTTCTGTTTAAAATGCAATCAATCTCATTTGCAATTAATTGCTTTCGTAAGCGTGATTGCTTTTAATCCCCTATTGAGGAACTGATTGTCTGTTTTATAGGTTAGAGTTTTATTTTAGTATACTTATAAAAAAATTATATATATTGTGTATTTTGAGTACTAATTTTTATTGTTAATAAATCCTATATTTATGTACCAGTGATATATACTTATAAGTAAAAAGAACTTATAACAAATTTAATAGCTATGTTATTGCACTGCAGCCCTGCGATTCTGTAACTCACTTTTCGAACTCACACAGCGGTTATCGCATCGGCGGTCGCTCTGAAATCAGTCGTGAAGCAGTCATTTTATGATTTGGCATTCTAATAAACAATAAACTACAAGCTCCCTCCTTTTCAGAACGCCAAATCATAAAATTACTGCTTCACGACTTATTTGAGAGCGACCGCCGATTCGAAAACCGCTGTGTGAGTTCGAAAAGTGAGTTACAGAATCGCAGGGCAGGCACTTCGACATTAGAGAAATGTCAAAAACATTACTTGATATTGATTTATTTATTACTTTTTATTAGACTATAAACAATTACCACGATTTTATATGAAATGAATATTTGCCTTGAACGATGAAAAAGCTTTTGGGCCGTTCTATGAATTAAATTCCGAACAAATTGTTTTAAATATATTAGAATAGTTAATTCTAATATTTCAGTATTTCGAGTTACTCTTAATATATCTGGGTTTTGACATCAGTTTAGGTTTCAAAGTGCCATCAATTCCAATGTTCTAGCTCGACTACCGATTCCCGAAATTCCATGAATTTCTACGAAGTGCCAAACATTAATTGATTTACCCAACAATATTGATGCATTTCTTATCTTATATCAACATATAAATGTATTGAAAAGATCATATAATATGTGAATATTTCCTCATCCCGTTTATCGACTACATTAGACTTTTATATATATAATCCTAAATGGTCTGTTAAATTAAATGTACTCACTACGATTTTCTTAAGTGATGTTTTACGACACATTTTATACTGAAACAAGCAAACTCGGCGAACTCCGTTTCGCCACCAGATGGCTTCGTTTTATGGAACATTTCGTTTGGTGATCCCACTTTTCTGTTGAATTTTTTCCTGAATTTTCTTTGCTATAAACCTCACGGAGCCCGAGACCTTTCCAACGAATGCAAAACCGTGGAAATCGGTTCGGGCGTTCTGGAGTTATAGTGTTAGGAAGGAAAACCCGACTTATTTTTATATAGTAGATTTAAATTAAAACATTTAGTACGTACGTGCAAGGTGCAAGTATCGCTAGCACGATAGCAATCGAGCGCATATTAAACACGAATATTTTTTATATTGATAGATTTAATTTGAGTAGTCGGCTTTCGTACATTGCCTATATTGCTCTTCAAATATTATTTCTAGACAATTAAACAGTTACAAATTAGTATACTACGTTACAAACAAAACAGTATCGCGAAAGAAAAATGTACTCACTTTTCGAAGCCCAAAGCTCTCCAGCATTAAGAGCGTTTATATACGTTCTCAAATCGGCTTCGCACTCAGGCGACACTGTTCGGTTAGGACTAAGCAATTCCAACCAGTCATGGTGGTCCAATAAATCTTTCATCCACGCCATTCGCGAGCCATTTCGCACAGTGTCATTACTAGCACCCACTGCACTCACTAACACTAAAATTGTCACAAGCATCTTGAATTCACACATATTTGAGCACATCCAATTTGTCTGTTTAATCGCTATACAGATATCAGAACTTGTCACCCATACTGCTAGTCTGTAACAAGAGAACGTATTAATTAATTAAGTATTCATGACATAAAATGGCGTAAATTTGGGCATGAGATTGATGAACAGGTCTTGTTCATTTATTTTTTTATTAAACAGATGGTATCTTAATATGTAATGCTCCGATTATCAGGAAATGTTCTGATCGAGTCAATTGACCGTTGATTTTTATGCTGCTTTGGTTAATATTTGAGATTCCTTCTTTTATATTTTAAAATCATAATTTGTTTTGATTAGATTTGCTTTGTTATCATTTATTTTTTTAATAATTGAGAATCATTACATAACAAATAAAAGTACGAATTCTTAGTTACGACCAATGAGAGCCGAGCAAATGCGCCATCTTGACTTTGCACAGTGCGTTCAGGGAACGCAGGGAAATTCTGATTGAGTATTCAGTGGAGCATTGTGGTGAGACGTTGGACAGAGTTGGGTTTATGTGATTTGTGGTTGAGTAGATTGTGATTAAGAGTGAGATCGGTGCCTTGACCCCGCTGCTCCTTATAATTGAAGCTAAAGTGTCATTTATAATTTTAAAAGGAATCAATCTAAATAAAATACTGTACGATAATTATTCGTGTCACATGACGCCTGAGCCTGCTTATGACGATGTCCATGGGGATGGAGGGACGATATCTCTCCGACATATATATATATAAACTTAACAGATTGTATATATAAGCCTAATATTAATAAAAAAACTGGTTGTATCTTCATGGGCCTATTTTAAATACATAATTAGGTAATTGATGTCCTAATTTTAATCATCCGTTTTGATAAGATTTACCGGGATGATTTCTGGAAATCGAAAACAAAAATAACATTAAAATATTTACAAAATAATATTTAATACACATAACTTTTATGCGTATGTTCTCCCACGTTTATGGAAAAAACAAAATGAAAAGCAGAAATGCCAAAGAGAACCCTGAAGGTAAATTAATACAACATTAAGTGAAATTTTAGAAGTTGTCTTACGAGACATTAATAATTAGTTAAGTTAAAACGAGAGCTATAGAAAATTAGAAAAATAAACTAAAGTAAATGTAAGTAAATGCATAGTGTCGTGAAATAATCTATTTTTTATTTAACCAACGTTCTCTTTGTTATAAACTAAAATAAAATATGAATCTAGTCAGAAAATCTAATGCATCAACTAAAACGATTTTCATGTTCTTCTTAACTTCCTTTCTACGTCCATTATCCAAGTGATTCTCTCCTTGAACATTTGCTAACATACGGCTTTGAAGTGAATTTTCTGACAAAGCGCTTCGTTCATGTGTTACCGCCGGCTGTACTACATATTCATCATATCAACTTGTAAAGGGATTTATGATAAAGAAGTAAAATCATGTTCAATAATTCGAACAGATATTGAATTTAAGTTTTTTTTTTAATGGCTCTGGCACGATTTGTGCATTAGCCAGCGTCAAGTATATGATTTTTTATATTTCGTGCTTGTCTTTAGAAACCGTGTGATAGACCGTGTCCTCATGTACGGTTTAAGCACTCGCCCGATACCGCACAACTCTCCCAAAGGCCGAGAACCAATTTAAATTAAATTAAAACTTGCCCTCGAACCGGGAATCAAACCCGGTACCCCTCACCTAAATGCCACTTAATTTACAGAGCATCACAAAAATAACTATGACTGTGAAATATTCTACGCTAATATAGTTTGTGAATTTTTCTATGTTAGCAATACTTTTGTAAACGTATTATATTTTCCTAATTTTTACGTAGGATTATATAGATTATGTATGTTATTCAATGCCTTCTATTCATAATTTTTAGGGCATTCAATGTTTTGTTGTGCTGTATTGTATTTTACCTATTATGTAGGAGAATTTATGCTTAGTAATGTAACAATAAAGGAATTTATAAGGCCTTTGTAATAGTGATTGTAGTGAAGTGAAATAATAAAAAAGTGAAAAAAAAACGATCCTTTGTTCTGGCATGTTATAGATAATTAATCAATACACACCTGATTTAGGGTTTTTTGTAAAAAAAATATTCTAATAAAGATCTGTCTATCGGCAGATTCAAGTCTAATAATTAACATAAATTAATTTATTCCTTTCCCTTGAACTTTATTGATTTAAGTATAACATACAATTTTGTTAAATATACTGCGGTCTCTTGTTTTTTACTCGATTATGATAAACAAAGATAACACTCAAATAGTACCTATCAACTATCACTCAAGTTCAATTACACGCGGTACAGTTAAAAATAGTGTTATATTTTTATTGCGCTTTACGTAATGCCAGTTTACTTATTAACATAATACTGACATAACGTGAATACCTAAAGGTGATTGACCCGATTTCAAAGAGAAATCAAGTATGCCGTTTACCTACTTATTGACAAGTTAACTACCTGAATTATATCTAGAAAATTTGCCAACAAAATTGCAATGTTAAAATCTTACATTAGTTAACGAGGTAGTTATGTCAGTGTTCTTTAATACTTTCTTGATAATTTCAATCATAAACTTACTGGACAACACGCAGCAGTGTGCTAAGTCAACGTTCAAGAAAAAGTAACAGGGGTTTGTTCTAAAATTAAATATTTATTACATCTGAAATATCTACGCCTGTAAATTGCTTCTTTTATTTATTTGCATTTTATTTCCATTTACTTAATTTAATATCATTTGAGGTCCCTTACAATGACAGTTGCAAGACATATCTTTAGTCTAAAACAAAAGAAAATTTGAAACTACTTTTGTCAATTAAAGTTTTAATTAATTTTAAACGTATGTGAATGCTTAAATTGAGTAATGTGTACTTATTTATTCAACACTTCGTAGTAAAAATCGCCACAAATTATAATAATTAAATAATAGAGAAGGCAACGGGCGGCCACGTTTTCGAGCGATCTCTTCCAATTATCAGGGTTTATTGTTTACCCTAATCATCGATTGGGAATGGAGATGACATACTTGTGCATCTTTCATAAAAATATATATTTAAGTACGACAAAAACAGTCTCCGTATTAATTACTGCTCCAGAAAAGTAATAACTTCGTCGGATCGGAAGGGATTTCATAAATCCACGAAAGCTTTTCCAATTAGGAGAGAAAAATATCAAAGAGATAAAGCGAAATTCTGAATCAGGGCGTTTGTTCGTATTAACTCTACAACTACACAAGAACAATGTAGACGTGATAAACCGACAAATCTATCGAGAGACAACCTTTCACATAATAGTTAGTTTATTTACAGGATCGTTTGTGATTCTTGTTGTATGTTTAAATACTAATATATAGTATAATAGCTGTACGCACAAAAAGTTAGAAGGCATGTTTGAACTCGTCAGACGAATATTAAACAAAATATTTAGAACCGGGGTTTATTAAATTCATTATTATACAAAGAAATAAAATATATACATAAATGTTAAACATGTTATTATTATTAAATACAATATAATGTGCAGCAAAATTCCTTACAGCACATTCAAGCATGCATGTTTTAGGCTCTTCCAGAAAGCGGATGCTCCTGCCTTACTTGCTCTAAAATTATAGTATATTTAGATAAAATACAATTCTTTTAAATATACGAAACACACCTCTCAGACCAAATTAACATTTAGGAAACAATTGTTAACATTGTACCAATAAACCTTTGATATTTTTACCTATAGGTATTTTTGTATTGAGTAGTTTAGTGTAGATAAATGTTCGGTGTTGTATGTTTATATTATTTATGTTTCGGTATCTGGAAGAAACTGCTTCATCTCACATACTGGCTTCATTTATTTAAGATTATTTTTCTTCTATTTGGTGTTATTGTTATGTAAATAAAGTGTTATTATTATGGTTACATCTAGAATAGAATCTAATCTAGGATAGAATCTTAGAAATCTTTCCTAGAAGTTCTTTGATAGATTGAAGAAAATAATATGTGACATAGGGTTACAAGTCGTAACAGAAGTGCCGGACGAACTTCACTCACTCAGGTAAATTATCAAATTGAATTTGAATTATCTTCGACGGTCAATGGTCTCGTTTCACGATACTGACATAAGACGATCAAATGGTATTTCGGTATACAAGTGTTTATGAAAATCCAAAAGCGCGGACAACTCTTCTTTGAAACCTTTGAAATAAAAACGGTTCAACAAGTACGTTCAAGAAATAACAAGATTTTGAAACCGCAATTTATAAAGTTGGTAACAAAATATTTTGTTACGCAAATTAATTTAAAAGCTGGCGATCGGTTTCATTTTCCCAATAGAAAGAGTGTTAAGAAATAAATTAAAAACCTACGCTGACTTATACCTATATTAATAATTGTTATTATTATCAGTATCTTTAATACAGTTGTAAATTTGTTATCCATTGCCATTTGAGGTACACTTTAAATCCACGTTTAATTCACACACCCACACATATTCACATTGTTTATTACTTAAGTTCAGTCTTATATAGAATGTCTTTGAATATTTTCTATCTGTGATGGAAGGCTGGTCACCACAGCATTTCTATATTCCTATTAGAGGCACCAGCCTTCTCACAACGATGGTTAATACCTCCAGCATTTAAATAAATAAATTATTATTATAGTTGTTCTCCAAAAATGTTAACATACTTTGACAAAAAAAAAATTCTGAAAATTCGTTATTTTGTTAAATGAAATGTTGCGTGGTAACTATGCGTATGTTATTTAAATAACTGACTAGGAAACAGGACACACATTAAAAATACCTGTGTGACTCAATTTTAGAAAGTAGACAATTTCGTAAATTAACATAGATTACATAACCACGCATTTTGCTATTTTAATAATCACTTTGATGGATTTGTAAAATATGAGAATTCGAGAAAGTTATTCAAAATTAGTTTTTACTTCTTTTAAAAGAAATAAGAGTTTTTGGAATGGAGAGACAACTGAGTAGTGGCTAGGCACTGGCACACAAAGGCAGAGTTAGAACCCTGAGGACGTGCGTTCGAGCGGTAATGTTTTTTAGTATCTCTTTGCGCAATTAATTCTTACTTATACAGTAAAGGATGCCAATGTGAAGAAATTAGCACGTATAAGACCTCAATATCGACGGCGTATCTTAGACAAAGAAGGAAACAGATACCGAAATCTGAGGACAGGAATGAAAGCTTTAGTGGCCATTTTATGGACTAAAATTTATATATTATGATGAAAAAGGTACAGCTCTTAAGGTATTCTTTACTATTTTTATTTCGTTTACATGTGCATTTTTATACTTAATGATACTTTAACCAAAATCTAATAATGTTGATTGAATTTCGCGAAATTGACATATACGTAACAAAATTACTTTTGTGGAAAGCTTGTAAGAGTATTTCAAATGCTTTTACTTTTTATCTATTTACATTTAAAGGTACACTGCCACAGGGACCAAACTTTTTAAATTTGTTTTGATATTCTTTTTAATCATTTTTAGAGTAGTTAAGAAAAGTGTAAATATTGTATACTTGATTGTGATCAATAAAATTTATATTTAATATAGTTGCAAATTGTTTGTATGGATTAAGAAAAAAAAAGGTCCTTTTGAATGGAACGTAATTAAGAATTTAACAAAAATATTGAACACTTATAATGTGTAAACACATGCTTAAGAAGTAATAACTAATAAGTAGTAAAGCATTAATAGGTTTTGGTTTTAAAATTCATACACGGGTTGTACCGGACATCTGACCAGAGATATACTTTTGTGTTTCTGCGCATTTGTTCTCTATAATATCTCCTGCACATGGTCAGTCTCAACAGAGATATGACGCCGATTGGGCCCAGACAACATTATTATATGCTTCTTTGGGCGTTTAGTTGGTGTACCAGTTCGGGGTAAAACCGGATTGTACTGTAAGTAATACACTCAACTAATTGATTACAAAGTAACAATGGTAATAAAACCTTTCAATAGAATTCGGTCATTTGCATTTTATGGCCTTTTACAAGTGCTATAAAATCTCAATCCTATGAATCTGAAAATTTATGTATTTGTCTAGACATATGTAAACATCATTCGTAGTAACAAAAAAATCCATTTGTCGCCTTATGTGACGTTCGGAGTAGTTCGGTAGGAGGTTCACACATCCAGATGAGCGGCTAAAACGGCCCGCTTCGTTTCCCGATACTCGAGTGGTGACGGATCTCTACTACCGGACTATGACTGTTATGAAAAAGTTAATCGTGTACATGCTTGTGGCATAAAACAATTTGACCAGAAAAACTTTTGTTATGTATGATATATTAATGTAGCTTGACTATGGCAGTCGAAAGGCAGTTGTGATAAGATCTTTATTTAAGTATCGTGGTTTGAATCAACTGTTGTACTGATTTATAAATATTAAATTTAAAACCATGTCCTTCCCATATTGTCGATTTTAGTGCGTGCTCCTATTTCACCAATCACCATTCCTTCTGCTGATAGAGGACAAATCTTTGTTTTTAATTTATGTTATTATTATTAATTATTTAAAATGT
Source organism: Pieris melete (assembly GCA_963693345.1). Classification (NCBI taxonomy): domain Eukaryota; kingdom Metazoa; phylum Arthropoda; class Insecta; order Lepidoptera; family Pieridae; genus Pieris; species Pieris melete. The sequence goes on along the minus strand of CAVNZK010000002.1, from coordinate 472,361 downwards.
CACATGGCATATGGTGTAATGGTTGCAGCTCCTTACAAACATTTTGTGGCACAAAAAAAGGCGATTAAAAAGAGTGGCGGAGAGTTTATTGCCAGTTCTTCTCTCCCGTTCTACGCCCTTGATTTGAGAACTGGCAGTAAATGTAAAATTAGAAGCATTAATATGTATTTCTTTACTGACATGTCATAAGTGTACATTATGTTACCTATGTGATTAAATGATTTTTTACTTTACTTAAAACAACGAAATGGTTATTCAAGGGAATTTGTTGTGTGCATTAGATTTATGAGGCACACTGGGTCTGTTTTACTAATCTTATTCTCTAGTTTATAAGACATGTGTAACCCGAAATATTATATTATCATGAATCGAACCAAAATCACCTTATTGTATAAACGTAACTAAAGGGAAATGAATCGGTTCAATTACTGGCTATCATTCCTTCATCATTACAGCGAGCGACTCTTTTGAGCGCTCCAATTAAATGTCTTAATATTCAAAATTCGAAAATTAAGCGATTGTTTCGCTTATGGAGTTGGATAATTTACGCTGTATACCCTTAATTAAAAGTAGAACAAAAGCAAATTGGTATGCTCATAATTCATTTAAATTATAATTGTCCACAGACAATGGAAGAGTCACGTCTACGGGCATAAAGGCTGCGAAATTTATTTTATTTCGAGACATTAAGGAGACCCAACCGCGGGTATACGACAAATTGTTGTTTAATTTTAATTACGTAGAACAGTTAGGAAAATTATTTGTGGGTATAAAAATACATTTATAAAGGAGTTGGAACTGAATAAAATAGGTTCTGTTGTCAAACAATAATAAGACTAAGTCTGTTTAAACATGACTTGACTAGCTTGCTTTAACTTAAGTACCTTGTAACCTTTACTAGTAGTGGAATGTATTTAATTCAATACATTATAATATACGTTGCTCTAATAATATTAATAAAGTTCATGTCAATGAAATAGATATTTTATCGTGATGTCTTTTACAAAAGTCTTAATAATTACTCTAGAACATGTCCTGTTACAATTGTTCGAGCATAATTTGTATTTTTGTTGTCCTAAACAAAAACCAATCGGTTTATGAATAATGGGAGCGATAATTAGGTGAAATCGAAAAAGATGGTAATCCACGAAAAGATTAAAATGAGATTCCATTGTTTGGCGTTGTTTTCGCTTAGCATCACAATGGAAGCTTCGAAGACCAATTAAGAATCAGTGGAAAAGGCTTTGCCTCGGTTGTGTCACGAATACAGGATGAGGTGGATTAATATTCCGATTTCAGAGCCGTGTTTGATGTGACGCGGTGCGGAAGACAAGCCTCCTTCTAATTGATGTTTGCATTGTTCAAGCATTATTACAAAAGGGGGCTTGCCTTGTAACACGAAATGGATTATCGTAAGGATTAATGCGGTAATCTAGATTTTAGGTGTGCACAAAATTTGTATGAAAAATCTACATTTGAGAACCGACGCGTCATAGTAGTGAAGGACTGTACATTTTTGAATTTTCATACTTATTGTTTAATCGATCCTTCCATAGCATGAGTTTGCGTATTGAGTATAAAAGCTGTCATGGTTCGACATCATAAATAATACATATGCTTGATACGTCGTTACTCTTTAGCATCAAATATTAAAGCGTTAACCAAATTTTTGTTTGATTCGTAACAAAAATATCAAATACGCCAATACGTCGAATAGTTGTTATCTCTTTCTTGTAATTTGAAGTCGGTTTTACAGTATATTGGAATTTAGCGACCCAATTTACATTTCTGATGATCATAACAAGTTACCTGCATTAATAAATGATTTTGACTTAAGCAAAGTAAGTTTGTTAATCTTACACTATATGTTATTAAGTTAAGAAACACAGTACACTCAATATTCTTAATCCACGTTTAATAACAAGACCGTAGTTATAAAAACCAATATAAGACAGATAGCCGAGGAAGGATGGCGACATTTGGAGGAGATCTTTGTCGAGAGACAATCTGATTAGTGGTAGTAACCTAGATTAAGTACAGCAATAAAGGCTTATTTAATATATTATTATAAAAACCGAAAGGTATATCAAATCGTATTTAAATCTGTCATTTGAACTAAAATGTTATGCAATCAATTCATCAAATGCCACAGTATTATAATAAAAATACGATTAATTAAATTAATTTCTCATTACAATGGTAGGTACGTTGTTTTGCTAAATCCAACGTTGTGGTTAGTTGTCACTGTGTAATTTCACATCGCATGTTGAATGTTGCGTAAATATTTAGGTGCATTCGCGCAAAGCTTGGGTAAATTTGATAATCCACATTTCAAAGGGATTACTTAAATAATTAAATTTGTTGTATATGTATATGTACGGTCACGCTTCGATTTATGAATTATGGCGAAATATTAATCTTTCTTCGCAAATTCAGTCGACAAAAACTAAAAATCTGTGTGAAGTTATTCAGTAACTTTTGAAATTGGTGTCATTAAACGAAAGTTTTTAAATTAATTCCCGACTTTCATTCCGTTATTATAATTTGCCATTTATTTTATAACGACATATAAACATGGATTTTACTGACAGTATTGCATTATTTACATGGTTTATTTTAGCTCCTTATTTATGTAAGTATAGAGAATTGAAAGGGCAGTGACCTAGTGGTAAAGCATCTATCTATAGAGTCTTTAGTATTATTTAGTAGTGGTTCTTGCTCGTTAAACGCAAGGAAGGGATATTATAGTAAGCAAGCCAATATGTCTATGGAGGAAAATACATGCCATTGAAATGTGTTAGAGGCGAATTGCTTAGTATTCCCTGGAGGAATTTGTCTTGAATATTATGACGCCTTTTTCCCGATGGGGTAGGCAGAGACCACAGATGCATACTCGCCGGTTATGGGTCCTTTTAACTTGTCCCTTCTCAAGTACCTTACTCCTGGATTTGGATCAGGTATGTACGACAAGGCCTACCTAACCCGATTTTACCGTCCACGGATGCCTTGTATATCATATCCTGAACAAAGTGTTGTACCATAGTAAAGCATATAGAACGTTAATTATTATTTTTTTTTTTTTTTTTTTATTAAATAGGGGGGCAAACGAGCTGCGGGACGACCAAAAAGGGCAGTCTACGCAGCCCATAGACACCCATTATTAGTGGGTGCGTTGCCGGCCTTTGAGGGAGGAGTAGGCTCTCTTCTTAAACATTTGGAGGTCGTATCTCTGAGGGAAGACCCCCCCCGGGAGCCGATTCCACAGTTCGCTAGTTCGCAAAAGAAAATGCCTTGTGAAGCGGACCGTGGAAGACCTCCAACCATCAAGATGATGCTGGTGAAATTTGGAGGTCATTCGGCTCGTACGGTGTTGGAAAGAGGCAGGAGGGATCAACCCAAACAATTCTTCCGAACACTCTCCGTAATAAATTTTGTAAAAACGCAAAGAGACGCAATGTCTCTGCGTAGCGATAGAGAATCAAGCCGATCAGTAAGACATTGGAGATTGACAATTCGACAAGCCCTTCGCTGAATTTGGTCAAAAGGAAGAAGCTGGTATTTGGGAGCACCGGCCCAGAGATGCGAGCAGTATTCCATATGAGGTCGTACTTGAGCTTTGTAGAGCTGCATACGTTGCACCTCAGTGAAATACTGCTTAGCCCTTCCCAAAACACCCAGCTTTTTGGAAGCCAGTTTGGCTTTTTCTTCCAGATGACTGCGAAATTGGACTTCTTTCGAGATGCCAACCCCAAGGATACTGAGGCTGTGTGACGAACTAAGGAGAGCGCCTTCAAATTGAGGAGACACGACAAAAGGATCTTTCTTGGCAGAAAAAGAACAAACCTGAGTCTTTGTAGGATTAAACCTAACAAGGTTGTTACTACCCCACACAGAAACCTTCTCCAGAATCGACTCAATTTCGAGAACAAGTAAGTTGCGGCTCTCATCAACCTCAGATCGAGACATGTTCGGATGGCCGGAATATAATGTGTCGATGGTGCTGTCGTCTGCATAGCAATGAATGTTGTCGATATTCAACAGGTCATTGATATGCAGAACGAACAGGGTCGGCGAAAGGACACAACCTTGCGGAACGCCTGCATTGATGGGTCTAGGATTGGAGCACGCTCCGTCAACTAGGACTTTAATGCTACGTCCTACAAGAAAATTTGCCAGCCATCGGCATAAGCCATCGGGAAAACCGTATGACGGTAGTTTCGAAAGAAGCGCCCTATGCCAAACCCTATCAAAGGCCTTAGCTATATCCAAGCTGGCGGCCAAAGCCTCACCCTTACTTTCCACAACTTCGGCCCATCTATGAGTTAGATAGGCAAGAAGATCACCAGCCGAGCGGCCACGGCGAAAGCCATACTGACGATCACTAATTAGCTGGTGCTCCTCCAGATATCGCAAGAGCTGCCTATTGATGATAGACTCCATTACCTTTGAAAATAAAGAAGTGATTGCGATAGGTCGGTAGCTGGATGGTATTATGAAGTCAATTTATTATGTTTCAAACATAGGTACTTATGAGCAAGTAAAATTTGCCTTATTCGTATCGGAAATTCAGTTCGAGGCTCTATTTCAAAAGCTACATATCAATTTCAGAGTTCAATAACTCGTTCCTTTGAGGCAATAAATTATTAGTTTGTCAATAGCTCAACTTTGAAAACGTGCTTTTCAAATTTCTTTGCACACGACAATTGTCGAGATTTTGCAGTTAATAGTTAGACTTTATAAATATATATAAATTATATTCAAAAACTTTACTTGTAATAATTATAAAAACTTTTATATAAGGTCTTATTCATAAAAAAATGAGTAATAACAGAAATAAAACAGTCATTGATTTTTGTGAAAGTGCTGCGTTTGACGTTCAATTAAAATAAGTTTCGATTTCACGGACTCAGAAATCACATTTTATTTAATCTAATTTTGTATTATTTGCTCCTATTTCTTGATCCTAACGCATGATTAAAAAGTACTTTCATTCTAAAAAGCAATAAATGTTTTATTTCTTTGATATTCAAGAATACTGTCTCATCAAATATAAACATAATTTATTAAATTCAGAAAGGAGAATATTTAGTGACGTGATTACGATAAGGAGGTATCGGTTAATTCATGTTGCAAAATTACCGCCAGTCTTTCGACAATAAGTGAATGTAATATAATCGAATCCGATCGATTTGGAAACACCCAAATCTGTATAATTCAACGCTATTTTAGGCCAAGTGTTGATTATTTTTAATTACTTAGTATATACGATACCGGCCGCAGGTGGAAATTTATATTTATACAAATAAATATAGCCTATGTTAGTATAGCAATGTTGGCCTAGTGGTTTTAACGTGTGACTCCCATCTCTAAGGTCGTAGGTTCGATCCCTGGCAATGCACCAAGTTTTTGTCTATGTGGTGAAGGAAAACATCGTGAGGTCATTGGCATGCCTTAGATACAAAAAGTCGACGGCGAGTGTGTGGTGCAGAAGGCTGATCACCTACTTACCTAGTACTTGTACTTTGTACTTTATTTATTTATAAAAAGGAAGCTCTCGAGCCAAAATTGAATTTTATACCAGATGATGTGGGTCTTAGATGTTTTGATATGATTAGATTTTTACGGAAAAAAATGTTATTTGTAATTATTTTGTAAACAAGAAACAAAAAAAAATATGCATCGTTCGAACGCATAACTAGCTGAATTTTTCCGAATTCATTCTTACAGGTAAGTGATTTTATTCTAACTCATTCTTGTCTATACACAAGAACTACTACAATGAAGCACTTTATAATTAATGAGCCTCTTTGAATAGCTCCAAATTCAATAGGGCCGAATATTTGCTCGGAGATTGAGTGTACTTTACAACTTTAGCCGAATGAAAATATTTATATTTCCTTTTGAACAGGAGAACGAAAGGTCAGTTTAATAAGATATGAGATGTCTTTTGTTGCTCGTCTGATATTCGGTAAAATGTTCTGAATGTAACGAAACCTCTGGTTATGTATGCGTTTACAAAGAACGAGGAATATAAAGGGTAGATTTTTGAAGAATTCAGTCTTAAATTCTTTCGTCCGAGTTCCATGTTTCAAATACAAAGGTATACGTTATCATATTTTTCTATGGAAATTACATTTGGAAACCGTTTTTTCTATTATTTTTTTATTTTGAATTTAGAACATCTCAAGTGATAACAGAAATAATTTTATTTTCTCTTATATAAGGAGTATCTGGAGAGCCTGCTTCACGACTGATTTGAGCGCGACCGCCGCTAAGAAAACCGCTGTGAGAGTTCGAAAAGCGAGTTACAGAATCGGAAGACTGTAATGTACTTTTGGTTATTATTTAACTATTTCCACTAAATACATAACAATCATGTTTAAATCGTTACTTATTAATAAATAAATAGACCTAAGGTATGCGCACGTATGATATAGTCATAATTAATAAAATGTAAATATAAAAAAAAACATACAATACCTACTTTACGCTCATCACAAAACATGCATGCAGTAAGATATAAAAGCGATCTTAATATCCAGCGTACAATAAATCGAATTAAAAATAAATTAAGCTCGTTGGAAAATAGTGGAGGTCTTTCATTTTTCCCCGGGGAAATATGTACACTGTGTTCAATGAAGGATCATATTCTCTAAGCGTTAGCGAGAGGAATATAAAACTCTCTGTTTATGATTGTTTTGCTTTGTTATCGTAAGACGGAATTGTAAATTTTCACTGAAAGTTTTGCATTTTCGAGTTTAAAAGCTTTTATATTGTCGGTTATAAAACCTTTAACCTTGGAATGCGTTTATTGCGTTGAAAATCGAAATATATTTTCCTCTTTTGTATTTATTGTAATATGGGCACCAGTATAATACTTTCTTGCTCCACTTTTATGTTCCTCTTGCCATGTGCCCCGCCCATTTTCACTTAAGTTTATTCATTTTTAATGTGACTGCTACCTTAGTCATTCTTTTTAATGATGTATTCTTTATTTTATCTGTTCTTTTCCCTATCCTACATCGTTCAAACTTAGTTATCACTAAATCCCCACACTAAAACTCCATACTAAAAGTTCTTATATTTTTAGAAACCTAATAATATGTTGCTCATATGTATTCTAGTGACTTTCTGTGCGGATGAATCGAGATCATAAAGAGGGGTTGTGTGCGTGAGCGGAAACCCTCGTGGACACAAATAAAGTGTTGAAATGGCGAATTACGAATCGACCGGTCACATAAGGTTGATTCATTTAAGGGCCGTAGTGGGAACTGCGCTAAAGATCCTTTGACAACACTATCCCATTAGGGTATGTATATAATGAAACCAAGTCCAAAATATATGTCTTTTGAAGATATACTCTCAATTTGACGACTGATTGGTCTAGTGGTTAGTACCCCTGACTACGAATCCATGGGTCCCGGGTTCGATCCCCGGCTGAGACGAACATCGATGTGATGACCATTTGGTGTTGTGCTTAGGTCTTGGGTGTTTAAATATGTATTTATATGTCTATCTATCTATAATATGTATGTATATCCGTTGCCTAGTACCCATAACACAAGCTTCACCAGCTTAGCATGGGACTAGGTCAATTGGTGTGAATTGTCTTTAAAAAAAAAAAAAAAAAATTGTAAGAACTATTTACAAAAAATAAGTTTTATTCTACGAAAGTATAAAGAATAGATCTTCTTAAACGTGTAGGGATTATGTCGCATTAAGTCATCGAAGGCAAGGCCAAATTGCCAAATTCCATAAGTCAAATAGAAATGGGTAGTAAAAAAAATCGAATGCGTGTGATGTAACGACACGTGACGCATGCTGCAAAACTAACAAATGGTGAAAGTTCAACGCTTTAAGCAATGTGACCTCTGATATAGACAACTTCCAATATTTATTTATGTACTTATTGTACATGTACCAATAGCACCAAAAACAGTAGAGTGAAAATTCAGTATGGATTATGGGGCGGTGCAACAACGCTTAGAAGACAGTTTTAACTTTTGTTGGCATAGTTACATGAAAATTATACTAAGGGAAAGGTAAAACGTAAATCGCAAGAACAGATGTAATATATACTCAAATAGGAGAGATTTTTTTAAGTGATATCGATTTCAAGTGCGTTGCCGGCCTTTTAAGAATCGGTTCGCTCATTTCTTGATTTACCCTATGTCGAATTGGTTCCGTCTCATGTTGAAACTCGAGGTATCACTCAAAACAACTCCTCTGAACACTCTCCATGGTAAATGTGGTAGGAGATGGAGAGACACTCCACATCTCTTCGCATTTATAGCACAACTGGAAGCTAACTCATAAGAAACAATTGTCTTTGCTGCAGAGATTCTAAACAACTTGCCATAATTGTAAGGAATTGTAAGGATATAATTAAAGTTGTTTCTCATATTTTAGTATGAAAAATTAAAAAAACTGAAGGCTTTCTATATTAACCTCAGTATAGATAGAGGCTGTATACAATTTCGTATTCTACTGTAGTATTAGGGGGACTATTGTGAATGGAATATAGTGTAGTCCTCTTTGACAACTAAATCCCTGCTTTGAAATGCTTAGATCTCACGACTGACGGCGGATTTAAAGCCAAAAGCGCATAAATGTGCAAATATTCCAAACCAGCTTAACGAAAAGCCTTATACAATTGTAAAAATAAATCAACTGTGTATCTGTTCAGCAAGTTAAGGAAGCGGGATTTATATAACTATCTATGAATTGTCAGGCTGTGAACAATGGTATTTTTTTTGGTAGACCTATTGTTACCAATTTGTACACTGGCTGAGCTAGTAGTTAAGTTATACATATATATTTCTTTAAATCTATTTTGATTGTTGAATTATTGGTGTAGATATGTATACTTCTATCGTATAAGTATTAACTGTTAAGATAGAATATGTAGGAAATAAATAAATTTGGTCGATAAATTATTTTTTATTAATTGTAGTGTCAAATAACAATTAAATGTTGCTTCCTCGCCACACTTAATTCATTTGAACAAAACCTTCAAAATAAGATACACTGTTATGTGTACTTTATTATAATATTAAAATAAGGTATCTGCCTTGCGATTCTGTAACTCACTTTTCGAACTCACACAGCGATTTTCGCATTGGCCACCGCACCACTGATTTGCGAGCGACCGCCGATGCGAAAACCGCTGTGTGAGTTCGAAAAGTGAGTTACAGAATCGCAGTGCTGACTCAAGATTTTTTAATGTGACCTGAGGTTCTAATTTAGTTGATATGACAATCTATGTATTATATACTCAAGTACTTAGACTTTGAGATTGCTTAATATTTGTATACGTTACATCGTTATAACGTTGCTCGTACACTTTTATATGGGTGAAGACTTTCCAATACAATAGTCTTTACTTGTTGTCCTAATAAACAAAATCTGGGGCATTATCAACTTAAATTGAAATAGAGCGGTAATTCAACCTGTTTGCTTTTACGCAATGAATTGGCAATGTTCGGTTCCGTGGTTTTAATTAATTCGGTTATGACTATAATTATGCGTATCGTATGTATTAAGTGTATGTAGGCTATTTTTAAATTAGTTTAACAATAAACCTCGTTGATTTCGTTGATCATGTACGTGATAGTTAATAATTAATATCATCTTTTCATTTTCTTTTCATTAACCGCGAAACTTTTTATTGTATTTTATGATACGCCGAAATATGAACCTAACAGAACTAAGATGGTAAGTAATTGAAACGCAAATACGCGAAACGCAAACGCAAATATAATGCGCAAAACTTAAGTAAATCGAAATAAATATTAAATGAAAATGTACGATATAAAATAGATAGAAGATTTCTCATTCGTTAATTGTAACTAAATTTAAATCGCTCTAATAATTCGTAGTACATATAATCTGCTCGACTCTATCATAGTCTATGGTTTGTTAGCCAAGAATTGGCGGTTATTTAATATCTGTTTGTGGTTTCGTATTATCTCACATTTAACTCGAACTACTTTTTGTTCTCGGCCTTTGGGAGGGTTGTGCGGTACCGGGCGAGTGCTTAAACCGTACATGGAGGACACGGTCGAATTTCTAAGGCAAGCACGAATTATAAAAATCTTATATTTGACGCTGGCTAATGACAAACCGTGCCAGAGTCATAAAAAAAACTCGAAGTACTTATTTGTATGATACTTATAAATCGAAGGACATAACTTTTATACCTAATTTAATCTCATTACTACTGAGTAAAGGATGATGAGATAAGTAAAAGAAAATCCACTTTTGAGTTCGGGCTTAATAATACCAGAAATTAATTTATCTTCAAAACTTTTCTTGAAATTAATTATATCAAGAAACTTCATCGAAAAACGTCAGAGCTTTCTAAATTTGCCAAACGTAAACAAGAGTAGCACATAAATTGGATAAGATTGGGAAAAGTATAATTTAATTTGGATTTTATATCGAATATTGATATTGTTTAAAAAAAACATATCATAACTTATATATTATATTAATTTTTATTTCTTTCCAAAAATGCATCTTTCATTTAATATATTAGGATCTTAAGTATTTGTTATCTAACAAATATATACTATATTAGCTAAATATCTTAAAATTTGATATAAAAAAATTTGCGTACAAACCTTTTAAAATTTAAAACTCGTATGCACGCGGAAACCACTTCCTCCTAAACTAGCTCTTATTAGGAAAATGTTACGCGAAAACACGGAATACACAGAGTTGCGCCTGAGTCGACGTTCGTGCGGCCACTGCGCCTGCAACAACCATCAAACCGGTATGAAAGTGTGCTACATCAAATTAATTTCATTTGCTCCGCGTTGCCCTAACATTTGCCACCTATTATGACAACTACGGATTTACGTAATAACCCATCTTAAACGATTTCGTAGGCAAGATCGTTGTATTCGAATAACCCCATTACGTTCTTACGTATTAATTACTTAAAGTTATTATTTAAATTTAGGGTTACCTTATAATTAAATGTGGAGAGTACCATTACCAGATTTAAGATTTATACCATTGGTAACCATGGTAACACGGTATCTATAGTTCTTAATTGTTTCATCTTAAGGTAGAAAAGGTGTACGATGTTTATTTTTAATTCAGAATACAGGAGAAAAAATAATATTGCAAGTTATCTTAAAAGTTTAAATAACGCAGACAGCTAGCTAGCTCATAGATACAGTGTTTATCTCTATTATCTGAGCCTCCTATGAGTTATTATTTCTCCAGGAATCGAACTAAAAACAAATGTTAATAAACAAATTATACCATACCATAAAACGTTACAGGATTAACAAAAAATAAATTTGTCAATTCATAGACATAGACATAACATTTATTACAAACAAAAACACACACACATACACACATAAAATAACAATGTAAGTAATGAAGTCTTGCATAAAGGTGTATAGTAAATAAAATAAAATTAAAAGTTTACAATAAGAATAATTGTTAAGAAGTAGATTTTTTTTTATTCCACACTTCTTTAAACTGAAAGGTTATAGCTCCGAATCCTGTCTAAAAGATATTTAATTACATACCCTTTAGTACCCTTTCAGTCATTAATTAATCAGACCTATTCTCTTAAATACTAAAGATTCACGTCGTGAGCGAGTGACAAATTATGGACCCTTATAAGGGCGAAGAGCGCTGGGGTCGCATTTAGGTACTCCTATATTAAACACGAGCACTCGACAAAACCATTGACATAATTCACAAAAAACTGTGCCACATTTTCGCTATACACCTCCGCTCATTACTCCGCCGGGAAAATTTCATTAGACAGTCTATAGATATATAGACAGTTCTAGGGGGATGCATTAATTGACCTGAATGAGAACTTAATGTTGAGGAAATATTGTAAAGTGCGCAGTGTTAGCTATTAATTAATTTTAAGCCTTAAGATTGCGTGTTTCCACCCCGGATGTGTTCTCATGGATTTAGATTTTATATGAAGTATTAAAAGTTGCTTGTACAGAGATGATGTGTTATAACGAGATCCGTAGTTGAGCGTTTGGGTAAAGTGTCATACTTTACCCAAAGCCGGCGATATCACAAATAAGACAAAACTTAGTCTCTCATATTTTCGTATGGTGCCGAGGAAATTTGAATGGTATTCAAAATTCATTTAATCATATAGGCAACACATTGTACACTTATGACTCGTCAGTAAAGAAATACATATTAATGCTTCTAATTTAACATTTAGTGCCAGTTCTCAAATCAAGGGCGTAGAACGGAAGGGAAGAACTGGCAATAAACTCTCCGTCACTCTTTTTAATCGCCATCTTTTTTTTACAGAACGTTTGTAAGGCTGCAACCGTTACACCATGTTCCACATGACATCTTAAGTAATTAATAATATTAACATAAATTAAAAATAAAGACTTGTCCTCTATCAGCAGGAGGCATGGTGAAATAGGAGCACGCATTTACATTCTCGTGGGAAAAACACGCAAACACATAGTCCAAATAATTAACATCGGTAGCACCCGTTCACGAGTATGACGCATTGCCAGCCATCGGCCCTCCCGCCATATTTTAGGGAGAGAGACAACCCGACGCATGGACGCCGGTATAATTAGTGACCGGCGATAGGTTGCTGTGCTGGAGATGTGGTGTTAGAGACGGCTCCTAAAAAAATATACGACTTCCCGAACCAACAGTTCCATCCTTGAATTTATATACAGAAAAGCTTCTACAGATACGGGTTATGAAGTGCCCGGGTAAGGGGTATATTTCAAGGATAATTCATTGAGATGAGTGACTTAAGCGTGCGACTCTCATCCCTGAGGTCGTAGGTTCGATCCCCGGCATACCAATGCAATACTTTCTGTTTAAGTTCGTATTTACATTCGCTCGATAGGTGAAGGAAAACATGGTGAGGAAACTTTGGACTTGCCTTATACCCAAAAAAAGTCGATGGCCTGTGTCAGGCAAAGGCGGCTGATCACCTACTTGCCTATTGGCTATTACATTGTTTTTTTTTTGGAGTTTATGGCCTGGTATCTAGACCTTTAGGCCACCTATTACATTGATATGTGATTATGAAACAGATACAAAAACCTGAGGCCTAGACCTAACAAGATTGTAGCGCCACTGGTCATTATTGGTAACAGAGGCTTGTCATCCGGGGCCATGTGGAAACGTGCCCGTGGCGATCTCCAACGCGTTGGATCGATTTTATTAGTACAACAACGGGATCCACTCTGCAATTTTGCTGTTGAGATATACGTGAAGATCTGTAGTGATACGAGCCCCTGCTCCGGGATGAAACAACGATGTGAACCATAAACCACAACCACTCTGAACTAAATTACTAGTACAAGAATTATCCAATCATTTTTAATTTTGAAAATGCACTTACTGGCTTTTACACTAGCACTTTTCACCACCCATTCCATCCATCCCTTCCCAAACAATATTACAGTTATTCAATTCTAATGTGTACAAACGTGTCAACCTTGTAAACCTGTATCTTTATTTTAGTTTTCTATTTTTCTTTATATAGTATTTTAGTAACGATTGTTAAGTTACAAACTTATTAAACCGTTGGAATAGCGGAGTACCCTGATGTACAGGTCTCCCTAGACTTAGTTCAGAAGCTCCAATTCCTGCTAAAACAACGTAACTTGTTATGGAATAAAGAAATGTTGTTTTTTTAACTGGAAATAATGTACGATTATAAAGTCTTAGACCCAAAAGTTGATAATCGGAGCTACAAAAGGTAACTTAATTATAAAGAAACATAGGTGCACAGGATTCATATGATATACATCAGAGCGCACGCCTAACCGCACTGCTACTGCTCCATCATTACCAACGTACTATAAAGTTATTGTCATCATAACTTAATGCAACAGCTTTAATGGTGGTTAATCATATTAACTTTCAAAAACCTTGACATTAATGTGATCAAGAAACATTTCCCCGCAAAATGTAATTCAATGTATTGACAACATTTCGTAATGAATTCGAAGAAAGATTTCGAACTGAAAATCCTTGAAGTGAATTCTGTAACAATAACGCAACGAACCCCTGCACGATGTAGCAATTATCAACATGTATAATTAATATGTTTGTGTGCACCTACAAAACTATTGCATAAACTCAGTAAACACGCAAAATACACTGAAATCAGTTTAATTCTAGAACAGTAGCCGCAATACTTCGAACAGTCCCTAAAATTTATTGACTCATGTTTGCGGTAAATAATTCATAGTCTTTAACGTATAACTGTTTCATTTTGGTAGATTCAAGTATGTTTTGTTTGATTCCAGGTAAAGGAAAACTTCAAAAATTAACTCACTTTTATTACAGATAGAATAGTATATTATCATAGACAAATCGCGATTGGCTTATACATGCTGCCACCACTCTCTTGTAGTTCGTGAAAATGCTTTGAAATAAAGATTTTTTTAATCTATCGATACTGCTATAATATTTATTCCTAGGTACTCGATTCTCAACCTCGCAACACACGGGTGAGTACCGGTAGACCAGCGAGGTTGTTGTCAGGAACTCTTTAATAAAATAATAGCTAAGTAAGCTAGTAAATTACATACGTTTTCAATAAGTAAAGTTCAAATAGTTGTTGTATTATTTCTTACATCTAATGTGCACGGTTTCAGGTCCGAGTTATGTTTGAATTCAAGAATGCGTAATGAACTTGCCAGTGAAATACCCAGAATAATTAACCAAATCGAACACCACTTTTTATAACTGTATCTACTATTTCACTAATGTATATGATCACAATTACTGAGCACGGACATATTGCATTGCAAAATTCTTTATATTTTAAGTAGCCGATAATAATTCCTGACATATATTATACTTTTATAATTTCCCACACAAATATTATTTATTATATTTTTTTATTATAATGTAACAACAAATCATTCCCTAATTTATACATTTTTTAAAACATCATTTTAAAAAATTATTCATAAATATATTTAAATAATAATAATAATTAGAGATTCTATACAAAAATATGGATGACTAATGCTCCTAAATAAATCTTTTTGGGCAACTTTATTGATCTCTGCAAGAAAAAAAGAAATTACTATAATATCTCAACTTTTGAAATTTGATTAGAAATACCCATATAATGTTAGAACATACCAAATACAAAAATACGTTTATCGTAACTCCGATCTGTGTCATCTAAATAATTCGTTCCTCCCGAAAGTTTCCTTATCTCATAATGGGCCACTCATCGTGTGCGAAGTATTACTTAGTTAACAATAGATAATTGCTATGTACTTACACGACTTCATAGCTTCCACCTTACTTTTGGGTATTGTTCGACGGGTTCCCAGCATTATTGTTAGTTATGTAATAATACGTATGATTAAATAACTTATTGTCATTTACTGTTAAATCTATCGATAGATATTAAAGCGATATTTTTACTTGACTTTCCGCATTACGTGAGCAATGTTGGAGGCTTGAGCGTCTACGCGCGACGTTGAGTTCGTGTGTTCGAAGCACGGCTGTGCTAATGGAATTTCTTTCTATGTCTGCATTTAACAATGGCTAGAAAAACATCGTCAGGAAACTTCTCATAGACCTAAATAGTCAACGGTGTATGTCAGTCTCAGAAGGCTGGTCGCCAAATTGCCTAGTAAATTCCATGATACCACGAAATCGATACAAAAATCTGACACCAAGACCTAAATTGGTATTTTTTCCTTAGTAAGAGATGTGATATTAGTTTATTTTAATAAAGGTTCATCGGTTACGGAAATAATTCTCGGTGCAAACTTGAAAATAGTTACCTTTGTTTTACTACTGTACTCTGTTTTAGTTAAGCCACAAAGGCGGTCACTGTTGTGTGTTCTATAGAAGCAAAGTCCTAGCAAATGAGTTTAAATTGTGAATATTTCGCTGTATTACTAAAATTATAACGACTACACAGAGAACAGGAAATCCATTTGCGCAAGTTTGGGATAGTGTACTTCTCGTAAAACTTGTTTTATCACTGGGAGTCAACCACGCAATTTGACGCAATATGAGTGAATAAAACATAATTTTTCCTCCTTTCTCTGTAGCCCCTAAACCGAATGGCTGGAATGGAAATGGCTGTGCGAATCTCATCACTGAGGTCGTGGGTTCGATCCCCGGCTGTGCACCAACGGACTTTCTATGTGCGCATTAACATTCGCTCGAACGGTGAAGGAAAACATCGTGAGGAAACCAAAAAGTCGATGGCGTGTATCAGGCACAGGCGGCTGATCACCCACTTGCCTATTAGACAAATAATCATGAAATAGATACAGAAATCTAAGGCCCAGACTTAAAAAAAAAGGTTGTAGCCACTTATTTATTTATTTTTTAAACTTTTGCTATAAAACCGATAGATTATACTATAAAACCGGAAAATATGATACAAAACCTTAAGATCATTCGGGCGGCGTGATAGTTTTTGTAAGTTTTCGATTGGTTATATATGTCATGACATATAATATGATATTGCCAACAGTAGCAAGTCCGTTTCCTATTCTTACGTTGACGAAATTCAGGTGGTCGTTCACCTTTTTAGAGGTCTGGATCTACACTTACCTCTCAGTTTTATTGATAACTAATAAACGAATAGTAATCGTTACGTAACGTTGCGTGGTAAGATACGGAAGGCTCACTCGGGCAATGGAGCAGCGAGTGAGCGCAACGTAAACACGTTTACATGCTATTGCAAATTATGTTTTTTCATTACAACTCATTATGTGTAATAGCATATAATTTTAATTTATTTGAACCGTAATAATCTTAATACTCTCGAAATAATAGCAATTGCTTATAAGTTGAATGCGAGAACTGTTGAGTCGGTTATAGGGAACGAATGTAGGACAGATTTGATTACGTAAATGAATGAAATTTCAAATTAGATTTATTTCTACAAAATTTTCATTCAACAGTAAAAGCATCATGTAGTGTTTACTTTAACTGTGTCGGCGGGATTTTAGAACTAATTAAACGTCAACCGCTAAGCCACAGACGCGATTGTGTAGAACGTATTTTTAAAGTGGCACAAAGTAATCAAACCGTGTTCAATAATGAAAACAAATATTATGGTTTTCGTAAATAATAATTTTATATGAATAGTCTATGAGACTTTTATTGGGCTTGGCTCACGGCTTAGTGAGGTTTCATTAATTTGATTTAGAAAATTAAATTTGTAAATTACGCCATTTTATGGATTTTTATTTAATATATTTTGTTTTTGCTCTCAAACATAACACATGTTCAAATGAGGATAAACAGATACTTATGAACATATACTATAGATAGGATATACATTTGTGAAAATGACATGAGGAAACTTATAAGGCAGCGCTAACCAGGCAGATCCATCTTCCTCACAATCGAGTAGCGCAGTATCGCAGCACACAACTCACTCTTTAGTCTTTGTATTGAAGAAGTCGCATAGGTCCGCCAAGCATCCGCGAATAAACAATGTCAGACACAATGCATAAACATGATATCTAGTGACCCGTGTACTGCAGTGGATAGGGATTTTAGCAAGCAATTCCGTATGAATATTACTAAGTAAAATCAAAAATCATTTAATCATGTAGGTAACACATTGTAGACTTATAACTTGTCAGTAAAGAAATACATATTAATGCTTCTAATTTTACATTTAGTGCCAGTTCTCAAATCAAGGGCGTAGAACGGAAGATAAGAACTGGCAATAAACTTTCCGCCACTCTTTTTAATCGCCATGTTTTTTTTTACACAACGTTTGTAAGGAGCTGCAACCATTAAACCATGTTCCACATGACATCTTAAGTAAATTATAATAATAACATAAATTAAAAACAAAGAGTTGTCCTCTATCAATCTTGTAAAGATATAAGTAGCGGCACGAAACTCTAGCGCTGACCGTTATTGCGCAAAAGTAAAAAATAAGGTACCTGAGGGGGGCTAGCGGAATGAAGAGCGTCGATTGGCTCTCCAGTCGCATTTTGTCCCCCGCGCGACAGTACACATGCGCAGCAATCCCCTCCACGTATCGGCCAGCGCTAGACTTACGTGCCGCTGGTTATACACTACATCTAGGATTCTGGGCCACATTCGTTAACCTATTGTGGTACTTGAAAAAATACTTATTGAACTTAGATTTAGGTATAAGAAGCTAGCTTACAGCAAGAAAAGGAGGTTATTTCAAAAGCCTTTTTACTTTTATAATAGAAAATAACTCGCAAAGAGAAATTAATGCTAAGCTTTTGATCTGTTGGTTGCAATACTAAAGGCCGAAGGTACAATCAATAGTCATAATTCAACTCGGGGAAAGGGCACTTGTCGCCTGACATTTGAAGGCTTTAATTAAAAATTCCCGGGTATGTGTTTAAGTTGTGTCTTCTGAAGAATTTCTTCATTTATTTTTTTCATCTAAGGTAAAACTATAATCAGTCAGTTGAAAAATATTATCATTATATTTTTAATTTTACTGTGTTTATGTCACTGAACTCCACTTAAACGGCTGTACCGATTTGAATGATTTTTTTGTATCGGTGGCACCCTGGATGGTTTAGATCAAAATCAATGCGGCAGATGGCGCTGGTGTCGGTACTGCCATAGTTTAATATCCTAATCGCGTGAAATATCATGCAGGACGCCTGTCGGGTCCGCTAGTATATTATAATATATGTCCTTTAAGAATTGATGAACTAAAAGTGTATTTAGCTACTACGATGTTGTTAACATACGAACATACTATAGGTAGGTCCTGTACTGGAGTGAAGTTCGTGTTCCTTCATCGTAAGGAATGTCTTAGGATAATATTAGAATACAGACATACGCTAAGTACGACTCTCTTATTTGAAAAACGTATTAGATTGGAAACAGAATTCTGACTACAACTGAAAAAGGAAAGGATCAAAGACAATTTATTAAATTCAAAAAAAATATCATAATAAAACATAATTTAATCTGTCATCATATACTTTTATTTTATATAAAAATCAAATGCAAACATTCATCCATCATCTCTTTATATATAAATACATTGATATTTCTTGCATACAGCAAAAATTCAGAAAATAGCATTGGCTAATTGTATTTTAGCTAGCATTACCCTAAATAAGATTCATTTAACATTAGCGCGATATTATACATATCTGGACACAGAGCACGAAAACTAACGAAAAAACATTCCATTTTTAAATTTCAATTCGAATTAGTTTCCTTTTTCTGACAGACGCTGTAAACATCAATTCCATTTTTGACATTTCAATACATTTTCCCGCTGTAAATGTCATTGAATTTCATATGATCTAAACAGATATGAAAAAGGAGTTTCTTTCATATAATAAATATGATAGAATTTGTTTTTTGAAAGACTTCCTACTCAAGGCCCAAACAGCGTTACGTTACCATAAATCCATAGGTGAATGAGTACCATAAAGATTTAAGTTTACATATAATACATCAACTTATTTTTGCTATAATTTCGATAATGGCGTAATCACAAGCAAATAATCTAATTCATAAGTACAAAAAACCTTAACAAACAGCTGGCACAACGAAGATGCGTACAAAAATATATTTAAACCCTAATTACGGACATACAAATATGTACGCCACAAATAATATACACAATAAATAAGATCATGGAATGTTATTATGAAGGGCGTGAATGACGCTAAACCATGGGCCTAAGAAAAATGTGCTTCGGTTGGCGCTTCAACATGTTTTAGACTTAGTCGAATTGAATTTAAAACAATCCAATTGGTCATAACGTTTTCCTTACACGCATATTATAAATTAAAATTACCTTGCTTTGCCTGTATCCATTTTTAAGAAAAACTAAATAAATTAAATTTCTTAAACCATAGTAAATAAACAACAGACTTCTCGGATAACAGATAAAAAAATTAAAATAAAACTTCTAACTGAAATAAAATGTTTCTTAACTAATGAGTTTCTTGTTATGCTTAACTAATCGACTTACTATGAAGCGCACCCCAAATTCATGTTTATAAAAATTTAGTCCATACCCGCTATTTGATATTTAAATACATTTATATAAATTTAAGTAGTCTCTTTGTTTTGTTTCAGTATTTAAAATTTAAATTATCTAAATAGCAATTGTACTACGTTCTCAGTGTAGTTACTGAATCCATTATTTAAATATCATATACCTAAAATCGGTATTTAAATATCAAATAAGATATTTCATGCAAGAAAAAGGTATTAATTTAACAGTCCATTTACTAGGGACAAAAGTATTTTGACCCAGTCGTATTTGTGTCGAAATAGTGACGTCACAATAACTATATAGTGCGAGAAAGCACCTTATAGTTATTCATAATGAGGATTTTTCATGGCCCATGGATAAATTATAGCAAAAATATACGTATAGGCCACAACGCGCAAAGCGCTAAGGATTCAGCTCCAACACCTCATCGCTGGCGATCGCCGCGTTGGTAAACCACCTAAAACAGGAAGATTTTTATTAGAAGTCTATATTTTCATATTAGCAAACTAATAAATACCTTCATAGAAACCAGAATAATGACAATAAAACAACTTATGTTTATTGCAGAGGAATTAACAAAACCGCCTAGAAATTATCTGTTATTGTGTAAGCGTGTAGACAAAGGATTTTAGGTAATTAATTAATTAATAATAATAATAATACAACTGTTTTCTTTCAACTCGGCATGGCTCTTTGGCAGAATATTTTCTGAGAAGTAATATATTGTTATCAGATAGAGATTGGGTTTGTATAAAATACTATAGACATTAGTATAGTTTTTCCAAAAAGTCCCATGATCTATAGACATCTTACCAGCTAGTGCCCATGGGCATCCGAATATAGGGTAGTAGAAATATACGTGGTTGGTACAAATCCCTCTTCACGCGTGTGCGATCGTCGCACCCGCGTCCATCCGTCGCCTGCGTCCGTTTCTAAAACCAATAGTCGCTCTCCGCACTCCATTCGCATTGTTGATCCTGTGCCGTTAGCTGAAATTAATTAAAAATATATGACGTATAACATATACCTAAGTCTTCAATTGTTTCTGAAATAATTTTAGTGTTACCATATGTAGATCTTTATTCTATAATTTGTACATATTTTGTCATATAAAAACGTAATTTTTATTTTCGTATGATGTAGTTTTATTATTATTTTAAAAGTATACACTGCTACTATTTAACAATTTCAAATTATATAGATTTTGTATACAAATATTTTTATTGTAAATAAAAAAATTTGAAAATGACATATAACAAAATATTAAAATGAACTAGAATTTTATATACAATTAATGGTTAAATCTTTTAGTAAAAATTGTTATACAGTTAACATAAAATTTATCTGATGGCCTTAGATTAAAGTTAGTACCATGCTTGGGATCATGGTTACGTTGTAATTTTCATACCAAGACTAGTAAACTCGGCAACAATTTTTTCCAAAAACTGATGTTAGAGCTGCATATTCACTATATTTTTTCTTAAAATAAAAATATAATTTTTAACTAAAAACAGTTATATCACCAGGCTGTTATTGCTGTCCTAACATTAATCCTTGTTAAAAGGCCGCTAATATTTGAGATACTGTAGAGTCTTACCTTCAAACGCATACAAGGCCTTACAATAGCCCAGCGGCTGCAAATCTGGCTCATAATAATAATCAAAGTCTGATTCATGATCACAGTGCTCGTCGTTTTCGTCGTGCTCGTGGTTATCCGCGTGTTCCGCGTGTGCGGCCGCCAGTTCCCCCCCAAGACCGGACTCAGGGGATCCTCCCGCCGCCCTACTTCCCCCCGCGTTGCCTGCCCCCGCGCAGCCCCCCGTACTGACGGACGACTCGGACGCGGACCGCGATAGAGATTCACTGTTTGACCCGATACTGTAATGATAGAACATAAATTATATTTTAATTCACACGTAGACTATACATGAGAAGTCGATCGAATATTACACATCCTACATATAGGGAAGCAATTTTTTTTTTTAAATATACTGTTTAACTTTGTTAACATCCCTGAGTAGACAAGAGTATATACTGGGTGGCGCAAAAGTACTGGCACTAAAGAAAATTTGTTTATTTTTTTTATATGACATTTCCTGTCATTCTATTGTTGAAAATTATGTAGTAAACAAATGTAAAATACACTGAAAATAAACATGGACCGTTTTTCTCTCCAAGAACGTGGAATAATCGTGTATAAAATATTTTTTCTTATTTTTTGAAAATAATATTGTTTTTATTTTTTTATGATACAGCATCCAAAAATACATACAACCCTTAATTTTCACTCCTCTACGATCAACCCCTATTTTGTATTATAGTAGATAGTTATTTTTATTGAACTAAAAAAATGTTTCCTAGAAATAATATACATGGCAAAACGACGTTTGCCGGGTCAGCTAGTATATATATAATAGAATTAAGAACTATTAAGAAAATTTTGTTATGGCAAGTGAATTGTTGATAATTAAAAAATTACCTTGTAGCTTGATTAGGTGCAGCTCCATTAGTTCTTGCGACAGGATGAAGCGCCGGAGCACAGACTTGGTTATTCGCCTCTGCCAATAGCACTTCGTATTTGCGTAACTGATCTTTTAATTTCTTCAATTTGTCGCAACACTCGTTTAGTTGTCCTGAAAATATTCGCAAATTACTTATTATTACTCTATAACAATTACAAACAGTAAAAGATAGTGTTTAGTTTACGCGAGTACACATTTAAATGACACTATTTTTATTATTATATTATTATTCATTAAAATTATTTATGTACAAAAATAAGTTATTTTATATTTTAGCTGCTTTACCATTATACAGTAATTAAACAGTTTTTTACTTTTTTAAATACGAAAATAACATTAGTTCCTTTATACATATATATAAAACAGAAGGACTACTAATTCCTATTTTTATATATTTTATAACGTGCAGAATAATTAAAACATAATTAAAGCACTTTCTTTAGTAACTATACATTTTTAGCACATTTATCATAAAGTTAGCTGTACCAAAAAACAAACGTTACTTAACTTTACTTTTTGAGTTGTAATTTTTGTATTTTTTTTATTTTTTGTAATAAAAATAATAATACCTTCAACAGTCATAGGATCACCTAGCGTTGGGTTTGTCTCGTAAACACCTTTCATTTTCATTAGACCTTCCATAGCGGCTTGCTCTTGCGCGACCTGAAAACACATCATGTATGGAACTTTATAAAAAACATTTTTCTGTGTCATATTGGTTAGTTATTGTGTTATTTCCTTATACAATAATTGTAAACATGATAACAGTACCTTGCGAACTTGAAGTCAAAGTTGTATAACCACTTTCAAATTATCGACCATTATAATGCGAATGCAATATTTTTTTTTTTATTATTAATGAAACATACCTGTTTATTTAACTCGAGTACTTTTGCTTGCAGCTTCTTTTTCTTCTGATTCGGTGGTAAGTCTGAATAATCCTCCTTTCCATCCATAGACATATTATTCTGGAATGTATATAATACTTTTATATTTCTTTACAGTATGGGGCTTTTCATAAAAAATCAAAACAAATGAACTCATACTTTTTTTTAAATTTTTAGCTCGTGTAGTGACAAGCATTAGTACATCAAAATTAAAGTAAAGGCAAGCAAAGTACAAAATTCAGGCGTAACAAAATATACAAAATGGCTACAGAAGAATTCTTAAAAACTGGAATTCCAAGCTTTAACATCCAACACTGCTTACTATAAATCCCATCTTCACAATCGAATCCGAAAAAAGAAAAGATCACATTTTAATGCTAAAATTATAAAAAAATACATCAAAAAATAATTTGATAAAATAATTTTCACTCCAAAAATTTTAACCCAATCTTTAACATGCATGTAGAAAAAAAAATTAGAAAATTCAAAGAATTGACTGATTAACTTCCAGAAATATATTCCAATTCATAATTTATACAACGTTAATTAAATTTGAGGAACGTAAATAGTTATTATAATCCATAGAATATAGAAAAACTTCTTTTACTTTGAACTTTTCTTGTAATTTAGTAATTGTACGTGACCTTTAGTGCAATATTTAATCAACAAGTGGATAGTGAATGTTAACCAGCGCAACACAAACTGACCTTGATCGAATTGCACGCCTCAATAATCTTCTGTAGCCGAAACGGGAGCGAAAAAGCAAAATATTAAATTAAATAAAACAAAGAAAACATTTAGTGTAAGAACATGGAAAGTGTTCGATGAATTTAGTGTTCGACATTGGTGAGAGGACTGTTTTAGTGAAGTATTTGTTCAACTGGAGTAACAGACAAGCACAATTATGACGAAGTAGCGAATTAATGGCAATTAATTAACGCGAGTACTACGCGTGCGTACGTAAAGCACGTAAAACGTCAAGAGCGTTTAGTAATTTTAAATAATCTTTCAACATAACAATTTATTTTCCACCTATATAAAATTAATGCAAAATCTATATCTTAATATTTACATTTTTTGTTTAATTTTGGCCTGTTCCTTAAACCAGTTGTTTAAGTATTTTTTTTTTAAATTATCAATATGAATGTCTACGTCAAATGTAACGATTTATTAAATGCTTATTTATTTTGGCTGATAAGTTGGTTAGATTTTTATCTTTTTCTGGTAGGGGACAGTTCACGCATGTAGACTAAGACCTTCACTTTTTCTTCGTGGGGAAATACGCATACCCTCCCACCACTTCTTGGTGCGGGGTGTTATGTGGAACTCGCTCTAGGTAGGCTGCGTTAATTCGAAGCCTTGTCCACTTCCCAGCAAAAATTTTGACAAAAACCTTGCAAACTTATACGCTGGCATAACGTATAAACGTATACACACGGTAAACTTAGGATAATGTGTAGTGTGAAAGCAAAAAGACGTGAAATGAAATAATGCATATTTACCAGAATGTACTTGCAAACATATTGTGATAAACTAGAAAATTATCGTAACAAAAACGAGATATTTTTGCATTAACACCCTAAGTCTGTTCTCCAATAAATATGATAGGAAATGAATTAGTTGAAAACTCATGCCACTTACGTCCCCGCACCGAAAGTCAACTTACATTTTCCAAACCAGCGGCCCGCCAATAATATCAATGTTGTTTACCCAGGTTAGGTAGGTATCATAGGGGTAACAGATAAAAACATATTAGTACCTCCAACTTAATAGAACATAAAAAAGCAAGCTAACCTATAGAAATCAACAAAACTCCCTTATTCACACTATTAAAACTCTTGAATGTTTTGCCACAGTACTCTGTAACTTTACTAATATTTCTTACACTCGTGTCACAGTAAAACAAACAATAATTTATTCAGAATCATATTCTTAATCCACAGTATTAGGTTTTTATAAGTTTCACAGTTCCTTTGCGCTCCATTACCGGTCTGGTAAAATATAATTAAATGAAAAACAATTTATACTATCGGTAACAGTCAAATTCTGGCGGAAACCAAATTATATACGAAGAATATGCGACCAGACCAAGATCGGATAGAACGAACTGTGAAATGCATTAGTGTTTATGCTCTTTTGAGGCCCGAATTGAATTTGTATGACACTGCCATGGATTTCAACACAACCGTATTTTATGTCAACAGTACTGCATGGCCTATTTGACAACGCGTTATTTTTATTGCATTGTATGTCATAAAATTGAAGAATTAATTTTCTTACAGTTAGAAACTCTACAAACTAAATTGGACTTTTCTAAGTACTGTATTTGTCCAATTATATTAAAAGCTAATACCATATATATATTAATATTTCAATCTTGTCGTCTTTATTGTTTCGTAAACATATAAATAATTAATTAATATAATGATCAGACTTGCTGATTTCTCAACAAAGCACGGTGACCTCTATTTTATCTGAGGCGTAGAGCGTATATAAATCGTTTCCTTTACTCCTCATTGGTGAAAGATTTGTATAAGAATTAATACATTTTAAGTAAGCTACTTGATATATTATTCTAGGCACGCATTAATTTAAATAATAGTCATTTTCAAGAGAACCCATAACCGTAAGCATAAAGAATCATATTGTTAGAGTAGTTTTATTTTTTTTATCTTAATATATATATTTCTTGTGTGCGTGTGTATGTGACTGAACTCCTCCTAAACGACTGGACCAATTTTGATGAAATTTTTTGTGTGTCTTCAAGGGGATCTGGGAATGGTTTAGATTCACAAATCAGCCCGGAAATTTTTTGTGTGTCTTCAAGGGGATCTGGGAATGGTTTAGATTCACAAATCAGCCCGACAGATGGCGCTGCAGTCGGTACTTTCATACTTTGTTTAATATCTTAATCGGTTGAAATATCATGCAGGACAACGTCTGTGGGGTCCACTAGTTTATTTATAAATCTTAACGACATGAGTAAACAGAATTAAAAAAATTTTAGAAAACAATTGACTATTTTAAATTACGCATTTGAAGCGTTCCCATTTTCTTTGAAGAGGGTCTCACCAGATATTAAGTGATATCCTACACATTGCTCACAAGATGCCCTGAAAAATATATTAACTTTGACAATCAAAACCCCCCTCACCTTATTGGAGCTGAATATAGAGAGTAGGCCTCCTCGTTTCTTAATCCGATTGCCAGATACAGTGCCCCGCGCAGCCGTGAGGTGATTGTGCGTGGGATGCGCCGGCGCAGAGTCCGTTGCATCAGCACCACTTGCCGCTTCGAAACGGTAGTCTTCGGGCGGTAGGAAGCCAGATTTGTACCTTTCTATTACTAGCTGTGTGTCCTGGAATTGTTTGTCAATTATTAGCTTAGTCGGAGGACAAGCTATATGTTTTAAACTTATCCAAGTGTGACAATATAAAAAATGTTTATTATTACTTATTTAATAACACATAAAAAAAATTGTGACAATGGAACATAAATAGATTAATACATTTCGGTCCATCATATATTATGGACCTACATTACAATAGTATACTTAAATATTTTTTTTAAATAAAATATTCACATATATATATATAACATTGCTACAAAGACGGTTTTAATAAAATGTTCCTTGATTTTTCTACACCTTAGCAACGTTTTAAAAATCTGATCTGTGATTGTTTATTTCAAGAGAGACTTTATCCCATATAAAATAGGAATTTACATAAATCAATCCTCGTTTTCAGATGGTTGAAATTCATTTTCAGGCTGTTTGAGAGCAAGTGTAGACACACTGTACTGGTTTAAGGAAAATCGTTTTGAGGACTGGTTATACTTCTTTGATGGAGGAACATTCTAACTTTAAATTTGGAATCAAACTTTCTTGCCAGTTGTGGCGAAATTTAAAATTTAGGTTCGTTTAATATTTCCAAATTCGAAAATTGAATTTTTACTAAGACTTAGTACTATAACATTATTAAAAGTTATTAGTAACTAATTAATAACTAAACGTCTACGTTCGGTGTTACTAATATAGCTTATTACTCAAGGAACAAGTAATTTATAGAATTACAAAACCTAATGCTTGCCTACGTCGGATTAAAAGTAGATTTGCTGCGGCATTCAATCGGCCTTGGAGGCCTCGTATGGCTTGGAAACTTATCGGATTATTCCAAATCGCTTAAGCCATTATTTGCGCCTTGTACGAAAAGTAATAGGTTAATATATTAGCTAATCTCTTAATATATACAAAATATTTGTGCTTATTTAAAATATCTATTAATTAAAGATATTAGAACTTGGATTTATTAATGAGTAGGGGCGAACCCCTTCGCTCATTTATTTTTAAAATATTTAAGATTTGTTTTTAATAGATGTCTAATTTTTTAAATCGATTCGGTAGTTTTTGAGTTGGTAATTCGGTAGAAACTATTAAATATTTGCACATTATAGAGAGTAAAGAGTTGTTAGATTCTATATATCAAGTATATATGCCTGGAAGATATCGGTACATTGAAAATAAAGTTCAAAAAACATTAGTCCGATATCACAAAGGCTTCTTACGATGGTTACGATTTTAGCCTAAGATCATTTGAATCATATATTATAATTTATAGATAACATAATAATGTAGATTTTATGGCTGTTTAATGAAACCTACTAAAAAAACAGCGATACAACCTCTTAAGGTCTTGGCCTCAGATTTCTGAGTCTATTTCATGATCATTTTTTAAAATCTAATAGGCAAGTAGATGATCAGCTTCCAGTGTCTGACACACGCCGTTGACTTTTAGGGTCTAACATGTCGGTTTCCTCACGATGATTTTCCTTCACCGTTCGAGCAAATGTTAAATGCGCACATAGAAAGAAAGTCCATTGGTGTACAGCCGGGGATCGAACCTACGACTTCAGGTATGAGAGTCACACGCTGAAGCCACTAGGCCAACATTACTCTAATGAAATCTACTAAATATTGTTAGTTCTCCACGCAATTTTAATTAAAACTTATATAAAAAACTCACCTCTTTCTCATTAATACTGTTTGCAGCGTGTTCCATTTCTTCTAAACATTGCATAATTATGGGAAATACCTTCCTTTCAACATCAACTGAACTCAACATGAAATTCTTGATTTGCTTTATTCTTTTCTCGTCTAGGTCCTGGAACAAAGGGTTGTTTCGAGCCAGTTTGTATACAAAAATAGTTTTACAATTTCTGGCTTTCCACACGACCTAGTTGGCAGCGCGCCAAAGCTCGGCGCCAGTACTTAACGTTATTTTAAAAATGGAACTTTTTCAGTTAATCAACGCCCATCGACAAGTGAAGTTCAAAGACGCAAAACACATATTTAAAAATAGAACCAATTTTATACAATTAATACATCGTTTAGTATAAAGTTTATAAATATTATGGGAAAGCCACGTGGGACGGAAAAAATTTCCAGTAGTAGCGATCTTCGTTCTATATAGAAACCTTTATTTACCTGAAATTATACCTAGGACCTACGCGCACAATTCTCGTTATATTGCCCTGACTATTGATATGAATATAATAATGTTTTTTTAATTAAAACCAGGCCTAACTAATATAATACGCTAATATAATTTTTATTTACCTGTAATTGTTTGAAGACATGGGGCAGCCTCTGTTCATAGTGTTGTCTCTGTGCTTCGTTAGTCTTTTTTAGTTGATCCATGTATTCCTGTTTCGCATCTTCGCACGCTTGACTTCTTAATTTCATATTAGTCTTTTGTTTCTCAACCTCGGCTCGACTGTAATAATAATTTCATAATAAAAATAAACAGTTTCGTAACTGTAATTTGGGGCAGTATGTTGAACTATTGGCGCTACAACCTTGTAGGCACCTCAGAGTTTTGTATCTGTTTCGTGATCATTTATTTTTCGTAATAGACAAGTAGGTGATCAGCCTATACACACGTCATCAACTTTAGGGATGCATGCCGGTTTCCTGACGATGTTTTCCTTCACCATACGAGCAAGTGTTACATGCGGACTTCGCTCCGTGAAGGCAGCGAAGTGCCCAGAAGACTTCTGTGCTTGTGGAAGGCTGGCTTAATTAGCCAGGACTTTACGCACAACGGACCGTGTATGAGTCTAAGTGGGGAAACTGAGTCCACCGACCATACATGCGGACATAGAATGAGAAATCCATCGTTGGTCAGTCCTGGTTCGAATGCACGATGGTGAAGGAAACACTGTCTTTACGATATAAATCTCAAATACTTAATATAAAGTAATAGACGGACATTTTGGATTCAATTTTTAGAGAGAAAACTTATAGAAGGCTTCACGGCCGGTTACTTCACTTGGTACATATGTATTATATACATTCATGATAATATCTTTAATTAAAATGAGAAAAAACTACTAAAATTTATATTGGATGGTCCGCTGGCTACATCTACTTTCACATAATAATAAAGCGTATAATAAAAAAAGAAATATTATTCTATATAGAATATTTTTTTTGCATATTTTTTAAGCATACAGCATTTAAACTGCAACAAAACAATAACAGTAGCAAAATGACACAATTTTAAACACAATAGTATCGTACTAAAAATATGAAAATCCTTTTTACGCGGATTAAAATTCAGCAAATTCCAGTGGTTGTTCACGAGTGGCGAATAAACTAAGCCCATTGTATCGTATGTCGGCCTAGATTTGCGAACGCCGGTTTCGCCTCAATTGAATGTCTGCGATTTGTAAACATTCCTCATGTGTCTTTAAAATAACAAGCGTTTTCATCTACAACACATTTTATATACAGACTTCAATGACTAAGTCATAGTTATAAAGATATTATAAACCTCGAAAAAAATTGTCTTCGAAAAAAGATTTTTTTTTTATAGAACTCATCTGATGTTGTACCGACCAAATTGGACACTCTCAATGCCAGTTTCGTTTACTCCCAATCATCAAGAAGTTCATCAATTCATACCACCCCAGAGTATGGAGTTAAGCCCTCAAGTTCGAAATTCAAATTAAACAGAAAATCATCTTGTGATTTTTTCTTATATAGTACGCGTATTAGACACACATAAAAAAATATCTCATTTCAAAATTCCTTCCGGCTTTCACTGTGTAATTATAAACACCGCTTTTGTGAGACTAGATACAAAATGCACATTAAAATCATCATGCACTCGAAATGACTGTTGCTACGTGGTAGCATCAGACATGAAACAAGTAAAAAAGTTGTTTTAATTCACCTGAGGTTCAGCGCTCGCCCCCGGGTACCGCGAAATCACAAGGCACAGTGAAAACGTAACCGTTTCGCTTCTTAATAAAACGCCTAACACGACAGAGCTAATAGTAATTCTCAATATCGTAGTATTTATTATTATTAATTATAACGCATTTACACCTTATCATTCGCACAACTAGTTCATAACTACTACTAGTTCAAAATGTATATGTAACGTGTTGTAAACAACGAATTTGAAATGTTGTAAATATTACCAGGACGTATTGTCTTCCGAGATGCTCAACAATAATGAGTTTCTAATGTTATTTTATGTACACCTAGTAAGAAGAAACGGGTATAAAAGACAAAGTAATAAGTCGAAAAGATTACAGATGGAAAAAGTCAATGGACCGAAAAAGCAGGAGTGTAGACCGATAAAAAAAGTCATGAATTTCTGGTATTCAAAATTTTTATATATTTCGTAACGTAAGAGGTTTTAATTTACACTCAGGTTAAATACTTGTGTAATAACGCGATTAAACCAAAACATTACATAGTGTCACTGTTATTATAAATATATAGTTTGTTTCTTAAAGTGTAACACGTTTAAAACATTATATAGAGATTTAATTCAGTCAAAATGCGGAACACAGACAAAAGGAAACAATTATGATAAACGTAAAAAGCCTCAAGACGGCTGAACAACACCATGTAGAACATACTTCATAGTTAAGTAATATTATTGCGAAACTTATGATATTATTTATTAATTATTATTGTCTGTAGTTGTGACGTCAGATATGAAACGAGTAAAATAACGGGTAAAGGTTTCGAGGTTCATAAAAAAAGGAATAGTAAATACATTCATATCAAGTCAAACCGATTAAGGAAATGAATAAAATATTTGCATTCAACATAGTTTATTATGTTGTGAGACAATGAAAATGAGCAAGATTGCAGCTGTCGACGATAGAAAACTAGATTACTTGATGCCAAAGGAAAAGGGCGTAATTCTAAATACAATATATTCAAACTATGCTACAAAACTCTGGAATATACGGTTGAATTTGTTCTGGAATGACACGAGCGTTTTTGTGACAGGTTACTGTTTAATGCATACTCGTGCAATCATATGGATATAACGCAGTGACGCTTTTAACGGGTCGTTAGTCCGTTAGAAATATTTACACACACACACAGGTTCATTGCAATGAGCTATGTCGTTAAGTTATTGTAAATGTGGGTATTAGTTATCACGCAAAGTGAGGTATTTCTGTACAAAAATATACCATCTATTTTTGTACTACTACGATAACTTTGAAGCTACCTTTTTTATCCGGGTATAAAATAACACCAGACACTTACGGCCAAACATATTTTTATTTATTTGTATGCTAAGAGGATTTAATTATAAATATAATTTTTTATAATAAGATAAACTAAAATATAAAATGTGAAAAAGAAATCAAGCGTAGTTACTGTTGATGTTTATGGTTGAAAAACAATAAAAAACTATTATAAACCAACTTTACACAGTAGATACATCAGAACAAAAGAGGGTTACCAACTTAACACAAGCTTAAGACCTGACTTGGGCTCCTATTTGGGATATTAAAATTTATTATTTCTATTGGTATGTCAGAGATAATTTTAAGAGACATAGAGACTAAAATATTAATAAAGAATATATATTATACGTATTACGTGACCTTGTACTGTAACGTATTCAAACAATTAACACTGGCGGGATGGATATAGCACTGAATATCATCTGAATATTCAAATTTATTGGAGTTAGAATTGCATTTTGACCTATAAATTCGGACCAAGATTTCAAGCAAAGACCAGAGACCTACGGCGATTTCCGATTTCTGGTTTTCCGTTTTCTTTTAAGCGAAAATTACTAAGTATACACATTTAATCGCTTTAAATCTGTGATTAAAAACATACTGTACATTCTTAGTGAAATTGCAATTCTGAATTTCACATTTGGTGGAAGCACAAATGTAAAATTCATTGTTGTACAATTAATCTAATTGGATGGTATATGATAATATTAATGTGTCGAATTCCGGTCAAATTTACATTTACATAGACAAGGATAACTGTCCGTGTAAGTATCAATTTGATATTTTTTTAACGGAAATATATTTGGTATATTATTAAAGTAATTACAACACAACATTTCGAATCCCATAAACCAGTTGAGCTACAGAAAATATTACCAATACCTTTTACAGTATACAAACAGAATTTTAATTAAAAATGACCTGAAATAAATTTAAAAAATATACAGGATGCTGGTATGAAATAGAAAATATTGACCTGAGATTAAAGTCCGCGTCTGCCCGTTGAAAGGCCTCTAGTGCCCGTTCCGACTCTCTCGCAGCACGCTCGTACGCCCGCCTCGCACGCTCCAATGCACCCGCCGCTGTGCTCAACACCGCCATTTGTTTCGCACCCTCGTTCAAGTGTTGCTGAAATTTGCAGATTTATTGGATTAATGTTTTATTATAAAATATTATATAGGAAAAAAAATACAGTTGGAAATGCCTCCATCAAATCTCATACAATCCCGAAATTCTAGTCTATTAACCTCCGCTGCACTTCATATACATTTCTTATACAAACTAGCAAACTTTGGAATCGGCTCCCGGTGGATGTCTTCCCTAGGAGATACGACCACGACAATTATTTAAAAATATAGCGTTCTGTTCCGTCCCACTAAAATGAGTGGCAGCGGTGACTGCCTTTTATGGCTGTCCCGTAGACTCGTTTGCCTTCCTATTTTATAAAAAACACATTAGGTAGTACAAATTATTTAAGTATGATCCAATTATCTATAAGGCTTTTAATTCTTACCATAAGCCAGAGCAGAGATATATAATAATAATAAAAACTTTATTAATGACAGAAGGGTTTGTGACAGAAATCATAAATCGCTAGTCCCCTAGTACACTAGGTAGGCCCTGTGTTGTGGGTAACTAGAAAACCATTATTTCGTGGTACATGTTAAAATTAGTTAAAAAAAAATAAAAAAATACTAATAATAGTTATAAATTTAGTGTTACAAATGAAGCGAATGAGTGAGTGTGTGAATAGGTGAGTATGCGCATGTATTTGAGAATGTAGCTGAAAGTTGTTATGATCGTGCACTGTATCTGTGTTAGTTTATGAAACCTCAAAGTCATACCAAGACTACATAATAAATATAGAAATACAATCGGAAAAATAATACACTATAATAAAGAATTTCAACTATTTATGCCCCTTCTATATAACCTTGTGACTGCTAGTTGTACGTAAAATCCCATGTTTTATTTATCCCATGTTATAATTATTACATCATCTAGTTTTAGGTTTTAATTAATGAAGCATGCGCGTTGACTATTAGCGAATTCCGAATAAACAATGAATGCCAAGGTCGAATACTGAATGTTCGGTTTCTTACTGTCGTAATTAGAGCGGACCAGATTTCGAATTCGCGTTTTAGTAAGCAAATTGCCAGAAAGGAATGTTACCATACCCATTATTATACTTTATAGTCTGTTTTTGGGGTATTTAGGTTGAAAACGACAATTTAAAACTTCCTACGCGCGAGCGTTTGGCAGATACTTTATATCGCAAGCTTTAAGATCGTTTTCTTGGCTGTTGTAAAATTAAAACTACTGAACTACGGATACGGTCGGAACTTTACCTCTGTGTTCCTGGTATGGAGTAATTGTTTGATGTGTGTTAATTAAAACTAAAATGTTCACCTTTTTCATAAAAATTAAGTCAGTTTATTGAGGTAAGGCATTTTCTAAAAAATATAATTAGTTTATTTACTTAAACGGCAAACTGTTTCTTTTTTTTAAGTCAAACCAATTAATTACGATTAAACCACGTTAAAGTTACAAGGGCCTTTTGTCGGATTTATACTAAAAGTGTCACGCTTTGACGCCCGTCATATTTCCCCGTAATTATTGACGACGCGTCTCAGGCTCACACATACACACATACGCCTAATTGTCTATTAAAAAATGATCATAGAGACTGCAATCTAAAGACCCATAAAGGGATTGTAGCGCCGAATCATTATTTTTCATACACATAATGAATACCATTCATTCTACCATCAATATTTATGTCCTATTAAACCAACCTTCCTCTCCTCTCGCAACTCTTTTGCGAGTAAGTGCAACTCTCGAACCACATTGGACTGTAAGTTCTCAGCAACAACTTCGCGTTGCCCAGCGAAGTCGCCCAGCTCTTGTAACAACTTTTTGAACGCTTTACATGGTGTGTATCTGGAAGAAAACAATACAATTTATAAATTGTTTATATTTCAAACGCACGTGTTCTTAGTTAAACAAAACATTATGTCACCCAGAACATAAGCATTTTTATTATAACATTTAGGTGTTAAAGCGCCAATGTCGAACCAAGGTCACGAATTAGAGTCTATAAGGTGTACATTCTGAAATTATAGGTTGTTAAGAAAATATTTATTAATATTATTTTATTGCGAGTTATTGATTTAGATCAGGGTTAGCCTTATTGAGATTATCACCACTGATCTTTCTTCATATGAGTACAAAATTTGAAGAAAAACGTTTTGTGTCGTGCAAAGGAGGCTGATTAGTAAAACCTATTTGCTCATAATCAATAAAAATCAAAAATGTCAGGTGCACGTCACATTCTTTAATTCTTTTCATCTTATTAAAAGTTCAAAATGCCAAAACAGTACTAAGTCGTAACCGAATTTACAATTAAAATTCTTGTTTTTCTATATTCATTCAAAGACAAGAAAACACTGATGATACTAGACTTAAGCCGTCTTTCGTCCTCATATTACATTTACCTTAATCCGCATAATTCCTATTTGTTCAGTAAAAACCGTAACGTGTTCATAATTAAAGAAATAACAGGAAAAATTTAATAATCATGAGCTAGCATTATTCATTTGTATTAATTGACTAACCACCACTAATGAGTTATTCGATTAATAATATTTTAATTTAAAGAATATGGAACAAGCTAGGCACAGGTCTGTTAGTTTAGTAGGTATTTTAAGATACGTGAGGCAAACACTATGCTGCAAGGCATAAGCCCGCGTACGTTGCCGGCCTACTACTACTACTTCTTGCTCGGTCGCGTTTACTCTTTTAGTGAAGGAACATCTTTGGAGACTTAAATTCCTACAACGGGCCAAAAGGGGTATTTTCATGGCATTCATGTCGTGAGCGGCGGATAGTTTTAGCGGATAAACCGTCCGTCCTTCATAAATTTTAACTAATATTGAATTTATTAAAATAGGACGTAAAAATATTTATAATATATAAATAATAACTTACTGATATTCATCTTCTTCTTTCCTTTTAGGTTGGTAGTTTTTCACAAGCCTCCTGAAAATAAACTCTATTAAAAAAAATACTAAAACTAGCTATATTTGGATATATAAGAAAATATATTTTTTATGTAAACAAAGTTTTTCTGGCACTGGGAATCGCATCACTGCGTTAGTGAGTCAACTCACTTTCTCAAAATTTTACTTGACTCGTCATTTGTCAATATCTTCTCGCAACATTATATTTTTATAGGGAGATCATTTTTAACTAGTCATTAAAGATACCTATAATAAACTTAATTGATACTGTCATGTGTCAGGCCACGTCTAAATAAGTGAGTTGGCGCACGAAATTTTCCATGTTTCCATCTACCATTTCAAACCATTGCATGTATTTAAAACCTGAATACCACATTAAATTGAGGAATGTATATGGAAAAACTATTATATTATAGATAATTAAGATAAAAACAGCTAATCTCTATAATTGATATATTCGTTTCGCATTCAGTGAAAGTGGATATTCTGCTATTTAACATACAAAATACTGGTTTCGACTTATCCTTACGTACATTATGCAAGACTATACAACTTTTATTTAATTTTTATGTTTCTCTTTCACCAAGTTCCTGGGTGAAAGCATTGTCGGCTTTCTATCGGCTATATTTATTACATAATGCTAACATATTACAAATACGTCCGTATTATATACAACCAATCTTAAAACTTTTATTATCATATGAGAATATTATTCTGTCAAAATCTGTTATAACGACATCGAAGGGACTCATATTTGGTCGTAAAAACCGATAGTCGTAACGGTCGATGACGTTGTTATTAAAAACCTAATACAATATAATTCAGCCGGGACCTTTGATTTTGGTCAATATAAGCGGTATGTTGTTCTAAACGATGTCGTCGTAAACGGTTTTGACTGTATATGACTATATGTGGATAGTGCTAAATAAATCTTTTTATAAGCAACTGTGTCCAGTAAGGATGTGTTTAAATAAAGTAAAACGCTGATTGAATGATTATATATAAAACCACGGGCCGGATTTATGGTTAAAGTTTTTAAAAAATTGTCACAATTACCTTGGCAATCCAGTTTATTTATACAAACATACTATGTACTTAGGTCAGTGCAAAGCCGCCAAAACAAACGATTTACAAAAATTATTATTCATTTAAGAAATATATTAATACCAGTTCATATAATATTGCAATAACGGTGCAAAGACTATAAAAGTCAGCGGAAATCAAATAACGTTTAATTATACGCTTTATATTTAAGTTAAAAATTTCAACTTTAGTGTTTAAATTAATTTCCAAATATCGCCTTAAATAGCCTCTAAAGAGCCTTCGGGATTGCATAAGCACAAAAATCATAATTAAAACCACATTTAGTTCAAAATCTTTTTTGGAATTTTTCACGGCGTACATTAGGTATACGAAAACGAAACTCTTTGGGAAAAAGTTATTATTTAATTTGGGCTCACCTTAATTTCCCTGCATATTCTAGTTCAATAGCGCATCTCTCTTTGACGAAATTACCGTATTTGTCTAGGAACTCTATCCCTTTATGTGTATGGGCGGCTAAGTTATCATATTGATCCTGCGAACAAAGAAAAACAATATTAATAAGCAATACTTTTAATTTTAATAAAATATCTATATTTTACGACTATGAGTACGTATTAAGAAAACATATAAAAAAATATTATTAGGTTTATTTGTTTAGGTTTTCCATTTCTATTATATTTTTCTTTTACTTTATTATTGTAATATTTTTAAAATTTGAAAAAAATAATTTCTTTGATTACCCTTTTCTATACTTCTAATTAAAATTATTGTGTGGGATTTTTATGGATACGCAACAGAGCTGGAACCAGAACAAAATGTCTATGACATATTTGTCGTTTAGAGTAGTACCAAGATACTACTACTAAGTAAGTACTACTTGTATTACTAGATATAACTCTACTAATACAATCATTATCAAAAGTTAAGCGCGTTAAAAAACTCTTTTCATTATTATATTCAGTTGGTCATAGAAGGAAGTTGATCACGATTGTTAACATCGGCGGAAACTGACGCAAACCTGATAACCGAAGTGATTGCACACCACGTTCTTTAATGTTATACTAACATAACGAGTGCAATCATATAAATATTACTTAACACAAAACTGCAACTATCTTTAAACTGGTGTTTCACTAAATATATATATCCCTTATTTATCGCTAAGCTTGACTGGTAACCAACACCGATAAAACCTTTTGTTTATCGATTCGATTCCCGAGGAAATATTTAAATTTAAAAAACAATGAATATTAATATTTTATTTTAAAAAAGCAATAGGGCCGAGTCGGATATGTTCTATGTGTGCTACGAATCTGGTAGATATTTATGCATTTAAAATTAATTATTATAACATATGTTTAATATTTTTTTACAACTATTAATTTGCTGAAAAGGTAGACCTATTTTAACGTGAAATTATAAAATAATATAAATTATAAATTATTATTGAAGTCATCTCGTGACTAACATTGTCAATACATAGTAAACCTAATATATGTAATTATTTTAAATTAATTCTAATAAAACCTTGCGGTGCGATGGGCATGCGACTTTGGACTTGTCAGTCACACGGTGCGACCGCCCTTGACTCACACGATTGGGAGCAACGACATCTTTGCCATTATCAGACCTTATCATTGGAATTGCCACATAAAATCATCGTCCGAGCGTCTCAATGGCCAATTGGTATACAGAGAAATGCAGCTGGCTCAATGAACTAGCCTTTGTAAGTTTGATTTTTCCGTTAGATTATGTTAAAGTTATGTGTATGTCTGATAATATCTGAACAGGAGCAACAGGGTAGGTACATAATTTTTCTCTGATAACTTCGCGTAGAAAAACAGGTAAAACTTCAAAAAATACAAGACTAACAGACTTATTTATTACCTTAAAAGAATCCTTTTCGATTATAATCGTTCTCATACAAGCAAAAAAAAGTTAGCATAAACAGACTAGGAAATCACTAGTGCGAAACTATTCGGCCTATAACCGACAATAATAATGTAAGGAATATGAGTTTCCCAAAAGTCGTCGTGTTTTGTACGAAGTTAGGTTGTAAACTAAATCTCATTCACCACGCTTCCGTTCGATGATTTAATAACGTTTTAATAACAGAAAGCAGACGCCGATCATAGTTTACAATACACGTACGTACGATCAATATCAAGGGCTATTCGACTAAACAAGTAACCACAAATAGCTCGGAAAGGGCTACAAGCAAAACACTTCTCTTCGGAATAACGAGAATGATGTAAATAATGGACGATAATAACACCACCAAATATAGTCATAGGCATTTAATGGAAAAGATAAATGAGGCTATTTAATTTCAAACCGCTAATGCCGCTAAAAAAAAGCAACAAACAAATACATACAACAGCTGTAGTACTCACTCACAATACAGGGGATTCCCTAGTGTGAAGAGTAAAAAAAAAGGATATTATTAAAAACCTTAATAAATAAACAATACACCAACAATTATATAATATTTAGTAATAAGAAGGTTCAGGCGAACAATTACACGTATTGCTCGCCGTTTCATAAGTTATAATAAACCATAACATAAAAATGTGCAGTCATAATAATGTCGAAGTACATTAAATTCAGTAGCGACACGCCTGAATCGCGTGTTTATTGACCGATAGTGAAATATGGAGGCAAACACAATGCCAGTATTGTTAGCTAATGTAGTGCAGGCCGTCCCTTTATAAGTCCTGCACTTGCTGTTATGTTCTATATTTAAACGAAAAAAATATAAATGGCCAGTGTATCGAACACGGGCTCTACTGTTTATGTTTTTTGACAGCTCGCTTATTATTTGGAACGCCAAACTACAATGGCAATGGCGAGTTACTCGAGCAAAGCCACTGCTCCTAAATGCTTCCTTTTCAGCTTTTCAGATGCATATCTAGTATAAGAGAGCAGCTGATTATCAAATTTAGTTATTGAAGAAAACAATTGGCATAGAAATTTGGCGCCAAAACATACACGTAAGTTTGTATGTAGTTATTGCACTGTGGTAATCCAAATTGTACTGTATTTTACTATAAACCTAGATTGTTTTACTCTACTTCCAACAAACCTGCACGGACGATTTGACATACTTACTCAAATCGTCCGTGCAGTGTATGTTAAAACGGGATAGTTTTTCACGCGATATATAATTAAAAAACATTCTATATATTTAGCATCTTCATATCACAAGCATTTATTTAGTACCGTTGCTTTGCCCGACTCTAGAATCTCGTCTAACGAGGTTTCTTTCATAATTGCGTCTCAACTTGTACGCATCATCAACGCTAAACGATAAAAAGCTAAATTGCTTCTCATTATTTTTTTAATTGACCAGTACTATGGCATATCTGACAGATCGATTGAAGGTTTTACGTCAATCCGTAACGCAATAATAACTGATCAATCCTCTATGCAAGCCTTGCCAAGGTATGGTATGTTATTTATAAGGACACGTACGATACAGACTTATTATACATATATACAGATTAATATATATATGCTTCTTTTAAGATATACTATGTAACTCAAGCACGTTTCTTGAAAGCAAATTCATAACCATGTTGATGACAGGTAGATTCGCGACAAGTGTTTACACTGATCAATACGATACAACCTATTTGTATTTTGTGAATGTTTTGTGCGCATACACATATTACGTCTCGAAACATCTCAAAACCTGCTTGCTGCTGCTTTAACATTAAAGAAAAAACGGAAGAATGTTCCTAAAGGGTACATACATTCTATATATTAGGTAACAGATAGATTTCATTCGCAACAAGTGTTTACACTTGATCACGATACAAATTTGTCGATGTCATAAAAAGTGAAAGGTATTGGTCAGGTAGACATGTGTCGGTTCAACGGCCATGTTGAGGCTCTGTGGGAGTGGACGTGGGAGCACTGGATCCATTTTCCGAGTATCGCAACACGATCCTAGTGCGAATACGCAGAGGATTATATTTACAACTAACGTTGTTAACTTTATCTGGTCATTACTCCGTCTCTTCGAAGAATAACAATAATGTATGTAACTTTAGCCCTTATGATGCTTTAGATAAAACTATTCAGATAAAAATACTCGACTCAAAAAATATATAGTCACATTTATCCTCAGCAAAAATAAGTTTATATGAAGGTCAGTAAACAATTTGTTGATAAAATGTGAACGTATTAATTTGTACCAGCATATAAAGTTTAACAGAAAATAAGTCCTTAAACCTTGAACAGTGTTTGTATAAAAGGGTAATTAATGTATTTGTAGGTCCAGATCGAAATAATCATTATCTCCGCATTTTATTTCAACATCTTCATAATTCGATAACAGATCAAAATACGCAAAACGACCAAAACAGTCTCAATGACAAATAGTTCCATTTCGGAACAATTGTTTTGCAAACATATTGGTCATAGTTTCGGAGGCCGGCGCCATAGCGAAGGAATGTATAGTACGTTAAAACATCAGTATTCCGTACACATAAGCGGTTACCGACACGTGTACCGGCTACTTCGGTTAATTATTGGAATACATGCCTAAAAGACATTCCTTTATTGGTATTATTTTCATTGTTAATGTTGGATTAAATAAAGAAAATACTAGAATACTGTTGGACTAAAAAACTTGCACACTTTAGCATTATTTTTTATTATTTAGGTCCAATTATTACGTTAGATTTGAATAAATTGTCCTAAAGGTTTGAATATATTCTATGTGTCAGCGTTTTTCAAAATTCTATAAGACAGAATACCAAATTCCACCCGTATCACCTCGACAATCGACGTACGTCGTTCCACAACTAAGCGTCTTTAAAGGCAGTTTTTGTTGCGCGCCACAACTATAGTA
This sequence comes from Pieris melete, assembly GCA_963693345.1. Taxonomy (NCBI): domain Eukaryota; kingdom Metazoa; phylum Arthropoda; class Insecta; order Lepidoptera; family Pieridae; genus Pieris; species Pieris melete. Next base: position 430,488 of record CAVNZK010000002.1, on the reverse strand, counting down.
CCAGCTGCAGACTGAAGTATTTCCGAACCAATTTGACTGAGGGTACCTACTTCAAAAAGCCCAATTCTTAAAAGGCCGGCAACGCACTCGCGAACATGGCATTGAGTGTCCATGGGTAGCGGTATCACTTAACATCAGATGAGCTTCCTGCCCGTTTGTCCCCTGTTCTAACATTCATATTATTTGAATTTTTCAGCATTTAGGAGTTTGAATTATCCTTTTCATTATACATAATCCACTAAAGTGAAGAATTTGTCACTTAAACGCACATCGTATAATCTATAAACAAGGCCAACGATCGCGTTGTAATCATAGACAATCGTTAGCGAGGGCATTATCTTAGAAACTAGACAATAGACACGTCACATCTTGACTAGAGACTTGACTCTTAACGACATTATGCAAAGAAACTGAGGGAACTATCAACAAAAGCGTTTAAACCTACAGAGTTTGATATATCATGCGCATAGACACTTATAAACGACAAATTTCACAGACTATCATTTTTCGGAGGACTCGAAATTATCTTTGAAAAAGTTTCTATTAACATTTATTTCCTAGCACATTTCGCTATGGAACTTTCCTTCCACTTGACGCAATTATAATAAATCTTTTATGTGCCTTGAAAGTAATACATATTATGATATGCCAATCAGCCATATCAAACTAGCATGCAAATGTCGAATTATGATGAAAAGCAATTAAATTTACACTACACTATAGAATGAATAAGATAAAACTATAGATAAAAGAGTGAAATGATAACTTGACCACGTAACAAAATTTCCTTCCTTTATGCCCAACAGTTTCCATTTGCATTAATAAGCGGACACGCACGAACGATTCGCTCAACATTACCCAGAACAGAAAATTGTATTGTTTCATATAACCTTTCACACGCTGTTCATACGTTTATTTCCGTTCTCTCGTGAGGATTGAGGAGTCACACCGGATCTTTGACAAATCATTCCATGATTCACTTAAAACGTATATTACTCATTCTTTATCAGACAATAACAGATAGTTTCCTGATAAGATTGTTTGAAATGTATAGTTCATAATATATATAGTATTATGTAAACAATGTATAATTGAAATAACGTGTTTTAATTACGCGCAATTTAATAGAAAATATTTATTTTAATACTACGATCGTTAATTATTTTAACGTTTTATAATGCGATGAAAAAAGAAATTTATATAGTAATTCATAAGCCTATGATCGACGGGCGAGTAAGACCGTGGTTTTAAATACCGACGAACCTGGCTCGCGGCTCGTTGGTGCTGATCGACTAGCAAGCAAAACAGTTGCAAACATGTCTTGTTCTCTTTCCGACACGCGGTTTTGCATGGCGAGCCGAGTAAAAAATATAGCACGACGACGAGCCGCGAGCCAGGCTCGGCGGTATTTAAAACCGTGGTTTTGCAATGATACACCGGCGAGCTTTACCGACGAGCCATAAAACCGCGGTCTTAATCGTCCGTCGATCAGGCCCTATAGTATACCAACCAGCCTATTTTTTTATTGGACAGAATAAACCAGCCGACCCTTATAAATAAATGTTAACTGGCGCTTAAGGACACTTGCAAAGCTGAAGGGCTTGCAAGTGTGTTGTCGGCCTTTAAGAACGTGGTACGCTCATCTCTCTTGAAACGCCCCATGCCGTATCGGTTTATTTGAAACTACCCGAGTCAGTTATAGTCAGTTATAGTTTACACAAATTATTAAACTTTACAAAATTGCTACTACAAGCTTATTCTAAGTAGGGCAAGAGGGCCCTTGTCTACCCTTGTCTGCCCTTGCCCTTACTCTGTAATTTCCAACATGTACGAGTATGACCAACGCATGTGCCGCCGAAGGATCAGACGACTTAGATTACGCAAGATTTTAATATTCTAATTTAAATCAAATATATATAGCAGTGTTCGTTAGCTCTCATTCCCGAGGTCGTAGGTTCGATCCCCGTCTGTGCACCAGTGGACTTTCTGTCTACACATGTAACATTCGCTCGAACGGTTAAGGAAAATATCCTGAGGAAACCGGCCTGTCTTACATAAAAGTCGACGTGTGTCTGGCACAGGAGGCGGATCACCTATTTGCCCAATACATTGACAAATGATCATAAAACAGATACAGAAATCTGAGGCCCAGACCTAAAAAGGTAGAGCCACTATTATTACAAAACAGACTTCACCCATACATTTGCCTCAGAACACTGGGCGTATGTTACAAAATACCACAAGCATAATGTATTACATTATTTCAGATGATGGAATCACAATAGCTGAGGTAATACAAGATAACAAGCACAAACAAACTGTATCGCGGCTCTTACTTTCGGATATTCAAATTACTAACAATGTTAAACGCTCAAATACATTTACAATGTTTGGCGAGTGTCAAATGTTTGCGTACATTATTTTTATGTTAAATCACGAAAACTGACAAAAATCTTTATTTCGTTGAAGGAAAGTAAGTGTTCCAATAAGTTACAAATCTTTACATAGAGACCAGAAAAAAGTTAAGCGACTTATCCTTATTTAAAAATACAATAGCATTGTGATTTAATGCTTTTATTAAACGATTAAGCTTTATATGAGAGCTAATTACGAAATTTCTATAATACTATTGTTTATTGTCACACGACCTTAGTGCATATTTTTCTTCATGTCAACCAGATGTTTCAAAATTTTAAGATCTTATGTAAACAGAGATTAATGAATCATATATTTAATAAATTGTATGCTTAATAATTGCGATCAAGGTAAGTATTGTTAGATGTAAACTTCCAAGAATTATAAACCGGAATTACCAGACGAGGTCGAAGATGGAATTGCGAATTTCGTAATATACTGTTAATATCGCTGTCGGGTTTCATTGGAACATCTTATCATGACTTACAAAGGAATATTTTCTTCTGCTACTTGTGGTAACTCTTGTTAGAATTTTTATCAATGTTTGTTCTCCAATATAGCTTTTTTTAAACTATTTTATGTTCGACTTATATTATCAAAACCAAAATCATTTATTCATAGAGGTAACACAATGTACACTTACGAACGTCAAAAAAGAAATATATATTAAATGCTTCTAATTTTATATTTACTTCCAGATCTCAAATCAAGGTTGTAGAAAGGAAGAGAAGACCTGGCCATAAACTCTCTGCCACTCTTTTTAATCGCCAAGTTTGTATGTTTGTAGGAGCTGCAACCATTACAGTATGTTCCACATGAATCTAAAGTCATTAATAGTTACTTAATAATAATAAAATAAATTATGAACAAAGATTTTTCTTCTATCAGCAGGAGGAATGGTGAAATAGGAGCATGCACTTACGTTCTCGTGAGAACACGCAAATACATAATCGAAATAACTAACATCACGATCATCCGAACAGTCACCACAAGTAGCACCCGTTCTCGAGTATGATATGAGATATGTTAGTATTTAAAATACGTCTTAAATGGTTTGATAAAACGGACTGTGTAGTACCGTGTTTGTTGTCATGGTTACGGTACGAGCATAGATTAATTCACACTGTAAACACTGAACAATCCAAATTCTACGACATCTCTACGAAAAGCAAGGAAACCTATATATATAAAAATCGTCAAAATCATCTTTGGTAAATAAACGATGCTAAGGAAAACTTAACTAAAATGCTCGCTAACTAATAGTAGTAACGTCAAACATAGAACCACTTTCTTATTTTAACCTCTGTAAGACAGCAATAAAAACAACTCCACAATTAAATTTATCTAGACTATTCCTTTAAGTTCTAACTTAGGACCATTGGCTGAACTTGGATTAACTTGCAACGGAATTTTCTATGACAGTGGAAATATGTCAAATCTTTACCGTAAGCTATTTTGGAGCAGACAGTGACTCAGCTCGTGACGTCAGAGGGCGTGGGGACAGCGCACCCCTAACACCCTTCGTGACTCACCTACCTGCTTCGATCAAGCTTCAATACAAAATTGATTGGTGCAACTAACACAATATTTGATAGGCATGTTTAGTGTCAACACAAAGTGTTATACGAGTTAATATTCTCTACTTCGTATATATATTTTTTATCTATTTATTATCTACTGTTACTCCACAGAACTACGTAAACAATGATTACTTAAATTCATCATAATCACTTACCTAATATTAACATCCTCGAATTTGTTGACGTTGCATTTTTACTGATATTTTTATTTATTTATTTATTTATGCTTTATTACCTTATTCACAAACATACACATAACAAAAATAAAAAAAACAGGTTACAAAAGTCATAAGGCAACGGGCGGCCTAATTGCTAACAAGCGATTTCTTCCAGGCAACCCTAAAGATATTGTATTCAAAATTAAATAAACTTTATTCAAACTAGTTTTATCTATTGTACCGGTTGTATTTAATTACTAATTTATATGAATGAAAACAAGATATGAAGTTTAAAATATCAGCACTTACACCTGAAACAGGTAGACATAAACAAAAATGTTAAAACTTTCTAATATTATAATTGAAGTGCCATTTTTCATTTCACGACAAACAATATGCTATCTTTCAATGTTAACTGTTAATATAAACGCTTAAACTTCTTAACAATTATAACAACGTTAGGCAAGGTAACGAAATAAACTTAGAAAATGATATACTAACACGTAACGTAGATAAATTGTTACGTGCAAATGGTTTAAACGTGTTTAATATTCATTGACGATAATTTGGAACAAAGACTCAATGAGTACTGGGAGGGGCCAGCGTTTGTTATCGATAACAGCCAGGCTTTTAATTTAAACCGTGCCTTGTTATATGAGAAGGCATAACTAGATACTAAGTTCACTGTTAGAATAACTTTCCGAAGCATAACACGACAAATGCATTTCTTTTATATTTCCAGCCAGTGTAAAACCACGAACAGGGGACAGATATCTGCATCACTTAACTGTAAATACCTGAAGCTCGATGAGAAGTGAGATTAAGGTGAAATCACGATGTTAATCTCCTCTTAATACATCTTTAAACACTCGATAGACAACGCGAACGATTAGCATACTTATTGGCTCATTCAGTTTTGCAGATAAAGAATCCTTATAACATCACCTTTAAAGATTACTGTCATTAACTTCATGTGTTCCATTTTCAAATAACCAAAACGAATTCTACACAACTTAGTGATGCAGTTCTTGACGTGACTGGTACATCTTAAGATTATATTTTACTACCGCTCGCCTGCCATCGCAATATACAACAAAGGAGCAAAATCTGCACTTTAGTCTAAATTTCACCGCAACCTTTTCTTCCATTGTCCCTCACCCTCACAAAAGTTATGTCACAAAACCGCTCTTATACAACAAAAAAAAAAAACATAAAAATTCAAAACGTATTGGTACTTTCTGCATGTTGCACGGATCGTTGCGATTTAAATTCTAGAGGCAAGTGTTGTGAAAGTGGCGCACAACGAGATATTCATACTGAAATTATACTTCGTTACATAAGATTGATTGCTCAATTGATACATGAACTGATGCTCTGTACAATGTCAAATATACCTAGAATCATTTAAGGGAATGTATGATCACATGCATTCTTCATATATATGCAACCTTGTTTTGGTAATCTTTAGGAACTCTCGAGTGCTTTCCTGTAAGTGAGTGAGTGTTTAGTCAATTCAAAAAAAAATGGCCCAGTCTTTAGAATCCCGATATTCAGTGACAACTATTTTTATATTTATAATATCTTCTTCGCTACTAGTGGGATATGAGAATCTGATCGAATGGTAGAATAGCTGGTTTGGTAAAATTTCACTCAAGACATTCCAATATCGGCCATATGCCTTTTACGACGAATGCGAAATATCTAAATGAGGGTGTTTTTTTTCTAGGGTAACTGTTAATTAATACAATTTCTACAACTCTGAATAAGCTCTGTAATCTAAATCAGCTATGCCTTCTTTTTATTAACGTAATTTTTCAAAGTATATAGGTTAATTCAAGCTATAAGCCACTTCTGTAGAATATCTGACATACTTCAATATAAATCTATCAATGGGTCTCAATTTATACTCGTTCATGTCCTCATGTAGTTCGCCCAGACGTAGTAATAACACGCAACAATGAACTCACGCTCATTTCTATTCTAGGCCAACTGGAGAAAACGGTCAATATTTATTTCATACACTTTGTATAATGTATTTAATAAAGAGCAAAAATTTGTGCATACGTTTTTTTCTACATATTTTACTGAAGATGTCTCTATATTATATCTCAGAGTTTAGAAGAGATTAAATCTTTTAAGTCATCGCAGCCCAGACACCTAAGACACCCATTTTTAGTGGTGCGTTGCCGGCTCTTGAGGGAGAACACTCGAATTTTGAATAGTTGGAGGTCGTATCTCTCAGGGACCTCCACCGGGAGTCGATTCCACAGCTTGCTACGCAGCTGTACGCAGTAGAAACGGACTGTGGAAGACTTCCAACAGAATTCTATTCATTCGGGTTCTCTTCCAGGCAAATCTATAGTTGTCTGCTCAGGTATAGAAAATAAAGCGTAATAATGTCTGCCCCATTGGGGAGCTGCAAGCAAACCTGACCATTAATAACATATATTAAAAGTAAATATTACATAAAATATCATTGCTATGGGTTTATATGTTTGTCATGCTTGAAAGTATGTAAGTGAAAGTAAAAACGAATAACATTACTGTTCGTACGTTTTTACGTTCATAAATGACTTAATATTACTTCCTTAGAACCGTTCTATAGAATTTCAATGAGGTTAATTTAAGTATTAAATAATACTTTGAGAGCCAATTGTCTGTTAACAAATGTTAAATCGTTATTATAAGATTTTGCACATGAAATTGACATTGGAAATTAAATAACTTTATTTAAATTTCGAATTATTTCAGATATTGAACAAGTAATCCAGACTTGAAAACTGTCACAAACATTTAACCTTATCGAGAGAAAATTATGACCTGTCTTAGAGATAGAATTTAATACAATGCAGGAACTATTAGAACGAGGCAGATATATTCTTGCGCTAGTTTTATAAGCTTTATGGCGGTCAGACTTGACAGGAAACCAACATTATGTTTATTTTTATGAAATCAGCCTTAATAAATTATAAGTTCATAAATTTAAGAAGGCCTATAGAACCTACTAAAGAGTGAATGGTGTGATTAGTTACTTTAGTTAACTCGTTCCTTCATTAATTCTTTTAAAACCACCAACATTGTCTAAGTCAAGTATATTTAAGAGCTCGTAGGTAGACGTTGGTAGAGGGGCGGGTTGACTGGATTGTGAATAAACCTTTTTGTTCCTTTACTGCCTATTGTCAACGCAGGGCTCATATCCTGTCATAACTTTTTCCGTTTTAAGCTCATTTTAAACGGCTTATACTCAATTGCAATAAGGGTCACAATTATTGTAGAGTTGAAGTGAAGATATGATTCTAGAATCTTATTTACTTGGGTTAATATATTACCTGCCTAAGTAAATTCGGTAGTTTGTTAAATGCTAATCTTGATTGATATTGTTTTGCCCTTATCACTCTCGTATCTCATATACAGACACCCTGTATACGAATAGTATTCGTCGTGAATAACAGGTTTTTGCATCGGCTACTTGTTTTGTATCAACGTTTACTCGATGGCTTTGTTATAATATGTAACTTCGTATTACCCTCAAATTTAGTGTTTGTTTTACGTGAACAAAATATTATCATTGGTAAATAAGTTACTTGTTCGACATTCTGGTGACTGAAAAAAATAAAAGTTGGTGTTTCCACCATACTATAAACTCCTTTTTTATAAACTATGAATATAAAATATATAATATCAGTTCAAAAATAAATAGAAACGAAACATTCTTTAACTGCTTTATGCAACAGTGTATGAATGAGGTTGTTCCATACTAACTTTCATATTTTTTCATTACTCTCAGTATTGCTTTAGTAAGAAACTTACGAAGCTATTCGGATTGTAATACTATTTGTTTTTAATATAAACAATATGACATGTAGTTATCTAGTATTTAAAAAATCTAAAAACCTTTAAGGTAATGAAATTTCCTTTCGCAGGTATATAACGATTCGTTATTACGTTTTTAAGCCACAAACAACGGGTAATTAAAGAAACTGGCACTTATACCACCCTAAGAGAGACGCGATTGGATTATTTTCCCCAACGGCTTTCCCCTAACATCTCGTGGGGTTTTCAATGAGTCTAGAATTATTTCAGCTTCGAAAACACACGTACAAAATATTGCAACGTCGTTATAACAAAAATCTTTAGACGAAAATTTTACAACACAAAAGAAGACATAGAATGTAAATAAGCGGCCTTACTGCTAAGATGCAGTCTCTTCCAGACGACCGAGACATATTTAGAAACGCAAAGCTAGCGGAGTATTTTAAAAAAAAAAATTTTTTGAGTGTGTTTTGTTTCAGTCTTTCTATTAAATAAGCAACAAGTTACGCCCTTATAACAAAATAACACAAGAAAATTGCCAATAAATCCACCTGCATGTGTATCGGAGATTCTAAGAAGTGTACAATGGCGTAGAATGTGGCTCGGGCATTGTTGAGACACGCGCGTTTCCGCTTTCTCGTGGAAAAAATGCACGTTGGAAAGTAAACGCATAAAACGATTTCGAGAATATCACTACACGCTAATTTTAAATGGCTCGGTGGCTGTGACCAATTCACACGGGATTTTAGATTTAAGGATTTTGAAATATATCATTAAATCTCGCTTATATTTCGTTAACGACGTTTATGGTATTATACTTTTTTTCGAATTAATAATAAAATTAAACATATCAACAAATCAAATAAAACTGACACGCTGAAACAGATGTTATAAGTAGATATTTTTAACAACACTTTAGGTACAGTTAAGACACAGAGGCAAAATAAAACTATACCAAAAAAACATTAAACACAGACATACAAATCTACTAATCCATAACTGCCACGAATTACTGAAGATTTTTATTATAGTGTACTACACAAAAATTAAAACGTTTAAATAATCCTTAAGCTAGGCAACACAAAAGCAGTTTTATGTATATCAAATTTGGAATATCATACACTTTGAGATCATAAAAAATAAAGCAGTTTTTATGTGTGTTTGAATTTGGAATAGCAATGAAGGTGTGTCATGGCTTATAATAGACGAACTAAAACACTCGCGGGCCATTAGCAAAGGCGAATCACGACCACAATTCAATCACGATCTCAAGGCAACGCGTTAGGAATCAATAGTTTATGCGTGTTACATTGGCATTTTAAAATACTTGTACTACATTTGCCATTACGCAATTCAACTATAACAGCTGTATGTACAATGTAAATACAATAAGCTAAGACTCAAATTTCAGTTCGTTAATTTCCGAGCAGATTGCGCGTAAAATTCCTTTACAAACTCTTCTTTTCTATATTTTAGACATGATCGAACTTTGCAGTTTTTGTGGACTTAATACTGTTTGAGAAGCTCAAACTATGTGGTGCTTGTACCAGCTTGCACGTTCTGACTATGCACAATATAAACCAGGTATTTCACATATTTCAGCTATTCTTTTTCAATAAATAACATATATTTAGAGAAAGTAAACTATACGAAAAATATAAGTACTTGGACTTGGCAGTAACATACGTCAGACTGGCGCCAAGAACACAAGAGCTCCCTGTTCTCCAGCGCTCTCGAACACCCTAAGCTTGATTAACCAAGAGTAAAGTGACCTTCATGCGTCATCAATTCATTCAGTTACATTTAAAGCTTTCAAAATCAAACAAACCTGCATAATAAAATACGACATAAAATACAACGTGCAGTTTACAAATTGATTTCACAAAAGAAAGCGACACATAAATATTAATGATAGAATAGTAATTATTTTCTTGTCAAATTATGGTCTATGGTGACGAGAAAGACTGAAGACTTTAGATTACTTTAGTCTGTGTCGGACATCAGCTCATAAATAAATTACTATTATATTTTTATGCAGTCTAGGAAATAACAAGGGTGTAAGGACAAAGCAGATGTCAATAATTTCACGGTACGTTGGGGTTAGTAGTTGAACCGGTCAGAAGCGACCACAACAGGTGAGGCGTGACCGAGAATCGCTCAATGTTTGTACGGCAAATCAATATTTTGAAATATAGTTTGTTAAATGTTGAATTACCTGAATTAAATTAATTAAAACTGTCCCAGTATTTTCTACAACAGTCTACGTGTTGTCTCTTAATTTTAAACGAAATGCAATTAAAAAAATTAGTCGAATTATTGTTCGGTGATCATAAATTTGAGAAAAATCAATCCATAACGATTTCTTTAAGTAGTTATATTTTAATAGAATGTAAAGTCAAACACAAGAAGAGCCAAATCTGGTCGACTTGGACGAAAAATCTTAAGACAGTTTTATAATAAAGAAAATAAGGGCTTTTAATTCGGTAAACTGTGTGATGCTTTTATAAATATAATACATTTCCTCCTTTTTCTAAAATAATAATACTGGGCCTCAGATTGAATCCGTTTCATTGATCATTTTTATTTTATACACAAGTTGGTGATCGGCCTTCTGTCACACTTCATTGATTTTTAGATTTAAGACATGCCGGTTTCACTATGTCTTCCTTTACATAGACAGAAGCTCAGGGATGAGAGTTGCACGCTGAAGCCACTCACCCAACACAGCCTCTATATTTTCTATTTCATAACAATTTTGAGACCGTAAGAGTATCGCTAGTATTCACTTAGCGGTTACAGTGGTTAGATCAATTGTGAACGGAGTTTATAATGTATAAAATGAAATACTTCTATGTTCACAGTATTGAATGGCCGACTACCAGAGGTATCGCATGACATCTACTATTATAGCTTCCAGCTCAATGATTTGTGCATTTCTACAATGTTCCTTAGATTAGATTTAACATAGACGAATCATGTCCCAAACATGACTTGATTTACCAATTATAAAATTTATGTGATCATATTCGTTTGGTTCTGAAACGAGTTGGAATGTCGAAAAAACTTTTGCAGAACATTAAACAACGGAAAGTTGCGTACCTGGGCCACGTGTTGCGCCATGACCGCTACCACCTCTTTCAACTAATTATAATGGGTAAAATCCAGGGTAAATGGCGTGTTGGTAGGAGGAAGAAATCATGGCTTCGCAACGTTCGAGAACGGACGGGTATTGCAACTGCGGAAGAATTGCTGCATCTGGCACAGGACAAGATACTGACGGCCAACCTCCAGTAATGGAGAGGCACTAGAAGAAGACTTGTTTGTGCACTGTTGAACTTCAATAATTGGGAAATTGCTCTTTAATCGAGTAAAACACATAGCAAATTGGAACTGGGTTCGAATCAAATGCTGAATTAACAAATAAATACTCCTTTTTATTTTTTGTTGTTGGAGTTAATATCGACTAATAAATAATAAAACCAATACAATTCAGTCGTTTTAGTTACGTAACGCAAGCAAAATCGTGTGGTATTCGAGTGGAATCTTAGAATAGAACGATACTTCATAAAATGGGTCACAAATGTTTGTTTGTATTAATTTGTATTAAACCGAAGAAACTGTTTACTTTTAATGAGTGTATTCCTCAGGATAGTTGTAGTTCCGTAGCCATGCACATGGGCATGCAGTTTAATTTTATGTGTCTGTTTCATTCATCTGCTGCTACAAGATCGTATCATATGTGTACGCTAAGAAGTCAATACACAAGATGTAGTATTCGAACGGGTCACGTTAAGAACAGGTCATATGTGCGTATTAGTTTAATTTTGTTAGTAGTAGGTAGTAGTCTACAAATCAATTTGTCAATTAAGATTTGGCTTGTATGACAGCTAATAATAAATTGCACGTTTTTATTGATTACTTAAGAAATTTGTTGTTTTTTTTCTGTTGTTTTAAATTGTCCTTATGTAATAAGTTTTTGCCGCTCCCTTGCGATTTCCATTAATAACTACACAAAAATCGATCATAATACAACTTATATGTAGATTTTCATATTCCTTGTTAGCAACGACCGTTTTAATCTGCGTAGGACTTCGTGGCCGTCACAAATATAATCCACTTAGGTACATTAACTAACAACTCCATAAAAGAAAACATCTCGAATGAGATTGCTTAATTTTTTATGATTAAGGTAGATCCAAAGGGAAAGAAATCCATTGAAATAAATAATACGCAGGTCAATATCCCATTATGTACCTAAAAATAAAAGCGTACCGATCCTGACAGAAACAAGTAAACAAATTTAAAAATACAGCGTAACATTTCACTTTCATTTTAGCTTATGAGACTTAAAAGATCAAGCCAGTCTCAAGAATGGGTCAAGCGGGAATCTTGCAAAGAGAGCCCTTAACTATGCTACTGTATGTAAAAAATAATGAGGGATACATACGCGCAAAATTCATAATAAAACAATTATTACAACATTTTAATTTATAAAAATAAAAAAAGCAGTTGCGCTACAACCTACTGTTTAGGTATGGGCCTCAGATTTCTGTATCTCTTACATGATCATTAACCAATCTAATAGGCAAATAGGTGATCAGCCTCCTGTGCCTGACGGCGTGTCAGGCTCTTTGTCACTTCACTTTTTAGGTCTGAGACAAGCCGGTTTCCTCACGATGTTTTCCTTCACCGTTCGAGCGAATATTTAATGCGCACATAGAAAGAAAGTCCATTGGTGCACAGCCGGGAATCGAACCTACGACCTCAGGGATATGGATGAGGTCACCCGCTGAGGTAGCCACTGGGCCAACACTGCTCAACATTTTTAAAACTTTTTTTATCATCGAATAATTTATTAATAAATAATATAAAAAGGTCTCTTACATCTGTTACGAAATTGTTATTTTGAATTTTCCAAAACATTTCTTTTGTATTATTTTTGTATTTGGGCCTAGACGGAGTCGAAGAGATAGAAATCGTTCTATTCATATTATTTTTACATACTAGTTGCAAATTCTTACGCTTAAAAAGGCGGTTACCATTTAAAGTCAAGTTGCCAAGATTCAAAACAAAAATCCAACAATCAATCATCACGAAGCTCGAACTTGGAATGCCTACGTGAAGTTATGCGCACTTCAAACAAACGATTGACTTATAGATACTTCAATACGCAATTTCTATGAACAAGTGTGATGTTTGATGTAAAAACTATAGATCTTACAAAGTACAAATACAAATAGCTATAGAATATTCTGCCTTTACCACGCTTTTGAATAGTATTAGGAATCTTTTTAATTCTCTCATTCTTGTGCCAAATAAATGTTTGCCATATTTCCAATATTGAACTAATTGAGGGTAATATTACTAATAGGTTTCTATGTAATAACAATCATCAGATTGGTTCATTCAATAAGTTTCGCGACGGTTCTGAATTTAAAATCAAATTTAAACAAAAATACTATGAAATCGGCAATGGTTTCACAATTACACGGTAAAGAACCACAGAACTTATAACAAAATTTACATATAATAGAAAATTATTAAAAAATCTTGGTCTCCTTAAATTAAATCACACAAATACCAAGAATTGACGTTTGAATCACTTTTGCACATGCACTTGTTTAGCAAACAGGTGACGCATAATATGAACGAGGGGAGCTCTCATTTGCAGGTTTATGTCCCCTTTTTAAGGTGTCTGATCTCACCGGAAGACATACATATAAACAGTTATAAGAAATAACCTCATATAAATCCGCAAGCCTCTGTGGTTTCCGAATCGGAAAGCACGCAGGTTTACAACTATAGTATCAATGTTAAATTTGATTGAAACTGAAATTTAAATATATTCTTTCACTTTAAAAATAACCGATGCTACAAGCGTACTCGATGTGTATGAAAATTAAAAAAAAACCTTTTAAAACTAAAGTCATGGATCAAGATTGTTTGTATTATTCTCCGATTCCTGCACTTCTTTTCTATACTCTCTGTCCAAACTGTTTGCCAGAAAGATATCGTGTATTTATAGTGTAAGGCCGTCCGTTGCAAAAGTTACTGGAAAAATAAGTACGTTAATATGAAATATGGTAATTTGAAAACACTGGACCGAATTCTAAGAAAGTGGTCCGAGAAAAAGCGAGTGGAGCGCGACATATTACCCACTTGCTTGGACCCGCGAAGGTCCGGTCCGCCGAGCAAATCGATCCACACTTTCGCTTGACAATGTATGAAAGCACATACTTTGCAGAAATATCTCTTTTGAAAAGAGAATGTAATTTAACTTGCACATATGAAGGATAAATGCTTCTTTATTAACATTAATGTGCAAAATAGAGAATTTTGAATATATAGTGCCTATTATTAGTTTTACACATACATTAATATATGAACGTTCTCTATCTTTGTTCCATTACTTTAATTGATATTGATAAAATGATGTAAAGATGTAAATTTTGTATATCAGATGAGTATCCTATGGGTGAAAATTATTTTACCCTTACAATTCAACATTTATCTACATTTAATACACGTCATTTATTATGATGTTACACACAGAATATTATCTTATCAATCAAGTACATACTATGAAATCTAATCAATCAATAATATAATTCCATTGCAACAACAACTTGATTTTTTTATTCACATGTTATTAAAGTATATTATATATTCTACATTCGCAGTCACATTCAAATACGTGTCAAACAGCAAAATAACGTGTATCGCTTATTTGTTTAAAGTGATAAGAAAAAACAATCAATGGCTATATTTAACCCCTTATTTAACTATTACATATACATTTAACATTATACAGTATGTATAGATCAAAGTAAATAAATAATTGAATAAATACAACCGAAGACTGGTAAAAATATTAAAAAACTTGGTTTATCCGCAAACCGTTTCTCAAATCTAGTAATAACATCTAAACGAATCTAATCTCATTTATCGAAATTATCTTTTACCTATCGCGCCTTACCTAGGTTTCTCACGATTTATTAGATAGTGGACCGACATCGATTAATTTTTATCGTTATAATCCTCCGTAATAACTTTTAAAGAAATTGGTACATTAATATAATACATTGAGATAACCTAACCTAACCTAACCTTTGATTTTGTTATAATTAGGCGATAAATAATTTGTTTTCATTATGATAATCGACAGTAATTAATTAAATGCTAATTTAATTGTAACGGCTTTATAAGTAGAAAATAATTATAAATATTTTTATCTTTAATCATTAATTAATTACCATTACATTAGATAGAGCATATTTCAAAGAAAAGGTTATTTAATTAAAATCAAGATTAAGGAGTATCTTATTATCATATTAAATATACATATTTTATTTTATTGATCTGGATTATAGTAGAAAAAATACATTTCGAATTGAAAATATTTCGGGTTTTAAGTTTGTTAAAAAAAAAGGTCAATTTTATTTCAATTCCTGCGACGTCTTGATAACAAAATCCATTACATTTTAATTTTTAAAGTACGGGAGTTAGACTCACCACGATTAATAGTTAGTAACTACAATAATTCCATAAATATTATTTATTTTTGGTAGTAAAGAGTTTCTCTCTAATAATTAAAAATCTGCGTCCGACCAAGTGAATGACCTCGAACTTGAAGAAGCATTAACGATGGTATGTAAACAGATGCGATCTGGCAAATGAAATTTCTAATGAAACGATCGCTTCCGCCTTGGTGCGCGCGCGCCGATGACCAAGACGGAACAGATGGAGAAATTTCGAATGTACGACGAGTTCATTTAAGCAAACACGTTTTGAATACTATTTATGTAATATATAACCTTCTATAATTTCTTCAAGATATTGAATAAGAAAGACATTGGTTGAATTTTTTTCGATAGCTTCTTCGAACGCCGAAACTTTTAAATTAAAATGAATTAAAAATGAGTTCATGTATAATAAGTGCAGGATTATTTGCAAAGGAATAGAAACCATATTAACAAATAAACAAGTGGCATTAAAATATGCACAAACAAAATCCCAGTCGTTATAATTTATCTAAACTTTATACGAATGGAATTCAATAACTATTGCTTGATATCCATTTACTTGCAAGATATCTAGAATGTCCAACATGATTAACCTCTTTAGCGGCTAGTTAAATACCTACCATTTAAGATTTCCTGTTTTGAGCCTGATGCGATTTGTAATAACCTGCAATTAGCTATTAGGTACTGTAATCGTAATCTAGTTTCAAGAACTTTAAAAGTTTTATGTTTTAAGATTATAAGTTATTTTTTTAAATATATTTAATAAGTGTAATGTGTTTCGATAATATAGTCAAATTTAGTGCTTCATATACGTCATAGATAGCAAATAACCATTTTGATTTAGGAATACATATATATACTTATTACGTACTGCTAAAATTATCTTTAACAATAAAGAATAAGGGTTTCCTCATAATAAACGCTTTCACCGTTTGTTTAATTTGGAAAACAAAGAGCTATAAAATTGCGTAACATAGGAGTTTTGCTTTGCGGAACTCCGTATCATTTTTCGTACATATAACTCATTTCAAGTCAAATGTTTCATCTCGTTCCCATGAGTGTAGGCGATAATATAATACTCGTCTCGGTGTGGTGTCCATTTATGGGGAACGGAATATGCATTTAATTAATAGGAAAACATCTTTTGAGTGTTTTTGTACCTTGAAACAGACTTGTTACTGGCGTAATAGACTGAGACGTATGCCTGAGAGGAGTGGTAACGATAGTATTATAAAATAATGCGCTAATTTATAAGATCTTGGTACGTTTTGCGTTTCGTTTCAAGACAATTCAACATGCCTTTAGAGGTACTCAAAAATAACTCAGCCAGATGCTTTAATATCACTTATGATTTGCAAAACTCAAAGGGATAATTGAAACCTAAATTCGAACTGTACATGGTTGAGTTTTCCGTGTAATGTGCGTAGACGCCATTTTATTTGGCGTGGCTCCGCGTGTACTGGTATAACCGGTTGGAGTCCGCGAATGGACCTGCTGCCAATCGACATATCAGGCCTACGCCTGCATTGCAATTAATGACTAGTGGTACTCAACAGCAGAGCGAGAGAAGCCAGATTATTTACTTTGTAACAGAATGGGGCGGACACGTAGTATAATCATCTCTAATTAAGTAAATACCCACAACTGTAAATAATTTCCGCAATACTATGAAGTATGTATATATTTTTTTTAATATTTCCCTAATCTCTCTCTAAAACTGAACCTTCTCCGCCATCCGACTCGAAACAATTATTATCTAGCCCTAACAAAGGCTTGTCCTTCACACTACTACCAAGCAAGAAGAAACATATTCAAAGGAATTAAAAATTAGACTGCGATATCTATTAAATATTACTACTACTCCATATACTTGGGAGTGCAAGAGGATATGCATTAACTAATTTATTATAGTAGTATAATATATTAGTAACTTATTGTGTACCCAAACGCTGTACATGATAATAATTAAGAAAAGCAATATTAGAAAATACAGAAAAGAAAGGAAACTATATATATATGCATTACAGAATTATTGTTGTAACTGTTATTTCTGTAACTAAATAAGACACCATGTGTATACAAAAAACGCGTCCGTGTATTTAGCATTAATAATACGAACAAATTCGTAAACTAACGCTTCATTCGCCGTTTACTTTAAAAAGTCCAATATTTTGTTACCAACACGTCAATACATATTTAAACAATTGTTCTTTTGAATAATGAAAATTAAGGCTTTCAGATGGGACTGATATGGTAATTAGTTTAGAGACTTATAGTTACACCATACTTTGAACAAACGATCTGTATGTCTATCGAAGTATGGCGAGTATCCAGGTCGCGATTACAAAACACTTACCGAACTAGTTCACGGACAACTGAAGATAATTCAATTGTGTGCTACCTGCTTCTCAATATCGTTTATATTTATCCTAAATAATAGTCATATAATATACCATTAGGCGACTATATATAAACGGGGAATATGGTTCTACGTCGTATTAATCGTCTTGATTTGCGGAGAGCGCTTGATCTAAACCCAACAAACCGATAAGTTTTAAGGCAAAAATATCGTGCCAATAAAAAGTTCCGCTAAGCTGTTTTATCGTCATTAATAAACAATTTGACATTTATATAATAAGGCAATTCTGCAATATACAAAAACTGCATAACTGAAGTATTCACAAATTTTTATACTACTACTATACAGCTGTTTTGTTCATGTTACGTCTCAATGAATATACCAAAGTAATCAATATTTATGGAAGCGAAAATCATTTTAAAACTTGATTCGAAAACATCGTATTCTTCGACTTTCTATAAAAAACATGCGCATACATTAAGTAAAGCTTTTATACAGATATATTCGAGGCACAGGCACAGTAAATGCTTTATTTACTATGCATCGTATATTTTTATTTTTATGTTTTTAATTGTAAATAATATGACAAATGTATTTTCGAGTTACCAGGAAAGTAATTTTGATCACAATCTATTTTATGTAAATAACAAATTTTATTCTGAACAAACGTTAAGAAAACAACATATACTTTGTGTGTTATGTCCATTTAAATTAGGTGATCATCATATAATAATATGAAAAATAAACGTTTGTCAAACTTGTACGTATTTACGGTACATATCACGACATACGAAAAGTTCGGAAAGTTTTAATATACGCCGAAGTATTTAGCGAAGTTATTAAGTGATAATACTGTTTTACCCACAATCAAAACACTTTCTCCCTTGCACTTAAGCCTACCAGAAATCCTGTTGCATTCATAAGAGCTCTTCATTCCCTCTTCCGTTAAAAGCTACGCGTAAAAATTAAAAGCGTTTTGTCGAGGAAGAAGTAAAGGTTTAATAATTTATTATATACAAATTTTTATAGCCCATAGATAAACATTATAATTAACATAAAAGCATCTGCAAACTGTCCATATAGTTAGGTGAGTAGTGTGCAACTCATTTCACAACAAGTACATAGTCTGTGGAATGCAAACCAGCCATCACTATCGACCTTGCATCTTGCCAACTGACCACTCACACTTCTAGATTTAAAACAAATATGATTTTATATTTGCAATTGCTATGATAGCATTTATTTGTACAACTGGGGTCAACAACCTAATAAAATGACTAAAGATTCTGGAAGAGTTCCAAAATAGAATAGGCTAACATGTGGTTTGGTTTTAGTACTTTAGCAAGGACCTACTTATGATTTTTTTAATATCATCATAATAATTTGTCAAAAAATATACAGTGATGTGTTCACATTTACTACATTATTAATGTATTGTGTACTCTAAGCTTGATTATGCAAACATTCTTAGAAATACATATTAATGAGTGAAAATTAAGGGCATTCTTAGAAAAAAAGACTTAGTAATAATTATGTCAGTGATTATACAATATCTTGGTTTACAATTATTAAAATGTTACTTTTAATATGAAATTATCAATTTTTATTATTATGAGAAACATATTATGAACTAAATTTTTCTATTAAGAATCATCAAATTAATAATATATTTAAAAGCAAATTAAATCCTCGTTACTTTTTTTACTTTTGAAAGGTACAATATATGTTAATGTAGATTTTTTCTAACAAAAAATGTTTTCAGAAAACTTAATAAATATTCATAGGTAAAAAATGGATCATGTATTTGTTTTTATAGTTTGAGTACTCTTTTTAATGAAGTAAATGGATAACATTCTAAAGAATTAAGACATTTATTTAAGTTACATTAACAATTACAACTTTCAGATCTTTAAATATTTGAACATTATTTTTACAATAATTTAAATTATATTTTAAATTAACGTATCGAACTTTTTCACCTATTTTACAGAACTTTTCTAAAACTGTCAGAGAAAGTGTTATTAAAAAGTTTACAAGTAGTTTATACATGTAAGAATTGTAGAAACCTACTGTAAACCCTACAAAAATTATTAGTAAAAAATAATAACGTTTATTGCCTCACAATACTTTATTAATAAATTAGGGAAGAGATGATATAGTTTAAGTATTTACACCAAGAATTCAGTATGTTACGCTTATTTACAGTTGAACTACACATTTCAAAGCATTAGCAATTATTACGACGGGAAGAGATTAATTTCATAAACTTAGATACGGTTTAAATAACGGCTTCATTGGCAATAAAGACAGGAAAATTTTAAATACATACCCAAAGCTCGGTTCCCCAATTCATTTTTTACGTTGAAATCACACAATTTTCACAAAACACATTGAAATCTCACTAGCACTAGTGGATAGATAAAATTAATATTATTCCCATCAGTAAACAGATTTCTGCTACGCTACACACAATTAAAATATCTCTGTAAATTTTTCACCACTTCACTTCAATCTCCATACACAAAACATGGCTGACTGCAAGAACCGGACACAGATTACGTTGGATACCCCCGCAGGCCGCAACCCTCTCAAGTTGACATAAACTGTTTGACACTTGCACGACATAGCAATTGACAATTGACTTGTAATATAGACTTACGAATGCATATTACATAAAAACACTGCGGTTCTGTAGTGTGCCCTACACAAAGATGTTTTCCCAAGCTATAGAAAGGGTCAAGTAATATATAATAACAATTTGCGTTAGTGATAATATCATTTATACGTTTACTTTTGCTTTCACTTTGTTCACTGCAGCACTTGTACTTCAATACTTGTAGAATAATATGTAGATGCTGCGTACCCTGAATGCCGCTGATAACTAATATTATATTCATATCAGGTTAAAAATTCCCCACTTTTTAGGAAAAAAACATATATTCATTAAAAGATTCAGGCGGAAAAGGATATGTAGCGTTTGTGTAGTACTTTCTTTCATATTTTGATGTATGTGGCAACACAAATACCGGCGGTTAATAAAAAGAAGAAAACGAATGTCACTCAAGACAGACTTCAGAGGAGTGAGATATGATAATTTTTCCATGGGCTTTTATATAAGAATATAAATTAATTACTCTTGTTTTGTGAATAAACCAATGAACAAAGTTAATTATGGGTTGTGATTTATTATAAGATAAAACATCCCATAATTGGTGACCCCGACGTGATGTGAATTTTCCGACGTGATATGAATTTTACGACGTGATGTGAATTTTCTGAAATTTCCCAAACAGTCGCAGTGGCCTGCCTACCATCGCGAACTTCTGGCGGTGTACGAAAGTGTACAGCATTTCCGTCACATTCTCGAGGTGCAACATGCAACCATTTTTACAGACCACAAACCATTGCTGTACGCTTTCGTACAGCGTCGAGAGAAATTGGCTCCCGCACAGCTCAACCAGCTTTCATTCATTTCGCAATTTACGACCGATATCAAACACGTAATTGGTAAAGAAAATGTGGTAGCTGACGCTATGTCGCGAATAGAGGCAATTTCAATGGAACAAGATTTTGAAGCTCTTTTAAAGTCCCAAGAGTCTGATCCAGAGCTCTCTACCATCTTAGGTTGAACTGACTCAGGTCTTCAACTTTCTAAGGTTAATATTCCTGGAACAGCTATTTCTATTATTTGTGACGTCTCAACTGGAAAAACGCGTCCCTATTTAACACCTTCTTTTCGCCGTGCGGTTTTTGACAAGTTTCACCATTTGAGTCATGCCGGCGTTAGAGCAACGACTAGGCTAGTTACCGATCGTTACGTATGGCCATCAGTTAGAAAGGACTGCAGAGAGTGGACTCGTTCATGTCTGGCTTGTCAGCGCAGTAAAATTACGCGACACGTATCGGCGCCGACAGGAGAGTTTAAGTTGCCATCAGGACGATTTTTACATGTTCATATTGACATCGTTGGCCCTCTCCCATTCAGTAACGGGTACCGTTACCTCCTCACAGCTATAGATAGAGTGACCAGGTGGCCTGAAGCTTGGCCTATGCAATCTATCACCGCTGAGGAAGTAGCTGAAACGTTCACCCGTGAATGGATTCCACGCTTTGGTGTCCCAGCTGTTCTGACAACCGACCAGGGCACGCAGTTCGAGTCAGATCTTTTCCATCGTCTGATACTTAGGTTTGCCACAAGGCGTAAAAGAACTACTGCTTACCATCCCTGCGCAAACGGCATGATTGAGCGAGTTCACCGGCAACTTAAAGCCGCCCTAACATGCCACGATGATACGTGGACTAGAGCGTTGCCCTTGGTATTGCTGGGTATGCGGTCAGCCCTAAAGGAAGACCTGAACTGCTCAGTTGCAGAAATGTTATATGGAGAGCCATTACGTCTACCAGGACAACTACTCGTACTAGATGACAAGCCAACTCCAGCAATGGAAAACCCAGCTGATTTCGTTGTACGACTTCGACGGAAAATGGCTGAAGTACAACCGACACCGGCATCGCGACATGGCACCAAACGGCCCTTCGTATTTAAAGAGCTACCTGGGGCGACGCACATATTTTTGCGTGACGATACCGTCAGACGTCCTCTGCAGCCACCATACACGGGTCCATATAAAGTTTTAAAGCACGCCATTGATGGTAAAACCCTGAACATCGATTTAAAGGGGAAGGACGTAACTGTTAGTGTGGATCGCGTTAAACCAGCGTTCGTCGAACAGTTTGTTTTTCCTTCAGCTCGCACACCTAGCTTTGTACCCGCTGGTCCTGCTTTGCCGTCATTACTCTCGCCTACTGTGGAAAATATTCCTCCAGTTTCTGCCCCTAATCCTGTTGTTACCAGGTCAGGCAGAACGGTTAGATTTAAGACTAGGTTAGATTTGTAAATATTAAGTTTTCTTTGTAATGTCAAATATTTTAAGTTTTTTTATTTTATTGTTATATACTTTAATTTTTCGCCTTAGTTTTTCTGTCTCCGTAGGGGGGTGGTGTAGCGTTTGTGTAGTACTTTCTTTCATATTTTGATGTATGTGGCAACACAAATACCGGCGGTTAATAAAAAGAAGAAAACGAATGTCACTCAAGACAGACTTCAGAGGAGTGAGATATGATAATTTTTCCATGGGCTTTTATATAAGAATATAAATTAATTACTCTTGTTTTGTGAATAAACCAATGAACAAAGTTAATTATGGGTTGTGATTTATTATAAGATAAAACATCCCATAGATATAATATGTATTATATATTTTTTATAATAATCAATCCACTAATAAGACCATTTTTGTTAACAAAATTTGTGACGACACTCCACGCTAAAGCTATTTTAAAGCATTATATTTTTTATTCCCTTTACTAGTGTAGATTATCTAGTGCTCATAAAAATATATTAAACCTGTTGGTCGTTGTAGACGTGTTACTTAAGTATTAGATGAACATTCCTGAATTAAAAAAACTAAATTTGTTGAATTGAACTCTTTTTAATAATAAATATTTTTTCTTCTGTCAAATTGTGTTTACCGTGGTGCCGTGGTTGTAGAGGAATACTAATTACGGTCACAATAAAGAAACATATTGTTCACTTGAACATGTCGACTCATTGGTCTAGTGGTTAGTACCCCTGACTGCGAATCCATGGGTCCCGGGTTCGATCCCCGGCTGAGACGAACATCAATGTGATGAGCATTTGGTGTTGTGCTTAGGTCTTGGGTGTTTAAATATGTATTTATATGTCTATCTATCTATAATATGTATGTATATTCGTTGCCTAGTACCCATAACACAAGCTTCACCAGCTTAGCATGGGACTAGGTCAATTGGTGTGAATAGTCTTTAAAAAAAAAAACAAATGATTCAAAAGGATTGTAAATATGTAATTTATAGCAAAGGATATTCAATATTAATGAATTCATAAAATAAAAGCAATAAAAAACAACGTCTGATGAAATTTTTTATTCAATTATCTTTAACACGCGAAATGAATATTTTTATTGTTGGAGTTTGTTGTGGTAAAATTGAACCGTCAGACTTTCTTCGTTCTAATTTATTTACTAGTTTCTGAAAATAAAAAACGCCTTATCGCCACACATGTATCATGTGAAACGAGATTTCTTTGTTTGTTGTATTATTTTATTATAACCAATAAATAAGGTTTTAGACCTAAGCGAGAGCTATTTTTATTTTCTTAGCAATTAAGAAGATAAACCAGGTATGTAACAATTAAGATTTCTCGCTGTTCTGATTAAAATTAGCATAAAATAGTAAGTGTTATTGCTATGACAATTCTTTGGGTGTTGAAAATATACCTCATCAGCTTCGAACAATACATGATGGCTGGATCTTCTTGATGTTGGAGGGCCAGTTACCGATGAAGTATGCGAATGGGAGAGAGAACCCTACATATAAAAGTATTATTAAAACTTTAATCTTATCTCACACTGCAATTGAAATGAGTATGACTTTTATAAGTTTATTTAAATCTAGTGTAAAATTCTCGGTGAAACAAAAATTAAAGTGATTAATATAATTATTGTACATTACATTGTACATTTATATATATAGCTTATAGCTTTGTTAAGCAATACTTATAGCAATGCACCTTGATAGCAGGAACAAAGCCGAATTCTCTGGGCAGTGGTTCAGTTTGTACATTATAGTAAAAACCATCTTCGGATGCAACTGATACTATTGAAGGCCTTGCCGAAAGCTGCTGCGCGAGTAGAACTGGATCAGCATCTTTAAGAAAATATGTATTACATAAAAATATTATTTTTGGTAAAAAAGGTGCTTTAAGGGGTACCGATATCGTGCAGACAGTAATGAACTTTGTTAACAAATATAGGTACCAATTCTTTAAGCAACAAAAAAATAATTTCAAAAGCAAAATAAAAAAAGAGTGCGTGTACTTACATACGCGCGTAAGAAGTTATATTAATTCTTTGGCATTATTAAAAATAGTTTTTGATTGCATGCAAATAATTTATTACAATTAAATAATCAAAGACTGGAAAAGGAGTCATTATAGTCGATAAAGTTCAGTTTACATTTGAAAAATTATAATAAATAAATATTTATTATTATTGTCTTACATTAAGTGTAAGATAAATTCTAATATTATTCGAATGTTGTTTTTAAATTATGTCCAATGCCGTAGCATCGTCCGTGGGCAACTTCATTCTGATAATTTTGTGTCACGGTGCGCGCGCATCGTAAAATTTCAATCGCATCATTTTTTCATAACGCGCCTAAAGAAGTACAACTTCAAAAACCTGAATGATATCTAGAGCTTTTGAATGTTCTGTATTACATCATAAAATCTAAAAAAATTGTAACCATTTTATTCTTAAAGTAGATGTAAAGTACCTACCTATAAAAGATCTAGGTATCAATTACATGAGTACCTAATGTGTTCAATTAGTTTGTTTAAAGATTAATAAGAATTCCTACGAAGAGTAACTTTACTTTTAATTATTACTTTGATTGTCCTTAATTACATTAAAATATAGTAATTATTGTTCAAATTGAACGTGTACTAGTAAACACCAACATTTACTTCGTACCGATATTCATTCCTTTAACAACTCGTCTAGCTTGAACAACCCTACCAGCGCTTCTTCTAAATCGGATACCCTTTTCTGCTTCACGCCTTAATCTTTGAGCTGCGGAAGCTGATTCAGCAATAGACATTGCTACGGGGCTCATGCCAGATCTTTTAAGATTAATATCTATTAAATAGCTCAAACAAATTGCGTTTGATAAAGTCATATCACTTGGCTGAAAACGAAAACATAATTAGGGACTACTATTCAGGTTTTTAACTTTCAGTCACGCAATAAAAACAAAAACCACTTAATGGACACGTAAAAAAGAAAACAAAAGGTAATAATTAGAAACTTCTTGAGTGCATCATACCTTTGCTAATATTACAAAGAAGTAAAGTTTGTGAGGTTCTAGGGGAAAATCTTTAGATCTTCTGAACCGATTTTAAAATACTTTTACCAAAAGAAAGCCACATTATTTAAAAAAAAAATAGTCTTTTTCGTGATAGTCGGAGGAAAAACAGGCGAATAAAAACTTTTATTACGAACGCTACCTTAACGATGAGAGATATATAATTCAATTCTAGAGAAAAAATGTAGCACTTGATAGTGCCTACAAAAATTTGCTAAAGCCTTACATTTATATTATATAAAAACAAGTACATATTTTAAAATCTCTGTCTGTTTGTCTTTTTCTGATTGACTCAAAATGCACTTGGCACGGAATTTATTGCGGTTTTCACCAATGTCTAGATTTATTCATGAGGAAGGTTTAGGTGTAAGCCGGGACGAGTCGGTAAATATGATGGTGAATGGTATATAATATAATGGTAATCTTTATTACCGATCCAATATTATTTACGCTTATGTCAAATGATCTTAATGGTGTTTTAACCAATCCAATTGCACGGGCCAATAAATCCCCACAAGTAGGAGGATTGGCTGCATTCATCGCTGACCAGACGCCAGCAGGTGGTTTTTGTATAGGAATCGGTGATATACCACAGCCTGATATGTTTAATCTAAAAAAAAACTCTTTCATATATTTCTTTCAAATCGAGTATACACTTTGATAAAAAGAGAGAGATGTCTTTAGCTAAATGCAAGTTGAGTGATATATTTAATGAATAAGGGAACAATGAACAAGTAGTTTAACGCGAAAAAGTCGAATACAATTAAATAAGAGTAGCCTTATTACTACAACGATATTTATCGCCATATAAATGACTTGACTAAAAGGGTTATATTAAGATACTTACGATGTAAGATTACATCCCCTAGCCAAAGATACAGCAACATGAGCAATACCATCAGACCCTAATGTATTGTTCAGCCTTAAATCCAATGTTCGTATGCCACAACTTGCATTATTTAGAACTTGGGATATCATTTCAATACCTGATGGACCTAACAGAAAGAAAATGATATCATACTAGTTGCTAATTGATAAGCATATTTCCTAAATTACCATTGTACTCAAGATGACGTCGGATTATTACTGTCATGTTTGGGTTTTTAGAAGTTGATTAAAAAAAAGAGATTAACATACTTTACGCATTTATTTATATATTGATAAATGCGTAAAGGCCCTGGGCCCTTAGAGTAAGATTCAGAAACGAGACTTACTTACACTATTAGCACTAAGTCTGACGTCCGTACTATATAATAATACATTTTTAGATTCTATTTTCGCGCGATTATGTCTTCTCTCTATAGAAGACATAATCGCGCTAAGTCTCATTCTGAATCTCACCCTTACTCGGTAACTTCCTATAGTGATACTAACAGTGATCCCAATCTCAATAGTGAGTGTTTGTTCGAAGCGATCGCAAAGTTACAAGATTAGCTACGGATATTGAGAGAACTACATCGAAATTGTATGCAAAAACATATGGACCGCTATTAAATGTCACAGAGTATTCTTATACATAGTTTATAAAATAGAGCAACGTTGCTGTCAGAAACTACGAACCAAAAACATTATCAGCCAAAATAAGGTTTCGTAATTTGTCATGTTTGGACATAAACTTGGCGATATGACTTGCGCCCTCATTCCCAATTTTGCAATGACTAAAGTCTAAAGTATCCAAATGTATACTGTTTGATAGTAATCCTCTGAGTATATATTTTACTCTTTGGCAATTCATATCCGTTCTTGTTATCCTGTAAGAAATTTAAAAAATTCGTTTAAATTACCCTAAAAATCAAATAGGTAAATAGAACTTAGAATAATTTAATTGACTTATAACAAGAAATAACAAATGAATGATGTAGGTATTTTGCTGCATTCTTACCTTAAAACTTTAAGTAAATTACAGTTTTGAAGTCCTTTAGCTAAATTTTTGGCATCATTATTTGTAAATTGGAATTGGTCACGTCTATATTCAACTCCAATGGACCGCAACTGATAAGTTATGTGTAGTTCAACTAAGTTGTGTAAATTGCTTAACGCAGCGTGCAGGGATATGTGATCTAAAATATGGTTAATAATAAGTAAGTTAGTACCTAATGAAACCTCCTTTCTGAAACATTGGCCAAATCTGTTTGGAGAATTATGTTTGAATTAGAATATTATTGTGTTCGAATGTCGAACCAACCCTAATGTCTCAAATAAATCTCATAGTGCCGAGATCATCCTTCGTCGTTCACTTTCAGTACCGTATACTAAAACGGAGAGTAGGAATGTCAATACACCCACCTCTTGACACTTCTTCGTTTGTTTTATTAAGTTTATTTTCGTTTTGTTTTTGAGTTGTTATCAAATCAGCCATTTCTGGAGACGTTATTCTTTGACTAATTATATCGGCTGGTATTAAACTTCGTATCGATAACGACTCTATGTATGGACCACAAAGCTTTATTAATGCTTGAACCTAAAAAAATATTAAACCCTTATCTATTTACTTAACTTATCTATTAGTTTTTATACCAAAAATATAATTTAAGTGATACAATTTCAAAAAAAGTTAAAACATGTTTCAGATTTTTTATTTAAGGTCAACAATGATAATAAAAGCGTAGATACAAAATATAATTGCTACCTTCTCTGGGTCATACTCTTGGGGGTTCATGCTCTCTAAAATATCAGCACAGTATCTCTCCATAAAAATATTAATCCAAGGTTTGTCGCCTATAGCTTCAACGTAATCCGACCATTTTGAGTAGTAGCATCTTTTCCAAAAAATGTCGTTCTTTATATTGTCTACCAAAATCTGCAGTGGTAGATTGGTGTTCAATATTTCTAAAAAATATTCCCGATCCTTTTGTACCAACTCTTCCAGTTTTGGGTAACCTAAAATATAACGTATTAAAAAGTATATTAGGTTGCCTGGAAGCGATTGCTAACTAGGGACAAAGGCCTTTGCCACATTTTCGCGTGCTTTACTAAATATATCTACTTACCACTCCAATTTCTATTTAAGCTTTCAATACACAGTGAAACGAGTGATTTCGGGTGTTTTAAATCCCATTCAAAGTCTTCTGCTTTTAAAATGCGGTTACATTCCAAGTTCGCGTTATTTTTATACGCCAAATATGTGTTTTTGTTTATATTTGTGGAAAATTTCATTTTCCTTGCATAAAAACTAAACTAATCACGTTGTCTAACTGTAACAATAATGCTTATTGATTAAACAAGTCGTATAACTATAACAACACTTCTTAAACCTATTTCACGCCTTGTTTTAATGAAACGGAATTTAGAAAATAATATTATTTAATAACAACTATTTCTCTTCAGTAGATCTAGTCATTGAAACATCAACCTTTATGTTTTTATATTATTATGTTTATGTTTTTATGTTTTTAACCTTTACATTCATGTTTTTCGACAAATCTAAACTTGGAACAGGAGCTTTGACCATACCGAATATAAAACTTTAAAAAATCTTTTATCTATTTTACATGTTATTATTAAATGTGATTATTTGAAAAAACAATTAACACGGTTAGTTTCAATTCGACGAGTAATATTCATTGATTGTAAAAATTTGTAGAATTGTAATGAAGAATCATTGATTACAGTTAATGCTTGAGAATTAAGATGAATTAATTTAATTAGATTAGATAGATAGATTAGATTAATTAATTAAGATTATGATTGCTTGAATTTAACTTTCCTTCTATAGTTTACTTCAGGTAAATGTTTTTTTGACGTTGGTCACACCGTACTGTGCTATCCGTCAACGGTCAGGTCACAGATGTCAACAGTCAACTGTCGTACGGTGTTTACAAAATAATTATAAGAATTAATTATTAAAACATTAATTGTTGTACTGCCTACTGAGAAAGGATTAATAAAAAGACTATTAACTGACAAAACAGCAATGGATAAACATAACAGCTCAGAATTATTGAATTCAGATTTCTCATTGTCCAAAAATGCAAGTTCCGATTCATTAGATTCTGACTCCAAATCTAGTTCATTGAATTCTAAACATGGACAAGAATCCGTAAGTTTCCTAATAGGCTTAATTTATTCCTACGTTATTCCTGCACATCCTGTTTTTAAAATTTAAGGATCAAAGTACTTATTATAAACACGTCTACAAGCCTGTCAAGTTATTATCTTTAACAAACATCAAGATGAGTAAATCTATGCATGTTTGTTTATTTGTAAATCGTATTCGTAGTCAAAAAGATTATCAGGAGTTTTCAAAGGCTTGTATCAATGTATATAATTTATTTTTAAGTAAACAACATCATAAAATTGTCTTACTTTGTATTATTTACAGTCTCATGTATTGGGTGATATTCAGCTTCTAGACGGTGAAAAAGTGATGGGAGTGGCTCGGGATGTTACATATCTTTGTCCGTATAGTGGACCATCTAGAGGTGTTCTTAAAGTAACCAATTACCAGTTGCATTTTCGACCAACTGATATTACACCTCTGCAAAGTACGCTGAGTGTTTCCTTGGGTGTGGTAAGTCCCTTTATTTATTTCATCCCTGTGTGCTGTAATAGTCATTTATACATTTACTTGAAATCTAGCTTCACACATTTATTTACCACAGTTCTATGATTACAGCATATTCATTTTATAAAGTAAGTTTAAATACCATTCTCAAAAATAAAGTGTCATCTAAAACCTTATAATATCTATAGAAAATAACTATCCTACAATTTTTTTAATTATTAATTTTATTTGTTCAAAAATTACCTCTTAAATCAACTCTTTTCATTCAATGTTTTAAATAAGGTTTCCAGAATAGAAAAAGTTGGTGGAGCTTCATCTAAAGGGGAAAACTCTTATGGAATTGAAGTATTTTGCAAGGTAAACAATAAACCACTTTATTATTATAAAACACTCAGCTGGTACTTTTAATTGTGTTTGCATAGATAATGAAAGGTTAAGGTAGAGAATAAAATGCTGTAAATATATTACGGAAATCACTATTAGCATTAGATATTATTATACAAGTAAGGATAACTTAGTGATATAGAGGAGTATTAAAGCTATCAATCAATAAAGAAAAAATATCCATACAGCTAGAATTATGGTAAAACATTAAATAATATTTAATTTCAAGTAATTATCATTATTATCTGTTAAAATACATGAAGTATTTAAATTCAGTGCTTTCGTCAGGAATGACCTTTTGCCACATTAAAAATAATTTTGAGCTCAACCTGTAGCGTACTGCCTATATGGCATAAATTACATACATTATAACAAAGTGTGTGTGATGAATATATCCTTCAAGAAGCCATGGGCCCTTAGGTTTGTGTCTGCAATACTTCCAAGCTATCTGATCATCCATAACCTAAAGCAACTTATAGAACTACGAATAAAAGGACATGGGTCAAGTCAAATAATTTATTTCAATTAGACCATCTAAAATAGCACTTTTGAACGTCAAAAAAAATATATATATAAAAAAGATTCTAGTTGCCCCTTCCAAAAGGTAGTTTCGTGTGGAGAAGAATGGGTAAGAAACTCCACACTTACTCTTTTAAAATAGGTTTACAATATTTTGTTACATTTGTTAAATAATTATATGTGAAGATAGCATAAACTACTATACTAAAAAAGTTAGTATACATATTCCTCACATATTTACAAATATCCAATGAGTATTTTATGAGATTAACTGTCAATATACTTATTACATCATGTCTTATTTCAGGATATGAGAAACTTACGCTTTGCTCATAAACAGGAAAATCATTCTAGACGTGGTATTTTTGAGAAATTACAACAACTGGCTTTTCCACTGTCTCATAGATTACCATTATTTGCATTTAGTTATTTAGAAAGTTTTGCAGAAGATGGCTGGCAAGTTTATGAACCTGTTGTGGAATTGAGGAGAATGGTAAGTGTGTGAAGTTTTATGACTCAACAATAATGCATACACATGCTCATTGATTGATTTTGAGAGGTCTGCCTCTCACTCATCTAACCATCTGTTCTGTCCATCCTCTCCTCATCATCGTTCTTGTTGTCTGTTTGACGGCAACAGCTTTCAAAATGTGTATGATATGTAAATATTGTAATTAATACTTGTTTATTATCACTTATTAGTACTTGGTTAAGTAACTTATATTTTAATATGTTTTATTGATTTTTCTATTAAAATAGATTTCTGTGTATTTCATACCAAAATGGTAACTGTCCTGCTGTAAATTGAACTATCAGTATAATATGATGCAGCTTTAATACTAAAATATACATCCTAAGAATTACTAGCTTACAAACTATATATTATTATTTTAGCTCCAGAAATATGTGTTTGACCGTAAAAAGGGAAAGTATGTAATTGTCAGTTTGCCTTATAAATTAGCGAATAAATAGTTCACAATATATGCGTTTTAATCATTTACAAGAGTATTTTCTTTAAGTGTAAATAAATTTATTCAATTCTTGATTCAATTAACCATCAATCAGTCAACTGGTTTGAGATATTTACAAAACTTAAATTTACAGTGTTTTTATAAAACTTCCAGGGTGTCAACAATGACATGTGGCGTATAACTCGTATAAATGACAAGTATGAGATATGTGACAGCTACCCATCGGTATGGGCGGTACCGGCTGCAGCTAACGATGACCTGCTCCGTTCTGTTGCGGCTTTTCGATCTCGCGGCAGAATCCCAGTATTAGCCTGGATACATCCGAGTTCACAAGCCACTATTACAAGGTGCAGTCAGCCTTTGGTTGGGGTATGTACACTTTTAGTTTGACGAAAAATAATTAGACACTGTATCGTAAACTTCCTCCTTTTTTTGAAGTCGGTTAAAAGACCAGACATTTTTCCTCATTCCTCACTGAACCTTAAAACTTCATTCATCCTGAAATTAAGGGTCAAATCGCCAAATTTAATGCTTCATTATAATAAGGTAACATAGATTATAGAACATTACGCTACAATAGGACATAGACACATTTTGGCTGAGTGTCGCTTGGTTTTTCAATTTTAAAATCAATTGTGCAATAAGTCCTAATGGGTTCTGGGTGGTAATGTTATCAAAAGTATATAATATTTTCCTCAGGTTAGTGGTAAACGCAGCCGTGAAGATGAAAGATATATCCAGCTTATAATGGATGCAAATGCTCAAGCTCATAAACTATTCATCATGGATGCTCGGCCCAGTGCTAATGCTATTGCTAATAAGGCTAAGGGAGGCGGGTAAGCTAATACAGTTATCAATCAAACCTATTTTTTTTTAATTTATGAGAACTTTGAAGGAACTAATACCGTGACTATTTTTATGGAAAATGAAATAATTGAGTGCATATTAGTAAATAATCGATAAAAATTTGAATTTGTACATCAAAGTCGAGTTTGTTCGAACTTGAGAATGGCTGTACCAATTTTCATGGTTTTTGATCTGTTGTCTAAGTATTAAAAACATTGGAAAATTTTTGAAAATATATTAAAAGAAAACAGAATTCAATACAAAATGTATATGGGTTTCGTAACTGTCATGTTAAGGCGGTACGAGGTCTGCTAGTTAAATATAAAACTATACATACTCATTACCGGAAGTACGGCTATAATCTTAGAGTATTATATACACCATACACAAAGTTTGAAGCAATTAAAAGATTGGTTTGATTTTTCTATAAAAATTTTTCGTGAATGGAAATTATTTTAAGGACTGCATTTTTTTTTCAGATATGAATCGGAGGACGCGTATCAAAACGCAGAATTGGTGTTTCTAGATATACACAATATACACGTGATGAGAGAGAGTTTGCGGAAGTTGAAGGAATTGTGCTTCCCACAAATTGATCAGACCAGGTTAGTAGTGTTTCCATTTTCAAAAATTCGTAGTTTTACATTGACAGATAGTGGATAAACTTGTTGTTTTATGTACGAATGAATAAAAAGCCAAAATGCCTTAAGAGTGAGCAGGACAAACATATTTTTCTCTGTGCCTCCATATTTATTGTTTGCCGTCATGAAGATTGGTGGCAGACAAATGACAATAGTTTGTCTTTTATTGAAAAATCATATTCATTGTTTTCAGATGGTTCAGTGGAATTGAGGCAACTTGTTGGTTGAAGCATATAAAATGTATTCTGGCGGGAGCCGTTCGGATTGTTGACAAGGTGTGCATATTTAATTTGGATGTCTCATATGTTTAAAAAAATCGCCTCTACTATGTATTTTTGATTCCTCAAAAAGCATATAACATAAAAAAGTGTGTGTGCACAAAGTACACATGTCAGAAGTGAAACTTCTGGGGCAAACTAATCTTTAAGTGCTGTTCATATTTATATAAATCTAAAAGTTTAGATTTCCGATACTTAGAGGGACGGAAACAGGAATTTAATGAATTTAATTGTCATTAAAATATTAAGTGTCGAATAATAAATAATAAAAAAAAAAAAATATTACAATTCCTTCACTAATTAATCGAAAGGAACTCCGTTCCATCCAGGTGTCCCTTGACTCCTCCCAAGTTTTTTTTATCACTTTCAAATGAATATATTGTTGTTATTATTATCATATATTATATTCTTTACGTCACTATACTAAACTTGGATTAAAAAAAAGCAACATGGCGCGTAACCGAAAAACGTGACGATTTTGTACAATGTATATACATATATATATATATATATATATATATATATCACGGCATCGTTCGGTCCGTCTGCAAAAACGTGATTTAGGTTCAGTCTTTTGCGTCAAGGGTAAAACATGATACGTAAAACTTTTGTTGATCTAAACACAAACAAAATCATTCTTACTTAAACAGTCACCTAGAAAACGTTAAGTGACATTCAAATTTTATGTGAAGCTATGTGATTTTATAAATTATTTGGTATTTAGGTGGAGAACCACAAAACATCAGTACTGGTCCATTGTTCCGATGGCTGGGACCGGACCGCCCAGTTGACAGCCCTCGCGATGCTCATGCTTGACCCGTTTTACCGCACACTGAGAGGCTTCCAAGTCCTGATTGAAAAGGAGTGGTTGTCCTTCGGCCACAAATTCCAACTGGTATGTTATAGGCCTTATTTTTACCAGGCGTACTCAATAAAAAATAGACACAGTATTTTCAATTTTCACTATAACTTCAGAGAATTAATTCTCGAAGATCTACGTATGTAACGGGGTGTTCAAGTATTACGTAACGAATTTTGGGAGGGGGGGTCTTTTTGTAAAACGTTACGATGCGGGGCTGGCATTGAATTACGCGTTATTGTTAATATTATTTTCGACTTTCCAGTACTTAACACCACATAATGGTAACTTTTAGGTATAAAGACTCACTTTGGTGGTCACGAAACGTTTTACTATTGGGTACAGAAAACCGTTACGGTGCCTTACATTTGGGGGTAAATAATCTCCGCGTGACGTAATACTTGAACGCTCCCTAAGCTACTTAATAATTTGTTCCTTTTTCTACCAAAAAAATTAACCGACTTCAAAAAGAGGTGGTGTTTGACCTGTATGTGTGAATATTTAGGCTTCCAAGCACGTGTTAAATTTCGATTGGAGCCTGTTTCGATTCAATATATTCCGTGAGCCCAAGTTTCACTAAAACCGTTAGTTTTTGAGATATGGTTACCCATTTTTCAACGTATAGTTACGCAGTTAATAAATCAGTTCTCAGTTTCATTCATTCTCTATCTAATATACTTTATAACAGATATTTCTCACTGGAAACTTCTTAAGTCTTGTGTAAAAGTTGACGAATATTACAGCGTATAGGCCACGGAGATGAACGACATTCGGACGCAGACCGTTCACCGGTCTTCGTTCAATGGGTGGACTGTGTTTGGCAACTGCAGCAACAATTCCCAACTGCGTTTGAATTCACTGAACGACTCCTTATTACAATCGTCGATCATCTGTACTCGTGTCGTTTTGGTACATTCCTCTTCAACACCGAGCGGGAGAGAGTCAAAGAAGGTGATATATTTGAATTTATATTATACATTACACTCTTTAAGAATAATTTAAATTTATTTAAATTTTGAAATTATTCTTATATATATAATATTTTTTCACCACCAAATCAAGAATGCTAAATATTAATTAAATGTTTTGTGTATTAATTTCCCTACATCGCAATATACCGTTATATTTACTTTAGAATATTCGAAAAGTAACAATAAAATAACCTTGTATTACAATCAGATACATTACGCCGAATCCCTTAAAAGAACATAAATGTCTCTCTAGATTTTTGTGATTAAATGGTAATTATTCAAAATAATATAATAATAAAATATGATAATTGCAGTATTTTGTCTCTTTCTGTTAAGTTATGTATAAGATGTGATTTAAAGAGACATTTAAGTTTAGGTAAAATTAAATTGATTTGTATGAATGAGGCAGTTAAGCTTTTATAAAAGTTCTCTCTTACTCTCTAATCAACCAATTTTTAGACATCTCTATAACTTAAAAATTTGTTACATTTGTTTGGTTTAACACAAAACACGTACATTAATTCACTCTTTATAACGTAACAGCCATACTCTATAACGAACATCACGTATCATCAACAATATACTTAAGTGTAATTGTTTTTATAATCACCTTACAAAAGTAACATTTTGAGGTGCCGAAAATTCTAAGAAAGGCACCTGAGGTCATAAACAGCCGTCTCGCCTTTGTTATTGTTATTTTTTATTTATTAAGACGTGTGCCATTATTCTTAGATAACATTGCCCGTTTGAAATTTTGGTCTCAGTTCCTAAACGCACCACCTCCACCTATCGTGAATTATCAGTCGTAAACAAACTTTGAAACTGTCAAAATGGCCAAAAAAAGAAAAGCGTTAGAATAATTTACCTATTGATAGTAATAAAATTAGAAATTATTGTAATTGGTTTAATTTGTTTTTTTTTCTCTTTCCTCCCTAAAACGAAAACTCTCTATAACAAAACAAAAAAAAAACTCGGTCCCTTAAAATTCGGTATAAAGATTTTACAATGTATTTATTATTCATCAAAACTTAAATTTTATTGCATATTTTTCAGAACTTAAGGCCAAAACAGTGTCCCTCTGGTCCTACATAAACAGTCGTCAGGACCTCTACCTGAATCCCTTATATTGGGGTCCAAGCGCCTTTGGCCCTAACACGCCACCTTCGCCCTATTCAAGACCGCAAACAGTGCTGGTACCAGTTGCATCTTTGAGGATCATCAAGCTGTGGAAAGCTTTATACTGCAGATGGAATCCGACTATGAGGCAACAGGTAGGTTTTTTCATATATATAACATAACATTCTGATATAAATAAATAAATAATAATAAAAATGTGTTTATTCATTATAAGTACATATGCATTGGAATGTGTAATATTTGGGACCCTGTTACGTAAAAAAATACCTGTGTCAGGGTTCCCAGCTCTTCCATAACAAACTTAATTATAAATTCCTTAAAATATATTTATATATAATTTAATTACATCTTTTATTTTATTTATCTTTGTTTGTGTTATCTTTGTTTAACTGTTTTCAACACGCCTGAGTGCATGAGTGAGTGAGTGAATGAGTACGTGTGTGGGTGCAAATGTGTGAGTGAGTGAGTCAGTGAGTAAATGAATAAATATATCTATATAAAATAGGTATCTTTTAAAATAATTAATGTTAATGACAATAAGGCGCTTACTTAATGTAATTATAGACCAAAAGGCCACAACCGTCAAAACAAGGTAGATTCAATATTGAATTTGTAGAATACACTTTATCTAATCGTATAATAATATATCGACCAATTACTTTGCAATCGGCCTGTATCTTTGACGTTAGATGTACGGTCTCTTTTCATCTTTCACGGCGTTTACCATGGAGTGTTCAAAGGAGTTTTTCGGATCAATAAATACCTACAGCCGAGATTGATCGAGAAAAATTGCGTGACGTAATATTTGAACGCTCCCTATAGCGTACTTATTCTGAAAATGTCGGCAACGCACTTGCGTACCTTCTGGCAGTATCTATGGGCGGCGGTATTATTTAACACCAGATGAGTCCCTTGCCCGTTCGGAAGCGAGCCTGTTATAAAAAAGGGGCAAGACATCACTCAATATTGATATCAATCCTCTAAATGTTTGCTATGTATAGTATATATGATACCGATATAGTTAATACATAACACGGACACATACCCCGTTATTCATTAAAAAAATCTGTCAGCACGATTCTACTGAAGTACTCTTTCATCTCTTTCTATCAAATTGTGTTAACGCTTTGATGAAAAGAGACTCTTTAGTTAAAATGGTGCAGGCCGATTTATTTTATATGAATGAGTCTCAATATTATTACATATGCTACGGCATCTTTCTAGTAACCCTAAGTTTGTTTTATTCCACTATAGTAGCAGAACATTAATATAATATTTTGTTATAGGACCCAATATTCCAACGTACGCGCGAGTTAGTAGCATTACGAGCGCAGTTAGAAGCGGCTGCAGCGGCAGCGGCGGGAGATCACGCGGCGCGGCAACATCGCTTAGCTCTCACTCCACCACGCGTTGCCAGTCCGCATCATGTCTGACCAGAACTATTGTGAGTATCGTGGTCTTCTTGATTCCTTATGTAAATTGTCAAAGTTGTGACACTGAATAATAAACATTAATTAGTCTTAAAAGAGTTCATATTCGCTTAAAGACAAGCCGAATTTAAAATTTGAACGTCACACCGACAAAAGTTTTTTTAACGAAGTTCTTTAATAATTATTAAATAGGCCTGCTTTCGCTGCAAAATTCTGCAGATATTCACGCTTTTTCGTCAATAGTCTTCCTTATATTTTTGTCTGTCTACAGAATTAGTCTATAGAACAGAGTAAGACTTTATTGTGTTTTTTTTAAGAAATTTAATATCTGTAGACTTGGCCTGTAGAGCCAAGCGTTAATAGAATGCTTAATTCATAATATAAAGTCGTACCATGGCGAACAAAAAGTGCTTAAAATACTATTTATTTAAATGTGTTACGTATGTGTATATGTGTACGCATTTAAATGTGTCAACTATTTAAATGCGAAACCAAAAAAACATACAAACATTCACACAACTATGTATAACATTAAGATAACACACAATAACATTCACTTTTGATGTAAATAGATAATAATAAAATCATTTTGTTACAGATTTTAAACATCACTTGAACAAAAATAACATAGATTTTTATTTGGCTACTACTGTTTTAAACTGCCATAGATTAAGTATTTAATTTAACACATGTTTGCCAAAGTAAATAAATGTTAAATAAGTCGACTACTTCATAAATAAAACTGTTTTTATTAAACTAAAATGAATAACAGAAAGACGAAACGTTTCGTTCGTTCGTGATTGGTCAAACGCATGTTATACGACGTATCTCGTGTCGACGCGTTGAGATGCTGTCGACCAATCACAATCAAACGAAGCCTACAATCGTTTATTCTTTCGTTTAACACCGCCTTCATCATATATTAAATATATTTTGACAAACGAAACAGTTTATGCCTAGTATTTCGGAAATGAATAGATTTCAAGTCCTCTAATAAAGGTAGCGTTCATTTCTTTCTTAAAAAATATTTATTAGTTAGCAAAACAAAAGCATTTTTTTTATTATTTAAAACTACCAACCCAATGTAAAATTAATTTTTATATATATTTCCATTTGACGATAATGGGCTTTACTTCGTCAGTATTTCAAATTATTTTTAATTAAAAACATATTATCTATTTAGAAATATTTTATTTTTACAACCGTCAATGGCTGACTGATTGCTATAATAAATTATTTTTCCATTAAAATTTAAATTCCAAAATGTAGACAATATTTCAGAAATATTATATTTGACCAAAATTTTATTTTAGTTAAGAAAACATAATTTTAGAGTTTTGAAAAATCGTAATGATTTAAAAAATTAAGTTTAATTATTTGTAAGTAGTTTTATAATTCGCATTCCTCATGCGCAAGAAACATACATTATTATTGTGTAAAAATGTTTTTACCCCCCGCCACAAACTCATGGACGTAACCATTGGCTATTTAACAAAACCTCAAATAGTTAATAAATTGTTTGTTCTAATAACATTTGTCTTTGCAAATACAGTGTAAACTTTATAAAGCGCTGAAGTACGTATTTCCTGACGTTGTTATATGGAAATGTTACATTGTATGAATTACAAAATATTAGGTAGTTTGACGTTAGATTAAGTGATCTATACAGTTTACATTGTAAACGTGCTTTAGCCGGTTTCTTTATTGTATAAATAAAACAGTTAATATGTAATAATAAAATTAAGAATAAGTGTTTATATGTAATAAAATGATAAAACTCTGATATGTATATTATTTTTAATACATTGCAGTTGAGCTGTACATACACACATACTTGAACAGCCCCTTTGCATGTTATATCTCATTCTTTATTTGTTTTATGGAATATTCGATTGTGATTGTAAATGTCTCTACAGCGTCTTCAATAGTTTGGCCCATAATCTTAAACGTCAATCAAACTTAAATTTAGTTTCAAGAGCTGTCAAACCATTTTTTCTGTGAGAAGTTTAATATATTGGACAGGAGATTGTGTCTTGAGATACGAATTAGACAATACCTTTGTGTTATGGTTAATTTTCAATGTAAAATGATACATTAAAAAAAAATTAAAACTTTACAATTTTTGCAATAAATGTTGCCATAGAAGTATATATCACAATGACGATTAATTAAGACCTTTTGACACGAACCTCGATAACAAGAAATGGTATAATGTTGTTTATGATAAATATTTTTATTAACATAAATTACTTCGACCGTCGACGAATTCGTGTCTAAGTATTTTAAAAAAATCAAGCGTCACGGGATTTTAGTGGGAAATTTGATACAATTTGTAACGACAGTTCCATTTTTAAATTTTAATCATATCTTGAAAAAGCTGTTAAATATTTTGTCCGTATCACTAAGGTAGGTAATGACATAAGGAGAAGTGACTTTCATCAAAACAACAAAATAAACCCAGTTTATTCTTGTATCATAGGTTAAGTGAGATAAAAGTTCATTCAAAGTAAATAATCATATTACATTAGTGCAAACGTTTGAAAATGTACCACGCAAGCTCACAAATTAATTATTATTTAATTTAAATATAAAAGTGTTCTGACTATTGTTTACACATCATTACATTATTTACTCCAGTTGAGAATAATTTATAAGTTTTTTAAATAAAAAAATTAAATAAATAGTTGACAAAAACATCAATAAAATGTTGAGAGTGCTACAAAGTAGACATCCAAAGTTGATGTTGAAGCGAAATGGAATTTATCAAAGATCATACGCTAATAAGGAGGTAGTGTCTTCGGCGGATGTTGTAATAGTTGGTAAGTTATGTAATTTTAAGTGTAAGTTACGCACCATCGTAATTTATGTGGATAGTAAAAACTGCAGATATATATACTGCAGGCTGCTTATAGGCCGACGAGTAATGACCACCAAACCTAAAGACATTAAAGTTTAACCATTTTAAATGCGGGATTTGCCTTAGTAACAAGGCTACTTATTTTTGATTACTAAAAGTATTCCATACTTGGTAAAAAAAAAAATCCAAAAAATTTTGTTTCAAACAGCTAGGCAAATATTAAATAACTTGCATCGAATGGTAAAGGCCTGTCTTGCTAGATATAAAAAAAGTATTGTCATAGGTGGCGGTGTAGCTGGATGCAATATATTATACCAGCTGTCAAAAAGGGGAGTGAATGCCGTACTGCTGGAGCGAGCGAAGATAACAAGCGGTACAACGTGGCATACAGCTGGTACGGATACTGTCAAACGTGCAGGTGTCTGTCAACCTAATACTACATTGTAGTAGGTAGTTTGATAGTCATCTATCATTTTCTAGTTCTATATATAGGTTTTCATTATTTTTACTCATAAAACATATAGGGAGTTATACTACCAATACACCAATAGATAAATTAATGTCACTTTTTAAAGGAGAAGGAAATGTGGAAGGCATGTTTTGCTTAATTTAAAAATAGGTTTGTTTTTGGTGTTTTATAAAATTAGTTTAAATGACAAATAAGTAAACGATGCCTACGTTACCTTTCTCCTATGTTTCGTGTTTTAAATGACAGGTTATGCTATGAATATTTTTAAATAAAAAAAAAGAATACACTCGTCGAGATTTACAATTTGATCATTTGAAATATGAAACTCTCCCTATCTATGGAAACTAAATCAGTCCAATTACATTGCACTATTTCATCAAACTGTCTCTTTTCATCAAAGTTCACACACACTTTGATGGAAAGAGACAAATAAGTATTAGAGTAGACGTTAGATTCAGAGTCAAGTATTAGCGCAGAGCTTGACTCCAGTTTTTCAAACTGAAACGTTATACGTTTTTGACATACT
This sequence comes from Pieris melete, assembly GCA_963693345.1. Classification (NCBI taxonomy): domain Eukaryota; kingdom Metazoa; phylum Arthropoda; class Insecta; order Lepidoptera; family Pieridae; genus Pieris; species Pieris melete. The sequence goes on along the minus strand of CAVNZK010000002.1, from coordinate 388,286 downwards.
TAAGGCTGCGGCCTCGAATTTCGCGGGCAGCGGGGCGGCGGCGGCCGCGGCGCGGGAGCGGCAGGATATTATGCGTACAATCAAATGGACCGGTTCTCGAAAACAGCGGCGCGGCAGCGGCGCGGGCGCGGGTAACGAGCGGCGCAATCCAGTCAAGCGGTGACCGCCCGCGTTGCGCGTATGCATTGTAGTATAGTGCTGTACATATTTTTTGTGACGTATCAAAATGACCTCGGACGTGCAAGAGCAAATTATTTCAGAAATCTTTGAAAGGAGACCCATATGGAACTATATTTTTGCATATAACATATTTTTGCCCACAATAAATCGAGCGTTAGGAATAAATTTGAATCAAAAAGATGTTGTCGCCGTTTTTTAGACATTTCGTTCGCGAATAAAAACAAATATCTCGACTACACAACCACGAACACAACACTACACCGCTATAGTGCCGCGCGATCTGCCCGCTGGTTCCGAGAACAGGTATGCGTTGGCCGCCTCGCTCCCGCGCCGCAGCCGCTGCCGCCCCGCTGCCCGCGAAATTCGAGGCCGCAGCCTTAGGGTTGACACAAAGGGTAGAGTGAAACATAGGTGAACTTTGACTCCCATATATATGTCTTATTCCAATACGTTGTTGACATATGTGAGTCACACTTAGCTCTACTATTCGACTCTGAATCTTGCTCTAGGAGTAAGAAGGCTGAACTGATATGCACAGGTCTCGTATGGTCCCTACGCCCCAGTGATTTGGAGATAAAGCTGTTAAAAGATTCGCGAAACGTGTACCAGAGTCTGGAAGGAGAAACCGGCGAATACGCTGGATGGATCAACAATGGAGGGCTTTTTATTTCTAGAAGTAAGGTAAGATTAATCGCTTTTGTTTGTGATTTCTCCTGAAGGAGGCTACTCTGGATATAAAACAACCATAAATCGGAGATACATTTTTAAATATATATTAATTTGTGGAAATATGAGACTTACCAAATAAATACGTGCTATACGTAGGCCTTTATCAAGAGTTATTTTTGTCAAGTGAGGTCATCGTTCGGCATAAGTTATCAGCTGTCAATCACACAAAAATAATAGAATAATATACATCCATTACTACGTATAGAACTTACGTATAAACAATGATACGTACGCGCGTACGTATGATTGTTTATATATATGTATTTGTATGATATGAAAATTGCTTCAAGGGTTAGGTTACTAGCGGAATCGCGCTATGACCTAAATGATTTCGTGACGTGAAATTAAGAAATTTTGATGGTGGTTACGGTTGGAACCTAGAATAGACGTGTGGGAATTAATGATTTCTTAAAATATTTTTGGAGCCAAGGAACATATCATCATAAATTATAATAGCGAAAGAAATTCTGCGCTATTTTCGTTACACCATTATGCATGCTCCAGTTGGATAACTGTGCATTTTATGTTGTTTCCACGACTACTTTCGTCGTTCAAATGGTAGAAGTAAAATAAAGCATATTAAATGTGTCATTTATGATGAGTACATCCAGCAGCTCATGTTGATACTGCAAAACTATTAAACGCCTTGTAAACGATTTGTATATTCTTTGATTTGCACATAACCACCAGGAACACTTAACAACCACCACCTTGTCATACTTTAAGAGGTGCACGACGAGATATTTTACTTAAAACCTGTATCTGTTTTTGTGTTAACTGTATATATGACATATAATATAATTTTTTATATATACATATATATAAAATTAAATTAAACTATTTTATATATATAACCTAATTATTTTCTATATACGCTTAGATATACTAAACTACTCATAGTATTGAATTACTACCCGCAATTTTAAATATCATGTATCTTTTCAGGCCCGTACCCAAGAATATCTTCGTCTGCACACCTTGGGAAAAGCATTTGGCATCAAGAGTGAAATCCTTGAACCAAAAGAAGCCCAGAAATTGTTTCCACTTCTCGACACTTCTGTATTTGAAATGGGTCTTTATTCGCCTGAAGATGGCACTATTGATCCTACAATGGTGTGCAATGTGCTACTTAAAGCGGCGAAGGCGAACGGAGGAAAGGTATTACTCGGACAATAAATAAACGTAGGAACGAATTTAATACTAAGCAGTAATATAAATCAAACAATTGCGTCTGTACATGAAATAAATAAATAAGAAATTAGAAAAATCAAGGCACATTCAGCGTGACGCAAAGACAGTCAGTCTATCATACAGTCATACCGCTAGATTAATTTCATTCATAGATTTTGCTTATGAAATAAAATTTGATTGAATTAACTTATTCTAGTAGGAGATTCAACCAAAACACATTCGTAACAGTATTAAATTTCTTATATCTGCGACATTAAAAGTCTAACTTTATTAGTATTACAAATTAAAAACTCATGCAAAAAATTTGTCCAGTCTAAGGTCTAACTTTTGGTTCTTGATCCTAATGCTATTTCATCTATAGATATAAAAATGTTATGTTGGTTACGCTTCAAAAACTCATCGATCGAGCTGAAATCTTAGCATGATATATAATCCGCACCAAGGATTGTTTTTATCATTCTTTTTTTCGTTATTTTTTCCACAATTATTGCAAAATTAAACTTATATGAAATGTTTTCTTTGATTTGTTTCTCATTTCTCAACCAACTTTTATTTATTACTTTTATCAGGTGTATGAAGAATGCCCCGTCCATGACATCTTCTATAAACACAACTTATTGGGAAATAAGGAAGTCACTGGTGTCCACACGGAAAATGGATTCATTAAAACGAAATGTGTTGTCAACTGTGGAGGTATGTATTAATTTGTTCAAATTAATAATATCTAAATTTTAAAGCAATGTGCGAATTATAAAGTGAAACCGTATTGCATATTTTCAATGTGGATGCATATTTTCTTTGAAATTTCATTAAATCATGTTAATGCAAATAACGGAATTAAGAATATTGCATTTTCTAGTTCTTTAAATAATTTAATTATCAATATATAAAAATGCCTTTAAAATATCTCACTATAACGTACATTACAGTCATTATTTTTAAATAAAAAGTCCGGTTATAATATTCTCTTATCATCAAAATATTTGATATAAAACAAATTCGTTGATTCGCTTTATAGGAGCGTGGGGTCCTCGTATTGCGAGATTCGCTGGAATACCAGCATTGCCTCTCATTCCATTTAAGCACGCGTACGTGGTATCAGAAAGTATACCAGAAATTCGAAACGCACCCAATGTAAGAGACCACGATGTCGCTCTGTATATCAAAATACAGGGGGAGACCTGTCAAATCGGTGGATATGAAAGCAATCCTTTAATAATGGATCAAGTAAGTGATTCTGAATACACTTGAAATTAATTTTCGCTTAGCTGAGTTTAAAGTTGTAAGAAAATAACAGACTAAAATCTACTCACGAGTATACGATGTTTGTTTTGTAATTTCATGGGTGAGGTAAAACACCGTCAAAAATGACTCCGGCAATACACCAGTCATTATAGACATTCGAAATCGAAAATTTGATAATAATTCCAAAAGTTTTCAAACTTCGGTCAAGTGAATGGTACATTGGGACGACAATAAATCTCATTTTGCAACCTTGTCCGCAGTCCGGAACATTGTTAAAATTGCAATTAAATTAATTTTATGTCTGTATGGTCGTGAAAACCACTCCACCTTTGCAGAACTTTTGGAATTTTGGTCTCAAGAACTAAGCAAATTATCATTTATTGCATTTTTAACAATGTTCCGGACCGCAGAGCAGGTTGCAAAATTTTATAGTTTGTTTTAATACCACTCCCGACCTTACATCAAAATTTGAAAACTTTTGGAATTATAATGAATTAATTGTCTTGACTGACTGGACTACAAGTCTGACAATCTGACTTGCCTATAAGAAAAAGCAAATGATCAAACACAGATACAGAAATCTGAGGCCCTAAAAAAGATTGTAGCAATCTTTAAAAATACTGTACAATTTCCAGCTTCCCGATAACCTACAATTTCACCTCTACGACCTAAACTGGGATATATTCAATGTGCATATGCAAAGTGCAGCTTCCCTTTGCCCAAAATTGGCAACCATTGGGATCAAGAGTACAGTCTGTGGACCGGAGTCATTCACACCTGACCACAAACCTGTAATTGGGGAAGATCCTAATGTTTATGGTAAGTCATTAAAATAAATAATTAAATTTTACAGACGACATGATTCATAAACTAAAGAGTTAGATTCATTCTATAGTTTTATTTTGACGTTAACGAGTAAAAACACATTTAAGGCGGAAACATACTACCAAAACGCGACGCTACACCACGCCATCCGACGCATGTCAGTACTTATCAATCCCATATATTGAATATGATCAGATGCACATAGACAACATGCCATGTGATCACACGCGGTAACATCCAATCGATTTGGATCGGCGTGTTGTGGATGTTGTGATGATGACGTCATGCGTCAGTCTTTCGAGTTTTTGACACGAATGTCAATTTATATACTTAGATATTTTTGGATTTATTTGGCGAAATGAACGACGAACAATTAATTGAGTTGGTCAAACAATATTCCGTTTTAACAAAAACAGGGAGTTAGGATGTTGTTAGTTTAATACAAATAACCTGCTAATCAATTCAGTTTATTAGAAAAATACAGGGTGGGCCAGAAAGATTAGCGAATTTGAAAAAAATATAATAAAAAAACTAAATACGATACACATACAATTTTTATTAAAATTAAAATTCTCAAATTAATCTGGGAAATTTATTCCTTAACAATAACATCATCCAGGTGTGCACTATTGCGCTGCAAACATTCCTCGAATCTGAACCTCAAATTGGTAAAAACTTGCTGGCACATTGCGCGGGGAATAAATCAGCTAAATGACTTCTGAATTTGCAAGCGTGTCGTGGTGTCGCGTGTTGGTAATGTGCAAGCTGGACGTCGGATGTCGACACGACACATCGCGTCGCGTTTTAGTAGTATGTTTCCGCCTTTAAGATGAATTTAGGTCAATTAATAAAATTTAGCGTTTATATTCTTGACCTAGTGTTTTCCAATTGATTGATGTTAACTTATCCCTATATTATCCTTATAAATAGGGCTGCCTGGAAGAAATCGCTAAGTAGTAGTATGGTCGCTCATTGAACTATGTAACTAAGAAAAAGTAATTAGTTTTCATATTGTGCAATAAAATATAGATAATAAACAAAGAATTGGCTTCCTAAACTGTGGCAAACATATCTAGAACTTAGAAGAAATATTTTGTAGAAGCTTAAAATTACTATTATGTTGGTTATTAAAACTTTGGAGCATTGTGTAAATCTATAATTATTACGCATTTTTTTTAAATTTGTTATGTATGAATTATTTATCTAAGATAAAAATGTTTTTTATGAATTCAATACAGGTCTATACCACAACTGCGGCTATAATTCAGCTGGTATGATGTTCTCTGCTGGATGTGCTATACAATTAGCCGAATGGATTGTTAAGGGAAGGTAATTTGTGTGTTTTTAAATAAATATTTTTTTTGATAAAAATATCGCATTGGCGGCTTAAATTTTAATCTTATATATCGAAATATTATGTTATTTCGGTATTCGTATGAGAATCCGCTTTCAATGTGAATTCGGCAATCAATACGGAGCAGTTTTCCCGTGATTCGGGATTTATTTATATTTTAATTAATATGATAAAAAATATTATTTATTAATGATTATTTCAGACCAAATTACAACATGTTTGCCTTTGACATACGCCGTTTTACACCTGCGCAAATGTCTCGAGCGCATTGGGCTCGCGAGAGTAGCTTCGAAGCATATGTGAAGAACTACTCAATCGTCTTTCCCAATGATGAGTTCCTAGCTGGAAGGGACTCCAGTCATGATGCCTTACATCAGGAGCTGGTGGAAGATGGGGCAATCATGCAGTCTAGGGCTGGTTGGGAGAGACCAGCTTTCTTTTTACCGGGAGAAAAGGTATCAATCAATGTTCCGTGTTATTTTCAGCCTTTTATGTCTTCATAAAGAAATGCTAGTTTTCATACAATGTATAATGGAATTGAAGTATGAGGAAGTATTATATGAGCGTTTAAAAAAATCAAGTACCTCAGCGTCTAAAGTGGCACTGTTACTATCCTAACACTGCTCAAAGACTTCGAATTCGACTTAGGGACCTTCAAAAAAAGAGAGTACCAATTCTTAAAAGGCCGGCAACGCACAACGCACTAGCGAGACATCTGGCAGTGTCCATGGGCGGCGGTACCATTTAACATCAGGTGAGCCGCCTGCCCGTTTGCCCCGTGTTCTATATTAAAAAAAAACTAAAACCGATCAAACCATTTTTAATTTAAAGTTGTTGCAAAAAGTTGCAATTATTTCCAGAAGCACATTATCATTGAATGGTTTTTTCGTATAATTATGATTTTATTTCTTATCAAGCCATAAATCATGTTTCAGGTCAGAGTGCAGCAATACGATTGGGGTGGTGCTCACGACTTCCCGAGAAATGTGGACCAGAAGTATGAAGAAATTCTGAAAGGAGAATACACGTTTGGATTCTCCAAATATCATGACGTAGTAAGTAATAATCGAATCTAATTATTTTTAATATATAAATATTAAAAATATTTTTAGCAAAATTATTACAGTAAAAATTTGATTAACTTTAAGCGGGCCATAAATAAAAGCACGAGCAGAGTTAAATTAGAAACTAGAGGTGACGAAATAAACATAGAACGCGGAGTTAGACAAGGTGATCCTCTTTCCCCGAAGCTGTTTATAGCAGTCCTTGAAACTATCTTCCAAAAACTAGACTGGAAGAACAGCGGAGTGTACATAAACGGACAATACTTAAACAATCTGAGGTTCGCAGATGATATTGCTGTTATTGCTGTTATTGCTGAGACTGCAAAAGACTTAGACGAAATGATGAGATCACTGGACTGCGAAAGTTCCAAAATCGGCCTTGAAATGAATGTAAATAAAACGAAGATACTAACGAACAATCGGGAGCGCCAGATAGTGATAAAAGGTAATAATATAGAATACGTCAGGCAATACATATACTTGGGCAAACAAATTTCCTTCAAAACTTCAAATAACGAAGAAGAAGTGACAAGGAGAATCAACACAACTTGGAAGAAATTCTGGGCATTAAAAGAAATCTTAAAAGGCAATTACAGCTCACACATGAAAAGGACAATATTTGATACATGCCTGTTACCTTGCTTGCTGTATGGCTGCCAAACTTGGACCTTTACAAATAAAATAAAACAAAAAATTAAAAGTAACCAAACAGCAATGGAAAGGAGTATGCTGAAAATTAGGAGAATACACAAAATTAGGAGCGAAGAAATTCGTCAAAATACCAAATTAACTGATGCTCTCAGGCACGCACTCTTACTCAAATGGAGATGGGCTGGACACATCTCACGATACCGAGACAGAAGATGGACCATTGAAACCACACGATGGAAAGGACCCATGGGGAAGAGAAATGTTGGTCGACAATTAAGACGGTGGGCTGATGATATAACACACGTCGCAGGAAACGACTGGATACAAATAGGCAGAGACAGGGAGTCATGGAAAAGGATGGAGGAGGCCTTTACCCAACAGGGATCCAAACCTTGTACATAAATAATAATACTAACGGTAATTATAAGTAACCATTTTAAATTTAAGCAATTAAGTACTAACAACATTGTAAAACATAAGCAAGTTTTGGAATAAATGGCTTTATTATTATATAAGCGGGCCATAGACGGACCGCAAGCCCGACTGCAGTGCGGTCGCCACACGGCGATCTGCAGTTTCCATACTAAATTCATATTCGCAATACACGGACCGCTCGAGCAGTTCCTGAGCAAACCGCATATTGCAGTCGGTCTTGACTGCAACATGCAGTCCGTCTATGGTCTGCTTTAGCTTCAGAATATCAGTCGTATATTTTTTGATACTTCTGGCACTGGAGACTGATTACCTACTTGCCTATTAGATTTAAAAAATGATCATGAAACAGATTCAGAAATCTGAGGCCAAGACTTAAAGAGGCTGTAGCGCCACTGATTTATTTTTATTTTATTTATTTATATTTTTTAATATTGTAATACGTAGAGATTTCATTCAGAATAAGCAATACTTATGAGTTTCAAAAACTACTTTTCGTGGTTGTAATTATTTAAATACTTTTGCGAATGAATTAATTTCTAACCAGAGAAATCAACATTTTTGAAACATGTTCATTAAAACGAATGATTTTAATTTTTAATTAAACAGAAGCAATTCTTTTTCCACAGAGCAATAAAATAAAAACCAGAAAGTATAGACCAAAGACTATATAATCACTTTGTGTTATATTGACGCTTCAACAATAACGCCTGAAGTTGACGCAGATTACAAATATTAAATTTTAAAAGCTTTAATTCTATACACATTTGATAGGTTTTTAACCCTTATATATGATTCCTAGATCGGTAAAGAAGCCCACGCGTGTCGCAATGCAGCAGCACTCTTCAATTTATCATACTATGGTAAATTTTATTTGACCGGACCAGACGCTGAACGAACTGCTGATTTGGCATTCACCGCTAAGATGAAGAATGACAACAGGTATGAAACCACCTCCATAGATACCCTAGTAGATAAGCTTTGAATGTGTACCTAGCAGGTTTACACACTAAGAAACATTTATTCGTGAAATGGAAATTCGTCGTGGACAGGAAAGGCGCAAAGAAAATCTTTACAACGTGTGTTATTAATTTTAAGCATTCCTTCAGGAGTCAAGTTCACGCTAAGGCCGTTTCTCCACTGCTCCGGTCCGGCAAACGTTAATTACCGATCCGATTTAGAAACTCACAACAGTACTTACGTACTTCTCCATTACTCCGGCATCCGGTTTTTAACGATCAGATAACTTGCTAGATCGGAACGCGGTGTTTTATCGGTTTTATCCAAGTATCCAAGAGGTTATAAATTATTATTCACAGGTGCAGTGGAGAAAGGACCTAAGTCTCGATTCCGAATCTATATAGGATATTGCCATGAAAATTGTTGAGAAATATCACTGTTGTAACTTGTAGTTAAAATTTACTGTATTTTATCGTAGTATTTTTATATCAAACGTTTATAAACTTTTATTTTATGATACTACTAAATTGCAGGGTAATGTACTCTTTAATGTTAAACGAGAAAGGCGGTGTCGAGGCAGACTTGACCGTGTGTGTGATTGACGGAGGGAGTGGACAATTGCACGAACCAATTTTCAAAGTAAGTCCTGTAATTAATATATATTTATATTTAGTATACATAATAGGTTTACGACTTCATCATCTAAATAATTGAATAAATAGTCCAATTTTTGAAGTTATACTTCTTTAGGCGCGTTATGAAAAATTGATGAGAGTAAAATTTTACAATGCGCGCGCACCGTGACACAAAATTAACAGAATGAAGTTGCCCACGGAAGATGCTACGGCATTTGACATAATTTAAAAACAACATTCGAATAATAATAGAATTTACGTTACACTTAATGTAAGAGAATAATAATAAATATTTATTTATTTAATTTTTCAAATGTAAACTGAACTTTATTGACTATAATTACTCCTTTTCCAGTCTTTGGTTATTTAATTGTAATTAATTATTTGCATGCAATCAAAAACTAATTTTAATAATGCCAAAGAAGTATAACTTCTTACGCGTCGTACATAAGTACACGCACCCTTCCATTTTTTTTATCTCTCTTTTATAATATTTCAGGGTCGTGGATACTATGTAGTAACTAGCGGGTTTAGTGCGAACCACACACTGGCACATTTACGACGAGTCATCCAGAAATACAAATTGCGAGCCACCATCACAGATGTCACTAAACAAATTTGTATTTTGGGTATACAGGGGCCTCACAGGTAAGGTTTTTGTTTATATTTACTGGGGCCTTAGACAAAAAGACTTTAGAACGGCGTTAGACACTCACGCAAATCAAATTTGTATAACAATGGTCATGGATTACCTAGAAAAGGAAGCTTGGAATTAAAAATAATTTAATTTTTTAATAATTTATTTTATTTGTAACTAACTTAAGACGATAAAAAAGCTAGCCCGAGGTTCTTGCCATTCTCCTTGTGTGCTGGTCGCGAATCCGAACAGGCGGTAGATTTGACAATTCAATGTGATCACGTGACTCAACTGAATAAATGAATTTTGACTTTGACTTGACATGAGAAGAAGCGAGAGCTAACGTCGTTACGATACAATTTCATACCACAATATCGGGTTACTACCGATCACGTGGTCACGTTTATCCAGATTTTTGTCAAAATCAAATTTGTTTATTCGCACTATCTAATTGTGAGTAAGCTAATAAGGGACATAAAGGCACATGGCCCATTATGGACATCCATATTTTATTATATACAAACAATAAAAAATACAGCACAGTTTCGATATACAAATAGTAACGAAGATAGTAAGAGTTATAAGAAGATATAATATCTTTTTTTTTTTTTTAATAATATTATACATTATAATTAACTTCCAGCCAACGTATTCTTCAACGCTACACAAACTCAGGGCTTTCAAACGATGCGTTCCCAGTTAACACCCACCGCAGTCTCCACGTAACAAAAGCACCTTATGCTCCCGAGAATAAGAGCTACACTTGCAGAGCATTGCGTGTTACGTGGTCAGGTGAATTGGGATGGGAGTTACATATACCGTCGTCGAATGCTATACAGGTTTATAGGGCCTTAAGAACAGCGTCTGGTCTTACTAATGGAGGATGGCGAGCGCTTACTTCACTCAGTATGGAAAAAGGTAAGCATTTACACAATACTTCGCAAACTTATTTTTTTTCCAACGTCTATTATGTCTTAAACTTATTTTTTAAATGTAGATGAGAATTCAGAAGATATTGCATAAAAATGCTCATTGAGAAAATATTATAATTACATGACTTTTCCTACGTTTTCTTTTAGGCTACCATTTATGGAACACAGATCTACGGACAGATGATAACCCTGTGGAAGCTAATCTTACCTTCACCTGTCGCAAGAATGGGGATTACATCGGCAACGAATTTGTCACAAAAGCAAAAGTTGAGGGAGTCACCAAGAAATACGCTTACTTTACTCTTGATGAGAAGGTAAAACTTTAAATAAAATATCAAAATCTATTTAAGAGATCATCATTGGATGTCAAGGCAAAGTTTAAGTCACTGTTTTGCTGCGTACCTACTCATTACTATCGAAACGTATTTAGGTATTTCCGCATCAATACGATTTCTCTCAAGACAGGAGCGTCCCAATTCTGATACCAGCCAGGAACGTACACAGGGAATAGCTTCTGAAACTGTTACAAGAGGCATATTCAACATTGTTATATTATCATAGTTACGGCCCAACTTTTATATAGTACTTTATGATCTTATAAATTGACGCCAAACTAACCTATAAGAGCATGATAGCGATTTTTAGATAATTTTCCTGATGTTGCTAATAATAATGAAATATTTCCATCGCCGATTTTAACTATATCATATAGAATTGAATATTCCTTCTTTTTTTATGTAACGAGAGGAAAACGTTAGCGATGGCCTATGGGCACTCACATTGCCTAAAAGCTCGCAAGTGGCTTTTAAGGCCGGCATGGAAGGAACTTTTTCCTTTAAATACTCGTTCATAAATATTTTTCAGATTCCGATATACGGTCAAGAAGCAATATACAGAAATGGAGAGGTGGTAGGCTACTTGAGAAGAGGAGATTACGCATTCCACTTAGACAAACCCATTGGCGATGGTTACGTTACGAATAAAGGAAATAAAGTAACATTAGATTATTTAAGCGAAGGTATATACGAAATAGAAGTTATGGGAAAGCGGTATAAAGCAGCTTGTTATCCAAAATCACCATTTGATCCAACAGGACAGAGATTGCTAGGAAACTATGGAGATATGGGAATGGATGAGAATATATATGAACCTCACGCGGGGCAAAATGAAAGAGCTGGTGGTGTAGAATAATATTGCTTGAACTTTCGTAGAGGTTTATGAAACTATATTGTATTTTTTAAATAAAACGTGTGTAAATTTTATATGTTTTACTTTAACAAAATATTTAATATTGACGTAAGACGAAAATGTCAAGTATTAAATATCGTTACTCAATTAACTATGCGCCATCGCACGTCGAGTCAGCTGTTTTATTATATACATAAAACATAATATTCCCGTATACATCACAACTCATATTCTATTTATTACTCATAGTATGAAGTTTTATTCACAATTCTTGGTTCTACGCAAAGACCTTTTATTTTTCTAATTAGTTTTGTCTATAACAGTCTATCATCCTTTTGTTTTATTTTTAAGTAATTAAAGTAAAATGACAAATCATTACTATTAGACCACAAGCCCATGAACAAAAAATACCTGTGAAATGACCCAACCTGAATTACGCTTAGAAGGCTGTTACTATATCTGAAAATAGCTCTGAGCACTATGCCGTCATTTCTGAGCGGTACATGTGAGTACGTGAGTGAATGGACTTTCTCATGTACAATGGGGGAATTTCGACTAATTATTAATGTACGGCTTTGTTATAAGTGTATAGATGATTAAAAATAAATGTCGAAAAACCTAGTGCCGTACAAAAGTGATGGTGCCGGAAGTCGGTGCAAATTTTTAATTCGACGACAGTTGCAGAAGCAATATAGGTCATTTATTACTGTACGGCATTTGTGTCATTCCTTTTGGACACATATACAGATACTTTACCCGTAAACGCCGTACATATTTCCAGCGGAGCGGTCGAAAGCCAAGGGTCGGAACCCTACCCCTACACCCATATACCCTAAGGTCATTGTAAAATGTACGGCAACATGTTCAAAATATTATTTAACACGGACAATAATGTTTTATTATTATGCCGTCCAAATATTATAGTTAATATTTGTGTAATTAAATATTTATCGAAATTTCAGGATTTACCAAGTTCTTACTGCTGTAAGATCAGAGAATAATGAACGGCAACTTGTTTTTTTACATAATGTTACCAAATATTACCGTTGTACATTATAGCCGTTCATTATAAATGGTAACAAATAAAAATATTATGATAAAAAATATATGAGATTTCCGAAATTTTGATGACTTTTCAAATGCTCCTAGAGTAATATGGGGAGTAATATTTTCAAAGATTATTGTTATTTTATATGTAACAAATATAAATAAACAAAAAAAACCAGATGCCGTACATTTTACTCCAGATTATTCTTTACAGCTGATAAAAACTTCGACGACGTTTGAGGTGTCCCTTAAGGTCATTAATAACTGTACATATCTGAGTATACTACCATAAGGCTGTAAAGTATATTTACAGCCTTATCGTACCAGCAGAGAGAGGTAAAGGAAAAATATTTTTAACAAAAATATATATAATACAGGGCGTCCCAAAGTTATGAGACATGAAGGGAAAGTACCTTAAATATCGCAGATAGGGTATTTTACTAAAAGAAGACTTTATGTTATTTATAAAAGTTAGTAATTCTGCATTCAAAGATTTTTTTAAAACTACTTGCCTCGTCTGGAAATCGAACCGGCTTAAATTTAAAAAAAAACACCCCTACTTTTATTATGCCAATCGAAAGAATGGCCAAAACCTAATAACTTTTCTAAAGTAACAGACTCGTAGGGGATTCTTTTAGGCCGAATACGATAGATAATGTTTTCAATTTGATTAAAAAGATATATTCACGCTGTTACTTTCTTTTAAAATACTATGTTACTTAAGAAGAGTTATTAGTTTTTGGCCATTCTTTCGATTGGCATCATAAAAGTAGGGGTGTTTTTTTTACATTTAAGTCGGTTCGATTCCCAGACGAGGCAAGTAATTTTGAAAAAATCTTTGAATGCAGAATTAATAACTTTTAAAAATAACATCAAGTCTTCTTTTAGTAAAATACCCTATCTACGATATTTAAGGTACTTTCCCTTCATTTCCCATAACTTTGGGACGCCCTGTATTGGTAGGCGGTGGTAGCGGACTATCGAAAGTGTACGGCATTTATATTTTATTGAAGATTGTCTAAAGTATTAATAACCTGTGTTATTGCCGTACAGATAAAAGTCACCGGAAAATGACTCTTTTCTGAGAAAAGTAATTTACCCCATACACCTATGTGTTCCACAAAAAATGTACGGCATGCTGGAAAATGTTATCTATTTGTGAAGTACTCTCAAGATCATTTAATTTTATGTTGATTCATATCATCATCACCTATATGCTAATCAGACATATGTTGCGACCCTTGGCTTTCGACCGCTCCGCTGGGAATATGTACGGCGTTTACGGGTAAAGTATCTGTATATGTGTCCAAAAGGAATGACACAAATGCCGTACAGTAATAAATGACCTATATTGCTTCTGCAACTGTCGTCGAATTAAAAATTTGCACCGACTTCCGGCACCATCACTTTTGTACGGCACTAGGTTTTTCGACATTTATTTTTAATCATCTATACACTTATAACAAAGCCGTACATTAATAATTAGTCGAAATTCCCCCATTGTACCTGAGAAAGTCCATTCACTCACGTCCTCACATGTACCGCTCAGAAATGACGGCATAGTGCTCAGAGCTATTTTCAGATATAGTAACAGCCTTCTAAGCGTAATTCACGTTGGGTCATTTCACAGGTATTTTTTGTTCATGGGCTTGTGGTCTATATTACCTAGGTTTTCATATTTATAGGAATTTAAGGTCGGATCAATACGACAAAATTTTCTTTATGAATTAAGGTCATACGTAATACGTTGCTGCGTTTTTGAGCTACAGTGGTTTAAATCTGTAAAAAATCAATACTAAATCATTTGCTTGTGTCTGTCTCTGGGGTTAATGGTCAATACCATTTATATAACGAATCAAATCTTTAAGGCAGACATCCAGGTATCTGAATTATCACAGAGGGTAGATATAAAAATGTAAAAAAAGCTGTAATTGGGTCCATTCGATTGATTAGAACCCCATGAATACAAAAAAATTGCAGCAAATGATATAGTATACCTGTTTTTTATAAATTTTTAAGGGGGTGTCAATTGACAACGCAGCGGTACCATGGTGGCAGACGTGGTCCTTAATATTCCTTATCGTATAATCATCGCTATTAAAAGGGTCTACATGAGCAAATCATAGACTTATAAATATTTTGCTCGCCAGCTCCCTAGCTATATGGAAGGAAAATTGCTGCGGATTAAAAGTCACTCCATTGCACTGACGCCTGGACGAGTTTGCCGGTTGCAATTTGCAGTGGATAAATAGCAACGATGACATTGCTTGTCTTTACAAATTTTATGTACGATAGATATGGCCATATCTCCTAAACAGGAGATATAGCCATAAACGTGTTTTCACCCCTTTATCCAACATGGCGGCCAAGGGGACAAGGGCGCCAACCCAACAAACTTGAAGTTAAGCTTGTTAAGGGGGAGTCAATGACTCCCCCTTCATGTCCCATAAATAAAATTGCGTCCTCTATCAAATGTTCAGTTTGGCCCTCAAACTGTACCATTTCAATGTTTTTTTTGGGTCTTTCATATTGATTGTATTGTGT
Source organism: Pieris melete (assembly GCA_963693345.1). Lineage (NCBI taxonomy): Eukaryota > Metazoa > Arthropoda > Insecta > Lepidoptera > Pieridae > Pieris > Pieris melete. Next base: position 372,672 of record CAVNZK010000002.1, on the reverse strand, counting down.
ATAACGTGGGGACGATTTGAATAAAATTAGATCATGAACAATTGAAAATTTACACGATTAAAAATAATAAATAAAATCTAGTGTCCGAAAATAAAACGGTTTAAACGTCTCGTACTGCGTACCGCCATAAAATCCTGAAAAGTGCATTTAGTTATGTGTCACCGTTGACACATGACAGAAATCAACTATTAAGTTATCATAAATTTCAATAATAAACCTTCTCTATGATCAGATAAAACTTCTTTTATAATATTATTTATTTAAATTTAAAAAATGTCTGTTACATTGCACAGTGATGTCGGCGACCTTAAAATCGAACTATTTTGTGAACAATGTCCCAAGGCTTGTGAAAATTTTCTAGCTTTATGTGCTAGTGATTATTATAATGGTTGCCTATTTCACAGAAACATAAAGGTTTGTTAAAATGAGTGTTCATCAATTGAAAGAAATATGAACAATTTGTTATCACGTTTCTTTTTATTTCTCAGGGCTTTATTGTACAAACTGGTGACCCTACAGGTACTGGTAAAGGGGGTACATCTATATGGGGTAGAAAATTTGAGGATGAATTTAAAGAAGAATTAAAGGTATGACTTAAAAGCATCAAGTTTTCATTATATCACATATATATTAAAGAACTAAGGTCTGAAATCTTAGACATATTTGTGCAAGATAAACTCTCATTTTAGTGTCAAAATACAAAGTAAATTAATCATGTGCCAATTGAATTGTTTCAAGGGGATAATATATAATAAAATATTTTCTTTCAGCATAATGCTCGAGGAATGGTTAGTATGGCAAATAATGGACCAAATACAAATGGTAGCCAATTTTTCATTACATATGGAGAACAACCACATTTGGATTTAAAATATACCCTTTTTGGAAGGTAATTTTCCATCAATCTTATTTTTAAGTTAACTTTGATTCAGATAACTATGGCTTTCTATGATCAAACTCCAGAAATCGCTTAGGAAACAATAGAAAAGTAGTCAACAAACATATTTGTATACTTCACTTTTTGTTTCAGGGTCATTGATGGTTTTGAAGCTCTTGATGACTTAGAAAAGATGCCTATCAATCCTAAAAACTTTAAACCTTTAAGTGAAGCCAGAATAACATCAGTTACAATACATGCAAATCCCTTAGCTGGATAAATAAAATATTTTAAGTATTTGGTTTAGATATAATGTTATTTACCTCTAAATTATTATCAATGTAAGCAATAATTTTGGAATATACTATAGAAATTTTATTCTTGTCATTGGCGTATGTAGTGCTATGTTATTTAGAAGATGTAAATTGTCCAAGATTTAGGTTTTTCAATTGACCATATGATTATTGTAATTGATAATAAAATCAGTATATCATAATCTGTAAACAATAAATAAATAATAACGCTATGTCCAGAAAAAGTAATAAATGGTTATGATAAATGTTTAACAATGTCAATTTTTTCATAAATAGTGATTATAAATTTGTATTCCCTTAATGTTACAGATGAAATACATAATTATTTACAATATTAATAATAGTTATGTTTGAGAATTAATAGCTGTGTGGACGAAGTTATTCATAAGATGATAATGGGTGCTATTACTACTGAGACATAATATTTTTGTTTTACAATTAAGTACAATTATAACATTATCATTTAAATAAGAATTAAAACATAAAATTAATGCCTGAATATATGAAAGTTAATCTTAGGTACTGTAAATGTAGTGCTAAATATGAAAATAAATACATACATATTTTGTTTTAAAAAAACTCATGTCTCTAGATCATACATATTATTTTCTTCCATTGGAAAATCTTGTTCATTTTCTTTTTTTATTTGAGTTTCTGTTACTTTATCATCAAAATTATCTGTAAAATGAGATTTAATATGTGCTACTAAATCAGGTTTCTTTTCAAATGTTGCACCACACTCAATGCAAGGCATATTCACCACTAAACAGTCATGAGTTTGCTCATGCCTGTCAAGTCTGTCCTTTCTTGTAAACTGTTTATCACACTGACTGCAGTTAAAAAGTTTCCCTGTTGTATGGACAGAGGCATGCCGGTCTAGTTCTCTTTTTCTAGCAAATTTTTTAAAACAAACTTTACACTGGAAAACTCGTGATCCAATGTGTGATATAGATACGTGAGTCTTGTAGGCATCAAGAGAAGAAAACCTTTTAGGGCATTGATGACATTTTATATTTTTAGGCTTATTTTTACTATTAGGAGACTTTTGTTTAGTAGGTGAACTTTGTAATTGTTTGTTAGACATTGATGGAGCCTTTTGTAAATGATTTAAAAAACTGCCTTCTCCAGCAATATGATCAGGAACTCTAGGAAGCTCAAAGTCATTAGAATTCAAATGTTCGTTTGGGGAAGACATCAAATTGCTATATGGATTTACACTAACCACCATATCATTATTTTCTTCATTCCCATGAGATGATGTTACTACTACATGTCTTAGTTCATGTTTTACTAGTTTATCTTTTCTACCGAAAGTTAATGGACAGTTCTGGCAGGCATAGGGTTTTGTTCCAGAGTGAATTAAAATATGTCGCTGTAAATCTCCTTTTGCCACAAAACTTCGAGGACACTTTGGACATACATGAGGTTTATGACCTGCATGAATTCTCAAGTGTTTGCTCAAGTTTGTATTACGAGAGAAACTTTTTAAACAGTATTGACACTGATAGGGCCTAATACCAGTATGGACAATTGAATGTTTCCTCAAATCAGAGCGGCGGCCAAAGCATTTATCACATTCTGGGCAATGATATGGCTTATCACTTCCATGAACAGTTTTAATGTGGCCAACAAACAAGTTTCTTTCTGCAAAAACTATACTACACTCTATACACTTATAGGGGCGGTTAGGGTCATGAAAGTTTTCTTCATGATCTTTGCATTTTTCTCGGGATATAAATGCTTGATCACAATACTGACACATCGAAACATTTTTAAAGTAAGATTCTTGAACGTGTTCCACCTCTGGGATGTTGTCTTGTTCTACAACATCTGTTTCTCCTTGTTCAACATTTTCTGATTCCTCAGAAGAATCATAGTCAAGACTTGGATCCACTACCATTACAACACTATCTTCTACAATATAATTTTCAGTCTGTTGCTTATGCTCCGCATTCACATAGTTAAATTCAGATGAATTTGAGGTATTGAGTTCATTAACTTGATTAGTTATATGTTTTAATCTGACTTCACTTTCTAAACACAATGATTTAAACTTAGAGCATGTGTCAACTTTAAATAAACATTTATAGCAAATTCTTGTAGGAAGGCCATCATTGGGATCCAACTAAAACAAATAAATGTAGTAGGTTAGTTTGATACAAATAAAACCTGTATTTAAGTTGTATAATAAAATTAGATACAAACCTGAAGATCCAAGCATTCTGAGATTTTCGAGTTTAGTGATTTATTATCTTCATCGTCAGGAGTATTGCCAAAAATCGACAGTGTAAGTCCACTTTTAACCAAACATAGTCGACACAAGTCATAAAAATTTGCTATGATATAAGAATCATCCATATTGAGCGTAATTTGACATAAAATCACGGGACTGTAATCCGAGTAGAAATTAAATTATAAACATTTAGCCTACACATATTAACGTGGTTATTAAGTCTGCATAATGTGGTAACAATCTGAAGCCCACGGCTTATAATTAGTATAATTAAATAACACTTTCTTCTTGTTTTTATAAAAATACTTTCAAAAGGGGCGAAGTCACTTGTTCTAGTTGATGTAATTTAATGTCTTGATGTTTCGATTAGCAAAGCGAACCAAGCAGGGCTGCGCTAACAAACGTCGCGCCGCCGCCCCTCTTTTAGTCTGTTTCATGATTCACTTGGTATTATGTTGCATAATTAAATTATACTATTTTATAAAATTTATTGTGCAAAATGACAGCAAAAATAAATTAAAATTTACGTCGGTAATAAAAACTTCGTCGTTTTCTGCTACTTAACTTGACAAAATATACAAAAATCGCGGTTTTGTTTCAAAATTTAGGTCTATAGAGCACGCAGATAATATAAAACCAAAACGTAGATATGATTGAAAATGCGAATTCTTGTTATCTTAGAAAATAAATAATTAATACAATAGATCCATATATCTTTTACTGAAAAAAATATTTTAGTAGATATCTATCAGATAAAAAGAGAAGATTATTATTGATTTGAAGAGCCTGTGCGGAATAAAAAGCGGCGTGGCGGTTCCGGGGTTATGCGAACTAGCTTCTAAACAGTATAAATTGTTTTTTACGTGAGTTATGTAACCTAACCTTAGTTAATTTACACATAATATGTATATTTAAGTTAAGAATAAATAGTAATTAATATCAAACGTCTAACGATCGGCTTAACTTCCTCTTCTATCCATTAACAATAAGTCTAAATTTAGTCAGTTTTGGTTTTAATAAATAACCTCTTTAGTTTATCGTACATCCATAAACTATGAGATAACATTACCGTTCCCAATGTAAAATTTCGTTAGGTAGGGGAGAGTTGGAAAATACCGCGCGGTTGATAATTCCGCGCGGCAGCGTAAGTAAAAAACTATCCACTAGTTCTGCGTTGAAGTGCGTATAGAATACATCGAAGCCGAACATGCCTAAACCCTTCCCCGCGCTCCACCATTACGGTCCGCTGGACGGCGGAGATATTATGCGCTGTAGATGTTTTCTTCGTCACTCCTTACAATTTTTCGTGTACTTTTGGATACTGTATTTATATTGTTATACTTTGATACTATACATTTTTAATGCTTGTATAGTGTAGAATTTATGTCAGAATACGTTTTTACATACTATAATATATTCCATATAATTTTGAGGTTTAAAAAATAAACTAGATCAGTTTGATAATTCCACGTAAATAGGGCGTGAAATTGTAAACTATGTAAATGATGTTTTATTTACATTAACTTGTTTTTATCTCGATAAAAGAGTTATGTATATATACTGATTTAATTTCTAGAAAAAGATTTCGGTCTTTACGCAAGAAAATTACATAGAATGGTATTCATTTTTTTATTTTTACTTTTATTACTTACCCATTTGTATGCAATTAATGTGCGCACGATATTATCAGACCAGTTTGACAATACCGTGTCTATTTTTTTTAAATTGACAATAATAACATTTTGTTTAAATTTTGGAAGTTTTTGTTATACGGTATGCGTACCTAAATAAATGTCCAACTAATTTCTCTATTTTGTTTCTTTTAATATCAAACAGTTTCCTAATTATAGGTCCAAGTCCTTAGGGGCTCGGTATTATCCAACTTTCCCCTACAGGTATGCACGTTATCGTATCAGATGTGTCATTTAGTTTTAAGAACCGATAAATATCTCCAATAACAGTTTTCTGTCAGTCCAGTTCAAGTCCAGGCGCGTCATTTCATTTATTCACCAAAATTATATTTATTTTTATTTTTTTATAGTAAGTATCAAGATGTTTACTGTCTGACTATAGTGACGTAACAGTGTCGTTAAGTAAATTCAACAAAGCTAAAAAGTAAATTAATCGATTTTATTTTATTTCCAAGTATTACACATTTTTTTGTAATATTCGTCATTATTTATAGAATAACATTTTATTAAGAGCAATCTTTAACAAATTCGTCATCTATACAACTTTGAGATACTTCATCGTAAGAAAGTCCTTCGTCACAGCTTAGAAGACGTGGACTTCCTCGTTGACACGCTATGTATTTTTTGCAACTTTTTCCATATCTGTAAAATATATAAATAGCTACATCATCATCAGTTGTTTATTATTTTATGAGTATGATCCATAAGTATGACCCTTGTGGATAACATTGTGGCCAGCATAGCTTCCTATCGTTTCAGTACCTAATAAGGGTCCTACTAGAGACAATATGTACCTACTCTAGTGCTAGTGGAATTCGTAGGTAAAAGTTATTCAAACATCTAATCAGTTAGTCTACACCCTTACACTTACAACCTTCCCCTTGGCTTTGTACGTATAGACTAAAGACCAAAAGAGAAGATTGCAAAATGTTCTTGTAATTTTACGTAAAATAATAAGAATCATCACCTATTGTAAATTTATAAACATATTTACCTGTATTTATAAATCAGATCGGAAGGTTTTCCATTTTCTCCAATGTCTGGCACGGGGCACGTAAAGCCTCTAAAAACTGTGGCAAAAAATAAGTGTTACAATCGGTCATTTTTCTAATACATTGTTGAAATGTTGTTTGTGTTTATTGCGTAATATGGCGAAATCTTTTTTATTAATTCTTTGTTTTTTTTAAATACTTACCAACAGGGTCGCATGATGGGACATTTGCAGGCCAGTCGCAAGCAGTTGTTTTTAAATTGAATGCAAGGCCAGGAGGGCAGGACATTTTGGTAGCTTTGCCTTCTAGACACATGATATATTGGCCGCAATCACCAGTAGGAGAAGCAAAATAGCCGTATTGTCGCGGACACTCTGCTGTGGGTTTTGGATCCTCTAAAATGATAAAATAGATTTTTATATTACATTTAAAATATCAGCCATAATTTTCCTGATTAATATTAATAATACCCTTTGTTTTTTATATAATTAAACTTCTATGATTATCGTATATCGATTATGTTTACTTACTTTTAAAAACTACATCATCAGTATATATTATATTCCAACTTACGTATCGCATCATGAGCGGCACATTGAACTTCTGATGGATAAGCGCATGGATATTCTGGCCATACAGCTTTAGGATTAAAATGAAGTCCATCCGGGCAATTAGTTTGTCTTGCTCTATTGGACTACAAACATTATTAAAGTTATTAATGACTTATTTACAACAATATTTGAAAAATAAAATTTTAAATATACGGAAACTCACATTGCATTCTATGAAAGCATCGCACTCTGTTGGTACTGCAAAGTAGCCATTAGGCTCATGACATTGATAATCCATCAAGGCCATTACGTCAAAAGCATCGCTTGGTGTTCTTGCTGTTGGTACAGGTCGTGCAGGGACGAAGACTGGCTTTTGTGGAGTAGCTTTTGGTTGTGGCTGAATGGTACTTATTCTCGAGGGCAGATGGAATATTGGGATTGGGGTTGGTTTCCAGGGATTTGGATGTTCGGGTTTCTTAGAAGGCTTAGGGAACCAACTAGGCTTTGACCAGGTGGCTGAAATAGGATTACGTGAATTACCAATGCCAGGTATATATTTAAGTCGTATTTGGTTAGACGGAACTTCTGAGTGATCTAATAACTCGCCCTCCGATGATGCTTCTGGTGTAAGTGGAAATGGGCTTGGCGTTGAAGATTGACGAGAAGGCTCGGGTGGAACTTCAGCATAAGGTGTAGAAGATATTTCTGCCGGCACTACAGATACTGGTACTGGCTCAAATGAAGGTTTGGATGATGATTCTGATTCGAAAACAGGTTTTAAAGATGGTGAAACTCCGGGTTGTAACTCTGGAGCCGGAGATGCTTTGGGCCCAGAAAGTCCAACTCCATCAAATCGTTCAGAAGTAACTTCCGGTATGGGCTCAGATGAAGATCCGAGTTCAGGTTTAGGTTCCACTTGTGGTTCGGGCTTAGGTTCCACTTCTGGTTCCGGTTTAGGTTCCACTTGTGGTTCAGGCCTAGGTGCTATCTGAGGTTTCAGCCTCGGTTCTTCTTCTAGTTCAGGTCTTGGTTTCACCTGAGGTTCTGGGCTAGGTGTTTCATTTTCAACATGAGGTTTGAGTTGTGATTCAGGTTTGACTTCAGGTTGTGGCTCAGGAACACGTGAGACCACAACTTCAGGCTTAGGAGTTTCTGATACAGGTTCAACTTCAATAGAGGGTGGTTCTGTTTCTGGTTTTGGAGAAGGTTTGATTTCTGGCTCAAGAGCACCACTTATCGGCTTAGAACTGGATGATACATCAGGTTCATTGAGTGGTTGAAATTCGGGTTTTGAATATAGTAGGTCCGATTCGGGCGCAAGTGGAATATCAGCGGGTTTTGAAGCCGGCTTCTCGGGATATACATAATATGGTCGCGGTGATGTGGGCAGTACATGTGAATGAGAACCAGGAAGAACTACGACGGTGACGGCTGGTTTCGGTTTTGGGGAGCTGGCTATGAATGGTCTAGACCATACAATGTTAGGTCGCCTGTTGAATGAAGGACCGCGTATAGGTGGAGAATAAGTGGATGATGGCCAATGCGTAGTAGAAACGGTTACATGTGGTCGCACCTCACTTGTTATTTCAGGTCTTGGTGCAAATGTTGTAGGTCTTGAAACGTAACCAGGTCTTGGCACTACACGAGCAGGAAACCTTGAAGGTCTTCTAAACCTCCAATCTCGGGCGGAACCAGTTTGCCCGTTGACTGCAATAAAAAGCGATTAATTTACTATCTTTAGTTAATGTAATTCATCTATATTTTCTGACTAATATTCGGAGTAAACTTATATGGATACTATATAAGAATATTTGGTAATGATAGCGTAACCCGATATGCTTTTGTGTTGAAGATTTTATAAGTATATAAAACCCAAGAAACGATCTCTATACATATAATAATTCGTAATTTCATGGCCAATAAAACATTAACTTATGGTCAGTTAAATTATGTTTGTGTGACATAACTGTATTCTAAATAAAAAAATATCACTTACCCAAGACAATTAACGGCAATAAAATAAATAATAATCTTTTTCCTAACATAATTGAATCATTGAATTCGACGAGTTAATAAACGCAACGTTATTTGATCAATTGTAAAGACAGTATGAAAGTTGATTTTTATATAATGGAATTATACCTATTTATCGTTCGAATTAGTTCACTAATATAATATCTCATCAGTAAATGAGTCTTAATGGGAAACTGAATTTATAAGAATAGTTTAGAAAACCACATCACATATTTTCTTAAATACATTACGGTAAGATATAATTGCAATTGTTAAAGGACTGATAACGTTGTGGTTAAGGCTGATTTTCCATTCTAATGTTGTCTATTCTAACTTTGAATCTGGTAAACTTGATTTTTCTAAATTGTTGGAAGGTGAAGGAAACATCGTGCGAAAACCGGCAAAAGTACAAAAAATACGTCGTGTTTTGACGAACACAGAAGACGGATCACTGACTTGCCTGAAAAATATTATCAAACAGCAAAAATCAAATCACGACTTATTATATTCCTAAGCCAGGCTTACACTGCTTTAAAATTTTAATAGGTTTAAAATTTAGAAGTACTTTTTTAAAATATGTATAAAGTAAGAGTTGGTAACATAACAATTAATTGTATAATTAATGGCAATAATTTTATATTTAATGGTAATAAGCGAATGTTATAGGCTTTTAGCTATGAAATATAGATAAATTTAAATTTAAAATCCTTTATTTGCCAAGATAGTGGTACAAAATACAAAATCGAACAACAAGAAAAGTCCGCACAATCAGCCATATTTAAATAGGCATGCAAATGTCATAATAAGAAGTCAAGTCATTTATAAGTAATTGTTAAACTTATGTTCTAAATTCGGTCACGCTATATACGTAAAAGCACCCTGAGTACCTTAATCACCGATAAGAAGTTTTATTCATTATTAACTCACTCTTCTTGTAACAATGTGAATATTAGAGTTTTTATGTTTTCATTACTGGTAATATTTTAATTACAAAAATAATTGAGGGTTAGATTTAGAGACGAGGCTTAACTCCCTTATGTCATAATCTATTACGTTTTCGACATAAACATGTAAATAAATTATTCTTTTTTCCCTGTCAAAACATTGTTAAAACGGTTTTCATTAAAAATCCGGTAGTGAACCGCTGTGTGAGTTCGAAAAGTGAGTTACAGAATCGCAAGGCTGTGTAGGTTGTCTCAGACTTATACTAGGATGGCGGCTGGAATAACGCTAGTATGAACAGGTACACCGACCGGGTTTAATAGTAGACATTTTACTTATTCTTAGTTTGTTCTTGGTATAACATTTTATACCACGTTTATTTGTACCACTGATAGAGTCATACTTAGCGATTTATCTCTACTCTGAATATGGGTTTCATCAGTGTTTCCCAAACTTTTGTGCCGTGCCCACCTTAGCCTAAAATTCTTATGTCCCCATACTTTTAATATTAAAAAATGAATTGTTATTTTAATACCTTTAAATGATAGGTATTAGGAAGAAATCACTAGGCAATTATTAACGAAACAGCAAGTAAATTTTCGAAACATATAATAAAAACATCTAATAAATTTCGAAGCCCCAAAATAAAATGGCCCCTGGGGTGGTGCGCCCCACTGCGGGAAACACTGCGTTACATCGTCTCGAGATGGGCTCGGCACTGATCTTAACTTAGTGGCCAATACACTGGATAATATGAAAAATACGAAAGGATGGTGCGATATGTTTCATCGTGATTCTCTTCTCATGATTTTACGAAGCATGTCACGTAGGTAGGTATATGTAATTAGATTAGCTGATACATCTTTTGTATCTTTCTTACTACCAGAATCTTGAATCATTACGAGTATGTCAGGGTTACATTATGGTTTAATGGTTATGTTTGATTATATGAATCTACTTTTATCTGTGGACCCAGTGCCCTGTGATGTGTTGAGTTTAGGCACCACGAGATAATCGCTGACTTGTGTCCAATATTTTCTTTTATGTCCCAAGAGATTATGGAACATACTCAGTGAAAATATGTTTATTTGTTATAAGTTGCATATACGTAATTGATTGCAATTGGTTTTTTGTAGTTTGATAGACCTTTTTAAGATAAAGATACCAGCGCCAGGGTTCCCAGCTCTCTAACATTATAAATTGTACCTACTCACAACATTAGTTACACATCTTACGGAAATATAAAATTTATAACTTTTTACAGGTAGTATCAAGTTAAATATTATACATAAATATTATAATCGTCGTAATAGCTGTACAATTTTGAACAAACTTCTAGTTAGTTTAGTTAGTAAATTACTAGACTAAACTAATTTGCAGTCTACTGTGGTATTACGGATCAATGTTTAATGGATTTTCTTTGGATTCCGAGAAAAGAAGAAGAAAATACCGAATACGGAGGTTGCGACGTATAGGACTGAGGTTCGGAGGTTTATTAAATACATTTGTGAAAGTTCTTATTCATTAGTAAATATTTCTTATTCATTATTATATATAAAACAGTTGCATGTTCTATAATATTTGGTACACTACAAGTCTAATTTAGTTTAACTAAACTAAACTTAGTACTTGACTATACTATTAAAGTAACCGAATTAATACTTTTTCAGTATTTAGTTTCTATTCATTGTTTTCAATCTACTTATTATTAACGCCATTATATTATGTAGTGTTTAATGAGTTTTTAAAGAATGATACAGAAATATTTATAATATTTTATTGAAAAATTAAGGTTTAGATTCAGAAGCTCGCGGAACAGCGATGTCGGTTTCACAAGGAACTCTATCGGCATCCACGCAGTGGCTTGTGATAGGGTCGAAGGCCAGACCTGGGTCGCAAGCGAGTAGGCGGCCACGACCCTCTTGGCAAGAGTAGAAAGCAAAGCAGTTGCCATCGTACCTAAGAATAAAAAACATAGAGTATAATAAGAAAAATTCAAATCTTAAAAGGGCATTACTTTTAAATTGGTATTTTCTATATATCATTGTCATGAACACACTTTAAAATATTATTTTAGTACAAAGATTGTATATTATTTTTTTGATATGATTCATATATATATTGTTAAAATTAATAGAACTCTTACTTGTGGTTAGTTACAACGGGATTGCCACTCTCGTCAAAACTGGGCGGAGGGCATTGGTATCCAAGGAATGCTGAAAGAAAAATAATAATTCAGGTTCAAATACATTGACTGTTACAAGAAATTATAGAGTATGTCCTTCAAAATTATCCCACGAATTAGCTGTCATTTAAATTCTGTCAAAGCATTTGCATTCTTTACTTTGGGTGACTTCCAACTAGCGGCTGAACATAAAATCGGAGGCAGAAAACGCTTTTTCTTATACTTACTTGCAACGTCACAAGACTTCACAAGGAAGGCCCAGTCACAACGGCTGGTCTCGAAGTTGAAAGCAAGCCCAGTGGGGCATACCATGTCCACGGCCACGCCTGCTATGCACATGCGGTACTGGCCGCAGTCAGATGGGTGAGCGCTAGGGGAGGGGAAGTATCCGTACTGGTGAGGGCAGTCGGGTGTTGGCTTTGGGGCTTCTGTAATAGAGTAAAAAACTTATGTGTACTTATGTACACGCGTTAGAAATTATACTACGTTGGCATAACAAGATAAAAATCTTTTCAAAATTTTTATCTTTTGTCTTATTCTACGTTTGTAGAAAAAGCGACACTAACTTGAACTAACTAACACTAACTAAAAAAAATTAACTCTCATCATTTTTCCCTAACGCACCAAAAGAAGTATAACTTCAAAAAAACTAAAATGTTGACTATAGCTAACTTCAGGGTGTCGGTTTTTTGTGACGGTGTGCGCGCATCGTAAAAATTTACTCTCGTAATTTTTCCCTAACGCGCCAAAAGAAGTTGGTACAACTTCAAAATTAGGTGTTTTATTATAGCAAAGTTTAATGATTATATCAATGTATCTTTAAAATGGTAGCTTGTGAACACAGATACATACGAGCAACACTTCTGTCTCTGCAAGGCACGTCAGTGGGGTAGCCACAAGGGTAGTTGGGCCAAGGGACGCTTGCGTCGTAGTGAAGGCCATCTGGGCATGACTTTTGAACAGGTACGAAGTCCTAAAAAATTAAATTGAGTTTTAAGCAAAATATTTTAACATTAATTAACAAGAAAACAGAAAATAAATATGAAAATTCTATGTGCAATGGACCTAATAACTTGTCTTTTGTTCCCTATTCTATGAACTCCCTATTTATGTTTTCTATTTCGTTCTGGGGTAATACTTACTATGCATTCTACGTAGGCGTCACACTGGCCCTCCACCTTAGCGAATAGGTTCCTGCGAGAACATGGCGTGGCTAGTTCTGATGGTGCGACGGATGGTGCAACTTCTTCAGCAGCAAAGCCTAAATTAAATTTAGTAGTAGTAAGCAAGCAACACACACTATAAAATTATTATTATTTTTTTAAATATTACTTACTTGTCGCAATGAGAACAGAGGCGAGAATCGTAAAGCAAAACATTATGAAATTTCTTTTGCACTACTGAATTTGAGAGTACACAATTTCTGAATGATGAGATATTGGTTCAACCAAAATTTTTATACGTTCGAATTAATGAATTATTGTGGTGATATTAATGAATGCGGTTTTAGAACAATTACCAAATCATATTACATTTTGACTATCCAATTAATTTAACTGCATTCCACGTTTAACAGTTATTTTAATAGATATTAGAGATAGTAAATAGAGATTGTAAAAAGCGTTGTCTTGAGTTATGATATAAAGTACCAGACAAAATTAAAAAGGATTCTATTAGGATTTATTGTAAATTTTGTGCTCCATTCTTTTATTTTTGGATATATAAGTATGATTAAGGTTTAAAAAATAGTGGAAATTGTTCGATCGAATCCTAACTGACGAGGTTCGTCGTACTTACAGTTAGATTAGAATTTGTATAAATCAAATCAAAATAATTGAAAAAATGTTGGTTTGTAGATATAGTTGTACATAAAAATACGTAACGCGCGATGCCTTTGCCACACGAAGTTTATATCACAAAAAAACAGTCACTACAACCTTTTAAGTTCGGGGCACAGATTTATGTATCTGTTTAGTATTTATTTGTTTATCATCTCAAGATGTATTCCTTCACCGTATTAACAGATACCATTGGTGCAACGCCGCTGAAGATACTATTATCTTTGATTAGGCAAACACTGCCTTTCAGAACACTATTTAATGCTAAATAAAATATATTGTCAAAAGATAAATGTGTCAATAAGAGATAATAAACAATACGTCGTCGAATTATGAGGTCCGTTGTAATCGAGATTTATAACTTGGGAGACATGATTCACACCAATAATACCCTAAATAAATAAAAATCATGCAGCCACGTCTTTTATAATATAAAGCTTTGATTCAATAAATTTTCATTGTATCTCCCACGATTACCGATTTCGATTTTTTGTTATATCTAGCACTAGCTGTTACCCGCGACTTCGTCTGCGTAGAACTACTACTTCGTGTAAAGTTGTTTGGACTGAATAGGCTCTGAAACTATAATGAAACGATTCTAATGAAGCCGGCACATTGAATTATTGAGATTAACATAGGTAGACTTTTCCTGACCCTGATCCCTGACTTAACTTAGTTTAATACGTTTTTGTATACGACATTTTTTGTTTTTCCTTCTTTGGTCAAAACATGTAGGTTTTGTGGACTCGATACTCGTGAGCACGCCACATACAGTTGCCCATGGGAGAAACAGTTTTTTTCTAAATGAACACCAGCTACTTTGAGTGTCTGTCCTTGAGCTTTGTTTATCGTCATAGCGAATGCTGCTTTCAGGGGAAATTGTACTCTTTTGAATTGGAATGGCAAATCGGTAGGGATTATTCTAGTTCTTGCAAACTCATCTCTTATGCAAAGTTCAAAAAAAGCTGTAAGGGTGGTTTTTGGTCGAGTAGATAGTCGCTCGTGGAAATTATCTTCTGTAAAATAAACTCGTTCACCGTTCTCTAAGTGTACACTTAGATGTGTAACGGTGGGGTGCCTTTCGTGCAACGGGAACCCTAATAACCGCCACACGGCTTCGTTGCTGCTAACATAACGACCAGATTGATATGTATGTACTTCATTTACGCGATTTGCAAGCTCTGTGCTCCTAAAATTGAAAATAGCTCGGTCACTGCCTTTGTTAATATATTTGCAGATATATTTGATAGCGCGCACTGAACTGCAAGCCTCAACATTTATATGGGCGTTAAATATTTTTAATAGAATAGCGGAATAAGGGACCACCCAACTATTATCAATAGTGACGTAACTCCCATTTCGTAGTTTCACAGATGCCGTTCGACCTCCGTCTGCTGGTGCTCTTCTACGATAGAGTGGGTATCCGTTTTCACTGTGGACAGTGTCTTTGTGTTATTTGCGAGGAAATTTCTTTGTGCATTTTCCATCTTTCATGCAAGGGCACTGAGGATTTTCAGGTCCACATGGACCATGAATCATGTTTTTAACTATAATATCATGAAGTGTCTTGTCAGTGCTTGGATCGGGTATTTCTGCGCTGATAATATTATCAATTTGATCGGGTCTCAACTTGTCTTTTAACCACAATAATATGTGGACATGTGGTAGGCCACGCTTCTGCCACTCTATGGAATACATAAAGCAGATCACTTCTCCAAATATTCTGCCTTTGGAAATAACAGACATAAGTTTTTAACTTTCAACCTAAAAACTCTTGCGACTACATCATGCCTATCAATCGCGCTTTGACCCGGCATTAATTCATTTACTATTTCCGGCCATGCTGGGTTGCAAGTAAACGTAACGAATAAGTCAGGGCGACCATATGTACGTACATAAGCAAACGCATCCTGAGTATATTCGTGTAAGTACCTCGGACTATTTACAAATGAAGACGGTAAAATTATCATTCTACCAATATCATTTGGATTTAGATTAGCGTCATTCGCTACTGCGTCTTGAAGGTGGATATAATTTTCTGCTCTTAATTTAGTTTGATTTAATGTTATGTATCGTAATCGTTCACTTTCTACCTTAACCTACATATCAACATAAAACTGATTGGCCAGTTGCTTGCATCGTGATATAATATTAAAATCATTTTCTCTAATCATGATATGAAAGGCATAAAAGTCCATACATGATACCTTTTTGTTAGGCAAGGGCAGGCCAGTTACAGGATCGACTTGTGGAATTTGAAAGTGATACCCTTCTTGCCCTTTGCTAAATATTAGCGGATATTGTAACGCATCGTAAAATTTATGTGTATCCGGCACCCTAGTTAGTGTGTTATCACGGGCATGTAAAACTATATCACGGGAAGAAAACTGTTCACCACAAACCATGGCTGCGACTTCATTTATTAAAGGTGCATTATATCGTCTTTCGTGTTCCCCACTTGGTGTACGATCTGGGTGAATCACCAACTTATAATCATCTCCCGGCATTCTTTCTAAGGCTGTTGTGAAAGTGTTTATTAGGCGGTTATGTTCATGCAACATTCTCTGAATCTTTAAGACAATATCCTTTTCTACTAATTGAATGTTTTGACACCTGCGGTCAACCTCGTCGTTTTCATTTCCCATAAAATAAATCTGTAAAAATTTTGGTTGCTCATTATTTGTAGGAAGCAAAGAACCAATCCTATGATAGATTTGACCTTGGATTGTAAAAGTAGATGAAAACCCAGGCATAACCACCTCATTTTCTACACCAAATGACGTCATTTGAAAGCATGAATTATATTTCCTTATTTTGATTAAAAAACGCCGCGATTCGTTGTTATCACCTAAAAGTAAAGACTTCAATGATTCCTCTGGTTCTCCAAGTATTGGAATTGAAACCTTGCCACCAGAACAACACATACCCGGAGTTTCTTCTTTCCACTTGAGTGCTTCACAATGTATACATTTTTTATCCATTCCACCTATGAGAAGTAATCGATGGTTATTATACTCAATCGATGGGTCATAATCAAAAGCAGCATTGTGGAATGCTCCCCATGTATACGCATTGTAAACGCATTTCTCCTTTCTGACTGCCGTTCAGCATTTAACACACGTCGTCTTTGGGATTCTTCTGGCATCTCTGCAGCTATCAATGATGCGTGTCGCTCAGCATCTAAAATCTGCCGGGCCTGAGTCTGTTCATAGGTCTCGGCAGCTCTTTGCGTTGCGTGTCGCTCAGCATCTAAAATCTGCCGGGCCTGAGTCTGTTCATAGGTTTCGGCAGCTCTTTGCGTTGCGTGTCGCTCAGCATCTATAATCTGCCGGGCCTGAGTCTGTTCATAGGTTTCGGCAGCTCTTTGCGTTGCGTGTCGCTCAGCATCTAAAATCTGCCGGGCCTGAGTCTGTTCATAGGTCTCGGCAGCTCTTTGCGTTGCGTGTCGCTCAGCATCTAAAATCTGCCGGGCCTGAGTTTGTTCATAGGTCTCGGCAGCTCTTTGCGTTGCGTGTCGCTCAGCATCTAAAATCTGCCGGGCCTGAGTTTGTTCATAGGTCTCGGCAGCTCTTTGCGTTGCGTGTCGCTCAGCATCTAAAATCTGCCGGGCCTGAGTTTGTTCATAGGTCTCGGCAGCTCTTTGCGTTGCGTGTCGCTCAGCATCTAAAATCTGCCGGGCCTGAGTCTGCTCCTCAGATTCTTGGGATCTAGCTACTTGCGCAGTTCGAGCTCTTTTAGAGCTACGCGCTAAATTAGATTTACGCTTGCGAGGCATATTACTTAACCAGTTACCTACCTAAAGTAATAAAAACAGGTAAGTACTTATGCAAAAAAAAATTCTTTAGCTGACAAATAATTTAGTTAAAGGTACTGAGTACGAAACTATACTTAAGGTAGGTACTTATACACATGAAATAAAACAAAAACAAAACTAAAACTAAATGTTAAAAAAAATATACTATCTACATGGAATAAAAACAAAATGAATCGATAAAATTATATGCGAAACTACTGGAACTATTTTATTCACAAAACAACATTACTTACCTATTAATACTCAATAAAAACTATGCTGACCTTCTTAGGTACCGTAACTACTTACTAAATGTGAAAAAACTTAAAAAAACCTGCCTACTAATCTACTACAATTTTATACCTATCCTAAAAAATGAATTAAAGTATTTATTTTACCTATTAACTATAATTTTACCTACTACTAACTTATGCTAAACTAATAATAACAACCAAAACAACTAAGTAAATAACACTAAATGCTTATCCAAGAAACCCTAAACACCAATGAAAACGTAAAGAAAGCGAATACGTTGCAGCTCAAAATTGTAGATATCGCATGCGTCCGCCAACGACGTCTGCCCTCACGTGTCTGCCCGTTCGGGTAAGCATACTTTGTGATCTACACTCCTCCCACCGAGCCATCCGCGTCCCCCGCACGTCTTTGCCGCCGCGCCGCGCAGCGCGCCCGCGCCCGCCAGCCCCGCCACACCACACCATGCATCGTCACACTCACACATTCATAGTGTATAGGCCGATGGGCCTGATGGACATGTCAGGCAGAAAGTATTCTAAAAGCTGGCTAGGAGTATTTGAATTATGCGATACATAACTGCACCCCGCGTTTTCACCCGTATAATTCCGGGATCGGGATCGGGATCGGGATCTGGATAAAAAGTATCCTATGTCCTTTCCCAAGGTTCCATCTATCTCTATACCAAAATTCATCAAAATCGGTTCAGCGGTTTAGGCGTGAAAAGGTAACAGACAGACAGAGTTACTTTCGCATTTATAATATTAGTAGGGATTGAACTTTCAAAATGAAAACGCGTTCTTGATTATTCGCCGACAGCATAGTTCAACTATAGACATCCGTTGAGTTGCGTTCCCTTCCCGAAAATAAGAGCCCGTAGTTCCCGACACATTTTAACGAATCCGAATTAACCCATCACGTTAGCCAATGACAAATTAAAAGCTAATTCAAATTAGGTAAAAAAACCTCCTTCACCGGGGAAGGCGAGGTTCCTTACTTCGCTCACTCCAGTGAGCTTCCGTCCTACCCTGCGATTAACAATAAACTACAAGTTCCCACCTTTTCAGAATGCCAAATCATAAAATGACTGCTTTACGACTGATTTGAGAGCGACAGCCGATGCGAAAACCGCTGTGTGAGTTCGAAAAGTGAGTTACAGAATCGCAGGGCTGCTCTTCAGGCGTTAGACGAATCTCAAAGGAAACGACGTATGGTAGTCGTGGGAAAAAGCAGAGCTACGTTTCCCAAAACAGCCCGAGGTGAGCTGACAAGGCCATTCTGGTCAACAACGAGATTTCATTAAAAAAAACGTGTCATTTTATTGAATAACTACAAACATGTCCCATCGCATTTCTGATAAATGTACGACCCAGATTTTTATTTGTTTCTCCTGCTTGCTTTTTGAATTAAAATACTTTTTCAACAAACTCTCAAGCGCAGTTATCACTGAATAAATTCAAAGCTCTCAAACATAAATTAATAAATAAAGCTTTTTATAAATCTGACGAATACTTATTTAAATGATGCTTATTCTTAGGATTGATTTGCTCCAGTTCAAACAATTTGTATGACTCAAAACTTAGCGATTAAAAAAAGTGGCGGAGAGTTTCTTGCCCGCTCTACGCCGGTATATGAATAGTTATTTTGAGTTTGAGTTTTTATTAAAGTCACAATAATATATAGAATCAGTCAGGAATAATTCTTTGTAACCATTGCAGGTTTGGCAATATAAGGATCTACTACATAGGCCTACAAACTTCATTTTGTATTTTAATATCGATTGAATTACCAATTATTATTTAGAATTCTAAAAGGTTGTAATGAAATTCATCTGTTTTTTGTCATAGAAGGATATAAACCCGAAATCTGCAACAATTGTACAGTCTTACTCATTAGTCTATAGCAGAATTAAAGTTACTAGACCATGGAGTTTATTTTTGAAATAAAACTCCTTATAAGTAAAAGGAGTGTTGCCATTCCAATCTTTTTTTTTTAATTCACTTCAAATAGATTTCTTGCAACATGAAGAGGTTTTTTGAAGTTATACTTCTTTACTCTTGTTGTCTATACTATACCAAGCATTCTAGGATACATCTATATGTATAATATAGTATATTGCCCTTTATCGGCAATATCCTTGATATATTGTTAATTCGGTTTCTTCTGTTACCGGTTAGTCGACATCACAGGAGACCACAAAGCTGGCAGCTATTTCGGACAAAGACTAAGTCTAGCAATTCAAAGAGGGAACGCTGCCAGTATCTTCGGAACCTTGCCTAAAGGGACTCCTTTTAATAATACGTATATATTTTAAGGTTCGTTATTGTTTTTTTGTTATAGATTTTAATAAGTTAATTGCAGATATGATGTTCCTAATATATATCGTTCTGATAAATAATAAATCATAACTTGCCATTCTAAATTATGTCAAATTAATGTCTAAAAAGTTGTGCCCGTCTAACTGTTAATGCAATATTAACATATCGTTTATTCTTGCATGTCTCTTGGTCTAAGTGGGGCTGAAGACATCCAGGTTATATCGTGAGCTTCAGCCCATGCTCTTAGACTACAGAAGCGTCACCAGTTTTTTTTTAATTTACATTATTTGCTCAATTATTATCTTTGTATACAATTATCTCGTTTTTTTTAATTTTACTCCTTCAAAATCGATACATCGCGTTTCAACTAGGAGTTCCAGGAGGACAATTAGTGAGATTATCAAACTTTACATATTTTCTTTTACATTTAAGACAGACATTATTTCGCTGCTTTTTCATTGAAAATAAAACTTTTACTACTGTTTAAATTTATTATTCAAATCTGTTTTAATCATTATTCTAATGCAGGTGCAGATGTTGATGCGTTGTCTTGACAACGCACTTTGTCGGCATCCTCGCACCTGCCAGCGGCTTCATCGAAAGCGAAGCCAGCGTCACAGGAGAGCAGGCGAGGGTGACCACCACCTTGACACGAGTAGAAAGCGTAGCAACTACCCTTGTACCTGTAAATAATCAACACATTAAAAAGTGGAGTCATGTGATTTGAACGTGTCCCTGTTGTCAGAATTAATATTCATTGACATAGACTAAAGAAAGATCTACTTAATCAATTTATGGTTGATTTTCGCGGGCAATTTGACCTATAAAGTTTCATCGTCTAAGTTTAGTTATTTTATATTTTACCTGTGGTTTGTAACAATTGGGTCTCCACTCTCGTCGTATGTGGCTGGAGGGCAAGTGTATCCCAGGTAAGCTTTAAATCATAAAATATATTATTATTTGTTACATATATAAAACAATTTTCTTATTAAACTGAGCAATTAAACCAATAATGTAATTAAGCTATCACCATTCCAATTAACGATATTTTTAAGACATCGAAATATATTTTTACCTTCGACATTGCAAGATTTGACAAGTCCCGGCCAATCACAGCGACCGGAGTCAGGGTTGAAAGCTAGTCCAGTAGGGCATTCCATTTCAATGGGCTTGCCATCAAGACAAAAGCGGTACTGGCCACAGTCATTTGGAGCGGCGACTGGAGATGGGAAGTAGCCATAACGGTGAGGGCAGTCCGGGTTTGGTTTTGCGTCCTCTGTGGATGTAAAGACCATTATGATTGTGCAAGTTTCTTAAGTATATTCTAGTATCTGGGATAATAATTAGATTAAATATAAATGGATGTTATTGAAATCATGGTGATAGCTTATTGGCAAATAATTTGGTCGTAAATTTATGATTTCGTTGTGTACATTGGCTGCCATGTCTGTCGGTTAAAACGTAAAGCTTTATATTAAATAGTAATGAATCTATTATGTATATATTTCGTTCAAATAGGCATTGTTATTAAATGCCTTGACGTTCCTGGTACGACGCTTTTGATTATAGTCAAGCGGCAGTGGAGATGAGATACAAATTATTCAAGTATAATACGACTACAAAATATTCTAGAGACTTACAATTTCACGAGTAATATATTTTTTTTTAATATTTAAAAAAAATTAAATGGCGACTAAATAGCTTGCATTAAATGCATTTAAAGCACACTCATCTTTATTTGTATACTTACGGGGTAAATTCCGGCCTACACATTGCACATCCATGGGATATCCACAAGGGTAGTTTGGCCATTCAACTCTAGGGTCGAAGTGGAGGCCGTCCGGGCAATTCATTTGAACTGGCATGAAATCCTAGGAATTTATAAATAAAAGATATACAAACGTGGCTATTGGGAAATAGGCAATGTAATATATTTACTGTGATTATGAAGACATCGAAGTTAAGTTCAATCAGCTCAATCAGTATAGAAATTATTGCATTTTAAAATGTAGGTTTTCTGGTTTAATTTGTTTGCATAGAATCGTATCTCCGGATTCACGGTTTTGTTATCCATAGGAATAATAGTTTCAGCTTCATGTCAAGAAATAAAAGAATCAGATATTTTTTGTGAGTTTCTGGCACACAATTATATGCTTACTTTACACTCGACGTAGGCATCGCATTCTGCTTCGACTGGAATATAGGCGTTTCGGCGGATACAACCCTTTGGATGTGATGGTGGTGGTGTGGGGTCTATGGCTAAGACAGGCGGATTTATTTCCGCTGCAACGGAGTAACCTATAAATGAATTTAAAGGCATTAATCAAAACACTTTTGTCCTATCAATAGCAAAAGATATTCATAAAAACTGATATTAAATTAAAAATTATATTATTTTTATTATAATTTAAATGACTAATTATAGCCTGCATGGCATATCCTGTATCGCGAGGACCCCGTCTTGATACCATTAGGAAAAATGGCACTAACGTCCCTTTTTTTATTAAATTTAGAATTATAATAAAATAAATTTTGATTATATTGTAAATACAAAAAGTATTTGAATACAAAAGCATTTTATTATATGGTTACTAATACTTACCACAGACCACCATTAACCCGATAAGAACAGATTTAAACATTTTTTTTCTGGTCCACTTCTTTTTACAAAGACTAGTGCCGTGTGTTTGACATAGATTCCATTTCGAAATGTCATTTTATACTGAAGCTTCTAATACTTGTGGTTGAACTTATCGTTAAGAATAATTAGACGAAAAATTGATACACACATTAAACAGGAATTTTATAATTAATGATAAGATAGGCAATAACTGTACATGGTAACAAAATCTTAAAATGACTAAAGTTGCACAGTAGAATGATGTACTAAATTTAAATTATTTACAACAACGAGGTAACATAGAGAATGACTGAGACATGGGACATCAGGAGTTGGGTAAAAGCTGGATCTATAACATTTTATTAATTCAAGATGTCTCGTGTAGCACTTGTTCTTTATTCAAATAACCTATTATAGCGGTGCATTCTCTATGTCTACGAGAGGTATGGAGGTCTTATATTTCCGGTTGCTCTTCTTCTGCATTATTGTCTATGATCTGTTCATCTTCTCCTCGTAAATTCTCACTGCGAATATCGTCGTACGGAGCGAAGGTAGTGACTTCTTCTAGAGCCTTCCGGAAGCCACTTATAGCATTCTCAGCGGTAAGTCTTTGGGACTCAGCTTTTCTGGAACGTTCAGCTTGTGTTCTTAGTTCTGAAGGACAAGCGGAAATCTCGTCGGCAGCGACACAGCTTTCGGTGAGTTCGTCGAAAGCGTTGTATCCTCCACATGATAAACGCCTAGGTTTCCCATCAATACATATAAAGTATTTTTGACAATCCTCTGCAGATCTGGAAATAAAAAATTAAATGTTTTATTCTTTTTCAAGAAGTTGATACGTGGATCCGTTCTTTAATAAGTTAATATAATTGTTTGTCAGAGGAGGGCTGTTGAACAGCTGTTACTTCGACCTAAAGGGACGATCCTCGATCAGACTTACCAGTGACTGGCAAGGACAAACGCCCCAGTGGCTCTTTTTTTGGATTGGAATCTCGCAGTTGGCCTGAAGAGCCTTGACAGCTCGGGCTTTTACGGAATGGGTTTTTCCCACGACTAGCGCAAGGGCGTCTGTTGCGAGACTCGGACCTCGGCTTGGGCCGTCGCGGGGTTACCCCCGTGGCTCTGGCTTAAAAGTTGTTTATTCATGCAGGCCGGAACAACTTCGTTTGTGCATTTCAGGGTAATGCCCGCATTCCACTGCGAGCGGAACGGACCCATTACGAACTCCGCTATACGGTATACCCGTAACGATGATTTTCATACATGTGCTTCCACGAAAGCGGAGACGAGCGCAGCGGAGAGAGCGAGTCGAAAGAGTCACATATGAGGTAAGCGAGTTGACCGAGTTTCCAACGGAAATAAAAATGAAAATGTATGAAAATCATCGTTACGAGTATAGCGGAGTCCGTAATGGGTCCGTTCCGCTCGCAGTGGGTGGCGGGCATTAGACGTCATCGAAGTGATTTGTAAGCGCAGATTGTAGGTGTCGCTATATGTGAACTAATACGATTTATGCCATGAATAATATAATGATAAAAAATAATTATGAATCTAATATGCATAATTTAATCGACAACTCTGATTAAACATATCATAAAATTTTAAAATTTATATTCGAACTTCCATCTCACTTTGAAGGTGAAAAAGCATTCTTTATCTGTTTGCATGAATTGATTCACTCAATATTTTCATGATTAAATTGTAAAAATATGTAATATAGGAAAATAAATATTAATAGTTAAAATATTTCAAATATAATTGATAAATAATATATTTAATTAATTAATAAAAACAAATTAATTATTAATACTTACTAAAGTTATTATACCTCTATTGCAAGGTTGAAAAAACAAGGCCATTTTTTGAGTCCGTGTTGGGAATTAAAATAAATTAATTTGTGTGCTATATCACGTACTTCCTGAATATTAAGATGCTTCAAGTTATCAAAAATAATGCCCTAAAGTGACGTGTGATCATATTTCATGATTATTGTTATCGTAAACATCTTTTAATGAACTAAATATTATTATTGAGAACAATATTTAAATAAAGAGTAACAAAATAAATAAATCAATAATCAGTCAATCAATCTACGTCCTCTTTAGGTCTGGGGCTCAGATTTCTGAATCTGATTCGTGATCATTTTTAAATCTAATAGGCAAGTAGGTGATCAGCCTCCAGTGCCTGACACACGCCGTCGACTTTTTGGGTCTAAGACATGTCGGTTTCCTCACGATGTTTTCCTTCACCGTTCGAGCAAATGTTAAATGCGCACATAGAAAGAAAGTCCATTGGTGCACAGCCGGGGACCGAACCTACGACCTCAGGTATGAGAGTCGCACGCTGAAGCCATTAGGCTAACACCTTCTTTATAGTAAAAATAATTCGTTCATTCTACTGTTAGATGACGCCACCAACGCGTCGCGACGCCGCGACGTATAGGATCTAAAATTTTGTATGAATTATATTTCAATGCCAGCCCTGCGTTTACATCTATTTGCTTACTTAGAATTTGTGTCCACATATCGTAAATGCCTGGTATGTCTAATACTTATATAAAGCCAAGGCCGAGTCATCGTTGACATTTAGAATGACCGCTGACCGGTCACCAGGGAACCAGTTATGATTATTGTTTCTATAATTATAAACGGATTCTTGCAGATCGCCTTTTCCATTTAAAAATTACAGGGTTTTACAGATCAGCTCGTTATCTTATATATAAAATTCTCGTGTCACAATGTTAGTCTGCATACTCCTCCGAAACGGCTTGACCGATTCCTCTGAAATTTGGTAAGCATATTGGGTAAGTCTGAGAATCGGCTAACATCTATTTTTCACACCCCTAAATAATAAGGGTGGTCCACCCCTCAATTTATTTTTTAGACAAAATTTTTAATTTCTATTTTTTTATGATACAGCATTAAAAAATACATACAATCCCTAACTTTCACCCCTCTACGATCAACCCCTATTTTTTTATTATAAATGATATACATGGCGAAACGACGTTTGCCGGATCAGCTAGTATAATATAAATATCAAATTGTTTACTAGGAAAAAATATTGATCTATAATATATATAATACCTCCTGTTTGTATTAGGCTATATAAGAGGAGACCACGATAGGGCATGGGGGTCACTTTTACATCAGATTAATAAAATTTTTTCCTAATATACATTTATAGTACCAGACACATATTTTTTTTAAGTTGATCTTTTGGTTCCAGAATATGCTGATTTTCTCACCATATCCTTCCTTACTTAATATTGTATTCTTTGAAAAGTAATGGGGAATGCTTAATGGAGTAATGTTTATTATTATGAAAGTGAGAAGAAAAAAAAGCATTGAAGTTTTTGATGCTAGAAATAAATTCTTTGTCTCACCTGTAAAACCTGAAACCAGCTGGAGGACCAAGCTCTTTTGAAACTCTCACTTCCGGACAACGGAAACCGAGGAAAGCTGTAAATATTGGTGCATCATTAAATTAATTTCACAACATAGTAATGGAAATCTTATTAGCATAGTATTTTTAACATAAATCTGTTTAAATGAGTTTTTTTTAAACGTTTTAATTTATTGAATGACCTCAGACAAAGTTTCTTGGTTTTTCAAACTGAGATACGCGATACTTTTACTATGATTATAAAAGTTGTTACATGACCATCACACACGATGATTTATAATAAAGTAGACAAAAATATCGATTTGATTTTAAGCATTCGAATTTCACTCATTATCTAGAAATACCAAAAAAATAATATTACAAAGACACACGTGAATTTTTACCTTCAACATCACATTCAGGGACTAGGTCAGGCCATTCACATCGGTAGGTTTCAGAGCTGAACGCCAAACCCTCTGGACAGTTGAAGTCATAGCCTACTCCATTTACACAGTTCTTGAAAGTTCCGCAGTTCTTAGAATCACCGCTTTTGAAGTACCCGAACTGATGAGGGCAGTCGGCGGTAGCCTGAGGTGTTTCTGAAATATTTTTTCATTAGAACTGAAAGACGATTCCTTAATAATATATATATCATATATTTCCTATAGTAGATTAGTTAGATCGTATCAATAAAGAATAAAGATACTCTTATTAGGAGGGAGCTTGTAGTTTATTGTTTATCAGAATGCCAAATCGTAAAATGACTGCTTCACGACTGATTTGAGCGCGCCGCCGATGTGAAAACCCGCTGTGCGAGTTCGAAAAGTGAGTTACACAATCGCACGGCAGAAGCTCGGAATTCCTAGACACTTCACAGGCTATTTCGAGGTTTTGTTAGGGTGACGAGTGTTTATATACCCATATATCCGGTAACTTTATTAATTTGTTTCGCTAAGAATTAGGCCTTAACTTAAAATTAAAATCTTTAAATATCCGTTACTCTATCCATAGATTTTATGTAACGAGCCGATGTTAAACAGGATACTCTTAACGTACCTAATGTATCTGATATTTCTAGCTTACATAGGCTTTGATTTTTTTCCTGTTGGCTTTATTCTTATACTACAATCTTGTCACATGAGTCAAGCCTGATATCAATTCTTGATTTGACTTTGCGCCGTGAATTATAATTAGTTTTTAAATTAAAGTTCAAGGTTGAACAACAAATTTGTGTCAAAATAAAATTTGATTGGATGCACGAAAGATTAAACAGCTTTAGGACTTAATTTTATTTTTAATAATTTATAAAATAAGGTTTTACTGTTTCATAATACATAATTCACACTGCCTTCGCCACATCCCTTGGATCAAGCAACTTTGTTTAAAGATTTTAAGTTAAGGCTTGATTCTTAGAGATGAATAAAGTTACCGGTTGGCCATATTTTGTGTAGATAAGTTCGCGTATGTTCTGTAGAATGTGTACGTAGAAAAAAGAAAAATTGGCATCTATGTGTCGGAGCCAACTAGCTTAATTTACTGTTCCATCAACAGACTAACCTCTTTACTAAATGCTGAATGAAATTCAGCCGTAGTATTTGTTACAACATTTAATAAACTGGCTGGCTAAGGCTAAAGTCATACGTACGATGCGATGACCATGTGACAGAAATAAAAAAGATGAAACATCTGAATAAAATCAATGATTTTCTGACAATAAAATTAAATGATTTTAATGGCAGATTAGACACATTACTGTTCTATGGAAATGTAATATGATGGCAGAAATTAGATCTAAATTGAAATTAACAGGCTAGACTTGTATTATTTCTTGATTTAAGTTACTTAATATTTGCCTAGCTGTTTGATCAAATGGCTGAATATCAGGCCGCATGCTGTTTCGTAAAGCGACTAGCCTGTTGATTGAACGGCTAATTCAGCTACTTGGCTGCGACACATGACAATGACTCCTGTCAACTTACTTGGCAGGAACAGTATATGCTGTGGATAACTTACGTAAAGAAGATCTGGCAAGACATGGCACGTCGTTGGGATATTGACATGGGTAGACGTTGAACTTTACATTGGGATTGTATCGGAGACCATCAGGACACAACTTTTCTTCTGCTGTGCCGTTCTATACAAATAAAAGTTTATTAAATATTTAGTTTTTAATAATAATAATAACAATCATAATAATAATTTATTGCAAGAATATGGTACAAAAATGTGTAAGGTGGTACAATCGTAAGTTCGCATATTCTACCACACACAATGGCGCGCAAATTTGTCTTTAAAAGAATTATACATTTTACATTATTAGTTGTAATTTATGTAGCCTTACTACATGTTGAAAAAGTGGCGGTCGTTCAAGGAATTAACTGTTTTTGTAGCTTATACTATCCACCAGGTCAATCGCTAATTAAATTTGTTAATATTTTAATTTACCTAAATATTTCAATCCTAAAGATTACGAGTTACGGCAGTTGTTAAAGAGGTTATACACAATGGAAGAGATGTCTCTTATTACGGAACGTTGTTACGGAAGCATAACCTTTACAAACGTTTTGTTGGATAACTTTAGTATTATATCTACTAGAGATAAATGTTAAACTAGTAAATATCCATATAAAAACGTGTTGACGACGAATAATATTTTGATAGTCAATAGAAATTAAGAAATTACAGTTTGTAAAAATTTACGTAGCATTTGTTTATATTCTTGCAATCTCCTCTGAGAACTGAAATTGATGATTGGAGCGTCAAATACTTTAACTCTATATTGGTTGTCTTACTGAATAGTTATTCTTAGTACTTGTCGATTGTATTTAAAATATATTTATATAACGCATTCAACATAATTTCTTCAATATCTGTGATAAATGTATAGTTTATTTGAAGAAGCTGTCAGGTAAGCAGACTTTTCGGTAAGGCCATGTTGTTATCCTTGCGTAACCTTAAATATTGCGCATTATAACGGGTCATGAACACGTAAATAATATTATTTGAATGACAAAAATGGATTATTTATATATATTATTATTGTGATATATGTTAAAAACAAAAGAAAGCTTAGAAAAATGATGGAAATACTACGACGACACCCCACATACACATCCTCACGTACATTGTACATACCCTCACTTTCACACTATCACGCAACACAGCAGAATTAGGTATGACTTAGTTAAATGTTTTAATTGAGTTTTCCTTTCGTAAATGTTTAAACCTTTTTGTATATATTATGTATTTGATCTTTGGCTATATCTTTAGTAAAATTGTTTTTTGTTACATATAATTTATGCTAGCTGTAGGATTACGAAATAAATTAAACAAAAATCTGAGGCCAAGGTCCTCAAAGTAAGATAAATATACCTAATACTAAGTAAAACCTGCACACAAACGTTTGCATTCTATATTATTTGTAATAATATACATACCAAACACTCAATATATCTGTCACAGCTTCCAGGAATTGAATAACGCTCGTTCTTCTCAATACATGTTTTACTGCTTAAAGCACGTGGAGCTGATTGAGCCTCATACTGGTCCTGTGCTTGATATTTTGATGACTTCCCGCCGATATCGCTACTTTCGGTTACTTTACTGAAATCGCCATCATCACTCAATTCGCTAGCATCATCAACATCACCCGTTTCGGTAAGAGTAGCTTCGTTTCCACCATCACTTAAGTCACTGGTCTCTTTTAAGTTGACACTTTGACTATTAGCATCAACAGACTCTTCTATATTTGCAACATTGTCCTGACTTACACTTCCAGTATCACTTGTTTCTTGTAAAGCAGCAGCATTATCTTGACTCGCAACTCCTACGTCGCTTTGTTCTCGTAAACTGAAACCGTTTTCTTCAATGCCACCTGTTTCTTCTATTGAAAATTCATCTTCTTGGGTGTTCAGCGAATCGTCAGAAAGCATCTGTCCATAAGCTGAATTAAAAGCAAATGGGTCTGTTACTAACTATATCAATGTTATTGCTACGTCTTATTTTTGTAAGCAATGGTCGAGATTTTTTCTATAATAGCTTTATCTTTGATTGCAAATACATATAAGAAAATATGTAAACGGATATAGATCATATATTTGCAAATCAAAAAAATATGTTATTAAGTCTATTAAGGTTAGGTTAATCTTTAATTAATCTTTTTAATATTTAAATATATGGTGCGTATATCCTTTGATTTTAGAATACTAAAAATCAAGGTCCCCAATCGAACTTCTTGATTTATGACTTTGAAATGCTAATTAATCAGAATGAGATTAAAACACACGGAATAATTAGAGAATTTAAAATCCTTCCTCCTTTAAATTGTATTTCTATATGAATTTTGACTTTTAGCAGGACGTTACGAACTTCTTCTATAAAGTAATACACACTATACATGGTTGGATATTCCGCAACCCCTTCCGCAAAAAAATTCATCAGTTTTTATTTCTATGGCATGTGTGGGTCAACCCGTAACAATATTCTTGTCTACTAAGCTGATTTTACTATTGAAAAGTTGACTCGTCGCTATAAACACCCACAAAATAATTTATTATAAGGTGTATTAGCGGATAAAGTCTTGCGATGATACTTAGAAGGGAAAATAATTATTACCTATTATGTACATGTATGTGTGTCAGTGGTCAGTCATCTTTATCTAATAATAAATACCTAAGTCATAATTCCTAGGTACATATTTAATACAATAATATGAACTATAAAATAATTAATTTTAAATTATTAATAATGAAAATTTTTACGTTTTCTTTAAACGGTTCTTTAAAAATAAATGCGTTAAATTATTCTAACATAAACAAAAGGCAGTTGTTTCACGTGAATTTATTATATACAAATTAAAACCAAAATAATAATATTCAACTCACCAACAGCGCATAACGCTACTAATATAAAAACCCTCATTTTCCAGCCTGTTAGCACGTTCACACGAGCTTCGCACTACCACTGAATGACCGGTCAGGTGGACCTTCCGACCTTGGGGACAGACCGTGATGAAACCTGCGCTAGACAAAGGATTCTTTGGCTGATTCGGTATCGCCGAATTCGCTTATAAAGACGACGAGCTCGTCACGTGACGCGTTAAAAAGGTTTTAAGAACAAAAAAAATAGAGGAGTCCTTTAATTTTTTTAGAACAATGTCTTGGTGACGTTGATTGTCGTCGTTCTTACTTTCTAGCATTGATAAGGATGTTATCACTCGAAGCAAAAATGCTAAATATTATGCTTTTTTTATTTATCTAATTAAATTTATTACTTAATTTATTTTTAGTTGAATACTATAATAATTGTAAGTCGACGCTTAGGTGGACCGAGACATTGTGACCAATTTGTTTTACACCATCACATTTTTTTTAAAAAATTCAAATAAAAAATGTGTGCTTAATAAATTATCATGTTTATCAATTGTTATGCATTTTTATTGATTTTACAATTTGGGTTCAAAGGTCGACGTTAACGCCAGATGGATTTGTCTCGCCTTTTTTGAAACAAAGCCCGTTTTCAAGACGTGAGTGTTCGCGATGTCTCGAGAAGCCAAGAAGCTGTGCAATGTTTGAAGTTGTGCAACAATTTTTAGCATATTTACATATATTACTAATGGAAAATTTGCATTGCATTATCTGTTGTTTTTAGATTTTAGAATCCAGTGACATTAAATGACCTAAAAATAATATTGTATAACGAATTTGTTACTTACTTAACGTTTGGGTGTTTTACAGAACTTTGATTCGTTTGCTGGAGACTTTCGATAAAAGAAAAATCTTTTGTAAAGGCAAAAATTGTGTTCCTAATATTTTTCCCAATAAATTTTTGAAGTGAAACTTTATTAGGCGCATGAGGGTAATATTTTTACGAAACGTCACGAACATGTACAGCGTTTTTGTCGAAGAAATGGGAGAGACCGATTGAGAGAGAGTGAGAAGAGGTAATTATCTAATAGAAATTAAATTTTAAAAATATAATTTCGTAAAGAGAATTTATGAAATATTAGTATTTTATATTTTATGCAAAATAATTTATTGAAATCTCAAATGATTAATTGTAAATTAAAACGGCACGTGTTTTTATTATTAATTAAAAAAAATATTTGTATTAATTTTGTACACTTTTAATATTTTAGTGACAGTAAAATTCATTATAGTCTAGTCGACAAGTTGAAAATGGAACAAAATAGAGATACTGCTCTTAAAATTATGTGCGATAGCTCATTGGATCCAGAATGACGTCTAGAAAAATGTGCTAAAAGCGTGTATTAGCACATAAAAAATTGCAAAAGTTATAGACAATTAAAGATGAAAAAAAAATGGCATTTAGTTTTTTGCCAATATTTAATAAACTATTAATATTTAAGAAATTTCAAATAAAGATTCTGAAAGAGGAGAAAATTTCCAATAGGATTCGCGCGTGGCGTCAAAAGCGACTACGGCACATTAATTAATTTATTTAAGGTATTGAATATTTTTTTTTAAATTTGATAAAATTATGGTGTGTTCTGAACACTATAATTAATTTATTCCCGTTGAAAATTTTACTTAAAGTTAATTTTTCAACAAGTTAAATAATTGTTAACTAACGAAATTTTCTCGAACGACCGTCTTAATTGTAAGTGAAAAAAGATGTTTAAATAATGGTCGTAAAAATATTTCGCTTCGTAGAGCCTTTCTTACATACATACTTAACAAGATCGTGCCATAAAAGTTAAAAAAATATTTATACTTTGTTTATAACAATTTTTTTACTACTAATACACGCTTTTAGCACATTTTTCTAGACGTCATTCCGGATCCAATGAGCTATCGCACATTATTTTAAGAGCAGTATCTCTATTTTGTTCCATTTTCAACTTGTCGACTAGACTATTATATCTTCCTTTTTCTCTCCCTCTAAGTCTCGGAAATCTAAACTTTTAGATTTGTATAAATATGAACAAGACTTAATAATTAGTTTGCCAAAGAAGTTTCACTTCTGAGATTTTTTTATAGTTCCCAACACGAGCGAGGCATGAGTAATTTTTGTGTGCATCCTTGTCATCACGGCTCATTGTATATGTATTCACCATATAAAGTACATACATTATAATATTTGACGGTCAAATTTATCAACCTATAACTGCCCGGTGCGGAATTATAGTCTTGCCGGGAATCGAACTCTGTCATGTGCGTCCCTAACCAGTCAATAATATTTTTGGGGTTTTCAACCAAAATAGGTTGCGAGTTTGCTCGTTGATTTCACATTCCTTTTCTCAAATCGTTAAATTAGAAATATACATTTGAAAATAGCTCATTATTTGCACTTCTTAAATTTTTCAGTATTTTGTTTATATATTTGCTTGTTACCTGTTCTCTAACTGAAGCTGTCGTTCGTTATACGTATTATCGTCAAGACATACTTAATTGTTTGATATAAAATCAGATTTTAGAAAAAGTGGATGTCATAAACAAAGGCACTGTGTTATCTTTTAGTTTGACTACTCGTAAACATTTCAAATTTCGAAACGTTTGACTGCAAATTAAAATAATTCCGAAGCAGTTTTGAAAAGCGAACACAACCTTATAATCCATAAGTGGTCGTTATTAATATTTTTTTGCATTGTAAATAATACCCTATATGGAGATCATGCGATAAAACAATTCTTGTAGTCGTGATTAAAATACTTATGTTAAAAGGACAATGACCAGCTACAATCTACCTACAAACTCTATTCCACAGTTTCAAAGTGAGATTCAAGTCTAAAGAAAAACGTTTTGAATCTTGGACTTGGCTTGAGTTGATATATCCGATGAAAATTTATTTTAGATCTCAATATGAGTTTTGTGAACAAATATATATTAAGATACAAAATGTATCGTACTTGCAGGTCTTAATAGATCATATCAATGTCCAAATACCATATAATTACAACAATAAAACATACCCCAAAACTCAAATGTACAAAAGCGCAACACGTACGTGTAGTCACTACTACCTGGAGCAGCTATTTATCTTCAAAATGGTAACGTTAAAATAGATACCACTGTGGAGGAAGGTACTGAAACCTCGAACAGATTATCCATTGACTGGCTTGGCGGAAAGCCCCAGTGGCTCAGGTCGATGAATAGGTGTTTAAACAGAAAAGGTATAGCAATGTTGTATGGGTTAAACATTGCATCAAAATATACATTAGCCGAAGAAATATTACTCTATTTTTATTATAATCCGTTATATCAAAAGGTGAGCTATTATTAGTGTTTAAAGATCTATATAATTATTTAACTTAACACTCTTAGGATCATAGAAAACATCGCTTTTCGATGACAGTAAGTCTAATTGTCATAATTATCATTGTGGTAAGATTCCGAAATGATGACCCCGGTTTGTCAAAACCAACACATTTTTGAAATAAGGAAGTCTTATTTATCGAATGGAGACTCTGAACCCAAGGCATTAGGCAACGTGTTCAGACACAAAAGGTTGACCACCTTTAATACTACTTGGAGGATATTACTCATAATGTGATGGTTCTAGCGCCACAATATTATTATTACGCTAAATATATGGCATGAATTGTCATTCGAAAATAATAGACTTTTTTTATTCCTTTCATAGCTTCCTTTTAGATCCTATCTGTAAAAGTAAACTATCTAATATTACCAATGGACCGTTTTGCGTCTTAATTTTTGTCAGGCGTTCACAAATTATTGCATGCATTAACTACCACTATTCAAAGAAACTTGGATTCCATATTAGATTCGATATTACAATTGGTGATAATTAAATAACCCTTTAACACATAATTAGGTGTTCACAACCTATTTTTTCTACTACAGTGTTGTAACTAAATAACCCCCAACCAACTAAATTGCCCCTGAAAAAAAAAACATGCGCTCATGCTCGAATGGGAGTGGGACGATTAATACCCCATGCGTCCTTTATTTCTTTCATATCTTTTTTTTTATCAGTAACATAATTATTATTTTTGAGAATTTTGCGTTCCTATTATTGTTTTTTTATTTATTATTGAAATAAATACCAGCTCGTTTAATTTGCAATGTTAACTCTAAAATAATACAAGTAAAATACACACAATATTGCGGGCTTTGTTAAAGCGTTAACATTTATAAATGCTTTGCACGTAACTTTAGATTAACTTCCTCATCTCACGGTAAGCTGCTCATCAGTATTCTAACAACATCTTGGAATGCCCCACTAATTTGCCATTCCTGACGTTTAATATTTTAAGGTTTCCCGGTAAACATCTAAAATAAATCATTTTTAAAAATTATACTTCAATACCTGTCGTAATAAT
This sequence comes from Pieris melete, assembly GCA_963693345.1. Classification (NCBI taxonomy): domain Eukaryota; kingdom Metazoa; phylum Arthropoda; class Insecta; order Lepidoptera; family Pieridae; genus Pieris; species Pieris melete. The sequence continues at coordinate 337,368 of CAVNZK010000002.1, read as the reverse complement.
AATTTGTTACCTATGTTTGCATTGCATACGGCGTAGACTCATATCTGATACCTCAAAAATATCTCCCATTGTGATAAAACTCAGACTGTTCCTTAAGATGAAATATATCTGATATACATTAAAAAAAGATAATCTTAATATGTCTTTGTGGCTAGACATATATATACACTTATTTATTTATTTATTTATTTATTTAGTTTAAGCTTATAACATCACACACAGTACTAAAATTACTAATTATTTTACAAAAAATCTCGCATCTAAAATGTGTGACAATTAATGTAAGCATAAGTTTCACAAAAAAAAAATTAAATAGAAATAAAAATTACAATTAAAACATATACAAGCACACAATAAAATAAAATAAAATAAAAAATACAGAAATTTGTTGGCACTTAGAGCAGAAAAAAAAGAAAAATCATCATCAAAACAGCGAAATTAGGTTTGAGAAAGGCACTTGCAAATGCTTTCTCTAAAACCGATCTTACGAGATTTCGCAAACGTGCACGGAAATCGATGATCGAACTCAAAGTTTGACTTTGATTTTTAAGTCTAAAATTGAGATATTTTAGGGCGTAATTAGGAGAAAAAAGATGAAACCATTCAAATTAATATTTATTTACACCTGATCGTTTTTATCACTCGATTGCCATCTAGCGACACTATGTGAATGTAAAAACCCCACTGATCTCTCTGATATTTTTGAATGTATCAAAAATTATTTTGTATTACTATAACTATCACGAAATGAATGTTTATACCAAGAATGTGTTCCCTTTTCGTTTTTGTGCATAATTAACCGAAAAATCCTAAAATAAACTTTAGGACAAAGAACGAAATTTTTTTGTAGTCGTGTTCCTCCCCCACTCCATACATCTTGTCACATTGATCCTATTTCTTTTAAATATATGTCCTTTAAAAGGCTTACGTTATTTGGTATTATTAAGGAGCCTTTGAAATTGGATCTTACAGATCAAACGAATTACAGTCACACGCAAAATCGTTGTTATGTGCGTAAATTGTAGCTCTGAATAACTATTATACGTAGCTACTATATACCTTAAACTACTATTCCTATTTCGGAGCAAGTCTGTACAACAGCTTGCCTCCTGAGTTACGGGAAATAGCAGTGGACAGTGGACCTGAAGTTTTTCGGTAGATGGACTCAATGTAATAACAGCGTACGATTGTGGCGTGATATATTATACTTTTTATGTTTTTAATATTGTGTGTTTTTTATTCTCATGTAAGTGATATGTATGTTTTTAATGAGAATGAACTGTTTTAACCCTAATAAAGTGTAAATCTTATAAATACTGGTATAGTTAGCTAGACGGTCTTCTAGGCTTTATTCGTGATTAAATAAAAAAACAAGTTGAGCATGACGTACAGACCCGAGCGGTAACGCAAGTTCAGCTCTGTCCATCGAGAGCAAACAAAGTATATGGCGAAGGAACATTGAGGTATTTGCTACCGCGGCAAATAAATAGACTACCCCGTCAGTTATTAGATAGCCTAACGTTAACCAACATAAAAAGTAAATTGATTAACTACTTTTATATGTATTGCGCTCCTAAACAAGACTGCTATGGTTAAATTCATACAAAGTGGTTTTCTAATGTAACATATGACATATGACATATACAAAGATTATATTATTCTATAAAATAAATTAATTAAAAAGAAAGGTAAAAAATCAAAACACAACATTTCTTATGTCCATTTAATCGAATACATGATTCCTGTAAATTTTTATATGTCAATTATAAAAATCATATACAATTTTATTAGTACACAAAGCATATTACATAGGAGATTCTATTACAGTAATAATTAGCCGAAAGAGGTTATCATTTCATGATCACATTGCAAGACTAATTTCTAACATAGAGGCACTTCTCCCAGTGAAAACTCACCACATGCATTTACCATAACCAAAACCCAAAAGCTATATAACCTTAACATTATAATAATATAAGGATTGTATCGCGGAACGTATTTCAAGGTGACAATTGTATGTTGATAATCTCTCTAGGAATTTACTATAACTAATAATCATTTTACTTATAAACAAAGTAATAAATTAAAAGGCTCAGAGACGACTTAGGATTATAGAGAATTAGCGGTTAAGTAATGCCATATGGTCTACAGATACACTAACTTGAAATACGTTAAATACATAAGAATAATATTGGAATACTTGTGCGATAACTCGCCTATACAAGAGTATTGACTAATTAAAATTAAACTAAACTATATCGAACGTGGTGAGTTTAAGCACTTCTTATTGAGGCCTTGTTTTGCACCTAACTTACACTTATTTATACATAAAATAGCATGGATAACGGACTGGCACTTAAGCAAAATAGTGACTTATAAGTTCTACTTAAAATTCCTAATATAAAATGCAATTAGGAATTTAGTTTGTGCACCAAATACAAAATATATACAAAATAATTTGATTTACGAATTCATTGGAATTACATGAACTTAATTTTAACTAGCAATAAAACTTTAAATAATTACGGGGCCATCATTCTACTTCCTTACTTCGAGCCTTTACCATACTAAATATATATTTTTGTTGCTAACAAAAGAGTGATTATTATATCATTTATTTAAATTATCCCCTAAACCTTCATTAGACTTTGATTTATTTTATAGAACCGATGCAAACATGAACACCCACACTGCCAGAAGGCAAGTGCTTAGTCAGCCAGTACTAGTTTTAACTGGTACCATTTTTTGAATGACCCTGTGAATAAGTAGCAATTTTCTGGAAGTTCGAAACAGGTGTCTTTTGTTTCTAATGAAATTTAGCCCCGCAATTTTATTAATATAAAAATAATGCAGTAAAGAAATACTTAAATAATACAGTCAAGTGTCCCTTTACTTCAAAGTTTATCACTATATTTACAATCTAAACTAAATAAATGACTTATAGGCCATGAATATTTTAATAGGAAACTTGATGGACTTGTTTTATTAATGGCCGAGTTCAATATGTCCGAGTAAAGTGTCAAATGAATTTAAATAACACTGATTTAAATGGTAAAGAGAAGTTAAATTAAAAAAAAAACACTTATATGCGTTTTAACAAACTACAGAAACGTTTTTAAGAATTTAAAGAAATAATAATGCTACAAATGCAGCACGTTTGATATTGTATGTCAAGACAAACTTTACTCAAACATAATGAATTACGGCACTAATCTCAGTTAAACAATTTTTGAGTACTAACTTGAGTATTAAGATGTTAATTTCAAAAATATATTCACTTTAAGACACGGATTCATCTGGATATTGTCTAAGTTAAAATTATCGAATGATATGTTTCGTTTACTCGTCACATGTATAAAAATGTATAAAAGGCAGGCGGAAAATCGCACCCTGTATTTGCATTCCTTTAATCCACCAAAACGTGCTTAGGCAGTACAACTTGGTCACAAAATTCTGAAACATTGTTTTGACAGCATTTGCGTCACTCTGTTTAAACTGTCCATTTTAAAGAAAACATCGACGCACACACATGTGTAATATTGATGTCACCTTTACAAATGAATTAAATACAATTCGGTTGACTTAGAATGGTATTGACATCTAAAAATATATTAAACAAAGGACTAAAACTGTCAAAACAAGCAATTAGTTTGGAGTCAACCCTGAAACATGGCTTCGAGAATCTCTTCGACTGTGACTAAGTTGTGTACAGTTGAGTATTAAATGCTTCGTAAATGGATGCGATTCGCTTTGGTGGAAATACAATACGTACTATTTTTCTTTGTATCTTCGTCACAGCGCGCAGCCATTTCTCGTACCAAACAGCTTCTTCAATTCGGGCATTATAATACTTTTAACAACTGCGGACTGTCGGCCGGCTATGGAGTCCCGTTTTGCGTTTTTCACATAATGCTTTATGCCAGGCTTGTGGATAAGGAATGCGTTGTTTAATATCATAAAGTCGTAATCCTTTACGCAAAGGATGTAACCCTGAAAATTAAGTTTATTATAAGCACACAATTATAACTGAAAAGGAAGCTCCCTAAACATATTTGACTTAAAGGCTTATTGATTTCGACATAATAATATTGGCCTAAACAATGGTTTTTCAGCTGAATATATGTAAGGAAAACATAATATATTTTCCTATACAAACTCTTGTCTATATAGTATTTTATATAAACTCTTTTGTAATGTTGTCTTGTAATGCCGTCTGATCGACGATGTTTAATTTATGTCACTTGACATAATATATAGAAACGCAGTTGTGCCTTATTTATTCCCAGTATAAGCGATTGATACTATTATATATAATAATTTACTATCTGAAACCTCTTTGAAAGTGGTGACACACGAAAATATTTCAGAAAAAAATCTAAAGAAAACAACTGAGAATTTATTGGATTTTACTATTAACCTACCATAAGCCAATAGCTAAATGTTTGGTTTGTATCTCACTACTTTGTAATTTTAAATATAAGTAAACTTTACGAAATATTTTACGCAGCCTTTAAGTACCTGCGTCATTTTATCCTTCTTTCCATCCCAGCTTAGCCGCTCGTCATAATAGGGATCCTGGTGAGTTCCGATGAAGATCGGCTCCCAATGCACGAATTTACCACGTCGCTTACCAACGTGAAATACATCCATCTCTGTAACAAGTTTAAATTTATTAAACTCTAGAATAAAAAAAGACATTGACTGAAAATACTGAAATTTTGAGATTCATTGAGAATTTATAAAACGTGTTTAAATCCTTATTAACTTTGTCATGTGTTTCGTTACCTTATATATGATATAAACAACACATATGTTATAGCACGTTATTGCCATAAGCATTAAAGTCTCCTATACAACTCGATTGTCGCGTCATTGCGCAAGAGTTGCGATTTAACGAATCAGCCTACGTACTACTTACGTAAGTATTGTCCTTTATAGCTTTTACGCACGTAAACAAATAAAAGTTCGCCAGCTAGTCGCTACTCTTTATAAACATATTATTTTGATGTCTACACCCGAACAATTGTTTTCTCAGCGTTCTGTAGTAGCACGCAAGCATATCGATTGTCGCTTCATTGCGCAAGAGTTGCAATTTTGCAAATTATGAAGTCGTAAGTCGGGTAGCCAGTTCATTGACCCATAACACAATTAGCATGCCCCATACGTCGCTATTTGCCATAAATAGCATGTTCGTATGCTATTTACGGCTTAGATAGCTCACGATACTAACACTCTTGAGATTAATTGCTTTACAATTACACGATCGCTCATTTGAATGCTATTTAAATTTTTCTAACGGTTTCAAAGTGCATTCGAGAGTTCTCGTAATTACCTACTAATTGATGGTTCGCCTTTTTCGTGTTTCGAAAACCGATTGAGTAATGCTTATATTTTGTTGGACACACGGAAGTATTTATTAGATACAAAAAATGGTTACCAATAGATAAATAAAAGTACAGAGGAATCTGTCAGATAGTCATTGATAGTTGCAAAAATTTTGACAATTTACATGATTGGCGGGGATATTTATGACATTTTATAAATTATTTAAGGTCATTTGTTTGTTTCTTTTTATTGATTATATTTTAACTTTACGGGATTTGTTTCTTAATTGTAACATTATTTTAATAATATTTGTTAAGTTGTTATAGAGCAATAATATAAGGATTTTCGTCGCCATTCTTTATAAATAATGAAAACATTGTACTCATACTATTTTTAATACATACGATTGGTCTCAGCCGCATTCATCCATTGCTGCCCTTGTGGTATATTGTGGCAGTTGGGGCAAACGAATTTATGAAATGGTATTGCTGTTTTGTTTGCCAACATGGCACGAAGCTCTGTTTTTGAAGATGGCACCTGAAAAAAGATGTTCATAATTATTATTTAACAAATAAATAAAGCATTAATTGTTTGAATTACCTACCTACTGTTATTTAAAAGTAATTATATGTCATTCTATTGTATATAATAAGCTTTAGTTTACGCGAGAAATGGGCATAAACACGAATTTATTAACAGCAACGTAGCTTATGTAAATAAATTCGAGATAAAAAGATAAATCCTTTAAATAAGTTTTATTTAAATGTAATAGACAACAACTGAACAAAGAAACAAACATAAGCACGAACATAAATTATTTCTTTTGATTATTTCAGTATTCGTTAAGACAGATGAGACCAGTATGGTACCGGTTCTTAAAAAGCCGGCAACGCACTTGCGAGCAATATGAATCCATGGCGGCGGTAACACTTAACATCAGGTACTGCCCGTTTGCCCCTTGTTACATAGAAAGAAATGGTAAATGCTGTGTTGGTGTTGCATTTATTATAGCATACGTATATATACGCTACCTACTACGAATACATAACGAAACTATTTCGATATTTGTATCAAGTATGGGCCAATCAAAAAAGATCGAAATATAATAATGTTTTGTCACGTTTACATATTTGAATAAACATTAGAGTGACAAGGACAAAACAAAACAGCTATTAGAGATCTATACTGTTTTATAAGGATTTTCAAAAAATATTTGATAAGATGTACCTGATATTTGGCGTCAACTTCGAATATACTTATTGGGAAGACTCTTGGCTTGGTAGATGTGCTTAATGGCTTTGCGTTCCTCGCAATCATATTCAAGAAACGCGGTATTAAATTCGGACTAGGGTACAACTCTATATCAGAAGGAAGAATGTAGTGAGTAATTGCGGCATCTCTTGCAACATTTCGTGCGACATTAACTGGGTACAGCAGATTTTTCTCTTTCATATAAGTCGAGTTCACATTTTCGTATGGCGGTTTGCCAGAGCAGTTGTATGGTGTTTGGAGTACCACGTCTGGGTCTGGAATCTGAAATAGAAATTGTCTACTTAGTATATCACATATTTGATATAAGCGTCTATAATTAATAGAATATTTATATTTATTTATATAATCCACACCATATATAATGCTATATCTACAGTATATGTTACAAGCTATCTTTTCTAAAATATATATGACAAGTATGGTAAACATAAATGTTACAAAAAATAAAATTAACAAAAACTTCTAGTTTTAAATTTTACTAGTAATTCTTTTCTTATTATAAAAATACTAGAAAAACAGCGGATTTGGTTTTTGATAGGCACTTAACAATGCTTTTTTTAAATATAGAATATGTCAAGCTCTGTATAATCTCTGGTCTCAATCAATGGTCTTCTGTTATATTCCCGAAGTATTCGAAGAGAGATGCTTAAATTCCAATATTCTATTAGTACAGTCGTTTAAACAAATTCACCATAGACTAACTTCACTAGACAATGCTTTTAATCTATGATGGATTTGTTGCTATATGAACTAAGAAGCTTCCCTGCATCAAACTTTAACTAATCTGGCATTAAATTCGAGTTACACCGTTATTCAGATAACCTTTATGTAACTTCCAAGCCCCCGACATTTTTTGTGCTAACCCAAAGAATTGTTTCACAGGGAATTGAATATTGACCTTTCGTCAAATGTGAACCACTAAGCCACCGTGGACTTTGTTTTTTAATATATGCCAAAATACCAACCTTACTAGGAATATGCTTATGAGAGAAGAAAATGTGGAAGGTCACAAACTGCTTAACTATCTCGTCGCTCAGACAATCCCGTAAGTATCTGATGCTGTTCACGGCGGGAGTCAGGTCGGCGCCCGGCGCGTGAATAGCCAGACTTACTGGTGCCATCCATCTGTGTAAAAAAATCACATATAATATAGTTTCTCATAGTTTTTATTTCTGAAAACCAAGAGGGTGGGAATATAAAACGAAAGATAAAATGATTATAAGAAGTGTTCGATTGATTGACTTGATATTACGTCCGTTACACAATTTTTTCAACCGTTTTGTCCTGCGTATTTGTGTTAAATACTAATCCCCCAGAACGTAGTTAGAGGAATGTAGGGCAAAATAATACAAAAACCTCAAAGTTGTAGTTGATTGCAACTACGTAAACCATGTTCATGTTAATACTTCGTTATCCAAAACGAATATTAACATGAAAAATATTATTAATTATAATTATTATTATAATAATTATTAAAAATAATCATTATTATTAATAAAATTATTATTATTATTTTATTTTAATAATTTTATGAAATTAAATTATTAGAAACGAGAAACTTAGGTACTATGTTAACAATAAGACACATATTAGATATAAAAAATCTAACGAATTGATTATTCTTATGAATCAACATATTGCTATTTGCTACTAACAGGTAGTATAGCCACTAGCTTATCGTGCTTTTGCATCAAAAGTCTTTCTGCCTATGCCGTTCGTACGGTTAACGAAAACATCATGAAGAAACCGGCATGCCTTAGACTAGTGTTTCTTAAAGGGGCCTGTGGGGCACAGGGGGCTAATTTGTTTGTTAAGGGGGGGCAACCGAAAAACTTGAGACTAACCAAACTGGATCCTAATAGCTCTGTGAAGCTTGCTCAAGCGCAAGGATCTAATTAATTTAAAGTTATAAATTAATATAGAAAACATCTTTATTAAAACTTTTTGGGATTTGAATTTCAGTTTAGTTTTCGTTTACGATTTCCTAGTGATTTCTTTCTAAAACCTATCATTTAAGTTTCTAAATTCAAATTTTTAATATAAAAAATGATGTGAGAAGAATTTTAGAAAGGCTAAGGTGGGGCACAATATAGGTTGGGAAACACTGCTTTAGACCTAAAAATCGACGGCGTCTCTTAGGCACAGACGGCTGATCTCCTATTTGCTTATAAAAAACAAAAGCTTACGAAACACATACGGAAATCTGAGGGCACACCTTATTAGTTTGTAGTGCCATTGGATTTTTTTGTTACAAACATAACAAACAAACTAATTAAATGAGCCATGTCGTGACTAGAAAAGACATTTTAATTTTTAATCAATATAATGATGTCAAGTCGATGGGAGTGTTCGCGTGACGAGGTTCATTTACGCCTGCTCGCCGTCTATCGAACATCAGCTAACAAAGTAACGATTCAAGTATCAAAGTTTTGTTTGCTAATACTGCCAGTACCCCGTTACTTTAATAGCGATTTCAAATAACTTTTCCTACGTAATTTTAAGGTTAAAGCGTGAGTGCTACGGATATTGAAAGAACTTCATCGAAAATAAGATTTCCCGTTACATTCACGTGATGGTGTGTCTTGTTAGGCCTCACTAAAAAGGAAATCCACCCTAAGGGCTAGGTAAATCAAAGTCAAGTCAAGGGTATGATTCTGAAATGAGACTTATCGCTTAGTCTGACTTCCTTACGTCAAAAACATATTGGATTTTGATTTACGAAAGTAATAATTCGCGCCATAGTATTACTAGCTGACCGGGCAAACGTCGTTTTGCCATATTTATCATTTATAATAAAAAATAGTGGTGGATCGTAGAGGGGTGAAAATTAGGGGTTGTATGTATTTTTTGATGCTGTATCATAAAAAAATAAATAATAAATAATTTATCAAAAAATTTAAAAAAAAATTTAGGGGTGGACTACCCCTAACATTTAGGGGGATGAAAAATAGATGTTGGCCGATTCTCATAGATACCGGATAAGCACAAAAAATTTCATCAAAATCGGTCAAGCCGTTTCGGAGGAGTATGGGCTATGGCAACGAAAACTGTGACACGAGAATTTTATATATTAGATTAATTATTTTTACCCACAAAATCGTCAATAACATACAGATAAATTTGTATTAAATTTATCTGTAAAGCATAACGCAGTGAAAGGACTTTTTTTAAGGCAAATAGAAACACTTTTACAAACTAAGAGTTTTGGACTTAAACTAACCAACGAAGGATTTATGTTGCCGAAAATATTGGCAAAGAAACAATGAATTAATAGCGTCAAAGTTACCTCTACATTGTGAAAGTTAGGAATGTTGCCAAAGTTAAAGTGTTATAGTATTGATTTTGCAAGCCCGCATTAGGTATTATGTTACGGCAAATTTATTGATGCTGCATTCTCAAAAATACTAGAAAACGCTTCTTCTATAGAAAGTTTATTTTCTAGAACAATCGACATGTAACAAACACTGATACGTTGGATATTGACACAGAGTCGACAAATCGGTGATTCACATTTGATTATTTTAACATCAGAATCATGTTAACGATTACATTTATCGTAAACATGTTTACGATGTAAGGATTGAGGAAGTATTAAATGGTTACCTAAATAATGATGTTGATCAAACCAAGACGTAACATTTATTATCCTTAAAAATAACAGGAAAAGATTCGGTGTCGAGACTTTGCACTAATATTCGTATGTCAAAAACGTATTCTATATACAAGAGTCCACATGCCCTGTCTGCAGACATCCCTACATTTAGTCTACGGTTCAACAATCTTATTACCTATACTTGTTTTGCTCTTGAATGGTTTTCCACAGTATTAAAAGTATGTAAACTGTTTAATCAAAAAATTAGTTAAAATTTAGACGGAATACTAGCTCGTCAAACGATGGACAAGATTTCTCGAGAATCTTTATCCGCGTCTGGTACAACCTTCTTTGTTGTGAAGAATCTGATAGCGGAAATATTAGAAACTAATGTACATAAAATAAAAGTGTTCGAGAATAAATACCACATTATTTTAAATATATCGTTCCAGGAGTATTAGAATAACGAAATATTGTACTACAAAATGCTAGACAAAGACCTTGGTTGTTGGTTAATAGACAAACGTTGGTACGTTAAACCCCTAAATGCTAGTTCGTAGTCTGCTAAGCTGTTAGATCAATAACGCACCTCGTTTGTTACTTTCGCATTGGCAACACCTCGAGGATTATTTTCACTGAAACGCAATATGGCAACCATTTTTTTCAAAGAAAACCAGTTTTATATAGGTATTATATTATATTATATTGTATTAGCTATAATTGTTGAAGCTAGAAGCTAGTAATTTGTATAGTTTATATTTAATGACTTTCTAGTAAAAAATCTTTTTAGTTTTGTATTTATAACAAAAGTAATATAAATCAAGTATGTTATAAGTTTGTCGTGTCCAATGATGCGTTATTTTTTGTTAGAAAACTGACGTGATGGAGATTCTATAGCTAAAGTTTATGAAGGTCTGTTCAGGCGTTTAAGGTCAGATCAGATTTTTTTATACGGCAGAAATCTCACAAAGGAAGTTCTGTATATAACTGATTCCGAGAAATCGTAAACAAATATACACTTTAATAATTAGCACACGTGCTCGGAAACCTAAAGTAAACCAAATCCCAATTAATTTTGCAATAACTTGCGGAATGTGAACAGGGAACGATGGAAATTCCTAATTTCGGAGGTTAAGACACATTTTGGGTCGAAGGGCCAGCTGAGTGAGTGAATACAGGTTTTTTTCATAGAACAGAAAAACAGGCAGGAGAATTTGATATAAAGTGACCCATGGACATTCTCAATGCCAGAGGACTCGCATGTGCGTTGCTGGGATTTTAAGAATTGGAACACTCTTTTCTTGAAGGACCCTAAGTTATATTGCACTGATTTTTGTAGTCCTCTTTCTTTGAAGTCGGTTAATAATATCAGTGTAGTGATTATTTTTATCGAAATTACTACAGTTAAATATTTTGCCACAGTTTCTTATCAAAATGACGTCATACATACGCACTAATGCCCATATTTACTGGTATGGCCAGTTGGTAAGAACCGTTGAGTCACCAAGGCCGAGTAAATTTGATAGACATGATAATCACGCAAATATATAAAAAAGGCAATATAATTTTGAATAGCGAGTATAAAGTTTATAGCTGTTGAATGATTGAGAGTAACAATAGGACACTGTATTCTGCAGTAGTATTATTTTGTGTACGACAGGCTAGCAGCACAAGCTAACCATGGTTGGTTACGCCAGCTTTGGAAAGATTTCATTAATTTGGACAAAAAGAAGATATAGTATTAATACTTAAGTTTTACAATAGTAAGTAAACTTTAAGAAATGGAAAAAGGTATCTTAATAGAAAATGTATTCTGAATTTTTTAACATAGCGGATATACATACATTCAAAATAAAGTGAGATCTAAATTAATGTATTATAAAACTGCTAAATTTTAAATAAAAAGTAATTCACGATAAAAAAAAATTAATTTGGTAGCTAAAAATATCAGCTTGGCACTATCTAGTGTGACAAAATATCTCTTTCTGAGATATGGAGAAATTTAGAGGAATTATTATTTTGTATTTTTCCGAGTTAGATAATGTTATCAAATATACAACTGGGAGATTCCGATGTCTCGAATTTCACCACTCAATGTAAACGGAAAATTTCACCTAAACAAACATGCACCTTCTTGGCAGTTACATAAGTCGAATTAAACTTATAATTCATTACTCAATAATAGTTTGTTATTCGAATACACAATTTTTTTTTATATATTAATTATGCGAGTACAGCCTTTCACACTAGGACTAACAAGAATACCCAATTTTATAAGCAAAGTAAACAACTATGTAAATACTAAAATTGCTTACTATGATCTTATTTACACTTACTTTTCATATAAGCGTTATACTTATCACCCAAAAATATACGAAAATGTACCCTAATTTATCTAAATAATTCAAAACAAAAATCACAATTTCAACGTATTCTTCATACCTTTCACGGCTTACAAGCCACTAACATATACCTATGTGTTACCGCGTTTGTAAATAATATTTTAGACGCTAAGATTTATATAAATTTCGCGTTCAGCTAGACTTCGATCAATAAACAAAAACGAATTAGTCTGACAAGATGACGGATGGGGGCCGTCCCCTTCGACAGCCTTTCAATGTTTGCGAGAACTGCGCATTTGTTGTGTGCGTGTTATTAATATTAATGGCTGCCTCATGCACTTGGCTGCAAATTCATCAGGAACGGACAAATTCTATTGTACAGTCTGCATAGGTCACGCCATTGTATTGCATTTAGGGTAAGCCTGGTTCAAAGCTGTATACAATTTCCAACCGCGAGTCAGAATTGAGATTAGTCATGAACATTTAAGTTTACGCTCCATACAAATACTAAAGAACTTAGAAGACCAATTACAGCGTACATTAAGCATTAATAACAGAGCACACGAAATCAAGCCGTAGCGGCGCTCACGCAATTAAGAATTTTCTCACAAACGATAAATTAAATTTTCCCCTACAAATGTTTAACCCACATACAGCTAGTCGCTATGCGGATAACTGTACAGGCGTGTTAAGATGGAGATTCCGTAATGGGAGATGGCTACATCTGGACTTACCGCAAGGCCATCTTCTGCCTTTGCATTCTGATGGCACTGTTTAAAATTCATCGCGCTTGCAAAAAACTCCGCTACGCGCTTATCATTATAAGACCGTTCACAGTAATTCGTGCAATAATCGTCATACTGATTATAAGAATACCGTTGTAATAAATTAATCATGTTCAGCCATTTAACTACGTACGTATCTCAATTTTATAGATAGTGATTAAGCTGTATGTTTTATAGGTTATAAAACATAATCGCCATTCGGAAATTGCTCAGCTCTAGAATATTATTTTATTATTATTAATTAAAACTTTTATCACAGGGCTTAGAATTAGCAGTAAAACAAGTTAATGGGTACGTTGGTATGCATGAAAAGGCTGCGTTTACAAGCATCCTTTCTCCGGTAATCTAAATAACAGTACAGAATAATTTTCTGCGATGTACGCATATCCGCACCAATATCTAAGTTGATTAGAAGATAGATTTCCAGTGTAATTGGTTTCCGCATTCTAAAATCAATCAAGACCTCAGCTTTCGTCATTTGTAAGAGCCAACGGTCGGCCTACATTACTGTGGGTTCATTAAAATAAAACATACTTCAATTTCGAGGCATCTCACGCCGTCTCATTACTCAATGTCAGAGCTCACGCGAACCACTCCTTAGTTTCGCTATCTCTATCTTGACGTGTATGAACTAATAAAGTTTCAAAATCCAAGTCAAACTGTGTAATCCCAAAATACTATCTGTTAATCAGCATATCTAAAGTTTGGTGTTGTAAAAAATGATAGGATATCATACATTTCACGACATCACAAAATTATATAGTTCAAAAATAAAAATCGCATAAGTGACAATATGGTGCCGTTATGGTCTAGCGTGTTACTCTCAGCTGCATTCGATGTACCGATCTTTGCATGAAACGATTCAATTAAGAAATTTCTAAACAGTTCTTATTGGAATGACTCATTACGCGAAACAGTTAAAAGTGAAAAGTTTGTTTATTAAATAGAATTGCCGCAGAGCTATGATCCCACCCACATAACTATATCAATATTGAAAAAGCTTTACATGTAGAACACAATTCAAACAAAAATTAATACAAGTTTTGTGTTAGAATCAAACAACAAATAACTCGATGACACAAGTGTAAAATGTAGGCTGTTTTTAAGCACAATATTACAGTTACTTAAACCAATAATGTCAATTACACAGTTCCAGTAGCAACTTGATGGTATTTAATATACCGTGTTTAATTTTACGTTTTTTGGAAACAAACACCGACCACACCACATCATACACAACGCAAACCTACATCAAGCAAGAGGTACATGATACCTCTTTGAGAAAAAAGTGAAGAAACACGCGTAGAAAAAGGCCTGGTGATCTCACTGCACAGCTACGTCCCGGTAATGTTTTTGCGTATTGTGTGTAGGTACTGGAGTGAGTGACTAACAAAAAAGATTAAATTTTATTTGTATAAGAAAGTCGATTTATATCTAAGCAATAAAGATAGCTTAGTGCAAGATATCTCGTTGAACAGATTCAAAATAAGTATTTTGAGATTGCTTATTGTAAAGACGAAAATCAATCGAAATTCTATTTTTTTAAAAGCTTCAACTTTTTTTATTTAGAATTCTAAATTGCAAATTCACATTAAGTAGATCTTGGTGTCAGATCTCTTCACGGAGATTGAGCATGCGCCTAGGAATTAGATCGTTTGGATTTCGTGAGCACGTGGTGATATCGTGCAAACAGGTTCTATGATTACCACCTCCACGTGAGCAATTTAAATGGTCGTTTATAAATCTATTATTTGTAATCGAGCTTGTGTAAGTCTTGTGTCAATAAAGGAATAGTATGGTTATTACACCATTCATTTCCTACTAAGTTCCTATTGTTTGTAAATTAATAAGGTCTTTGCGTAAATCCGTAAACGTTTCACAAATACAGTAACAATTACTATAAATATATGTAATAGGATTAAACGCAATAATAAATAATAACTTTAAGTAACTCGCGAAGAATGCTTCTGATCAATGATAAAGTTCTTTAAGTGGCCCAAAACACGAAGTAATGATAGAAATCTTATAAGTATTGCATTATTTGATCCAAATTGCAACACAGTGTTACATCATCTGTAAGTTGCATCCAACAAAGCTTTTGATTTCGAAATCCTAAGCTTTCAATTGCAGTCTAGCGGATCAAATTTTTAATCGGCTATGAAGCTTATGTACGCAAATCTTTTTATTATTTAAGACAAATATTGTCACACAATCCGTTGGTCTTTTCCTTGAACAGACTTCAATATGTATTTTATTATAATATTATATAGTTTCAATAAAGCTTTTAGTATATATAAGAGAACTATGCTGTAACTACTACCTGCTCAAGAATCACTTTCAGTTTAATTATTATCAAGCAAAGTTATAATATTTAACGTTATTAATTAAAACAATATTACTACACCTCCATCAGTCACGCAATACGATAATAAAGACAGCAATTTAGTCTACTTAAATAGTTTATTTGGACTTATTAATTAACTGACCTAAAAAAATGGTGCGTGTACTTATGTACGCGCGAAAGAAGTTATACTTCTTTGGCTTTCTTTATTTTTTAAATATTAAATAATTAATAATAAATATTTAGCGTTAATAATTTAACAATATATTATTCAATTATTAATTAATATTAATAATAAGTATTATTTAATATTTTATTATATTAATAATTCAATTAAATAACTAGGTATGTTTCATAACCTTTTGACTAAGTAACAATAGGTCTTTGTGATTGTCTTATTCCCATCTCGCTCGCGCACGCTCGGCGCCCATACTGATAATTTTGTGTCACGGTGTGCGTACATCGTAAAATTTCACTCTCATAAATTTTTCATAACGCGCCTAAAGAAGTATAACTTCAAAAACAGAATAAAATGTATTTTTTACACTACATCATATATTAACTGTTATTATAAAAATATTGATAATAATTGATTGATATATTGGGTGACATTCATTTAATATCATTCAACTTCGTAAGAAAAGCTTAACCTTGTTACAAAACTAACAAAAAATCCAAAGTATCTTTGTTCCCCTTCCAAGGAATTAATAAATTTTTAATAATCAATATAAGGTTTGTCATGCGGAACAGCTCATAGGTTTTTCCTTTGTATCATAAAAATACTTAATGTGTACAATTCAATGTGAATAAAAGAGGATTTTTCACGTGTTCGCAACATTAATCGACGTACATAATTAATAAGCGCTTATCAACGGTAAATAATCGATACAAATCAAACATAAAGGCTATCATTTTTCGACACATCAATTGAAATTAAGCTTTTTGATTTAACATTATAATGGTTAATGCATTTGACAGGTGAACCTAGCCACATAAAATTTATAATAAATATACTCATAAGAACGTACTTACTGGTCGAGTGACCAATGCTTTTGAGCTAGCTTATTTTTTTTTATATTGAGTGATCTCTAGATGGTGTTAAAAATTTACTCTATATAGTCTGTTTGAATTTTGAAGAACTGTCAAATGATTTCTCCTTGACATAAGCGCGCAATGTATAATCGGTGTCACATCGATTCACACATTTTCACTTTTAGTCTTGGAATTTGTGGAATGTTAATAGATTGAACTGGTTTTGGATTCGATTAAAGGCAATATGAAACGATGACGAGGCCGTGCGGAAAATTAATGGCTTGGGGCCGAAACTAATTTCGTTAAACGGTGTTGAACGTCGCTTTTATTATCTATTTTCGTATCTACATAATTGGTTTAACTATTTAATATATTTATGGTATTTATCCCCTTAAAGGTCATGGAATTTAAAGTTAAGTGTCTTCAGGCTTCTTGGCTAAATAATTATTATATTAAATATTCAAATAATAAATAGGCCATTAAAATATAATGCGCGTAACCGTAAATAAAATATCATTCAATTGTTTTCAATGCAAAAAATATCGCAGTAAGAACTAATAAATAATTTATTAATTTATTTAATCATTTTAATTATATTTTTCAATCTTTGCCGATTGAAAAATATCTATCTATATCTATATATTCCGCTATATGCATTTTTCTGTGTAAAAACCTGTTTACTCAGATTAGACATATAGTATTTATTTATAAAAATAAATTTAATTTACACAATATGTTCGGTAAAAAATGCAGTAATGAATAATTTGTTAGAGTTCATTCAACCGTGAATCCTGTGGACCTATCACCCGGTTGCGTGTTGCGAGTCCTACGATAACTTTAAGCGGTGTTATTATAATGTTCACTGAGGGAAAGATAAGTTACAAAAAACGTCCCTAGAGTCGCAAGCAAAACGATACTGACGCGAATTCGATTACGTAGAACTCCCATTTTAATTTAAACAATGACAAGGCAACATTAATGCGTCATGCCGATCGGCTATGTTATTCGTAATAAGACGGTAATGATCCCGGAAAGCCTTTGCGGCTTTTTATAAGGGCGAAAAGCCGTTTATCCGTGTTATGGGCGAAAAGCCGCGTATCCACAATGTTTTGGAACCCCCGTAACAGTTAGTGCTTTTGATGTGGTCGTGTCTGGAGTAGGTGGAGTAAGCGTCATTTTATGGCGATGCGCATATCATCTCCATAATAGCACATTTTGTTGCGACCACAGCGTATACCCGGTTTATTATATATGAAGAAAAATATGGAGCGAAAACTTTTGATTAAAACATGGCGACGGGGACAATGTGAACGTGCTTTTGCGCAGTCTGCGGCAAATGGGGTTGGCGTTTTGCTGTCACACGCTCTTTTAGGGTAGGGAAAGGGTGAAAAATACCAACGGTGAACGAAATGCTCAACGAAAGATGCGATAACACAATGAAAGTTATATTTTTATTATCACATCACCGACATAACAAATAAGAACTAAACAAAGTATACGCGTTTAAAATTTCTTTATCACGGCTGTATAAGATTACTCAGTGCAAAGCTTTTCTATAGAACCTTATTGGTTAACTGGTGCCAGCGCAAAATCAATAATCTGCAATATGCTAGCGTTCATAAATCACTTCCACTTCAACTAAGTTCAGCCCGTGATAAATTACTGTAGAATTAAATTCGTGGTCAGCATCCGATATCAATCAATAAATATTTACGAATAACTCTAATACGACAAGGTATTCTATAATATGTATGTATGTGGTGTACACACAAACATCTAAAAAAAATATTTTATTACAAAATTAATACAAAGGTAGTAAGTAGGTAGTAGATAAAGGTGTAATCTATACTAATATTATAAAGAGGAAATATTTGTATGTATGTTTGTAACGAATTGGCTAAAAAGTACTGGACCTATTTTAAAAATTCTTTCACCATTTGATAGGTATATTATCACTGATTAATATAGGCTATTTTAATTGCCAGAAAAAAATAGGATCCCTACTAAAAATACAATTACCTACCCAAGGTTTAAAAAATGCCTATAAAATATCTTTCATCAATAAATGTCCACCCGTGCGAAACCGGGACGTGCCGCTATTAATTAATAGTTTAAATCAGTAATAACTTTTAATCAATACATTTTATAAGATAAATGAAGGAAATTATATTTTGTTGGTGAAGTTAGTGTGTGGCTATAGGGGACTAACGCCTAATCTAAATAATTAAATTACATTCGGACGATATTATCGAATAAATATTAACTTCACAGGCTTTTCTGATGTGAATAAAGTTTAACACGTGGTCGAGTGTGTTGTAAGCGATAATTGGCCATTTTCTATAACATTATTAGTTACGATTGCAGTTGACATTTAACATACAGAAATAGAATGGGCTTTAGCATTTCGTAAGATATTCTTATAGAAATAGAAGCAACACCTAATTATGAAGATTCTTTCGCTCGAATCTTGGTTGCGGTTGCATGTTGCAATGAAAACAAAGGCCGGTAATTTACTGTCGGATGGCGTACGGTTTTATTTTATTGTATTTTTTATTTAGGAAGGCTGAGTGATGAATGATGCGGCTACGGCTTTTTGATACTATAATTTTGTAGATCAACTAGTTTTATAGATATTTATATAACAAAACAAAACACTTGTTAGCAATGTGTCGACTTGTCAACTTTTTGTATGAGGAAAAAAGTCCATTCAAACGGAAATATAATATAACCAAGCTTGATTGTAATTGAAAATTGAATAAATCAACCACAAGCATTAATATAAGAATATAACAAAACAGAAATAAAAGAAAATTAAATATTAAAAAAAAAAACAGCAAAAAAGGAAAGAAAGGAAAACATTTTTATATAACTGATAAGTATTCATAAGGAAAAAGAAGTCTAAGACTTCGATATAGTAAATGTATAGTAATGGATAATGATTAGAAAAGCTATGAAGTATAAAGCTAATATAACATGAGATTCCTAAATTATCAGCTACGACCTTCACAACCACATCAAACGAGTTCAATAAACATGATAAAACTTGATATATTTCCCAACTGATATTTCCCAGAAACATCATAAATCTAAACTACGCATTATGATTATTATATGTATCGGAACAAATTTAAATATTTACTCAAAAAGATCCAATTAGTTTTAGTAAATTTATATTAAAACTAGCTGAACTGGCGTTTTGCCATGTATATCATTTATTATAAAAATAGGGGTTTATCGTAGAGGGTTCGTAGGGGTTGTATGTGTATGTATGTTTAATGCTGTATCATAAAAAAAAATTATCTAACAATTAAAAAAAAATTGGGGTGGACTACCCTTAACATTTATGAAATGAAAAATAGATCCGATTCTCAGACATACCCAATATGCACACAAAATTTTATGAGAATCGGTCGAGCCGTTTCGGAGGAGTTTAACCACAAACACCGCAACACGAGAATTTTATATATTAGATAAAGTTTTTAAAGTAAAACTTACCATCTCCGGTATTTAGTGTACGTGTACTAAAAAAATGACGATAATAAAAAAACAAGTGATCGCACAAATCTATCAATACTACGATTGTGTATCGCGTCAAGTGCTCAACGACATATTATTTTTTAAATACTCGTACATTATTTTGCTTCTAATAGCCAATACAATAGGTACACTGTGATTAGATAGCTAATACATCGGCGTGAAAGAACTTTGTTTTATAAACTACCAGTTTTGTGGGAATGCAACTTGAATAATGTTTAATCAGTGAACCGTCCATTGTCTGGTGTTGCGTGCTATGACGATACATTACTCGTTAATGTATGTAATTTTACCCCGTCTTGCACAATGTTGGTCTATTAACTAGACTTATACGTCGCAATTTTAGATCATAGAAAAAAGAGATGACATACCGTCCTTCCTTTTGTAGAGAAATTGCAATCTGTATCGGTGAAATATGTTTTAATAACCAACGTTTATAATAAGGAGACACTATCATGAGCTGTTATAGTGCTGTATGTACCTCGTGCAAACAATTTTTACCGTTTAGAAGACTTATTTATTAAAAAATCAAGAGTCCGAGTAAAAAAATACAGTACAAATTAAGATATTTAAAAATATAATACCTAGTACGCAATCTATATACGAGATGGCAAACGTTATAACAATAAAATATTAATAATGTTGTCATTCAATTTAATATAAAATTGGTAGGAAGGGAAAGATAATTTTCTCTTCTATTTTGATCCAGCAACAGTAATAAAACTATGTCCTACTGCCATACAAAACATAATGATATAGAAATGATGACAAAACTAGTTTACAAGAGGTCAACCATAGTCACGTATGCAATTTTCTTTTGCAGGACGCAAGTCGGACGGCCGCAGTTCCGTATATCATTCATATTGATAACTACACTCTTGATGGCTAGTTGAATTAGTGAGTTGAAACGTAACTGGTTATTACGCTGTAATAGCTGATCATTTTAAAAATTCAGCCTGATTCAATTGGGGTATCTATGCTCAAGCAATACTTTCTAAAAAATTAGTGGTATGTTATTTTAAATATAAAAACATATTTTGTTACTTTTGGCTAACGTTGGGTCGTTCTGTCTATTTATATAACAGGACATTGTTATTAAATACAGTCGATATGTTATATTATTATGTAATTTAATTTAATAGTCGCCCATTGAATATAAAAATAAAAGTAAGCCATACGTTGTGAAAACCATTGTTGTAATGAAGGTAAGCCAGTCACTAACGAATACGAATGTGACGACACAATCTGATTAGAGCCGCAAAAAGAAATCTAATGATGCTCTTGACGCCTACAAATATGTAATGTGTGTCAATTAAAGTATCCCAAATTATCAGCGTCTAGTAGAAAAACAAAACTTACCTTTCTACTAAAGGATGTACATTATCAAGGAACTCGTATCCTGCATGCGTCGTATAAGTGATCGTTTCATGGCACGCTAAAAGTCCGTGATCCGCTCGTATAAAATTCTTCAAAACCCAGAACTCTCCACGCTGCTCTGTTTGAGGCAGCATATCTCTGTCATTGCATCCTAACAAGGTACGAAGGTACGCCAAAGTTGTTGGCGATAGACTGTCTTCGTCCTCTATATCAATACTAGTCGCATTAGACGCATCTGGTTCAGGAACGGCACTTATTACTTTCCTATCTACTTCAGGCGCAGATGCTGTACTAGATGCGGTTTTATTCGTAGTCGCCATGGTGGATGGCGTTTTCTGAGACGTCGACTCATCATAATTTCTAGCACTGGATTCTACGTTTCTCCCGCTTGATTCAAACCGGGTATAAGTATCATTTCTGTCTTGATTAATGTATCTAAATTCAACGGTTCTTTCCGCATCGACGGGGACCCAATAAACCCCGGGTGTCGTATTCCCTGATAGCTGCATAGCT
The DNA here is from genome assembly GCA_963693345.1 of Pieris melete. NCBI lineage: Eukaryota > Metazoa > Arthropoda > Insecta > Lepidoptera > Pieridae > Pieris > Pieris melete. The sequence goes on along the minus strand of CAVNZK010000002.1, from coordinate 315,255 downwards.
GCGTATAACAGCACAGCTATGTTTATCACAATGCTCACTCTAAAAAGGAAGTTGCGACGGTTAGCCACCATTTTTGTAGTTTAGGCACTTGTGCTTACGTTTAGAACTCTAATTGTTACAACGTCCTCCGTCGTCCTCTAGGACGTAGTCTTCTGTGGGGTATTGTGCGTGTCAGCATTACAATTTATTGTGACATCAGCAGGCGTGTGGATGTGGGCGCCGTGGTGGCGCCTCGTACTATTGTCGCTCCTGCAACAAGAAAAACATATTTAGTGAATCGACTAGTATTCATAGAGTAAAATGTGTCGAGGACATTAGTTAGATGACATTATCAAACATGTTACATATAATTTAATACAAGCTCGAAGCTTAGCACGTATTTAGACGACGTAATTAACCCACTCTTAGATATTCACATCAGGATTTTATCCAACATTCCTATTGCGATTAGCATTTCTTGTCAATCCTTAATTAGCAAGTCTTGTTCGGGACTACGTTTATCAGCGCAAAATCATTGCAATTCTGATATTATCTGTGCCGGTTGGGCAAGTATCCGATTAATCTTAGGTTCAAATGGCCTATAACGAGAAAGATAATGAAAAGGGAATGACATTGCTAGTTTTTATCTGATTCAGAATAAATTAATATTAATCATGAAGACGGTTATAGCCATATGTGAAGTCCTGTACCATGGTAAGGTATGTCATCTAAGTCTTGACTAGAACATATTTACTCTATAAATGGCCGGCCGCTAGCGGATTACATTTACAATTGACGGTTTTTATATAACTGTCTTCTTATTTACAACATTCAGGTTCAGCTTGTTGCCTTAACACACTATCTTAGATTCTCAAGAAGGTAACATGATGTGACAACAAGTTTTATTGAGAATCTATGATCTTTTCTATTACATCCAGAATATTCTATTCTGATATTCAAATATTGATCATGGGAAAATTGCCATTTATTTAAGATGCACAGTTTTTGCTGACAAAAATCATGCCTGGAAATAATGTTCATAAATTTGCATCCTATTCAAAATTTTGTTCAAAGTTCAGCCCAACATATCCTTCGGTCATAAGCCGTATGGTAGTAAGAAAGATTATTTACATAGTAATGGTTAAAGACTTAAATTTTATCTCACGTTGAATTTGTTTGTATTTGTAAAGCATAATTGTAATAAATTATTAACAGTAGGTTTCCTTCCTCAACATTTTACCTCGATGCGCCAATTAAACTGTTTTAAAGTGTATTAGATGATGATAAATTCAGAAATAATTAAATGCAGAATTGATAATAAAGCGATTTAATGGCGTTGTAAACAATTAATAATTAACACCATAGTTAAATTAATGATATAAATGTAAATACTAAGTTACCCCTTCATCCTTAAAACAATAAACCAAAAACGTAGACGAGGCAGCGAAGTCTTGTTAGAAATATTTAAGGATTGAAAGTTTTTTTTAATAAGAATGTTCTTTCCATTTTATGTATCACTGTTTTAATTAAACCACAAATAATATATTAAAAAGAAGATATCTGGTTTTGGCGACATTGAAAGCCTTCCTGATTGCGAAATATTAATAACAGTTTAATTAAATAGCCTTGATATTTTCAATAGTAACTGTATTTTGAATATAGTACGTAATATAGTTATATTAAGTAACAAGGAGGCTACAGAAACCTATATCTACACTAATATTATAAAGAGGAAAACTTTGTTTGTTTGTTTGATTGTAATGAATAGGCTCATAAACTACTGGACCGATTTTAAAAATTCTTTCACCATTCGAAAGCTACATTATACACGAGTAATATAGGCTATATTTAATTTTGAACAAAAATAGGGTTCCGAGGGATATTAGGGTTTTTCGGACACAAGGTGTAAAAATTCAACCAAAAAAGTTACTTATTTTGCGTACCCTGCCTAAACTATTAAAGATAGAACCATAAAATGTTCTAAGTAATTGTAGATCTTATAAATATCTACAAAAAAGTCCGCGACACACTATACCTATCTATGTCGAGTGAGGCACAATAACCATAAATGATAAACATGGCAAAACGACGTTTGCCGGATCAGCTAGTGTTATAATATTGATGGAACAAGGTACAAACAGGCTGGAGGATTACTAATTGATGTCAAGAAATGTCCCTATAAACACCACAATGCGAATTGTATAGGCAATTGTCTTAAGTATAGTACAGGGATACGTACATGGGATGCCGACACTTAACTCCTATTGCAACAGATTCCTCGCCAAAAACTATTAATACAACATATATAGGTAACATGACATTTGATGTAGTTTTCGTAATCTGGTGCAGACAGCAGATTTCCTTTAAAGATGTTATATTCCAACTCAGTTAGGCATGCACCGTTTGCTTAAAGGTCAAAATCCACGGAAGACTTCTAAAAAACGTGTCGTGGCTTCACTCATTTTACATAAATCAAAGTTCTAATTTCAAAACTGCAATATGCAAGAATATACTAAAAGTAATATGAAATATTGAGGAATATTCCAATTCTTAATACAATGTAAATAAATGGCTAAATGATGTGCATCAAGCATAACAAACTATACTAATGATTTTCTAGCGGCCCTGGCGGCATTCTCAGCCAACCGTGGAAGGAGCTGCTGACGATATAATAGCTCCATTGGCTAGGACCGGTTAATGTGTGTGAGATCTTCAAACACTTTGCAATGTTTATTCTAGTGAGTAAGCTATTACTAACTCTGAGTTTGTTTAAACAGAAAGTGATGAAAAGGTAATTAAACAATATGAAGGGATTTAAGTTTAAGACGTTTCGCAAAGGGAAAAATGTTTGAAATAAGTTTTATAATATGGAATTCTTCTATGAAACTACCCACAGTATTTTTACATTTATTATCTATACTGATATAATAAAATAAAGCCGATATAAGTATATAGATTTTTAACATATTAGAAACTATTTATTTCTTTTGTGACTGTCACTACTGGCTGACAGAAAATGTTAATTCTTCTCAGTAATATTTGCATAATCAATAAAAAGCCTCCAAAGGCTGTCACAAAAATTCAATTCCCAGCTCGAACGCAGCAAATTTTATAATCGGCTTAAGCATAATAATTTATGATATCTCTGAATCTAATCACAAGTTTTATCCAATAGTACGCTGTAATAGGATAAAAACTAACATAGAGCATCATGAATGAGAAAATAGATTTTATTCACTACTGGTAGCTATCAAATCATGCCTTTATGGTCCTTCCGGAGTCCGGAGTTACTTTGTCGTAGCGGTCAGGACAATGGGTCGTAAGTCGTCGACCGAGAATTCTCTTACAGTGAATTTAACTACATGTTTGGTTTTTACACCACAAATATATAAAGAGTAGGAAATGCCATGTGTTTATTTTAATATTATACTTGTGACTATAATAATTAATTTGTAAGGAGTAGAGCTTGATACAAATTTGCAAGTAGAAAACGTAAATCCAACTTTAAACTTCCAGATTTAAAATTCGAAGACGCAGATATTTTGACTAACCTAAGGCACAAGGCGCATTCTTGTGACGCCTATTAAAGTGACGATAACAATCGATCATATACATTTTTGTGGTTAATATGGTATAGCAATGTTTAAAACCAATAAACTACATTGTTCTTTGTATAGCGTTTGCGGTAGACGGCTCAACAATTATTGAAGTAGCTGTATTGGAAACTGTGGAATGATAGGAATTTCTACCTACGTGACTGTTTCAAATTTTCTTTGCAACGGAACCTCGATTCAAAGAAACTATTGTGCACTAGTCGGTGCTAGTGACTTTGCGTGAACCTATGTGTATAAAATTTATATTTGATATCGGATTGTGCTTTGGTTTAATTGACAAGTAGTGTGAAATTTCGTAGGGGCGTTACAATAATTAGCACTTATAAAATATTAAGTCTTATCGTTCAAGCCAGAAATAACAGCTATACTGATTTTAATAGGTAGATATGGCTAGTATACTTTCTAAATACTCTATTTGCGTCTCAATGATTCAATTCCAATTTTATATAATTTATATAGACCAGAGTATCCAATCTAAACAACATTAAACAAAGTGAAGATAAGAGAAAATCAAAGAAAATGGTGTCAACGTTTTCATCTCATTATGAATCGTTATTATCGGCTGCGCACGCGCTGACAACATCCAAGTGTGACAAGTGTATTCAGTTGCGACCTTCGAGGGAAAGTGTTTTACCTCAATCTCGTCAACGGTCTTGATTTATTGTAAAGTTCCTTCATGGCAATAAAATCAATTTAATAAAAGCACTTTTTTAGGTAGGTGTGTATTGATATTTTTTTATTTTTGAAGATTTAATAATAAAGGACCACTCCACAAAACTTGACATTTAAATTTATAAGGGCTGAATACTATAAATAGATAAACCTACACAATAATCATTGCTATTCGTAATTAAAAAAAGACAAAAAAGGTCTTATTGGTATTGAGGGACTTTAATAAGTTGTTTGTTATACATAGCGATTTCTGTGGGCATCCCATATTAATAATCAATTCCATATGCAAACTATTTGTTCCGTTCCTTAAGTTTATACACTTACCGGCAAAGCTTTTAGCGTTATCTATGAATAAAAACGAATGGTTATGGATGGCGGTATCTCTTAAAAAGTTATGTTCTAAATTTGAATAAAGATAAAGCTTTTAGTTGGAGAGTGAGAATGCTAAACGAAAGACAAAACACTAACGCGCTTCGCAGTGGCGTAGCTAGGTGACCAAGGGCCCTGGGGCAAATTAAAAAATGGGGCCCCACTGCTATGTAAACTGATTAGGTTTTATAAAAAAAAAAATGAAATATACAAATACATTAAAAATGCTAACCTACGTACACTTTTTTATTGTGCAGGGCAGGTAATAAAAGTATTAAACAGTAACAACATAAATTACAATTAATACTTGATGTAGGTTTGACGAATAAAATGAAATACAGAAGATTCAAGGGTTTATTATATAAAGGTCGGGCCTACCAACTGACTAAATAACAATAATATTTACAATTTTTTCCTAGCTTTAGTTTTCGCAAAAGTAACAATGACTTCGTTTAAATCCAGGCTTGATGCGGTTTTGTTTTCAATTGCTATCTAATTCGCGTTATACTGGGTGCCGGAGTAAAACGGTCCATGTTTATTTTCAGTGAATTTTACATTTGTTCATGGTAGGGGAGCCCAAGAGGGGATTTCGGGATTTACTAAAGCGCGGCAGATTAATATATAGGGGGATACCTTGTACCCGGTTAAGTACCTCCACAAAATATGAGGCCCATATATTAGTAAAAAAAAATTGACCATCAGAAATTCCCGAGCGCGTCAGATTAAGGTAGGGTGAGTTAATTACATCCTAAAAAGTGTATATTCCACTAATCTGACATTTGACATTTTGAGAGTGACGGAAAAAAAGGGGAGGGCAACAAAGTTGTAAAAAAAAACGTCATCTCGACATTCTCAAGCGTAGCTAATTTTTCTTTTATTTTGAAGGAAATAATTCAAGAATTATGAAAAATATATAATCAGACGATTTCCGCAAGCCGAAATAACAAAAATTCGTCGATAAAGTTAAATGCGTGCAGCTGCGTGATGCCTACATTTCCTTAAACCGATCGGAATCTACTAAACGGCGTTCTAAATATTTCCCTCAAAATTACATTTCCTGTGAATTTGAACCGATTCGGACCGATAGATTTTGAGAAATTTTGAAAAATCTTAAAAAAATAAGAAATATTTTTTTTTAAAAGTGGTTTCTTTATCGATCAACTTCAAAAACTAATCCGCCTTTGAGCTTAAAAAACCACGTCGATCGCCACCAAGCTGGTCAAAAGCGGTTGATTAGTTCGAGAGATATCGTAAACGAAAGAAACCCGAAAAAGTGTTTTTTCGGGATTACTCCGAAATTTGTGGTTGGATCAATTAAAATTGCAAAATTACTTATGATGATGATAAAACTGCGTCGAATGCCGGCAACCGCGTGAAAATTGCTTGATCCATTCAAAAGTTATTGCGGTTTGAAAATTCCAAAAATAGTGTTCTATGAAACTTCTATCAGACTTTCGAGCTGGGAGAGCTCAAATGCATAGAAATGTTATTTCTTTGAACTCAGCGAGCTCAAAATATCAATTTTAAGCGCCCAGGAACGGAATTAACGGGAAGTTGCAGGGATGGCACTTTAGGTGAACCGTTTTTCTAAAAAAAATTTGTCAGATCAGGCGAATCCCTCTAGATAATCGTCAGATTATGAGACAGTACGTTTAGAACATAAAGATGAACCAAATATATCTTAATCTGACGCGCTTGAGTATTTCAAAATTGCGATTTTTTTTGCAAATTATGAAAATGGCCGTGGGTTTGCGTCCAATCGAAATCGTCAGATTAGTGAATGACAGCTTTTTTTTGGTGCACTTAACACTCCCTTAGAAAATCTGACGCGCTCGATAATTTTTATTTTTTTTTCATTTTCAACCCTTAAATACAACCACCCGCATCATGCAAACGATCAGATTGACATACGTACATTATTAAAAATACGTAGGGCATTGATGCTATCAATATCTGACGCGCTCGAGGATGTCCATGCAACAGTTTTTTTTTACATATTTAACAATCTATAGCCGCTTCCCCCACCGATGGTATAGGTATATATCATATAACATTTTTTTCTTCTTATTATCTAAGCTTTGCATCCCAATAGGTCTCTACGACGCTCGAGTAAATCCCCATTTAGCATCGTGGGCTCCCCTACGACTACACAATTTTCAACAGCAGAATGACAGGAAATGTCATATAAAAAAAATAAGCAAATTTTCTTTAGTGACAGTACTTTTGCGCCACCCTGTATAATGAGCTGTAGCCGAAATCTTTAGATTTGACACGATTTATAGACTTTACCGGACATCAATATGAGTGGTAAAATCAAATAAGATTGAATCACTATATTGACCAGAACAAAAAAGTTTATTTACATTAGCTTACCTACTCCTGATATAGCATGAATTTTTTAACCGTTCTCAAAAAAAAATCTTAACTCGAATTCACAATAAAATGCACATCGATGAATAATAAAATGCACATATCACTATCCGTCAAATTGGCAACACTGTCAACCTACAGAAAGAATTTAGGGGAATTCCCTAGGCATAACTTTTGAATTTTTCTCAAATTAATGTCTTGATTAAAGTGAGGTTGCAACCTGTCATATTTATTTTGAAAATGGGAGAAATTTCCAAAAGTTCAGAACGATCGAGATTTCTGGTGAGGATTCGAGGGCCCCCTGAGGTTGAGGGCCCCGGGGCACTGCCCCGCCTAGCCCCTTGGTAGCTACGCCACTGGCCGCTTCGATTGATTATGATTGGTCAATCGGATCGTGACGCATGTCTGTGATTAGAAGTGATGCTTGATGGTACGATGTCAACCAAATACAATAAAATTACATCTACTTTTGAACTGTATTAAGGAATTCTACTACAACAAAATGCATTTTAAACTGGCTATTACTACATGAATGTTATTTTTCAGAACTTTGTGTAAACAATTTCACTACATAAACGGCTTATTAGAAAATGTTTTTTTTCCACAGATTTATTACAAAAAAACTTGCTTGTCACCGTAATACATATTTATAAGACGATATTGGTTCAAGTTGCGGAATATTCAAAGTGATTTTTGTGATGCAACTTTAAATATGCACATGAAATAGAAAGTGAATTAAATTATACTTTTAGAGGCAATTAGCCGCTTTCGTATGTTACAAAGTCATTTTAATCGGGAAGTTACTTTTAAGGCGAAGTCACTTTTACTGTTACTTCCTTTAGTTACATGAGATTATCGGAAAACGTTCATTTCTGTATGTTTTCAAGTAAGGAAAATTGGGCATCCATACGTTGTTTCAGGAGTAATATACATTCACAACCGTGATAGTGTCAAAGCATTCTTTAACTAATACAGTTTTACACATAAAAATAAAAATACCGGGCTACAACCTTTTAGTTCTGGGCCTCATATTTCTTTAGAAAAATAATTGGCGCACAGCCGGGAATCGACCACCCGATCTCAGGATTGAATGGCGCACGCTCAAGTGGTTATGTAAACACTGCTCATAAAATGTGTGTTTGACAGACACATTTTACACTAAATGAATAAATTTTAAAAATAGATGTATGTTTATTATTTGTAAATGTATTTTAAGACATTCTATTAACTTAAGAGATAAATGATAGATAGCTATAAATAATCGAATAATAATTTATCAAGAATATGTATATACAAATTCATTATTCAACGCAAGCTTATGTTTCACTCATGTAAAAGCTTTTAACAAATGAGCAATTTCTTACACCCATTTTGTATGACGATCTAGTTTCACGGTTTGTTTGTGCTCATAACTTGTAAACGTCACAAATGTTGTTTTTGTAAACTTAAAAATATACTTTTGGTAGTCAAATGAATATCTTATTTGAAAGTATTATATATAGTCCGGTCATTTTAGACAATTGAAATAAAGAAAATTCCGACAGAGCCAAATCTTCGTAGAGACCTTAGGTTATATATTATGTAGAACGTGATTCTTACAAGCGCAATATCTGGGAAATAGTGGTTCTTAGAGAAAAAATCATAGAGACCATTTTTATAGAATAATTTAAGATCTACAGGACACTCTGAGGTACTTTTTCGATAAAACTTTCCGTTTTCGAGAACGAAAATTTTGACCTTGGGCCCCGAATAAGTCCCTAAGCTCACATGGGACTGATGGGGACTTTTGACACTTTATTCCTTGTGGTAAACCTAAGGTCTCTACGAAGATTTGGCTATGTCGGAATTTTCTTTATTTGATCACTAAATTTATGTCTAAAATGACCGGACTATTACCATTTATGACTCCGCACATCTGCTGTAAAGCCCACGAGTTATGTAAATAATGCAATAAATTTACTTTATAAATCAAAGACGATATTATTTGAATTCAAAATTTTACAATTATGCTGACTTTTGCATACCATTGCAACCATTGCCAGGGGTACGAAGGATAATGGTACGAAAATTGTATTTCAAGATTTTAATAGATTTTAAAACGCTTCAATAACGATCTACATTTGTAACATAATTTATTTAATAACTAAAATATGTTTTAAATTAATATAACTGCAGTCTAGTGTGACAAGTGTGTGGTTCTTTGCAATATTTCATTTTGAAATTTCGCTCATTAATTCGCTTACAATCACAATTTAAACATATTGAAAGGAAAATTAACTGTTCACGTATTCGTGTGTGTAATTCATTTAGGGCGTAATAACTAGACAGACGAGTCGTCCATTAACAGGAAGCAAACATCGCGACTCGCATACATAACTGGCGGAGTCACGACTTGAATGGCCTAGCTTTGTGTGGAAGGTAAAAGGTAAAGATTGTGCCATAGTATATGCCAATGGGCAATGACTTTTATATAACATTAAAGAAATTATCGGATGTACATTTTCAACATTTGAAGCTTTTCTAACAAGCTTATGTTCGTAGCTATAAAATGTGGAACGCATTTGGAAATTAAATTTAAAATAAGATTAATTACATTTAAATTAACATGTTTTAAATAAAATCATATATTTATTTATTTATATCGTTATCCTACAGCTAACATAAATTATATATAACAAAAAACCATTATACGGAGAATATCGTCGACGATGGAATAATATATACAAAAAGTAAAAAGTCAATCATATATACATATTTAAATACGTACACGGACAAGTATAAGACGAAATTAGTGTATATTTTGACCTTTTACGTAAACTAAGTCGTTCTTAGTACACTGTTTTAAGTCATTTGTCTCTTTTCAATTGTGTTTACGCTGTAATGAAAGAAGAGATCAGTTTTTATACTACCATATTCCAATTTTAAGTAGCAAAAACAAACACCGATTACACGAAAGTATTTCATTTGCAAGGAACGAAAAGCTTCTACGCAAAGGTAATATATCACAAGCCTATATTAAATATACGGAAAAGCAATATCAGTCACGTATGCGTGGAAGGCCATTGCTTGATGAAGGATGTTCCTCATATACGATATCGTATTGAAACATCACAGGTCGTATGTCATATAATTTACAAAAGTACGTCAGGTAATGAGAGTAAAAGCCAATTCCAGGGGAATATGCTGCTATATGTAATATAAACAAATGAGTACGAATCTTTAAGCCTTTTGAGATAGTTTTAGGCCAGGTCCTCGTGGGTAAGTGTTATTTTTTAGGATGCTAAACTGGTTCACATAACTGGTTGTAAAAATTCTGTCCCCCCTATGGTTATAAGGATTCGTGTTGTTTGACATAATAATAATTTGTCGCTCTTACCTCGTATGAAATCCGAGAGCTGGACTTAACCATATCGAGGGGACCCTGAGTAATGAGCCAGAGGGTTGGTTGACATGGCCATCAAAACACATTTGATATATTTGGGTATTCAAAAACCCATTAATACAAAAGCAAGAATCACTAGACTTTAAAGTAACAATGAATCAATATTGCGAATAGATAGGAAGTTGTGAAAGAAATAAAATTTTGTATTACTTATCTGTTGGTACTTTCATTGTGGAGACGTTGAATGATTTCGAAATATGTAATTTCAGTAACCGTTTTCGCGATAAATTCAAGGCTTTACGCGCTTTATAACTTCCTTTGAATTTATTGACAGCGACATAACAGCTTTATGTCACGATTTCTTGGCTGTCAAAAAATCCATTGCGCTTGACAATATCTGTAATTAAGAGATGAAATATGCTGGCTACGTTTTATTTAAGAAGTCTAATATAATAATTTTGGTCGATAAAACATAAAAATTCGCGCAGGTGTCACATTAAAGCTATTAGTATTCATGTTATCCAAGGTTAATCTATTCTATATGAAGTAGAGAATAGAGTTCATAAAGCACAGATAATATATCACTTTCAACCAGAAATATTCTTCATATCTTAGCTTACATATTGCTTCGACCTTTGACGCTACAAAAAGGGCAAGACAATTTTTCCTGATATCACTTTCATTGTGACTGGCAATGTCAAGAACAAGCTCTAGTGAGCCAGTGAACGTAACAAAAGTTTTAAAACATGTGCCACTTTATAAAGGTCACATTGTAACAGTTCACAGAAGTTTAACTTGTCTATAAAATTGCCGCTAATCAAAAAAGACTACCAAGCAATACTAGTATAATACATTTTTAGGGATTAAAAATTAAGCATTGTCGATGGTAGGCGTCTAATACATTATGTAGCTTTTAGATTAAGCAGTAGGGGCTGGATTTAACATACAAATTAGGTTATAAAAGAAGTAATAAACTTCTATTGTTAATCATAAGTAACCAAAAACGATCGATACATAGAATTCTTTGTTGAATGCGAATAATATTTAAAGATTTGTTAGACGATTTACATTTTACAATATAATAAACATTACATTAATATGATGAAATTCGTCAGAAAAAAAACATTAGCCCTCTTATTCATAACACATTATTTAGAGTGCAGTTTTTTGATTTGTGTCGGGCACTTCCTGTACGAAGTATCAATTTAAAACGCAAGGGCATTGACCTTGAGTGAGTCACTTGAATCTTTTTTCTGAGAAATACGAAAAGCTGATAGGACATCGGCACCAATGCAACGGTAGGTTATGTTTGGCTACCGAAATCCGCAATTAATTGTTGTGTTTTAAGTGGTAATCTGTGTTCATGTTATATACGTCACTGTCGTATTTAGGGGTCATTTTCGGCCGCTTTTATTTCATACAATTTAATATGTGTATGTAGTCATGCGTGTGAGTAAAAACATTATGATTTTTTTTTAATATTCATATAGGTAACACAATGTACATTACATCAACCTATATGAACGTTAAAAAATAAATATATAATAAATGCTTCTAATTTTACATTAACTGCCAGTTCTCAAATCAAGGGCGTAGAACGTAAGAGAAGACTGGCAATAAACTCTCCGCCACTCTTTTGAATCGCCAAGTTTTTTTGTTTTTATAAATTAGGTTATGCTCTGTGCAAAATACAGTTAATTAAAAATTATATCTACTATTTAAAATCCTGTAAGCTGGACACAATGAAACAATTCGTTTTAGCTAATTTACCAAAGAGGCTTATCAGCCTCTGCAAGCCCTTTCTTATTGAATTTTAAACGATTTTTTTATTTGTTTCATTAAACTTTAAGAGACGGATCATTGGATAGACCTTGATTCTTAATTAGGCGTAAAATTAACGTAAACTTAGTAGCATTTATAGTCGGCAAGTAAACGACCTTACGATCTAGTTTTGCACGGATATATTTTTGCGACATCTTTAAAAAAATCTCTTCGTTATTTGTTGCCAAGTGATCGTTATATATTTATTTCAAGTAAGGAGGCAATCATTTTTGACTCACTCCCGCTCGACGTTCCTGCACTCATATTACAGCGAGAGAGAGATTATAGCGAACTTGTTAAATACCTGCAAAATACTTTATAATTCCAAGATTATATACATACTTTATTACTCAATTGATGTCGTTATTCAGAGTTGGTGTAATGCTATGTAGAGTGTATCATTGTATGGAACGCAAGCTAAACCAACCAAAGCTAACAGATTTCGACGCTTGAGGAAGTTCGTCGTTAAATCGAGTGAAGTACATTGTATTTCATACTAAAAATTTATTTGTCTTCAATTCATGTTTCCTTATAGAAAGAGTGGCTCATAAGTCTTCTGTGCCTGTAATACGTAGACAATTATGGGTGAAATATCAAAACCAACGATTTTTATGTTGTTCATAAAGAAAATTATTGGTGCCAGGGTTCATACAGGACTATAGATCACCTAGTCTAATGCTACAATTTTACATAATTAAAACGTTTATTAATTAAAACGACGGTAACTCGATACCAGCGTTGCAATAAATAAACGTGCATGCAAAATAATTTGAGTACAATTGTGTCAAATGAAACTCATTTACGACGAAATCCATGTTGGCAAGGGCATTCAGAATGTGATCGGCATCCGAATTGATAAGTCATTTAAATGTGTGATAATAGTATAAATGATTTTATATGTAAAAAGTGCGTGCGTACACATGTCAGAAGTGAAACTTCTTTGGCAAACTAATTTTTAAGGCTTGTTCATATTTATACAAATCTAAAACTTTAGATTTCTGAGACTTAGAGGGAGGGAAAAGGAAAATATGTTAGGAATTTAATTGTCATTAAAAAAGTGTCGAAAATTAATGCAATATTTAATTTTTTAAATATTTCTTCGATAGTAAAAACACGTGGCATTTTAATTTACAATTCGTCATTTGAGATATCAATAATTTTGCATAAAATATAAAATATAATGCCACTGATCCCTGTTAGGCAATTATTACTGATCATTTAGTTAAGGCATTAAAAAAGTAGGTCAAAACAGACACTTGAAAGTGTCTATCAACTGTGACCATGTGTTATCGCATCCTACCGGACCATATATGTCCCTGATATTGTCTAACATACATTATTATACAAATGAACAGCGTTATAAAGGTAAAATATTTATATTTTAACAGAAAATTTCAATACCTCAGAATATTGTTTAAAGCGTACATTTCCGTGGAGTACGGTTTTGTAAACATTTACGCTTGGATCGAATCCAAGTATGCCTTATTCAAGTTTCAGAGAATGCTAAGTGCTGTGTCTCAATAGACTAACAATTTAACCTTTGAGTTGTCAAGAGCTCATTCGTGTTTTATGAGGTTTATGGCATTGAGTTGTCCTTTTCACTTTGTATTGTGACATTGTTAACATTCCTTTCTATGTATGTTGTGGGCTATGAACTTTATCGTTTATTCTAGCCAGCCAACTATAAATGTTGCTAATAAGATATCGAATAACACTAGTACAGACTAAACTCAAACTCAAAATTCTTTATTTAAGTGGGTAACCAAGTACACTTTTGAATCGTCAAGTTAAATTAATCGTAAATTTACATTTACTACCAGTTCGCAAGGCGTAGAGCGGGTAAGAAGAACTGGCAAGAAACTTTCCGCCACTCTTTTTAATCGCCAAGTATTGTCATACAAATTGTTTGAACTGGAGCAATTCAATCCCAAGGATTAGGATCATTTAAGTAGTCCTCAAATTTATAAAAAGCTTTGTTGATTAATTTTCTTTTAACGAGGGCTTTGAATTTATTTAGTGATAATACTCTAATTTCGCTTGGGAGTTTGTTGTAAAAACGAATACAATTTCCAAATAAGGAGTGGTTTATCTTTTGGAGCCTGGATGGTCGTACACTCAAATTAGTTCAGTTTCGCGTATTATACTGGTGAAAGTCACCATTTGTTATATTTTTTGGACATACAACAAGGCTTCAAGAATATATTGACCAGATAGTGTCATAATATTTAATTCCTTAAACTTATTCCGTACCGACTCCCTCGGAGAAACACAACAAATACCCCGAACAGCCCGCTTCTGCAGCACAAATATGCATTGAAAAATAAATAGTAAGAAACCTAGATTACTTTCAATTGCATTATTGTAAAACTCCACTTAGACTTGCTATATTTTACCTGCAATAAAACTACCCCTCTTAATTAAACAGTTCTATTATAACTAGGCACTTTTTCATCACGACGACAACGGATGAGCACTTTGTTAATGTCATAAACCTTGTTTATATTTATGAATTTACTGTACTCTGCTGCTATGCTGGAGTTCTTGCAGCGAATCATAGTAATTAATTGAATTTAAAAGTATATCACTATCTTGTTGTCGACGTGTGAAATAACGTTTCGTAAACAGAAAATATGGTCGCGGTTAAAAGTAATATTTAATTTCAGTTTTATAAAATACTAGCTGGCCTGGCGAACATCGTACCGCCTAACAATCGATTCTTTATTTTTTTTTAAATACTTATTCTGCTATTCGGGACACCAGTCTAGCTAGTAAGATAAAAAAAACAGTTGATAAGACATCAAATACATTATGTCAAAAAATTAAAATTTACCTTCCAGGAACCCCTCCACTAACATTTGAACTTTATGATATGGTATTAAAGTTCAAATTGACTTTTGAGTAGTATTACGAATATTTTGTATGGGAATATAGAAAAGTGTTTTTTTAGACTTTTTCACTCATTTTTTTTTTAATTTTTCTCTCCGTAAGAACCATCCTCGTACTTCAAGGAATATTATAAAAAAAGATTCAGACAAATCGGTCAAGCCGTTTTCATGTTATGTCGTGACAACGAAAAATGGGTTTCATTTTTATATAGGTACCTACTAGCGGACCCGACAGACATTGTCCTGTCTTAACTATGAATATTGATTTCAAATTGCTATAATTAATTAAAAAATATTTCAGAAACAAAGTGTTTATTATTCTAATGCTTTATGTTACAACATTCTTTGTTTGTTTTTCTGGCTCGCATATTATTATATTATCAATATAATAACTCCGATCGAAGCATTTATTTTAAACGATATTCATTTTTCTTACATCCTCTTTGACGATATTTGCAGCACGCATTCTGTCAATGTTATGTCAAACGCCATAAGGTTTCATCAAAAAGTTCGAAATTGTATGGTGGTTAAGTATTCTTAAATTTTCTAATTTTCCGCGCAATTTTTTTCTTCTTTTCTTTAATAAGAATCTTCTCCTGACAATTACAAACACAACAAAAAAAAATCAGACAAATCGGTCAAGCCGTTTTCATGTTATGTCGTGACAACGGAAAACGGGTTTCATTTTTATATATATATAGATATAGATAAATTTGATTGATTTCCTTATATTCGACTAAAATAAGCACAAAAGTCCAACGAAAAAAGTATAATTCAACACCAATATATAATATAATTATTCTTTATGTAGCAGACTGTTTAAACGCCCTTACGTCAGTACTATTAACGCTCTATTAAACCAAAACGGACTCGAGACACGATGCCCTTGCAGGGACGCCTCACTGGTCGTATTGAATGTCATTGCCTACTGAATCAATTTGTATCACAATTGGTGTAGTTATGCGCATGAGTTCTTCGTCATGCAATTGGATTCGTTAATTGAATAAGCGTTACAAGTTCATTATGAGTAATTTAATTTGTCGCTTGTGCGTTTTAATCTTGGTGAGATGGGATTCTTAAGTATTTCATTAACTAATAATTAAGATTTTTTAATATCACTTTGTAAAGTATTTATCAATGATGTTATTAGACTGTTTCCTTTTGGTACATAAATAAAATAATTGAATACATTAATTACGTATACAATGGCGACTATTTTCGAAATAGTCGTTTTTAAGATATCGCAAATGAACAGGACATCATGTCACACGCACATATTGTTTGTAATATATGTTGTTTTAAATAGATTAGCTGGTAGCTAAGTTTTTCTCTCTCTGCAGTCGGTAGCGTGGTCAGATAGGAAACATCTGGTGAGGACAATCTGATGCCAACAGTTTCTGTGCAGTGCCTTTATAACACCGTATAGTTTTGAGGACGATGAGTCTTTCACTTGATCAGTCCATCTATTTGAAAGGCCACGTGATCTTTTTCCTTCTGTGTTACCAACCACGATCAGTTTCTCCAAGATGTCATCGCCACTGCGCATTGTAATCTGCGCTTAAAAAGTTATACTTCTTTTGGCGCGATAGGGAAAAATGATGAGAGTAAATTTCTACGATGCGCGCGCACATCGTCACAAAAAAACCGACACCTTGAAGTTAGCTAAAGTCGACATTTTAGTATTGTTAGTGTCGTTTTTCTACAAACGTAGAATATAATTTGTGAAAGGATTTTTATCTTGTTACGCCAAAGAAGTATAACATCTAACGCGTGTACATAAGTACACACAAGGTTTTTTGGTACATAAATAAAATATTGACTATTTTCGAAACAGAACATCATCATGTCCCACGCATATATAGTTCGTAAAGTATATAGTTTTAATTAGATAAGCTGATAGCTTTATAGATTTTACAGCATTAAAAAGACATAACCCAAACATGCAAAGATAAATCTATTCTTCAAAAAAGTTTCGGTCGAATTAGTGATCGGAAAATGATTTACAGTTATAAAATACAGCATAATTTCCCATTTCTATATTGCCTTTCCGATGAATCGTGTAACAGGAAGATAGAACATAAATATACAACTTAGTAAACATTTAATTACATGTTTTTCACTTAAAGGTTTTCCTTTGCAGTGGAAATTCCCACGATTCAATTCTCAGTCCAATATTATCATAACGTTAAATGAGACCTAGTTTTGCACAGAAATAATATGCTTGATATATTGTACATAATCAAGGATAGACAGGAAGTGGCCGACGCAAGTTATCTCTGGACGTCATTGTACTGCGCTATAAAATAATACTCCAAATTACACAATATCCTTCCACGGCTCATGATTTTTTATAAACTCTTTTGTTTCCTTATGTATTTACATATATGATTAAGTAGACATTTTCCTACTGTATATATGTATATATTCAAAGTTTCGTTTCTCCCACAGAACTGTCTAGACTTCTATCTGAATATTTCTAGGATGTAAGTTGTCTCCGTAGATTCTTCATTTGTGTAAGCTTCAATCAAATGTTATACGTATCTATACAAGAGTTAATTCTAAATTTATTAGCGATCTTAACACTTAGATTAAAACAAATGAATGAACCGCCTTTCAGTTCTTAAAATTTTTTTTACCATAATTAGGCAAAACTAACAATTAACAATTCTTTCATTTCAGTGTTGGCGTAGTGGCTTTAGCATGCGCCGGTCAACCCTGAGGTCGTGCGTTCGAATCACAGCTGCGCACAAATGATTCTTAATTTCATGTTTTCTTTCCATACGTTATAATTAAAGCTATATAATGAGAATATTAAATAAGACTTAATCACATTTGAAATTTTTAAATAATGAATAACGCAACGACTGCCTAATTTATTGTCAGAGGAATTATATATGGAGCATTGGAGCGGGCATTAAGAACAAAACTGTAATCAAATAGTAATTTATGATATCATCTAGATGAGTACCGGAGAGTCACTCGCGTTACTACAGTACAAGGATAATCCTCAATTGGAATCTGCGCTGGAAGATACACAGTAATCTTACAACAGCGAAGCCGAACCCAACACTTTTGTAATACGATGTAGTTATCTCAATATCGTCGCAACCTTGAGATCGCGAGGAACAAAAACCCAATGAACAAGAACGCTACGAGTATACCGGCGCTGTAGTTCCTGAAACCGCGTTCAAACTCTTATAAATATTGATACCAAAGTTTAACTACTAATGAGAAACCTGATATTAGGTATAACTTTCAAAATTCCTTTGTTAGCTATTTGATTCAATAGTCTGAGGAACGGAGTGCAATATTTGCAATAAAAGTGCCGTTGCACTTGAGGAAAGACAGCATTCTGTGTGCTATTAAATCCGTACCGTCGCCTGGCAACGGGCCAACACGCTCTGAATTAGGATCGTTGATAAACTGTAAAAATACTTTAACTGTGCCATATGCTACTTTCAGTAGATAATATAGCTATTATTAAAAACTAAATCAATACATACATTTTGTGCATAAATGGATAAGCAAATATGTACTTAAGTACGTTTAACTAAAACATGTACTTTCGTCTATTTGTATTTCACACTTGATGTGAATAGACGATATATAATAGACAATAACTGTCTCTGATTTTATTTATTTATAAGTTCTAAAACAACGTGTATGCATAAAATTATACAAGAAAATATGACATCACAAATTTTACACACATACATATATCAATTATATTAGAACATAAACAAGCTAGCTAGGGGAAAAATTAAACAAGCAACCACAAAATAAAAATAATAAAATTTTTATTTATTAACCCGAGGTCTAAACGTGGTCCAGAATAAATAATGATTGTGATAAAAAAAATTAAAATTTCAAATTGTTCTGAACGTATAAACAATTCCAGTATGTTTCTTTTACATACATAATACATATGTAGGCCAAAAACCTAAAAAGAAATATAGTAAGGTTACTAGTAAATTGGACAATAGGTACCTTTCAAGATAACTATCGCAGACTAATAAAATTATATAAGGCTCCATCGATAAAGCTAAAATAGTTTTCACAAACACGAATAGCTTAATTAGTTAATTACCTAATAGCATAGGAGTGGCGTGTTATTAGCGATAATTAAAAAACTTTGAAGATAAATTTATTGTTCTACTAAATTTTTCTTCAAATTATATATTTGGGAATTCTTGTATTCTGTTTGGAAATAGGTGTTCGATAAAACCGTAACAATATTTCCTAACAAACAAATCAATACAAACTATGTATTTAAATATGCAAAAGCTTTAGCAACAAAAAATTCAGTAGAGCAAGACTCTAAGTAAGTACTGTACCTCATGATGCATGGACAAAAAAGTGACAGTCCCATTAATAAATTTAATAAAATAACGGTGATATTTGTCACAGGAATTCAACATACGATTTTTTACGACGCTTTATCACATACCACTGATTCTAAACGATTAAAAGAATTTAAAAACAACCAAGACAGTATTTATTAACAAAACCTTTGCGATTGTCGATAATGTTGCTATTTCGCCCGTTTAAAAATATGGTTATTTCTAGTGATAGCGTTGAGGAATGCGGTCCCAGTATTGCATTGTTCAGTTATCTAAATACCAGAAAACCAGTACTAAATCGTTATTGCTATTGAGTGTAGGATCTTTTTCAATATGCACAAGTGCCCTGTGTATTTAAATTATGCTGTGAGAACGTGGGGAGTTATGTAACAATAACAAGGTTGAATTCCTTAAGATTAAAATTGCTCATGATGCACTGTTTTATAAACATACTATATACAAGATACTCTTAAACGTTGATGTAAAAGATTCGATCAAAGATTCTGAATGCGAGAAATACTCTCGTACCTTCAAGACATTTGTGTGCACTATTTACCCCAGCTGCGAACTTTGTTTCGCATCAATACGATTTTTTTAGTTAGCCTACCTTTTTAGTGGCTACATATGAAAGACTTTGCTATGCTACCCTATAGAGACTGTTCACATTTCCAGAATAAAAACCTTGGTATTAATAAAATCTATGTTTTTTTTTTAATTTTCCCTCCTTAAAAACTTCCTCAGAGTTCAAGGAATAAAAAAAATACTCGAAGTTTTAGAGTTGCGAATTTTATTTATATACAGTTTCATAGGCCTTGGTTCGTACCCATCCTTGGTTGTCGGATTATCGATTCGAATTTATAGGTTGGACTAAATACACAGTAATCAGCCCAGAAACATTAATATGGTACCATAAAATTAAGTAATAATAAATGATAAAAACCACAACTAGAACATGTGACGACAAAGACAAGGACGAGAATTCGTAATAAAACTAAATTTGTCGACTAAGTTTCGGGCATCGGCACAAGTAATTTAGAAAATAGGTACGAAAAAATTCGCCAGCGATTTCCTTAAGCCATAATGAACTTAATGAGTACATTCGGAGAACAGGTATTCTGATAGGTTTTTGTTATGACTCATGTAAAAGTCCCAGGAATCATCGCCAAGATTTTGTTTTATCATTTTCCTTATCTAGTCAGGTCTACGTTCAAGTTCAAATATTAATTTAGTTTTAAGTATTATGTTCTAATATCTTATCGCTAAATGCAGAGTAATCATTGTGTAATATTTGACGTAGAATTATTTGGCGTTCCTGACGTTTGACAATTTTTTGATCTGTGACATTTGTACAATTCTGATATCAATGTTCAATCAGTGATTTATTTTATTAACTGTGGGAGCGAATGTAAACAAGAGAAATAAGACATTGTTTTAATATAACAAGAATACCTTTTTCGTTAAGTGTCAATAATATAATGTTGGTTCGTACAAAACATAGGACGTTCTAATAGAATTTTTTACAAAAATAATTGTGTACAAAAATTTTGTATCTGTGTTTAACCTAAACAAAAATAAATCTATGCAATTTGTGCATCGATGTACTTGCGATAACACATTTCAAACATAATATTTATTATTTAAGTACATAAATGAAAACGTTTATGTATATGGCTTTTTATGTAAACATTATTCACCAATATATCCGTTCTAAAACCTTGATAAATATGTACTTTGATATAATGCCTGTACTTAAAAGTTGTCGAGTAACGCTTTCAAGGGGAAAGGGTTCAGTGACCAGGCTTACATGATCTCAAATATGTTTAAATTACAATTTATTGCCGCGAATTAGATGCCATACCGTGGTTCATACAAAACTGGTCCTTTATCGAATAAAATTTTTAAGTGGCTGCTTGATGCTTTTCAACTATATTTGCCTGTAAATCCAGAAAGATTTTATTTTTAACGTGGTTTGAAATTCAAATTCCATTTCGCTTATAGCTTAATTACGCGGGAATTAGCATTATACAATGATTGAAAAGAAAATGAAGACAAATCAAATCTATAGATAAAATATTTGTATAAGTCTACAAATAAGTTTTATGTTTATGTTATTTTGATAAATACACTTAGCTAAATAAGAAACATACATATATATCAAATGTCGGGAAGAAAATTAAAGTCGTGGGTAAGAACAAAGGGTAGACACAATTGTATTGAATTCGGCAATAGGTACAATAACTCTATGTCCTGTGTATATGCTACAAAAGTGTCTCTCACTAGCAATTGAACTAATTAAATAAGATTTTACGACGTTTTGGTGAGTTGCTATCTTAAAGAAATGATAACATGTGGTGTTTAATTTTATCTAAATCGTAAGCAAACGCTCGGTGTGATAAAAATATATTCTGTCTAACAATTAGCTTAATTCATAGTATTTGGTAATTTAAAAAAAATCAATGTGCAAAGATAGGAAAATTCCATCAGGTACACTATATAGTACAAACATCAGCTTGTAAAGTCTGGACTGGTTGGACTATTGATTTGAAACTGCGACAGAGGGGCGTGATTCAGTCCTAACGATATATACCTAACAATACTTTGTTAAAACAATAGCATATATTCGTTTGTTCGTTTTATCAAAAATGAATGGTATTGAAACGGATGTGACCAATATATTGATGTTTCTTAAATAAGTTCGGTTACCATTGTTTAGCAAGTGATGCAAATATGTTGAAAAACCATTGTGGAGCAAACTTGTCAGGTCAAGACGTCTCATAGATGTCTCACAAAGATATTGCGGTATTTCATACAGATGACATCTTAAGTAAAAAGTTACGATTTCACATCACTGGTCATCTGTCATGTCCTAATGTCGTCCTTTATCATTGAAGAAACGCGGTTGATGCTTTTTTGTTTCGTATTATAGAATTGAATAAGAGGTATTTTTCTAGGTAAGGACCTATACGAAAGACGTAATAGTAGTCATACTATTGTTATGAAATCAAAATTAAAAGTCACAGACAGCCGACCGTTACTAGATGATGATTGTCACTATTATGATTATTGTCATCATTTAAAGCAACGAAAGATCACATTACGAATTTCATTATACGGTTTTATATAAACGATAACAGATATTTTATGGCATGCTTATTAATAAATCCAATCCTGAATATTTTGAACTGGTTTTTGCCACTACACATTTTTGCATTCAGTAGACATGTGACGATCTATAATTATTGTTTATTTTAAAACTGCTAAACGGCTGGTTAGTGCGCATTGAAGCTAAAATAAAATCTTTATATTCATTCAGACTACGATCGCCAAATTAAACCAGCGAACAGGTAATTATCAATGTGATTTCTCTTTCACCCGTTCTTTTCTCCGAGCGATGGAGCATTAAAAATATTTGCATAAATTAAAATACTCATACCAGAGCATTTAAAAAATATGTACTAACTTCAAACTTTTCCAACTTATAAGCTTCTAAAGGACAAATACTGCTCAGTGTGAAACTTACCGGGATGGTATGTTTGTTTTTCTATCCGAACAGGGTCTGGAATCTGGAGGGCGTTTTTGTAGGATTGAATCCTTCTACGGCGTTTTAGCACTACTAGTATAACTTAATAGAAGTCGGTCACTTTAGTAACACAATGTCACAAGTTATCATAAAATTGTCGGCAACACAGGCGCCGCGGGTGAAGGCGCGCGGAGCACTGCCGCGCCTAATACACACCACACAGACACAATATACAAGTGTGTATAGTTCGGAAGCAAAGCGTCTCGCTCCGGTACGAGGGACCCTGAAGGAAGGGCCGACGGCTGTTTTTTGTCCCGTCTAATATTAGCAACCGTCTGGTTCTTCGAAGGGATTGAATTGCACTTTGTCTATCGCTAATTTGATCCATTCAGAAAACAAAACAGATTTTTAAAGACTTAAATGGTTAGCGTCTGAGATTTGCGTTTATATTCTGAATTAACGTTAATTGTCGATAATTTGTATGTAGTTATTTTATAAATATATTAATCATTTATTTAAAAAAAAAGGTGGTAATCCCCTTAATCTGAAGATATGATATGTAAATTAAATTTCATCAAATGAGATAGCCTTGTTTGGTCACATTTAGTCACATTTCATAATCCTATATTATATTATATTTGCTAAAAAGAATTCTTAGCCCTATTGGTGGTATCCTAGTGGGGCCAATGTATTGAAGATAATATAGTTAATCATACTATAGCTTATAGACCTTGAATTAAACGTGTGATGAATTCAAAGTTCGTGATTATAACTATTGATACGATTAGTTTTTTTAATGGAACCTAAATAAATTTATAGACAAATACTTGTGAAGCAAACTTTTATGTAAATCTTTAATCTAATATACATTTGATGTTATTGTCTTCTTAAAAAGTCGGTTATTCATAACAGCCGTGTAATATCAATATTTACAACGAAGTAGTTTTACATACTAGGTCGAGTAACTTCCGGAAGCAGATTGCTAGGATGAAGCAATCCAATAATTGAACGACTTGTACTATGAAACTATACGTTAAGTTGATGTTGTTTCCGTGGAACTATTAAAGCGATTTTGCAAATGCTTTTAATAATTCTGATTTCGTTACCCTTTTTAGGTCTGGACCACAGAATGTTGTATACGTTTCTTGATTATTTGTTATATTCTAAAAGGCTAGTAGATGAACAGCTTTCTGTGCCGACGCGACTTTTGGGTCTAAGGCATGCCGGTTTCTTCACGATGTTTGTCTTCAACGAACGAGCAAGTGTTAAATGCGCACATAGGTTCGAACCTACGACCTCATGGATGAGAGCCGCACGCTGAAGCTACTAGCCTAACACTGCTTGTTAACATTACAATACGAACCATTAAAAAAATTCTATATCGAAAATACTTTAATTCTACTAGTTTTCGTTTACTTTGGAAGAGTTTTCAAACTATACAAAAACTATATTAGAGAAATCGGGTGCGCTTGTTTAGTCTTATGTGTGCAATGAAATGTTAGTGAATAAATGGAAAATAATATACTTCCGCAACTGCTCTCTTTTATTTACAGTATCAGACGAACAACACGACGAAAAAAGAGAATTATACAGTATATTATGGCGCTTAGGATATTCTATCAAACTCAAAATAACATTATTCGTATAGGTAACCACGTACACTTATGAACGTCAACTGAAAAGATGCGTAATTGATTCTAAATTTACATTGACTACCACTACGCAATTCAAGGCCGTAGAGCGGGCAAGAACTAGCAAGAAACTCTCCTCCACTCGTTTTAATCACCAAGCTTTGGGTCACATTGTTTGTAAGGCAGAGCAACCATATATATTTGAACTGGGGAAATCAATCACAAAGATTAGGATCATTTAAATAATCGTCAAATTAATAAAAAGCATTATTGATTAATTTACGTTTAACGAGAGTTTTGAATTTAGTCAGTGATAATTGCCTAATTTCGCTTGGGAGTTTGTTGTAAAAACTAATACAAATTCCATATCAGGTAGTTTATCTTCTGGTTGGTCACGCTCAGATCTTTTTGTTTCGAGTATTATACTGGTGACAGGTATATAAACAGGAGTATCACTAGAAAGGTTACATAAAAGTCAGCAAAGTTAATGAAAAGATTTTTCCTCTGACCTTTAGTTACTATAACCGGGGTAATACAAACTTTTAATCAAGGTCTTTCCTTGAAAACTTTAAAATTTTGTTATGGATTAACTATGAATACGTGCGTGAAGTTTTTGTAAAGTAATAAGGAATCTGAGATCATCCAAGACGTACCTTGTATATTTTTAATTTACGCGTGACTTCTTAGGTCGTTTGTAGCACGATATTTGTTTTTCTTAAGTGTTTCGTCGTGGCCTTTTAATAAGTTTTTATATAAAGGGTTTATTTCTTAGCATGTGAATGAAGGATTATGACTAAACAACATTCTTGAAGATTAGTAATCTTTCTTATTCATTAAACATGTAATGTTCAACTAACTTAAAAGGTGATTCGATTTAAAGGTGCAGTGCTTCTATAGTAGTGTCTTCTGTATCTATAGTCGTATTTTTAATTAGACGAAGCCAACTGACAGTAGCTAATGTCACTTTGTAAAATAATGTTTCCATATTTAAAGTATGTAATAGTGATACGTTCAGTTCTTGTTCAATCAGATGAATGAACAATGAGTGTGAATAGCTGTTAATCATTTCAAACTATAAAAGAATATTATTTCTATTTCAAAATTGTATTAAAGTGTTCAGATATAAGTTAAGTACTAGTACTATGTAACTACAATCAGTTTTTGACGGCTTATTCCAAAGCGCGGCGCAGCGACTAGTGCCATCACCGATCATTATTTCAGGGGTTTCTACTTTGTCACAACACTATTTTTATTTCATTAAAAACTGACAACACCGTAAACGTCAGTTGACTTCGTCTAATTAAAAATTCGAGTATAGTGCGGTAGTCTCAGGTTATGATGATGATATTAATTTATCCCTAATGGGAAAGGCAAAGGACTTTAGTCCATACAGCCAGGTCTTGTTCTTGGTAATAGTTGTAGAGTTTTGATAGTTTTAAAGGCCGAAGGCACGTCTTACGTAGTTAGGAGTCCATCTACTCAGTCTCCGGTTATAATTTTTTGACAGATGACATTACAAAGTTGTGAATCTGGCATTATTATGTCATACGTCGTATTTACAACTTTCCGGGCAAAAAGGTTTTATTGTTATCAACTTACTTTATCACAGACTACACTGAACTTAATTTGTTGCAAAGGAGTTTATATTTAATTTTATAACGGCTTCTTCTTCTGTAATCTCTACGTATTTCAAAGAAAAGTTTAGCGAGATTTTATTTGAATATTGTTAATACACTACCACCCTTTTTATTAACTTCAGAAACCTATATAAACGATTTATTGTGACTTGATTCAGTATTATTCAATATTAATATGAAACAAACCTTATAGTTTTATAGGCGATTATCTGTTTCTTCGCCGCTATAATCGCATCAGGCATCAACAGAGATGGTTAATAAAATATAAGTACATATCCAACTGAAGCAAGGAGCCCGTTATATAAATGAATCCTTACATACAATAAAGTCCCCTGGTTGCGATAAACTCGAAAACTACCGGATATCCGTGAATAGTGAGAAGGAAGGTTTAGGTGAAATCATTATGGTTTTATGTAAATTGACTTTAATATTGAATACTTTTGAAATGGTCCCACAAAAACCTTGCCTGTATAAAAATAATGCGATACCGACTTTGTATCACCAGTATGCACTGCGCAGGCGCAATATAAAATAGACTAAAAATGTAGACAAAAAGCAATAAAAGAGCAACTAAGTTTACAGTCGACAACCGTTATGTCATTAAACGCGTCTGAAATTGCAATGAGAATTTTTTTGCTAGAATATTCTATAGAACATGGCTTAGAAGTAAAAATGTAATGTATTATTTTTAATTAATTATTTAATTTTAAATACCTTGACGTTATCATTATATTCTACGTCTTTACACGATAATAACAACAAATCCGCAGATAAGTAAAAAGCTGAAATGATTATCTTTAGAATTAAACTGACGAAGAAAATCGCATTTAAAGATCACTAGTCAAGCGATTGTGTGTGCAAAGCTCTTAAACCGACAGTTCGATTACCAGCGAATTAAGAAAATTATTTCCACTTGAAGCAGACACAGATTATATAAAAAAATAAAATAAGGGGCACAGGAAAGCGATAACTTCATATGTATACAAGAGTTGCAATTCCCTATATGATTGTAACAAATACAACTTTAGTCACTAAAAAGTAAATAACTCTTGAACCACATTAGAAAGCAATTATCACATTTCAACGAAAATCTAGAATATTATAATATCAAAGAATTATAATGGGTTTCTATGGAATCCTGTCGTTTTTAATTTTCTTAATTTGAATTTAGCGTTTATTTATTTCTTTTATATAATATTTACCTTGATCCTTTACGAGCTAGGTCGCGGTCAACGGCTTTATACATTCAAAGTAACGTTTAAAAACAGCGCAATACGATTTAACTAGTGCATTACAAAAAAACATGAGGCCGACATCTTGAAGTGGGCAAAAAACTGTCCAGTTAGATGAGTTTGAAGGCAACGAACCTGAAAAGTAGGACACAAAACAAAAACTTTCGGGACTATGAAGTAGGTTACATCTAAATTGTTTGGTAAAGAATGATTGATTATTATTGAGAAAGCTATCATTAAATTTACAAGGAGATTTTGATTATCAATTGTGAGACTATATACAATATTACTAACGTTGAGACTTCAGAAGGCGTTGACGAAGGATTCGTTTCTCTTTATCTATTAAAGACATAGACATAGGCATAACATTTATTACTAACGAAACACACATACAGAAAGACACAAAATAATAATAATAAAAAAATAAAGAAAAACAAATCAAAATTAACGAACGCGATATATTTTAATTATGTAATGTGTGTGTGTTGTGGTTGTAACTGGCCCTGGCTCAACATTATGCTGTGACGCAGACGTTTTGGACGCGTTAATGATTCTGCCAGAGTCCGCAACGAGACCTGTGAGACCTACACAATTTTCAACTTAAAAAAACTGATTGTCTAAGAGGATACATCATCGAGGATACATTAAATATTGAGTTGTACCCAATTTCGTTGAAATTATTTTGTAAGTTCCAGAGCATCGGTGCTAGATCCAAGTCTGTCATCTTGGTGAGACATCACGTTCATTTATACCATAAGATACCAATGGTGCAACAACCTTTAGGTCTGAGGCCCAGATCTCTGTATCTGTTCCGTGATCATTTCTAACAGGCAAATAGGTTGGGTTAGGCCAGATCACAGGTGACCTTGTGTGCCTGACACACACCGTCGACATTTTGGGTCTAAGGCATGCCGGTTTCCTCACTTCTTACTTCACCGTATGTATATAAGTCCATTAGTGCACAGTCGGGGAACGAACATACGACCCCAGGAATGAGAGTCGCACATTGAAACTAGTAGGCCAAAACTGCTCTATTTACAATAATACATTTAAATATATATAAAGTAACGTTTTATTATTTGCGTGATACTACTCTTCACTACCCCTTATCCTTGAAAAATCCATCTTCCAACCATAAAGGTACTAACGAATTTAATCGTGTCAATTTCAAATGTGGCTGCTAATAATTTTTTACTATACTAACCTTCAGTTTATGTCACTATTGTTTATCATTGCATTGTTTTGTTCACACTTGTGCGCTAACGGATTTCGTGGTGACGTAAAAAGTGCTAACAATTCCACTACGGACAGTGTTGTAATAGTAACGTCAATCAGTATAATATATTAGCATCTAAAGCGAAAGCTAGGCAAAACATTTGTTACTACAATTAGAGCTTTAAACATAAGACTTATGCAACTACTCCATCAAAGACTGTTTTTCTACAAAGAAACACCAATAACCTCGATTATAGAATTCAATTGAAATCTTAATTCAACGCATTTTGGTGCGCTTAGATCAAACACAGCTGTGTGAAGTGAAAATGAGTTGAAATCTGTTTTTTTGTTCGAGTTTGGTACAAAATCGCCCTTACCCTCGGTCGGTATTCGTTGGTAGTAAAATATAGCCAGCTGCTTATGGATGAGCGTGAGCCTCGCAAACCTCGTTGTTAAGTTATACTTCTTTTGGTGCGTTAGGGAAAGATGATGAGAGTAATTTTTTACGATGCGTGCGCACACCGTCACACAAAACTGACACCCTGAAGTTAGCTATAGTCAACATTTTGGTTTGTTCTACTGTTAGTGTCGGGTTTTCTACAAACGTAGAATAAAATTTTTGAAAAGATTTTTATCTTGTTACGCCAAAGAAGTATAACTTCTAACGCGTGTACATTAGTACACGAACGTTTGTTTATGGAAGAGGGAGCAAACGGGTGACCCACCTGACATTAAGTGATACCATGGACACTCTCAATGCCAGAAGGAGTGCGTTGCCTGTCTATTCGTAAACGGCCTGTTCGAAACACGGTTTGGCACCAATAGATTTTATTTTCTATATGCTCGTACGGTGAAGGACATTATGGCGAGTGAACTGGCCTTAGACTCACAAATCTATGATTTGTATCAGGCACAGAAGACTGACAGAAATCTGATGCCAAGACCTAGAGACTGTAGACTGTGTATAAAATACACTAAGTATTATCACAATTTATAATGACAACAAAAGTTTGTCTTTTTGGCGTTTGGTTAAAAAAACCATGGGAGATTTCAACGTTTTTGGATTTGATTTAAAATTTTCATAAATGGCTTTTTCTTCAAATGTCTCTTTGTCTGAGTGATAAAAAAAATGTAAATATTTTTTATATTCAATTTTTCAAGAAAAAATAGACTGCCAGTAGATTATTTTAATATATGTAATATGTACTTAACACCTTCAGTCAGACTGGACCGTATTTTTTAAAATTATTATTGCGAATAAAAGCTAAAAATAAACCAAAGTAAATAGTATCGAATTTTAAGATTAAATAATACACGCGGCAACTCGTGTATGAAATATACGAATAGGTCATAATTTCAAAATAATCATCAAATATGTGCATAACAATGTATTCAGGCCGCAACGATTCAATGCAATAAGATTGCTTTGTATGTGGAACAAATAAGAATTATTATAATACCAATAATCTTAGTATATAATGATTGCATAGATTTGTATTGCTATAAAATAAAAGTATGTATTTATATTAAATTTCGTATTCGTCAGTAATTTTCACACAATTTGTTGTCTGGTGATTTGAAAAGTTGTTTGGAATTTTGTTGTTAATTGTTTTTTGTGTAACATAGGCTTTCGTGTATTTTTCTTAATAAAATGGATGAAAAAAATGTGGTCTTGTCCCAATGAAATAGTAGGTACCTACTTACTATCTGAATATTACTTCACGATGTGACTGACATTCATGGAATTGAAATAATACCATTTCCAGGGGCTAGAACGTAAAATTTATAGTTTCGTTTCATGTATATATAATACCAAAGAAAATTGTGATTGAAATAAAATATTAATTTATTACCCACGCAAACTAATATAATATGATATAAAATACGGTAAACTTTATTGGTACGCAAGTAGGTAGGTAGACATTGCGATAATTGATCACCGAGGCCAGTTCATAATTCTAGATCTATTTGCATTGCCTAGGCCTATTTGCATAAATACCAACGATTCTTAATAAACTAGAACGCTTGATTATGAAATATTAATATCGTTTTTATAACATGTTTTGAAGCAAAAACCTATTCTTTTGGATTTAATGTCTCAGAAATCAGCATAGAAATGTTCTCATACTTTTATTAATATTAGTGTTTAATGAAGAAAATCTTAAATGACAAGTATACATTGGGTTATAAGACTTTACCCTAAATCTGTGGTTACACGTAACCATAGAGACGGAGAAAAATATATATGTGTCTAGATGCCATTTCCCATGTATAATTATTTATCCTTATTTATCGCCCAAAAATTATCAGCGACCCTAGCCTAATTCATGGGAGCAATGAAAACTGCACTAGATGTAACCCTTTGTAAGTTATTTAAAAATAATAAATGCCTTTCCCTCTGGCATGATTTATCCCGAATTTCTCATAGAAACTTTTAAGCAAAACAAATCATTGACACTTACATAAATACTAACATAATATATTGTTTTGCAGTTTCTTTGAGAAAAATGGGACCGATTGTATCAAGAGTTTGGCTTAGCGCAAAAGACCAAATTTCAAGCACAAAAGCAAAGCCCTTAGTTTGTAACTTTATAGTAAGGAAAATGGAGTCTGCCTTTGACACTCTACATGATAAATTGATATCTAAATGTATTGAGTATAGAGCAAGATTACTGCCCAAAGAACTTGAAGCGTTACAAAAACAAGTTGAGGAGTTGAAGAAAGAAATTGATTCCACAAAAAAAGGCTAGGGGGCATAGTTTGAAAACGTAAATTTTTGTAACCTGTATACACTTATAAAAATAGGTACTTTAATTAAATATAAATTTTAGCTATCTGCAAAAATTTGAGACCAGTAGTTGCGACGGCTTGGCAATATGCAAAAGTTGAAATGGTACCTCCAATGACTTCTCAAATGTTTCAAGGATCTCTCGGAAAATCTATTGAAACTACAGTAGGCGGTGCTGCTGATAAGTTTATTGGTGGGCTCGAACAAAAATTAAACGATATAGAAGCTGAACGAATAAACGCTATTAAACAAAAAGAAGCTGCATTGAAAGCCGCTGCAGAAAAAATTAAAGCTGCAGCATTAAAGAAAGCTGAGGAAGAAAAACGGCTTGAAGCTGCAAAGGCAAATGCAGCTGCAAAACAGGCAAAAGAGGCAAAACAAGCAAAAGAGGCAAAACAAGCAAAAGAGGCAAAAGACGCAAAACAAGCAAAACCAGCTAAAGAGGCCGCACAACCTGCTAAGAAATCCGATCCACCTAAAAAAGAAACTAAATCTGAAGTCAAAGCTAAAAAAGGTACTACAAAGTCGCAAAAACGTGTTCCACCGAAAACTAAGAAGAAGGCAAAGAGGACAAGGCGTAAAGTCAAAAGAGGATCACCCCCTAAAGCTAAAAAATAACATTTCAACTGTATTAGATTTCTACTGTATTAGATAATTACTAATTGAAATAGATCATATTAAAAATATTTATTATTTTTCCTTTTTACTGAATATATCCAATCTTAACAAAGGTTCTGCTATATCCAATAAGTTGAGATCGATGAAATGTTTTATTATGTCGAAGTATTAAAAGTATTTTCAATAATGTTACTTTAACAACAAGATCTTGAATTCTTAGGCTAAGTTTTTTTTCAATTAAGGATGTGAAACATTGCTATATCTCAGAAATAACTGAAAAGCCAATAAGTGTATTAATTATTAACATTAGAGCGGACATGGCCCACAAAACCGCAATGTAACAAATATTAATAGTTTTAATATTTTAGTTCATTATTTTATCCAGTTGCGTTGTAATAGCAGATTATATAAAATATGTAATTTTTTTCAAATCATAGAGCGTCTATGCCATAAATCTCTTTATTATTTTATAGATCCTTGATCCATGCCTGTCTATGACTATATGTCATTAAAAACGAAAACTAAAATACCAAATATTATAGGAATATTGGGTTACAGATTATTTTATTGAAAAAATAATGGTTATCAAATCAAGCGCCCTACAATTCGCATCGTACTTGTTGCGTAAGTAAAGGTTCTTATAAAAATTATTTATTAAAGATTTCTTTTCTGCAAAACGTTTATTATATTCATTTTAGGAGAAAGAGTTAAATTTGGCAGCGTTCATGGAGTCCCCGACCTGTTAGGGCCATTTCATAAAAGAAAGGAAGACTTACTAAAACAAATTAGAGAAATATCAGAAAATATTTCTAAGTCAGAATTAGCGCGTAAATTGCGTGTCGCTAAAGGATTTTATAGTTTAGAAATGGCTCCTCCGAACAATAACGAAATAATGGTAGGACCTATCTTATTTATGAATCTCTGTAGTTACGTTTTTTATATACGCCTTAGCGCCTATGTAACGATAATGCCTCTAAGAACCTTAACTCGTTCAGCCCAGCGAGCAGGGGATCGGCCATGGGCTCTTGTGTCTTCCACTGTACAAGCCATCACAAGGATCTCGCGAGTTATCAAGACCTCTGTGTGCTATATGTCTGCGTTTCGCTATCTAGAGCATCTTGGCCAACACCGCATTTCAAGGGCATCCAGCCGCCTCTTTTCGGATTCTCGACCAACTATATTAATTACATTATTCTGACCAACTTTTTTTGGATTCTACCAAAATATTTCGATCTTTACATATTCGCAATAGTTTTGTCATGGCGTCATTTGTGTTCTTCGTAATTTTTACAGCCACCTTCACTGCTCAATAAAGATCCGAGGTACCTAGTTGAATTCGCCTATTTCTAGATCTTTAAGATCGCCAGTGTGTAAGTTATCCCAATGAACTACTTATGTGATGTAACTTTCTCATATCTAAAATTAAAACAAAAACGATTTAAAATTTACTAAAGACGAGCATTAAGATAACACTTTTTCTTTCAAAACAAGTAATATTACAGGTAAAAATGTTACTCTGCTAGCTTGTTACATTTTTTTTATTTTAATATACATACATTGCTGAATCATTTAAAACTATTAATCGACGTACCTTAATGGTAAGCAGGAACAGTAGTTATTTTAATAAATTCATATAATACAACAAAAATCAAATGTTACGTTACCCTAATTTAAAATAATTCTTAAGAGCCCTATATAAGCAAGCAAAAAATATTACAGAAACTATAAAGCGAGGTGCATTAGCAATTTGCGGGGTTTATATCAATCATGAAACAAACTAATATTTGAATAGATAAGTTCAAGCACTAGATGCCGACTTTTATTTCGGTAGACAGGTACATTAAACCAGTTAAGTTAAATAATAGAGACTTATACCTGCATCTCCCAGCCTCGAGCATAGGCGTTCAATGGGTGACGGGTGGCTTTTCGGAGGTTCTTTTTTGTGGAATAATAATGGAGATTTGTGTCAGTAAACTCAACATGAATATTGTTCTTTTCCAGCAAATAAAAAATGACATACAACTCGTTAAAGATTTTTTTGGATCAGGAGCCTATAAGCAACTCACTGTAAAACAGGCATGGCTTCTCTTGTTGGTGGGCACAGAAATAGGAATGTGGTTCTTTCTGGGCGAGACTATAGGAAAGATGCATATTGTGGGATATAAAGTATGAAGTCATTCAATTACACATAACTCAAACAATTTATAGCATAAATTGTGTTTTATTATATTCCTAAATTATATATTTAATAAATATAAAATTAATAAATAATAAAACTGTTGCATACACGTTGGTTATATTATTCATAGTTGGCGCCATTTTAGCAGATCATAAGAATACTTGACAACTGTCACATTGCACAGAACGAGTATATTCTTGACATTGACAAATTAATGACTGACATTTGCATGGGTGGCTACAACATAGTACGTCAAACGTCACATTTCATCAAATCTCAATTCTGAAATCCTTCAAATGTAAAATGACACAGGCATTCAGAATTCAGATTTCACGCAAATACCTATGGCGTTAGAGGTGCAATGCGGTGTTTTTATGGAAGCGCAAGCAAGAAAATCGTGATCAAAATGAACCATAAAACTTTAACAAAATGATTTTATGTGCAAGTTAGCGTGCTGGAAATAAAAAAAATATTTATGATTCTCTGTGAAGTTTATCAGTGATAATTTTCGTTGTTTTTAATAGTAATGTTGCGTCGAGTTAACTTTTACTCAATATGTATCGCGTTCGGGCTCAGTGTTCTATTAATTCTTGCTGGAAGTCGGTATACAGATAATACTTATTACCGTCCATCCCCTGAAAGTCACAGAATTATTGAAATTAATATACCACAACAAACTCCCACTAATCCCGACGATACCTCTTTGAATATTGCTACAATCATGGAAAAAACACGATATAAAATTAAAATTGAATTAGAAAACTATAACTTTACAGTCTCGAGGGTGAAAAGGCTTGAAGACTTAATAATGGAGTCCGGTGGACAACCTTTAAGAAGCATAATTATATCTACTTGGAGATCAGGAACCACATTTTTGGGGGAGGTGCTTAATTCTGTACCTGGAAATTACTATCACTATGAACCTCTACTAAATTATGAAATTATACAAATTAGAGGTTCTCCATATTCAGATAAAGCCTTAGAAACAATCACTAAAATGTTGAAATGTGATTATAATGGTATGGATGAGTATTTTGAGTATGGTAAAACACATTTACACCAATTCAGTCATAATACAAGATTGTGGGACCACTGTAAATATAGGAAGGAATTGTGTTTAGATGCTAACTTCACCTCAAAGTTTTGTAAACTCTTTCCTTTTCAAAGTATGAAAATAGTTAGAGTCAGGTTACACCTTATACAACAGTTACTGGAGAACAAAGAGTAAGTATCTCATATGGTAAAGGTCAGGGTTGATGCCAATTATAAATAAATATTGTAATTAACTATCAACATTTTTTAAATTGAAAGGTCATTTAATTCAATGTTTAAAAAGCCTTGATCTGGGTCATTCATTTATTATATGTGGTAGAGAGATGATAAATACCTTACACTTTATTGTGAATATAGTATAGGCTTATAATGAATTTCAGGCTTAATATTAAAGTGGTCTTATTGATCCGAGATCCTCGTGGAGTGATGCAGTCCAGACAGCACCGTAACTTTTGCCAACCATCCCCTGATTGTTGGAAACCAGAGTTGTTATGTGCTGATATGATCAGTGATTATGTTGCAGCTAGCCGGTTAATAAAGCTTTATCCTGACAGAATTATGTAAGTTTATACTCTTTCTTAAGTTCTCTCAAACTCAAATTTTGGTATTTGGAAGTATTAATGTATGCTATTAGCTACTATTACCGGAATCTGCAGAAATAAATAAGGGTATATAATGTATAATAAATTCATGTGCACAATAAAGGCAAAAAAGTAGAATGCAAAAATTACTTTGGAATTATCTCTGATGCTATAAAAATATACAAAGACCTTGGTTATAAAAAAGTGAATGCTACATACTTTTGCTCAGGGATAATTAATCAATTAGTATATTTAGGGAAAGATATTATAAATAATACAACAGTGTTATCAAAAAATGTGTTTTAACATTATTTCTGCCACTACTAAGATTAAAAAGCGCAAGAAATCTTGGCATTTTTCCAAAGCATTTGAGATTGCAGCTACACTCCATGAAGAGTGTAAACCAATTGTGCCGCTGGGTGCAATTAAAGAAAGTAGAACAAGTAATTCTATGCAGAGTTTATAACTGTAATTATTCACGCGGCCTTGTATCAGTTATGCCGCGGTTTTAATTATTTTCTTCAATAGGATAAATCTAAGTTTTCATCCTTTAATTTAAGTACCTATTCAGGCCGTCTTCAGATAATAATTTTTTGATTGACTTTAGGGAATTCAATTAATTCATTTTGAATATTAAACATTTGGAGTGTTGACGTTAAATAATTTCCTATACGATAGGATAAAACCTTAAAATTTTTCTTTTGTTTTTTTGTTTGTACATTCAGGATTGGACTGTGAACAAATTAACACAGTTTCAAATCTTAATATATATAAACTAGCTGATCCGGCAAACGTCGTTTTGCCATGTTTATCATTTATAAAATAAAAAATAGGGGTTGATAGTAGAGGGGTGAAAGTTAGGGGTTGTATGTATTTTTTAATGTTGTATCATAATAATAGAAATTAATGATTTTGTGAAAAAAAATAAAAAATAAAATTAGGGGTGGACTACCCCTAACATTTAGGGAGATGAAAAATAGATGTTGGCCGATTCTCATAGATACCGGATAAGCACACAAAATTTCATGAGAATCGGTCGAGCCGTTTCGGATTTCAATCAAATTTGCACACCGTGTGCAGTTTGATCCAACTTAAAAGATAGGATAGCTTACATCTCAATTTATATCCACAATATTATTTTATTGCAAAATATTTGTTTATTATTTGATAGTCACAATTCTAGATGGCGCTGTGTTGAAAGTACCAAGCATGGTGGTCCCCATGAATGGTGTTCTCCTACCGTTTCCCTTGAATAGTTTACTACTATGTAATATAACAAAAACCTTAGCCACAGCAACGCTTGGCCGAGTCTGCTAGTATAATACTAGGTATAAATGATTTTCTGCAACAGAATAATTTTATTTATTTTAAAAGGCACACTAACGAAACACTAATAGAGAACACACAACATACAAAAACAATATAGGCAATGTGCATCAATGACCAGTGGGCACAACATTTAGGAGGAAACATTACAATGATAAAAATACATTAAAAATAAAAGACAAACTAGATTAATGTAACTAGACAAATGTGTAATAAAAAAAAGAAGTTTTACTACTGTTATTAGTATTATTAATTCCCCAGAAATGCAAAAAAGAAACACTTCCGCGCGTTATATACGATCTATTTAAGGGGCTTTTAAAATAAAGGTAATTAAAATCAATTGAAAGGAAACATTATCGATATAGTAAAATAATATATACATGTCCAGAAATGCGTGGTTTGGGTCTATAAGCTATTGAAACCGATTTTTATGAAAACTGGACTATATTTTTTTTACACAATACAAGGATGAAGGAAGAATATAGCCTATAAAAAGATTATATAGATAGTACATAATAGTGCGTTACGTTACCTCTATTGTGATACCCCGAGTTGCAATATACCGCATTTTAAGATCACCACAGAAATGATCATCTTAATATGACTTGTTTCCGAGAAATTTGTAGAAACATGCTACACGAAATTTAGCACACGTATTTGAAAGCATAAATATTCCCAATTCCAACTAAAAAATTCAAACCGATAACTTCCTTCGTTAATTACCAATATTTTTACTGAAACACAGAATTAAACATAATAAATTAATTAAGGTTAATTAACCTGCATGTAATATACCGTTATTACGGTAGTTCGTATCTATAATAATACTGTTACTTGTTGGTACTGTTAATGTTATAAATATTAAATTAACTAATACGTTTATTCCAGAGTACAGCGGTATGAAGAGTTAGCATTAGATCCAAACAGTACCGTGCCTAGTCTTCTAAAGTTCCTAGGAATCAGTCCAACAACATCTGTTGAAGAGTTTCTTCTCTCACATACTAATGTTGAAGTGTCTGGTGTCAGTTCCACGTTCAGGGTGTCCCGCGAAGTGCCTTTCAAATGGAGAAATGTTTTAAATTACAACTTTGTTGAGGATATACAGGTGAATTAATTATTTAGTATCAGTGAATTGTTGAATTAGCGCCGTTGTATTGGGAGTTTAATGGCCGTTGTGGTTTTGGGGGTATTTAATGCGTTATATGTGGGGTTTATTTAAATTTATTTCCTGAGTTTTAAAATTATATGACTAATAAAATATTCAGCGAAGACAGGTTTCTATCGTGTTTCTTAAACAGATAACTTTCTTTTCCTTGAAACAACTCTATGCTCACAACGAAGTATGTCTTGTTTTAAATTCCTTTATATAAACATATAACGGTTATTTATTAAAAATGAGTCCAATTGCACCGTTTTAACCGAAGTACTCTTTCTCTTTTCTTCATAGCGTAAATACCATTTAACAGATAACGACGCTGGCGGAGGTTGCACAATTAGATTAATTTAGCGTTAGATATATAATATAACCTATGCAACAGATAAATGTTCTTAATCGACACAAATTATGTATACGACATATAATAATTAATAGTTATTTTTCTGTATGAGAATTAATCACTCTATCGTGATTAATATTTCGATAATTTACCATTGAAAAGAGAAGGCGATAG
Organism: Pieris melete; assembly: GCA_963693345.1. Taxonomy (NCBI): domain Eukaryota; kingdom Metazoa; phylum Arthropoda; class Insecta; order Lepidoptera; family Pieridae; genus Pieris; species Pieris melete. The sequence continues at coordinate 276,373 of CAVNZK010000002.1, read as the reverse complement.
ATCTTGACCACAACGCAAATTGGTCCCTTGTACGATGCGATATCTATCGTGTATCGTTCATTAATTTTATCATTTAACAATAAGTGCATTTGTTAATCTAATCTGATTTGTTATCTGTAAGTATTTCCTTACATGTAATTGTTATTAAGTTAATTTACATTTATTATGCCGGACGGATTAAAATTAATCATTGTTCTTAGTAATCGAATACATATATCAGTTTGAATGCCACAGTTGTTATTAAAATTGATGTTTCGGAAATTAGGAACATTGTTTCATTAGGAACAAGTTATATCGCTAAACATCTATTGGCTATAAAAGCTACAGAGGTTTAAGGTTAAAATTCAGAATCGAAAATATCACATGTGGCATAGGCTCATTGATATACAAAAAACCCAAGATGCACAGTCTCGAATAAAATAACGCTCGAAAGTGTCCCGAAACACTATTTCTGTCCCTTTCTATAACAGTATATGTTACAAGCATATATTATTGCAAAATCAACCTTACGCGAATTGCTTAAAGTTGTTATTACAACGCAGTGTATACGTACATAAAGCAAGAAATTTTACGACCGACCGGTAGGACAAGGTATTGAGTGGAGTCGAACATGACTTTTATTTACAACTATTTAACATAATTTTAAATTTATCCGACTTTTCGGGTGCTTTACAGCGTGCGTGGTCACGGTGACTGAAGACAAAAGATGTTGGATGTTAAATAGTTGTAAATTTATAATAATACATAACTTTAATCCGGTTAAAAAGTTTTTTCTTTAAATTAAAAAAAAATTTAAATTGGCTACCTCCTGACCTACACTTTATATAGCGTAAATATATTTGTCAAAAACTACACACAAAAAAGTTCAAAAGTACATAAATTTATTTATAAAAAAAAACACAAATAAATAACATCGACTCCACTTATTAGACGCGAGACTATTTGAAATGAGCGCACAATTTAGAATGTTGCGCTCATTTTTTGAGGACGTTTTTTAGACGTTGATTGTGCATCTTGGGTTTTTTGTATATCAATGCATAGGCTCGACAAGCCTAACTAACATGATTGTCGTTGTGAATCAAAAATCAAAATATCATTGTTTATATAGGTAACTTAATTTACACTTATACGGTATCAGCGTAGCTTTATCCGCACTTGAGGTTCACAATCTTTCGACAGTTTACAATCTCGCGAGATAGATTACAATCTAACGGTGTTTACAATTTTACGGTGACATATGCACGTGAAATTTTACTGACGGCTTTAGTTAATAAGGTATAATTTCCATTTTCAGTTGGTATGCAAAGAAGCGTTAGACCTTTGGGGATACAAGCTGGTGCACAATGCAACGCATATGATCAGTAAGGACTTTAATCCCTTGGCAAATTACACATTGATGCAGTAACATTTTCATTGATGTAGAGGTGATAAATGAGAACGATTCTTTTAAGGTTAGTATTATATGAATTTGAACTCACTTCTTTTGAACGAATATTGAGGGTCTAAGAGATCTTTCAGAGTCGAGACGAAGTACGACTCCTGTTAGTCAAAAGATGATTCATATTTATCCCTTAATCTCTTCCGAATCTTACCCTAATTGCCGGTCCCTCACGATGCTATCCTTCACCATACGATCAAGTCAATTGCTCGGTAAAGCGACCTAATGTACATGATTGTCAATACAAAAAATGTTTCTAAATTTACATATACTGCCAATTCTCAAATAATGGTTGTAGAACGATCGAGAAGACTGGCTAATAAATAACCTTGCGGTCACTTTGAGAATAACCATATATTATTTTTTAGTTCTGACATAGATAATAAGCAATTCAACATTATTTTCTACCAGTATCATAATTATTATTGGCAAGACTGTTTCATTATTACTTGAATTATGGGTTGTGTAGTGTATTGACTAAATAAAGTGTTGCTTGGTTGTCTCATGCGCCTACGTCACTTGTCAGACAGTCAGTCGTAATCCGACATCCGAACGGAGCGGTTGTGTGTAGAATGTTTGTACAAGTGTTGTGGTGTTGGTGAGCCGTAAATCACTCCAAGAAGCAGGACATTACATGTGGCGACGAGGAAAAAAGTGAGTACACATTAGTAAAACAAAAACAAAAGGGAAAGATACGGTGCAGTAAACAAGTGACGTCATTCCCAGAGTACTTTGCCTATAATTAACTATGACCCGGTTGTTTTAATCATTAGCTATTGATAGCAGAAACAGTTGCATCTTGACTTCTGAACGAATGTAAATAATTTAATTGTTGACGGGAAATATGAACAGCACTTAGGTACTTATTGTTTTCATATTTCATAAATGTTTTGCTTGTATTACAATATTTAATATTATCGTACCTACATTTAAACAGTAAGCAACAAACCTCTGCAATTACTGGGCTAAGGATATAAACAAATAATTACCTATAGGTTCAGCTAATCTAAACTACGGATACCTAAATTGAATGTACGATAGTTTTGTAGCACCTACCTACATAGTGATAGAAATACATTGTACTAGTAGACCGGCCAAGCGTTGCTGTGGCTAAGGTTTTTGTTATATTACAAAGTAGTAAACTATTCAAGGGAAACGGTAGGAGAACACCAGTCATGGGGACCACTATGCTTTATGATGGTTATGCCATTTAATTGTAGAAACTTTGAAAGAATTATATGAAACGTTGGTACTTCTAACACTGCGCCATTTGTTAGAATGGTGACTATTAAGTAAGAAACAAATATTTTGCAATAAAATAAAATTGCTGGTATAAATTGAGATGTATCCTATCTTTTAAGTTAGATCAAACTGCACACGGTGCAAATTTGATTGATATTTGTTCGGTAGTTTAGGAGTCCATAGCGGACAAACAATGTGACCAGTAATTTATATATACTAAGATTATGCTTGTGTTTAGTGATGTTTTTATTTGTCTACAAATAATAATAATAATAATAATAGCAAGGTTTATTTACAACCGTTGACCGTAAAATCGGTAGGTACCTGTCTACCTAACTAACGCAGATTTAACAAAGACCCTAAATTGGATCTGGTTCACTAAACTAATTAAAACTATGTGGTTGTGATTAATACTGTAAAACAAAAGAGAGTATCTACTCAAAGCAGTTGGAACCCAAGTGATCATTGAATTGATGCCAGTAAATAAAAATAAAAGCAGACTAAAAGTCTGATCATTAAATTGATGCCAGTAAATAGAAATAAAAGCAGACTAAAAGTCTGATCATTAAATTGATACCAGTAAATAAAAGAAGACTAAAAGTCTGATCATTAAATTGATACCAATAAATTAAAATAAAAGCAGACTAAAAGTCTGATCATTAAATTGATACCAGTAAATAAAAGCAGACTAAAAGTCTGATCATTAAATTGATACCAGTAAATAAAATAAAAGCAGACTAAAAGTCTGATCATTAAATTGATACCAGTAAATAAAATAAAAGCAGACTAAAAGTCTGATCATTAAATTGATACCAGTAAATAAATAAAAGCAGACTAAAAGTCTGATCATTAAATTGATACCTGTAAATAAAAGCAGACTAAAAGTCTGATCATTAAATTGATACCAGTAAATAAAAGCAGACTAAAAGTCTGATCATTAAATTGATACCAGTAAATAAAATAAAAGCAGACTAAAAGTCTGATCATTAAATTGATACCTGTAAATAAAAGCAGACTAAAAGTCTGATCATTAAATTGATACCTGTAAATAAAAGCAGACTAAAAGTCTGATCGTTAAATTGATACCAGTAAATAAAATAAAAGCAGACTAAAAGTCTGATCATTAAATTGATACCAGTAAATAAAAAATTAAAGCAGACTAAAAGTCTGATCATTAAATTGATACCAGTAAATAAAAATTAAAGCAGACTAAAAGTCTGATCATTAAATTGATACCAGTGAATAAAAATAAAAGCAGATTAAAAGTCTGATCATTAAATTGATACCAATAAATTAAAATAAAAGCAGATTAAAAGTCTGATCATTAAATTGATACCAGTGAATAAAAATAAAAGCAGATTAAAAGTCTGATCATTAAATTATTCCAGTAAATAAAATAAAAGCTTTACAATAAAATTATTATTGTACGTTAGTGGGTACTAACTTAGCAGATTCAAAATCTGATAATTAAATTTATATGTTTGTTGGTACGGACGGCTTAAGTAGCTTTATGCGGATAAAAATATAATCCGATCATTAAATTGATACAAGATCATCTAAGATAAAATCTACTAACTTAGCAGATTAAAAATCTGATAATTAAATTTATACGTTTGTTGGTATGGACGGCTTAAGTAGCTTTATGCGGATAAAAATATAATCCGATCATTAAATTGATACGAGATGGAAGCATCTGAGATCAAATCTAACTGCGGATACATAGATATCTGAATCATTCAATTGATAATTCCTGGTTGCCCCAAAGATGTCACTCCTTTCACTGGAAAAGTTCGACGGTAACGGTAAATCTACCTCAATGGGTGCACGATGGGGCCGATGGAAACGAGCACTATTCATTTACCTCGAAGCGTCTAACATTGACAAAGACGTAAAGCAAAGGGCCTCCCTTCTACATTTCGGTAGGCTAGACTTACAGGAAGTGTTTTACAACATTCCTGGAGCTAATGTCGAACCAACTGAAGGCAAAGACGTGTTTGAAGTAGCAATATCTAAACTTGATGCCTACTTTGCACCAAAACAGAGCAAAGTATACGAGAGACATATATTCAGGCTCCTTAAACAAGAACCTGACGAAAAAAAATAAAAAGGTGAGACTGAGAAAACAAGCTGATAAATATATATTAGTTTGCCGACAGAGATGAAAACATTATCGACCAAATAAAGAAAAAATGTTTTCTACCCGAACTGAGAAAAACGATTTTGGGGATGAAATTACATTAGAGCAAGTAATCACCGAAGCAAATACTCTTGAAGTTGTTAATTAACTATTAGACGAGTTTAAAAACCAACTGAAATCAAATGAGAATCAAGAAGTAAACAGGATGTATAGTAAATTTAAAAGGAACTTTGATAAATTAAAGAATTTTCTACATGGATTCGGTAAATGTTAGTAAACTTAGACTTGCTGGAAATTATGCAAAATGCCCAGCAATGAATAAAGAATGCCTAAGGTGTGGTCTTATGGGGCATTTCAGACAATACTGCCGAACGAAACAGATGTTGAAGCGGAAAGTTCAAATATTATAATAATATAGACATGAACAAAAGAAAGGTCGTTTCGACAGGAAGAAGAACTTAAACATAGGGATATTATAGAGCCGGTAGTGGGTTATTCTAAATAGGGGTCCCCTGTAGTGCCGGTGCTGAAAGAAAATGGAGCCATTGTACGTGAAAATCACCCATTGCCGACGATGGACAAGTTGCTACCTAAAATGAAAAATGCAAAAGTATTTACAAAATTGGATATTAAAGACGCATTTCACCAACTTGAAATAGATCCTGCTTCAAGAAACATAACCACCTTTATAACGAGTAAAGGCTTATTCAGATACAAGAGACTCATGTTTGGCATATCATGTAACCGAAAACTGGGGACCAGAACAAAAGGGGTATTTTAAGTCGTTGAAGGAAATCATGACAAATATTCCTAGCTTAGGGTATTATAATGTTAGCGATCGTACGATTGTCATAGCAGATGCTACTCGGAACATATAGAACGACGACGTGAAGTTGTTTAAAATCTTACAAAATGAACTTTGTTTTCGTGAGGGTATATTATTGAGAGGAATGAGAATTATGGTTCCCTCGGCACTCGAGGGACATCCAGGTATCGAGTCAATGAAGGCGAGACTTCGTACGAAAGTCTGGTGGCCTAGATGCGACAAAGAGGCTGAGAATACTGTAAAAGCCTGTAAAGGATGTACTCTTGTATCTGCACCATGTTCACCAAACCCTATGAAAGGGCGTGAGTTGCCAGAATAGCCTTGGATTGATATCGCAATTCATTACAAGTAGTGACCACATATTTGTTGTAGTCGATTATTACGGCAGGTATAAAGAAGTGAAGATTTGTCGCAAAATTACCTCTACTGAAATTGTAGCCAAACTTAAAAGAATATTCAGTCGATTAGGAAATCAATAACTGCAGATAATGGAAGACAATTCATCAGCGAAGAGTTTAAATCATTTCTAACAGAAAGAAACATTATTCTTTTCAATACAGTACCATACTGGCCGCAACAAAATGGAGAGGTCGAAAGACAAAACCGTGACATACTTAAACGTCTTAAAATAAGTATAGCTGAAAATACAGACTGGAAGGAAAGTTTACTGGAATATTTAACCATGTTTACTGGAAGAACCCCATCAGAACATTTCTTCAAAAGGATGTTTGGAGATAAATTACCTATGGTAAACGATACAATAGAGAGGACAGCACAAGACACTTAGGTTAAGGATAGAGATCAAAAAAAAAAATAAAAAAAAAGAAAGAAAAAAACGGGAAAAGGAAACGGAGACAGGAAACGGAAGGCTGAATAGTGTGATTTAATACCAAGAGCAAAGTGTATATAAAAATATGAATAAAGGAAATAAATTATAATAAAATTAAAATAAATAAATCCAGAAACACACACATTGGAAATCACGAAAGGAGGTGATATCACGGTAAGAAACGATGAAACCGGTCAAACTCGAAGGAGGGACGTTGTACATTGGAAAAGAGTTCAAGGGGAATGGAATGTCTGAAAAGAAATGAAGTTAACGACGAGGAAATGAATGTCGGAACTTAACCCTAGTTTAGCTGCATAAAACTTTAATTTCATTAATTATGTTTGATTCATGTAAAATCCATTATATACATGAAATTTAATATAAGTTACATTAATGAGTAATCAGGGAGATCTAATCAATAAAAACAAATAAAACAAAAAAGGGATGTAGTGTATTGACTAAATAAAGTGTTGCTTGGTTGTCTCATGCGCCTACGTCACTTGTCAGACAGTCAGTCGTAATCCGACATCCGAACGGAGCGGTTGTGTGTAGAATGTTTGTACAAGTGTTGTGGTGTTGGTGAGCCGTAAATCACTCCAAGAAGCAGGACATTACAGGTTGTATAAATTTGACTAACTGCCCGGAGAACTTTGTACCGCCTAACAATCAATGAATGTCATGTTACAGATTAGTTGAACTTTATTTATGAATTTATGGAAGTATAATCAAAACCGTTTACGACGACATCGTTTAGAACAACATACCGGTTACATTGACCAAATCAAAGGTCCCGGCTGAATTCTATTGTATTAGGTACTTAATAACAACGTCATCGGCTGTTACGACTATCGGTTTTTACGACCAAATATGAGTGACCTTCGATGTCGTTATAACAGATTTTGGCTGTAATACTCATAGTATATACAAAATAAATATTAATTTCACTTCTGTCGCTGAATTGCAGTACTCTACGTTACAAACTTTATTTAAATACGTGCTTCAATTTGAGGGGAGTGTTTACCGTATCAACTGGTGAATATTAAATGTTTGACAGTTACGAAACCTATGAACATTTTGTATTGTACTAGTTTTTATTTATTTTTGTATTATTCTATTCGGAGCGCCGCAGATACAACAAATCTAAAACTATGAAAATCAGTCCAACCGTTCTCGATGTATAAGTGTGAACAAACCCGACTTCGTTTTATATATTAAGATATTAAATTGATATTTATCAAATAATGTCATACAAGATGATAAGCGTTATAACGCTATCTTGCCAAAAGCGGCTTATCATTCAATAAAATGTCGTAAACAAAAACACTTTCAAAATCTAAGTAGGGCTAGAAATGCTCTTATACAAGGACATATGCAAATTTAAGACAAATTAATAAAACAATACTTAAACATCTATATACTTTTATAACCAAAAAGATTGCTAAAGCTGTGACTCTCTTCAACACAGCGTCATGACAATTTCAGAGAAAGAGATGAACATATGATTTACATACAACCTTTCTCGATAAATGTATTCAAAAGTACCTAAGATTGTAGCGTTACCATTTATAAATTGTCTCCAACTTCTCATTAGTATTTTATGTTTTTCAGGTTTGATTTCTTCACTGAGGACTTCCTTCATTCCACTTAAGGTATTCGAATCATATCAGTATTATTTCTGTGAGTTATCATTTTCATTGGAAACATTTTAACTGATCTTTACACCAAAGGGTTGGTTTGGATAAAAATGGTCAATTGTAATGACGATATAAAACAAAAGCGCATATTAAAAAACCAAAGCATTTTTTAATTAAAATGTAATAAAGAGAAACACCACGCATCTTTTGTGCTTAAAACTAAATATATACGAAAATATGGTTCTTCATTCCTGTATTATCTAATATTAGTGCCTTTTCACACGATAATAATACGCACGTGGACTTGAAGCGTTATAATTTTATGTAAGTGAAATTTGATAGCCGCTGTGAACTCATATTTCGCTCTTATTTATATTAAATATTACTTATTTTTATTAAATATTATCTTTAGTGCCGTCATGAACAAAGATTTGGTTAACTTAAAATATTTTCGATTTATTAGCGTTATTCCTGATTATATTGTATCATAGAATACTCAATTTGAACTTTTAGTATTTCGTGAAATGGACTGAAAATTAATTAATTTACCATAAGGTAAAAGTGGGAACTGGTATTAAGTTTAGTTATTTTCTTGTTTATAATTTTTAAAAGATATTAAAAATAGACGAATGACAATTCTTTAGGTTATATTATTATATTTGCTTTCATTTATAAGATATTTATTATATATATGTATATATTCACAGCGGGTACTGAGTTGCCTTATACGGCTACTGCCATTGCAATTATACACAATCATTGCCGAACATTTAGTCATATACATCACACTTTAAGGGCTAATGTCCAATTAGGGTAGTTATTTTATAGTTTATTTAATGGTAACGAACAAATTAAAGTTCTGGTTGTGTGAAGCACCATAGGTGTTGAATATCAAAACGTAAAAGATGGACCATGTAGGGGTAAAATTGCTTGATAGTGTAGACGGTTAGTTTAGCAATTTTCACCTCTCAAAGCTGAAGTACACTGGCGATAATGTCAGTTGTCAAAAGTGACAACAACAGATTATTAATATTAGTGTGTTAGAATTGATTTAAAACATTTTAATTTTAATATTTCCGCTCGTGCAACAATTGAAATTATCTTAAATCGTTTTATTATAGTAATTTTTACGTTTATTGAGATTATAGATAATAATAGATGCCGTTTATTATTTAAGACTACAATATTTGTGCCTCGTATAAATGTCGCCAGAGTACTTTGGTTAATGTTTAAGGCTTAGTCTACAAGTAATTTTAGCACTCACGGAATTGAATATTAATGCTTCCAATGTAGGTGTTTTATTGTAGTTTAGATATATTAGATCGACATACATAAATTTTGACTGAATACCAAATACTCGACGGCAACTGTACTATAAGAAGGAAAATAACTGTCACAAGTCATGCATATCATATCTTATTTAAATGACTATGCGGATATATTGTTTTATCTATGGACCTGGGCTTTTGTCTTGCGCTTCAATACATTTGAAATGATCATATGACCATGCGTCACCTTTTGCTCAACCTTTTGAACTATCGAACTTGAGGATAGTAAAATTATTACACAGTTGATATAGCCTTAGGGAAGATTCATCCTCAAGTATGACACTCGTATGTCAAAAACCTGTTAAATTTTTACAGATGGGACAACTCAAATAACGTTCATCGAGTGTGTCAAAAGTAGAAACTTTTATTTTTTTAATGAATAATCGCGGTAAAGCTCTTTCACTATCAATCTTCAACAGCTTCGTTATCATGGCCGCTATAAGAATCATATATTTTACTTCTAGTGAATAAAAGAAGTATTTAAGGTTCATAGAACGACTCCTTCGTAGTGGTATTAATACCAGCTTGGAGCGAGGGAGGTATTTCAGGACTGTAGCAGATGGATATACATGGTCTCTCTCTCTTATCCCTTCGGGAATGTATATATGACTGAGACATTCCAGACCTTAACTAGTATATAAAGTATTGAAGCGCAAAACAAAATCATTGGTTCTTGCTAGTCACAGATTAAAAAGCGATTGTATACAAAATAATTTTTACAAGCAATTAACGATGCCTTTTTAAATGGAAGGGGACTTATGTAAATGTAATCTCCGTCCAGAAATTGCGTAAAACTGTTCCTGCTGAACTAAAAATAAATCAATTTGCAGTAGGTGCTATTAGGTAACATTCTGTTGAAGCTTTTGCTGAAAATAGGAATTTGGAAGGAATTGTCAGGTTAGGTTTTGTTGACAGGGACGTGTCACCGAAAGCAAGAAATTGAGTACCGTGAATTGTTTTGATTAAAAGAGAATTACTAAAATATTATTATACCTACTCTATTTACGCAAAAAAGAGGTTTACTATTATATCTGAACCGATTGGACAAAATACGGCAGAATTTTGTACGAACTCTATAGCATTATATTCCTATAATATATTGATAAAATCCTGCAGTGTCACCAATATATGGCCACCGCTTATCTATAGTACTTGTCAGAAAATTTATATATATAAAGCCTTATCCTCTTATAAAATCTAAGTTTTTAGCTAAAATACTCTTTCGTCGCTTTCTGTCAAATGGTTCACGGTGTTATATAAAGATAGCATTACGTTTTTAATTTAATGTATAAAAATTGTTTATACGTCGAACGAAAACCACTTGCTTTCGGTGAATGCGTTCGTTTTTATAAAAAAGCATCTCTCAAATCATAAGTGCTCAGATATCATATCGATAAATTAATATCGCCTATAAGCGTATACGTATCCAGTGATATATGTAGTCGATTACGATGATACCCTTAAAACTATTTTATTACTATATCTGTATGATACTACAAAACTAACCAAAATTAACGTTCGGCCAGGGCAAAGTCCATAAGCCTCGTCCTAGGTTTTCTCAACAAAAAAAAAGTAATTCAATAGACCAGCGACTCAGCACGCCATTTTCTTTACTATATAAATTTTCGTCAGAATTACATCGACATTTTGACAATTCAACATTTGTGTCAGTGTCATACTGATTAAGTTTTTATGTATATGGGATATTTTAGACACCATACATCAGATTTTTTTAGGCCCTATTCAATCTGGGTATCATCATAATTTGGCTGTAGTTTAATATTAAACATCATTTTGGTGAGATATATTGTAAATTTAGACGTTATTTGTAGCGTGAAAGTATTCGAAAAAACTTAGACTTATGTCATAACTGTCCATCGAACAAAATATAAATTGATAGAGAAGTTAGATAATAAACATTAAACTTGTGAATAACCGCTTATAAATGCAGCTACAAAATGGCAGATTGGTGGTTTTGACAGCTAAAGAAAGATGGCGGATTACTGTTTAAAACAGGCGTACACTGAACAATAATTTAGGTTATATGAAAAATATCTAAACAAAAGCTCTCTGTCTAATTTGGGGATGCCATCTTTCTGCATATCTAGTTCCTACATTATAACACCAAAATATTTAATATCGTTAATTGTAATTTTGAATTGGCAACACAATGGTGTGTCTTCGCTTAGATTTACGAAATTATTTTAATAATTAGTGAGTAGTAATAATTGTGAGTAGTACACTCACAAGTATTATGGTCAATTTGTCTGAAAACGAACGGTCATATTGCACTAGTAATAAAGCTTGTAAAGTTGCAAAATATATTCTAAAATACGATTTTAATAAATTTAAGAACATGGTATTCATAAATTCGAATGTTAGTTTTAATGATACTTAAAGTACACGTTTTCTTTAGATGTTACTTTTAATAATTTACTATTATAAGTCGCTTTATTACTCTCTAACATTGTTAAATAATATACTCTTGTGAGATACGCCTAGCGTGAGTTGATATCGAATAAATCGTTAAACGAATAACGGGGGCACATTGTACCACATTTAAAGTGAATTTCACCACAGTCTATGACCAAATTTCATTCTTTATCAACTCCCACTAAATAAATTTGCCTCTGGCATTTAAGTATTGTACAATTATCTTTTAATTAGGAGAAATCTTTCAGATTGGTTCGTTCGTTCGTTTTAATTCTTTGCATGATACATTATTGTATCACCAAATTTTGTACATAATGCAATAATAATATTATGCTACTGTTGAACTCAATTAAGTCAATAAGCATCAATTACTATGTTTTAAGATGACAAGCTTCCTGATAGATTTGACAATATTATCATACATGCATATGTACATAAATATTTAATATACTGCATGACTAGGGTACTTGTTGGCTCTGTATCATAAAAATTGCAAATGCCAAAACCTGGCATAATTAGGGTTCCCAACTTTTTTTACGAGTAAAGAGTTAATGTGTTATAAAAAAATTTAAATTATTTGTGTTTGACGTAGATTTTTTAAAATATTGCTGCTTGTTGGGAGTCCTAGGCACACTACATATAGTATGTTAAATGCCAGATGACTTGGCGAATGTCAAAGGGCATGGTAAATGTCGCATGGCAACACGCACAATTACACTAAATAGGAAATTGTTGATTAGAAGGAATTGCGTAGTAATAGAAAAACGGTTCGTATAGACTAGCTTTAAGATATGAGACCAGTGGCTATGACTTACTTTATTTTGGTTTTATGAGCTTTATTTTGTACCGAAAAAATAGTGCTACAAACTTGGTTTATGAGGTCAAAAGCACTATAGATTTTGTTTGTCTATCATAATGGGATTATTTCTTATTGAATTCAGAAAAAAATATTTACAAATGAATTATTATTTTTTTATATCTTGACTGATTTATTAAAATGTCTGTTATTTTTATGAACGGAGCCTGAAACTGGCTGGAACCAGTGAAAAATTTATACTATCATATCATTAGAAATTGTAGTCTTATACTCATATGGTATTTTTATAATTTAATCGCCAAAATGTTTATTATTTTATCTATTTATTTTGAATTATAAGTGAAATTTTATATTTTTGTTGTTCGCATTTTATAAATTACAGTTATAAGCTATAGCTATTAGTATTTATAGCTTGGCGAAAAGTCGGGTAGAATGAAAAATATTGTTCACTTGTTAAAATGTTTCGTCAATTATTATTTATTTTATATTCCCGGGATCCATATCCAAAATACAATGTATTATTGTATAAACGGCTCTTAAATCTACGAGTCGTTAAAAATAGTTTTGGTAAATTGGATATAGAAACTGGGCGTTCACTCAGCCTTGTTATAATTGTTAACTCTAGTATGTGTGCAATTCGAATGAAACGTACTGCTTTTTTATTATCAACCAAAAAACCCGCAAGTTTGTTTTAATCATTGTTTAAACAAGAAATGAAGTCACATCCTTAGGTAGCTATTATTATATTTCTAACGTAAATATCAAAATGTAATCATTAAACGTATTTGAATCCCTTAAAGCTTAAAAAACTAATTCACAATAATTATTATCGTTTTTGATATTTACGTTTCATTCGATTTGGACACGCACTAGGCATGATAGGAAAGGCAATTTTTACGACTTTTGCCAAGCTTAGCGAAATGAAAGCAATAATTACGAAATGATAATATAGGTTTTAAGGGTAGCCTTATTAGAAGTAAGAGAATGTTAAATTATTCTTTAGCACGGCCGGCGTTAACGCATTGTAATATGTTTTTAATTGAATAAAGTCATAGGATCAGAGGATTGTTATTTTATTTAAATATTTATAGTGGGCGGTGTTGGCTTTAGGGTGGTCCTCTCATCCCTGAGGTCGTACGTTCGAGCCACGGCTGTGGACTTTTTTTCTATTAAAATCTATCATACAAATTATATTAGTATGAAAGATTTACAGCGCCTCTGGTGGTAACGCGTTGTACTAATATTTATACAACTACATATTTGACGCAGTCTATTATAGCGCTAAGCTATTGCCAAACTCGGAAATACTACACTTAAAGTGGCACCACCTGCTTAGCCAAATGTTCAATTATATTAAATGGGGAATGTATCCTTATTTAAGGAGATTTAAATTTTTTCCTAACTTGTGTTTGTGTGCATGGCTAATGCGATGATTGTAGCACAGATAGAGAATCAATTGGGTTTCCGAAGTTCAACGCACCTTCTTAGGGTTATGATTCGCTAACTTAGCCGCCAAACTAATAATTGTATTCTTTTGAATTACACATTTATTGTATTTCTTATATTATCTTCATCGCACATACATATACATTATTATATTAGGCTAAATAGTGAATAACGACTTCGTATTGATGAGTTATATCTTACATACGTTAGGTAGTTGGTTATTTGAGGTGCGATATTGGGACCGGGGAAAATTATATCTGTAAAAAAAACAAATTATTTGGACATGGACCAGTTAGCAGAATAAAATATTTTTTATTTTGTTACAAAATTGATTTAGCCGCTCATCACAGATATCATCAGAGGAAGAATGCAAAACGTCATACTCTCCATCTCCACGTCTGGAGTTCCACAACACAGAGCTTTTTAAGGCACTTTCTGCCGTGCACCACCTTTTTGTGGAACCAGCTGCCAGTAGAGGTATTTCCAAACCGATACAACTTAAGGGCCTTCAAGAAAATAGCGTATCTATAATTCTCTGAAAGATCAAACAACAAAACCCCTAGCCCCCGGTGTTGTAGGTGTCCATAGGTGACAGGCTTGATAGAAAATTTACGATAGTTTCTTGGAGTATTAAAATACATGTGCTCCTCCAACTTAAAGGCAGGTTTATAGACCAGTCTGACTACTGTCTGGCCGGCCCCAAGGCCTCCTTCTTTGTTGTCGAGATGTTATATATGTACCTACACTCAGAAACCATTTGATTGCAGGATGTCATCAACTTTCTCCCAAACCGAGTAGTGGCCCGCTAGAATAGGCTTCCGGAAAGTGTAATTAGTGCACCATCTTTGAACTCTTTTCGAACTAGGTTGAATCTCAAAATCGCGCGCATCAGCTTATTAAGCTGCTAGTGTGTTAATAATAATAATAATCATCGGCATGGTGGGCGTTAAAATCGCTAAGTATCATTATTTCAGCGAGGGAATCTGAAGCTATTTGGATGTGCTCGTCGATAAGTCGGTCAGTTTCGTCAATTTCGCTATGGGACCTATACAGCTACGCGTAGCATCGCGGATGGTAATCGCAGTCTTCGCGCAGCCAGAGGTTTGAAAGGTCAAAATTTCCTTGTAATGACTAGTTTTTGGCAATATAGAGATGTATTACATATAAGACCTACAAGTAACTACATTTCGTATAATATCGAATCAAATAAGAATTGTTCTTTAGAATTCTAAACGGTTGTAACGGAAGTCATCGGTTCCTTTGTCATTCATATTCGGGTTTGTACCCTTTAATACAAATTGCTCAATGTTTGTTAACTTCTTTAAGTACGGACACTTTACTGATTAGTAACTTGTAGCAGTAAGATCGAGAGATGCGCGCAGTGCGGCAGTGGAGTGAGAAATACGCTTATTATTGTCCTTTCTCTTTCCCTCTCAGCGAAGCTGGAGCATTTAAGTTAGTGCATTTAGCAATTGATATCTCACTTTACCAAAAAAATTAGGCCCTTGTAGGATATTATGTAAACTTTGTCTTCGTCCTAATACAGAAGAATATATATTTCAAATACAACTACAATATAATGTTATGAGTGAAAATCATACTGTGGGCGTATTTACCTCTTACTTTAACGTTAGGTACCTATTGTGCAAAGGAAAACCTACTGATATCGCAACCTACGCACGGGTACGTCTGCATTTTATCTAAAATAGGATATATAAAAATTTTATTTTTAGATGAATTACTATTATTGGAATCGCCCGCGACGCTTTGTTACGAATTGTTCCGTCAATTGAACGTGGCTATTGAATAAGCAGCGACTCGCCTACGTAGGAAGATAATTGGTAAGTAATATTTTAAGGTAAAATTAAGTGTCAATGGTACTCACTAAATGCCCATAGTAACATGATGATGCCCATGACGAAACAACAAATCACCCCCAAAATGTTGAGTATCATTATTAATTGAATACGCCGCGATGATTCCGGTTCACTGAAAATAAATATATATGTGAATATGGTCAATTCAAAATGAAAAGGATATGTCTGAGATTCCACCATTAAGTAACCACGGACAGACGACAGTAGGTTCCTAGCTAAGCTGTTGTAATCACACCTTCCAAAATTTATATTACCTTTTTATTATACGTTCCATTGCTTATATGAAAATCTAAGAGAAAATTTCCGTGCTATTGTTGCTAGAATAAATTGCTCATTCATTGTCAAGAAATATGTACAGATAGTGTTAACAAATACAGTAGAACCTCTATAAGTCGAACATCAAGGGAGACGCCAAAAAATTCGAGTTATAGAGTTTTCAACTTATGGAGGATTTCGACTGAACACCTGACACAAAGCAAGCAAACACGTGTTTCCATGAGTCATAAATTTATTATTGTATACTCCTAAAATGTTTTCTAAGAAACAATAGTGTACTCACATTGTCGGCAACTTCTTAAAGTCGGTAACTTATTTTTGTTCGAACAATAGAGATAATAAATTCCAAATGATCAAGTTGTAAAGGTTGTAAAATAAAACGTTCCTATGTTCGAGATACAGAGGTCAAATTTAATTTTTCGAGTTATAGAGTGAAAATATGTACCAAAATGGCTTGGAGGGACTCGGTGATTATTTCGATTAACAGAGGGTCAAGATTTCAAGTAATGGAGGTTTTGGTGTTTTAAGGGAAGGGAACAGAACATTTTTTCGAGATTTGGAGGTTTTTGACTTATCGAGGTTCGACTTAACGAGGTTCTACTGTAGTACATAAACAATGCGATGACAGTTACATCAAAACTGTAGTCAGAACTAGTTTTTCCTAAGTTTTTATTCCCTTCGTACCAATATAATATATTGGTGATGACAGCAATTTTCTTTGAAGTCCGTAACCATAAACGAAAGATAACAACAAAATCCTGAGTCGCGATCAAGGACGGATCCTAGGAATCAAAGTCAAAATAACTTTATTCATATAGGTAAACACGAAAAGAAGATTAATTATAGCAAGAAACTTTCCGCCACTCTTTTTAAGCGCTAAGTTTTGAGTCATACAAATTGTCTGAACTGGAGCAAATGAATCCCAAGGATTAGGATCATTTAAATATTCGTCAAATTTATAAAAAGCTTTATTGATTAATTTACGTTTAACGCAAGCTTTGAATTTATTTAGTAGTAATTCTCTAATTTCGCTTAAGAGATCCTTTAGAGAACCCAGGAGAACATATTACATTATCATATCATAATACATACGAACTATATTTGTAATATAATCTTCGAACCTCATGAAGTTTTTAATTGATACTGTTTAGTCAATAGACATTTCCTAAAATCTAAAATCTATCCAAACGTTTGCCTTATTAATACGTATTTCAAATGCAGATGTGCGTGTTATATCTTATATATGGCCTTTTTTATATAAATTTAAATTTGGGGTTACGAAGGTAGACTTTCGTGTGTACTAGAAGTATTGTATCAGCCTTAATGCATCATAAGGTTATACCTACTCGCCCTATACAAACATTCTTTATTACCTACAAATGTATTTAAACGGAGAAAACCATTATCGGATTTGTTTAGTATTAATTTCTGAAGAAAATTGCTTTCCCTCGAGACCTTTTTCAATCACCTTGTTGATATTTGGAAAATAAATTTACATTTCTAATGATTTGTAAAGAAATGTATTCAATGGGGAATTCAAACATTTAATTACACGTTGGAACATAATTAATTTTGTAAGTGACATTAACAGGAAAGCGAATATTCGAAATAACAATGAAAACAAAAATCTTATTGGAATAAACCAATGACAAACTGCAAAAGATCCGAGTTTTCTTTTTCTGTTTCAAGAATTATTTTATAAGAACGACATAGGGTATAAGTTTCACAAACGTATATCATAGCGTATATTTTATAGTAGACTTACTTCTGAATTGTGTATAAACTACGTCACATACAAATCAATATGTAGAAACATAGTAGAAATGTGTCTGTTCTATGACCAATAGGAAGAACAGCTGTGATACTTTTTGACATCCAACACCTTTTGTCTTCAGTCACCGTGACCACGCACGCTGTAAAGCACGCGAAACGTCGGATAAATTTAAAATTATGTTAAATAATTGTAAATTTATAATAATACATAAGTTTAATCCGGTTAAAAAGTTTTTTCTTTCAATAGGAAGAAGACAATCGTCGCGAGATTTTCTTGTTATTTTTATGTAGATATGGATCAAACACTAAAGTATCGTTAAATTACTACTACGTACCTACTCTTTTTTTTAAGTGTTTATTAATATAAGCGATGAAGAAGTTATTTGTACCTACTATCTAGACAAGACACAAATATGTTAATTTGTAAGATAAATAGCACAAGAGGTAACGCGGGTCCTGCCGGCCACCGCGCTAAGGGCTCCGACTCGCCAATATCATGAGGATCTTTCCGGAGTAAGTAGTTGTCGCCCGGGTCCGGTGGAGGGCGCCAAGAGCACCTAAGTTAAAGCAAATAAAGTCCCTTTTTAGGAAAAGGGAGAATTGACCCCATCGCGTGCCTGATAGGCTACTGTAGGGGTGCTCCGTGCTATGTATTAAAAAAAGTCAACACACAAAGTACACATGTCAGATGGGACACTTCTTTGGCAAACTAATTTTTAACTCTTGTTAATATTTATACAAATCTAATAAAAATAATAAACTTAATTGTTTTAATTTATTTCTTCTATAATAAAAACACGTGGCATTTTAATGTACAATTCGTCATTTGAGATTTCAATAAATTATTGTGCATAAAATATAAAATACTAATATTTGATAAATTCTCTTTCTTCTTCTTCTTCTTCTTCTTCTTAAAGGGAATTGTTTTTTAACAATTTTTTAACAATTTCTTCTTCTTATTCTTCACCTCTTTACGAAATTTTAATTTTCAAAATAGATTTTCTATTAGGTAATTCACCCTTCTCTCTCTCAGTCGGTCTCAAGGGATTTTTCCTTCTCGTTAAAAACGCTGCATCGTTTTTGACGTCTTCGTGACGTTCCTTAAAAATTTTACCCTCATGCGCTTCAAGTATCAATTCAAAAATATTTTTTATCTGTATTAATATTCTGTCAATAGTATGCCTGCTTAATGTCGATCTTAGTTTGCTATATGTATTACACACTTATATTTTTAAGCTACGAAGTAATCGCCTGAAACGTCATGCTAGGCATTGTTAAGAAATACGGAAACATTTTACAGGCTTTAAAAATTATAAGATTAGCAACTAATCTGGATAACCATAAGTATTAACCAATGCCGAGTACATTATCCGCGATATAATAGTTTAATGAATGGCATAAGATTATCAATGAATACGCTAATGTAATTTTAAAAAGCCTTGTAAAATTGATTTAATTTATAAGAACAAATACCTTTAAACACAATTGTCGGGAAAATTTCACAGTGCTAACAAGTGGATAGTTTTTATGAACACGTGGGAACTTATACAGTATTTAGGTAAGTACTGTTAGATGTAAATATGTAAGCAAACTATTGATTAGTTATATGCTGGAGTCTACTTGGTTTCATCCGCAGTATTCGGTCATAGCATTTGTTTGTATATTAAAGATCTCTCGCAGTTTATTCTCTAACTCGCGTAGGTACTCCTCTCAGTATGAGATCTTAGAAATTTCTGTTTGATTTAAAAAAATACTATTTTATAAAAACCTTTTCCGCACAATAAAATACATGAAAATAAATTGTAAAATTTGGTATAGACGTTCGGAAGTTATGCGTGTTAACATATTTTGGAGATTCATTTTTTATTCATAAAATAAAATTTTATAGAACGTCCATCTGTGTTATTTGCTAATAGATTTTTTACGGATACGTTTAAAACATAATATGAAACATCCATTTTCGTGGCTCTTGGTCACATACTTTACACACCCAGGAATAAGGTTCGATCCAGGAGACAGTTAAAAGAAGCTGATCATCATTGACATGAATACATTAGTCATAGAAAAAGGTCGGCCCAACATTTTTACAACTAAGACTTCATATGCAGTGGACCATGTTGGCCTTGTGGCTTCAGCGTGTGACTCTCATACCTGAGGTCATAGGTTCGATCCCCGGCTGTGCACCAATGAACTTTCGTTCTATGTGCGCATTTAACATTTGCTCGAACGGTGAAGGAAAACATCGTGAGGAAACCGACATGTCTTATGCCTAAAAAGTCCATGAAACAGATTCAGAAATCTGAGGCCAAGACTTAAAGAGGTTGTAGCGCCACTGATTTATTTTTATTTTTTAGACTTCATATGTTGTTCTGTTAATTTCTACAGTTCCTTTTTATATAAGGTCCTTACTTACTTTCAAATTACTTTCAACGTTGAAATTATATAATAGTGTACGAAATCAAACTAATGTTTTGTCTATTACAAAAAACGAAAGAAACAAACGATCAGGTATAGCTAATATTGATAAGAGGTATGCTGGGGTATCGATTAACCAATACTATGTTATTTTGGGAAAATAAAAGGGACGTTTATGTAACGTAAAATATTTAGTTAGTTTGTTATCTTTTCCACAGTATACTTAAGACTGTCGACAGAGATATATCACGTTGAATAAGTGCCTGCAATTTATATTTATTTAATATTATTGTTTTGGTTTCGAAGGCACAGGTTCACCAACTGATTACGTATGGCCAAAACTGATGAATGAAGCATTTGCCCGTCAATGTTAATTAGTTTATATCTGACAGAGTTTTTAGTTCACTGTTTTTTGACATTCCTTTTACAGGCTAAAAAGTGTAACACTATCAGACCTTGAATCAACCTATAATTAGTCTAGAAGTTTTTGAAGTGTGTTAAAGGAAGGAGGAAGTATAAAATGTGATGTTAATTTTTTTGTAAGTATAAAATGTGATGTTAAGTTGTCCGTGGACCAATTTGATCGAAGTATCAAATGATTACTAAAGAGGTTAACTATTTGACTCCATATAGTTATAATATTTATGTGACTTCAAAAAATTATACACATTAATAAACACTTAATACCTAGGTACGTTTAGTTAATATAACACTAACTAATACAAATTGTTAACTGAAAATATTGTTACTTATATTATATTATATACATATATACTTGTAGTTTATTAAGAAGAACCCCTTAAAAAATATATTTTTAAGGTGTTCTTGCGTTGCGGTAGAAAGACATCTTCGATATACCAATGTTAAT
Source organism: Pieris melete (assembly GCA_963693345.1). Classification (NCBI taxonomy): domain Eukaryota; kingdom Metazoa; phylum Arthropoda; class Insecta; order Lepidoptera; family Pieridae; genus Pieris; species Pieris melete. The sequence goes on along the minus strand of CAVNZK010000002.1, from coordinate 255,034 downwards.
TCACTTTATTTGTCAACGCAACTTTAAACTAATTTTATTAACTCCAAGTGCGCTGAGTAGTCACTACATTCGATTATAATGACAGATCGTAAAAAGATAGCTGACAAGAGCCTTATTGAGCCAAGATAGAAGCCACAGCTAACAAGACCCCCGCCAGAGTACGTATCTCGTAGTCTTAGGGTGAGATCTATAGAGCGGACTTGGACTTTGCTCAGACTTACCTTACGAAAAACTTGGCTTAGTGTACACTAAGGTTAAACTATGATTTCGTATTTATAGACATTTTAACGGTGAGATTAAGCTAAGCCCAAGCTAAGACAGCAAATGTCAAAATACAAATTGATGTTTCATTTCATGCAATACTTTGTTTATTATCCTTTAAAAAAGTAAACAATAACAAATATTTAAACATCTAAAACGGTGCACATATATCTTCAATTTATTGTTATTTATGTATTCGTTTATTTTATTATTGCAATAACTAGAAATTCACGAGTAACCTTTAGAAAATGTATCAATTATTTAAAGATGACAATAATTTTATTACGTAGAACGGATCGCAATGTTTTGACAACAGCAACAGAGCACTTGTATCAACTATCAACAATTGAAAATGTTAAACCACTTTTTCTCTTTTCTATTTCTGTTTGTATGAGCTTATAAATATAAAGGCTTTGTGACTTGGACCTGGACCAATCTGGATCGTATACCTACTTACCTACGCATTCCCGAAGCACTGTGACGTTTTGTGATTTGGCTTTGTTACATGGACCGCTTGGAAATATCAATATCGAAAGTGACATGATGGAGAGAGAGAGTTCTATCTTCAATAGAAAACATTGAAAGGGCAGGAACTGCAGCCGATATGAATCCACGAATGCCTAAAGTGTTGTATATGTTCGGAACTAATAAAACCAAAATCCTTCCATCCTGTACGGTGAGAATGAATTCATAAGAAGGAACCGTATTTTGAAACACACGGTATTAAATGTGATCCTGACGCTAATCATTACAAACTTGCAATCTCATAACAACAGAGGATCGCCAAACCTACCGCAATTGCAAATACTTATTGCATTAAGGCATAAAAATGCAACTGGATGTTTTCAGGTAATATTGTGTTCATAAATATGTATGGTTTTTCAATTTGATATATTATACCTCTTCTCAAATGATTTTAAATACATATGTTGAAGACTTTTGTCTTCTGACTTTCAGAAACATAACATATATGTGACTAATAATAATTTATTGACATTACAGATGGTGTGTGGTGATCTGAACAGCATAAGCCCATCTACAGTCTGTTTAATTATAAATAAAGTCTCTGCAGAGTTGAGTAAATTACTTCCTAGATTTGTAAATTTTCCAAGAAATATGAACACAGCCAAAACAAAGTTTGAAGAATTAGGAAGATCTAATACTCACCATGGCCTAAACAGTATAATCGGAGCTATTGACTGCACCCATATAAAAATTAATAGACCCAAAGGTATCGCTCACTCTGAAGCATACAGAAATAAAAAAGGGTATTTTTCTGTAAATGTGCAAGCAATAATAGGGCCTGATATGGAAATATTTGCTATAGTGACTAGGTGGCCTGGCAGTTCACCCGACAGCAGGATATTTAGAAAATGCCTGTTTTAGTAGGTGACAGCGGTTATCCAGCACTTAACTTCATGTTAACAACACTTTTAAATCCAATGACAAGAGCTGACAATATTTATAATTATTCTCAAATAAGAACTAGGCATATTTTTTAAAGGTTTTTCGGAGTGTGAAAAAGGAAATTTCCATGTTTACAGTCAAAATTGACAAATACTAGTTATATATAATTATAGCTTGTGCTGTATTGCATAATATAGGTATACAGAGAGGCGATGCTTATGATGATGGTGATCTTGCTGACAGCAGAAGTTGAGTAACACAGAAACAATGAAAGATCTCCTAGACCTGTATCTAGCATTCCGGCAATCTGTGATTGCACAATTTAACTAGGTATTTTGTTTGGTAATAAAGAATATCAAAACAAAACTTGTTTCATTTTAATCATTTATTTTCTGATTCTTTTTTTAAGTGTAATACATATTTCTAATACTAATTAATATTTTTGTTGAAGAAATTCTATTTCTAACAGATTTTTTAATTTCATATGTTCCACTCCTATCTCAATTTTTTTAGGGTAGTCAGGTAATAAATGGTAGAAGATTCAGGGAAACGAAAATAACAGATGTGAAGCGAGAGACATCGGTTAGGTTATAGTTTGAATTTCGTTGTCACTATAATATGCAGGGCTGCCAGGTGACATACAAAATCACACCAGTTATTTTTAAGATTTCTCAAAAATGGGGTTTGAACAATTACATAAATAATATAAATAAACAACAATAAATACCATAATAATGTGTAATTATTTTAATTCATGCATTTCATAGGTATTTATCAAGATCATTCATAATTTCTTTGAATTCAAATTCTATTTTTCCCAAAGTCTATGGAACTCCGATACAAAATGGCAACACCGTTCATTAAAAACCGACAAAAATAAAAAGTCCAGTAAAAGATATGATGGTAAAGCAAATTTTAGGCCATTATTTTTGTTAGGCTTATAGTCAAAGTTTTTGGTAAGTCGTCGATTTCGTGGACTTGAGGTTAAGCTAAGCCAACACTCGGAGAGATTCGTAGTTTGCTCTATAAATACCGACTGTGTCTTAGCTCGATAGTTAAGTCAGAGCAAAGTCTAAGTCCGCTCTATAGATCTCACCCTTAGTGCGGCCAAACTGCACCCGCGCATCTAGTCAAACAGCTTTGTTTACAAACATTCATTTGACGTCGCCTGTGCTGTACGTTTCTTAGGTAAGTGATTTTATTTATGCAATAAATATATTGTATTACGTGATATTGTACATAATTAAATTATATGGGTACATTATTCGATTTAAATCTTAATGCTCAGTTATTATAAAAACAAGTATACAAAACCGGATTAAATCATTACTATGATATACATACATATAAATATCTTGTAATTTCAAAAATATATATTGTAAGTAGAAGATACTTACGTGTATATAAGTGTTTCGTATTATGTAAATTATGAATAAACATAAAATGGTAATTTTATTAGTATATGACAATTTTATAACATACCTCTTGAATACTTTATCTGTCAGTGAAGAAACTGAGAGATAAAATGCTACAAAATCATGGCGTTTGCCCCAATTTTACTTATATCTAATGAACGTTTTGGACTAAATGTACGGAGGCAGGTCTAGGGATCGATTACCGGAGAAGTAAGTGTTTGGAAGGTATAACATCTGCTTGTCTTTAAAAATGAACATTCAATCATTTGTGTGTTTACCCTATATACATGTCAGCGTTGCCAGACGTCCCGATTTTTAAATCAAAATGAAATGTCCCGCGCGGGACAGGCTCAGCCCCGCTTTTCGGGAGTAACTCGATGGCAGTAAGAAGTGTGTACTACCACCACCGCACAATAATGGTACCAACCCTTTGAATAGTATCAAGAAAAAATACCAGGATTATCTTTAAACTTTATATTAAGTATCCTAGCATCAAACTGCTTTCCAAAACGCCTTCTTTTTGAAATGCTTCGTAAATTTAATGAAATCAGAGTAACTCATCAAGTTTAATCTGCAGCTATACTGTGAAGAGTTCTTCGTCTTTTTTAAAGAGAAAAACGAAACTATATCTTCATAGAAATATTATGAATAAGTAATTCTTATAAATAATTACTGTCTTATTTTAAGTTGCAATTTGAAACACTCACTCTTCAGAGTATTGTTTGAAACTCTATATTTTTCTGATAAATAAAACTTTTTTATTTTGATTTTTTTTTGTTTTTTAATCAGAAGATGAATAAGAACTATTTAACGATAGTTTAATCTGATTTGAATACATTTTCTGTGACTATTTTCGCTGTCTATTGTCACGCAAAAGTGATTTGAACACAATTAAATATTTAAAAACTTCTGATTATTTAATTTTTTTACTATGTCCCGCTTTCGACAAATGAATCCCGCTTTTTTAACTTTAAAAGTGCCAAAATCCCGACTTGACTAAAAAGAAATCTGGCAACGCTGATACATGTATAAGTTTAAATATAACATTTTTATGTATATGTTCTAAAACAACGTGTATGCATAAAAAATACAAGAAAATAGGACATCACAATTTTACACACATACACATGCACATCAACGATATTAGAACATAAGCAATCTATCAGGGGAATAAATTAAACAAGCAACCAAAACAAAATCTAGAGTTACAAATAATAAAATACAAATCTTGGCTTTTGCCTAAAGGTATTCAACGACAACGTTAACGTCACTCAAGCTTAAATCTAGTTTGAAATGCTGTAATTTTGCGAAGTTAGACATATACTTGACCATGCTCAACTCACAGTGACTTGAGACGTCTATAAGAATATGGACCTTAACCTGCTAGCTGATTGTCAAACGCAAGTTTTTATTACAATAAAATTACTATTGATTTATAACCTTAACCCATATTTATAATTAATTTTGTTTTTTATGTTAACGCTGTTGGATGAAGTCACGCTCGGGTTCTATAATTACACTAGACGTAATTGTTACGAATCGTTTTTCTATAAAGTGTGCCATATAGCCCTTGATGGCTTCACATTTTTGTAAATGGTTCAATGATTATATGATCGTTGATTTTTACGCTTAAAACATGCCATTTTCCTCATTTTGTTTTCTCACATCGTTCCAAATGTTTCGTTTATTATTGGATAGTATTATAATTATATTACAGAGAATTGCGCCCACCGTAACCCTTCAATAAATTCGCAAATAGGTATGATTGGAACTTCTAATAAAAATAATTTGATACTGTCCACTATGCAAATACCAATGGCGCTACAATGTTTCAGGTCTGGGTCTCAGATTTCTGTAGCTTTCACACATCGTCGACTATTTGGGTCCAAGGTATGCCGGTTTCCTCACGATGTTTTCCTTCACCGTACAATGGAATGTTCAATCGCACCTAGACAGAAAGTCCATTAGTGCACAGTCGGGGATGGTATCTACGACATGAGAGATGAGAGTCACTGCTTCTTTGTATATATCATTGCATATAATTAATAAGTGATTTAAAATTAAAAAAAAACAAAAAGTTTTATACTACCAGTTATAATGGACAATGCATTAATATGGAATCAATTAAAATATGCAAACCTACGTCAAACCGTGATAAATAAAAATACAATTTCCTTGAAAACAGACAAGTGGCATTTGGTGACATTTCGTATTAAAAGCCTTTTATTGATACACGTTATAGAATAATCCGGATTATACGAGAAATAATTGATTAGATTATTTCTTTTCTAGTATTCCTAAATTTATAACATAGACCTATATACAACGTGTGTACCTAATATGTGGCAAGTTCTGAGAAGGCTATTTGGGTGATGGTAAATATCGACACCTGGTGAGCACATGAAAATATAGTCAGATATTGCTTTGAGAACCCAGAGATTGAGGTGGGCCTCTTAGAGTCAATGCCGGAGACCAGGGCGATAACCATGGCTCAGTGGATGCCACAGCTGGAAAGGCCAAAAGGAAGGCGCAGAGCTGTAGTGAAGGTGCTGCGCAGGCATCTTGCCGTTTCAAAACGCGTCAATACAAAATGTACGTAAGCGGCACGTTGTTAATTATACTCGAGCGGCGTGGCAAGGCATGTCGTTTCGTCGCCTATTCCGCGTCGCTAGCAGTCGCGACTAGAGTGGAATTTCGCATCTTCGTCATCTGAAGAGGAAGACATGCACATGTATGTTTCGCGCCTTAGGTGAAACAGTTGACGATTTGTCAGTCATGCACTAAATACCTATAATGCTTATATAAAAATTTCAAAACAAATTTAGGTATGAGATAGATTTGTAACACCAATTACGATAAAAGCCAAAGAATATAATAGATTTATACACTAACAAAAATTACTTTAAGGAGAACAAAAATTCTAAGAGATGTAATAAGTTGCGATATGTTTTATTATATAAATACTTAAATCAATAGATTTTTACTTTACATAGTATGTCAATGACAAACATTTTATATCATAAATTATAAGAAACCAGATTATAAATTTCATTCATGCCACGCCTTGAACAAATAAGAACTATTTTAAGTATATACAAGGAATTTGTATCAATATGTCTAGGATTTTTGCACTTTAAGTTACTCTGCTTGCTTTTTTATTGACGGAAAACACGTTACTACGAGTATAAACGTAGTACATATTTATGTAATATTGTTCTACTAAAATCTCAAATGCCTTGCGAGTTGCGTGACCTCTGACTCCATAAGGAATATTACGTAACCTGCACAGATAATTTGTAGCCAGCTAAGGGACCTAGTTTTAGTTATAATTTTAAATGCCAACATGAATGAGACTAAACTAGATTTAAATAGGCTAGTACAAGAGAGTCGAGAATTTGAATAGGAATAATGATATGCGACTCTTTTTCTTGAGATCGTAGGCTCGATCGCCGTCTGTTCTGGTAGTAACAATAATTCAATTGTCAAAATAACAACAAAACAATAAGAATAAATTATTAAAAACACGCAAATCTGATACTACGAGTAAATTTTCTTTTCCCGGCTGTATTTATTTGTTTTACTGCAATTCTATTTTTAAATATTGTTTTTTTTTTTAAGATTAAGGGCCAGTCTTTCCATATTTATATAATTTAATCTAAAAAGTTTGCATACTTATTAAAAAAATCATTTCAAAGTAATTCTGAAGTTTGATGCAGTTTATGAGTCCCTCAGTGTATATATGACGATAAATAAGTGTGATGTAACAAGTTCTAAGTCATTAATTACTATAATCTCAGTTTTGACAGTTCGTACTGATAGACATTTCATACAAGTAACGAGATGTATGGTAAACGAATAATATTCTATTCTACTCACACTCACAGTACAAATTAAATTAAATCAATCATTTAATTTACTTAGTTTTAAGGAAGGAAGAATTATCGACTTATCCTTGTAAGATCTTAACTCTATTATGCAATTTTAAGATCAATGTCAAAATAGGATAAGTGAGGTTTAATTAACTTATCTTAAACTGCGTGATATTATCAATTTGAAAATACTTAAGTTTAGCGTTTGGAATCTGTACTCATAAAGTTTAATTTACATGTATGTTCTTATGAAGAGTATCTAAATAATTTAAAAACATTGTATGAATTACAATTAAATTTTACTTTAATGATAACCTATACCTATGTTTACGTACGTATGTGTACGTTTACGTATAGAAGTTGGACAAAAAGTGTTATTATGGACCATAAATCAAACTACGAAACCCAACTCAATTGTAGTTAAATGACATTCTCACACTTGGAATTAAGTGGTATTAACTGCTATTGAAGTTAATTATTCAGGTCTATCAGATGTGACCTGCCGCCATTCGCCAAACTTTTGTCTCTTTTAAAGGCTTAAGACATGTATAAAATATATCTTAGTATATTTAAGCTCAATATTAAATCGAGTTCAATAGATTTGTGTGAAAACAAGTCCACCTTCGATTTATTACGAAGCAAGATCCATTATTATTTTAATCAAGAAAAAAAAATTTGGTTGAAATTAAGCAACACACTAAAAAGAAACTTAAGCCAACAAGCTGATCAGAGAACCCACAGTTTTTGGGCTGACTGCTCCAAGTGCCATAAATCAACACATATTACAATATGTGTTTATAATACCAGAAAAGTATAGAAGAGAATTAGTACGCCCTTATTTGGAAGGACCCTTAGTCAAATTGTTACAAGAGTATCTCGACGGGCAGCAGGTTCCAGTTCCAGCTCAGATGTGGAACAACGGACATCAACGTGGAAATATATAACAATCAAATAAAAATATAAAAAAACAAGGAAATAAACTTCAAATAACAAACATGAAACAATGAACATGAACTTCAAAAGTCTTAGTAATGTTTGAATGTCAATTTTTAATTATATATTTATAATGAAAACAATAACTGCAAAATGTCCACAAGGGCAATAAAATTTGTTTATTATTCAAACTGGGTATAAATTGAATGTCTCGATTTATTTTTATCTTAGGGTCCTTAACCTTGTAACAAAATCCCCAATGCGACAACAAATTTAGACTTGACAATAATACCTACTTCATTCTTTGAAATTTCTTCACCCGGAATTTGAGTAAAACTAAAAAAAATATCGTTAATTACGCGTCGATATGAACCCATACAACTTAGTTATTTACCCGAGTCATACAAAGGGAATTTCAGTCTTAATGCGTTTGACAAGGTACTTAAAATTTGCTTTACATTGGAAGCTAATTTACGCAGCTTCTTTTAATTGACAGTTTCGTCTTCAAAATTCTTCAACCTAAGATAACAGAATTGTGTGCATGCTACAAAAGAAAATGCTAGTTTGTTACTGCAATTATAATAATATTTCCTATTTATTTAGAACAAGAAATCTTTTAAGAACAATTAAAATACTATTATAAATAAGATAAGCTTGAATCGTATTCCAATGGGTTATGTGATTAAATAACTTATCAATTAGTAAACGTGAGGTGAACAACAAATTTATTGAGAATTCTATCCATAACTAGAGGAATTTTATTTTATACTTAAGATAAAACTTTGAGCAGTATTAACCTGATTAAGCATACGACCTTGACGTTGTGCGTTCGAGTTCCAGCTATGCAAATGTATTTTATATGCACGTGGTAAAGATCGCTTTTTTTAAATGGAATATCGCCCTTTGCCTTAAGGGCCCTTACAGCTCAGCTCGGGCTGTTTTGGCGAGCGTAGCTTGGCCGGAATGGGCGATTTCCCGCGCATAGCGCAAGGGCGTCTCCTGCGAGACTCGGACCTCGGCTTGGGCCGTCGTCGCGGGGTGGTCAATCGCCTGGACGGAAGCTTACTGGAGTAAGCTTCCCCTGTGAAGGCGGTTTTTTACCCTAATCTAATTTTGACTTTTCTTTGCCGCGCCACTTAAAAGCCACCCGCTTTTAATTTGTCATTAGCTATCGTGATTGGATCATCCGTTAGTTAGAACATGTCGGGGCCTATTTTGTCGGGAAGGGGTAATAATTAATGCTTTCACGCACCAACGGGTGGTAGAGCTTAAAACCAAGCCATTGTGCTAGACCTTGTCGAACACCTTCGCTATGTCGAATCTGGGTTGGCCTTTTGGTGGGAGGACCGCCGTTGATCGATCGCTTCTTCTTGTGGCCGACGGTTTGAAATCCGTCAGATTCGAAAACCAATGCGTTTTTTTTATATTTATTAACTAAATTATGTCATACTTGGCGAGTTTTAAATGCTTGAACATCAGAATTAGTAGGTCAAACATGATATTCTCTAAACCCATATACGTGTCCCTACCATCTATAGTCCTCGCAATGCCGAACTAAATTGGTAGTAACGCGATACATCTATACATAGACTTACGTGTGTAATGTGATACGTGTTGGCAATAAACAGTTTTTAGTTTGTATACGAATATTCCTAAATAATTGTGTCCTAGTGTTGTTTACAAAGTTTAGGATTTTCGCGGTATTTTATTTGGTTTTACGTCTATTGAAAGTTGTTAATAGTTTTTTTAGGAGCTATTAATGACTCGATCGGTCGCTGTATATACTAAATTAAGTTTTAATTATCATTGGTTTATCAAATATAACTTAAAAACTTTTACATAATATATATCTTTTTTTTTTTTAATATCCGAGGTGAAATGCATTTGCGCATGTGTAACTCGACCCACGACAAAATCTCGGCTATTCAGAGACTGGGTGAGCAATACCCACTTAAACCACCTCGAGTAGTTCCGGCAAAGCCGCGTTACAGAGGCTCCGGGGTCGCTGTCGCATTCTACCGGGACAACATAATATATATCTACTAATAACTAATTTTATAGATTTAAATTTACAATTATCTTTTCAATAGTATACTATAATTGGTTTCCTTTTGTCTGAAAGCTAGCGTCTTTTATACTACGTTCACGATTCTAGTCCCAGACATTTATATAAGAAAAATATATGTATACTAGCTGGCCTGGCGAACATCGTACCGCCTAACAGTCGATTCTTACTTTTTTTTAAATACTTATTCTGCTATTCGGGACACCGGTCTAGCTAGTAAGATAAAGAAAAGAAAATTGATAAGACAACATAATACATTATGTCAAAAAATAAAAATTTACCTTCCTGGAACCCCTCCACTAACACTTGAACTTTATGATATGGTATTAAAGTTCAAATTGACTTTTAAGTATTATTACGAATTTATGTATGGGAATATAGAAAAGTGTTGTTTTTAGACTTTTTCACTCAATTTTTTTAATTTTTTCTCCGTAAGAACCATCCTCGTACTTCAAGTTATATTATTAAAAAAAAATCAGGCAAATCGGTCAAGCCGTTTTCATGTTATGTCGTGACAACTGAAAACGGGTTTCATTTTTATATATATAGATAAACTAACCAAACGCTTCGAAATACAGAAGTTAGTGAACCTATGATCCGTGAATAATATCAAATTCAATAATTGTAAAATTGATTTAATTAAAATTAATATCGTCTTCATGAAAGACTTAAGACGCCTTTAGAACTTGTACTTTGGCGCTTAAAAACATTAATGTGCTTACTGCAATAAGCTTCTTAATAACCGCAAGCGGTTTATGACTTGAGAATAATGTTTAGGTATTTGAGCATTATTTATTTGAGCAGTTGTTTTAATTATTTTATACTGGCGATGGCTTTGTGGTTATTCTATACCACTTCTATTTATAACGAAGCCCTTCCAGCCTAGCGAATCTGTAACTCACTTTTCGAACTCACACAGCGGTTTTCGCATCGGCGGTCGCTCTGAAATCAGTCGTGAAGCAGTCATTTTATGATTTGGCATTCTAATAAATAATAAACTACAAGCTCCCACCTTTTCAGAATGCCAAATCATAAATAATAATCATCAAAATATTGGTGAGTCGTAATAGATACAAACATTGTGTAAACAGTTTATTGCCAGTTCTTCTCTTCCGTTCTACGCCCTTGATTTGAGAACTAATAGTAAATGTAAAATTAGAAGCATTTAATATGTATTTCTTTTTTGACGTTCATAAGAGATATACGTCACCGTGGCATAATCAATCTGGTGAATATTACCAGCTTGCTTTTATGTTTAACTAGCTGGTGCCGGCGACATCGTCTGCGCAGGATTAATATAATATTTGTCCAAAAAATGTAGTGTGAAAGACATATTTTATCTATTTTTACTTTTTAGATATGGTTCACTATTTCGGCTATAATGGCTTACACATATTAAGATATAGATATATACTGTGGTGGGCTTTTTTGTAGGACTATTTAAGATAAACATTTCCATCATACATTACATATGTGTAACTCTAGCGGTTTTGCCAGTGCACGCCAGAATAGCTCGCAGAAGGTAGATTTTTTCCTACTTACTTGATATTTTTGACAATTCACACAATATCTTTATAAATATAAAATCAAATATGTGTTATTCTGATGTATAAGCTATCCATTCAGTAGTTTTTACGTGAAAGAGAAACAAACATCAATCCATACTTACAAACTTTCGCGTTTATAATACTAGTAGGATTTAGTGTCAATTTTAAATTTCTTTTTCCTACAGCGCTATTTACTCAAATGTAAATAAATGTAAATGTGACAATGTAATATTACATTTACTCAAATGTAATTTAGACAATTTGTTTTTTTTTGCATAATAATAGGTTTTCTTGTAAAACAAACACGCAATATAGATCCTTCTGTATATCTATATATCCATATAGACCATCATCATCATCAATTAACAGCTGATAGGTCACTCGTATGGTGTTGACCTTCGAGCGGTGAATGACCCCATTTTTTATTTCTAAAACAGTAGCGCATTCAATGGATTACGAACAATGATTTTATTAATGTACTTTTATTAAATTTAATTTCAAGGTTTTGTTTAATGAAGAATTATAAAATGTTATTTCTTTTTTCAGTTTCACCACATTACATATAGTGAAATATACTTTTAAAAACTCCAAAAACGTAGCAATAGTAGTGTTGTCAATCTTTAAACTCTTTGAAGTCGGTAAATACTTGTTTTTATAAAACAAAAATACATCAGTGGCGCTACAACCTCTTTTGGTCTTGTCCTCAGATTTCTGAATCTGTTTCATTAATTTTTTTCAATCTAATAAGTAAGTTTAAGACATGTCGGTTTTCTCACTATGTTTTCCTTCACCGTTCGAGCGAATGTTAAATGCGCACATAGAAAGAAAGTCCATTGGTGCACAGCCGGGGATCGAACCTACGACCTCAGGGATGAGAGTCGCACGCTGAAGCCGCTAGGCAAACATTTGTTTTTATTGCAACTCAAATATTAATCCAGGTTTGACATAATATAGGAAAATTAAATATTTCCCGCTCTTGTAGAGGAAGCAAGCGACCTCCAGCTAGAAGGCCCCAGGCGATCTCGATCTTGATCTTCAATGTATAACCAATATTAGCGAACCATAATGTCTTCGGAGTCGCTTATTCTAAATTAAAAAATATCTAAAGAACGCAAATGCGTAACCGTCAAAAGTCTAAATGAATGAATATGGACGACAGTTAATGAAAAAAGATATTTTGAATCATCAGTGTCACTAGATAGATTGTCCTTGATATTATTTCTTTTGTTATTATTTCCTTGTTTAACTTATTTACGTACTAATAATTTGCGTCGTTAAAATAATTTTATAATACTTAGCAATACAAGACATTATTACTGTAGATTACATAGATAATCCTTGTTAGTATTCTCTCTAGCCTCATCTATCACATAGTCGCACCTGTACCCTGCACTTAACCACCAAATTACTTCAATTAATAAAATTAAATCTCGATTACTACAAATTTAACAACAAATATTATATAAAACATAAATCGGTTGTCATCAGATGTTTCTCAAGTTATCATTTTCTTTAATTGCCTAAATAGTTAAGAATTTTTCGTCACCTTTTTTAAAGTGATACGAGAGTGATTGGTTTAGTACATCGTCTAAATTTTAGTCTATGAAAAAGTCTTGAAAATAAACATTTTGTCATTTGACATAATATGATATATGAATCGTAAATATTTTGTTAAATTCTCGGTGACATATTGCCGGCTAAATGTCAGGGAGGTTATCAATCAGTTATAATAGTTTATATTTTGCGTGTTTACGTGTGAACCACACGGACTCTTTAAAAGGACCTCAAATAATTGAAAAAAAACCATCAACACTAGATTTATTCATAAAAACTAAATTAGTCAAATTGGTCTCTTTTAACAGATTATTTTTGCGGTGAGTCAAATTGACTTTTAACCTTTTTTAAGAAAAAGATGAGTAAGACAGTAAAATCGATGCAGTAAGGTTCATTTTATATACATGTACATACATATAGATTTATTTGAAATGTATTTTTATTCAATACTAGCTAGCTGCCTTTTTTAATAGCTCTATACAAACATATGGATCATATTGCTATTTACCCCATAGAAACTGCTCACTTTTACGGAATAAAACCTAAGTACTAAATGACACTTCATTTTTCATTATTTTAAATTCTCTAGATTAAAAATTTAAAAAAAATACTCGAATTGGTCCAGCCGTCTTCAAATTTTGCGCTTCGCAATCATTTTTGTAAGCATATATTTAGGTTCATTAATTATTGCTATTATATTATCATGCATGCATGTAAAACAGCAAGCACTAAGGTGCATTATAATGTTGATCACGTGTGTATCATCATTATTATTAATAACAACTGATAATACATTATAATTATACAATGTCGAGTGAACATTGTACTCGTATAAATAAAACTTAAAGTTATTCTTTTCTCTATATAAACAAGAGTGTATAATATGATAAGAACGCAACAAAGACAAAAAAATATAAATTGCAATTTATGAGATTAACTACTTTTAATCATAGACTGATTTAAGAATTTTCCAAACTACTTTAGTTTAACTGACACAAAACATACACTCATAGCGTACCAATTCCTAAATGGCCAGAAACGCACTTGCCTTCTGGCATGGCAACATTCAATATAATAATTCGTAAATTTATTGACTAAAAACAAGAAATTTACGAACGTGTCACCTTTACGATGTCTTATATTATTGTTATTGCATTGTAAATGATTTTCTACTTTACATAGCGTTTCATCTACTAAACATTTCATTTAAGTAATTAGTACCAACTGTGAATGTCACACAACAGGGTCCTTATTCTGTAACTTCAAATAGCGATCCCAATTTAAATTAGTTTTAGTCCGCACGGTCGCAAAGTTATGATAACAGCGCTACGGATACTGAGAGAAGTACATCTTGCATATAAAAATGTCAGGAACAGTATACTGGTGCTGTTTCTCACAAGTACAACCAGTTTAAACTGGTTTTGTATTCATTCAACCATCTACCTCAAATAGATCGTCTCAAAGGTAACTAAACTATTATATTAGGTACTTTGCTTTTAAATCCATGTAAAATTTATTATTTCATTAGATATTGAGCTGGTTTTATACAGGTGCAACAACGTATGTCTTTGGGGTATCAAATTATTTATTTAGGCAGCTTAAAAGCTTGCCAACGCTCGGCACACTGACACATTGGTACTTAAGAAAAATAAAATACAAGATTTAATGAGACACGCATAATGTTTACCGAAGAGAAAAAATATCGATTCATAAATTATAAATTACTAATACATAAAGGTAACACAATGAACGCTTTTGTAAGTAAATTACTCCTTCTAAATTTACATTTACTGCCTCTCAAATCAAGGGCGCAGAACGGACAAGAAGAGTAATGAACTCTCCGTCACCCTTTTAAATCACAAAGGTGGTTTTTGAAAATTGGTGCCAAAAATCAATCAGTATGTTATTTTATGACTACTCGTCAACCTATCTACATTATAGAGCTTACATAGTTCTACAATTTTTAACTCGGTCAAAAACAACTGTTTGTTATGTTTACTAGTTCGACAGGTATATTTAGCATTTAAAAAGCTGCTATATCGCTGTAAGATATGCGATGCATAAACAACTCCGTGTTTTCTATATAAAAAAGATGTTTATACTCTTTTTTTTATATATAGGTACATTAATATTATTTATTGAATGTAACTGAATATTGTTTTAAATCCCAATCTAAAAATAGATGATTTAAAAAGTTTTGACCCAGAAATAATACGCTATACTAATTTATTGTTTTTCGCGCATTTAGAGTACATTTATACATATATCAGAATGAAAAATGCAATATTGCAAATGCTGTTTCAAGTGACGTTGGCAATGATGCTGCGATTTAGAGGCAATATTTCACTCGCAGTAGA
Source organism: Pieris melete (assembly GCA_963693345.1). Lineage (NCBI taxonomy): Eukaryota > Metazoa > Arthropoda > Insecta > Lepidoptera > Pieridae > Pieris > Pieris melete. The sequence continues at coordinate 239,626 of CAVNZK010000002.1, read as the reverse complement.
AGAATTTTCTGCATCCATTTCCAATATGTAATAAAATTATTTTTCTGACACGTCTGTGTCTAACTAACACAGATTGACAGTTCGCCTTTATAAGCTGTAAAATTATAGTAATTAAGCTAATAAGATGTGTTGAGAATTTAACATTAATACTCTTTTTTTCTTAATGTGTATTCCATTTATGGTTAAGCTTTTAGTATAATTGTTTTTTTCTGTTAAATATAATTTAAATTGGATAGTACGAAATAAATACACAGCTTAATAAACAAAACTCCATAATATATGTAATATTACTTATGTTTATTTTGCTTAGTTAACCGATCTAAATTCAGTAACAAATGCTTCGAAATAAATAATTTTGTTGGACAGTCCATTCGTCGAGGAAGTCTATACGATACGATATCACCCTTAATTCACTAGATTGACACTTCGGAACACAGGTAACACTTATTTATTTGACCAAATAGCTTACCAGTATTTACACTTATACTACCAACTATACAAAACCCGAGATAGAACAACAAAAAGCAATATACAACCAAAAAGGTTTAAAATATTAATACCTATTATATATATGAAGCGAATGAGTGACTCGCTAAGTCAAGGTTCGGCTGGAAAGATTTGGTCAGTTCGCCGCGAATCCGCAGACAACGTGGCTTATAAAACGCAAGCAGTCAGCTTGTAATTGGATCTACATCTATACCTTATAGTGCAAAGCACCTATGTTTAGATACGTTAGTTTATATGGTAATCTGTTAAACCTATATTAAATTAATTAATAAATAGCTAAACCATTTCTTAGTTCAACGGACAATTATAAAGGTCCGTTAAAATTGAATTTAATATCACAATGCAAGGTGTAAGGTACACCTTTTTCATGAGGTTTGTTTTAGCCGAGAGAACTTACGCTTACTATATAGAATATAGGTATAAGCGAACCCGTGGACAGATGTAGGATTTACTTTGCATCCATCAGTATTCCTATTTCCACTAAGCACATAATAATTAGCTGAAGATTTACTCCATTAATTCCACCCGAATCACCTCGTGGTCCGTCGTTCCAAAACTGAGCGTTATTAAAGCAACTTCTGCCGCGCACCACCATTATGTGGAACTAGTTGCCCACTGAGTATTTCCGAACAAATTTTATTCAAAAGAGAGCGTACCAATTCTTAAAAGGCCAGCAACGTACGTAGATGAGTCTTCTGTAGCGTTTGCTTATACTATAAGAGTTTCTTGTAGCAACAACATTAGTATCGAAAGTAATAAGAACTTAATAGATTTGCAATTAATGTCAACAACCTGATAACAATGCTGTTAATTGATTTATCTATTGTACATACGTGACTTTAATAAGCCCTATAAATTCATTGATACCCTTTGTTATGATTAAATTATCTATGTAGTTAACTGGAGTAGTTCGATACTTAATATAGTTATTTTTAAACTGTCAGTACTCGTACTAAGATGTGCATTGCATTGTATAGCAGCTGATCTCGTGAAGTTACACGCAAGTCATTTTCATTTTTCTTTATAATAAAAGCAACGTTACAAGTAATAAAAGTTATAATTAAAATACATTACCTTACCTTACAAGTTCATGATATCTAAGAAGTCTACTAAGTGTGACTTTCATATGACAAAAACGTATAGCAATGTGTTTGACACATGGCGGGAATTATATAAACCTCCACGGATAAAGATAATACAATATAAAGTTACCAAATAACTAAATGCAGTCATTTAGTTACATTGCAAAATGGCACAAAAATAGCATAATATACTATATAATACTTAGCATAAAAAACCAAATTAAAGTATAAATAAAAAACTACTGAAAAAATATTATATATTAATTAGATTCCGATGGGACCGTAATTAATAAGTAATTGAAAAAAAGATCCGTGTATAATATTTAAGTAATATACTGAAAATAATATATTTGTTCTAACATAATTGATGTATATGGGTGTCAAATTTGTTAATCTTGTATTTTATAAGCATGCGTTATTTATAAATATAGTCAAAACAATTTCTAAATTGTATAAAGTCATAGTTTTGCTTTCTACCACTGGTAGTTATTTGGCATATCCCAGGTGAGGCGAACTATGGAAAGAGGGTTATTACTTACGAGGACGCACATTTATTCAATAGGTTGCTTGATACTGTTAAATGTGCATTCCCTGAACATCTTCAAAAAACTAATTATGTCTAAATAGAGGGTATTTTGTAAATGCACTCAGGCGTAGGTATTAAGTACTACACACATAGGAACATAAATAGATTACAAGTTTAAATGTAAACTCATATAAGATTATTTTAATCTTTTTTTATCTATAAACGTAACAAGGGCGTAACATAACGTGACGTATCATAAACGCTGTGACGTTTGAAATACAAATATTTTGTTAATAATAATAAACAAACAATAATAATAAACAGTAAAATGTTAACTATCTAAGCCGTGAGTTACAAACAACATATGTTCGTCAAGTGAAATCGGAACGGGTCAGTAGTATTATAAAAAGCCTACGCAGTTTTACGCAATGATTTGGAATTCATCATTCATCATCAAATTTTCATACAAACCAGTCTTAAATTTTCACAATCAATTTACATTCTGTCTACCACAGCCGAAACAATTCAACGTAGATTAGATTATTTTATGTCTTTGCAAATGATATTATTATACCTTCTTCGTGTTACGTAGTTTATTATCGTGTTTAGTGTTTTAGTTATCTGTGGTTTAAGTGAAAATGCGCAAAATTATATTTATGTTGAAAATATTGTATAAACGGATTGTGACTTCAGGCCGAAACAAAAAAAGGTTTGGCAAGTTTAAAGCATGTATAAAATAAATTTTGAATAAATGTTTTGGAATTTACGAACGGGACATAAAATTAACAACAACAATTTTCTTTTAAAACACAAATTCAGTGTATAAATAGTCGTATTTAACACAGTCTGCGCAGATGTCCACTGATGTATAACGCACGTACATTGATTGACCGCACTTTTTAAACATCAAACTTAATATATTTTAATAATTTTCCTTTGAAATTAATTATTAGTTACTTTGCGTTGTTTAATTATTGTTAATATTTGTTCTAAAGGTTGAAGAAAAGAAAATGGCGCTTATTTTTGAAGATATGGATCTGGAGAAGGAGTATTCTGCAAGCAGGTGGTCGACCAGATTTAATTCCGCGCAAGAAGTTCTACACCACCACGTAGCCTTTGTTACTGCAGGTAAAGATAAACTATAGTCTTTTCTGAGATGTACCTATGTTAAATGTGCAATTAATGATTTAAAGAAATTGAAGCAAAAATAAAACTATGCCATGAAAGTGTTATTATCGAGATATAAGTGCCCCATTGACTTTCTAAAAACGTTATAGTTTCACTGTGGGTCGCACACCATGCGCGTTAATTCATTACTAAAGTATTCTACAAATAACACGTACAAATATAACAAGATTTCGGAAAAGAAAGCCACAATATAATGAAATTATAATTAGTGGTTTTTTATCTATTTTTTACTGAAATATTCGTTCAGTCTATAAATGCACCAAGCCAGGCATATTTTATATTAATTTATCGTGTTAATTCACTCTGTTGGCTTTGTGAACAAAAAAAAACCATTTCGTTCATCGAACAAAGGAAGTTATTATTTCATTCCGTCTTGAATTAGGTGCATCCTTTGGCATTATAAGCAAGAGGAAAATAGTTTAAGATTTTATCAATGCCAATACCTTAGTATTTAAATCAGCAATTTGTTTATCAATCGATTTTCTACAGTCATTGGCATGGCGGTTTATACTTTAGCGTGAAATTTTATATAAATTGTTTATCAGAATCTGTGTTTCTAGAATCAGGCATGTTATGATACGTGATCCAGCGTGGTTCTTAACTATTGTTAAAAACACGGTATTTTTTAGTAAATTTGGCCGTGATTTTTTCCATTAAGTAACATGTTCACGAACTACATCATATAAAACACGACATTTGACGCAGAAGTGTACAAGGAAAGAAAAATGATAATTAAATATATTGAAATGTAAACACAGATGTATTTATGTCAGCTCCGATATTACGCTTATTATGTTTATTGGCACAGGAAACATTGTTACTCCGAAGATAATACCTGCATAAAGATACAAATCTAATAATTAAAACCCATCCCTAGCAATATCTTCTACCCGTTACAGTATATAAGATTTAAAAACGGGGCTAAAGTTAGGCTAAGTAACTAAAAATAAATATAATTACAGTCAAAACCGGTTATAACGACATTGAAGGGACCGTATAGTTGCCGACGTTATATCCGATAGTCGTTATAAGCAATGTCATATACACAAGTACAGTACATATGTATGTACATAGTTATCGATCTAGAATAGGTAGGTATGGGTTATAATATGGTATGTTAATATTATAATATGTAAACGAGTCAAAAAAGAAACAAAAATATTGATTACGAAATAATTAGGTACAAAAAGTAATCAGTCAGTATGTTTTTTTTGATTTAAAATCGTTTGTATTGTTTTGTTTTGCTGAGACAAGAAGAGGTTGGTCGTTATAGCCTATGAATATCGATAAACTTTCGTCGTTGTAAGCGATATGTCGCTGTATCTGATGTTGTTATAAGCGGTTTCTTTACTGAATAGTTTACTAGGGATTCGGACGGGACCATACAATCTGGTTGTAATAACCGATAGGTCGTTGTAAACGATGTCGTCATAAACGGTTTTGACTGTAATTGAAACTAACGTATATATTTTTAAGTTATACAATTCGTATAACGTTGTATAGAATAGACATTCCTTTACCATTCATTCCTTTACATTCATCATTCTATTCGAAGTAGCCTAACTCAAATTATGGAAAACAGACCCAGGAACATCGGCCGAAGCGGCATAAGTGGCCCGGCTCCTGAGCAGTATAAACAACAAACCTTGGTTTTTCCTTAAAAAATAAATACTTATTCAAACAACTTGTTTGCAAATATGTATCGATATAAATAATAATAATATGAAAAATGACACATCTTATGCTCAATGTGGCTTGTTTTGTATTTCCTTTGTATCACCTTACATGGGGTAAAGAATTTTGTTGTATTACACTGTGGTTTTATTGGTATCACTTTATCAGATTATATTACATTTGCTATGGTTCTCATCATAATATGTTTTTATGAAGGCCACACATTTGCCGACAAACTTTTAATGTCCATGAGGTTTTGTTTTAATTGTATGTTCCATAAAAATATATCAAATTTGACACAATCACAATGTTGACACATTGTTTTTTTCATCCGTATCCTGTCTGTATGTGTGTATGTGTGAATGTCCTGCCTTGTGCGCTGTGGAAGCTTCAAATACAAACATACTGCAGTTGTCATTGGAAATATTAATTAATACTTAATTTGTAATTCAAAAAAATAATCGTACCTAAGCTGTACATAATAATGTTAAAAAATAACTACCACACTAAAATAATTTAAAATGTTTAGTTCCTGTGGCAGTGTACCTTTTATACTGGTAGCATTTCCTCGCATTGCGTAACTTCGTTGAGCAAGAAAAGCACCAGCTCTCAACTTAAATCTTTGACACAGGTTTTTTTATGTTAAGAAAGTACTCAGAACTACTTATGCAAATGATATCCGGAGATAAATACCTCTTGCAAGAGTGATTCACTGTGACAATATTAAACTGTATAAGATTTATTGACTGATAACCTGTGATATCACTGCAGTAAATGACTTTTGTCTCAGACGCATGTAGGTTCAAATTTATTACAAACCAACCTTCATAACACAACCTAACTGCGTAGATGTGTCTTACGCAGTTTGTACGCTTGAATCGTTAACACGTGACAAAATATATCTTGATAATATAATTACTTGCCTTGGATTGGACCGGTTTCCATAAATAATGCTTTAAACGAACAATAAAAGGTCTGAAATTCAAATTTTTATACTTAATAAAATGCCGAGCAACTGCAAGTGGTATTAATTAAAGTTAATTAATTATTAAGCGTAAAAACATGCTGTGTTTTATATTATAGTATCTAATAGTATTCCCTAAGCAAGATGTTTCAAATATCGTTTGTATGGTTTAGTTATCATGATAAAAACTGATCGTTTCGAATAAAGGCAGCAGATTGAAAGCTGTATTTTTATTAAAGTTTTGAGTCTTCGTTAGCAAGAGTAAGTTAATCAGGGTATATTAGCTATCATTATATATTCGACAAGTATGTTTCTCTACCTGTACAAAGGTACCTATAGGTTGATGACGCAAAATGTGTCCGAGAGTTTAGATTTTTCGTTTTAATAATAATTAATTACCTTCGATTAAAACTTCCGCATTACGTCAATTGCCACAGATTTAATTTAAAGTCTTTCAATAAACAAATTAATTTTAAAATAAAAAAAACGATGTATGTACACTGTACAGATATAATAAACTGCTCAAACAATGCATAACACAAGGAACTCCATTGTGAAAATAATATAATAACACATTTAGTAGCAACTTGTATTGGGTCATTAAGAGTAAAAACAATAAAATTGATAATATGTATTTCAATTTATCGACTTATTACAAAGTAGGTACCAAGACCAAGTAGAGTTCTTTAATCTATGCCAGCTAAACCAATCGATGGTCATAGTATTTCATGTCATTCTGTTAATGATTCCCCGGTAAGACAGCGGTAAGTTCGACTTGTTAAATCAAATAATGAAGTAGGTAGCATACAAAACATCTTTAGATGAATGCTATAAATTGCCTAATTTCTAAAAAAAATATTATAGTTAAATAAATATTATTCTTTTTAATAGTATGATATATAAATTTATCTACGCTAATATAATATAGAGGAAATATTTGATCGTTTTATTACATTGCATAGACTTGGAGTCTACCAACTACTGCACGGATTTGAACCATTAGAATCCTATATAATCCTTGAGGAACATACGAGTAGACTAAAGAATATTTGAATATAAATTAGGCATTTGATTGATATATTCGATATGTGAAACAATGTGAAATAAATACTAATTAAAGCGTTATGTCGCGTACGCTGCGGAAACAATTGACAATACAACAAAGTAATGTACTACAGTTTTTTAGACGACATCAATATATATCTAAAAAGTAAGCGATCTAACGATTACCTATTTTAAAAAAAATATCGCTATGCGAAGGTCTGGACGTAACGCTCGTGATTAAAAAGGTTCAATTTATTTTATAATTCGAGGCTAAGTTAGAAATATAAACCTTCCCTTAAAGACTAAATCAGCATAACGTACTCTATTGTCTTTTTCTGTTGAATTGTATTTACGCTGTGATGAAAGGAGATATATTACTTAAGAACGGTGTTATTAGATTCATTAAGTTTTTATCAGGGTATTAATATATAAATGTAAATGTAAAACAATAAACTTGGCGATTAAAATAAGTGGCGGAGAGTTGATTGCCAGTTCTTATCGTTCCTTCTACGCCTTTGATTTGAGAACTGGTGGTTTGGCAAATTAGAAGCAGTTAGCATTTAATATGTAATTTCTTTATTGACGTTCATAAGTGTACATTGTGTTACCTATGAATTAATGAGTTTGACTTTTAACTGGACTTATAAGTTATAAGTGAATATATAACGAAACATTTCAGCAAGCGAGACGGCTGTCAACAATGTACCACATAAATTGGAGATCGAGTACGGGTCAACGTTAGGACAAAAACTGGACATTTTGGGCACAGATCTTCCAGACGGTAAGTTATTCATGCTTCATTAGTTTTACAATCCTATAACGTAGGACGACGTAAAAATATGTTCTGTAAATTGAAGGCCTTAAATTTTATTTATTTAATTACGTATGAGCCCAGAAGACTAAATTCTTAATTAAAACTGCTGTCCGATAGCAACGAGCAATTGGCATAATAATTAAGTTCGCATTCAAATAAAATTGGCATTGGATAATGAGAATAAAGTTATTTACTACTAATACATCCACACAATCAAACATTACCTGATATTAATTAATACGCTTATTAGCATTTTAATCGCTTTTCATAACCTGTTCAAATAATTGACGTGGCAATGTAAATATAATAAAAAAGTACACACCAGTTGAAGAATAACACAATTTTTGTACCATATTTTGTGTCACAAGCCTGAAAACGGTACTTTGAGTCCCACTTTGTACGTCGTAGGTAATAATTATTAATATAATAACCTTTCGGAAGTATTTCGAAGATATTATTTTCATAAGAAAAGGTAAGCGTACCAATTCTTAAACTGCACGCACGCATTGAGTTTCCATCTTCACTATCACTTATCATCTATATCTAATATAATTTATATAATGTTCTATAATCTATAAATAGAGATCTAAGAAATTCTAATCATGGGGCAATTTTCTTATAACTAAATCAGCTTACATTACTATACGAATTCCGCAATAATGCATTATTTAACAAGAAATATAAGATTTATTTTAGTTTGAATCAGCATATTTGCGCGTTCAAACTTTTCAGCTTTACATTCTCTTTAGACATTCGCTTTAGACTCTCATCCCTATGTTCGTATTCAACACTCGAACGTTCGGTGACGGAAAAATCCCGAGGAAATGCTACTACCAATCTGGCACGCTTTAGACCCAAAAAAGTCGACAGCGTGTGTCAGGCGCAGAAGGCTGCTCACCTACTCGTCTATTAAGAAAAATAAAAGATCACGAAACGGAAACTGAAATCTGAGAGAAGAGTCTAGAAGGCTTTATATTTTTACTTCAATATTATAATAATAATAATAAGCCTCTTATCCTGAACTGTTTCTTTGACTTTGTGGTTGACTCTTATCTTTAAGTTATAAAATATCTCTGAGTTCAGTGTGCCGCTTGGCAAAGGCCTCCTCTAACAATTTCCATTGTACTCTGTCTCTTGCAACCCTTCTCCATTTTGAGCCTGCTGTTAATTTTAATTCAATAATATTAAACTTCAATATTATCTATATTAATTTATTAGCTACTAAAAGAATCATTAAAATCGGTTCGTTATTTTCGCGATTATGTAGATTTGATTGTTAAACGATTTCCAAGTACATTTAACATGTTATTACTTGATTGTTCATACTTGAAATGCATTCGTGTTAAAAATCTCTTGCGTCACAGCTTTGAAGGATTTGTACCGTTTAATGCGATTAATTTCGCTAATTACCTATAAATTACGTAAGTTATTTATACACTTGGAAATTATTTGCTTCAACGATCGTATTTCTTTGTAAATAATTGATTCGAAAGTGATTCTATTGGGTTAGCGTATAATACTTACGTGATTATCATGGTTTCGTCTGCGTTAATTTAACACCCGACATTAACAATGAATGCGATGCAATTTTGTTGCGGAGTTATTTCATAACTATGGTATTCTATAAGATTTAAAAAAAAGGCACGAGAAATTTCGTTTATAATTAAATTTTGATAAACATGGTTTACGGCTCGAATGGTTATAGAATATTTGTTTTTTTCGACACGATGATTATAATTTCCATCAGTGAAATATAAAATATTTTTATATTACTTTATTATTTTGTAGTGATTTTTTTTTACACTAAGAACCTTAGAGAATAAAAATCTGTTTAAAGGAGCATAGCGAGGTTGTTTTAGTAATACTTGACCTTGTCCTGTTGTAAAGAGTTCCACATACATTGGTTTTGGCCTCGGATTGTTCTATGTGCTTTTTATCATTTTTATTTTGGGCAAACAGATGATTGGTTTTCTATGCTTCATGATGGGACCAGTGACCGTACGAGGTACTAACTAATGCAAACAACCCATTCGGCACAGCCAGTGTTCGACTGCAACCCTCAAATTCAGAATCATGACTCAGTGTGAGAACATGAGATTATTCCATTTGACATACGATGTATGACATTACATTTGACGTATTACTTAGTGGAATCCACACTCTTAATCTCTTCCAAAATTTCTTGAGTTTCGCAACCACGTTGCTGATAAACGAATATTATATTGATAGTATGAATGCACTAACTTGCTGTAATATTTGCTGAGTAATTATAAATGTTTGGCCAAACAATCGAAAAGTCTGATAATGTGGGAATTGTATAGAATGTTATTCCTATATTTACTTTATTTAATTACGTTGAATCGATTATTGCTTTTTGTGTAATGAAACGATTTCATTCCCGCGCCATAAAACTACACATCACTCCAAATCTTATCAAGTTGCCAGATTTCCATCATCCAGCAGTTCTAATGAAAATATGTTGCTATCATATTAACAGACTATCTGATTAACACCTGTGATTTTGAGTATATGCAAAATTAAACTAAATTAAAATTTTCCATCGCATGTTTGCCTATTGTTGTTTGAATATACTAGCCTATTTCAAAGCTAAGTTATCGGCACCTACGGGGTCAAATTATCGAGCATCTTTATTTCTTATCTAATAAAGGAATCAAAGACCGCCGATTATACGATATAAACCATATCCACTAACGGAGATAGTAATTCTCAACAATAAACACTCTCACCTATTATTTAAGTCTTAAGGGACGATAAGATACAATTCTTTCACTGCAAGTAAGAGCTGAAAGGCTCTTGCTTGCAGCACAGAAGTAGTCACATGAAACGTCAATACATGTAGTATAATCAGTCACTGATATTAATTTACGCCTGATCACGTGGCTCCACTATTCCGAATAGCGACAGTAGGTCACGCAAGTACGAAATAATTTCGTCTAGGAACTTAGAGCGACCTACAAGCAAAATCAAATTTATGTTTATACTTGCAGATGCGCCAATACTAGTCTTCATACATGGTGGCTACTGGCAGGAGTTATCCAGAGAAATTTCCAGATATCCAGCGCTCCCGTTATACAATTCCAGAATCAAGACCATAGTTGTTGGTTATGATCTGTGTCCTGCAGCTACGTTACCAGAAATAATTCACCAGATACAAAAAGCCGCAAAATTCGTCTTCGAATACGCCGAAAAGATGGGATCTAGGTATGTTAATCTAATATTATAAATGTATATATGTCGTGTGGGACGAAAACATCGTGAGGAACCCGGCGTAACCAAAAAACGACGGCATTTAGCGCCACAGGTTTTTTTTAGGGTCGATCACAGATTTGATCCTTTCATGATGCGGCCAAAGATTTTATGGCCAATTTAAATTTTAAACTGTAACTGTAATAACTAATAATTCTGTTATAAAACGCTAACGCCTGCCAATTGTCGTTAGGCAAAATAAAATATTAACCTCAAAAAACTTTTATGGTAAAACAGTAGGACCACTCATAAGAAAGCACAAACAGCACGCCACTTTTCTTGCCAAAATACTTTACATCACTTTGCTATTATTTACTTCATGCTTAGGTTTTATTTGATGCCTTAGAATGGGTAGAATAGCCAAAAAAAATTTTGTCATAATTTTTATACCACTTACATATTTTTAAATGTTTTATTCTACTTATTTACTCGATTTTAGTAATGATACTAGTAGTAGTTTCATAGTCGATAGAATAATCTTTTATTATAATTATTTTACTTCACTGAATCAATATTATTGTAAATAAAACAAATTTAAAAGCAACTATTAAAAAGTAAATATTATATACTAAATTTAAATATAAGAAGATACTCTAATTATACAGACACCTATGTATATAATCAAAGGGTCTATATTATAATTCCACAAAAGCCACTAAGCACGCCAAGCGATATACTGCGCATTAAAAATGAATATTCATAATTCGGCTTGGTTTAAAGCCTGTTTGTTTTTGCGCCAATACCACAGATCACATAAACCACTTGATTGTCCATAGAGTATATTTTACAGATTAATACAAAAACTCTCATGTGGATTAGTAACTATATTTAAATAAATAGTATTTTTATTTTTGTATCTAGCTAATGAACTAACGTAGAAATAAAAAGCGGGCAGTTTATTTTCTGCATCAATAATTTTTCTTGTTTTTTTATAATATACGTCCAGTAGATAACATAATATAAACTGTAAATTAAAAGTTTCGTGTTAATTTCAGAGGCGTATATTTCGCCGGGCACTCAGCTGGTGCGCACCTGGTCGCCAAGTTGTTAGCGAACGCAGACTTCCTTGACAACACGCCAGGCACGCAGCGTCTACAGGGAGCTTTTCTCATTTCGGGGGTGTACGATTTACGAGAGCTAGTACACACCTCAATCAATGACGCCGTTCAATTACCGGCTGAGTGGGCTGTACCCCTCTCTCCCCAATTCGACTGTTTCGTACATTTGCAAGTGCGAAGGGTTAGAGTATTCATTTTGGCGGGTCAAAACGATAGCCCGACGTTCAAGAAACAATCGAGAGAGTTCTTTGAACTACTTCATAACACTTGCCTTATGCAAAATATGTACTTGGAAATAAAAGACGACATGGACCATTTCGACATTGTCGAGTGTTTCGCTAACAATGACAATTATCTAAAGAACTTGATGGTGCATGACGTTCGTAAACATTTATAAAGTGTTTGTTTGTTACAATGTATTTTTAGTACTCTACATTTTATACGTTAATGTAGGAACTGAATAGCAGGAGGTTATGACTCCACTAAGAATTTACTGCAGGGTTATTCTGTAAAACTTGTATTGGCTGAATCCAAAAACTGTGACACCATTGATTAACGAAACCCAATTTCTATGTAGTTCTTTGAATATTCGTAGCGTGATGTTGCTAACTACGAATGATGTGGTAGTAAAACGCAATATTGGAATCGGAATTAGGTACTATTAAAGTTATAAGCCCTCAGCATTTCATGTTGAGTTGGTAATGCATAAGCTTCCAGCCTCTTGAGTCTAGACATGAATTAACCACCTCACTGGAGCCGTAAGTGAGTGCGAAATACGTGAATTTAAAGTATGAAATCAATTGAATGTAGATCCGCTAGTTATAATATTTTATAAATTTCAGATATATTTAAATATTTTATATAGTTTAAATAAGATATTACAATAAATTCGAAATTTATTGTAATAAAGCTGCCATTAATAAGAAAAAAATTGTTGTACATAGTTATTAAATATATTTAAAGTAAACGTTGACCTCTTATTTATCTACCATGGTTTATATAGAAATTATTGTTCCATTTAGACCTGTGATGAGCCTCCTCTGTCCCCGTAGTGCTTATCTTTACCGAATGAGCAAGTTTTGTTTGCAATAATAAACTAAAATGTGCATCACTGGAAATCGAACGTACGGGCGACATAATGTCCGAGCCAATCTATTTAAAAACCGCAGTTAAAATGAATATCTTTAAACAATAAAAAAACAAATGAATAAAAAAAATTACGTTCACCCGACTTTCTTTCTATCCCAAAATACCAGAAACTGTTGCATACGCTTTAACCAATAAATTTCTGTTTCATGAAAAAAAATTCCCAATTTAGCTAATTGGAACAAATTCACACGACCGACCTCAAAATAGGCATTGTTGGGACAGCAGGCCGTTTTTTACCTAATTACCTTTCAAGATTTCAACCCTCGATCAAAAGGGACAGAGCAAAGTTTTTGCATCTAATATCCGTTTGAGTGAACCCACAAAGTTCTGAAAGGGATTTGACAGTCATTGAAGCGGAATAATGTTGTCTGTATGAGGCATGGCAAGGGAATATTTCTAGCTACCGTCTGTAGTTTAAGATGAAACTTTTCCTTTAAACTACTCCACGCCGATTATAGATTGTTCTCCGAGGAGACACTGAGCGATTACCAAAGGGTGTTTTGAGACATACCCAGTGGCTTTCCGAAATTTGAAGTCTCGATGGACAGACATATATTATAACTGTATATATGAGTCTTATTGATCATTTATCATAAGGTGTACAGCCTTTTCTAACAATACGATATAATTATTATGTATAGGAAGACTGCACAGACATTAAATAAAAAATCTTATTTAATTAAAAGAATGGGGTTAGTGGAGCAGTGTTGGCCTAGTAGCTTCACCGTGCGACTCTCATCCTGAAGTTCGATCCCCAGCTGTGCACAAATGGAGTTTATTTCTATGAGCGCAACATTCGTTCAAACGGTGAAGGAAAACATTGTAAGGAAACCGGGAGAAATCTGAAGCCCAGACCTAAAAAGGTTGTAGCGCCACTGATTTATGTATTTTAAGTCATGGGGGTGTGTGGACCAAGTTTTATAGCTATCTATTTCTTTTAGCATACTGCTGAGATGAAAGCTTTGGCAATAAATTATCTATACATATATGTAAAGACTTGGTAAGAGGATTTTTATGTATATATACACTAAGACATGTACCGCTATTATTGAATTTTTCTTTCTAGTAATGAAAAGCATTATTTAAAACAAGACGAAATGTTAGGAAAAAGCTTTCAGACGGGATTTTATTATAAAAGAAAGTTAGAGGTACTTTTCTTAATTATATAGATGCAAGCAGAAATCCCTATTTTACTTTCTCATAATTCATATATTTAAGATATCAATCGAAGCCAAAACAATATTATTTACTCAAGAAATTTCTTTGTTTCGAACGAAAACACTTTTACATCTCTTAATGGAAATTAAATAAGTCCTGTGTGAATTTATGCTGAGGCACGACTTGCGCTTTCAACTCAATACATGCAGAAATACAGCGTCCAAATTTATATTAAATACATTATTAAATTTACCAGAGTTTAAAAGGAAATACTCGTATATTTAAATAACAGGTGATAATTCTAAAAATATTTTTTACGCCCATTTTAAAATTACAGAAAAACTGTAATGTATTAAAAGTAAAATTTAATAATTTATTTATAGATCGGATAGCATCGGAGAATATAAAAATATGCTAAAAGTAAATTATTTTTTGAAGAAAAGCGAGCACTTATAATTTTTCTACTATATAAATAATACTCTCATCTTCTAACCAACGGCTTCCTTAATAACTACTAAAGAAAAACCAGAGAAATTATCATATAAAATAGCGAAAAATCAGTGATAAAATAAATAAGTAAGTAATGTATCAAAAGTACTATCTGTCTCTTTTTACATACAGGTTAATTTAGTTATTTATGAATAAGGGTGATAGAAAATATTTCGTACTACACATTAAATGCTTTTAATATAAGTATGTACAAGTATACATTGATATAAGTGTGAATCTAAATCTGTAATAATCTCAACTCTTTACATTCTGTATACTTCAAAGGTCGGCAACGCATTTGCGAGTGTTAGTATCGATGGGCGGTCACTTAATTTAGGTGAGACTCTTTTTCGTTTGGTGCCTGTTGTTAAAAATGGTTATTTTATATAGAAAAGACTGAAATTATTTCTAGCAATTTATTTTTGATTACATCATTACATTAAACCAAAAAGCGTTCAACAATTAAATTTTTCCGCTATGCGCAATTTCAAGATATTAGAGTTACAATCAAAGGCGAGACCTGAAACTACGAATTCAAGACAAATACACTTCTTTAAATGAATTTATTGAAGTAAATTAATCACAAATTAACTCGTTTCATTCAGTTACAAATAATGGCACTAAACTATCAAACTTCTACCCTAACAAATAAATTGCAAGTCGGAAATTAATTTGGAGACTTGAAGCGAGAAAGTGAAGCTGAAGAACTTAGAACAAACGTTGTAACAATACGTAGGGCGGGCGGGGAGTCGTAAAACGCAACGGTATGAATTCGTAGCTCGAACAAAGTTATCGCAAGTAAGTTGGGCGGGCGGCAAGTCTCAGAGCGTAGCGCGCGTTCCTCGGCGGCGGACATCATGAGCTTTCTGCTCGACAAACGCTACGCAACTTGTAACTTAGACCTCCAGATTTGAGAAGCCGTAAAGGCTGTATGTAGTGTTAGTTTTAAGAGTTTGAAGTTATTATCGAAGTTTTAGTTTGTGCTTAAATTTCAAATTCCAAGGTAAGCCGTAGAAATTTACTACAACTTGAATGCAATGGATACTAGTTGTGTAAAAGTTTTCTTTACGTTTTTATAATAACAACTTAATTATACATCAAATTAAAAATTCTGATCGAACTGAGTCATAATAATTGAGATAACTAAATATATTGTTTGGTATAATAATTGCAGATTTTTCATATAATTTTATTACTTTTAAACTTAGCGGTATGTACAATATATATTAATTTATAATTACTAGTTAATTATACATAAAAATAAAATCCTGATCAATATCAACTAAATAAATGGTTTGGTAAACAAAATTGGCAGGAGTGTATATTTGATTATATTTCCTTCTACCAAATTCCTAGAATTTGAAATCGAGTATTTGCTGCCACAAAAGCTTTGTTCGTGAATCATGACAAGGTCACTATGTCGACTTACAATTGATGAATCAGTATTCTAATGACATGAACTTTTTAAAACTGTTAAAAGCCTTTGACCTAGTACATACCATTGATTTCGATGTCTTTGGTCGCCATTCATAATTTTTAAATACTCTTTTTTATAGGAAATATGTTAGGTTTTAAAACTGTACTTTTCACGTACACGGAACAGAATAATATTCGTATCATTTCCGTTAGATAGTTGGGTCTAGTAATAAAGAGATAGATAGATACAGACTGGTCATATGGTAATCTACTTCTCTGCTATACTTCCGCAGGTACTCCCATCAAAATTACTTACAGCATATACACGATTTTGACAGAAAAAGTTTCAAATTATTTGTATATTTAATATAAAAAATTAGTATTTTTTATTTTTTAATATAAGTATTTTGATATTATTGGGTAGCCCTGAGACAATGAAATCAAGATATCATCTATTGCAGTATCTCTGTATAATGATAAAAGTAAAATAACAAATGTTTCCAAATGTGAATATGAAAGCCGTGAATCGACGAAAATATAAACAAAAGCCTAGATTGAAACATTATATTTTAATTGTTTTGATCTTTTTATCATATTATAACAGGCATTCTATTGTTTTATTGAAGTTCACAATACATATTGTTATATAGATAGTAGGTATATATAATATATACCCAGTAATCAGTATATACCTACATTTCTACTAAAGTTAGATGTTATACTTCTGTTCTTTTATCAAATAGTAGCAGCCTACCCGGCTTTTCAGCTAATTCTTCATTTTCTTAAATAGTACTTAGCATTATAATGGAAAACGAATTTTTTAAATCGTTTAAAATCTTGAGTTCAATCGTTCCAAACATATAAACAAAAATCGTCATAATTTTATTAATATATTTTAAGTCAAATTAGTATTATTTTTATAATACTTTTTTCGACAATTTTAAAATAACGCTATTTTAATATGTTTACTCAAACGAGATAGATGTCGTAAGAAATTGTGTACATTTTGAGTTAAAGTACGAAATTGCCGTTTTATAGTAATCGTATATATCTCTTAATTATACGGAATACATCAATAAAATTACACAGGTGTAGTTATAAAAATATTACGAACAAATGTTCAGTTTTTGCACATGCACAAAAACGGAGTTGTTCATATACACACAAAGTTCGAAATAACTGATAAATGTTGTTTCTCTGTCTCATGCCACCTTGCTATTTAAATGAATAAACTTTATAGAACACTTTTTCACTATTTGAGTCGTCTACATATGAATTTCAAACCAAATATTGATTTTTAATCACCACTATCTGCCCCCGCGAACTACGTACATTTCATCTCAATACGATTATTTTTTGCCTACCATTTTAGTAACTACATACCGGAATTTGTCTATGCTATAGAGAATGCTCGCTTTTTCAGATTAAAAACCTAAGTATTAAATAAAACCATTTTTTTTTCATAAAAACCTTCCTCAGGAATCAAGGAATAAATAAAAAAATCCCGAATTGGTCCAGCTGTCTTCGAGTTTTGAGCTTAGAAAAATATTTGGCCTTTCAGGTTTATTTATATATGAATCCATGATAAATTTCATTTCTAAGTGCGTAATTAACACTTACCTACGCATATAGCGAAGGAAAACGCCACCATTAAACCATGACGTAAGATAAAGACTTAAGAACAATCAAGATTAATCGATAATAAATTAACAAAACAGATACCATAAAGTGTCGCTCTATTATTAATCATTATTAGTATAGATCTAATTTCGAATCTTTATGACAGAAAATAACCATTTATTGTTTTGGTGTTGGTCTAGTTCATTAGCAACATAAAATAATACAAAAGATTAAACTTCCTCCTGAATCCTCGGTTTTTACTGGAGAGTGTTAAAAAGCTAGTTAGTTAGAACTAGTTATTTTATTAAAATCTAAAAGAACAATCATATTTTCAAACTCAAAAAGTGCATTACAAACTTTCGAAAAATTTCCTTTGTAGAAATGAAACAAATGAAACTCTGTTATCCTATTATTTGCGAAATACGTAATAAGCTTTTAATATGTTATCAAAGAAATTACACCGTTATATTTGCATGGATTCCAAGTCACTGTGGGATTAAAGAAAACGAGAAAGGTGATGAGCTTGCCAAAGAAGCTATAAAGGATGGAGACATAGTTAATTATTGGCATGATTTAACTGCTCTTACCAAAACCCATCTTTGGGAGTTATGGAATGATGTGTGGGAAGCAGCAAGTTCAAAGGCAAACATTATGCTGAAATTCAACCCAGGATCCTCAGTAAACCATGGTCCTTTGAGGTTAAAAGTTCTAAAATTTTCACTTCTATCATTTCCAGGATGCGTTTAGGACATGTATGTACACCTGAGACCTCATCATTTAGCAAGGCTTCGTATTGTTGATAGTAATATTTGTGAGTGTGGAGAAGATATTGGTGACCTCGACCATATTTTCTTTTCTTGTTCCCAATATGACCAAGAAAAGAATCCTTACAATAACTTCATGTTCCGTTTTCGCAATATGTTTATGTACTTAATTTGTTTTAAACTAGCTTATCCCTTTATTTCCATTTGATGTCTCTGTTAATTTTTTCTCCCGTGTAGTTTAGAATCGTTGTACTTGAAACTGGTATAAAGTTAAACCTATTGCCATAATACAAAAAAAATACCATTTCCCTACTATACCCATAAACAATTCAAAGCTATGAGCCTAGCGGTCTTATTAAGTGGCAGCTAGGTGAGGGGTACCGGGTTCGATTCCCGGTTCGAGGGCAAGTTTTAATTTAATTTAAATTTGTTCTCGGCCTTTGGGAGGGTTGTGCGGTACCGGGCGAGTTTAGAAATTCGACCGTACATGGAGGACACGGTCGAATTTCTAAAGACAAGCACGAATTATAAAAAATCCTATACTTGACGCTGGCTAATGCACAAATCGTACCAGAGCCATTAAAAAAAAACAATTCAAAGATATTCGCATTATTCCTCTGGAATCGCCTCTTCAAATTAATAATGCGAAAAACCGTAATTACCAAATTCTACGATCGGCAATTAGCACATTTTAACGGCTGCAATAAATTATTAGAGGGATGACAAAAATTTGATTAATGAACACTGGTAACACATAATGCTTTTCGCTGGTAAATCGGACTTTATTTACATCAGTCATTAGCAAAATTATAGCATTTCAAAACGAAATGTTCTTAGATTAAACTTGATGTTTTGATGATATTGATCATTGATTGAATGTTTTTTAATAGCATAAAAAACCATAACACATTTGTCAATTGGATTTTTTTTTTGATTTTTTTTAAGTGCTTTCGCCGCCTGTAGACTTATCTTGATGTGTCAAATGATAAGTAGATGCTCACTAATGTCGATATATAGTCAGTTAGGCCGTTTCTCCACTGCTCCGGTCCGGCAAACGTTAATTACCGATCCGATTTAGAAACTCACAACAGTACTTACGTGCTTCTCCACTACTCCGGCATCCGGTTTTTAACGGGCCGATAACTTGCTAGATCGGAACGCGGTGTTTTATCGGTCCAAGTATATCCAAGAGGTTATAAATTATTATTCATAGGTTTATTTATTTATAGTTAAATTATATCATTAAGTATTAGTGAACTATTTATTAAGTAGATTATAATATTTCACGATAGCAAATTTAAAAAAAGTAATAAACTAGCCAGGCAATAAAATATTCAGAATTTAGAACGTTTTATTAATAAAATAAACTATATGGGTTTTAGTTAATATCAGTGTTGCATGATAAATATACAAGTATCGGTTATTGTCGGATCGGATGTAGTGGAGAAGCGCAATCCGGCTTTCCGATATTTTTTTAATGACTCATTCCGGCTTCCGACGCCGGACCGGAGCAGTGCAGAAAGGGCCTTATAGTCTACATATCGGGAATCTACAATATAAAAATTTGTTTACCATCCTACGCTGGCAGCGATACTTATAGCCTTTTCCATAAATAAACTAATCAATACTTATGATTTAATCTCTTAAAGGATAAACAATCTCTGTTTAGTGCTATAAAGACAATTTTTAGTACGTTATATATTTTCTGCATCCCACGAAACTGTACCATTTTATAAATTGTCACTAGCCGCCAAACTCTTGCTTCCAGCTGCCAAATAAGTAAAAATAAGAAGCATTACGAAAACGATGATAAATCACAAAGGCAAAATTGTTACTAATGTGTACTTTTGTTCAAGTCCAGGTTAGACAATACATCCATTTTCCCTAAATGGCGTCGGTCTTTACCAAAGCATTATCCAACATTACAAGTATTGTCAAAGCCTTTTTATTTTCTTTGATGGTATATTTTACACTTCATTTATTCGTGCATCCTTCAAAAACTTTTATAAGAATTGTAGAAATTGTCTACTGTTTACCTAAAGATTTCTTTTATCGACACATGGAAGAAAATTATTTGTTGTTTGTTCGCCTGTAAAATCAAAATTATGTACACATAGAAACTACATATAACATAAACCTTAGTAAAATAATAATTAAATAATACAGCAGTGTTGGCTTCAGCATGCGAATCTCATCCCTGAGGTCTTAGGTTCGATTCCCGGCTGAGCAGCACTGTACTTTCTTTCTATGTGCGCATTTAACATTTGCTTGAACGATAAAGGAAGACATTGGAGGAAACCGGCTTGCCTTAGACCATAACACGTCAACGGCGTGTCAGGCACAAGAGGCTGATCACCTACTTGCCTATTAGATTAACAAATGATCAGATACAGAAATCTGAGGCCCAGGCCTAAAAAAAGGTTGTAGGGCCTCTAATTTAAGCATGAGTTTAGATACAATTCAGCAAAGGTAGACCGAAGAAATAAATTCCCGTCTATATCCGCTAAAGAATTTTTATTTAACTGCGTAATACTTGTGTAAGAAGATTGAAAAAAGATATGTAAAATTATCGTGTACTGAGAAAAATAATAGAATAATTTTAATGAGGTTAAAAGTTTAATGATAGAATAATTTAATAACTACGTTTAAAAGTCCTCGAACTTCTTAACGAGTAGGCATCCTCCTACAGTTTCGTTTAATATTTAAGGCAAGTAGATGCCTTCTTGAAGCTTCAAATTAGTCGCAAATAAAGCAATAAATTGCTATAGAGTTTTGTATTATATTTGGTAATTAAGTACTCTTTAAAATTAATTGTTTCTTTAAGTAGTTGATAGTTCAATGTCCTAAATTGTGATCCTTTACATTATATTAAGCTAGCCCTTTGTTCATAGCATTAGCAAATTGCTACAATGCAGTGCAGTTACGGAACGCTCACCTTCAACAAAATATTGTTAACTTGATTTTCACGTTTCACAAAATAGAGAGAAATCTTTATTACTACCTTTTTGTATATACTTATCCATGTAAGCCAACTTGAAATACCTGTCCATAAAAATAAGTTCAGTAGACTAACTTTGATGAACAGTATAATATATTTTTTTATATGATAGACCAACATGACAACGGAAACTACAACACTGCGTTGACTCAATTGACTTAAGGACTTATGGCGGGGTAGAGGGCATACAGCGTAGAAAACCATCCTGATCATTCCTGGGCAGCTTTCTTAATTTAACTCCACCACATTCCAGCTTCCTTCGCTTTTCCTTTTTTTATAAGTCGTTGGTATGACATCAGTCCGGTTTGATTTTACCCTGCTAGTTTTGGGTAAGCGAGTGATGAGCACACTACACCCTAGTCCAATACCGGTGAACTCGCCTTAAACCCTAAGGACAGGCTTGGTTTATATCAGGTATCCTTCCTAGTGAGTTTGAATCTCATTTAACCCAAAATTTCCTGAACGTTCCTCAGCCGCAGCTCGGTTGGGGCGCCCATTTGCTTACGGCAGTTTCCAAAATTACGACGTGGACGTGGGTGACTCGGACTGGTTAAGGCTTTGCTTTTCTGGGTGTTTACGGCTTGAAAAATAAATGTGCCGCTTTCCGGCGCCAAGTATGGTAATAAGGACGATCCCAACTCATTTATTTTGTTTCCAAGAGGCAGTTGGTTACCACCTAATATGTTCGTTGTCGGCCTTAAAGAGAAATATGTCCATTTGTTGGAGGTCGTATCTCCCTGGGAAGACCTTCACGGAAGCCGATTCCCAGCTCAGCCGTGGAAGACTTCCAACCATCGAGATGGTGCGCATATTCCCAAAAATGTGGACAAATAAGCTACATATTATCGAATTCTAATATTACATACGTACAGATTTTAATTATGACCAAATGTTCAGGTGCCTTATGTTATATTGACATAATTTTATTTATTTATTTATAACAGCACTCCTGCCCTAACAGGCGACCCCAAATTGACAAGATAAACAGAAAATTAAAAAGTAGCATCCCATACCAAAACCCGTTCTTTCCTCCAATCATACATCATCTATAGGAAAAACTATATTTGTAGATTTGTGTTTTTGGAAAATGTAGAAACAGAATATTATGTCAAATATCATAAGGCATCTGAACATTTGGTCTTAAATAAAATCTGTACGTATGTAATACAGTAGAACCTCGATAAGATAAAGTCCAAGGGAAACACAAAATATTTTATGTTATCGAGGTTTTAAGTTATCAAGGTTCTATGTCAGGTAAAGGCTAATATAGAGGTATGTACATGTTTCTATGTACCCTTCCTCCCATTTTTATTTGAATGCATCAGAAGGATGGAAAATTAAATATTTAATCATATTTATTCACATTACTTACATTACATAAAAATAAAACAACAACTAAAGGTTTAGTCTACTTAAAAAAAACTGTGATTTTCTTTTGTTTTTAAAAATTCACTGTTTATAATCGATTTGATTTTCAATGACAAATAGAGAGGAGAATACATTAACACATTAACTTATGATGCAAGTAAGTCGTTGTCACAAAGCTAACCGCCGCAAAGCTTTGAAGAATTTAGATAAAGCAAACAATAGGTAATGTATTGTTTACGTTAACAATACATTAGTAAACACGTGCAAGCAATAAATACCGAAACCATTTGTTTTGACACTCTTTCAAAATGACTCATTCACAAACAATTTTATGTTATAGAGGTTGTGGAAACATTTCTTTTAGTTACTGAGGGCCTATACAGAGATTATTTATTTACGTTATAGAGGTTGCGTATTTTAAGTTATAGAGGTTTTGGGCTCTGATGGGAAGGGAACATAGTATTTTTTGAAGTAACAGAGGTTTTTATGTTACCGAGGTTTACGTTATCGAGGTTCTACTGTATTAGAATTCTATAATATGTAGCTTATTTGTCCACTTTTTTTGGGAACATGCGCACCATCTCGATGGTTGGAAGTCTTCCACGACTCAACGTATCGACTTATAGTCGCAAAGACTGATTGTATGATTAATATTAAAAAAAAATTATATAACTATGTAGCTTATTTGTCCACTTTTTTTGGGAACATGCGCACCATCTCGATGGTTGGAAGTCTTCCACGACTCAACGTATCGACTTACACTTACTTTATATTATTTACAGCCATTTACAATGGCTGTAAATAATATAAAATTATGATAAGTGATAAGCATAAAAGGTGACCTCTTTAAATAATTAAAAATCTCTGCCATGTGATTCTGTAACTCACTTTATGTTTTGGCATTCTGAAAAGGTGGGAGCTTGTAGTTTATTGTTTATCAGAATGCCAAATCATAAAATGACTGCTTCACGACTGATTTGAGAGCGACCGCCGATGCGAGAACCGCTGTGTGTGTTCGAAAAGTGAGTTACAGAATCGCAGGGCTGTAATCTCTTAAAATAAGAAAACGTACGTAAAAGTAATTTCTGTGAGTGTTGTTAAGCTTTTCATATTTTGTTTTTATATTTTGTATTACGTCTTTTATATTCTCTTTCTGGGATGATTTTATGTAAATTATTTAATATATTTATTACAGTCATAGTATTATAAAAGTTAAAAATACAAGTGTGAGTTTTTTTAAACACATTTTGTTCATAATATAATATATTCACTCTGAAAAAGGTAGATAAAATTCCATTTAACACTGACGATAAAAGTTCTACTTTCAAAATACTGTCTTGAAAAAACTGTTCCATTTTCAAAAAGAACGTTTTAAACTCATAACCTTAAGAGTACTATAAATAACCCAATATCAATAAAACCTTTCAATAAAGGCTAATGCGACCGCTGGTAAACAGTGTTTACTTAAAAGCTTCTGGACGACAAGCTGAGAGTACACAAATAAGCTAGATTGTCCGATGAGATTTGCAGACTGATTTAGTTGAAATTGCACTTAAACGCATTTCAGCTAGAAATGAGCCATCTGCGGTTATGTTTATTTAAATTATCTAGTGACATTTTTAACTCTACTATTTTAGAAACTTATTACTTTTCTACGTTAGGAAATGTAAGCATTGTAACTCGCATGGTACTTTAACGTTTTATATATGGTCTAATTAATTAACAAATTAATTATTCGATGGATGTTATTGTTTTGCCACGTTTGAATTTATATTATACTAGCAGACTGGGCCAAGCGTTGCTGTAGCTAAGGTTTTATAATATTCTATATTACACTAGCTGACCCGGCAAACGTCGCTTTGTCATGTATATCATTTATAATAAAAAATAGGGGTTGATCGTAGAGGGGTGAAAATTAGGGGTTGTATGTATTTTTTAATGCTGAATTTTAAAAAAAAAACATATATATCTAAAAATTAAAAAATAAATTTAGGGGTTGACCACCCCTAACATTTAGGGGGATGAAAAATAGATGTTGGCCGATTCTCATAGATACCGGATAAGCACAAAAAATTTCATCAAAATCGGTCAAGCCGTTTCGGAGGAGTATGGCAACGAAAACTGTGACACACATATATTAGACGGTAGGAGATCACCAGTCATTGGGACCACAATGCTTTTTGGTTGCGATGCCATTAAATTGTAGCTTAGGTAAACGGTACTTTCAACACAGCGGCATCTGTTAGAATTGTGACTATCAAATAATAAACAAACAATTTGCAATAAAATAATATTGCAGGTATAATTAAGATGTAAGCTATCCTATCTTTTAAGTTAGATCAAACTGCACACGGTGTGCAAATTTGATTAAAGTCGGTTAAGTAGTTTAGGAATCCATAGCGGACAAACAACGTGACGCGTGATTTATATATATTAAGATATACTGAAGATCTAGATACTAATTATTTATACGCATTATATTATTTTGAAAAAAAAATCACCTGCAACATTATTAACTAACAAAGGCTTGAGCATAGTAATACGACCATACATACGTATAAGTAGCTGACTGAAAATTCCGTACTCATCTCACGTCTATAATTATTATCATCGAATAGCTACGAACGTGTCACGTTTTCTTTCGGATGTCAAAAATTATTAGCTGACCTAATCAAATAGCAGACCTAATCAATACATCTGACTCTCATCCCTGAAGTCGTTGGTAAGATCCCGGTCGTGTATAAATGGACTTTCTGTCTATGTGCGCATCTAAAGCTGGGTCAACATTTGTAGCATGTTGACGTATCACGATCAGTCGTATCGTATCTAGTATCTGTATCATAAATATGGACGCTCATTTTGTCCATGTCGTATTTTTAAGGCGTATCTTGTAAAAAACGCGTCCATACTTATCGAATGCTGTATCATGTCGGTGTATCGGCTTTAACTTTACAAATATAGACGCTTCACTTTTCTTCCGATGTATCATGATGCGCGTGTCTTTCAGTGCACCTTTCCCTTCTCGTAATGTTCAGTCATGTCTTCGTTCCCAAACGGTTTAGCCATGTCAGCAATTGCTCACAGTTTGGGGGTGACTAGCGCCTGTTATATTATCATTAATAGTATTTAAAAAAAAGTTAAATCTAGACGTAGACGGCGCTGGAAGTGTTTAGAAACCGAAGATTTAAAATTTCAGCATACCAGCGGAAAATAGAAAAATTTCACTCGCATGTCACCCATTGATGTTGTGTATTCCCTTTGATGATCGCGAAAAGACCGACACAGGATGGTTCGCGGTGTATCAAGTATCGTATCGCGATACAGTATCGTGATACAGTATCAAAATACGTCCATAACACCGATCGTGATACGCGTATCGGATACGAGGTGTATCAAGATACGCGCTTAGTGCGTATCGGGCCGTATCCGATACGGCATGTATCATAAACGGGTATCATTTTGCGTCCAAACTAAAGATCATGATACGCGCCGAAGCCACGCAACGGAGATACGATACACCGAAATGCTACAAATGTGGACCCGGCTTAACACTCGTTAGTACGGCTTGTCTCAAATCCGAAAAATCGACGTCATGTATCAGACCTATTTATCTATGAAATAAAAAATGATCAAAGAAACACAATTTATTTATATTTATTTTAGAAAAATAATAATTATTTATTTATTATTCAAATAACCTTGACCGATTACTCGAACATAAGTTTTAATTCATCGTTTTTATAAATATTTTAAAATTTACCAATTCGACTTAGGGTCCTTCAAGAAAAGAGCGTACCACTTCTTGAAAGGCCGGCAACGCACTCGCGAGCCCTCTGGCATTGAGAGTGACCATGGGCGGCGGTATCACTTAACATCAGGTGAGCCTCCTGCCCGTTTGCCCCCTATTCTATAAAAAAAAAAAAAAAATTTAAGGCATTTATGCAGTCGAAGCTACCAGCTATATCTGAAGATTTAAATCTGTGTAAGTGGCTCACCCCACCGAGTTGTAGAGCCCCAATCTTTAGAATAAATACAGTTGTCAAATTTAAAAGTGAAAACCTTTTAACGTGAAGGGTTATAAAACGGTAAAACAAAACTGTTTATACGAACTAACACAAAACCCATTTATTGCCGGTTCCACGGTCGTTTCGATCCCAATACATCATAAAAGAGCCAACCCCATTTATTTATTGGGTTAGCGGTAATAGCGTGTTTCTTTAGATCCCATTTTATAAAAGGATATTTTTGATGTTCGGGGTTAGTGCTTCCGACCCTTGCACTCAGTAAATTGCGGGTCAAGATAAGTGCTCCTTGATACGGCTTATACTGGAACGAGTTTAGACAACAATACAGTAAGGGTTTAAATTTCACATAACAATCGAGAATTAAACATTAAAGGTGTGAACCTTTGAATAAGTCTAGCGACATAAGGTTCAACCATTAGAAGCTATTAAGACTACACTGGTGGAAAGTAGGCCTCCCACGAAGGGCACTGCGGTGGGGGATGATTTACGATTTTTAACACTAAGGCTGCTGCCTCGAATTTTGCGGGCAGCGGGGTGGCAGCGGCGGCGGCGCGGGAGCGGCAGGATCTTATGCGTAAAATCAAATGGACTGGTTCTCGAAAATAGCGGCGTGGCAGCGGCGCGAGGTCGGGTAACGATAGGTGCAATCGCCCGCTCCCGCGCCGCAGCCGCCGCCGCCCCGCTGCCCGCAAAATTCGAGGCAGCAGCCTAAGAATCTTTCTACAAATTCGTTCATCATATAAATAAATTCAATAGGCGCGCAGCCGGCTCGAACTCGCGCCGCAAGTTGGATTTAGTCTTCTATAAACACTTTTTAAATTCTTTCCTGCTCAATTGTGGCTGTAATTCATGTATTTTCTTATTTTTTTGTATTGCATGTTTAATTGTAATTCATGAATCGTCAGATTAGCTTTTAATTTATTTTTATTTTATTTTAAATTTGGTAATTGTATAATTTTTAAGTGTTACTTGTAATTCTGTTTTTGTTAATTTGGTTATGCACTTGCAATTTTACCCTTAGCATTTATTTTATTATAATTTGTTTTCCTTACTATGATTTCTTTAATGAGATCGCTTGTAAGTAATAAGTCCGCTCGTTTCATCCATTCATTTTTAATGTAACGAAGTTTTAATAAATTAAATAAATAATTGGTTTGTGTAAATCTTCAGATAAAACCAAACTAAGTCTTAATTTCTTCTAGATCAACTATTCGTTTATCAATTAAAGATTCAATTTTACGAATGAATTTGCCAGGCTATACTAATTGGTATTTGCCGGAATAATTTGAGGAATCTTCAATAGACAACACAAACAATTGCTATTCAAACACGCGAAACTTCAAACGTAAACATGCATGATTAAACATTAATGTGTTAAACCCCGTAAAATTGAAACAACTGAAGAGTAACATTCTAGTGTATTCTAGAAATATGTGGCGTATTATCTGCATTCTGTAGTCAAACATACACGAATAAAAACTAAATAGGACCTGCCCAACCCTCTAAAGTCTAAAGAAATATTTAGCCTCGTTCTGTCAAAATCTGTTTAAGCTATGATGAAAATCTACACAAATAAACGATGTTATTACGCTGTTATTATTTATAAAAAAAGCAATATTCTGACAGTTAATACTCCTACGTCATCCATGCGTCGGCTTGTCTCTCTCCCTAAAATATGGCGAAGGGGCCGATAGCTGGCCATGCGTCATACTCGTTAACGGGTGCTATTTGTGGTGACTGGTCAGACTTGAATTCGAGTATGCGCTGATGGTGGATAGTTATTTCGACTATGATTTGCGTGTTGTTCACACGGGAATGTAAGTACGAGCTCCTATTTCACCATGCGTCCTGCTGAAAGAGGACAAATCTTTGTTTTTAATTTATTTTATTATTATTAATTACTTATGAAGTCATAAATACATGGTGTAATCAACACAGCTCCTTACAAACATTGTTTAAAACAAAAACACTTGGCGATAAAGAGTGGCCGAGAGTTTATTGCCATTCTTCTCTTCGGTTCTACGCCCTTGATTTGAGAACTGGCGGTAAAAGTAACATTAGGAGCATTTAATAACGTATGTTTTTATTTTTTGACGTTCATAAGACGTGTACATTGTGTTACCTATATGAAAAAATGATTTAGACTTTGACTTTAGTGATTTTATTGTAGGTCGATTTCTGAAGTAATCACCGTACCTGAGGCGTATTGCTCATACTAATGATTTTTGATCACCTTTTAATAAGCAATATATACGCTTCTTACGCTGACTAGCTCTTCCTATTTACAACTATTGTTCCCCACAGAATCGATCCCGAAACCTAAACCACCGTGCAATAATGTGTGTTATATAATTTATTAATGCATTATCGCACTATGACTTTATCCAAACTACGATGCTAAAGTGAATAGTTTTATTAATTCTTAAAAATCAAAAAGGATTGATGCCTTTGAGATGTAGTGCTGCCTTGCGATTCTGTAACTCACTTTTCGAACTCACACAGCGGTTTTCACAGCGGCAGTCGCGCTCAAATCAGTCGTGAAGCAGTCATTTTATGATTTGTCATTCTGATAAGGAGGGAGCTTGTAGTTTATTGTTTGTTTATTGAAAAGTGAGTTACAGAATCGCAAGGCTGGATTCGAATGTTAAGAATACCGTGGACTGGAAAGCGCGCCAATATTACTATTATTACTAAAGCTTTATTCATTAATCCATACAACTGTTTAGTTTACATTTTTTAATACAAGTATTAGTTGTGTTAGTATAATTTCTAAAAATTAAGCTTAGTTTTGTTAGTGATCATATTTGTATTTGTTTGGCCCCTTTTAGGGTAAAAGCCTCCTCCATATTTTTCCATTTCTCTTTGTCTTGAGCGAGATTCATCCCGTTTTACTCCGCTAACTATATAACATCTCTTCATCTTTTCTTTTATCGTCCTATACATTTCTTTCCAGTAGGCCCAGTCCATTTAGTTGTTTCAAATGTCCTTCTTTCATCACGCGCTCTATATATATGACATGCCCATTTACATTTAATGTTGTAGCAATAATGCTACAAATGCATCTGTAAGTTTCATTTTGTTACGAATGTCTTTTTTTGAAGTTATACTTCTTTAGTTCTTCTTTAGTTTAGTAGTCTTCGTTATGAAAAATTGATGGTATCTGTGCGTACATAACCTTTTCAAAGATAATATAGCTCGTTTGTAAGTAGGTGATCAGTGTTGTGTGCTTGACTTGTCGATTATTCCCAATTTCAAAAAAGTAGCTTGGCCTAATGTATGATTGCAATTCGATATTATTGGACTATGATGATCTATTACGGTATCTATCCAAAAAATTCTTCACAAGTCATATCGAGATGATTCTTGATTTAAATCAGTTATGGTCTAACTACCAACGAAACAGACCTAATTATTTAATGAAAATAGGTTGAGTAGTTTTTGAGATATCAGTATCCACGTGTTTCAAGCGGGTGCAATGTTGTAAGGGTATTTGTAATATGTATAATTTTTTTAATAACTTTTTAAACTCTCATGAATTGTACGTTGAAATGTATTTGATTTTGTCATACGGAAATTCCACTTTATTTATAATTGTATTCCATCGCTAAGCCAATTATCACTTTGAAATATAATTTATATTTAGACATCAAAGTAATATCCGCCTGTCTTCACCACTTGGGGCAGCAAATGTTAACCGAATTATAATCTTAATATAGAGTCAACAAAAAAAGGTTGGTAACATTTTCGTATTCTGTTGTGTGGGTGTTTCATTGTTCAAGCTTCCTGTCCGCTGGTCCCCTGTATAAAGTCAAATAAGTGATTTTAATATGTTAGAACTTTATTTCTCATTACAAAATAATATTTTTATTTACATGAGAAACTTAATATATACGAACGAGATACACGTCGCCATCAGCCGTCCCAATTTTAGTCTACTCGGCTCATTCTGATATGTATCTTTAATGCCCTTTTGAATTGTTTAAATGCACTAATATTACCAATTTTGGACGGTTAGTGATAAAAATAATTGCACACCCTCATACTTAATAGACTACAACAAATAATTTGTACGCGGCAAGATAAGCAAATTCGCTCGACGAGTATTGCGTGTAGTGGTGTGATTGATTTTTTTAAATGATCAGCTACTATGGAGAGAGTTATTTAAAAAAATAATAAGATACAGGTGCTATAAACATAATATATCTGTTTAATCGTCATAATTTTGGTTTCTTAAATTTTTACTATCAATGTCGTTATACCTAGATAACACTGAAAATGTTTAGAAAATGAAAAACGGCTTAATGTAGAAAGTTGCCAATACTTTTGTAAATAATACATCGTCGCATTCGATGGAACCACTGAGAAAAGCAGTGGGCCGATTCTTCCTTATGGGTCTCTGCTATGGCATTTTCGTACGCATGTTCAGGGCTCGTAAAGCAAATACCTCGAATTTTATCTTTAGTTATTGGGAATAAATGAAAGTCGCAGAGCGCCAGGTTTTCATTAGCAATGTTTCTAACTGGCCAGTTCTAAACATTTTCAGTGTTAATTAATGCAATGCATCTTTCTTGCATCCAATGCATGATTTATTTATAATTAGGCGGGATCATCACTCAGAAATGAAATTGCTATAAATAGATTTGTGTCAATCAACTCAACTTTACTTTTTATACGGTTCATCGCCCGTATTCAAACATACTAACGCCTTGGGGCCCACAAGAACATTGCTAGATCAATTACTAAAACATCATGCTTTTTTGCTTCCTATTCTTACTTCAAAACGTAATATAAGTTCTAAAGTTGGAAATGAATGCGAGTTTAATTACGCTCTATCTAGGCTCTGTCCATTTTAAAATTCTCGTATGGACTTGAGAACTTTTCCACGTTTTATTATAATACTTTATTCAATATTTGCTAACTCTTTCTGTCGTTCCAAAGTTGTGCCAATATTGCTAAAAATGGCACAACTTTGCTACGAAATCATAGCATAGGATTTGCATTCTTAAATATTTAACTTGTTTCAATCTTCACTAAAATATTTATTTAGTTTCAAAAGCCTGTCGACGCTCGGCATAATGATACATTAGGATTGAAGAAAAATGAAATACAAGACATAATTTGACAAGCACTTACAGGCAAACAAAGAGAAAAGTATACACATCGATTCATAAATTATAAAATCTAAATGAAAATTGATTCGTAAATGTATGCTGTATTAGGATTTTTCTGGATTGTTTAAATTAGTCCGTTTTACTGGTTTTACTTTACTCGGTAACTACCAACGTAGATTCAATGTTTATTATGTTTAGTTTATTTCCTGATACACTTATTATCTAATTATCATATGTGTTAGTAAATATCTCTTTCAGTTAGTATGCATCAGGTACCGTGAAGGCCACCCCCAAGGCTTACCATCTTTCTCTATCCCGAGCTATTTGGATTCAATGGGGACTCCGCGATTTTTTTTGATGTCACCATCCCATCGAGCGTAGGGTCTGCCTCTATAGCGTTTGCCTGGTGGGCCTCTCCATATAGTTACTGTTTTCGTCCACATACATGTGCTACACGACCCGCTCACTTTCACTTCAGTTTTTTTTTGCGCAACTATAAGATAGAGGATCAATTGCTTTCGTCTCTGATATTATTTCTATGCGTATATAAACAAAATTAAGTGATTCAAATTCAAACAATTGAAAATAGAACATAAAATTCCAACGTGAAATTTCATATTTAGACTGGTAGAACAAGTAAAATAATGTGATATCTTATTAATAAATCGAAATATCTAAAGGCACGTGTCTATGGTACCGTCATATGAGGACAGGGGATCGATAGTGTAGTGGGGTATTAAATTTTTACAGTCGGTTGGATGGCCGCTCACCGCATTATATTGATTAGCCATACAAACCCTTTCTTACACACGACACACAAGGATAAATCTAAAATGTATTAAGACTTTTGAGGTGAATACGTAAATCAATTAATATAATCGTAACTTTTTTATTATGTAGACTGATTGATATGACAATACTTAAGCAGTTTTAAAAATTCTGCCCTGCGATTCTGTAACTCACTTTTCGAACTCACTCTTCATTCTGAAAAGGTGGGATCTTGTTGTTTATTTTTTATGAGAATGCCAAACCATAAAATGACTGCTTCACGACTGATTTCAGAGCGACCGCCGATGCGAAAACCGCTGTGTGAGTTCGAAAAGTGAGTTACAGAATCGCAGGGCTGATTTAAAATATGCCTTAAAATTGTTATAAATCTTGACGTTATCTTTGTTTTTATTATAGTTTTGAAAATATTTTTCTCACGGTACAAACATGTCTTAATACCTTAGACATAAATTCTATAATCGTCATATATCATCCCATTCAATAGGGTATAAATTACGTCACCACGCTGACCAGGATTTTATGTTCTAAATATTTCGGCAATAAGAATGTTCATTTTAATATTATCAGTGGTTTAAGTAAGGTTTTCGTTCTTCGACGTTGTCCTAGATACAATGAAAGTAAATTTATAGGTTTTAATTTCAGTCAATTAAGCAAGATTAATAAATGCAAACCGACCCAAAATCTTAATTTATTGCTTCACTCCCTAAAATGCGTAATATAAGTCGTTTTTATTAGCCTGAGACCAAATTCTTTAATAAGTTGGAACTAAATTATCTTCAAATAATTCTTATGATTGCTTGTTTCAATGTTTTCCCATATTCATTTATATGTTATTATGTTTATATTATTGAAAAAGCATCTCATTAATCAATTTACGGTTGTTTTCAATTGAAATATCTCCAACGTTATATTAAAATATTATAGGTCATCTAAAAAATAGTTTAAATCCTAATAAATAGATTATCATTTATTTATTCAAGCAGACAATAATTATATTAATTTTTTGCCTTTTGCACAAATTACCGCAACAAAACCACACGCACAGTTTTTTCTAATATGTAGGCACGATGTAAGGGCAATCCAGCTTTCTTGCTATTACCAAGCTGTTAGGGCTCTTTAATGCCCAACCACTTCATGTTTTGTCTGATCAATGTAATAGATTGACCTAAAAAAATATTTTTAATAAAACCGTTTTACTTAAAATAATGGATGTACATAAACTTATATAAAACTTTAATAAATGGCTTCTGTTTCCGATGGCTCTATATGTATTAATAAATGTATAAAATACAATTACTGATAAATATTTCTATATCCCAACTCCACAAAATTGTCAAAATACTTTATGTTTTCATTACATATTTCCAAATCACAAACGAAACCACTATTGAACCTAATACAATATATAATAAAATACTTCATGAAGTTTCTAATAAGTTATAATATCATCAGTCTCACTTTGAAATCGCTGCATTGTTTACTTTGTTTGAATTTCTCGTGAATTTAAAGTTTCTTTTAGCTCTAACGAATGCACGAAAGTTTAGTAATAAATGAGTATAGTTCTTCGTTGTTCGTTGATATCTGTATCAATAATTTTATAGTCTGTATAACATTGATATCTTTAGAATTCTAACAACAGCTAAACATAAATAAATAAAAAGTCCTTTTGCAATTCATGAAATAGCTATGGGTGCCCGAGATAAAAAAGGGTTCTAATCTTCAGGGAAATGCCCCATTTCCTGTAAAGTCCCTTCATCCTTCCTTTCCCATTCAAAGTTAACAGCTAATTTCTAAATATGCCAATCGAATCGCCCTGCTCCGTGGCATTTTTAGATAACAAAACTTTACTACTAAGATTTGGTAATCAATTATATTCACATGACATCCTCGAGATTCCGTATCACTAATGAAAGGTTTTGTGGTGGAAGAAGAAATTGAGAAATGTAAAAAAAAAAATTTTAAAAAATGTATGCATAAAAAGTTTACATTAAGTTTGGTGACGCCTCGCCAAGTCAGTGTTTTGGTTGATTAGTATTATTTAACAACAATTTTACACATAAAACACAAAACAAAACTTTAGAGTTGTCCTTGAATTTTCTCCTTTACCTGAAATGTTATACTCTATCGGGATAGCACGCGTTGATGTAGCTAAAATGAAGTAAACTAACTTACGACATATTAAGTAGTTGGCACGCTAAATAATGTAAATGATGAAACGCACTTGTGAGCCCTCTGGCAATGTGGGCGTCTATGGTCGGCGGTATCACGTAACATCAGGTGAGCCTCCTCGCCATGAAACAAACAGGCGTTTGTTTGTTATATTAAGAAACAAAATCGATCACGGGGTCGTAGATTTCGATCACCGATCACCACAAGTTGCACTAATGAGGAATTAATTAGCTCGTACTGGGAAAAAAGATGGCAATGTCAATTAAAGCAGAGGCAGAATAATTGTGTCTGCCCCATGCCCCCAGGACTTTACATTAAATGATATTTACAAGTCTTGTTGGATCCTTAATGAAGACATAAACGTGCCTTATCAAGGGAGAACTCGTCAACTTAACAACTTTTCTCAATGAAAACTCTTTTCTTATCGCAAATTTTCTTGGGTTTATTCTGTAAAGATATACAAAATATACATTTATGTGCTAGAAGGTAGGTGAATGTTATCATTATAATGAGGTTACTAAGTGGTATACTTGTAATTAAAATGCATTTTGAAAGCACGTCCTATAATGCTGTAAACATAATAAAAGTTTCAAACTTACTTACTTACTTTGCTCTCTTTCTTTTCTTTTTCTATGATATATAATTATGTGGAGAAGGTAGTCTAACGATTTCGTAAGTTAAGTCGTTATAAAAAAATAAAGCAGTGGCGCTACAACCTCTTTAGGTCTTCGTCTCAGATTTATGAATCTTTTTCATGATCATTTTTAAATCTACTTGGCAAGTAGGTGATCAGCCTCCAGTGCCTGACACACGCCGTCGACTTTTTGGGTCTAAGACATGTCGGAGGTGAAAAGGTGGGAGCTTGTAGTTTATTGTTTATCAGAATGCCAAATCATAAAACGACTGCTTCACGACTGATTTAAGAGCGACCGCCGATGCGAAAACCGCTGTGTGAGTTCGAAAAGTGAGTTACAGAATCACAGGGCTGTTATATCATCTAAAGTCGCATTGTCTACACAATGTGAAGATATTTATTTATTAAATGGTATGTATATTGTCAGCCCTAGAAGGGTGTCTTAACCTTAAGATTATGTATGTGTGTGTCTCTCCAACCATCACCGTCATCAATCTTAAAATGATTGATACATTTATCAAACTGGTGTGAAAATGATTGCTATGTTTCCTGTGGAATTGAGAGAAATCGTATTAGTTCCTTATCGAGTATATTACATGTCATTCTGATTTAAGATTGATATCCCCATTGCGTAATTTAAGCTAAAAAAAAATTATATAATATTTACAGACATTTTGTAGCTGAGCTGATTAATTTGATATAAATCCTCCAGCCAGTACGACGTAATAATTGTGCTTGAAAATAAATTTGGTCGATAGAGGGGTGTCTCGGTCTACCACTAAGCCCCGGAGGCGAACTGTTAGTTTCAGATTTCAGCATCTATTCTTAAATTAAATTATAAATTTTCTCATTATTTATTGAATAGTAATAAAAAAGGGTGCGTGTACTTATGTAAGCGCGTAAGAAGTTATACTTTGGCATTATTAAACATAGTTTTTGATTGCATGCAAATAATTAATTATAATTAAATAATCAAAGATGGAAAGATAGTCAATAAAGTTCAGTTTACATTTGAAAAATTAAATAAATAAATATTTATTATTATTGTCTTACATTAAGTGTAACATAAATTCTATTAATATTCGAATGTTGTTTTTAAATTATGTCCGTGGGCAACTTCATTCTGATAATTTTGTGTCACGGTGCGCGCGCATCGTAAAATTTTAATCTCATCATTTTTTTCATAACGCGCCTAAAGAAGTATAACTTCAAACAATCTGTTATTTTTCATTAAGTTTCGTTTCCGAATTACATAAATTTTCTAAGCCAGAAAGAAGAATAATAATACCTTAAACTGGCATAATTTGGAAACTTCATTTAAAACGATTTTTATTCAAAAATACCAAAACAATCTAACTTAATTTCGAATTTCCCTCGCATTCGACACCTTTATTGCTTTGTGGCAACACTAATTTAACTTTACTAGATAACTGCAGTGAAGCATTCTGAAATAGGAAGTTCGGTGGGAACTTGTTAGGGGAATTGATCGCTCATTACAGATACACGTTTTAATCAAATTTTAACTATAGGGCTGTTGCTCGTAAGTTTGTTTGGATAGGAAAATATACTAGACGTTACGTTTTCCTTTCAATAGTGCGAATAAATATTTGTTTTTATTTTAGTTATTTTCACTTATACTCGTCATTGCCCGTAACCCTAACACTCTATAAAATCTTGTCATCTATATTGTAAAGTTAGCTGTATAGTTTAAAAAATAAAATGCTATACTATGGAAAAAACGCGGGAAAAAGCAATATAAACAAAAGATGTCGTTTCAGAACTCAATACAAACCAAAACTTTACTTGCTCTCCCTTACAGTAAAGTCTCACCCAACTGTGGCCGTCATAAAACCTTCAAATCACCTCCAATTTTACTGTCAAGAATCCTCTACAATTGGTAATATGTTTTCTTATTCCAAAATATATAAAACATAGCAGACTTCAAAACCGTGAAGGTTAATTTAAAATATTAAAAAAAATTGTTAAAATATAATAGGTTTCATTGACCATTCTCATCCGTGTCTGCTAAAGATAAAGCGTATTATAAATTGATAATTACAGGGGTAATTAAAAAAAAACACACATTTAACTGAATTTAACCGCGTTATTACAATAATTTATTATGAAATGTAAATGGTAAGTGCTCTGCTAACTTCACAGACACGTAGAAACTAGAGTTGACGCGACAATTATGCGTGTAACCATTACGATAGGCATACAGTCAAAACCGTTTATAACGACATCGGTTAGAACGACCTATCGGTTATTACTACCAGATTGTATGGTCCCGTCCGAATCCCTAGTAAACTATTAAGTAAAGAAACCGCTTATAACAACATCGGATACAGCGACATATCGCTTACAACGACGAAAGTTTATCGATATTCATCGGCTATAACGACCAACCGCTTCTTGTCTCAGCAAAACAAAACAATACAAACGATTTTAAATCTTATTTATAAGCATTGAATGAATATAATAGGCATATTATTACCTACGCGCTTTATCCCAACGAACAGTTTCAGTCAACAACGATTTCCGAGGCTCTGAACGCTGTAACGATTTTGCAAAAATTTGTTGCCTTTAACGAACAGTTTGATACTGGTGATACTCATACCTTGAGGAGTATAAAACGTAAAATGCAAAAATTTGAGACTGGGCTAAAAAAACAGACCAAAATGACTGATTACTTTTGTACCTAATTATTTCGTAATAAATATTTTTGTTTCTTTTTTGACTCGTTTACATATTATACTATTAACATACCATATTATAACCCATACCTACCTATTCTAGATCGATAACTATGTTCATACATATGTACTGTACTTGTGTATATGACATTGCTTATAACGACTATCGGATGTAACGTCGGCAACTATACGGTCCCTTCAATGTCGTTATAACCGGTTTTGACTGTATATGCATATATTTTTAACCAACGAAATGATAACTCAAAACTTAAGTTAGAAGTTTCTGACTCCTTACACGTAGCTACTAAAATTCTGCAGTATCTTCTCATACTACAGTTAGCTAGAAGATAGCGTTAGTTGAAGGACGCAGAACCCGCATATCAACATCACATCAGCAGCCATTTGTTTCTTCAGTAAACTGTGCCTTTATTGTACTGTGGAAGAAATAACAATTTATAAGATGAATTACAACCTTACACACCATTAAGCTGAAAACGATTGAAATATAAGTCAAATTGCAGGGGAAAATGAATACCTATTGTATCTCAAATGGCTTATTCGCCTTCTACTGCAGCTGTGAGCATTACAAAACAGAATAGTTTTGTGCTAAGATTGCTTTGTTATGTTATTCATCGGGATGGCAGGGAAATGTACGGCCTACCGTTTGAAAAAAGAATTATTTGTGAGTCTAATATTTATTTGTTTACAGCATATATTTACGCTGAAAAATATATAAAATTATGGGTGTCACCGGTGACACTGATACATAAAAGCCCTACAATCTTATCTATTTTGTGGGTTAATATACCACTAGCACAGAAATATATATGTATTTTGTGTATATATATACAGTATATATATACACAAAATAGACGACTAACTTATAAATTAATAAAGACGATTTTATATTATCAATTGATAAATTTTTATCAAAATCTTGTTTTTCTATTTGAAACAGACCATGCGCGTTGACATGTATCACGCAACATGACCACGGGAAAAAAACATTTCGTATTGTGTTTTTCCTTCTGGTTTTCTATTTATAATTTTCATTAAGATCATTCAAATTTAAATTGGCACCTTCACAGGCGACAATAATAACTTAAAACTCTGTAATGTAAGTAAAAATTATTGAAATATATTTATTTGTGCAAATAATCTTAAGTATTTAAGACCTACGTATACACCTTTTCAATCACCAATGTTTTTTCAATTAAATTGAGCATGATATTATTTTTTTTTATCCATATCCATACGTGTGTGACCATTATGTCGCTCT
Source organism: Pieris melete (assembly GCA_963693345.1). Classification (NCBI taxonomy): domain Eukaryota; kingdom Metazoa; phylum Arthropoda; class Insecta; order Lepidoptera; family Pieridae; genus Pieris; species Pieris melete. The sequence goes on along the minus strand of CAVNZK010000002.1, from coordinate 199,840 downwards.
ATATCCCCAGCTCATTATTCTTGGCGGGTTGACCAGCCTTAGTATTTTCCGGCCGTTAACTACAACTCGGTCAAGGTAAAGACATACGACCGTTTTGTTTATATGTAGATGACCTATGTATTATATAGGTGCCTACGACGTTGACGTACAAATAGGTTAGCAAATCTCTGCTGCTTTACAAGGACTCACCAATATGCAATTTAACCACGACTTGCATATCATATATTATCTTTGCCCCATATTATTGCATGATTGATATATTTATAAGCTGTGAAGCCGCGGTTGCGTGCGTGAGCGTGAGCTATTACTTCTTTAAATGTCCATTGCAAACCGGTTTCGCATTAGTACAGGGAGGAAGACAAACGCATATAGTAGCTACTTTACAATTACTAAAGTTTACTACTGAAGTTTTCTGTAGCACAATGCGGTAAAAAATCGCCGAAAATCAAAGATTTCACATGTTTTTCTGTGGCTTCAACTGAATCTTTTATAACTATTTAATTATTACAATTTCATTTAAAAAATTCTGGATCCAGAAGGTCTCTAACGAGAAAGTTCTTAATCGATTTGGAATGTGGAAAAATTTATGCAGATCATTAAACAACGGAAAGTTACGGATCTGGACCACGTGCTGTGCCATGACTGCTACCACCTCTTTCAATAAATTATAACGGGTAAAATCTAGGGTAAACGGCGTATTGGTAGAAGGAAAAAATCATGGCTTTGATGGGTACTGCGACTGCGGAAGAGTTGCTTCATCCGGCACAGGAGAAGACGTGACTAACGGCTAACCGTGGAGGTTAAAAAAAGATGTTTAAAAGAAGATGAAGACTGTTAATCTCACTCCGTGACCCAAATGTGTCTCTTATAAGAGATTTTCACCGCTCCCCGACCTGTGCCATCAGTTAATTTGTTACGGAATACATCAATTTTTATCAAAAGATTTTTCTATTTTTTTTCGTTTAGAATATTTAGAATACAGCTGATGTTAATATTATGTTGTCAACACGCTCTTGGGAAGTTTAGTAAAGGGTCTTATTTAGAGGTATCAAATAAATCTTCCGTGCGTGTGTGTAATTACTCGTCCTAAATGTCTGGACTGATTTCATTTTTGGTATTTGTACTACTGGATTTGAGAATGGTTTTCGATTAGATGTTTTTTTTTTGTTTAAGACGTGTATACATTATATCGTCTGTCCGATCCGCTAGTGTATTATAATTATATTAATATTACAAGAGATTTAAATGTAGGTGCGAATTCCCTTAGTCTCCCGAGCATTCCACAGAACATGCTTGGCGATTAAAAAGAGTGGCGAAAAGTTTCTTGTCAGTTCTTCTTACCCGCTCTACGCCCTTGACTTGCGAACTGGTAGTAAATGTAAATTTACAATTAATTTAACTTCTTTCTGACAATTCATAAGTGTACTTGTTTACCTACATGAATAAAGATATTTTGAGTTTGAGTTTTATCCACACGTTTAAAAAATCGGATAAAATCGCGAATTTATCACATTATTCATCATTGACGCTTCAGCGTGGACCTTCGTGGAAATTGGAAATTCGTGTTTAATTGAAAATTTAATCATTTATAAGATTAAAGTTTCAATATTGTTCACGCAAACGAAAATGTCTTGTAAAACCTTTGGATAACAATTTATGAAATCTACTTAAATTAATAAATTTTCAAGTAGCCATCAACCCTTATTAACCCTTCGATATCAATTCAGGCTAAGATGGCGACAATCACGGTAAAAGGACATCGCTTTTAATTAATTCTAAGTTAGCACGTAATTATTTTACCTAATACTAATTAAAATAATTTCTATGGAGATACAACGCGATTTAGAGATGTACACTATTTTATCTCTAATTAATGGTACATTAAACGTTTAAATAATTATGTAATTCAGCTACAAAACGCTGGATAAGCAAAAACATGTTAGTGGCATAATTACTTAGAATACTTACTTCTTCGCCTCCATTGCTTATCCACTGAAGTAGGTATTTCCGAACCAATTCGACTTAGGTTCCTTCAAGATAACAGTGTACCAAATTTTTTAGCCTTGTGACAATGTGAGTGCTCATTTGATAATTATATTAAATGTTATATTAGTGTGTTATAAATATATGAATAAATTATAAGAATAATAATCCTAATGTAAAAACTGCTTGGTTTTGGACTAATAAAAAGTTGACCCAATACGACTTAGGTTTATTATAATATTGGTAATTATAAGAGCGTCCTAATTTTTTAAACAACTTTAAACTTTCTGGCAGTTAGTGTTGCCCCCTTAAAATAAAAAAATATCCTTATGTACTACTAAAATTCTACTTATGGTGACTGGTCGGTCTTGAATTCGTGTATGCGGTGATGTTAGTTATTTCGACTATGTGTTGTCTATGCGTGTTGTTCCCACAAGAATGTAAGTGCGTGCTCCTATTTCACCATGCCTCCATCTTTGTGTTTAATTTATTAAATATTATTTATTACGATGTCATGTGTAACATGGTGTAACGGTTGCAGCTCCTTACAAACATTGTGTAACACCTTACAAACTTACTCTCTTCCTGGTTACAATTTAATTAGAAATGACCGACTCGGCATGCGTGGAGGTGGTGTGGCAATTTACTTACGTTCTCACATCCCCTTCTCCATCATTAGCTCATCACCACAGCCTCCACCTAGCAATGCAGCCGAGCATCTCCTCATCGAAGTTCTTCTATCCAACTCTAAGCTTCTCCTGGGAGTCTTCTATTCCCGTTCATCATCGGTGGACTACTTTGATTCCTTTGAAGACACCATTGACCAATTTACTCCCTTATATAAAAACACAATAGTCATGGGTGACTTTAACACATGTCTGCTGAAAAATGATTCTCGCTCCAGACGGCTCCTTTCTTTAACTCACTCTTACAACCTACAAAACTTATATCTTAACGCTACGCATAAAGTCCCCGGTTTTACTCCGTCACTTTTGGATCTTATTTTTGTTTCCTCTCCTCACCTTGTCACTAAGCATGGGCAACTTCCTGCTGTCGCCTTCTCTCACCATGACCTTCTCTATCTCTCCTTTAAAGCGAAGCCACCCAAGCAGAAGCCCACGGTAGTTTTGCGTCGCAGCTTTGGTGGAATCGACCATGATAGCCTACTCAGTGATGCATCCAAAATTGACTGGAGTGGTCTGTACGACTTAGCTTACCTCGACGACAAAGTTGAGTTGTTCACTTCTTCCATCACAAACCTCTTTGATAAGCACGCCCCATTGAGACGTGTTAAACTTAAACATTTACCTGCTCCCTGGCTCTCTGATGAGATTAAAAGATTGATTCACAAAAAAACAGAGCCATAGCTAAAATGAGAACTGCCAAATCTGATGCGGAGCGCGAAAAATATAAAGTAGTTCGCAATCGTTGTAATACTCGCTGTCGTGATGCTCAAAGGCAACATATCCACGACTCAGTATCCAATGGCGACACCTCAAAAATCTGGAAGTTCCTCAAAACCTTGGGGATTGGCAGATCGGCACAGAATGTTATTTCTTCAGCAATAGATATAAACAACCTTAACTCTCACTTCACCTGTTCTCCTGCCCACGATAATTCTTCTCTTAGGAAGACAATCAATAAACTGGCTTCTCTTCCAACTTCAAACTTCATGCCTTTTAATTTCACTGAATTCACCGAGCGCGAAGTGGAGGGTTGCATCCAGTCTATCTCGTCGGATGCTGTCGGATGTGATGAAGTTAGTCGTGCTATGATCTTACCTATCTTGCCAGCTATTCTTCAAGTTATTACTCATATTTTTAATTATTCAGTTACTAGTGGTAAATTCCCTACTTCTTGGAAGGATAGTCTAGTTATTCCTATTCCCAAACGGCCCGATCCCATTAACTTTTCTGACTTCCGGCCCATTTCTATTCTACCATTCCTATCTAAAGCTCTAGAGCGCCTTATACACTCGCAGCTTAGCGGATTTCTGAATAAAAACTCAATTCTAGACCCTCTCCAATCGGGTTTCCGCCCGGGGCATAGCACGACTACGGCATTGGTAAAAGTTTGTGACGACATTCGCCGAGGGATGGATGGTGGGCAGCTCACTGTTCTCACTCTGCTTGACTTTAGCAATGCTTTCAATACTGTGAACTTTGAAATTCTGCTTGGGTTGCTTCGCTCTATGAATATCTGTCCATCCGCTATTGACTGGTTTCATAGCTATCTTAACGGTCGTCGGCAGCGTATTAAAATGAATGATGCTTACTCTCAGTGGAATAATATAAGTGCTGGTGTTCCGCAGGGTGGCGTTCTTTCACCTCTTCTTTTTTCTATATTTATCAACACCCTGACTGCACATCTATCCGCTAGTTATCACCTTTACGCTGATGACCTCCAAATCTACGTTCAGTCTACACTGGATGAGCTTCCTCTTGCAATACAAGCGATGAATGATGATCTTGAAAACATAGCCAACTGGAGTAAAGACTTTGGTCTTCAAATTAATCCTGCCAAGAGTCAAGTCATCATCATCGGAAGCCCTTTCTTTATTTCAAGAGTCAAATGGGCTCAGCTCCCGGGTGTTTACCTTGACGGTGTGGCCTTGGCCCTCAATAAGACTGTTAAAAACCTTGGGGTCTTCTTCGACCAAACGTTTTCCTGGGGTCATCACGTAAAGGAGATCAGCCGTAAACTTTACGCCGCTTCTTTTACTCTGAAACGTCTTTCTAATTTCCTTCCTATCCGCACTAAAACTATGTTAGCACAGTCTCTTCTGCTTCCTATTCTCGATTATGCGGACTCATGCTCCTCTGATTTGAACGAAGAGCTACTTGACAAGATTGAACGCCTGCAGAATTTCTGCATACGGTTCATATTTGGTCTTAGGAAATATGACCATGTGTCTAAGTTCCGCAGGCAGCTGGGGTGGCTACCTATTCGATTCAGACGTCACGCTCATCTTCTTCAACTTCTATATTCAATTCTTTTCAATCCGAATACCCCTTCTTATCTCAAAAATCACTTTAAATTCTTAGGTCCTTCTAACTATATGTTACGCTCTTCTAATAGATGTTTATTAGAAATTCCATCTCACACTTCATCCTTCTTAGGCAATTCATTCACAATCTCCGCCATTAAATTATGGAATACGCTGCCCGACTCCGTACGATTGGCTACCTCTCTGTCATCTTTTAAAACTCTTCTGTATTCCCATTTCTTAACCTTATCCTATCCTGATCAATCGTGACTTGTATAAATCTTGTTTCCTTGTACATCACTATTTGCTGTCCATGTATTTGTAGGATTAGCTTTTAAGTTTTTAGTCCGTTGTTAATTTTTTTTTTGTATTACTTTAGATTAAGGTACTATGTATATATATATATTTTTTTATATCACATTTGTTTCTGCACTTCTCGCATGAATCATGTTTCTTTTTTAGTTTTTTCTTTAACTAGGGTTGCCTGGAAGAGATCGCTTATTAGCGATAAGGCCGCCCGTTGCATCCCTTATAATTTTTTTTGTACTGTGTTTGATTTATTGTTTTTTGCAACGAAGTTTTAATAAATAAAAATAAAATAAATAACACAAAAAACTTGGCGATTATAATGAGTGACGGAGAGTTTATTGCTAGTACATATTTCTCTTCCGTTCTACGCCCTTGATTTGAGAACTGGCAGTAAATGTAAAATTAGAAACATTTAATATGTATTTCTTTTTTGACGTTCATAAGTTTATTAACATTGGGTTATCTATATGAATAAATATTATACAAGATTTAAGTCTATATATAATTAACGTATTACGTAGATTGTGAGAAGAGAAAAAGCTGACTGAGATTCTTAAATATTACTATTTTTATTGCATTTGTCTAGACGCTAACTAATAGTGATAAAACCTTCGATAGCTATAACAATTCCTTCCACTTGTAGAACCATATAAAAATGTTTTTTCTTATAATAATAAAGCCCGTTTATTCCTTATATAGAGTTTAGTTCTTTTTTTCTCGTTACTCGATATCCTAATTTCCTTCTGTACCATTGATGGGGTTCCGCTTCATGTTAAAAGGCTTCCTCCAGCCTTTTTTTATAGACAAGTAGATGACTAGGTGAGTTCAGTACTTCCAGGATGCATTAGTTTACTAAACATAATAAAATAGATGAACGCACTCTAGTCTACTGTCTATGCCCGTTAAATGCAACTGCAAACTAAAGAATGTATTTTTCGCATACAGAGGATGGCGCAATCTTCACTATTTTAATCTATACTGATTTAATTATATACCTATTATAGGTGTATTCGTACTGTATAACGTAGTATATATTAGTATATCGTATAACAATCATAACAATCAAATAATAATAATTAAAAATTCATAAAAAGATTTTTGAAACCAATTTAAAGAGTTTGGACCTTGTGGTAGTGTACCTTTAACGCTGGCAGCATTTTCTCGCTGTATTGCGATACTTATTCGTTGAGCCAAAATATTACTAGGTGCCAACTTAAATCTTTTAATAGCGCCTGTGCACTTGAACCCCACGGCCCAAGAGTCTCTACTCCAAAGGGAACTAAATCGAAGTTAGGAAAGACTACTATTTGAGCCGTTTATTTTTTTCCGCCTGCTCTGCGACCGCCACAGCTTTTTTGCTTGACCGAGGGAGGTGAGATGGGGCAAACGTGTCCACACAAGTTGCATCCCATAACAGAGCCAGTCCCATCTTCCAAGGGATCAACGACATCCCATCTAACCACTTGCCCGATGGGAGACTTATCACTTGCGATGCCTGTTGGCTCCAAAATGGCTGGAACATTGACGGAGGCAAGAGAGCGGCGTATAATGTCGTTGAGCGCGGCATATATATTAGTATATTATATATGATACATATTATATTTAAGTGTATTTTTCCATGTAGACCAGGGTCGATAATTTCTGAAACCAAAAAAAATTACAGTAGGATGAAACCCATTAGAAAAGCAAAAAATATATATATATTACCATAGTAAATCTTCTCAGAGAATGCAAAAAGTCGTATGCAGTAACGCCCAAACCCGTCATCCCCTTCCCTACTGAATTGACTACTTGAATTTTTCACCTAAATTTTGAGGTTATGTGAAAAAATTGCAAATACAAAAGTTGTAGATCTTTTTATGACCTACAACTTTGCCATTTAACTTTTTTCCATAGGACTAGTAGTTTTGCCGGAAATCGAGATAAACCGTTTTTTACCCTTAAAACTATCCAGATCTATCAGATCGACCGTCATTTATTTTTCCTTTCATTTTGATCATTTTATCCACCCTTTCCAATAGGTTTCATCCTACTATTATTTTTTTCACATTTTTTTTTTTTAAAGGCTATCTGTACTGGTCTAATGCCCGACAAATAACGTATGAATGAACTTATGTTTTCATTAAGGGTACTTGTTTCGATTTTTTTTTCTATAATGTAAAAGAAACTTAAATTCGTCAAGTATAAACGTCATCTAAAAATGTCTGCAGTAAACTGCAAAGCTAATTCGAGAATCAAATCAAACGTCGACTTCGTAGCCCTAGGCGCTAAATGTAGCTTCGTAGCGTGACTTCATTTATAACTAGACCATTTCAAAATGTTGTATTTTAAAAGTTTAAAATTATGGTTAAAATAATGTTAGCTGCACAATTCTTCCGCATTACTGTAACTAAGACTTACGTACAAAGATGCTTATTTTTCCAAACCAGTATGACGCATAATACTATATATTTGTATTAAACGCTATTTTATTAAATATATTATATATTTTATTTTTTAATACCTAAATATAACAATAAAATATACAGTATTTACAATTTTCTTAACCTACATATAATAATAAAAATATTTATTATTTTTAAAACAAAATTGAAGTTAAATTAAAAAGTAAGCATTTCTTCGCTGTATTGCGATACTTCTTCGTTGAGCGAGGAAAGCACCAGCTCTGGGGTCACCGGTACTATGTACCAGGCGCCAACATAAATCTTTAATTAGTGCCTATGCACTTGAACCCCACGGTAAATTATAAAATTAGAATTATAGGTATAATTATATTTCTCAGTAGTTTGTAAAAAAAACTTTGTGAGATGAAATCAAATATGAATTTATAATAGATATTATATCTTATTGCATGATCTTTTCATTATGACACACACGCATTCATATATAGTACGAGGCCATGAAATTAATATTCACATATAGTATAAACCAAAAATTTTCATGAATTGGTTTTATTATTTTCACTTTAAATAAGTGGATTATCTTATTAAAGCTTACGCTACTCTTGTGGAAGCTTTAAAATCTTACAACACGTATGTATGCCTACGTATATAGTTTTGCCTATATTAGATTTTTTAGGACGTAAATTCATATTGTAGTAGTATTTTAACTGTATATCTGTGGTATGAAATTTTACACAAGGCAGAAATATTTCTTCGAATATTTAATCGATAATTTATAGGACAACCACACCTAACTATAGGTTCTGCGTTTCATAACAAATAGGCAATCAAGGCGCTCATAAATCATAAAAATGAACCTCCACATCAAATTACCTGATACAAGCTATACCCAAACATATATAACCCTTAATCGTCAAAGAATTAACTTTGTATGTTTGAATATTTTCTACGCAGTAATTACACACTGAGTGAACCTATTTGGAAATGCCTTGATGTTAAAATATAAAGGACGGGCCTACCCTCAGTATAAACATTCTAATGATTTAAAACCTTAATTCACATTACATTCCTCGACAAAATGAAAATGTTTTCACAAATTACTCTCGTAACGTGCCAAAGGAATGCTTCATTTAACTTCTTATATTTGGGGCAAAGTTCGTTTAGTCAAGAATTTTAAATGTGATATTAAAATGTAAGGGAACTGTTATCTACATACTTTGAGGCAACGAAATAGGTATTTTTTGGAGACATTTATTTGTTTTATAAAACTTCAGTGGCGCTACAACCTGAATTTCTGTATCTGTTTTGTGATCAGTATTTTCTTAATAGTAAGTTGGTGATTATCCGCGCGTACCTTGACATACAGCGTCCTTTTTACACGCTTTATATTAGCTTCACCTGTATGTATGTATGTATGTAACCGACTCCTTCGGACTCGATTTTGACCCACTTTAAACTGACAGATTTAATTCAAACTTTGTATAAAGAATTAGCGACAATATATTATTTTCATAGGTTTATCTCGAAAAAACAATGAATTTTTTTTTAAATCCACAAAGCAATACGATTAAATTGAGACAACAAGTATTGCTGCTAGGCCTAAAAAGTGGAAAATAAATATAGTTAAAAAAAACTAAAAACACGTTTTTAAAGCACATCAAACTAAAAAGTGAAAAATAGATAGACGAAAAATATTGCACAGAGCGCCCCACGCTTTTTCACAATAATAGGTACCAGTATTTTTTGTTCATTACCATTTTCAGCTTAAATTAGGAATTATTCGTAAGACATTCCGGTTTCCTCACAATGTTTTCCTTTCCCCGAACAAGCGAAAGGTGAAAGCGCACTTAGAAAGACAAATCCATTAGTACACAGCCGTGATTTGAACGCACGACGGTCAGGGTTGTAAGGCCTATGCTAAAGCTACTAGGCTAACACTGCTCTGTACATTGTATTATACTTTATTAAAGCTACAGGTACGGTAGGTTACTTATGTAATGGTTTTATTGTATTTAATATACTTGTTTTTTTTATGATCATATGATAATAACTAAAACAATTTCATTACATTATTTTAACATTATTACTATCTACTACACATAACTGAGCTCATCTCCTGAACAATTTTTCATCACCGAATTTTTGCTTAGAATAGAACCCTATCTATACCTAAGCTTTAAAGAAGAAAATGTTTAAACAGCCCTTTCGAACTTCAGCTAAAAATAAGCTTATTGCCTCCAATACTAATTCGTTTCTTTCCAGTCGATACTAATGACCTTTGGACCGTTCATTAATAACTTTCGTTCGCTACGTGCTAAAGTGTACGTGAAATGACTTACCCTATTATTCATAAACATAGGTACTATAAGCCTCAGCTATCGAATGTTTTGTCCTTATCGCTTTCGTGTCACTTTGAACCAATACTTGACAATGCATTAACTATTCAAGGCTTACAGCATGTTTAAATAGACCGTTAACAATGTAGAATGGATTTTAATACTACATATATAGAATGTGCACATATTTCCCTTAGGCAAATAAAACTTTGCATTGCATTTCTACATCCATTTCATTGCTATTTTTTCTTTAATTACTAAGTGATGTGTCTTTTGTACTATTGGCAGTTACCTCATGATCCTTTCGTTCCCTAAATTTAAAATTATTACATTTCATAAAATATTCATTCATTGACAGAACAGTACAGTGTACAATTATTGGGTTTGAAATACACACGCTAAAAGTTTCAGCACCTTAATTAATTTTAATTTCATAAAATACTTTTTATTTATAGGTACTATTACTAAGGCATCGAATGAATAAAGATTTTTTTGTTACAGATGCAACAATCACTGCTTCCACTATTATTATTAACCATCATAGCCGTATGTTCAACAAATGAACTACCCTTTTTGACTCGACTTGAACTTGAAAAGATTTTTGAAGAGCAAGACAACGATAACACTGATAAGTTAGAAAATATTGAAGCAATAATGTTCAAACAACAATCAACCAAACCTATTAAATCCAAAATATACGAAGAAGAAAAGGATCTGGATAATCTAAAGGAATACAACGATTACCGTAAAGAACATGACCCGCGATATTCCAAAAGCATAGACCAGTTTCGTACGCGCAAAAATGAAGGACGTCACAGACCGAAGGAAATCATAAAAAGAGATACTACAAGAGATGCTATTAAAAAGATTAAATTGATCGAAGATTCATTAAAAAATTATGATGAGGTCGTGACAATTAGCCCGTTGCTAATTCTCAAAATTCGCTTATCCTATTTGACGGATAATATAGAGAATATGAAGCCAACAATGTACCATTATTCTTTGCCAGTACCCTTAGATATCATGACACAAACGAAAGACGGCGAATTAAACAAAATTCTTCAAAATGAAATCAGTTATTTAAACGATGTTAAGAGTGACGAGGATGATGATGATGAGATTGAAGAAGGTTAGTTTTTTTTTCATTTCAAAACATAAGCCAGTAAACACTAGTCTTAAGTTAGATAAGGAAAGGCGCAGGAGATATATTAGTGTTGTAGTTCTTTGATTAAGAGCATGAATAGAACAAACAGACAAAAAAAAGTTTTTTGTCCTGACGCTTTTTATGATTTTTCGGTTAATTTTAATTATAATTTTGCAAGTTTGCTTTTGTGATATTTATTGCAATAATTCTTATAATTGATTATTTTTATAAATGTAAATAACGATAAACATTACATTCAAACATACCGCGCGATCGTAAAAGTATCGTTTTTATGTTCACTCTAACACGACTATTGAGCATAAGCATGTGGGCACTAAATTGAATTAAACGTTTAAATTAATTTCAGAGTCAAAATCCAACAAAAATAAAAAGAGAATCTTTTCTCTATGGAGCAGATTGCAAGGGCTTCACAGGGGCCACGAATTGCACCACCGACGGCATCTTCACGCCTTTTACGGTCTTCCTGATGATGGTGGTGGTGGTGGTGATAGTACTCTCACAGCTGAAACTCGAGCAACCTTCCTGCGACCACCCGGTTCACCTTTGAGATGGGGCTGAGTCCCCAGACCAAGAAAACCTCATAACTATAAGAAAGTGTCCAATCAGTTAACGAAGTAAGCATGCAAAGCTGAAAAGTACAATAATTTTGATCAACGTAGTTGCGTAGGCCGTAGTGAATACATATTTTGAGATTTTTCTTAATTCGTATTCAAATTGTAAACTTTGATACAAGTAGATTTTCTTTTCGATTTTTAAATTTGATCTTAATCAAATGATTTCATATGCTTTGGATTCCTGCTTGCTCAACTTATTTAAATTTCGCAGTAAAAAAGTAATAATAATTGATGTTACTACCCCAAATTAACGATCAAGTAGGCAAACATTAAGCCCGATGACGCCGAAAAAATCAGAAGTTATAGGTATCTTACATAATATCTTGAACATTAATAAAGCAGTTAATAATCATGCATGAAATAAATTAAAACCTATGTGTAATTTAGGTACATTCCTAAGTAAAAACTATGTATCAGATCTAGAAAAGAAATAATAATATTATATAGTTAATAGTTAGAGATCTGTATGTTACTATAACAATGATAAATATAATGTAAATAAAAAGCGGCATGTGAACATTTGGATTTTCATTTTAAAACTTTTAGCTTTAATATAAGCATGCTTATCAACAAGGAAAAATCAAGATACTTTATAAAAATTATATGGTTTTTACTCATCAACGTAGGTAGGCACTTTGATAATATTAAATTCCTTTTAGAGTTTTCTACTTATTACTGTTATTAAATTAAGTGAAACGACAAAATATTTATATAGTGTTTATACTCGCAGTATTTTAATAAATTCTGCCCGATGTAATAGCGATTATATAAATAGTATTTATTACCCTACGTTTTTATCTGTAGCTTCTGTATGTTTTCTAATGAGACAATTGTCAGTTGCCAATCCCGTGTGTCATTGAGTGTAGACAGTACCCTTTCGTTAGCTTGCTATCTCAGCTGATAAATATGGTAAACAATAATAATAATTATGATTTGAATCCAAAAGTCTGTCAAGGTCAATAGGTAAATGCTTGGAATTTTGATGAGTTTAATTTACTCAACATTTTGATTGAAATAACATGGCTAACACGGTAAGTACGAAATATAACCTCTTATTTCAAAACTATTTACCAAAAGGTTAGCTTGTGTTGTTCGGCAACATTTTGATTTAAATAAAGAACACAAACCACCGAACCAGTTTTTCTTGTTTAATTATGATTACTTAATTTATACTAATTACACATTAATATTTTTTTCACAATATTTTTATTAATGCGATAAAAACATCTGGGGTTGCTTTAAAACATAAAATCTGTACAAATGTTATATAGACTATTTTGTATGGATACTGGTTGTCGTCTTGTACATGGCGAGTGCGAGCTGCGATGAATCTGAAGAAAATGACATTTGAAGAACGGTCAATAGACATCGTGCGAGAAAAGGCACAATTAACCGAGCAGTTCCGAGCGATTAATCCATCCCAAAAAGTTCCTGCTCTATTTGTTGGTAAGAAAATAACTTTTGACTTTGTTAATAGATTTATTCAATTTCCGCACAAATCCATAGACTGATGTAAAGTTGAAGAAAAAATAAATATTTATTAGAAAGCATACGTACACAAAACATACAAACATTTTCGACTTATGGTATTTTTGAACCTATATAAAATATGAATCAGACACATCAATCTAAAATGGAATATTCCATTTAAATACAAATTCATTTCGATATTAAAAACGTCCCTCAAATGTGATATGGGAACAATGTCAGGCATAGTCATAAAGGTCTATTCCCTAAGGTGAATAACTTCCTTATGAAACCGAATTATATTCCGTCTGGGTGAAAATGAATTTCGGATCCTTTTAAAATTCCCACATTACATCAATACGTTCGTGCGATAAAAGCTTATACCAATATTCGTACGTTTCACAATTCCAGATTCCCGTCATGATCACATTTTGTAAAGCTTGGATTGAAGAGGTTTAGTGAATATTGAAAAAGTTTTTATCCGAAAAAGTCGAATAAATTTAACGAAATATTTCAATTAAAAAAATCAGTGGCGCTACAACCTCGTTAGGTCTTGGCCTTGGATTTCTGAATCTGTTTCATGATAAATTTTAAATCTAATAGGCAAGTAGGTGATCAGCCTCCAGTGCACACGCCGTCGACCTTCACGATGTTTTCCTTCACCGAGCAAATGTTAACTTCATGCTGAAGCCACTAGGCCAACACTGCTCTCAAAATATTTGAATACAAAATGTAATTAAAAAACATTAAATAAAGGCTACTTATAAATCTCGTAGTCATACAGAAATATGTTAATCTGAGATGTTTACCGACTTAAGCATTAAGTTTAAATGTTCTGTTTTTGAAGTACCTATATAACATGTTTGACTTGCAACGTGCTGCAAACGTACACATGGGGCAAATATTTGCATCTATTTTTCAATATACTAAATAAGCCTTCTAATACCAAGTCTGGATCATTATTGTCCGCCTTTTACGCCGTATGGCTCGTAATTAGTACTTATGAAAATACGTAGTCAATTATAATTTATAATTAGTACTGCAGATGTCATCACTTGTAGTGTTCGTCACGGGCTCTTCACTCTCGCGAGTCCACTTATTTCGCACTCACGGTCCTAATTAACGCGTATATCTGCTTATTGAATTATATTGCATAATTATGAAGGTATACGGCCTATATAAGAGCCTATTTAGGCTATTGTTACCTCTCACGGATTTATTTATATGTATTGGTATATTTTTATAAAGGTTACAATTTTAGATTCTACGGTTTCGGGGAATTATATATATATATGAAAACAAAATTCTTTATTTTATCAAAAACGTAAGCTTCAGTTAGGGTTTAATATATTACATATTTGAAAGTTCTTAAAGAAGATAACAACTACTTTAAACAATAATAAATTCCACCTAAAATTCATCGAACCACTAAAAGTCTTTAGCCCACCAGTAGCTGGATTAAAAATATTAGCGTTATTTACGTTACCCCGTATTCATAAAAAATAGTCAATCTGAAGTCTAAACACAGTTTAAATTAATCTACTCAGTCTCTATTCATCACAGCAAAAACACAATTGAACTGAAAGAGACGAAAGAGTACTAGAAGACGGGTAGGTTAAAATAAACCCATTCTGTGTGTAACAGATAAAAAAAATGGTTAGCCGTTTTTTGTCCAAATAGAGCAGTAATAAAAATCACAATAAATTTACATTATCTTGAAGTAACGTTCAATAACACGAGGCGTTTAATAAGTGGAGTAAAAGGCGAGATAAATTGACACGTATTTAGGTCGAGTCTATTGACCGAAGCACTATACGAACTTATATGTTCAGTTCAGTAGTATATTAGCATGAGTGCGAATAATAAATTGTCTAGTCTATCTCATTTAACTCAGATCTAGACTATAAACAATGCCTTAGAATGACATCAATTAAAACTATTCATGGAGGAGCTGGTTTGTTTAGCTTCTTAGAAATATATAGACAAAGAGCATTTGTACATAATGCCTATACATTTACGTCAAAAATAAACAACTGCAAACGCAAAACCTATAAACTCTACTTATAACAATGACAATCACAATTCATCCAACTTAACAATTATTTCCTACGTTATATATTTTTGTTTCGCATAGAAACTTTTTTGTCACCTCAATTAAAGAAATTTCACTACTGCTTTTGAGAATGTTTTGGCTTTTTTATCCGTTTTGGGATCTTCTCATGGAGTCCCCCAACAATATATCAGTTGCTTCTTTTCAGCATAACCGCATAATTCAATATACATTTTAGAAGTTTTTTTGAGCTTCAGTTAAATTAAGTTATGACACAAAAAAATCTTATTTTCTTATTTCGTCCTCTCTTCTTTTCCTTTTCTTTCCTTAATCTTTCTAAATGCAAACACTAAGGATTCTCTCAAGAAAACTTACATTTGTCATTTAAAAATAACGACTAATTATTAAAAAATGTACAAGCTTTTAACACTATCATAGATGGAGCTACAATCGTGGAGTCTATGGCAATTATTGACTATCTAGATGACACACGACCCGATCCACCCTTGAAACCCAGTACACCATTACAAAGAGCCCGCATGCAAGAAATCTGTGAGGTAATTTTTACAATAATATATTTTTTATCGCACGGTGCTGTTTTATACTCTATAATATGCAAATTCCCAGAATGTATGTGGAGATTTACATATGCATCTGTTACAAAAAGTGTGGTATCCGTACAGTATTATGTAATATTGTAAGATTATAAAAATCACTCATTCTATGTAGAGTTCAGAGCCACATTGTCTAAATTAAGATTCTGATATCCCGGGCTACATGCGAGGGAGTTCCATGAATCTGGTTAGCCCAGTGAGGTCTCGTCATTGTCACGTGTCTTACGTATTTCATAATTGTTAGGTTGTCTCCGTTTTAACATGTGAGATGGTTAAGCCTAAATAAAATAGAAAGTAGCCGTTATTGTTTATACATCTGAATTTATTTTAATTCTGTTACTATTATTATTGCCGGAGTCCTCCTCTAGTTTTATCCAAATTTCCATCCAGCCTTTAATAAAATACCTTTTTGGGTCTCACTTTTTTCTTCTTTGCTTGCTTTCTGAATAGTCCTTTTTAAAGTAAAGACATCTTGAAACTTTCTAATTCACGTACACATTACATGTAGGGCGCCTAATTTATTGGTATGTGACAGCCAAATCATTTGAAATTGCTGTTAATTGTAACAAATCATACTTTTGAATAGATCATGGCCTTCAAGCGGTCAATGATCCAATGTTGTAAATTGTGTATTGCGTTTTGATCAAATTACAAAAATATATATAAAAACCGGAATTTATGCATCAATTAAGGATACATTTTTAACGCTTCAGTTTTTCGAGTTAAATCCGACACAGGAATATATGTCGGAGCAATGGTGCTTCTGTCAGCTGTCATTGTCATTATATGTCACAGAGATCATAGATTAACAACATCAAAGACAAATTACTTCAAAAGCGTTAATACTAGTGGTTAATTGGTTTTGCCAATATTGCTAGTGCTACTGTTATAAACATTCCAATCTACATGAACTTCACTCACGAAACTGGGCGAAACTTAATACATTTTTGACGCGTTCTCAAACGCAATTTCAAAGTTTGTATGACTTATATTACCCTGTCAATTCGGCATATCAATATTTTTGTAGACAACTTATTTAACTTCGAATACGTCTTGTTATTGGAAACTTTAGAAACCCGATTTCACAATTTCGTCAGATGCGTTTTACATTCAAACACTTACGGAAAAATATTGCAGATGCGCTATCCGCAACAATCTGGCTTTCGTAGGCACTTAGACCTATCTCTTAGGCCTTACAAGAAACAGAAATCGGTTTTCTTATTTATCTCAAAGTTTTAGCATCATTTATACATGTGTGTTTATTAATTAAACCACACAATCATACAATATTAACACTTAACTTTAACACAATATGTGTAGAAAGAAGGAGTTTATACAATCGTAACAATTTAATAGATACTGAAAAATGTAAATTGTAATGTAATTAAGAATTAAAATGTGTAATCTTTAATTTATATAACATTGAAATTGATCTGTTTAAGATCATAAATTGATCATTATAACCACATAAATCAATTTAATGGCGCAATTTTCAGAACGCTGAAAGTCCGCCATTTTAATTACTTAAGACCTGAAAACAGTTCCTTTATATTTAATTTACAATAGCTTTGCATCCGAACAGACTGTTGTTTCCGGTATCCAGCCTCTCCAAAACATTGGATTAAAACGCTATTTCGAGACCGAAGACAAGTACACGGTATTCACAAAACACTGGACGGAGCGTGGGCTTCAAAGCCTTGAGGAACTTTTGAAAAATTCCGCTGGTGCTTATAGTGTTGGGGACCATATGTCTAAGGCTGATCTTTGCTTGGTCCCACAAGTGTACAATGCAGTTACACGGTGAGTTTAAGATATACGGTGTTCTTCATTGGCCTCTAAATTTCATCATATTTATTTTTTGTCCTAACGACAAATTCAATAGCTATGTCAGACTGATTTATGAATGAACAAAAATTGATGTTAACAATGCTAGATCCTTGTTTTTTGAACATATATTTAACATTCAATATAAAAATAAACATCGAAATCGAATTTTCTTTATTCACTTATAAATTTTTTGACAAATTAGTTTTAGATTTTTTTCCACTATCATATCATTTAAACTGTTTTCTTTACACTAAAATTTCATGAGAAAAATATATAATTTTATTTTTATTCGAGTGCTTAAAAATTTTATTTCGTAATTTTTCGTTACTGATTTCGACTGTACCCGGAATATATAAAGGAATTCTAAATGTTGTTTGGGAGGTTAACGTAACTTTTGTTTCAGGCACAAATTGGATCTTGGCAAATATCCGATACTCTCCAAATTGTATGAAAAACTATTAAAAGAAGAAAGTTTCAGGAAAACGCACCCAATGATAGTTAGGGGCCAGAAATATACGTTACCAACTTTGTAATAATGTCATAAATATTTGTTATTTATAAGCAATATTTTTGTTTACTTTTAAATGTGTTGTACTGTTAAAAGTGAATTATATAATTTGTGTTAGTGTTCGTTCTTTAATTTTTTTTTATTTGAAAGAAATTAAAATTAGAAATGGAAGACAAAAATTGTGTCAGATTTCTTACTTAAGCTCATACTGTAGGGTAAGATTCTTTTAATTTGTGAAACTTATTATTATTTAAAGGGTTATTCGACAATAAACAAACTTTGATGCTATTTACTAATGTTAGAATCGAATTTGTCATAGTTACTTTCTCTTTATTTTTTTTAATATAAAATAATAATAGGCTAATAATAATACTACTACTCGGTTATATATGAGTGCGGTATATTATTGTAAATTGCTAGTAGGAATAAAACTCCTAAATAATATTCTTTAAGTTTATAATTTTGTTAAATTTATTTTTGTTAATAAAAACTCGATCCTATTGGGCGTTTTCCATTTATATTTAAATAAACGTTAATCTGTATTTTTTATAATGTGTATACGTATTACGTATGAACAAAAATAGTTTTTAATAATTCTTGACCCTATTTTTTAACATATATTTTACATTCAATCTTAAAACAAACATATTCATCGAATTTTCTTTATTTAGTTTTTTAAGAGAAATTAGTTTTCAAGGAATTTTTCGTTATTATATAATTAAAACATATTTTTCACTGTTTTCTCAACAGTAAAATTTCATATGAAAAATATATAGTTTTAATAATTCAATAATATACACAAAAAGTATTTGTAATATTCTTAATATTCTTCTCTTTCATTTACCATTTGGTAAGAATATTAAGACATTGATTAAAAAAGGGATGACATTGATTAAACACGTTAAAAATAACCCAAATTCACGAGCTTTCAGTAATTATTTCAGTAAACAATAATTGTTTATCTGTTTTTCCAAGTTCTCCATCGAAAACGCCCACGAGCATAAATACTATTATTGTAACCCAAACAATGTTTTATAGGTAAGTTTATACGATCGCTTTAACGATAAAACTTTGCTAGTAAACTCCGTATTAACGCCGCTTATTCAAACAATACAATTGACCTACATTTCAATTCGCATAAGATAAGTTAATACAATCTAAAGGTATTGTGTATTATAATATATGTAATAATACTAATAGACTCATACTACTCTTTCTACTGATTTATTTGTAATAAATTATCCCAGTAATTGCGAAAAGAAAGGAAGGCGTGTACGAAAACATTATCAACATAACAAGTAATAATAGTGTAACATTTACCCCTTTATTCGTAAAACGGTAATCAGACTAAATGTACCGTTTTCACTTAAAAAAAGAAAGAAAGTAGTTTCACAGAAAGAGACAAAAGAAGATTTTGTGGGAGTTGCGACTTAGCGGAAAGTATGAAGCCAGTCTCCTGGCTATGTTAATAATTCGATATTTACTATACATGCTCTTATTTAATATTGCAAAATGTGATTGGGTGTCTTTTTCTAGCTTCCCCCATAACTGATACTTACAAAATAGGTAACAGATTAATAAGTAGGGTTTTTACCGTTAAAGATTTAGGAGTATTTTTTGTACCTAGTCTTACTTTTTCGCGAACACATTCGTTCACTGACTGTTCTAATGAATTCTCGCACAGCGCAACGATAACGCTTTATGCTGCACTAATGCGTACGCACTGCGTTACGCATTCCATGGTATAATTGCCTTTTGAACGAAAATATGTATAAGCTAATGCTAGAATACTAAAACGGTTCGTAACTTTAATAAATAAAAATAAATCAGTGACACTTCAACAATTTTAGGTCTGGGCCTCAGATTTCTGTATCATGATCATTTGTTAATTTTATAGGCAAGTAGGTGATCAGTATCCAGTGCCTGACACGCCGTCGACTTTTTGAGTCTAAGGCAAGCCTGTTTTCTCACGATGTTTTCCTTCACCGTTCGAGCGAATGTTAAATGCGCACATAAAAAGTCCATTGATCTATCGGTACAGCCGGGGATCGAACCTACGACCTCAGGGATGAGAGTCACACGCTGAAGCTACTAGGCCAACACTTATGGTAATTTAACCGGCGTAAATATTATTATTACTTCTAGTACCCATCTGCGTTTTTGCTACGCACGTTGGGGTATGAATAATTTGAACTACTGAAAAAGCATTCAACAAACTACTTTGCACTAAATATTTTGAGGGGTAGAACAGACTGCATGGGTCTGCTTCCTGAATTGCTTAGACTTTATACGCCTGAAAAGTATTTCAAATCCCGGAGGCACGTCTGTCTGAGTGGAGCTCACGAACTGTCCTCCACCAGCAGTCACCAATTCCGCTTATAATCTTGCTGCTTTACCGTATCCTCTGTTCTGCACCAGAACTACATATCGTCGCTGTAGAATGATATCCTCGTATGTCCAGAGAATCAAACATTACAGGAAACGAAAAAAATGTTTCATTTCGTTAAAATATTATTACGAGTATGTTTTTGTAGTTTTTGTCCATAGTTTTGGATGGTAACAAGGACTAGGAGGATATTTATTAATAACAAAAATAAGTTCTTACTTCATAATTATACCAGTAAAATGACATAAGAGTCTAAGAATAAAAATTAAACGGTTTCTTGACATACGAGGTTAACATTCTACAGCGACAATATATTTGTGACAGGTTTGGGAAGACTGAGAGATGAATGTAATTTTTTTTTGTTTTTAAGTAGAAATAAAATTATCTGTTAATAGTTTAAGGTAGTGTGTAATTTAGTCTATATATTATGATTATTCTGTTGCATCTATGCTGTAAATGAATAAATAAATAAAACGTAAAATTGTTCACAATACGCGTGCACGCACGGCCTAAGGGACAATTTTATAAAAAATAGCCAGCCCATCTATTTAAGCTACATACTAAAGCTGCTAATTCCAACAAAAACGGTAACAGTATAACGTTGCTATTCATTAACCCACCATAGCCTCAAATATAATGTTTTGCCTTATCACTATCGTCAAAATACCTAAGCAGTGTGACAAAAACATTCTCATTAAGTAAATGGTTTTTAGTCATCTAGCTAGTTTAGTTATAGGTATAGTAAATAAAAAAAATATATTGTTTTTAACGCCTTTAAATACGGGTAAACGGTGAAAATATGGTGGATATATGTAAATATTAAGATATTTCCAGATGTGACTATAAAGACTAAGTATGTTAAGAAGACACGAGGATTCACTTTTTAAACATTAAGGATTACAATTATGAGTCATTTAGAATTACATGTTTTAACATATCTTATTAAAAGGTAAACATATCATATAAGAATTTATGAGGAACATTTTATTTGAAATAAAAGACAAAAAGGATATTACGAGTTTTTTAAATTTATTAATTCTATACGCAGCTAGTTGCTAAATACTAATAAACATGGAATAGTGACATATTATTGTTAGAATGGTTAGGTAGCACGATATATTTTATCTATGCTCAGATGTTATCCATTGATTAAGAGTACGTAGATATGATCTATTAATTTACTCTATGGATTTTACAAACGTTAATTTCTATGGTAGCATTTAGCGGCAAAAAATAAATTAAAAGAAAAATAATTGTTCATATTAGTTATATGTTGATTTTTTTTACAAATGTTGCTCTTGTGAACTGACATAATATATTTTTTAGTCCCTAAGTGGTTAAAATTATTACAAATCCAAATCACTTTTAATGATTTTTTTTAAATTTGCTCAAAACTATTTCATTTCGCAGTTCAATTAAAAACGATCAAGAATACTAATTACGTAGTTTGATTTGGCCAAGCATTAAGGACAATTTATTAGACCTTCATTGGTATTCTCAGAAATAGAAACATAAACTGACATATTTTTGGGGTCAAGGGTGAGTTATTGTAGTGATAGCCTTCAAGAAAGATTTTTCGGCGAAAAAGCGTATCTTATTTATGTAAAATTGTCTATTATTTACGCCTTGTGCGAGAATGACGCGTTGAAACCCATAGTGTCAATTTTGAATATAACAATGCCATTGAAGATTAAGTGCAAACAATAATTAATATAGTCCCAGACATAGATTTATATCGTTAGATAGGCCCCGACACCAAAAACTGTGGCATTCTTTTTGAATGTGTGCGTTAACAAAATGCCGACACACGCACACTAACGAGTAGTTTAAAAATCGTGTTTCTGCCATTGTACTTATCTGTTGTAATACTGACAAAATAGTGTCATCTCTTTTTCTCCTACATTAGTTGCAAACACTACTTTCTCTTTCGTGCACTCGCCAATTAAATTTGTTATTTTAGACAGTGCGGAAGGAAAAATAAAAGTTTTTAAATCGCAATACTTACGAGTGAAATGTTACATCTCTGGCTTTATTTGTGTTTCTAGAATTGTTGTTGCACTTTACTTTCTAAAGTACACGATGTCATTTTGTGACACTAAATTGCTCGCAAACGTCCTTTACAACACGTCCGGCTAACACTGTGTTTAGGGGTGCACTGATCCCAGGTTAGTGAGCTCACTCACTTCGGCTGTGCGACAACACGGCGCGGTCTCACTGCGGTAAGGGCCTATCTAACGATATAAAACCATGGTCCCAGATATCTATTGGCAACAATCCTGGAACTCCCCTGCGATTCTGTAACTCACTTTTCGAACTCAAACAGCGGTTTTCGCATCGGCGGTCGCTCTGAAATCAGTCGTGAAGCAGTCATTTTATGATTTGGCATTCTGAAAAGGTGGGAGCTTGTAGTTTATTGTTTATACAAGGGCTGGGCAGGGCGCAGGGCTGTTGGTAATTCGTTGGCCAGCAAACTTAAAAAAGCAAACAATAAATAATAATCGAACACGTGTGTTATTAACTGAGTCACGGAAGCGAATAATCTATTATGGCATGTAGTTTTGTAATTATTCAGTTTCTTTTAATATAAATATAAGTAAATATATAACAACGTTATTATAATAGATCTCATTATAAATGTAGGCACAAAATGTGAACCTTAATTCGTAACGAAGCGTCAAATTGAATTTAATCTGTCGATACAGACGTCTAGAACCGTTTGGCAATGAATAATTTAAATTTCAAGAGTGGGCTCATCTCAAGAGATGAAGATTTGAATTGATCTCAGTTCATTAAGTTGTATTATTCTTAAAATGTAAATAATCCGATTACAATTACGCTTTGGCTTTAATTTCGACCGCAATTTTGTTTTGTATAAGTATGCCATAAAGCTCAATAAAAACGGGATTTGAATTCTGGATATTCGTTTGTAAACCGAATCCTTAGCTAATTTTTAGTGTTTGGGAAAAAGTTCTGCTGTAGTTTAGATTCTTTCAATTACCAACGTAATGCCATAACATAGGAAATTGTTTTACAAGAGCACAAAACAATTATTTGTTTCTTTCAAGCATAACGTTAGTATAACCTCCATTATTCTGTTTTGACATTCAGTTTTTTTTTTGTTAGTATATTTCGTTTATTTTTAATTTAACTGAACCAGAACGATAAGAAATAAAAACAAATATATTTCTATCAACTTTATTACATGTACATGAATCGGAGACACTGCGACCTTAATTCATTTAAAAGGACCGTAGTGAAACAGAAGTGATTAAGTATCGACCAAAATTAACTAAGATTCGTTTGCCGGGTTAACTATTATTTATATTTGTACCCACTGATTCATTAACCAACCCAAAGTGGTTTAGAAACTTGAAGGTTTTACCGTGTCATTTTATGATACATCACAATGGAGAAAAATTCATCCCCTAGCTATAGTTGGTGGACACAGTTATCGTACTTAGACTCGCTCTCGGCCGGCCCATTGTGCGTAAAGTCCTGGCTAACTTATCCAGCCTAGCTACTTCCAGAAAAATAGAAGTCTGCTGGGCACTTCGCAGGCTTCACGGAGCGACCTCACTGCTCCGAGGATTTTAGCACGTTGTTTAACCACAGCCTCGCATTCCAAGACTACGTAGGTGACTGATTTCACTGCGCTTGACTTGACTTGACTTAACCCCTAGTTGGGGCAGATGGGCGTCCACAGTGTATCTCCATCGCGTTCAGTCTTGAGTCTCGTATTTTACCTCGCTCCAAGTCTTTCCGGCTGTCTTTGCCTCGTCTGCGACTGTACGGCGCCAGGTTTCCTTGGGACGGCCACGCTTCCGCTTTCCTTGCGGGTTCCAAGTGCAAGGGCAGTGAGCCTGCTTTGAAGCAGGTTCACTGCGCTGAAACAGCCTTTAATATTCATCCCCTTAAAGAGAATTTTAATGGATTTAGAAAGATTGAGCATGGAAATTTGTGAAAACGATGAACGTAGGTGACTGATTTCACTGCGCTGAAACAGCCTTTAATATTCATCCCTTTAAAGAGAATTTTAATGGATTTAGAAAGATTGAGCATGGAAATTTGTAAAAACGGTGAAAAAATAGTTAATATTTAATGTAAATATACGTATCATTTAATTATGCTTTTATAATTAAAATTACACACGATACATAATTGTATTTTTAAGATTATTTTCATATATCTAGAAAAATATCAAAAATAAATAATACCTAGAAAAGCCTATTGGAACGCACAAATAGTTTCGAATTGAACGTGTAATTGATCTTTATTGTTTCGACACGAAAACAGACGGAATTTTAATAGAGAGCCTATGTGTTTAAGTGGTTCGTCCAAGAAATCAGTACCATCTTGGGCGGTAAAGAGGAATGTCCCTTTAGATAATATGTATAATGGGGCAGCCGGGATGGGATAGTGTAAATAAGTTTAATTTATTCGGGCCGCAATGGCTTTGCAGATGAAAGGATTTCTGCTATTATTGTTTTATGTCCTTACTTACGGTTACGAGAATGGTGAGTTTTGTTCTTATTTATAGCCCATGTTTTTGCTTAAAAGTCAAGATCTTTTTCAGAAAATAACTTTCTTCATATTGTCGTATTCGTTTATTTAAAGTCAATTGATTTTAAGTAGACACATGTTTCGCAACATATTTCGTTTCTGAGTTCAAAACTTAGAAAATAAAACTTTAGTAAATATACATTTATATTTAACAAGAATTTGTTTTGTTATTTATTATTAAAAAAATTATTATTTTGATTATCTATTCTTAGTATACGCATCTTTTTATAAGTGAGTTATATAAAACTAAGGATTGTAGCGCCGATTTATTTATTTCAAAATATTTATTTTTTAACGTCGACATTTATATGAAATAATTATCAATTCAGATGTTGTTACTAACGTTTGAAAACACAATTATTTTGGCTAATGTCTCTGAGTATAGGCATTTTGGTAGGTTGGTTTAAATTACTTTAAAATTTGCAGAGAAACTAGAAATCTTCGACGTGCTTTCTATTATTAATGATGGTGAATTACCTGATGGAGTAGCCAGAGTTCCGGGACGTTGTCAATCGCAACTGGAGCCTCCTTCTGCGTTATCTCTTAATGAGAATGCCACTCTCCATCAGCTAGCAGCTGGAATTTTCTACAATACATTTCCGGAGGATTTCTCTATTATTGCCGTACTTCGGTTAAGAGGTGATTTGACCATTTTATTTTTCTATCTGTTTAATATACATGCATACAGAAATCGCAGTTTTACACTTAGCAACGTTTTCTTTGCAAAACCTAATGTAAGTACTCAAAAATAATTAACAATTATACATATACCTACTGTGCAAGCTGCACATTTTCACTTGCACACAAGGTGCACTTTTTCTGGAATTATAATTAATGTGGTTAAATGGAAATAAATGTTGTTTTGACAACACAGCTTACCAACTAAAGTCGAGTAGTTTCCACGTTTTGGGAGTTTGACTTAGTTTACTCCGCATTTATAAATTATAACCCATTCGAATATTCGAATAGTGAAACAATGGTGTGTACATTAAATCAAAAAACTATACACTACACAATATTGTATTATTCTGTATAGTTGAATACACCAGGTGTTATATCGCTATATTAATGCTAGACACCAAATTTAAACATTACACTTAAAATATTTATTGCCCGTCGTTGTATGAATGAAATTCCTAAAAGCATCGTATCGTAAAGAAATCAATGTTCTTTCATAAAGCTTAAAGTTACAAAAGCAATAAAATTTTAAATAATTTAGGTATATCGATATATTTTTAATCGTAATTTATAAATAAAATAATACTTCCTTCTTCAAGAAATTATGATTTGCCAGAAATTCGAAGTTCGCGCCTATTTTATGGGCGGCACCTGCTTATTCGCGTGCGAGGTAATATAAATGTTTAATGTCCAAATATGTCAATAGTAAGTTTTGGCGCCACTTGTTACATGTTCAAATGTTTTCACTCATTTCATTACATATATTTTGTTCCTTGAATTAAGAAATATGTGTTAGCGGTGAATGTTAATAAGCTTTACATCATCTTATCATTCAACATTTTCATTGGCTCTTTGTTCGTTTAGGACATAAAAATGTACATGTATATATGAAACCGCATATAATTATGTAGTAGACAATCAGTGACTACTATAAAAATACTATTGTTGTTAACTCGACTAGCAAGTTTATTATATTTATATATATGATATTATCTGATCTATTTTATGAAATATTTAAAAAGTTATCTCGAGACTTTCTTATTAAATAATTAATAGACGCTATTAATGTACGTCATAATCCTCTGTGAATCTAATTCGAGTCCAGTGATTAAGGCATGAGCTACTTATGATTTATTAATTCATGATTGAATTATTAATATATTAATGATGTATAATTTACGTACAAAAAACGTAGTGTTGTGCAGTCTATGCTAAGTAAAATCTTTATTTTAAATGAAATTATCTGTTTTAGGCACTGATCAAAACCCACTATTCGTGCTGTATTCTGACGCTGGCGATGAGCAGCTTCAAGTGGTGGTTGGTGAATTAATAGAACTCTACTATGAAGATACTCGAGGCGAACCGGAAGACCACGAACTTTTGACATACAGAGTCAATATAGCTGATGACAGGTAAATTTTTAAATAAGGACTTCGAGGACTCTTAGTCGCCAGGCATGCCACATTTTAAAAACCTTGGTGATTTAAATTATACGTATACAATACAAATAAAGTATAATGCATGCAACTGAAATCTGTAGCCTCGAAAGGAAACAAAATCAAAGTTGGAGGAAAGGCTCTTAAATTAATTCGAATACTCTTAAAAACTCAACGTTATTATAAAAATGTCTACGCTTTTTATGTGCAATAAACAGGGTTGGAAACGGGGATTTAGTCTCCGTTGAATTAGATCCTAGCTACAAAGTTTCAAATGTTACGTAGGTGGCACCGTATCGCTATAAGCTATAAGCATAAAAGGGGATTCTGTGACACTACTGGTAGATTGTGAGATAAAGGGTACCTTACCACTTTTGAGGAAGCCGGGAAGTACCTTCAACTTGGCTGGAGCGTTAGTTGTTGGGACACAGGTCACACCGGATCAGTATTATGAGGTACGATATTTTGACGTTGGCAGCTATATTCGTTATAATGAATGGGATAAAAACATATGCTACGGGTGTAAATACCCCGTTCCTCCTGTCGCAATTTGTACCTGACACTTTAAGATTGTAAACAATTCATGCCTGAATTTTTTAATTTAATTCATTCATTAATTATTGAAGTAGTGTTTTTAAGTATTATATTATTATTGTAATTAAGGTCGACGCTTCGGTGGACGGAAAAATTGTATCCAATTTTTGTTGCGTAAATTTCTGTATTTTTGGAATAAGTAAATATTGTTAAAAAAAAGGGTGCGTGTACTTACGTACGCGCGTAAGAAGTTATACTTCTTTGGCATTATTAAAAATAGTTTTTGATTTCATGCAAATAATTAATTACATTCATTACAGTCAATAAAGTTCAGTTTACATTTGAAAAATTAAATAAATAAATATTTATTATTATTCTCTTACATTAAGTGTAACATAAATTCTACTATTATTCGAATGTTGTTTTTTAATTATGTCCAATGCCGTAGCATCTTCCGTGGGCAACTTCATTCTGTTAATTTTGTGTCACGGTGCGTGCGCATCGTAAAATTTCACTCTCATCAATTTTTCATAACGCGCCTAAAGAAGTATAACTTCAAAAATTTACTACAATATCACGGTGACCTTTGTACACTTTCTTTATTAATTTTGCAAAGTTACTTTAAATCATAAATTAAGTTATGATTTTTTGTTAAATTGCAAATGAAATGGTTCTCATTAATTTTTAGGGCGATATAGAACTTCTTCAATTCGCAAATCAACCAGACCTTGCGTATGATATGTGCCTAAACATAGCACCTAATTGCAATGAAAATGCTTATTCTGTATCAGAAAATGGTTTAGAATCTAGAAACGTTGGAGCTTCTAGACTGGAATCTTCCAGAACTCGCGAATATTCAGCTAATCAACCATCAAGAAATATAAATTACGCTGAACCATCTGGTCTAGAATCAATAGAAAACCGTGAATATGCGGAAACAGAAAATGAATTGTCTAGAAAAGTCGTTCGTGCTACAACGCCTCTGACGTTCTCTCCAGAGGAAAATCAGTATAATCTTCAATTTTTTGATGGACGGAATCACACACAGTTTGCTTCTAACCAAGTTACAGAAAGACCATATTGGCAGTATCCAGAAAATTATGGGTTTAGTTTACCATTCCCAGTTTCAACCGATAATGGTAAGTGATTAGCTTATAATTAGATCAGGTCAATATTAAACTACGAATCCGTGTTATTATCGTTCTAAATACTCAATGCTTTGTCTATGTTATTGCATAAAAATATTATAAATTAATCGAAAAAAATTTACGCAACCTTTTACGTCTGGGCCTCAGATTTCTCTGATCGTGACCCTTTTGTCCCCGACACACGCCGCCGACTTTTCAAATCTAAGGCATGCCAGTTTCCTCACGATGTTTTCCATCACCGTACGAGCGAGTGTTAAATGCGCGCAAAGACAGAAATTCCATTGGTGCACAGCCGGGGTTCGAACCGACGACCTCAGGGATGAGAGTCTCACGACATTGCCAATAGGCCAACACTCATATACATTCTTCTTTATTCGATTTTGTTTAATAGTTTTCTAGACATTGTAGATTTTTGTACATAATAACTTGTTTTTTTATAGATGAAAACAGCATATTTGGCAGATTTACAGGCGTAGATGATTTTATTACACCATCGAACAACGAAGTAACACCGCCCAATAGTCTTGACATAAGTACATTTCAAGTAAGTGAATAAAATACTTTCTCCTCGTAAATATTTTTTCCATATTGTGACAATAAACCCTTAATATTTAGAAATTTCGTCGAATACCTAGTTATTGGCAATTTAACACCCAATTTCACTTCATGAATGTATGTGATATCTTGTCTGAAAGGTAATGCTCAAAGCGATAACTTATAATTTAAGATCTTATTTAAGCACTTTTACACTGTATATTTCAATTTTATTATGTTTAAAAGTCTGTTATATTGTTCGTCGCAGAAGCGTAATGAAAAATGGTTTATAAGAAATTGCGTGTTGTTCCCACGAGAATGTAAGTGCGTGCTCCTATTTCACCATGCCTCCTGCTGATGAACCTTTGATTTTAATTTATTTTATTAATTTACTATTAATCATGATGATGTCATGTGGAACATGGTATAATGGTTGCAGCTCCTTACAAAAATTGTGTAAAATAAAAAACTTGACGATCAAAAAGAGTGCAGGAGAGTTTATTGCCAATTCTTCTCTTCAGTTCTACGTCCTTTAAGAACTGGCAGTTAATATAAAATTAGAAGCATATAATATGTATATCTTTTTTGACGTACGTTGTGTTATCTATATGAATAAATGATTTTGATTTGCACCAGGTCATTGTTCAGTGCGGCATGCAAATTTAAGGGTTGATTATAGCCAACCTTCGAAAGAAGAGCACTATAAGAAGTTTTTTTTTTCAGCCAACCACAATAGACAATGAAGGAGAAATAACACTTATCACTACGGAATCTTCATACACACCAATGACAACCACTGAAGATTCAGATTGGCTTACACATCCACCTGAAACGGTATTTTTTTATTTCATGCTTTATGCAAATGAGCACTGTTGGCCTAGTGGCCTTAGCGTGCTGTCATCCCTGAGGTCATAGGTTTGATACACGGCTGTGCACCAATGGACTTTCTTTCTGTGTGCACATTTAACATTCGCTCGAACGGTGAAGGAAAACATCGTGAGGAAACCGGCTTGCCTTAGACTCAAAGTTGAGGTATGTGGCACTGATCAAGAAACAGATACAGAAATCTGAGGCCCAGACTAAATAGGTCGTAGCGCCACAGATTTTTTGTTTATTTTACTTTAAGCAAATATTACATATTCATAAATATTAAATACACTATAATATAGTACAAGTATTAATACAGTTTACCAGTAGTAAAGACGATACGTACGTATACAAAATTAATATTACATTTAAGTTACAATTTATACATAGGCCCTTTTTTACTCATACGTATGACATACACAAAGTTAAATTACGTATAAATATTTAGATAATTGTTAATTTAACAAGAATACTGAGTTTAACCGGACTAAATTGTTTAACTATTAGATTGCATTACATTTATTTTTATAGGATCGGAATGGGTACTCATAAAACAAAAACTTTTGCAAATACGGCACGCCGAGCTTTTTAGTCATATGTGAATTTAATCCAGTCAAACAGTGTTTTGTATGTAAATACAATTTTGTTTTAACATTGTTTTTATTTAAACAGGGTAATGGATCAAGTTATGACTCGTCTGATACCTATTATGATTATGGTAGTAATGGAAACTATTTGGGACCAAGAGGCTACCCTGGCCCACCAGGCCCTCAAGGACCTAGGGGACCTAAGGGGGACCCCGGAAAGACAGGTATAGAGGGTCAACAAGGTTTTCCCGGGGCTCCGGGGCATGTTTTCGTGGTACCTGTAAGTATTTAAGAAAAATTACGTCAAATACTTAGTAGTAGTTTATTCATTTTTGCTTTATAAATAATGAAATGTCTCCAGAATGTTAAAATATTAATTATCTTAAATTTTGATTGATTTAATTATAGATCATGTGTAAGCTTTCAAGAAGAAAAGAAAAAATACGAATAACATTTATCTAATTTCAGCTACAGCAGTCTGGAAACGAAAAGGGCCCTGACGCGCACTCGGAAGCTTTACGACAAATTTTAACACAGCATATGGTAATTTTTTTTCAACTATTTATCTAATATTATATAAAATTCTCGTGTCGCGGTGTTTGTGTTTAAACTCCTCCGAAACGGCTTGACCGATTCTCATGAAATTTTGTGTGCATATTGGGTATAACTGAGAATCGGACATCTATTTTTCATCCCCCTAAATGTTAAGGGTATTCCACCCCTAATTTTTTTTTAAATTTTATATTAATTTTATGATACAACATTAAAAAATATATACAATCCCTAATTTTCACCCCTCGATACGATCAACCCCTATTTTTTATTATAAATGATAAACATGGCAAAACGACGTTTGCCGGATAAGCTAGTACTATCTATTATAAGAAGAAAACTGTTACATATAATTATACTTTTAGGCGGCCATGCGTGGTTCAGAAGGTCCTATGGGGCTCACAGGTCCTCAAGGTCCCGAGGGTGAAACAGGTCCAGAAGGACCTAAAGGTGAACAAGGAGACCAGGGAGAACCGGTAATAAAAAAATTATAAAATACAGATCCATGAAATTTTTGTGTTACTAAAATTATAATAATAATATAAACAGAGTATTCTATCTACCTTCAAAAATTCAAGCACATAACATAAGACATTTCGCATATCTTTTCTAAATAATTATATAAAAGACTAGAGGTCTATATTATCTCATATAACGTTATATATGTGTATATGAACTCGTATATTAACCATTAAACGTGTATGCATTTTTCGTGTATAAATTTTTTATGCGTCTTGTAATAATCGAAAAACATACATAAACATTTAGACTTAATTGTAACTAATGTAACAATATGTACACTGTTAAAGGGTCCTCCAGGTCCTAGAGGTTTGCAAGGACCACCGGGTAGACTAGGACGTCGTGGCCATGCAGGTAGGGATGGCGAAAGAGGACCACCCGGTACTACCGGAATGAAAGGAGACCAGGGATATCCCGGATCAATTGGTATGCCGGGAGATAAGGGAGAAAGTGGTACACCGGGATTGCAAGGAGAGTCAGGAGCGCCTGGCTCTGACGGACCACAGGGAGATGACGGCCCACCTGGACCTCCAGGATTGATAGGAGAATTGGTATTTAAATATATACAACTATATTAATATCAAATAAGAAAAGAGCAGTGTTAGCCTAGTGGCTTTAGCGTGCGACTCTCATCCCAGAGGTCGTAGGTTCGATGCCCGGCTGTGCACTAATGGACTTTCTGCCTACGTGCGTATTACACCTAATGGTCGAACGGTGAAGGAAAACATCGCGAGGAAACCGGCATGCCTTAGACCCAAAAAGATGACGGCGTATGTCAGGCACAGGAGGCTGATCACCTACTTGCCTATTAGATCGACAAATGATCATGAAATATAGAAATCTGAGGCCCAGACCTAAAAAGGTTGTATCGCCACTGATTTAGTTATTTTATTATTTTTTTCAAAAACCGTAATATGTATTTCATATAGTATACTACATGTTCTTATAAGTGTATGGAAAACATACTGAACAACATACATATAGGTCTTAGATAAAACTGATATTTTTCTTTGTAGAACTTACATTCTGTTCACTTTTCCATCAATCCGATAAAGAAATTATCTTTCTAAACTCTAACGCGAAACCAAACCTAGGACCCTTAATATGGTTAACTATTGTAATATTTTGAATAAATATATAGTTTTTTTTAGGGTCCTAGAGGCTTTATGGGACCGAGAGGATATCCTGGTCTAATAGGATATCCAGGCATACCAGGTAATGAAGGGCCGCAAGGAACAAAAGGTGCAGCTGGGCAGCCTGGTCCACCAGGTTCACAAGGACAGCCGGGTTTAATGGGGCCTGCTGGATCACCAGGACCTCAAGGGCCAATGGGCGTACCGGGTATTCAAGTATGTGGAACTTTTTCTAATCTATCTGATCTTTCTTTTGTTATGAATTTAGTTACTAAATATTTGAAATCAGTATTTTAAAAAATATCAAATACATAGATCCTGCTGACATCATTTATTTAATATCAGTGTAATGTGCGACTTAAATAAATATGCTACTACATGACATCATCTCAAATAACATTAATTACTTCTAGAAAAATTGCACTTCCATGTTTCTGCCTATCAGACTCGTAGTCGTTTTTTGTTTCACGTTCCTAACATTAACACCAACTATGCAAAAAACTCTCTGTATAGCGCAGCCCGGACATACAACACCATATAAGCCTTGACTTGTTTAAGCTATCGCGGAATATGCTTCAAGTGTTAAGAATATCCATATCATGAGCACAACCCCCCATACATATCCTCACGTACATACACTCACTTTCACACCATCACACAACACAGCCGAATTCGGTATTAACTTAGTTAAATGTATTTAATATTTTTATTGATTTTTCCTTTAGTATAATTGTTTTTTGTGATATTTATATAATTTATGTTTGCAGTAAATATATCAGGATTGATGTAATGCCGTGCTAATGTGATTCGTTTAATGTACAGGGGCCACAAGGAAAACCAGGAATATCGGGCCTTCCAGGGCCAGAAGGTTCACCTGGAACTCCTGGCAATCCCGGGCAACAAGGTCCCTCTGGAGAAGGAGGCCCACCAGGACCACAGGCAATTTACTCTTTGTTAATATTTGTAACCTTACAATAACATAATTTTAATTTGATAAACGATATTTTTCTTTCAGGGAATGTTAGGATTTCCTGGTCCTCGTGGATTAAAAGGCGACGATGGGCCAAGAGGATTCATTGGAGACAAGGGTGATAAAGGAATTAGAGGTAAATTATTATATATCATATATAAAATATATGTAATATTGAAAATATCATCAATCAGTATACTACATTATTTTCACATAAATCGAAGATATTGTATAATATAGATCATTGAATTATCAATATTGTATTACACCTTTAGGAATCGAAGGAGAAAAAGGTGAAATGGGCCCAAAAGGGGAACGAGGGCTAATAGGAGAACCAGGAGCACCTGGTATAGAAGGCCCAGAAGGACAAAAGGTATATACATCAAAACAAGTCATAAAATTAAATTCATCAATTTATTATCTAAAATTCTCTTTAGGGTATTGAAGGACCAAGAGGGGAAACTGGGTCAATTGGACCTTCTGGCGAAAAGGGGGCAATGGGTCCACAAGGGCCTCCTGGCTATCCGGGCAGTCAAGGGGATAAGGGAGATAAAGGTGCTTCTGGTAGACGAGGGCGACGCGGAAATAAAGGAATTGCTGTAAGCAATAACTTTATATTATTTTGCGGTAGTCTGCTCTTTATATCATCATTTTCCATCAGATGATTTGTCAGCAATGTTATTTCAAGCTGTCATTGTCGCTAATTTATTATTATATTTATCAAACCCTGTCTTTTATTGTCTGTAATTTAAAACTTATTTATCATTTAAGGGATTGGTTGGAGCTATCGGCGATCGAGGTGAAAATGGTCCCAGGGTAATTCTCCTTTTAAATTATAAATTTAAGATTTCATTAAAACTTAAATGTCAAATTAAAGCCATCTTATTTATAGGGTTATAGAGGCCCGCGTGGGAGACGTGGTTCTGATGGTCCACCAGGGCCAAAGGGTGATACTGGTCAGCCTGGGCCACCAGGTTCAACTGGAGAAAGAGGACCCCAAGGGGTTGAAGGGCCAAGGGGATTCCCGGGTTCTTTGGGACCACCTGGTACTGATGGAAAGACAGGCCTGCCAGGTTTACCTGGCGAACGCGGTCCATCTGTAAGACTTTTTTTTTAGAATTTATTTGGTCCATTAATCAAATTAAGTAACGGTATACCTTTTTTTCTTAAAATAAAAATAATAAAAGAGAGTGCGACTTTACATTACTTATAATTATGGCTAATAAGTAGTATTATGTGGACTTAATTTTCTACAATACTAGTCAATAGCTTAAACTAAGGTAATGTTAATTAAAGTTTTAGTGTTCTTTAGTAATCCTTTGACACTATATTCGTGTTTCCGAGATACCGCACTTGCACTTATATTTAAAAGGTTTAGTTCTCTTTAGGCCTCTTGTTCCTGCTGTATCAAGAAATTTGATTGCCTCAGCATTGATTTATGTAGCCTGTTTTAGCTAAGGCAAACCGTTTCATCGTATTTAGAACTATCTCCACAGTTCACATCATTAAGTGAATCTTCATTACAAAAATGACGCAATATACGAGACGCAGAATGTGACCATGACCATGACCCATGTTTCTCCAGTGTACTAACATTGATAAAAGATTGTTTTGCAATTTGAATAGGGTGAAACTGGAGTTCCTGGACAACCAGGGTCGCCTGGTGTAATGGGACCACAAGGACAGAATGGCGATCAAGGACCACCTGGCCCTCAAGGTCCTTCAGGAATACCTGGAACACCTGGCGAGGTTGGTGCAGCGGGTGAAATGGGTAAAGAAGGTCCACCTGGACCTCCTGGTCCGGAAGGAAAATCAGGTCCTGTGGGATCTCCGGGACTAACGGGACAAAATGGAGAACCTGGTCCACCAGGTACCGCGGTAAATGTCTCATGATTTAGATTTTTTTTAAACACTGCTATAATATTTACTACAATTGAAATTCTTTTTTCTTATTATAGGGTACACCAGGGCAAAAAGGTGACATGGGTCCTTCTGGACCTCCAGGCGTTCGAGGTGATAAGGGAGAACAGGGTGGCCTAGGCCACGAGGGCCCTCAGGGTCCAATAGGTAGAGAAGGACCTCGTGGCTCACCCGGCTCCGGGGGTCAAAAAGGGGAAATCGGTGAACCTGGCCCGCCAGGTAAATTCTTAATGTTTTTAATTTAATTAATTTAATTTTACTTTGTAAAACAATTAATATTTTCTTTTATTCGTATCAAAAGGTAACTCACTACTACATAAATTATCTAACTAAAACATCCATAATGTGCAATAAATACATTGAGGACAATAATAAAAAAAACAATGTAAAATAATTATTATTAAGTGTACTGCTAGACCGAATGCAAGACTATTAAAAATATCCAATAAATAATTAAATTATTTTCTGTTAACTACTCTTAAAGATATGTTTTAAATTTACTTATAGGACCGGTTGGAAGAGATGGTCCTCCAGGTCCCAGAGGATTAGCCGGAGCACCTGGTCCTATAGGTCCCCCCGGGGAGGACGGAGATAAAGGAGAAGCTGGGCCTCCAGGGGAAAAAGGATTTAAAGGAGCAATTGGTGAACCTGTAAGCGGTTTCAAATTTGATAACCAATATTCGAAATACAATCTGAGTAAAAGCCTAACGCCAAATCATATTACAGTAATGTATTAATTCATCTCGGACTTAAAAAGCAACTTTAAAAAATTTACGCAATTTGTTACAAAATGTTTAGGGCCCTCAAGGTTCACCAGGAAGTCAAGGCCTACGTGGTGAACTTGGTTCCGTGGGTTTGCCTGGAGATAAAGGCCCCCCTGGAGAACCAGGGCCTCCCGGTATGCCTGGCGCTGACGGAATTCGTGGTCCTCTCGGGCCAATTGGGAAAACTGGTCCAGAAGGAGTTAAAGGAGACCAAGGAATAAAAGGCGACAGGGGGGATATAGGACACCCCGGTAAATATAAATATATAACTGAGAATCACCTAAGTAGTCCATATAGCCTATACAAAGTACAGAATAGTTCGTAGGTTTATAAGGCAGCAAACTATAAAAATAAATAAAACATAGTTTTAATTGGTATAAATAAAACTTACAATAACTTTTTGACAACTTAGTGAAAGAAGACGTCGGCAATTTAAGTTTTATTAAAATAAATTATCGCTTTCCTGATTACAGGTCCCCCGGGATTAATAGGTATTACTGGGCCACCCGGCAAACGTGGTGTTAAAGGCGTTCCAGGAGAAATGGGGCCACGAGGACCTGAAGGACAACATGGTGAAGTAGGTAGTCCAGGCGCACCTGGACCACAAGGAACACAGGGTCCAGAAGGAAAAATGGTAAGTAAGCATTGAAATAGTTCGAGAAATTGTACATAAAACTAATTAGAAAATGTAACATGGATATTCTTTATAAAAGGGGCAAAGAGGACCTGCAGGTCAAAAAGGAGACGAAGGTCCTTCAGGCACTAGAGGGGAAATGGGGCCTAAAGGACCTCCTGGCCCTGAGGGTTCGAAGGGTGATATAGGCCCTGCTGGATTTCCTGGCGATAGAGGCGATCCTGGTCCGCAAGGAATTAAAGGAGAACCTGGTGTCGATGGTCCTGAAGGCAGTACAGGACCTCAAGGGCCTACGGGTCCACCAGGGCCAACAGGAAAACCGGGTGAAAATGGGACCCCAGGCAACCCTGTAAGTATTAAATGATATGTAATGAAAACTATTGAATAACTATTTTAGGTTCTGTTAAAAAAAAGAGAAGTTAGATTTTGTATATTTATCTATTTATGTATATTAAGTTTAATTATTATAGGTGACTTACTTGACTTTGTCTTATGTCCCCTAAGTGGAGGAGAAAGCGTAGAAAACCAGCTTGATCGGTCCTGGGTGGTTCTCTATATTCACTAATTTGTATAGTATGCGTATCTAAATCCAGGGTACTGAAGGTTCGCCAGGAGTCCAAGGAAACACGGGCCTTCCTGGGGAAAAGGGCGATTTGGGACCAAAGGGTTCACCTGGAGAGCCTGGACCTATAGGTCCCATTGGTCCCATGGGAATAGAGGGTCAACGAGGAGTTCGCGGTTTACCTGGACCCCCGGTCAGTTTTCCTTCTTTAACACTTTCGTTATGAGTATTTTTTGCTATTTATATTTTATTATACTTTCCTTTAATATTGCATTGTATTATTTAAATTACAACCGTGAAAACGAACTTCTTTATATCCCATATTTAAAACACTATACTATAATCACAATACTAGCATGGCTTAAAGAAAACAATGTCGTATATAAAGTGTGTGTTTTCCTGTGTCATAATTACATGGAAATTGAAAAATACTTGGGAATTATACTAGCTAGCATTTTGGTAAATATTTTTCTCCCACTAGATTAGAGAACAAATATACAAAAGACAATGCGATAAGGTCTAAATACTGGTCCTGGCCAAAAATTTAATAATAATAACAAAATAGACATTACTTTTAATGTTAACAATTAAAAATTCATAATTAGAATATTAAAAGAAATTAAAAAAAGTTGTTACAATTTTTAATACTGTAATGGTAAATACTGTATATATTTTGTTTAGTTTTAAAAAAATATGATTTTATTTTTTTGTTTTATTATACTACATATATTATGTTCAACGTCAGTTTTTGTGATTAATTATAATAGTATTAGAAACTGTCCATTTTTATTCAAATATGTATAACATTCATATTCAAAACAAACCTATAGTACCTAATGTAAAAAGCCTTTTTCTTAATCATGTTTACCGTATTAAATAATTTTTAATTTCATATTCACGCATTTTTAGGGCGATGTAGGAGCTCCAGGACTGTCAGGTATAATCGGTCCACCTGGGCCAAGTGGTGCGGTTGGTCCTCCAGGTTTCAAAGGAGATAAAGGGAATCGAGGACCAAAGGGGCACATAGGCGACACAGGTCCTATAGGAATAAAGGGGGACCAAGGCGAAGCAGGAAAAATGGGTCCAGTAGGTCCAGCTGGATTACCAGGACCGAAAGGAGACATGGTATTGTTCTTTTATATTAGAACTTTATATGTACCAAAAATATTTCATATTTAATTTAATATCGTCATATTTAATAAAATATATTTATATATTAATTTTCCAGGGGACAACTGGTCCTTCAGGTCTAAAAGGAGACATGGGTCCTGCCGGTCAACCAGGGCAAGAAGGACCTTTAGGTCCTAAAGGAAATCCAGGACCAGAAGGAAGACCGGGTCTTCCAGGTCCACCGGGCTTACCGGGCCCGCCGGGACCACCAGCACCTATGGCGCAGCTACCTGCTGAACTGTTCAGGACAAGGAACCGGAGATATATTAATGAGGACTATGAAGCAACAACTGATGATAATGTGGAAGAAGGTACCTACAACCCTTTTTTTTTATAATTATATATTTTAACTGAGTAAAACCTTTCTTTATTATGTAAATGCAAACTGTGCAAACTTAAAGGGTAGATGATCGACCAGTCTAACCACTGCCTGGAGCCCTAAAGCCCCAATGGCTATGACAAAATGTTGTATATCCTCAGCGATCGGAATAACTTTGTTAGGACATTTAAGGATATCACAACTTCATATATAATTTTAAAAAAAACTTCATATAAATTCCAGAAGAATAAATATTTTAAAGTACAAATATGAGTACAATGCATTAAAGCACATTTTTTTTTTACGTTATTCCTTCTCCTACTTTTTTCTATACATACGTATAATCTGCAAGCAAATTTGTGTAGTGTAGAAATAAAATTTCAGAAGAAATAGAATGGACCCGCGAAGTCATGGCTGGTGTAATATCAGCCAGGTCCACCCTAGAAGCTTCCAAACGACCCTGGGGCACGAGAAATAATCCAGCTCTATCTTGTCGTGATTTAAGGGATTCTCATTCGAATCTTACTGACGGTAAGTTCTTATCGCCATAACCAAATACAAGCAGTACTTCATTTTTTCAAAAAATTTGACAGTGCAAAATAATTTAGCTAATTTGCAGCAATACACGAATAAATACCTACCAAAATGAAATTGAGAAACACATAGATATCATATTTAGATCTTATTTCGTAATTTACATAAATGGGGTGGAAATATAGAGCAATTGGTTTTACATAGATCTTTTAAGGACAGTCTACAGCCACGGAGGCG
Organism: Pieris melete; assembly: GCA_963693345.1. NCBI lineage: Eukaryota > Metazoa > Arthropoda > Insecta > Lepidoptera > Pieridae > Pieris > Pieris melete. The sequence continues at coordinate 159,535 of CAVNZK010000002.1, read as the reverse complement.
CTATTGTCCTACGGCCTAATAAATCGTAAACTAAAGTTACCGGGGTCAAAGTCAAAGTCAAAAATCATTTATTCATATAGGTAACAGAATGTACACTTACGAATGTCAAAAAAGAAATATACATTAATTGCTTCTAATTTTACATTTACTGCCATCAAGGTCGTAGAACGGAAGAGAAGAACTGGTAATTAACTCTCTGCCACTCTTTTTAATCGCCAAGTTTTTTTGTTTAACACAACTTTTGTAAGGGGCTGCAAGATTTGCTCTCTATTAGCACGAGGCATAGTGAAATAGGAGCACGCACTTACATTCTCGTGGGAACAATACGCATTTTTTAATAATTATATTTACGGTATTTATTTATATATACTACCACCAATATTTATATTATGGGCTAGGGTAGGACGTATGGCATTTTGCCTGTTTTAACATTTGGATTTGTATTTTTTATTTAGATGCTGGCTACCTATACTAAATGAATTTCCGTGCAAAAAAGTTGTATGGTAATAAATATCGTAAAAATTTTAGTCCATTTTTTTTGAGAACCTTAAATAATTTTAAACACACAGACATATACAGTTTTACTATTTTTTTTTCTTTGTTTTGTTTTTATAAATCTTATATGTTAAGCCATAAGTAGATCTCTAGAAGGCCAGCTTTAAGAAGTTCCAAAATTTGTCTACAGGGTTCTATTGGATTGACGCCAGAGGTGGAACTGCGAAGCCGATCCGTGCTTATTGCAAGGGACATAGTACATGCATTTACCCTGACAGCATTGATCAAACTGTGTTTGAATCTGACGGACATAAATTTTCTCATATTAATAATGGATTTAAGGTATGCTTTGATTACTATTTTACATTTATGTCGCGTGAATTTCAGGCGTATTTTTTTTTAATCTACAATAAATGATTTTGGTGAAAGACTGGATAAGTTTCCGTTTATTTTCGTCTCATCTCGATAGATTGTACCTAGCCTATTAAAATTATATTGATGATATTTTGACTTTAATTGCATGCAACCTTATCGAAAAGAGAGAGAATTAAAGCTATTCTTTATATTAAACGCTCACCTGTAAAATATTTATTTGAGAAATAGGGAATTTATTAATTAATTAATTAAACGATTATTTACAGCCCACGTTTATAATTTGTGATGTAATTATTACATACTTCATTGCGCACTTAAACTTAATATTACGTATTATTATAATAAAAATATTATACGTATTTCTTTAGATCTCCTATAAAGCCGAAGGGGAAGGGATGATACAACTACGATTTTTGCGCCTACTATCCAACAGCGCAAAGCAAAATTTTACATACTTTTGCGTTACAACTAAAATGTCCCAAAGGTATGTATAATCTGTCTAAGCTTCCTTAAGTGTGTTCACATCTTTCTGCATTTCTTTCTCTATAGACAAGTGCGACCCTTAGGTTGTGCGTTCCAATCACGGTTGTGCAACGATGGATTTTTTATTTAACATAAGGTTATATGGTAAAGAACAACATCCTCAGAAAATGGACAGTCTTAGCCCCAAAAATCAGCATGTGATAGGTACAAACAAAATGATCAAAGAACGGATGCAGTCCGAGGCCAAAACCCGTATAGCACAACTAGTCCAGTTAGTGATTAGCTTTAAGTGTCCAGAGATCTTCACTGTTTTCTTTCAACTTACGCAAAAAAAGGGTTAAATCTATATATATATATAAAAATGAAACCCGTTTTCCGTTGTCACGACATAACATGAAAACGGCTTGACCGATTTGTCTGGATTTATTTTTGTTGTGTTTGTAATTGTCAGGAAAAGGTTCTTATAAAAGAAAAAAAGAAAAAAATTGCGCGGAAAATTAGAAAATTTAAGAATACTTAACCACCATACAATTCGAACTTTTTGATGTAACCTTATGGCGTTTGACATAACATTGACAGAATGCGTGCTGCAAATATCGTCAAAGAGGATGTAAGAAAAATGAATATCGTTTAAAATAAATGCTTCGATCGGAGTTATTATATTGATAATATAATAATATGCGAGCCAGAAAAACAAACAAAGAATGTTGTATAACATAAAGCATTAGAATAATAAACACTTTGTTTCTGAAATATTTTTTAATTAATTATACCAATTTGAAATCAATATTCATAGTTAAGACAGGACAACGTCTGTCGGGTCCGCTAGTTAAAACATAAAAACACATTTTTTAATTAACCTGTACTAGTGTAATATTTAAAAAAAACATGGTCTTAGCTTTGAAAGTTTATGTTACAAAACACAAAAAATTACTATGATAAACATCACACTTCGTTATTCGTCAACGCTCAAGTGACTGATGGAAAGTTTAGAAGTTTTATTAAGAATAATATACTAAAAAAGTATTATTTTTATAAGTACACAAGTTATAAATAATGCTTATGGTTAAAATTATATTCAACTTATTAAATGTATTATTTCTTTGTAGATCTGACATTCCGGCAGATTTGTTGCGGTCGAATAATATCAAGCTGTTCGGACAAAATGCGATTGAGTTCCCGAAACCTCAAATAATACAGGACAGTTGCGAGGTAGGTTTGATCACATATATATCTTATAGCTATATTCAGATTGCTGGCATAGGTTTAAGCAAATAATGTTTAAAATGTAGTGGAAATGGAAATCCGAGAAATCTAATCAACACATACTTACAAGCTAACCCACCGTATTCAATTTGTAAATTTAGTTAATAGATTCAAAGCGAAAATCTTCGGAACTGTCTTAGAATAGTAACGCAAAAGGCAGTTTAGAACTTTAAACTCGTATATTTATAGTTTTTATAATAATTATAATCAATGCGTACATTAAATGTTCAATACGTTATTATAAATACAGATTCATAATTCTACTACTAGTAGTGCCATCTCGTGAAGGTTAATGCGAATCTTATTTTTCCTTTTGATTTGTACGAAGAAGTAAGTTAAGTAATACTTATAATCTATATTTACAGGAGGGAGTTGGAGAGATAGTTCTAGAAATGAAAACTTCCCGAAGTGACAAACTGCCCATAACAGATTTTCAACCATTGTCGTTTATAGACGCACAACACGAGTTCTCCTTTAAGCCAGGACCTGTATGTTTCACTTGATATGTGTAAATAATGATGTATTTTTGTACTTAGCTCGGACCTTTGTATGTTTTGTAAATAAAATGTTGTTACAGAAATGTTTTATGTATTTTATCCTCGAACAATGGCTGACAAGAAATCCGATTTTACGAATTTAGAATTTGAAGCCTAAACTTTTAAAACAAAAGCTAAATCGCTAGATTTTGACTCTTAAGTCGATAAACTTATAAAAAACTAGCTGACCGGGCAAACGTCGTTTTGCCATGTATATCATGTATAATAAAAAAATAGGGGTTGATCGTAGAGGGGTGAAAGTTAGGGGTTGTATGTATTTTTTAATGCTGTATCATAAAAAAATAGAAATTAAAATTTTTGTCTAAAAAATAAAAATTTAGGGGTGGACTACCCCTTAAAAAATTTAGGGGGATGAAAAATAGATGTTGTCCGATTCTCAGGCATACCCAATAAGCACACAAAATTTCATGAGAATCGGTCGAGCCGTTTCGGAGGAGTTCGATTACGCAGCCCGTGACAGAAGAATTTTATATATTAGATTATTTGCCATTAAAGGTATTAGAAAAACACATTAGTTCCAACTTTTTATTTAATAAAAAAAATTACTTTATCGGACGCGATCGGATTTATTTTTACATAATGCCTAATTTTTGAATAGAGATGGAGGATATGAAACTTAAGCCTAAACAAACCCAATATAATAAAAAGAAAATATAAATTTTATTAGAAAGTGGTAACCACTTACAATTCGCATGTATGTAAAAAGGTGGGACGTTTATGGAATATTACCCAAAAAATGAAATACACAGACTATTTTAAATATTATATTGATAATTTTTAAACTTACCTGTTTAACTACCTACAACTTATAGAATGATTGTGCTAATTTGTGATGAAGTCACATAATAGCAAATAGTTATTATATTTAATTTAAATGTCCATATCCATTTAAGTATTACATTTCATAAACAATGTCAATAAGATTTATTGTGTTCAATCTGATCAGTCTCAGTATTATAATTTTTATTAAATATCAGAAATTGCTTCCACCTTTTTTTAACTACAAGCCCATGAAAAAAAAACCTGTGAATCAGATATAGAAACAGCCTTCTAAGCTTTATACACGTTGCTTCGTTTCACAGGTATTTTTTTTTTTCATGGGGTTGTAGTCTATACGGGATCTTCACGTTTTTTATCAATTATATTATTACCTTGTGTAATGTGTTTTGAACAAGTTTCGACAATCAAAATATTGTTTTCTAAATTCTCACAACCGTCGTTAGATTTTGGGACAGCTTCAGATTCATTTTTATTAAAGTTATCTCTCTGCTTTCCCTCAGTATTCGATGGAACTTCTACTGAATTCATCATAGAATCATTTAAGGAATCAACGACATCTTTAGCAACGTTCTCATGGCCGTGATCTATGTTTGTAACATTTTCAATGTTTTCAAAAATTTTAGTGCATATGTCTGAAATAATAGTTGAGGTTTCATCATTAGATAGAATATTGTCAGCTTTTGTTGTTGAATCATTAGTGTGATTATAGTTTTTTTCATGTTCAGTGTTATTTAATTGCACATTCGAACAATCTTTAACCAATTTAGTTTCGACATTATTTTTAACTACAGTCGCTGTTAGATCCATTTTTTCCACAGGCATGTCAGACTGTATGTTTACCATTTCAACGTCGCCATTACAATCCTTATCTTCTACATTGATAGTCTTATTTGACGTTGCATCATTAAAATTCTTTAGAACATTAACATCCGTATCTACATCAGTTTTATTGATTTTTGTCGTATTATCCTTCTCTGTATGAATAGCATCTGTAAATTTGTCATTTATTTCATTATCAACTTGATTACTTGTTATATTAATGTCTGTGTCATTCATGTTTACATCTATATGTTCAACCGTCATTTCGATGTTGTCTTCGTCTATAATTTCTCTATCTCTATCTGTCCTCACATCAGACTGAGTCATTCCTAAATCATTATGTGTACTTGGTATTTCAAGTTCAAAATTACTCTTCTCTGCATCCAGGGATATACCTTCGCTCGTTTCAATATTTGTTTTCTTTATTGTTTCAATCTCAGTACTACTCTTGGGTATAATGTCAGCGTCATGTATTACCACATCTATGTGTTCTTTTGTCATTTCCATTTCGACATTATTCTTAGCTATATTAAAAGGTTTATCCGTAGTTGCAACTTCATAAGTCCCCATTTCCACTCCCATATCTATATCTGTTTGTACTTCAGTATTACACTTCTCTTTACCAATGAGCTGATTAGTACTAGTAACTTTGTCATTGTTCGATTCATCCTTAACAAGTCCAATAACCGTTTCAGGTGCTATACTTTCCTCACATTTTTGGGTTTGTTTATCTTTTACTTGAACTTGAGCGTAATTTAACTTCTCAGTATTTTTAACCATCGTTTCGATCTCATACAAATTCTCCTTTTCAATAGGTTTATCTGTTGTAACAGCTGCAACGTTATTGATCCCTATATTTACAGTTATTTCAGTTCCATGATTTGAATTATCATTTATAATAGCAATATCTTCATTATTACTTTCATCTACATTATTCGAGCTTTCTATTGGACATACTGGACTGTTTTTTCCATTTTCATCCTTAATAGCTAAAAGCTCTTTAATATCTTCCGTTATATCTACGGAGAGATACTCTTTATTGTTACTTTCGTCGTCTCTAAGAATCGAATCATCGCTTAGCACAATATCCATTTGAGCATTACAGATGTTAGACTCATCAGGCCCATTTATACAATTTTCTGATTCTGAGTAACTTGAGTCTTCAATACTGATCACATCACTGTTAATCACTTTAGGGGAATTAGGTTCACTGTCTGAATCAGTGAGGCTAATTGGCGAATCAGAGTCGGATTCCGAATACAATTTTTTCAAAAGATTAGATTCATCTATATTAGATGAATTTAATATAATAGTATCAGCCTCAATATTCGTTTCTTCCAACTTAAGTTTTATCTTTTTCTTAATTGGTAAAACATTGCTTTCATTATCATCCTCTTCATCACTTTCAAGTGGTGACTCTTCCGCTTCTTTATCACCGATTACTTCAGGTTCCAAATTAAGCTGATTCTGCCTATCAACATATCTGAAAGTATTGGACAATAAATAAATCTACCAGTTATAATTAATATTAGTATTATACATACTAACTTTATGATAATACTGACTAATTTTAAAACCATAATATACTCTAATATTTTTTTCGAGTAAATTAAATATTCGTAAAAATAAATTTTTTTTGTTTATGTGCTACCCTATTTTTATTTATTAACAATATATAAAAATTACCTACATTATTATTAATATACTCACTTGTTTAGAATATATGTTTCATTACGTTTTGCCAGCAATTTATTTTCGTCCAATTTCTTCTTAAGCTCATCATTATTTTCAGCAGGATCTTCATTAACAGGCAACCTTGACGCAGCTATTCTCCATTCATTTTCTTGTCTTCTTCTCTTTAGTTTTTTCCCACAAAATATGAATAGTTCGCGTGCTGTGAACGATACATATCATAAGTAATAGGAAAAGTATTGTATTTTAGAAACTCTTGGCTCAGGGAAAGCTGTAACCATATTTTTTTGTAAATTAAATATGATATATTATTATATACTTATTAATTAAATTCTTTTGGAATTATACAAATAACGGTCGGACAGCCAAAACAGCCAAAAAATTTAAAATTAAAAAAAAAACCTGCCCAGGAACAAATGCGTCTTTAACTCGAACAGTTATAATCCATTACCCAACTACAAAAAATATGTTTAAAAGCATATACAGTCAAAACCGTTTACGATGACATCGTTTAGAAAGACATACCGGTTATATTGACCAGAATCAAAGGTCCCGGCTGAATTCTATTGCATTAGGTACTTAATAACGTCATCGGCTGTTACGACTATCGGTTTTTAATACCAAATATGAGTAGTCCCTTCGATGTCGTTATAACAGATTTCGACTGTAATAAATAGAAACAACCGATAAACAATAATATACATGATCCCTAACGACTTCAGCCAGGCAACGATCGTTATACCTTCTTCTAAAATTTCCATTTCACTCCAGCCCAACTTATCTTCAGCTTTTGCCTCTCTCACGCAACGTAGTACATCATGAAAATCGGGGAATGGTAGTGCTTTACCAATGGGCACTTTTTTATTAATCCATCTCTCAAGTCTTGCTGCTGGTCCTTTTGGCCGGCCAGCCTGAGTTTCGAGTTTAATAAATGGCTCAGACGGCATCTTAGTTTGTGTTAATTGACAGAACTTTGCATGAACACGAAGAAATCTCTCTTTGTATCTGTAATTAAAAGCTACGACTTAAAATATTAAGGTATTTTGTTAAATATAATAATTTAAGCATATGTTAACCGGAAAGAAAAACGAATCATCAATTTCGTAAGACAAAAAATACAATTGGTACCAAAATTTTGCAGTTTATACAAGCCGCCCTTGTCTTTTCAGAGTTTGAACAATCCCATTTTTTTTTCTATTTTTATTATGATATGCAATATAGACAATAGACATATATGTTTTTTTTAATATCTTTTCAATAAAAAGGTAGGTTGTAAAATGATACATAAAACTGTAAACCGAATTTAAATCCAAAAGGATTTCAGACATCTAAAGCTTATGCTTATTTAAAAAAGTGGCCTACTACGTTATGGTAATTGCTTCCTCGTGTCCAAAAACGCTGCAAAACATACTTAAGACTAAACTTAAGATGAAAGACTTGAGAAGATAGCAACAATTGCTTGGCATTGAATTTCAATATAAAGACGATGCCAAATTAGACGAAGATACTTTCAATCAAAACTGCTTAAAGTAATTTAGTCTATAAGCTATACAGGAAAAGTTTTCGGGATTCCGTTTGTCAAAGGATGACAAAGAATCAACGGAGCGTTAAACTTTCAACAGCGGAGGCTGAATTCGTTGCCCTTACAAAATCTGCAATGGAAGCGATACCTTTAAAATCCTTGTTCAGCTTTCGAAATGGGAACAAGTACTTTACAGTAAGAATGTTAACCAAGCAGCATTAAAGCTATCAAAACAATATGGTTACATCAAAATCTAAAGATATCGAGTTGAAGGTATTTCATCCCTGATTTAATACAACAGGTTGTGATAGAAGTGAAGTACATGTGAACTGAACATACAGGAGGAGGTATTCTGACAATCCAGCTGCCTGGACTACAGAATTTAAGAACAAGCATGGAAATGTCCTTGGTTATAAAACCACGAAGAGGAGTCTTAATGGGTGATTTGTAAATAAAAAAGAATTGAATAGATATTGCCTTATGATAAAAAAAAATAATGGTTTCAGGGATATTTATTTTATCTAATAAATTTAATTAATTTTGACATACTGTTTGCTTGCTTCTTACTTTCTGCATGTGTCAATCAAACCTAATCAGCAAGATTATTCCTCGAGCTGATTTTGTAACCAACTAAGTAATACTCAATTAATATCTGGGAGCTCTGGGTGACCACAATATGTATCCGAAGCGGTTTATGATTTTTCCCGGAAGCAACGCTAATAAGTAGCAACTAAGGTGTAACTAGGGAAAAACTGGATGAATGTCGCTCTAGACAAAGAGAAGTGGAAAAATATGGAGGAGGCTTTTACCCTAAAAGGGGCCATACAAAAACTAGACCACTAAAAAATTAAAAATAAATCTAACTTAAATTTTGTTTAAAACTCATACTAACTTAACTAATACAAATTTCTAAGGAATGTAAACTAACCAATTGTTGTATGGATTAATAAAGCTTAAATAAATAAAATAAAAGGTGTAACTAGGTAAGTATATGAGTGAAAATAACTAAAAAATACCTCTCTGTTAGTAAATATATTGAGTCATCTTCCTCATCAAAGTCAATTTCTTGTTCCTCCAACTTTTGAATAGCCCTGTGGAGTTTTGTTAATGTCTTTTCAAGTTTTTTTATGTGTCTCTGATGTCTTGTATCACATTCACTTGTATCTATGCCTGGATATTCTGTAAAGAGAACTTACAAATAATAATAAATTTATAACTATTATATATATCATTAAGGGAATTTGTAATTTTGTTTGTTTGTATTTTTTTGTTTTAAAAAAAAAAAAAAGAGACTAATTAGAGTACTTTAGTTAAAACGGTGATGAAGTGATGCTTTTGAATGATTATTAGCTTTAGTCATCTTTTTAAATGCTTAAATAGAAAAAGAGGTTTCATATAAGTCATGTTTTTGTTTTTTTAATTAAAATTTTGTGTTTTTGTACTTCCTTGCCTAGAAAAGGTAATTAAGATAAAGATTATCTCATATTCAGACTCAAGAATACTAAAATCTACTATGGACAATTCAATATTTCCTCATATCTTTCATTTATTGCATTGAAGTTTCGGGTCCTTGAGTCAAGTCCAAACTAATTCTTGTCAGTAGGTTTACATGAGCTAAGTTTTAACACAAATTGAACGATGAAACAAGATCACAATATTTATTTGCTACACACTTCAGCATAGTCCACTTTTCTGGAAAATCATTAAAAAAAATTAAATTAAACAAGAAATTGTTTTTACCGGCAGATGTTTCCTTTTGCGATGAAGTTCCTGGCCTAGCCATTTTTCTTTGTATATTTAACTCATTCACAACATCTCTAATGTAAAGATACATTTTGTTTGGAGCTGCTTCTATAGCTAGAATTTTACCAGATACTAAATCTAAAAACTCTTCAGAGTCTACATATTCTTTGGGACACTGCCTATAATAAGATTTGATTTTTTTTTCAACAATATACTGCATATCATTAGAATTCTCAATACGGAAACAAGTATCTATAAATTTTTGGTACATAGGATTAAATTCACCATCCTCAATGTCGGGTTCTTTTACCTTTTCTTTATTAGATACTTGTGTTTCAATTAAATATTTGTGTTTCTTTTCATTGACAAATTCTATTTTCTTGTTAATGCTTGCATTACTCTGGTTATCTTTTATGTTGTCATCCTTATTGACATCCTTGAGTTTTTGTAGTTTATTGTTTTCAATCATCTTAGATTGGGTGTCACATGGTTCATTTCTTGATTGGTCAACATCAATAGCATCTACTTCAACTTCTATCATACCCGCAATGTCTTTCACTATTTTAATATTTTCATAGTTCAACATCTTTTTACTTTGTTTTTCTTTTTGTTGGTTTAAGTCATGTTTCATACTTGAGGCACCTTTAGCAGGGCTATCATCAATTATTATAGTAATACCTTCTGTTTGTTTCATTGTAGAAAATTTTACTGGGCTATCATCAATAGTTATTTCTATATGTTTAATAGGTTCTAAGTTATTCTTTTCTTCCATAGAAATCATATCTACATTATTACTTTCTTTTTCCTGCAAATGTGTTTCAGACTCTAAATCTTCCGGTTTTTTATACCACTGTGGTAGTGGTTTTAATAATGTAGGTTTATTATGAATTTCAGCTGGTAGCACTATCTGCTGTCCCAGCTTGGCCTTTTGTATAGGTATGCTTACAGATTTAGAGGCTGTTGCTTTTTTAACAGTAATGCTTGATGGTAATTTTCTTAATAACTTTGAACCCATTGGATTAGGAGAATCAACATTGGTTATATTTGGAAAAGATCCAGAAGCAGTACTAACTTTTCTGGGGATAGGTTTAAGAAGTGAATTTCTAGAATTTACATGCTTAGCGTGTAGTGGATTAACAGTGATTCTAGGGATTGTAACTGTATTTTTTATCCTAACATTCGGTACAGCTTTCTTGGCTTTGACAGATTTAATAGTTAAGCCTGGAAGTTTTGTGTGAGAAGGAATTCTAACCATAGCATTTGGCGTAACTTTTTTCTGAAAAAAGAAAGAGGTTTTAAAGTAAAGGTAAACGAATGTTTTGTCTAATTTGGATGGATAGAAATAGACTTCAAAATGTTTTATAAACCTTTTTCGGCACCGGTTCCATTTCATCTTCCGACGAGCCCAACTCAATTATATCGGTAAACATTGTTGCATTGATGTATATTAATAAATCAAATCAAATTCTCCTCATCTCAAGAATACGAACGTACTACCAACGCATTACAATGCTTGACATTAAATATTTAAAACATAACTTCACTTCACTTTATTTATAATGGCGACTTCTGTGTAAAAAAAAAAAACAACGAGTTACAAGAAAACAATGACAACTGACAACATCAAAACATCAACGAACGTGTTAGAACTTAGACTGTATAGTCCTTTTTAGGGATGTGAAAAAATTATCGATTATTAAAAAAATCGATTACAATCGATTCTGCATATTTCGTTGAAACAATATTTCTGTTATGTAAAATATGTGTGTATAATATATTTTTATTTACTTATATAAGCGGTGTTCTACCTACTTACAGGAAAAGGATGAGAAAATAGGATAAAGAAAAGCATTACAATATTTATTCAGAGTTTTATTGAATAATTGTGATCGGCGGCCATAGGAACATCACTATTTGAAGAGTGCATGGAAACAGAATCAGATTCTGTTTTAGTATCACTATCCGTATATATAATTGTGCTTTTTTATATTGATACTATTTCGGATGCGGGCGACTCTTCCCCGGGGTGACAAATTATTTCAAAGTACTCGCCGTAGTTATACCTTTTTTTGTAATTCATGTTAAAGTTCTCTCTGACACACCCGCTATAAAATAGTAACTTTTAGTTTATAATGCTTATGTACTATTTAATATATATTTTAATTTCAGTTACCTAGTTTCATTCGTTATGTATTTGTTCAATTGTGTTGCAAAAATGAATTTATATCAAAAAAATCAATACAGCAAAAAATTATTATGTGGCAACTCTAAAAAGTACCTGTAATGGCGGCGACTCTCTTGAGTCTTGACTCTTCCGAACATTGTTTAGTGGTATTGAAACACCTTGATTCAGAACTCTTTTACTTTCAATATCATTTCTCGAGCCGAACTTTTTACAACCTTTGGCTTGTTAACAATCTTTAAAATGCACTGATCTAGTTAAAAACTCACAAAAATCTACCACAACAAACGAACTTGATAACATCGACAAACGACAATATGGCCGACCTGTCAAATTTAGTTCCAAAAATCTCCGTGGGACTTCTTTCATGAAAAGGACTCTATAGTCGTATTTTTAACTAGACGAAGCCAACTGACAGTAGCTAATGTCAGTTTGTAAAATAATGTTGCCATATTTAAAGTAACGGTGATACGTTCAGTTCTTGTTCAATCAGATGAATGAACAATGAGTGTGAATAGTTAATCATTTAAAACTATTAAATAATATTATTTCTATTTTAAAATTATATTAAAGTGCTCTGACATAAGTTAGGTACCAGTAGTATGTAACTACAATCAGTTTTTTGACGGCTTATTACAAAGCGCGGCGTGGTGACTAGTGCCATCACCGATCATTAATTCAGGAGTTTTTTCAATCATTCGCTTTGTCACAACACTATTTTTATTTCATTAAAAACTGACAACACCGTAAACGTCAGTTGACTTCGTCTAATTAAAAATACGACTGTAGACATATAATTTATATCATAGAGTACCTACATTATTATATAGTACATAGAGTCAACGCATTGTAGTGCACTAGCGCTATCTGAAGGTAGTTGTAGGTTAGTTGAAGGTAAAAATATTAACTAAAATAAATATTTGAACTATATTATATAACCATCGATTGAGACAGACTGATTGTGGAACTACTAGTGTAGACACAGCGAGATTTGGTCGAACGTGAAAAACGTTGGATGTGAAAAAATTATCGATTATTTTTTATAATTGACAATCAAATATCAATCATAGTCGATTTTTCATCTGCCACCTCCCGACATTATGTCTGGTCTTTTATAACCCGGACCTCGAACTATTAGAGATTTAAATTTATTCAGCAGCACAAGGTTACATACAATAAAAAAGACTACGAGATTAGGTTAATTTCATTCTTAAACGTTAATTTGTGTTTATAATTTCTATTATCTATTTTTAATTAATAAAACTATGAAAAATAAAATATTTAAAATGAATTCAAAAATTAGGAAAAAATCGATTATTTTTTAAAGAAATATCGATTATTTTTTAATCGATTTTTCTTGCTAAAAAACAATCGATTAATAAAAAATAGATGTTTTATGCAGAATGTCTCATCCCTAGACTCGAACTGAGACCGGAGCGAGATTGTACCGCGAAGATCAACATAGTGTTAATCGAGCCTTACGAGTAGTACAAATTATATTATTGTTAACATTTAACACAAGACCCGACACAATCTCGATTAAGTAAAGGCAAGCGAGTCTGTAGAACTATGTTCCACAGCCGCAATTAATACAAAAGCTATGACTAGACTCTAGAGTATCTAATCTAGGCTGTTCACAGCTTGTCATTGTCAAGTTGTCAACAAATAGCTGTCAATTGTCAATTCTATATGGGAGTTATTGTGATTTTTCCACTGAAATCTGAATTAAAAATATAATAATTAATATTTTCGTGTATTTATTTCGCATTAAAGACAATGATTAAACTGTTCTCACTAAAACAACAAAAAAAGGATGAAGAAGGCTCTGCACGAGCAGGTGGATCACAGAAAAAAGCGTCAGCAGCACAGTTGCGAATCACAAAAGGTATATTCTTATAAATTTACTGTTATTCTACTTAAAATCCCAAATATAATTTAGAATTGTTTATAATTTATTGATAGTTATTCTTTGTTACAACGCTTTTTCTTATTACAGATTTAAATGAATTAAATTTACCCAAGACATGTAGCACAGAGTTCCCTGATCCAGATGATTTACTTAATTTTAAATTAATAATTTGTCCCGATGAGGGCTTTTATAGAGGAGGACGATTTGTATTTAGTTTTAAGGTAAGACTGATGCAAGATAACAATGCACAATTTGTGTGATACTTTTAAAATGTAATATTTACTTATTTTATCATAAATAAAACATTTATGTCATTCATCAACAATAAATATGGCTTATTATCTTCATATATTTATTCTGAATCAATTCTAAAGTTCAGGATATTTTTTAAATTCTTTATTAAAGATAGTTTTAAACATAATTTATACACATTTAAATTACATGTCCCTCTTAATTCTGTTTTTTTCCTTATAGGTAGGACCAAATTATCCCCATGAACCGCCCAAAGTCAAATGTGAAACTTCAGTATATCACCCTAACATAGATCTAGAGGGCAATGTTTGCTTAAATATACTCAGAGAAGACTGGAAACCAGTACTAACTGTTAATTCTATAGTCTATGGATTACAGTATTTATTTTTGGTAAGTATTTATAATATGATATTTTGCCAGATTAAATGTGTCAAATCAAAATTATTTATAAATTAAGAGTAATTACAATATTTAAAAGAATTTCATCAAAAAAATAAGTGTCAATGTGCCTCTAAGAATAACCTCCATTATAATCAAAGTTACCAAATCTGCATATTTCTGTAATGCTGATTTTACATTGTTGGAGAAAATAAAATATAAGTTAATTTTGTCATGACTCAGGGGCTTAGGTATAATGTTATACAATCAAGAAAAACTATTTTTGTGATGAATTATCTATCATAGAATTAGAGTTAAACAGGTAGAAGGTTTTTAAGACTAGAGTAAAATATATAACTTAGTCACCTTGGCAACTCACCCACTAAAATTGCCCTTTTTGGGCATCCCATACGCTTGTTTGCCCCCTATGCTTTATAAGTAAAGGACATGTTTAATTTATTCTATTTTAACATATTACTATTATTAACCTAATTTTCTCCAAATAAACTAATAATTTTACTCTTAGATTATTAAGAATATCAAAGTCTACCTATGTCATGTAGAAATAATTAGTGTTAACATTAACAATATTTTCATAGGAACCAAATCCAGAAGACCCATTGAATAAGGAAGCCGCAGACGAGCTTCAGAGCAACCGAAGACTGTTTGAGCAGCATGTGCAAAGAGCTATGCGTGGTGGTTATGTAGGAACCTCCTACTTTGAACGGTGCCTCAAGTGAACACAACTCAGCTGTAAATTATATTAACACTATACAAATAAATAAATCTCACAATTCTCTATCTTTATAACCATAGTCCTGTTGATACTAAGTGGTATATATTTTTAAATAATACCACTCCTACTGCACATTTTAATTCATAGATCGCATTTAGAATACTCAGTGAATTTGAGAAAACGTGGACAGTGAGTAACAGCAGCGTGGGAAATACGATACAAACACGTTTGTCGTCCATATTATACATATAGAGTGGCATGAAGTGAGCAATGAGTGAGTGAGCGGCGAGCGGTGTGACTCAGTTGGGGTTCAACCCGTATCGTGTACACGCTCGTGGCGAGTCAGTACCATTTCGATCGTTGAGCAGTTCTCACGTTGCCACGCTACACTTTCTAAAGTCTTGTATTGGGCGGAGTGATTTCGACACGCTATACGGTTACGAAAGTTTGCGCGATGATATACAAGTGAGAGCTAACGGCCGGAGGGTAACGCTCATCGCGCACGGTGAGCTAGTTTAGACCAAAAGACATTCGAAACTCGCAAGGGACGGGGGGGCGCGACGCCGTCAGACACGCGGGTGCAACATCCTTACACATTTATTGTGAGAGAACTATAGAAACCAATTTTTAATGTGTCAAGTCAGTATAGCTCATTGCTGCTACGTCAGATCGCTTAACGCCTCAAGTAGGAACTACAAGGTTATGCAAATGAGTTCTGAACGCTTCTATACCAGGGGTAATCAAAAGACCATTCACAACTTTAATAAACTTTAACGTACGGTTTCGTATAGCCTAGTGTCATAGCCTATCCTTCTGTTATCGTTTTGTCACGATCGCTAATTGCTAATTACCGAGGAGTGTGATAAGGCGCTTGTGTTAAGTGTTCGGCGAGCGACAAGCGGCAATTATGGCGAGCCCTCAGGAGGAGACCCTGCTTGCGCGCTGCGAAATTCCCATTATTGACCTAGCACACATAGGTGAGCATACTTTTCTATACTCCAAAATTTTACCATAAGTTTATTAAATTTCTGACCTAACTGAAAAAAGCTGTTACCTGCCATTCTAAAGTTCCATCTCTACAAAGGCCTATACCTGCGCATATCCCCAATTATAATCGAACTCGGATGCACCCGACAGCTGTGCAATGCTTTCGATGGGATATTTGAAACTCGATATTAGGTAGATAAATTTTAAACTCGATCAAGTTCAAAGACCTTAGCGGGTCAGGTTTCGCCGTTGAACCACCTATTTCCCCTTAAAATAACAGTTTACTAATGCAGTATGAAATCATTCGATTTCTTAGTAATGCAGTGAATGAAGCACTGTAAGTCAGACTAATCCAACTGCAGTAAATCTTATCTTCGCTGCTCAAGCAAAGAAATGGGACACGGATTAAACATGCTTTGTGCATATTTGGCTCGTTATGAAACCGAATATAGATAAATAAACAGTTGAACAGCAAGATTGCATATTTGTTAGTCTTATATTAATATTATGCAACTCCCGAACTAAGTATCTAGTAGACAAAGTACGCAATAGAGGTTTAGGAAACTGATGACTTTGCATTCTTATAACATAGTTGGAAGTTTGAGAATGAACATTTTATATGCGCAATTTCAACATTTATTAATAACTAGGTGCCCCGGCTTCGCACGGCTGGAAGCTTAATATATTTTAAAAAATTTCGTTAATAAATACAGCCTAGCCTACTCACAGATAATGTAGTATTCTAATTATTAATGATTTTTTTTAAATCGGTATTCGGTTATGTAGGCTTTTTAGTTTATTCGGTCGAAACATACAAATAATTCCTCTTTAAAATATTAGTATAGATAAATCAAAAGAATACTTTGTTTTGAATAATACCTCCAATATTGAATTTGTTATTTAAAATAATCAATCAATGATAAAAGTCAAGTGATAAAAAATTCACGAACAAATGACTACCTTGAAATCGTATTATATTAAATAAAATGAATAATATGAGCCATGTACGTATATTTAAAAAGAAATCTTACGCGAGGGCAACGGCCGTTTGAACCCTATGTGGGGCTAAGGAGTCCCTTTTTTCTCTTACACGCAATGCCGCTCTAAGTAATACAAGTTCCATAATTGCAAACAATGAAATACTCGACTTCGTCGATACTTGAATATAAATAGGAGGTTGTTGCTAAAATCGATTCTTAATTGTGTATTTCTGATATTTGGTGCCTTTTTTTCCTACTCTACCTTTCTTGTCCACATGTTCTTAAAAATTATTATTATTTATAAATATTCGAATTGTTGTTTAAGACTCTTGGCGTGCTAATAAACTCGTTAATATATTTATTATAATATCTCGAATATTCGAACTCAGGACTAGGGACGAACTCATTGAATCAAATACGAATGTGAATATTATCTGTATTTCTCGGAACCTAATCAGTCGTTGATGTATTGTAAAACCTTGGTTTGTGTTATTTGAATTTGCCCCTGCAAAAGAACGCTAAAGGTCAGTTACTGCCAAATTAAAAGGTCATATTTGTATGTAAAAACTCTAATTGTTCAATTATATGCATACATTTTAAAATTTCATACATATATAGAGATTATTCTTGCCAAAAACAAATTGACCGACAAATATGGAAATCGTCATATTTAGTTAAAAAATTCGTATTATTCTTTTAGTATTATTATTATCACAATTGTTATATAAAAAACAAAAGGTATAACTAATGTCGAAACCTATTAAATATTAAAATGAATTTTCGGTCTTAAATAATACGATTTTAATTAATTTACTTATTACCCTAGACTCGACTCCACGTTTAAATTAGGACCTTATTATATCAGTACAAGGCTTATTTTTCTACCGAGCGATTATACACGCTATCGTTTTCGTCTACCTCTCGAATTATTATCACCGGCTACATAGTTACATTAAATATAGTTAAACCCTCAAGTATATTTTATAAATTACTACCTTGACTACCAATTAATCGTTAATATTAGTGAAGTCGCAATACACGCATATTATTAAACAGCGTTGCCAGACGTCCCGATTTTGGCGGGACGTCCCGATTTTTAAATCAAAAAATGAAATGTCCCGCGCGGCAATAATGGTACCAACTCTTTCAACAGTATCCAAAAAAAATACCAGGATTATCTTCAAACTTTATATTAAGCATCCTACCATCAAACTGCTTTCCAAAACGTCTTCGTTTTGAAATGCTTCTTAAATTTAATGAAATCAGAGCTACTCATCAAGTTTAATCTGCAGCTATTCTGTGAAGAGTTCTTCGTCTTTGTAAAGAGAGAAATGAAACTTTTAAAGAAGATATATTATCTTCATAGAAATATTATGAATAAGTAATTCTTATAAAAAAATACTGTCTTATTGTAAGTTGCAATTTGAAACACTCACTCTTCAGAATATTATTTGAAACGCTATATTTTTCTAATAAATAAAACTTTTTTTATTTTGATTTTTTTGTTTTTAAATCAGAAGATGAATAAGAACTATTTAACTATAGGTTTAATCTGATTCAAATAAATTTCTGTGACTATTTTCGCCGTCTATTGTCACACACACGTGATTTGAACTCAATTTAAAACATAAATATTTAAAAACTTCTGATTATTTAAATTTTTTTACTATGTCCCGCTTTTGTCACTTTAAAAGTGCCAAAATCCCGACTTGATTAAAAAGAAATCTGGCAACGCTGTTATTAAACCAACGATGAGAGTATGGCGGACAACGTATATAAATAATTCTTATAATAAATTTAGAATTGAATATAACCTTTTTATTTCACAACTGCTTACGTCTGGCAAATGACGAAGGTCGCATGCTAAATACGTAGGCCTATGATAAGATACAAGATAGGTAGTCAACCTCATGGCGATAACTGTCAAAATATAAACCAGTTCAAAAATATTATGTTCTGATTGGATTGCATTTTCAAATTTTTTGAGACTTTTTCTGGACGGAATGGTCTCGTAAAAAATAGTCAATTCCCGTTAATCGTTTAAGTCATTACCGACAAAAATTTCAGTCATTTGAAGTAAAAATAATATTGATATGAGAACAAATTGATTTCGGGTTTCATTTTTACGTCCAATTCTTCTCTATGCTTAGAAAATAAGTGTTATTACAATATTTCCAAAACACTCGGCGATGATATGACATATTAGAATTGATTGACATTAAACATTTATTCATATAATATGTATATTAATAATATATTCTAGTATACCTACAGAGAAAACGTTTCCGGTCATCCGTTAATAATAAGTAGGTCACTAATAAATGTGCCCGTTAAATTGTATGACGAAATAATCCGTTACCTATACAGATGTCACTGGAAAACGATGTTAACTGGTCAGTCATGAACTTATGACGAAAGTACTAAAAGCGATATCGAACTTAGGTATAAAAAGAAATCGACGACCAAGTGTTTTTTCAAGGCCTTTTTCAAACAGTACCCTTAAAAACATGTAGGACGTAGGTACTGATTTGTATTTCTTTTTCCTTTGTCCGCTTTTATAGACAAGGTGAAAATACAACAAGGTTTTCTTTTTATACAAGGACATTCCAGGCCATTCCAGGCTCTTTATTGATCAAAGATTTCAGTGGGCTCTATATCGGGTAGTTCCAACGTGACCGTGTGGATTTCTGAGTCCTCTGTATCGCCATTCCACCGCGGAGTCCGTGGGTGGGATATAACCACATATGTTCGTGATAATTGCTTAAAAATATAAATATGTAAATAAAAAACCTCGGTGATTTGTGAGGAGAGAGAGTTTATTTCCAGTTCTCCTCGTCCGTTCTACGCCCTTGATTTAAGAACTGGCAGTAGAAAAATTAGAATCGTTTTTTTACTGACGTTCATATGTGTACATCAAGTTACCTGTATAAATAATTGATATTTTTATTTGTGGCAGGAGTGAACTTACCTACTCCTTAATTCCTCTTTCGGTTGTGAGGCGTAATGTTTGTGCTGCTAAGATATAGTGTCGTCGTTCATTAGTAGAATCATGTTAATGCTAAATTTAAACTTGGTTAAACCAAAGAGTAATTATTCTGCTTATTTCAACTCCCAAGGTGTATATAATTTTGCGATGCGAATAATGTTCTTACAAAAATCAAGTTTCCGTCTATGACAATTGTAAGACATCAAATATTTGCTCACTACCAAATAAAAGAATGCCATTGTTTGTGTCGCCATTGTGTTCGAACACGCCAATGATAATGTAAACCATTGTATTGAATACCATATGTGTAAAACGTGTTAATGCCGACGTCAAAGAAGCCATACCAAATCGGAATACAAAAATTAATAAACGATTACATTACGTTATTTCGTGATAAAACATAAAAAATAAATTAACAATTATATAAAACCACCATTTAATACCTAAAACAGTTCTTAATTTGAATATATTATAAACGTAATGATCCCCTAGAGACCTAAGGTTGGGTCAGAGACTCATTGTTTAATCAATTTTCAACAATCAAGAAAAAAAATCAGAAAGATGTTTGAGGACCCATTTCGATTATTGGAGGAATTGATAAACCAAATATATTCTGGTGGATGGTCAAGCAACTTAGATTTTTACAACGCGGACTCCGTGGTTAGGTTAGGTTTTTTATGTTAAGACTTCCTTCTAGCCGCTGCTTAATTGCGCTGAATTGCTTTTAATTTGTTGAAAAATTACAGTACAATATGCATTAATAACTTCGATATGGTCAATGAATTCGTTGCATGAAAACATACACGTCATAAATTGTAATCAGTTATAGCGATCGTTTCTCGGATAGCATGTTGATGTATGGCAAGAACAATCCAGTCTTTTGTTGTGATTTTGATAAGAAAACAATACTTTTACTTATTACTTATGCTTCCATGATTCATTAGTAGAACCATGTTAAATTATTGTATGTGACCAACGGCCACAATCAAATGGACTGGTTTGATAGGTGTCTATGGGCGGCGGTCAGCAATTAGAGTCAAATGAATCTTCTCAAATTATTATTTAAACTCTTTTAGCCATCTGTGGCAGCGTCTGCTTTTGCGCATGCGTGTGTGTTTGATGTTTTGGCGCTTAAGTAAGTTTGGCGCTTTTCGGGAAAAATGTCGAACTTTAAAAATGTCGTATTTTAGTGAATGTGAAGAAAAGTTCGGGCAATATTTCGGATTAGGGGTCAGAAGAGTAACTACATACGTATTTAAATACTCCTATAATACTGTATTGAACATATTAATAGATGTGTTTATCATACAGTGGTGTTTTAATGCAGTTGATAATACAATAGTTTCACAAATTACAATTAACAGCCACAAACCCATAAAAATATCCACGCTAATTAATTTGAAATAGGAGGAAAAGTTGGCGATGCATTGATAGGGTTTCCCTTATCAGAGGCACTAGAGTGTGTTTCTATATTGAAGATAAAGACTACGCGTTCTTACTTTTTAAATACAATTATAACAATAAGCAAAATTTACTAGTATTTTAATTTAATTTTAATATGTTTATTGTCTTTTTTGCAACATTTATGTTTACCAAAAATTGTCATAATTTTAGATAAGATAGCTTGTAACATATACCGTAGATATATAGTATTATGTATAATGTGGTTAACTTCAATACACACTGTCATTTCTTGTAAAATATCTTATAATGAAATAAGGCTAGGCTGTCTGTGTTTTATGTTATTTTCTTTGACAAATTTATGGTAAATGTCAGTAAACTTATCAATTTCTAAGATCAAACTAGATTTATTTCAATACTCTTTAACGTTGAAACCTACACTTTCTAAAACAGTAATACAAACTTTGCCAAAGCTTATTTCTTTGTTAAATGAATACTATGAAAAAAAAAAGATATCAAATGAATTGACAGTCACTGAAACTATTTTTATTACCTCTCTAATTAAAGTATATAAATAAATGTAGATCTAACGAAGGTCAGGAACATTTTTTGTTACAATCGAAAATATCTCAACGGATTTGATACAAAAATAACTTCAATTGGCAAGAACGTAATTTAAACAAACTCTATTGTGCAGTTTTTTAATACCAGAGACAGAATTATGACATTCACTTTGTTTCTCTTTGTCGTCACTTGTCAATTATCTAGAGACTGTTGAAGCTATGGTTTTTACCAATAGACAATTTATTTTAAATTTCGAACTTGAAAATTATGCCAATTTTTGATAATCACTGACTTTATAAGAGTGACTCAAAATGAACGAGCTTATCGTATGTGTGCTTGATAGATTGTTATATCTTTTTAAATGTTACAAAGTACATATGTATTTCTATAACGGAAAATTCATTGTACATTAATTTATTGAAATGTAACAAATATTTTAATAAAAGTTCTTATCTAAAAAATAATTGCACCTCTTCTTAATTGATAACTTATATGTATTTTACATTGTTAATTTAATACTAATAATTAATTTCATAGTTACTTTAAATTTTATTACACGAAGCATTTGATCAAACAAACTGAAGATAGTTGGTTGGTAATAGGTAGGTTATACGTATATTATGTAATGAAACCCATTTTTTTTATAAGTACTATATATTTTCGTAGTTTTATGGGGAAACATTAGCACTCACAAAATTCACATTGTTTTGATTAATGTGTAAAACACACACCTTAATGAAATTTTTAAAATTGAAGTAACGATTGTTATGTACCATTTATTAAAATTCCGGCAATGTAAGTGTCCATGGGCGATACACTTAACATGAGGTGAGCCTCCTGTCCGTTTTCCTGTTCTAAAAAAAAAACATTTAAAAACCGTGACGTTCGATAAATTTAATCCGATTTTATAAAATTATTTTTTTGTCTGTATCCCACTCGATGGCAGGATTAGATGCAGGTGGTATCTCTCAATCATGCCTGGGATCAAAATTCAAAATCATTTATTCATATATCTAACACAATGTACACTTATTAACGTCAAAAAAGAAATGAAAGCTTCTAATTTTTACATTTACTGCCAGTTCTCAAATCAAGGGCGTAGAACGAAAGAGAAGAACTGGCCGGCGGAGCTCTCCGCCGCTCTTGTTATTCGCAAAGTTTTTTTGTTTTACACAACGTTTGTAAGGAGCTGCAACCATAACACCATGTTCCACATGACATCTTAAGTAATTAATAATAATAAAATAAATAAAAACAAAGATTTGTCCTCTATCAGCAGGAGGCATTGGGAAATAGGAGCACGCACTTACATTCTCGTGAGAACAACGCGGTTTGAGACAAACTCACTTTTCTACAATTTTTCATTTCATTCGTTTGACGTTAGTGGGTAAACTGTCGTGAAGTGTTTTTGTCTCAAGCTCCTGGCTAATCCCGTTTACTTTTGCTTAAGAAATAAGAGTAAATGTTTTTTGACGTGACAACGTCTTATAATTCGATGGAGCCGGCTGCACGCACAAAAAACATTACGCATGCGGCTTTACCTCGCTCTGAGGCGTTCCATTTAAGGCTGGAAATGCAAGCGAGAGCGCGGAACGAGCCACAAAGAGGCACAATCGCTCTCAGCTTTCGGCAGCGTTCGTTCGTTAAAAATTGACATAATTGTATTTATGCGTACAAATGTAACTTAATCAATTCAATTGTGATTTCCATTTACCTCCTTCTCTATAT
The DNA here is from genome assembly GCA_963693345.1 of Pieris melete. NCBI lineage: Eukaryota > Metazoa > Arthropoda > Insecta > Lepidoptera > Pieridae > Pieris > Pieris melete. Next base: position 135,700 of record CAVNZK010000002.1, on the reverse strand, counting down.
CCATACTAAATATCTATCAGACAAATAAAATTAAAAAATTTCTTTTGAACAATGCATTTCTTATGACGTTGTCACGTTCAACTATAGTCAGTAAACCGACTTTACAGACAACAGATTTTTTGAATGTACATAATCTTCAATTTTGCTACCCTACATTTATCATACCTTCAAATGTACGGGTATTATTGATAAACAAATTTGAAGTCGTTTACTGAATGTTGTTGATAGAACTCTTATAGCACGTGCACGTTAAACGGTTAAGTAAACAAACTTGCATTATGCCGCTGTTTCTTTTTTAGCGTATAAGCAAAACATTAAGTTTTATTGAAGTAATATTAATAAGTGTATGCTATAAAGTTTTTTTGAAGTTATACTTCTTTAGGCGCGTTATGAAAAATTGATGAGAGCGAAATTTTACGATGCGCGCGCACCGTGACACAAAATTAACAGAATGAAGTTGCCCACGGAAGATGCTACGGCATTGGACATAATTTAAAAACAACATTCGAATAATAATAGAATTTATGTTACACTTGAAACTAACGAACGCATTGAGTGAACTTTGTCCATACACTTAACAATTAAGAAAAGTTAAGAAGCGAATGTGTCAAGAATAATACATATTTATTGAATATCGTTTAAAATCGTTTAAAACCATAGAAATAAGACCGATCATTTTTATAATATCGTTAGGTTAAATGTAATCAAAATCGTATTGAACTCTCCATGAAATCCAAATCTTATCGCTTAGAAGTATTTTCGCAAACTCTATAAAATATTAAATTGATAATTATGTATATATTTTATAAATGTGAAATCTTAATTATGTACCTAACAATTTGCTTAAGTTATGTGATCAAAGTTCATACTAGTACGAGTTTTATTTTTAGCTTTAAATTTTTAAGACCTCACCATAAACATCTAGATACGATTTACGGCATAGGCGATGAGAACTTGGAAAAAATATTTGTGGTTAACACAAAAGGTAAAAGATCCTGTGGTCGCTCACCAATCAGATGAGCCGATTAAGTGAAAGACTCGTCGTCCTCAAATTCTACACTGTAATAAGAGAGGCGTGGGACACCTGTTACCACCGGTGTCAACTGAAGCAGACAACAGGTAGTCCGTCCAGATGTTGACCACGACATTCAGACTTGAGCTGCCGACCGAAGAGAAAGATTGTTTTTTATAGAACAGGTGGCAAACGGGCAGGAGGCTCATCTGATGTTAAATGATACCACCCATGGACACTCTCAATGCTAGAGGGCTCGCGAGTGCGTTGCCGGGCTTTTAAGAATTGGTAATACAATATTACATAGGTACTAGAGTACATATACATAACAATAATTATTTGTTTTTTATATATTTTTTTTGTTATTAGCAATTTAACAAAGTATTAAAGGCTTGAGCAGTGTTGGCCTAGTGGCTTCAGCATGCGACTCTTATCCCTGAGGTCGTAGGTTTGATCCCCGGCTGTGCACCAATGGACTTACTTTCTATGTTAAACACATTTAACGTTTAAAATTTGCTCAAACGGTGAAGGTAAACATCGTAAGAAAATGATCACCTACTTGACTATCAGATTAAAAATTAACATGAAACAGATTCAGAAATCTGAGGCCCAGACCTAAAAAGGTTGCAGCGGCCCTGGTTTATTTAATTTATTAAAGGTTTACGAAAACAACGTTCATATAAAATAGAAAGACAAAATTTACAGAAGTTTCGCGAACGGTATGAGTTTTTATACAAATATGCAGATTTAGCGTAAATTACACTGTTTATTCATTTACAGGATAACTACTATATGTTAGCTAGGTACTATATGTTATAGATTATAGAGTCAATGTTATTTCACTATTTTAATTGAAAGGAAAATGCGTTATTGTCTACCGCTATTTATTTGTCATATCAGAGGTTGTATGCTAGTAACTTATTATCATTAATTCTATTAATATTTTCATTAATTAGAAAGACAGATAATGTGGGCTCTTAATGTTTACTCGCAAAAGTGCCGTGTATATATGCAAAACATTCTTAAGTATTGTGTCCCAAATGCAGTTCACCGAACGCGTGTTTTGGAAGAAGAGCGTATATTTTGCGAACCGTCTTCATGTTCACGCCGTACCTATTAGCCTAGTTACCTACTTACCCATTTGCGATGTAACAATCACAATGACGCTCTTAGTACTAGAATTGAAATATTCAGAGCTCTTTAAAGAACAATGGGAATAATATTGAATATAACTTCCTTTAGAAACGCGACACATGACACATAGGAAAGGCCGCGTTCATTTTCCTAGTGCGATTTTTGTTGAAACGTTTGCGATAATGTCAGTATGTTAAGGAATTGGAATCTTATGTCTATGTGATAAGGTATCACTTAGGTGAGCCTCCTGCCCGTTTTCCTCATATTACATAAAAAAAAAGGTTTGTATTGTGATCGAACGATTGCGCTTTGACGTATTTGATAAGTTACTCTAGATCTAGGTGCATAAGGTTCTATTTAGCTTAAGCTCTAAATCCGAGAGAAACGGTCGAATTATTTATTTGTAAACGTACAAAGGTTTCGTAGGTTAAGGTAAATGTTAGGATAAAACGCAGTTTAAAAATTAATATGAATTGCAAGTCACTTAAAACTGACGTAATAAGGAAGGTAATTTGTCAAAGAACTTAGCATAGTAAAATTACCTACAAATCTCACAATAAATGTTACACGCTAAACGACATCCGTTTTCCGTCTCGTATGTGTCATTTCAGTAGAATATCATATATAATACGATCCGCGGAATAGCTGACGTGTATTAAGATCATCTTTAAATAAATAAAAATATTTTCATTAATTTCACACTATTGCAGAAATCAAAATTGGAATAATCGTAGTCTTATTGCTCTCTAACGATCTCTTCCAGGAAACCTTTTAAGGAATAATTAAATTAAATGTTCAGCGCAAAACTAAATAACATATACAATAACTTAAACATAAAGAAAGGAACGAAACAAACACAACATTTTTAATCTATTAATTCTGAATATTCATGTCTAATCAAACAACTTAAAATGTCTTCTTAAGTTTCATGGTATATATACATGACACTATAACCAATCTATATATATAAAAATGAAACCCGTTTTCCGTTGTCACGACATAACATGAAAACGGCTTGACCGATTTGTCTGATTTTTTTTTGTTGTGTTTGTAATTAAGTAAAAAAAAGAAAAAAATTGCGCGAAAAATTAGAAAATTTAAGAATACTTAACCACCATACAATTCGAACTTTTTGATGTAACCTTATGGCGTTTGACAAAACATTGACAGAATGCGTGCTGCAAATATCGTCAAAGAGGATGTAAGAAAAATGAATATCGTTTAAAATAAATACTTCGATCGGAGTTAATAAATAAAGCATTAAAATAATAAACACTTTGTTTCTGAAATATTTTTTTATTAATTATACCAATTTGAAATCAATATTCATAGTTAAGACAGGACAACGTCTGTCGAGTCCGCTAGTTCTAAATATTATTTTTGTGATATTCATTGTATTCTTATTTAATTTTATTCTAAATTAGTTTTATTATTGAGGTACAAAAGAAAACTTCAATATACTGAAATGAGTATTAAAATTTTAAACTATCGTCATGTTACACGTAAAACATCTACAAAGAAATAAAACAAAGGATTATCGTGGCCTTCATGATTTCGTCATGCCTACTCGCAGCTATCATTTATATAAAGCTTAGCCAGACTTCCTCAATCTATATATTAAACCTTTATTGTTTAGCAATGGCTTACAGTTTAAAGGATAAAAAGTATTGTATCTAATATATAAAATTCTCGTGTCACAATGTTCGTTCCCATACTCCTACGAAACGGCTCGGCCGATTCTTATGAAATTTATACATATTCAGTAAGTCAGAATCATAATTTTATTGAACTTAAAATATGTTTCCTAGAAATAATATATTATGTAGGTACATGGCAAAACAACGTTTGCCGGGTCAGCTAGTATTAAGGTAATAAAATGACAGCGTCTCATACGCATAAAATATGGAATAAAAAACAACAATAATTTCGTTTTCCTATTCTCAACATTTTACCACACAATATACCAAACCTACTTTACAAATAATAGTTTCCTATCAATTTTTAAATTGATCTTCAATTTACTATTCGAAAGTTTATGTAGCATTATTATTTAAAAGAAAGATAATACACACCAGAAAGAGGTCGTACTGATAATAAAAAAATATACTTCAAACAATCTTAACTTTCACCCTTTCACCAATACAAGATCTAAACATCTGTAAAAGCTTTTTAAGAGGTAAATGCGACCGATAAAAGTTTAACATGTTACGAGATATTAACGCTTGGTCCAGTAAAAATAAAAACCTAAACAGCTACACTTAAGGGATATACATATTTCGTTTATTATAATGGTTTTAATGAGAAAGAAAAAATCACTGACAGAGCGGATGTATTTAAATAAATGTATTATGATCATAGTTTTTATGACTATCGACTCCACCAATGAAGAATTTCTTACGAAACATCGTTTACGGATAGTTTTAAGGCTTATTTATAAGGCAACTTCAATGCCTTATTGTGTAAACAAACTGCAAATATTTATATGTAATAATTAATGTCAAATACATTACATAAAATATGAATTAAATCGCCAACAATGCATGCCATTCAGCCACCGGTGATTGTAATTGTATCGTTCTAGTTCAGGCAATTATGCAATTCCTTGCATCGTGCTAGTCTATCAAATGAGTTCAATGCAGTGCACAGCAAGTTTAAATTCAAATTGCAATTGATACCTATTATTTAATATTATCAAATCATTATATAATATATCTAATCATAAGCTAAAGACATGTAATCTAATTCTATCTACGACTTCAAATATCATATCGTTATATATCTTATTAAACACAAGATGTACATTGAACACACTATTATTTTTACTTAGATAAAACAAAAAATTATACAACTCTTTGTTTACACGTGTGGTTTATAAAATTAAAAATAATATGTAACGAATGTATTTTTTATTTACTTAACTTGACATTTTGAATTCGTGGTTATTAAACTATTTATATATGTATACTATAAAATATTCCAATGTCTCTAATTGAAACACAAATTCTAAATTCTTAGTTTCTATATATTTTATATAACCTAAACAGTTTTTGAAGGTTTTATTTGAAAAATACGAACTTTATCGTATACAGTCATGAAAAGGAATAAACGAATTATATTTCAATGAATCTTAAAAAGATGAGGTAAAAATGTGAAACGAGGCCAAGGTTCGACTGATATTTAAATAATGAGCTTGATATGAATAGCTGTAACTCTATACAACCTTAGCATGCACGGGACATGTCAATTGTTCTATAACAATTCGTTCATCCATTTATTGAGGTCTTGTCGCCTTTTGCGTACTTGTGTGGGTTTGTTGAAGTCCTGTAATTATACATACGGCTTGATACATTATATATGTTTCATTTATTATATTTCGTTATGGTATGTAACACAGCTTTCTGTATAATCGAAAGGAAAGTATCGTTTTCCCGCCGGAAATTATACTAAAAAAATCCAGCTTATTTAATGTATATCTACATACATTACTAATTAGGGAAGTAGTTTTTTGGATTATAAAGAGAAACGGACTTCCCTAATACAGTTATGTGACGGAACAGTCGCACAATAGAACATAAAAAATAAACAATAGAGCAGTTTATTAAATTTATCGTTTTTATGACGAATACCCGCATTAGGATTTGCATTATTCTTTTCATCGCTATATTAATACTAATAGCTTGTTGTATTGATTTATGGAAGAAATTCTTTGAATTTATTTTCCGTGTAATAATGCAATGCAAGGAAAAATATTAATTGCATAATTAAAAATATCCATCATCTTCATATAAAACACATTATTTACCATACATAAGATTGTGCAATTTACAAATATAAACTCACCCTTTTTCTTTTATCCATAATATATTTTCACTATTGATTCTGGTGAAAATAGTGAAATGTCTTACCATAAATTGTTATATTATTTAATAAAATTAGTCGAGTATTTAGAAACCCACAGTGCCACGAAGGCTCTATTTCGTACTGCTGGGCACATAAGACTTCTTGAAGAATTATCAATTACACAGAACGAATCAACAGTCAGTACAAAAATGGTAAGCCTTAGTGGCATCAAATGCCGGCTCAGATAACTTGACTTGCAATCTAGACTCTATTAGACATTACGAGGAAGTCGTCACAACGATATCTCGAGTAATACTTGAAACTTGATATTCTTGAAAATCCGTTATAAACTCTTTGATTAAATAGAATCAAACGTGAACCATGACGAAGCACTTATATTATTTTTATTATATGCATTCGTGGTTGGTTTAATATTTTCCATGATGCATTGATAAAAAGCTTTGTGACGACCGCTTTCGAAGTTATTAAATATCGTAGATACCAATTTATTTCAGATAATACACGATTACGCACTTATTAAAACTAGTAAATTTATTAATTCCTAGAAAACTTAACATGTAAACATCAGTATAAGGTATACGTTTTAATTAATGTTTTCAATTAAATTTATGGTACGTTATTTTACGTTCGATATCGCTTTCAACCAAACCATAACAGTAATAAAAAAGGGTGCGTGTGCTTATGTACGCGCGTAAGAAGTTACACTTCTTTGGCATTATTAAAAATAGTTTGTGATTGCATGCAAATAATTTATTACAATTAAATAATCAAAGACTGGATAAGGAGTCATTATAGTCAATAAAGTTCAGTGTACATTTAAAAAATGAAATAAATAAATATTTATTATTCTCTTACATTAAGTGTAACATAAATTCTATTATTATTCGAATGTTGTTTTTAAATTATGTAAAATGCCGTAGCATCTTCCGTGGGCAACTTCATTCTGTTAATTTTGTGTCACGGTGCGCGCGCATCGTAAAATTTCACTCTCATCAATTTTTCATAACGCGCCTAAAGAAGTATAACTTCTCTAATATCCTTACACAAGATATTGAATAGAAATAAATTGGCCTACAAACTTCAGTTGCTCTGCAACGAAGAACCAGTGACCGAAGTAAGTTGGTATTGACACTTTCCTGTTCTTGCAAAGTCGTCATAACTACATAATATTTCCTTCACCGTTTTCCGGATCAATCTGCAACCAATTCAGACTTCGTAGATGTTCGGAGATACTTATTTACTTTTCCTGTATAAAATATATCGCCATTATCAGAAGTTGAGCTTAATTAGCTCCAAGTTCAGTGTCTACTATAAGGCTCGTTTCCTATATTTGCAAAGATTAAACCATAGACTAGGACTTTATTAAAGGAACGTGTTATACCAAAAATAGCTAAAAAACATAAATTATCTTTTTAATAGCAAATAAAAGTATTAGCAAAGTTATTTCAATCTTCAATAATAAAAACATAAAATGCTAAAGAGTACTTCAAATCTTCCAAAGCCGTGATTTAGTCACTAAAGATTAGTTTATGATCCATTTTATTGGTATAATGCTCTTTGCGTGTTCAACTCGTGTTCTCACTTGAGTACTGCAAACAAATTAATCACCAAAAGTAGGTCAAGCATTCGTTCTAAATCCGTTCCCGATAGGAACAACGTGCGGTTAATAAACTTTATGTTTACACCTAATTTTATGGTTTTTATATTTTACACTTCGTGTTTCATGTGTTAAATTGCAATTTCCTTTCTGAGGGATCTGTTTGTTAAAAGATATTATTTATGTGGTTATGACATCAATATTTGCAGGGAAATTTTATAAATAAAAACACATTCAGCATTTGATTACGTAATAGTAAAGACTCAGTGGCATATTACGTCTAATAGAATGCGAGGCTCTAAGAAACTATATTATCAAAGATAATGGAAATAATTTTGATAATTTCCACTTGAGTGTACCTATATACTTTGTTATTCGTTGTGTTTGTAACATAATATTTACTACTCATAATTTTAACCACGGCTTATCTTATCACATTCACACGAGTATTCTTTGGACATAAAATTTTAAGGTAATTGTATTGAAACATTGTCATTTGGTCTGATATAACGGAGTAGAAATCAAATACCGTCACGGCACAAGGCAGGGTGTGTGAGCGTCTGCAAAATGATGTCACGGCCAGACCTTCACGAACTGTTCTTCTACATATTTCAATAGTTAAAAACAGTTTTTCTCAATAACAATGACATTACTAAACATATTTTAATTAAGAATTCATGTTACTGTACCTTCACACCAGTTTAATTCACCCGTATTCATTGAAACGTTTAGTAGGTACGTTTGCGAGATAATCTGGACCACTTTTGAGTGATCAATGTTCTTTATGCATGGATGAACGTTTTTATAAACGTTCACAAGGTATTGTATTCGTTTTTACACCAAACTCCCAAGCGAAATTAGAGAATTATCACTAAATAAATTCAAAGCCCTCGTTAAACGAAAATTAATCAACAAAGCTTTTTATAAATTTGAGGACTACTTAAATGATCCTAATCCTTGGGATTGAATTGCTCCAGTTCAAACAAATTTGTATGATAATACTTGGCGATTAAAAAGAGTGGCCGAAAGTTTCTTGCCAGTTCTTCTTACCCGCTCTACGCCCTTGACTTGCGAACTGGTAGTAAATGTAAATTTACGATTTATTTAACTTGACGATTCAAAAGTGTACTTGGTTACCCACTTGAATAAAGATATTTTGAGTTTGAAGGTGTCACAAGTCTTGTAATTATTATCCAAACTGTAACATACCATTTTCCATCGCAACTCTAACTAGGTCGAAACAAACAAACAAACGAACAACTACCGTTATATAAAAATTTTAAAGAAATATCTGCTGATATTTCATCATATTGACGAAATAGCGCACTTTTACTAAGTGTAATTAATTTACAAATTACCACAATTACAATTTTTCCACATACAGTGTAACCTCTTTATAACGAATTTCAAGGGCCAGAGCATTTGTTTCGTTAAAAAGAGTTTATAGGGAGTGAAAAGATAAAGAAACCAAATTTAACCAATTACATTAATTTACACATAACGCTTTTCTTTTTTTGGCCATCTTGACAGTTTCAAAGTTTGTTTACGACTGATAATTCACGATAGGTGACGGTGGTGCGTTTAGTAACTGAGACCAAAATTTCATACGGGCAATGTTATCTAAGAATAATGGTGCACGTGTTAATGCAATTAACAATAACAAAGGCGAGATGGCTGTTTATGACCTCAAATGTATTTCTTAGAAATCTCGGCACCTCAAAAGTTCAGTTTTGTAAGCTGATTATAAAAACAATTACACTTAAATATGTTGTTGATGTCTAAATATGATAATATTTCTTCGTTATATAGAAAGGCGATTGCGCTATAAAGAGTGAATTAAAGTATGGGTTTTGTGTTAAACCAAACAAATTTTTACGTTATAGAGATATACTTTTTTATAACGAATGACGTTATAAAGATTTACTGTAACAACAAAAATAGACAGACAGACCCTATAGGAGGTTTTATGCAAGTCTTCAGTGCGTCACCAATTTGCGTCATAAAACAGGTAAAATCAGGTTGTAATAGCGACCAACATTAAATTCCAAGTAAAGCGAGAATCTCAATACTAAGGAATTTAGTATATGTGATAATTACGTTTAATTATGGCATGTAGTTGTCCTTGCTGTGAAAAATATTTACATGTTAAATTGAAAATATAGTAATTAATTTAAATTCTTTCCCCTTCACGGGTTTTGCCGGAAAATAAAACTAATTATAAAATGGCGGCTCTATTATAAAAACACAACCTTGAGTTTATTACCCTCTGGGTTCCTCCCAATATGAATCCTCTGGTAATCTAATCGTAAAACATTTTATTATGTAGGAAATATTAGCTATCGGGTATTATTCACTTTATGGCATAGATAGGTGAAAATTAATTCGGTATTTAATTACCCTGTATTCTGTGCAAGATTTTCGTACGTTTAAAACTGTTAAAATTGTGTACTAGTGCCGTTGAATTATATGTATTTCATGACTTGTATAAAAAACTTAAGAAAAATCACATTAAAAAAGCTGATCTGGTACCGATGTTTTCTTCTAATTCTGTAATTTTTTCAGAGTATAGTTTAATTTTCTATGCTTTAATTGCTCGCGTATCTAAGTTGCTAAACCGTTAGCAAATATGACCTTTATTTTGCTTTTTCATACTTTCACTGCCGCTATTTCGAGTCGTATAATATATCTATGCAAGAAATTAGGCGAGGTATAGTCAAAAAGTTTACAAAACTACTACTACTACTATATAACTATACTAACTAGTTTTGAGCATTAGCCGTTTTAATTTAGTCGTAGCGTGGATCCTTTCTCAATAAATGATCCAATACAAACATGAAATTATATAACATCCATCTCTAGATTGCATGTTCAACCAAACAAACTGCGGGAAATTTATAAAGGAGATTTTTCATCTTAATATATATAAATCTCGTGTCACAATGTTTGTCCTCAATGGACTCCTAAACTACCGAACCGATATCAATCAAATTTGCACACCATGTGCAGTTCGATCCAACTTGAGAGATAGGATAGTTTAAATCTCAAATTATAGTCGCAATTTTAATTTATTGCTAATTATTTGTCTGTTATTATTTGACAGTCACAAATCACAATTCTAACAGATGGCGCCGCGCTGTGTTGAAAGTACCAACGTTTCACATAGGATACTATTTAACATTTGTAACAAAAACCTTAGCCACAGCAACGCTTGGCCGAGTCTACTAGTTTACTATAAATCCTACAATCATCATTGTACAACCTGTGTTACTTTCTGATAATGTGCCTCTAAATCGGTGATATTATTTTATCGGTTTTCAAGTTTGTGAATTACAAACACAAAAGGTTTCTCTTATTAGTGTAGATAAACGAAAATCATTGTGCTTAAAACTTTTTACTTTCATTTCAGGAACGGAAATATGTCCTATGAAATCAGTGGTACGTCGCATTGGCCAACAACTGTTTGCCGCCCTTAGCACTAAGGGCCTAGCATTGCTTGTCAACCACGGCATCGCTGAGGAGAAGGTATATTTTTTTTATTCATGCCATTTACCATTAAATACGTCTGTTTACTTTATTAAAGTTTGATTTTTTATCCAACCAAAGAAGGAAGTTTGCAATTCGACGATCTTTTGTTTAATCAATAAAACGACCAATTCGACTTACTTGAAGGAAAGAGCCTACCAATTCTTAAAAGGCAGGCAACGCACTCGCGAGCCCTCTGGCATTGAGAGTGTCCATGGGCGGCGGTATCACTTAACATCATATGAGCCTCCTGCCCGTTTGTTTTTTCTATAAAAATATATAAATTAAAATTCACATAATCACCCAAATATTAAAGTATTTTTTTAAATCACTCATCGATTCATGACAATTTATTACTGACAAGTCATATCTTTCTTTACTGACAAGTCATAAGTGTACAATGTGTTACCTACATGATTAAATGATTTTTGAATTTGAATTTATTAACAATACATTAGTACCTGAGCGTTCTAAACACGCTCAATTAAGTATAAAAACAATATTGTCAAAAATTGTTGTTTAATAAACACCCTAATATTTCAGCTAAAAGCAGTGTATGCTGATTTAGATAACTTCTGCGCTCTACCAGAGGGATGTCAAGCGCAGTACTTACGCAATCCCGTCAACAAGCACGGTTACGTTCGTCCGGGAACCGAACAATTCGATGAAACTAAAAAGGTAAGCAACTTTATATTTCATAGCCGGTCTCCCAAACATGTTATATGAATAAATAAATCATAATAATGATATTAGAAATTTGCTACAGTTAATATGTGTTCTCCTCCGACGTCATGTAGAACCTCCTCCAGGTAGGCTAAAAAGGTTTATTAACTGCCTTAACGTTTTACATCTTATGCTTTGTCATATAGAAATGTACTTTAAAAAAAACCCTGTTTATTTGAAACACTCCGACTCCAAAATGTGTCCGGGCCTCCGAAACGATAGTCTTCCATCACTCCCTGTCTGGAGACTGGACTTTTTTACACTCAAAGCCCTCTGCTATGCAAAGGGTTAGCGAGACGCTACCGACTAAAAACACCTAAGCCCTCCACACGCCCTTAAAATGGGCCCTCAGAGTTCGCCAAGGCATTCAACCCAAGAATCACTACCTGTTCTATGCTACTTCTCGCCAGTCTTATCTAAAACCATTTATATATTAAAATATTAAGTAGGTTATTAGCAATTCTTCAAGGTTGTTATTTGTAGATTAACTACATGTTATATGCATCAACTGTAACTGGGTCTGTATGAGTTCTCTTTGAATTTCTAGGAATTACGTCACTCGTTCAACATCACGACTCTGTCTGCCGCCGCGATGCCTGCGCAGGAGGAGGTGCCAGACTTCCCCTCTCACACCTTTCCCCTCGCACACGACCTCACCAACCTGTCTAGAGTGTTGCTACAGGCCTTGGCTTCTGTTTTCGGTAAGACTTTCAAATTGCTTAGATGTGTTTTAATAACGGTGTTGCCACTTTTCAATATAATACTTTCGTTTCGAAACTTCAATCTAACTCAAATCTAGCCCGAGAAAAGTCTACTTTTATTTCTCCTACGCATCGGGTTTTTTTTTCTTTTAAAATGAATTACCACAGGTGTTAGTAAAATACATATGGTACAATAATCATCAAAGTATATCTTTTCGACTATGCTTAATTCTTGGGATGAGATTTTAAATATAAACTAACATTTGTCACATGGTAATCACTTATCAGAATGCTTTTTCAATCTTAGCATTTAAGTAGTCTATGAATGGAATTAAAGCTAGTTAAAACGATTTTGCGGCTGACATAATAAGTTACGAGTATAAGGGATGAAATTTTCAAGCACAGAAATTGTTCCATGACAAATTATAAGCTCACACAGACAGCGATAGCGGGTCACACCTAATGTTATTTTTTTAAACTAGACCTGCTCGTTAGTGTCAGCCTTAGATTCACTTAAAGTTTCCTGTGTGGAATGCTAATATTAAAAAAAAAGTTGACAACAAAAATGCATGTTTGTAGTTAATTTATTGGTATTGTTTATCAGACATTATTCATGGTATGTAGTTTGGCCATCGACTGTAAAAAATTGTGATGTCACAGTAATATTGCGTAATTAAAATATTTTTGCTCATGCAATACAAATTATGTATTATTTTATGAAATGTATAATCTTACGCGAACTGTACACGAACGACAAATTCAAAATCTGCATTTTACCTATGTTTAACTAGGATTAAAAGTTAATGGAAATACTAGGTGACTTGATAAATTTGAGTTATCTGTGAACCTGTTCTATCTGTACAATAAAAAATTCAATATTCTAAGTAGGAATAGGATGTGTGTATGTTTACATGTATAACAAAATAATCTGCTTTTAAATAACTTCCGATATTTCACAGAAAAACTAACTAGATAAAATTTCACGTGGGTTATTCACGCGATAGGTAAACTATTTTTACTACTACAAAAATACTTATAATCTCGTTAAATTTACAGGTCTTCCACCATCCGCTTTGTTGGCCTCTCACTCGGGTATGCTGCAGAGCGATGGACGCAATCCCTCATGCATGCAGCTTCTCTACTATCCTCCAGTGCCTCCTGAAGATAAGGGACCATGCTGTCATGATGCTATCGCCTACACCCGTTGTGGAGCGCATAGCGACAGATGTACTTTCACTCTGGTAGCACAGGATTCAGAAGGAGGACTCGAGGTATATATTATGCAAATCAAAAATATTCCATAAGGACAGAAGTATAAATACATACATTAATTTATACTAAAGTTTGACTGTCCCTTGGAGAGGGTGGGAAAAATAAAAAAAAATACTGGCGCTAAGAGTCATAGGATAAATAATAATTTAAAGCTCATTAAACCGAATACAGTACTTAACATTTCTCAGTGTTTTTTTTCTAATATAGTTGTTGCCTGAAAGAGATCGCTCGCAATCGAAAAGGTCGCCAGTTGCCTTCTTCTTTATTTAACTATTTTAATTATACTGTAATATGAGTATGATACTATAAATTATGAGAAAATTTCCTAATAGTTTATCGCGACGAAAGATACATGTACAAGTTTTTCTTCCTTTTTCTTATTTGCCTAATACCTAATTGTGAATTGAAGTCATAATAGGTATTTTGGCTAATGTACACGATATCGTGTGTAAAACTTGTACTAACCTAGCAAACTTTTTGATATTTTACTAAAGTTTTCTGAAATGTCCAATACTAATACGATCTCCAGTAACGTGGTACAAACGTAGCAGTTTAAACCCAATTACCAATGTGAATATTATACCGTTCGCCTTTAGTTCTCATTTCGCTCAGTGTAGCTTGAATTTTATATACATAATTTATTGCTATTATATTACGGTAAAAACTTATACAACATAAAGATTGCAGACGTAATTTGATTGCATTTTTTTTTCAGGTAAAATTGAATGGAAGTGAGAAATGGCAAGCTGTCGGTCATCTTCCTGGAGCCATTCTTGTTCAGACTGGTGAACTACTCGGTAACTGGACTACAAATTTGCTTCCGCCTTTGGTTAGTATTATAAGTTTGCTGAACTTAATTCACTGCCTAACATAGGTTACCAAGAGTTAAAATTTATCATCTTGTTTTTTCTGTATAGGTTTTTTAATTTATATATAACCTAACAAATCAATGCTTTAGTCTAAAACAGTTTTTCGAAGGAAACAAGTCGAAAAACGTTCATAAAAAACGAGTTCAGCATGACGTACCGACCCGATATGTAACGCAAGTTTGAGAGCAAACAACGTCAATGGTGAGAAAACGTCGAAGTATTTACTACAGCATCTAAAGGGACTACCTGGCCAGTTATGTGCCTCAGATTTCTGTATCTGTTTCATGATCATTTGTCAATCTAATAGGCAAATAGGCACCTGACATACGCCATCGACTTTTTCGGTTTAAGGCGAGACGATATCCGTAGTTGCACGGCCGGGGACCGAACCTACGACCTCAGGGAGGAGAGTCGCACGCTGATGCCACTAAGCCAACACTGCTCGTTAAGCGTAACGTTAAGTAACATAAAAAACAAGTTTAAGAATTATTTTTATATGCATTTGTCGCGCTTCCAACAAGACTGCTATTGTTACATTAAAACCACAATAGTTTTTAAATGTAATATACCATTTGTAGATTGTATTATTCTGTAAATAAAAAAATAAAAAATTGTACACATTTCATTGACAATTTACTAAATCAATATAAAAAAAAGTAAAAAATCATTTAATCATATAGGTAACACAATGTACACTTATGAACGTCAAAAAAAGAATTGTATATGAAAGTCTTCTAACTTTACATTTACTGCCAGAACTCAAATCAAGGTCGCAGAACGGAAGAGAAGAGCTGGCAATAAACCCTCCGCCACTCTTTTTAATCGCCATGTTTTTTTTACACAACGTTTGTAAGGAGCTGCAACCATTACACCATGTTCCACATGATATCTTAGGTAATAAATAATAATAACATAAATTAAAAACAAAGACTTGTCCTCTATCAGCAGGAGGCATGGTGAAATAGGAGCTCGCACTTACATTCTCGTGGGAACAACACGCAAACACATAGTCGAAATAACTATCATCACCGCATACACGAATTCAAGTACGACCAGTCACCACAAGTAGCACCCGTTCACGAGTATGACGCATGGCCAGCCATCGGCTCCCTCGCCATATTTTAGGGAGAAAGACAACCCGACGCATGGACGCCGCCACAAGCAATTTAAATTTCGAATGACAATTTAGTCTATATTTGTTTCAGATGCACCGCGTTGAGGTACCATCTGGAATGTACGCTCGAGCCCGCGGCCGCCATTGCGTTGCGTTCTTCTGTCATCCCGACAAGGATGCGACAGTTCCCCCACTAAACATTCCTCTTGCCCCAACTCCACCAGTTTGTGCTCCACCGCACATTTCGCTCCACCATCGTCTTCTAAACGCCGCTCATCACATACAAAAACGCTTTAGGGAAACGTACGCATGACTAGCACGGAATAGTGGAAAGAGTGCGTCAAGAAAAACCTTTGGTTAACTCTATAACTGTTTTTCATTTGCGCATGTACTAGAATTAAATAAAACTTTTATTACTGTCGTTTTGTGCTTTTCAGCAATCATACACACATTGACTGTAACAAAGTGTCGTATAAAATTGGCGTTTATATTCTTTAAGATTAAAAAAATATTGACATGATCCATATGCATTATAAATTTTACTGAAATACGGCTGAAAAATAAAAAATAAAGACCAAAACCAAAACATCAGCATTAATAGCTACGCTTTGTATAGTTTTCTATAAAAGGCGCGACTTAGCAATAATTTAATTTTTTACTTGGAACATATTATTCAGTAAAACCTTAAGTAATTTCATGTCTTAACAATGTTAAATTTACCAAAGGATTTTTAATACAAGCCGAATTTATTCCCGAATTTGAAGACGTACGTGCCGACTTCATTAGCGCAATTTTTCCACTATTACCGATGCGTATAACATCTGTTAAGGAGTTTTACGTGTTACATACTTTATAATAGAAAAGGAGCTGTTTCTCAGGGAATTATCGATATTACCATCGGTACCTGTCATTTGCGACATCTATGTTGACAGGTATGTGTGGTAAAATTAAAACTTTATTTTTAATATTTGACGCATGACTTGGAATTATGTCAACGTGACAGTTGCAATTTAATGTTACTGATGGGCAATACAACATAGTTATATTACACCTGGGTCCTATATCAAATTTACAACTATGACTACCAGGTGTAGATTTTACTACAGAATGTTAATTTATAATAGTAATGTGAGTTAATACACGATGCTCTTGTATCAATCAGATAAATAGCGTCCTGTCACTATGAACAAGAAAGATGCACAGACTACTTACATTATATTAAGTGGCACAGACTATATTGTATTGGTTTTTTTTCCATTTTTTCAATAATTAGCTAAAAGTTTTTGCTTTTCTTTAAAATTGGATTTGTATTTGAATGGCTGGTAATATAGAACACAAGAGTATTTTCTACAGTTCAAATTTACACAATTAGTACGTACAAGTATTATATTGTACTTACTTTGCTGTAATGGTAGTCTGATGTGGCATTTTCCGTACTTAGATTTACTTATAAGCGAAATGGCTCCGTAGTTAGTAGCATTTATTACTTGCCTAAATTACAATTAGGATTGTGTTTATCATTCTCAACATTATTACGAGTGTAAGCTATGTGTACTTATTCTAATTATGTATGGTGTTATTTTTTTAACGCGTTTTTATAAGCTGTCTTAAAAAATGTATACTTAATCTCTTGTTTATCTAATAATACACATCTTATTTAGATTTAATTATTAAAAAAAACAAAATTCGACGTAAGAAAAAATCGTTTTTGAAATAACACCATAAAATCTTGTATGTTGTTTAGTAGGGGGTTTTAATATAACGTTTTTTGACTTGTCTATTTTTATTGTAAGCTAGCAATTAGCGACGTGATTTATTATCTATATTTAAATCTTTGTGTTTCACGTGTTCTTGCTTCAGCATTTTTCTTTTTATATATGCTTTATATTTATTTACTACTAGTATTTTTATCTAGCAATATATGGTTAATGTAGCTCAATTTGCACTTAGCTTCATAAAATAGTTCAATACAGATATACAAGGTTCTTTTGGCACTGAGATAGACAATGGTGCTAAAGTACGTGAAATGTAAGTTCGCCGGTTCCTGGCGCCTTAGGGTAAAATTCAACGAGTCTTAGCGCTAAGTGTGACTCCCATACGTCAAAAATGTATTAGATTTTGACATACCGAAGTTATGTCAAGTCGTTAGCCCGAAGACCCGTTTCTGAATCTCCCTTAGACTTTTTATCGCCAATCATTTTGAAAAATAACATGTTTCGCGTGCCCAAAAACTTGTATATCTTTAGTTACAAAAAGTTAACAAGAAAATTTATTGTAAAATCTACTTGCACTGCCAAACGTACTTAAGAATGTTTAAATTTTATGCCACTTAAATCGTATGCTGGGAAATATCTTATCCTTACGAGTAGAATTAATTCTTCATTATTTTCACCAGAAATGGCCATAGAATAATTTCGTTGCACAAGTTCTGTGTTTAGCTTTTTTTTTTGGAGTTTTTTGATCCACTTAAACCGTTGATATTCGGTCATATGCGTAATTTATGGACCAATGACATACCTCTGTAGGTACAATACTATATACTTAATTGAAATAATCGAAAGTTTTTGAAATTGTATTTTATTCAATAAACGATTAGAACAAACAGTCTTATTTGTTTTAAATCCTTAAATGCCATGTACTAGACAACAATACTATTTAAATGATTTTGTTGTCTGAGTAAAAAAAAAGTCGCAGGAATATCGAGAATGAAAATGTACTTAGCTGGTCCCCAGAGGACTGGTTCGTAAATATTTGACTTTAAATAAAGATTATAACATTACTGTAAGCAGAATGAAACCGCAAATTGGTCACGTAACGAAGCATGAGTTATGTCCTTCTCAAATAAATTTTTAAATAAGTTTGGCGTCTGACTCTTATTAGTTATCATCGTATTGTAAAAAAAAACAAGTAGTTCATATGTATACTTTTTTCTTTTTTACATAACTCAACAGAGCGCCTTTAAGCAGCTGTGGTCAGCGAAATTTAACTATAGGGACCTACAATTTGACCCATCAGGAGCAGGGGTAGGTACGAGTTGTATAAAGTTAAAACTTCAACATAAATATATTTTTGACAAATTAACTACTATTAATAAAAAAGGAATTCTCGACTCCCTTGTCGACGCCTTTAGCAACAATTAATAATACCTAGGTAACTCTAAAAATGTTTATTGTTTCTCTTTTAATGTTTTTCGAAGAAATCTCCGCTCTTCTCTACACATCGCCGCATTTGATGGAACCGCGAAGAAAAGCAGTGGGCCCATTTTTCTTTAGGGGTCTCTTATGGCATTTTCGTACGCTTTCACCGCATCTTCAGGGCTCGTAAAGTGAATACCTCGAATTTTATCTTTAGTATTTGGGAATAAATGAAAGTCGTCAGGACTGTAAGGCGGATGACTCATTATCTCGACACCTGCCATAGTCAAATATTAAACAGTCCGTTTTGTGGAGTGCGCTGCGTCTGCTTCGAGGGCGCTGCTGTCGGATTGTTTCCAAGACAACAGGCAACCAGCGATTGACATACCAGTCTGTCCTTCCATCTTCTAGCACAACTGTCGCGAAATGACCTTTCCGACCAAAGAATGAGGCAATCATCTTTTTCCTTGACTTCTTCCTTTCTTTACCTTAGTTGGCCGATCAACGAAAGGAAACACCCACTGAGCTGATTATCGTCACCTGTGACGATGTCAAATACAGCATTTGAGTCACCGCCGTTGAACTTATCTAACATTTGGCAACACCAGTCCATAAGAAGGTGTTTCTGGTCGTCGATTAAAGTATGAGAAATCCATCTGGTACAAACCTTTCTGACGCCTAAATGTTATGATATTGTAATATTTTTGACGTGATAACATCTTTAAAATCGTTTTAGTCGGGTGACATGTTCAGAAACTTGTGTCACACCAAAACCTCACGAGCGCGATCGCAGGTATAACGAGAGAGAGACGGACCGATCTCCCGTCTCATCTTGAGCGCTGCCAGTCATTCCGTGAATGTATGAAGAAAAATGTATATCATAGTCGAATAAGTAAACTTGTCATTTTACACCCGAAATTTATCATCAAAAGTGTGAATAAAACGATAGATGTAATTTAAAATTTGAAAAAAAATTGTTTTCTTCATTAATTCCTTACTTCCCAAAAACTTATATCACCAATAAGACGTTATCACGTAAACATCTCGATCGTAAACCTACTTTACAAACAACCAATTTTTTGAAATTTTAATACCAATGCCTAGGCTTGCCCGTTTCCGCTGATAGGTCACTCTCTTATCTTCCCCTATCATGCGTCGCACAGCACTGATGTTATCTTCAGTCTTCTGTTAAAGGACGTCCCTCACGCGGATCATCATTAAGATTTCTCGTCCACGCTTAAACTCGTTAAACCAATTGTAAATAGTAGCACGAGATGGGGCTTCATTAAGAAATGCTAATCGCAGCCTATCATAGCTTTGTTGTCGATAAAGACCACAACGAAAATTTTCTCGCGTTAGGTTCATTTTGACGTGTAACAAGAGTTTTAGATTTGCCACCAATTCACAAAAACAAATGACAAATGAATGCAATATACTACATTAGCAAAGAGTTCTAAAATTGAAATTAAAAAAAGTTTTCATTAGCAATGTTTCTAACTGGCCCGTTCTAAACATTTTCAGTGTTCATTTTCATTTTCTAAACGTATATATGTACAACGTGTAGGTACGGAATAAAATCATTAAAATTTCAATAGCCAATATCATAATTTTTACCGCAAATTCATATGATTTTTAAAGAGTCTCAGTTGAGTTTTTACTCAAAAGATAAATAATTTATTGATGGAAATCAATTTAGACTGTTGTTGGGGGATAAATCCCTAAACCTTAATCGCTACCATCCAACCTATATATGTGCGCGAATCTCAAATTATATTCCGCGTAATGTATCGATTTTCATAGTTATATTAGTTGATGGGTATAAGAGTAGGTAGGTAAAAATCCAATAACTTTTCGTCATACGGAAAGCACACTTTGCCCTTTTTCTGAATCTTACACTTGTTTAGCCATGATATTTTATTAGATCGCGCCAACTGGAAATAAGCAAATGGGTATTTGCTATTAATGATATAAACTCTGTTGGGGGGAAAGTCGAATGGACACGGCACGAAGAGCAAATCGCGTTTCAATTTCACCGCGACACAATCGCCACGCTATTTTAGTATTTTTATTTTGATATAGTTCGCGTGTGGTCGAGTCTTTTGGCGGGAAAGTACCTAATTATAATAGTAGTTGGCGGACAGTAGACTGTGTAGCAGTTTTTATGCGTGAAATATATGCTGTGCCAGCTAAATGGTAAGAATTTTGGCATATGTGTGTATATATGTTAGCAATGTACTTTCTATTGGAGTTTAATTTCAAATATTTTCTTTGTTTTGTGATGACTGCGAAACTTCTGTCTGATTTTAGTACTTACCATTATTGAAACAAATATTAATGGATTTCCCAATAATTATTTTGAAATATAACTTCTCTCAAAATACTTTAAGGGGCAACTTACATACGTCAACGACCGTATTTAATAAAAGATGTTTTACTAATATGTCTATGTAAACCTATATTTTTAATTTTAAACGCCTGTGCAAGTATTTACGCAAGTTTTTGTTTTACACTTTGTTGAAAATAAACATGCAGACACACGGACTCAAAAGCAAGCACTTTTCATTGTATCGCATTGTATTGGTTTAGTAATGTTTTATATAATGACAAGCTAGTAATGTCCTCTTAAATTTCTCCACTGAGGTAAATAACTCCCAACCGTTAGATTAGGCCAATAGCTTAATTCTTTAAGATTTGGCCAATAAATCGAATTCGTAAAAAAG
Source organism: Pieris melete (assembly GCA_963693345.1). NCBI lineage: Eukaryota > Metazoa > Arthropoda > Insecta > Lepidoptera > Pieridae > Pieris > Pieris melete. The sequence continues at coordinate 114,041 of CAVNZK010000002.1, read as the reverse complement.
TTTTTACTAATGTTGTGTAGAGTATTAAAATTAATATTTGCTACTTGGCACTTTACGTGTTTATGTAAAAATCTATATTTTTCATTTAATTACACATAATCAATAATATTAGAAACTAAAGCTTGCTAAAAGTCAATTTATATTATTTAGGCGCCCATCGACTCGGTACTGTTCTTCTTTTCAAAATAGTATAAACCACCTCCAAAAGTTAATGCATATAGCGAAACAATAACTTTTGGAAGGGCACATAAGACAGATCAAGTAGGTGTTAACTAAATTGTCAATGAAACATAGGCATATGATATGATTTCCCAACGTGGAGTTACGCGACTGCCAACAGAAAATTATCTGTGATCTATTTGAATTGCGTGAGTTACGGTAATGGGTTCGATAGGAGTCATTGATCGGTACACGCACATATCACGCGGTACTGCCTGAAAAACCCCACACAACTTTATGAAACAATCACGAAATTATGCAAGACATTGAAATATATATTGTACTTGAAAAAAATCATGAGGGGAAAGCGTGATTCTCATATGTAAAGTGATCAAAGACGGATTAGCTAACGTTGTATCACATGTATCACCAATATCTACCGAACGATAATCATGTCTGGCGATAAGCATTACATTTTATAAATAAAGTTACATACGTATCTATCTGTAGACATTGGTCTGATAGAATAATATTATCAACCGGATTCACAAATTTAGGGGAGGGCCTCTACAATCAGTCTAGAAAGGATGACCTTTCCTTTGAAATTCTTTTTCGCGTTTTATTTTTACCTACAGTTCGAACACCATTATATAAAATATTAACAGAAATTTTCGGTATATGTTGTCCACTCAGGCAAGCAAGTATCAATGGCTCAATGGGTGAGTGGGGTGGTAATCGTCCGCAGGCTCGGGGGTTGATTATTCGATTCCGTGTCTCGATGCTTTGTTTTTGTACTTTGTAATGTATAGTGTAATGTGTAATTTACGGTAGCTTAAAAATGATTTCCGCAAAGTAACGCCTGATTCACTTACCATACATAATTGATCAAAAAATAAAAATTCACAATAATTTGGGACCTGCGTGCCTCCACTTATGTTGGATCTAGACGTCTAAAGCCGGCATTGTGAAGTAACAACCAACTATGAACGATTACAGTCCTAGGCGATTTATCAACTGACCTTATTTAATCTAGTAAGCAACATATTAAACTTATCTCAAAAACTAAACAAAACAACTCTATACACTATAAAGTTTATGTTTAGCCCAATTTCTTCTTCATATTAAAATCAGATTCATGCGGAAATGACATTCTACCAGCGCTAACAGTTCACAAGGTTGTCAGTACCCACTGCATTTTATTAAAAACGCATTCCACAAAGTTATAGACTGTCAAGATGGAACCAGTTACATTTGGTACCACCTCGATCCTTCTCGGATAATTTTTTCAATAAGCAGTGGTTAAATGTTATAGAATATTATGAAGTTCCAAGGGACTTCCAAAATCCGTAAATTCCTTTCCCAATTGTATCCATTTAAACATTTAAAACTATCACTGTAAGGTCATTACTATACTGCGCCAAATTTACCTTTCTTTTCAAACACATTATCTTTGCACAACTGAGTATACTGAACATCCCCCGAATAAAGAATTTCTTTTCTCCCCAAATCACTTGCAAAAACAACCATGACAAAGTATTTTACTCATGATGAAATATTTAACGCTTGGAAACAACAGATAACAGTCAACCGGTTTAATCTAGGCTGGAGTCAAAGTTGGCTTCAACGACATAAACAATGTACTTGCACGTTTATGCTCTTGTTGAAAACACCAGAGGGAGACCAAGATTTGACTATAGGTGGCATATATAACACAAATACGTCAAATATCCTATAAAAACATACGATACTTATTGTATTATGTGTCAGCGGCTACAAAACTATTACTTTGGGGGCATCATCATCACTATCAGTTTTTGAAACCTCATAACGGATTTTTAAGTATAAATCGATCGAACGAAGAATTTCGAAGTAATTCCAAAATCAATTTTTTTGAAATTTTTCGTTTTCGAACGAATCAACCGATTTTGACGAACTGGTGGCAATCGACGTGGTTTATCAAACTTAAAAACGGATTAGTTTTTGGAATCGATCGGTAAAGCCGTTTAGAAGTTATTCGAAAAAATCGATATTTGGAAAATTTAATTTTTGAGATTTTAAAAAATTTTGCGAACCGAATCGATTCACGAAATTTAATGGCAATGATACTCTTTGGATCGTTGCCTATTTCGATCCAATCACTCCGTTCCAAAGTAATAAGAGGTTTACATACATATTATTGTTAAATTTTTATTACACTAATAATTAAACACTCAGCAATATTGATTACTAGTCTTAATTAGTCGTATAGAAAAGCACAGAAAATTAAAAAAAAACCCCTCACGTAATTTATGGACGCCCCCTTTTCAACTTTCAGAACAATATTTTTACTAGTTAACCAGATTCCTAGATAACATTGTGGTAGTGGTTGGCTAGGAAAAGTTACTATTAAAAAATATTTTCCTGGATATAAAGAGAATTTTTCATCAGATACACAACAATTAAAAACTGGCCTGTGATAATTACGTCAATAGTTCGTCATAACAAGAGTTAAAGATAAGAGAACCGGCTGAAACCGGCGCACGCACCGGCCGCAGGGGGCCGCGACGATCCACACAATATAACGCACGTACACACGTACGCTACTCACACACGCACACTGATAACGAATAACTCGTTCAATCGAGAATATAATGAGCGCAACATTCATTGTGACGCAGGACACTTCATTGTTTATTCTAGACTTGTGTTGAAATTAAGTTCTAAAGTACGAGTTGATGTCTACATTTTACTTTCTCGTTTTGACCTTTCAAGGTACCCGTTAAAATGGATTTCCCTAATCTCTTTCTTCTTATACAATATCATGAATCAGAAAGCCAAATATGCACGGATACAGTATATTCCAACTTGAAAGAATATTTTTTGTGAGAAATTACGCGCAAAAATAAACGAAGGTAGTCATGAATTCTACGTAGAAGTGGGTTATTGCTATTTTTCATAATACAATGCCACCTATGAGCAAAATTGCAATAGCAAAATTTGATATGCCAAACGCCCAATCCCCAATGAAGACTGAGGTCGCATAACATAAACACGGCGGTATCAGTCACCTATGAACTGAGGCCTATCATACTGGTATTAACTGGACACAGGCCGAAGCGAGCGGCTTCTGATAACATTACAACATCATTTACTTTATACCAAACTCTCAGTCGTGTACACACGTGCATAAATTCATTTTTAATTAAAATTTTCGAAGTAGGCTCAAATAGTTTTGTTGTGAGCGTTAGCGGTAATCTAAGCGCATATTCGCAGGGGATTCCTTATCAGCGTTATATCACTGGCAGACATTATAAATAGGCAACGTTGTAGATACACTTCATTTTACACAGCGATTGTGTAGTGACCACTGTTATTAAAATGTTGCTCTTTCCGACGTGGAGACCAGAATTGCATGAGGGTTGCAGAGTACCATGGCTTCCAACTGAACGTTTCGCGCCATATCTCGCTCGATCTGTTACAGTGCCACCCCCACCACCACAGGTGCGTTATTAATACAATAACTAGACAGCAATAAAATGTCTGAGATATTTAGGTGTATAAAAAAATATAAGATATCTGCCATACTTAACCATCAACTCCAGACTACTCCTGTATACTTATAGAATTTTAATCATTTTTTTTTTAAATTTAGATTTCGGACAGTGACTCCTGTGGAAGTTTGTCACCAGAGAGAAACAATGATTCGGGATCAGATGAATGCATATGCGAATGGAGAGGATGCGGCGTTAGATTCGATTCCGTTTCTCGTCTGTCGGCACACGTAGCTAGAGTCCATGCGCACGCGCATAGCGATGGTTATTTCTACTGCTGTTGGAGGGGGTGCACAAGATCTCAAAGAGGTTTTAATGCAAGGTAATTTTTTATATAATTCTCTTGTTTTTAGACTTAGTTAAAAACCTCTCTAAAACTGAAATAGTTAAGAAAATTATTAACAATAGCACAATAATTATGATTTATAAAAAATCTAACCAGATTTTCTTTACAGATACAAAATGATAGTGCACATGAGAATTCACACTAACGAGCGTCCTCACACTTGCAATCAATGCCAGAAAAGCTTTTCAAGGGCCGAGAACCTCAAGATTCATCTACGGTCGCATTCCGGGGAAAAACCTTACGTCTGTCCGTATGAGGTAAATATTATTTGAACCCATCTGTTTTGTTTATCTTCTCGCTATCAATTAAAGTCCCGTATCCAAATAGGTCTTGTACAGTATTTTTGCGTATGATAATTTGTCTCCTATCTTTTAGGCAACCACTTCATGATTTAATGTTACTATATGCGACGTTGATTATTTAGTAATTTATTTATTTTGTTTCACAGGGCTGCGGCAAAGCGTATTCAAACTCTAGCGATCGTTTCAAACACACACGGACTCACAAAATTGACAAGCCGTACTGCTGCAAAGCACCAGGTTGCACCAAACGTTACACTGATCCGTCCAGCTTGCGCAAACACGTCAAGGCATACAAACACTTCACAGAGAAGGAGAATCCAAAATTAGCAACGCGAGCTGACAGTATATCCCCAATGCGCGAAACTATAGAACCTGTGGTCGACCATAGGGTATCACAATACGCATACCATATTTCAGAAACGTATCCTATGAACTACCACCCAACATATATCCGAACTGACCCATTGCATAAGGCACCTCAAGAAACCTATCCAGTATATACCAGAATGTATGATCACGCGTTGAGTTACTCTACACAGGATTACCCTCTTTACAAGCCTCAATACTATGAAAGTGACGTAGCAAATTCATTTCCAGAAAATTCAGATGTTCCATTGAATTTAATGTGTGCTAAACGTGTGCAATGCAGACCAATTGAAGTACTTAGGCATACGGAGTTACCATTAGATTTAAGTACTAAAAGTTAGTTGTTACATTAATATAAATTATTTATGCTAACACTCGTTTTACTCACCTACTGTCATTAATAAGGATTTCTGATTTGCTACAATTATTAGCAGTAGCAAGAATGTAGAACAAATTTATAAGAAAATTAAAAAACTAGTTTTTGAAGTAAAATTTATTGAAAAAATATAATTCACTGAATTATGTATGAAACATAACTACAGAATTATAATTGTACAAATTTAATATAATGAAAATAGCAAAGTTCTAGTTTCAAGAATGATAACATCAAAGTAAATATATATAGAGACTCTTAGAAGCTAAACGCTATGTTATAAACGTTGCGAATACATACTCCACGTGTTCAACCTTCTTTATATTTGCAAGAAGATATTTTCACTGGCCTTATAGTATGGAATTTTTTAATAAGACAAAAAATATTAAAACCTATAAAATACACTCAATAGTTTCATTTATTGATCAACAATGACTAATCAGACTTCCAGAACGTTTAGAACGTTTAACATGCAAGCATTAAGTCTCTTAACCTTAGTACCCGTCCATAGTCGGCTACATTTTGGACAAGATTTGAGTGGACTTGGAATTGATGTCCTACGTGTACCAGCATATGTATATGTCTCGTAATTGTGGGGCGTAGTGCTAGGCCCGGACAAGTTTGGCCATCCCCTCTGCGATAGTGTTGAGGGCTGCAAGATCTGTTTTAGCTGTATCCATCAAATGGGCCATACCACGTTGTTGGAAAGACAGGAATTGCTTCACGTCTTCTTGCGCACCTAATTGTCGCATAAAAAAATTTTTTTTTCGATATTTTCGGGAATTAATTATGTATAGGTGTGAATTCACAATTATTACAGAATAATGATACAGTAAAAAATACAGAATAAGAATCTTAAAATAATATTTTTTATTACCTGGGTCCAAATGATATCTCTCATAAGGTGCGCCCGCACTGGCGCTGCGCTGAAGTCGCACCGCACATAACAGCTCATTCAATCGACCCTGCGAAGGAAATCATAGGCCAGTGTTAAAATTCGTCCGGCCCTTATTTAGTGCAAGATATGTAATATTTGCGTCATATTCACGTGTTTTTATATATATTCAAACATTTTAATCAATTATATTTGAATATCGATACGGTAACAAAAATAAAAAAATGGCGTTGTTCATTGTGTCAACCAGACGCTTACGTAACTGTTTTGTTATATTTGTAAATAAAAAATATAATTAGTGACTACAAATCCTGACTAGGCATTTGTGACCGTGAAAGCAAACTTACATTTATTATACCATAGATAAAACATTATTTAAACAGATAATAAATATCGTTTTGATAATAAGTAAACTAATAAAATTATAAATATCTAATGATTATCAACTATTATTAATTATTATACGCATTCTAAATTCAAACTACTAGGTGCGCATCGGCTACGAATCGTCAACACGGAGGTAAAATAATAAATATACAGAAGTAGAATACAATAAATATTATTTGATTATATGTATATAGTAATAATTTAATAAAAATACAAATTTGGAAAAAATAGCGAAGGAACTTATTTTAAGGTTACGACGACCGAGACAGGCACTATGAATTGAATTATGCTTAAAAAAAATTCTAGTACATTTCTCTTTGTCTAGATTTTTATATAAAAAGGAGGTTGCCGGCCTTTAAGGGTGGAGTATACTATTTTTGAACAATTGGTTTTTTTGGAACTTAAAAGATTTAAACTGGAATCAATTGTATCAAATAGTGAGTTAGTTATTATCCATATTAATATTTATTGTTTTATTTATATAATTAATATCTTGTATCTAAATTTTATTATCATCGAGTGTATAAAATTTTCAAAATCTATGCGATTTGAAGAAAAATATTTTACAAAAACTGCAATAACATTAATTACACTTACAAATTGTAGTTATTAGTAGTAATTTTTTTCTTAACAATGAGGATAATAATCAGTCATGCACCTAACAAATAAATATATACATGGTGAAATAATTTTTGAAATAAGTAATTTTAAGTTTATTGATTACAAGCCTACAAAAATGGAAATTTTCTACAAGATTTCAGATCTGCAATAAAACGTCTTCGCGAAATTGTATTTCACGCTGACGCAAAATGAGTACGAATTCAGAATTCAAACACCTATATTATGCTTTATCAATGCATAATCACGAGTTAATGATTTAAAAATGACAATCATTTGTTGCACCGGCTTAAACCAGTTACTTAGATAACACCGATATAAAACCTAACACGCGATCATGTTATGACCCTAACATGTATATGGGACATAATCTCTCGAGTGTTCAAAATTTTCCAAGCTACATACAATCTTTTCCTGATTTGGAAATATAATGGCATCTGAGATAATTTCAGTGTTTATTACGTTATATTGTTACTTTATTACCAGCAACGTAGCATGTTTTAGTATATACAGTGGTCATATAATTAGTAACACTTCTTAGGAATAAAGTATAACTTCAACGTACAATAATTAATAATTATGCAATAATATAGCCACTAAAATAAAAAACTCATTAAATGCATAAAATATAAAACATATCTTACTTTTAATTACAAAATTAATCTTACACATGTAGGAGTATATTTTCTGTTACTGGCCGCTTGGACGCCTAATTTGAAACATTTTAAAAAAGCATACATTGTTCATACAAAAATAAAAGGCGTCAACTAGGCAAATGATTGTTAATCCAACCTCCAGGGCTCCACCAAAACATACAATTAAAATCGGTCGCAGCCGTGTAAGAGGAGTTCAGTGACATACACACGTACAGTAGAATTATACATATATGTAAGCTATCCTATCTTTTAATTTAGATCAAACTGCACACGGTGTGCAAATGTGATTGATATCGGTTAAGTAGTTTAGGAGACCATAGTGGACAAACAACGTGACCCGTAATGTATATATATTAAGATTAGACCACCTAGTCTTATATATTCTTTTTTATAACTTATTATTTAGTAAGCTCCACATTGTTGATATAGATATAAGCATAATTATATTAACAAGCATCACGACCCGCAATTTATTTGGTTTCATTTGCATCCAAAATTTTTGAATTCACTTACGAATTCTTATAACAACTTATCGATTTTGGTAATTGCATGTCAGAACCCCGTGTAACTTCGCATATAATACATGAAATGGGACTAAAACTTAGCCACTTACATATGCTTCATAATGCCAGAAAGATTTTTAATTGTTAAAATACATTACATAAATTAAAGTAAATTATGAATGACAATGTAATTTTGCAAAACCTCCGTAGATAAAACGCACGTACCACATACGATGTCTATGCAAACGTCTGGAGATAAGACCGATAACAACACGCGGCAAGTGAATGCCAAGCAGTAAAGTTTTAGGTAATTGATGACTGGTATATTTTATCTTTTGTCATATCAAAGCGATAAAGTCCACGGATCACGGATCTAATTCAGTACGAAAAGGACTGAAAAATGTTCTATTAACTAATCTTTAAAATTGCAATCTATTGATACATATATGAATTACGTTTCATTCATAAAATTTAAATAAGGGCTTCTTATTCTAGAACCGAGACTAGACTCACTAGAGATACCGAGGATTGAACTAAACCAACAATTTTCAGTCTTTTAGATTAAAAAATCTTAGAAGCGTTTTCAATGAGAACAACATTTTTTACATTTTTCAACTGACGGTTGAAACCAAGTATTTTTTTCCAAATTATGCTTATCGAAAATTACTAAAAATTATCTCCAGACAGTGAAAAGATAAACTTTTGTATATTACTGATACAGACCAACATTACATGCCATACTTTCTTTGTAGTATAAATTTCCCATTTAGTTAAGAAAAAGTTATAATTTTACGTACACCTATAGTTATTATTAGTGAATATTGTATGTCTAACCCCAGTATACATCCTGTATATTTATTATTATATGCACACGTATATTTTATTGACTTAAGGACGTAGCGACAAAGAAATATAGTTGTTTACAGTACAGTAAAAATATTATGAATAGGAATGTCGTAGACCAAAAGATGACGTTTTTATTAACTTTATTTGGTTAACAAGAATATTTAATAAATAGTTTTAATATAGACGACCATAAAATCATGAATTAGATTTCGTCGTTTTCTCTCGTTTAATACTAAAAAATGAATAACACAAGTAGCACTACAGCCGTTAATCTTGTTCTCTCTTGTTCTTTATCTGTTTCGTGTTCATTTGTTTTTACTAAAAGACAAGTAGGTGATCAGCCTTCTTGTGTGTGACACTCACCTTCGAATTTTTGTGTCTAAGTCATGCCGGTTCCTTACGATGTTTTTCTTTACCGTACGAGAACTTTTAGCCTAGACATTTATGCGTGTGACTCCCATCTCACAAGTCTTTCGAACCCCGGCTGTTCACAAATAAACCTTTGTTTCTATACTGAGCTAATACTTTTTTCATGATGAAACAGAATTCGATAAAATGGCACAATTTTACTTAAAACAGTGTAGGTACATTACATTTAAGTTAATTTTTAAGTGATGTTTTTACTTATTTATATGTGCGATCGTGTACCCCTAATCCGGTAAATATGAATGAAATAAGAATGTTATTAGACATTTTTAACCACAACGGAAAAACTAAATATAAATATTTCTTTCAAGCACGGTTAGTGCACAAAGTCAAATTCGTCAATCAATAGATTAAATAAAACATCAAATAACCGACATTTAAACCAGGAGAGTATTTTTTAAATGTGTTCTATGTTTTGGTTTTTTAAGTATATGAGGGCAGAGTACAAAAATCCATCCTCTTTATAATATTAGTACAGAATAGTATTGGCAAACAAATTAACAAATGTTGACCTTAAATACCAATAATTATTATTATAATAAAACGAGTTATAAGAACTCATCCCAGGCTCCAAATGTCGTGAGAAATGTATTTCACAAGCCTGAAAAAGAAATAATAATAAAAATTGTATGGAGGCCTGCCTTCTTCAGTACTTACATTATAGAGGGGTGGAGCCGCCAGTTGCGTGGCTAATTCTTGTAATCTCGCACGAGACGATTCTTCCTCGGGACTCAAAGCTGCGCCGACACGTCCGAGGACTTCTTGACGTGCAATCACCTAGAAATTCATTTAGTCTTTGTTATTTAATTGTAAATTAAATATAGTAGGATATTTTTAATTTTACAATTACATAATTTATTTTCTCCTATTTAATCGTAAACTTGTTTTAGATCGGTAATTTTTAGCGTTACACTACAATTCTTTTAGCCCACAACTTTCTCGAATTCCCGGTAAAGCTTAGGTTTCCTAGAAATGCGGCGCCGTTAACTAACGGCCGTCATTTAGCGGTTGTTAATAACGGCCGTTTTTACTTTTTAACATAATGCAAAAAAATCAATTTCGCTCGTCCAAATCATGTTTCCACTCATTGTATTAATTAAATATGGGCACCACTACTCGTGAAAAACGTTGAACTAATGTTTATCCCGGCTATGACCGCCGTCATGCAGATGACAGCACCGCTATTTGACGTTACGGTGACACTCAACGTTCTCTAGGAAACCTACTCCGATGTTATTTATAGACAACGTATGGGTGACGTCACCCAACGTTACATTACGGCCGTTAGATAACGGCACCGCTTTTCAAGGAAACCTAGGCTACAAACTAACTTGTAAAACGCTGAAGTATGTCTGTTTCAAGATAAAAAATAAACTTAAAGTTTGTTCAAAGCGCTATTGGAAATGTTTGGTTTAATTTAGTGATCATTGAAAGGTAATGAATTGTTATTCTGTTCTTCCTGAGAAAGATGGATTCGACTTTGCCTTAACGCTAAACGCTTTCGTATGCCAAAAAGGTATGGATTTGACATTCTCTCGACTCTTACTCTAAAATCCTACTAAGCTTGATATGAAAATATACCACAAATTTATTATATCAAACCCACCTGCAATAAAGTGTGTCTCAAGGAGTGAAATCGCGCTGTTAGCTGCGCAAGAGTCGCTGCGGATGCGGCACGACGCGTGCGCAACTCGCTCAATGTATCAGACGCTTTACGAAGATAGCTGGCTTGCAGACCAGACTCTGATGTTTGGCATTGTGCACGGAATTTGATCTGTTAAGACATAAATAATACAACGACGGAATAGATAAACAAGGATGGGACAGTTTTGTAAACATCTCATATACAAACATTCACAATTAAGCAATCATACTTCACGCATTTTTGAAGTAATACTTCTTTAGGCGTGTTATGAAAAATTTATGAGAGTGAAATTTTACGATGCGCGCGCACCGTGACACAAAATTCAGTATGGGCGCCAAGCGTGCGCGTGATGGGAATAAGACATTCTACAAGTAAAAAGAAATAGAATATGCGTGACGTATGACCATAATGACATTTGTAGTACCTTTTAAACAAATAAAGCAGTTTTAATTATTTTTTCAAAGAAATTTAGCAATGCTTTTTCACAAAGACCTATTGTTACTTAGTTAAAAGGTTATGAAACATACCTAGTTATTAAATTAAGTTAATAATATAATTAATAATAATTGTTATTAATATTAATTAATAATTGAATAATATACTAAATATTAAATATTGTTAAATTATTAACGCTAAATATCTATTATTAATTATATTTTAAAAAAATAAAGAAAGCCAAAGAAGTATAACTTCTTACACGCGTACATAAGTACACGCGTACATAAGTACACGCACCATTTTTTTTTAAATACAAGCAATAACCACTGAAAATACACATTTTAATACAAGAAAATAGTCTTTAATAAAAACAGCCGATTAAATAAGGGAGCGTTCAAGTATTACGTAACGCAATTTTTGGAGATTATTGACCCCACCTCCCCCATGTAACTCGCAGTAACATTTTTCAGTACCCAACCAAGTACAGTAAAACGTTTCGTGAGGTTCATTTCAATGAGTAACAATCTTAATATATATAAATTACGTGTCACGTTGTTTGTCCGCTATGGACTCCAAAACTACTTAACCGATTTCAATCAAATATGCATACCGTGTGCAGTTTGATCTAACTTAAAAGATAGGATAGCTTACATCTATATATATATAGAAATGAAACCCGTTTTCCGTTGTCACGACATAACATGAAAACGGCTTGACCGATTTGTTTGATTCTTTTTTTATAATATTCCTTGGAGTCTTCTTACGGAGAGAAAAATTTAAAAAAATTGAGTGAAAAAGTCTAAAAACAACAATTTTTTATATTCCCATACAAAATATTCGTAATAATACTTAAAAGTCAATTTGAATTTTAATACCATATCATAAAGTTCAAGTGTTAGTGGAGGCGTTCCGGGAAGGTATTTTTTTATTTTTTGGCATAATGTATTTTGTTGTCTTATCACCTTTCTTTTTTTTATCTTACTAGCTAGACCGGTGTCCCGAATAGCAGAATAAGTATTTAAAAAAAATAAAGAATCGTCTGTTAGGCGGTACGATGTTCGCCAGGCCAGCTAGTATACATATAAAATTCTACTATACGTGTGTATGTCACTGAAATTCTCTTAAACGGCTGGACCGATTTGAATGATTTTTTGGGTGGAATGTGTTGAGCCTTGAATGGTTAAGATTTAAAAATCAGCCCGACAGATGGCACTGCAGTCGGTACTTTGTTTAATATCCTAATCGCTAGAAATATCATGCAAGACAACGTGTGTCGGGTCCGCTAATAAGTTATTAAATACCTCAGAAAATCCAATAATGGGCACAGGAATGTAGTTTTCTGGATCAGGGTTGTCAGCTTGAGCTTGTTTCCAAAGGCGCATATCCATACCTAGAAATTTGTTTATTTTTGTTTACATGTCATAAATTAACCATTTCTAGTGTTATAATAATTATGTTTGTCGCTTTGTTCCGCATAGGCACTTGTTGAATAACGACCGAGCTCATTGTAGAGATCGCGAGTTGGGTTTTATAATAATTGAACGCATTTTAATTCTGTGATCCAGAATTTTATTATTGGTACTGATTGACACATTTTCTTTGAACAACACATGGTGATTTTGGAAAACTGTGATAGAATTTCGTCGAAAAACAATTTTTTTATGAAAACTATTTCTAAACACTTATTCACAAAAACAAAACTACTTTATACTGAAAGCATATCAAATGTATATATACAATTTTTTTTTCAATACTAAAACACCTATTATTTGTATTAGGTAACATGACCACTGCATTGATTCAAAGTCTTTGCTGGGATCGAACTAACTATACTTATTTTGTCAAAAAAAAATCTAAAAAATAATCAAGCCATACCTGGCGGTGGCGCCTGTAAGTACTGATCTAACATCTGTGGCGTTGGTCTTGTAACTGGGGTTATGCTGGTGCATCCCGCACCAGTCAGCGTGTTCCGAGCCGCTCCATTGTTGAGGAACGAGCTCAATTCAGACGCGTTAATATGGCACCCACCCGCACCTTTATCCACTATGTATACCACCACCTGGAAATTGTAATAATGCTAATTATTTTTTAAAACCTATGGCAACATCTTCTAGACAACTCTAATTCAATTAATGGTTAAAATGTAGAAATGAACTTGCCATGGACATTCTTCCGTCTTACTTAAAAAATACATCAAAATTCTGCTGAACTTTCGCTTGTTAAAATATTTTTTCTATATATACAGAGACATAAAAATCATGAGTGTATACTAATAGTTGTTTTCGTCGCTGTAGAATCATAACCTCGTATGTCCAGAGAACCAAACATTACAAGAAACGATTTTTTTTAATTCTCCATGTTTGTTAAATATTATAATGTGTTTTTGTCCCATAGTTTTAGATGGTAAAAAGGACTTATTTATTAATAACATAAATAAGTCCTTACTTCATGATTATACCAATTAAATGACATGAATCTAAGAATAAAAAATAATTTTTTAGACGTACGAGGTTATTATTCTACAGTGACGATATGTATATAGTACTTAAATAAGAGTAACTCTTTTATTTATAAAAAATAGAAGCCTAACAGCACCATTTTAACTAAAGTGTATCATCACTCTTAAATTTGTTGTTGTCTTTGATTTAATAGAAAGAGACAAAACAGTACTAAGAGTCAAATTTATTACATTTTTGACATACCTAAGTCACACATTGCGCTAAGTTTCGACTAGATTGTAAAATAAATGCTACTACATATAAATTCTATTTCATTAAAAAATATAATTAAAATTATAAAAATATTATCTATGCAAAAATAAAAGAAAAATATGGCAATTTCAGTAATTAATTTCTCACCTGACATTTTTTATCTGACACGGCTTTGACAGTCTCGATATTAGCAACTAAATTCGGCTTATTGCCAAGAAGGCCAGCCAACGAAGTAATAAATCCCTGCTGATTGCTCCTGAAAATAAAAACTCATTTTGGAATACATAAAACAACTTGTATGAACAATATTGATATTATATATTTTGTAATGAGATCAAAAAATGAACCCTGAAACGAAACTATGATAGTTTCGCTATGTATTCGAGTATATCTAAACATATACTTTTCATACAATTTGCAAAATCAAAATTTCAAATAGTAGGTAGTATATCAGTTGTACTCAAGTTACCGCACTAAGATGCACGTTACATTTAGTAGGTACTTTTTGTTCGCTTACTAACAAAACAAAGAGTACCGAACTTAATTTACTTAGAACGGACGAATATGGCAATCATCTAACATGTGTACTATACATATCCCGGCCTCCCTTTTGACCTAAATATGTAATTAATTTTTCCCACGCCGCGATTATATAACTTTTCTATTACAATTACTAAATTATATTAATCCTCAGAGGTAAAATATATAATGCGGAAATGAAAACTGGGACTGCGTGTGCCAAATAACCACATTCGGCGTGGTAAGCGGTCGCAATTGCTGGCAGTGCCTCGGGCGCGTACGAACTTACTTAGAGAAGCACCATTTACGCGTGTTTTGCGCACCCTAAATATTATTGCTTGTGAGACGGATATATTTAGTTGCACACTGGCTGAATTCACAAGAATTGCATTATTTATAATTAGTTATAAAATGGTTTAGGTTTTAAGTTTTTACTTATTATGTTTATATTATGTTTTAAGTTCAGTTTTCTATTGTATTAGTATATAGTTACTGTTAAGGAAAATAAATAAATAACTCTTAATACTTAGGCCTCCACTTGTCTATTAAGAAATCATTACCAAACAATACAGAAATGTGTCTGTCTGTCTCACTAAGCAATATTATTTACTTACATTACTAATAAATCTATTTCAATGAAAATAATAAAATATATAATAATAGTTTTATCTGAAATAACTACCAATTTTTGAATTACAAATTAATTTCTGCACAGTATATATTTTAAGCATTATTTAACACTTGTTTTCTTACATGTACATACTTTATTTCCTGTTCTGGTTTGTTAAACATCATAGCGACATGGCCATCTTTGTCCTCTTTACCGCCAAGCCTTGAATAACCCACAGCCTTAAACCGGCATAGTGGATTTTGTTCATTTAACTCGAGCGGTTGTGCATTTCTATTATAGTAAGCTTGACCTGAAAATAAAAGAAGAAATGGAGTATTAATTTATATACGCTGAATGAAGGTCCATAGTAATGGAAAATCATGGTACCAGATACATATTACAATTATGAAACTTTTGTACACAAGAATATTATATTATTTAATCAATTTGGGTTGTAAGTTTTTTTAAATCCTTTATTGATAGTTTAACTTGTGTTCAGTAAAATTAAGTTTTATTTACAAGGAAAAAAAATTTAGAAACCGCCATGAACTTATCTTTTAAATTAAAGAATACATAAAAAACAATAATACAACCTAAAAATAAATTTAATTTTCGTAATTGTAAAGACATAAAAGTTTTTCGACCTATATTATTAGGAAAATAAATATATGAGGCAGATATTGCTGCAAAAAATATATATATATGCACCCTTATTCATAAAAACTGATCTCGTCCCTTTTCATCATAGCATAAACACAATTTGACAGAAAGAGAGAAACTAGTAATTTAGTTAACTGTGCAAATAGACTGATTTATTTATTTTTGACTAGGGAGATATTAAATAATGAAATAGGAAAAAGGCTCAGGTATTATTTTAAGCTAGGGTCATGAAGTATTAAAAGAATATTTACCAGTGCCCCATTGAGCCTGCAATAAATTCCATTTTGCTAAAACTTGGTCCCTTTCATCTCCAAATACATTGCAATTGAACACAGCAGCTACAAGTGCTTCATGGGCATTTGTTGGTCCTTGGGGCTGCTGTTGCTAAAATTTAATTTAACCACTATAAATAAACACCCAACTGTCAAGGACAAGTAAGTAAACAGGAATTGTTATAACTAAGAAATATTCTCCATACCACCCAGACCCATTAGTATGGGTCTAATTCCTGGGCATCAAAAAAATGCTTTAGGAAAACCTTCAAATAAACAGATCATGGAGAATTATTATGCTTATTGTTTAAGGATTTTAATTAATACCATTCTTTAGCATGGCACGCTATAATGTATACCTAACTAAGGTCATGGGCTATAAAGTGTTGAGAAAAACTTGTCTAATGTCGAAACTATTTTCATCCTGCAGAAGAGGGCTATTTGTGCAATCTATAATTTCAAATGTAGGGAAACTCAGAGATAAATTCAAGGAAATTAATATACTTACCTTTCCCTCGCAATATATTTATGAAAATAATATGTATGTATACAAAAATAGTGATAAGTTTACTAGCATAGAACATTAATAGTTAGTTAATACTAGGAACAAATGCAGGCTGCAATTTCCACATACTAGACTATCTAAAGTTAGTAATTCTTTCTTGGGAAAAGGGACACTCTTTAATAAAATCCTAGAGGCTCTTTTATCTCCTTGCTTTTAATAAATTTAAGAAATGTATTAAAGAAAAGCTGTGTAAAAAGGCTTTCTATAAAGTTAACGATTATCTAGTTGATAAAAGGGCCTTGGAATAGTGCTAGACAGGCTACTTCTAATTAATTTACGATATTTGTTTTAAAATAAGTGTTGTTTGATGATTTTCTATTTTAAAAGAGTACCGAGAGATTTTACGCCGGCTTTTTCTCTCGGCCTACACCCTCTGTCTTCTTTGCTGATGAGTAGGGATGCAAACCTATTCAAATTTAATGACGTGGAATAAGTGATACCTGTATCTTATATTCCATAATAAACATTTTTTATTTTTATATTATAATATTGAAAAAAATGTTATTTTCTTTTCTGCTGGTATTTGCAATCAGCCCTAATGCTATGAGCGAATTTGTTCTGTGGTGCTGTCATGTGGAGTGACTTCCCATTGGAAGCATCTACTCATCTTCTATCTAGAGCTACTGCCGGTCTTCTAGCCCTAGAATACGACGTTTTATTCGCCTCACATACTGTCTAATGGTGAGTTGGCAAGCAAGTTCGTTCGGGTGACAGCTTAACTGCTCTTTGTATTTAGCTGCCAGTCTCCGGATTTCCTCTTTGATAGTTCTCATTTTAAGGTGTTCGTGAACTTTGTTGTTGATTATGTACCATGGTACTTTTGCAACTGCTCTTAGGATCTTGTTCTGTTGTCGCTCGAGTACATTTATGTTTGTATCACTTGCCACAGTTGGAGGCTATATGTCCAAATGGGCTTTAGGATGACTTTATATATAAGAAGTTTGTGATCTATAGAAAGTCTTGAATTTCTTCCTAGCATCCAGTAAAGGCTGTTATACTTTAGCTGTAGCTCCTGCTTTTTACATTTGATGTGGTGCCTCCACGTTAATCCACGATCAATGTGTAAGCCAAGATATCTTACATGGTCGCTGTGGGGCAGAATACATTGGTCCAACTTTACAGGTGGGCAGTCTCCTCTTCTAAGGGTGAAGGTCACGTGTACATCGCGACACTAGCTTTTATTTTCCATTTTGCAGCCAATCGTTAACTTTGTCAAGGCCCTTCTGCAAGTCCTCTGATGCAAGTCTCGGATCTTTATTGCTTGCTACTATAGCGGTGTCGTCTGCAAATGTTGCTGTGGTTATTCCTGGCAATAGCGGTAGGTCAATAGTGTGCAACGGTGTAGAGCATTGGGCCGAGAACAGATCCTTGTGGTACCCCGGCATCAATGTTTTGAAATTCCGAACGGTGTCACCTACTTTGACATAAAATATGCGATCCTCTAGGTAAGATTTGAATATTGCAAAGTAAGAGTGGGAAATATTCTGCTTCATCTTACATAGTAGGCCTTTGTGCCAGATCTTGTCAAATGCTTGTTGGATATCCAGAAACGCTGATGAGCAGTATTCACTTAGTTCTAAGAACTTTCTTATGACGTCACACTCGGTGAGCTTGTTCCACTGTGCCATGGTATTGTCTGAAGCCGAATTGATGATCTGGTATCACTTTGCGCTCCAGGAGGCTTGGCACAATTCTGCAAAGTATTGTCTTTTCCAATATTGGCATTGAAGAGTATAGTGATGAAGATCATTGCCTTTCTCGGTAATTCCATCAATACTTCTTTAGTTATCAGGTCGTAACCTAGTGCCCTTTTACTGTCCAGGCATTTTATAGTTTTTATGAATTCTGCAAGTGATACAGGTTTATGGGGAAGATCCATTTGAAGGTCTTGATTTAGAACTTGGTCAACATATTCTTCTAATGAGTTGTCCAGTGTTACATTAGGTTTAAATGACCTTGTTGGTTAGTTCACAAACAAGTCTGCTTTGTCCTGGCTTGTTCTGGCCCAGCTGTTTTCCTTTGTAATTGGGGCTTTTGATTATGTTAGGTCGGCTACAAGAATGGGTGATTTTCCAGAGCAAATAGTTGCTGGCCTTAGTAGCAGTTAGAGACTGCAACTTTGCTTGCATTGTTAAATCATTTACATTTTTAACAATATTAAGAAATAAAAATTATGCCCATTTCTCGACTGAAAGATGAGGAAACCAAATATGTTAGGCTTTGTGCCATATATGGAAACTTACAACATTGGGTGGCTTAAAAGTCCACAGCCACCATTAACTTTTATGTAATGCTTTATGTCAATCTGTTAAATTGTATGTCTGTTTTTTAATAAAAAATTAGCATATTTTAGTTGCTTATGTAATATGCTAATTTAGTTATTTGTCCCACCAATCCATTCTCTAACATATAAAGTAATAGTATAAAAACCTGTTGCTGTGGTTGTTGCTGTTGCCCAAATGCTGAAGTGGTTCCGAGTCCAGTACCAAATCCAGAAAATCCTGTTGTTGTTGGTTTACCAAATGTTGATCCAAAGGTAGACCCTGTGCCAAATGTGTTGGTTCCAAATGATGGTGCTGTACTACCAAAATTTGATGTACCAGTGCCAAATCCAGTATTTGCTCCAAAAGTTCCTGTACCAAATCCTAGAATATATGTTAGTTTATTTAATGAGATGTCAATTCATTCAAGTAAATTATTCCAAAATATCAGTTAAAACAAAATAAGAGCAATGGCTTAGCAATGTAAATCTTAAACTTGATGAATTCTGGATAGAAAGAGAACAATAAAATATCAGCAGTGAACCAATTTATTTTCCTTTTCATATGGGAAATAAACACATTGCTGTTAGAGAACCGGTGTTGTCTTACAAGAAGAATGTTACCAAAATTTATGAGATAGATAGCCTACTTATCTATAAAATAATTAAAGAAACAGTTGCAATACGTAGACACAAGCCATATAGGGGGATTATTGTGTGAATGTACAAAATATTCATATATAGACCTGTATTTGGTTTAGCAGCTGTATTTCCAAAAGTGGTACCCCCAAACAGGGATGGGGCTGTAGACGCTGGAGTGCTTCCTAGGCCACCAAAGGGTGTTGCTATAAAACAACTATTATTTAAAGAAAATAGGTAATAAGGTGATAGGGTGAATTTTAATATTGATAAGACTATGAAATAAAACATGTAAGTACAGTGTGTGTACCTGATGCAGTTGAAGTTGAACCAAAGCTACCAAAACCTGATGAAGTGGTACTAGTTCCAAATCCACTAAATCCTGCTTGACTTGTTGTAGCAGTGTTAGTACTCCCAAATGAAAATGATGCTAGAATGTAGATATAATTCTTTATAACACAGAAATTGTTGAAGTTAAATGTATTAAATTTGGCTTACGTTTTGAACTTGACCCAAATGGAGTAGCTTGAGATGCAGTAGATCCAAATGAGAAGGACATTTTAAGATTTAACTTTTCAGATTTTTAATTCATGTGTTTTATTTATTTGCACACTTCTGAAATGCAAGGGAAATATTTTATTTCGCTATTCAACACTTTTTTATAACAAATTACAAAGGTGAAATTTCTTTTTTTTTTTTTGGAGTTTATGGCCTGGTATCTAGACCTTTAGGCCAATCCACCATACAAAAAATACTTCGCGCGCTCTACAGATTATCTGAAATAGAGAATGGTTATGGACAGAGCATCTTTTTAAAAATGAAATAGTTATTCTAGTTTTGCGAAAAAGATGAGGTAGGGGCAGATTTATTTATTGAATTTATCAATTTCTAGCATATAATATAAATAGGCACAGTTATATAAATTGTATTTTAAAACATTTCTGAGGATTGCCTATATATTATAAAAAAATAAGTCTGTGGTTCTTTATAGCAGTCTGTCTTTTAATTAATGTCTCATGTCTCTAAAAATTGTCAAGTAATGACAAAATCAAGCACATTTTATTAAGGTCTGCGTAACTATTTCTGCAAACCCGATATTGTATAAAGTGAAAAAAGCATATCTTAATTTAACTTAAAAATCACATTCTACTAAATAAAATGTCGGATTGGGACACTGTTACCATCTTGCGCAAGAAGCCCCCAAAGGCATCAGCTTTAAAGACTGAACAAGCTGTAAATGCAGCACGACGTCAAGGAATACCAGTAGATACTCAACAAAAATATGGTGCGGGTACAAATAAACAGCATGGCACTACAAAAAATACAGCTAAACTGGATAGAGAAACCGAGGAATTGCGACACGATAAAATTCCATTAGATCTTGGGAAGTTGATAATGCAAGGACGACAATCAAAGGGAATGAGTCAAAAAGATCTGGCCACAAAAATTTGTGAAAAACCACAAATTGTTAATGATTATGAAGCAGGACGTGGAATACCAAATAATATTGTTCTTGGCAAAATTGAGCGGGCAATTGGCATAAAATTACGTGGGAAAGAACGTGGCCTACCAGTACAGCCTCCTGGAGTGAAGAAATAGCGAGTTCTCTGGGAGGTGAAGACCTAAACTCCAATTACTTTATTGCATAATATATCTCCTTTTTGTTTTTGAAAATTATAATGCATTTAAAGTTCTCAAACTTGTGACTAACTATGATGTAAGCATTTATTTGTTTGGTTTCTGGAAATACCTTCTATTTTTGTTGCCTTTGTAAACAATTTTAATATTTTAAAAGTATGAAATGCAAAAGGAATAAAATTTTTGAATACCTAATAAATCAATATTTATGGCTAAACAAGTGTTTAAAAACTTAACTCAATACTCAATAGGACTTAATAATTTTATTTTCCGTGAGAAATCTACCAAGAAAACAGTATTCCATGTACATCAGTATGTTTGATCATTGAATATGATTACAGCTATTTCCTATCAAACTATCTTAAATAGGTTTGTATGTTTATAAAATAATGGGACAGTCAATAAACAAAAATGTCAGAAAATTATAGATTTCCTTTATGGATAGATGAGGCATTACACAATATATATCATAATAATTATGCTATAGATAAATTAATCTATGTTTACAGAGGAATATAAATAAAAAATCTTTATTTTTTTATAAAGAGATGTACCAAACATCCTCATTAAAGACTGTTCGTCCTTGTCAATAAATACTGAAGATTAAAAAAAAAACAATATGCATCTCTTTCTTTTTAAAATGTTGTTATAAGAATCAAATAAAGATATAAATCAAATTTATATAACAATCTTCTGTTTAAAAGGGTATGTAATTCTTTTTAATTTATCAGCCTCTTTAATTCAATATAAAAGTGATTTTGAGTAGTCATGTTATAGTTGAATAAAGCCAACTTTCTATCTTATTACAATTTATTCATGTAAAAATAAATAAAATATTAAAATCAACAAGTATTTGTAAACAGATTAGTTCTATGGAGACCCATCCTCTAATGAAGATCAGTTCCCTCTGGAGATATACTTTCACCAATTTCACATCATCTATGAGACAAAGCTACAGTCTTAGAAATAAAGCTTAAATACCATAATGATAAAAAAATAGAATGATTAGATCTTAAAAACACCAAATGAATTCAAGGCATAAATTAAACTGTGTCAGCTGATGAAGATTTTCATTAGATTAACAGTAATTTTGATTGATATGTGAATGCAATACCTACAAATAAGAAAAATCGCTCCATACAAAACTTTGAGAAATTCTATTACTGTGGGAATAATAAACATGCTCGTCAAAGTTGTCCTGTAGCTGGTACAAATTGTCAACAATCTAGTAAAAGTGGATTTTTTGCAAAAGTTAGTAGAAGAGCCGCAACACGAAAATACAGACAAACAAGTAACATATATCTTTGCAGTTGCAGCTGCAGCTCATTATCTGTATGTGTCTAATATACAGTTTGTACTTTGTAGATTATAGGGTTACATAAATTCTGGATCTACTGAACCGATTTTGAAAAACGAAATGACTCGTAGTTGAATTTGTAATAAAGTAATTCGAAGAAAAACCGGCCGAACAAAAATGGTTCTACGCCTCCGCCTTAACGATGAGAGATATAGGTAAGATTGAATTCTTCAGATAAGTTGTAGGGCTTGATAACAGCTAAAAAGGTCAGCGTTAACGTCTAACTTGTATGTTTATGTCATGGATTTATATCGTATATACGATATAAATCCATGGTTTATGTCACAAAAGGTACCTACCTAGAGTTTTTATATAAAAAAAATAATTAATGTTTGTTGGACTTATTATAAACAACTAACAACTCTTACCAAAAAAGACTTTTCTCCCATTTACTGCATATAATTCGGAAGAATGGTTATAGAGATAATAGGATGAATAAGGATATATAATGCCGCATTTACATTCAGCCGTAGTGAGCAGGGATGTGGGAAGAACAAGTGTGTAAACGCGATACTTTAATACATATATCGCGTTCACTACGGCTGAATGTAAAATTGGTATAAGACTTTTCGGCGTTAGCCACTGGGACCTTCGGGCCGGCCAGTCAGTAGTTACGCTGATCCAGGATCCATTTAGATTTGATAACATATTCACCATCCTTTCTCCACATGTATGAAACCGCGACCGTGTCGTAATCTATTGAATGAAATTTACATATATTAAACGGTTTCATATACAACACGTCAATGTATTTAGAAATAAAAAAATAATTGCTTTATCACTAAGGAAGGCTCTAGTCAAATACTAGATAAAATTAGTATTTTATTTTTGGTTGCATACTTTAAAAGATCATTTACGATCATTTACATTTATTAATATCAAATACGCAATTTAATTTAGGTACTTAACTACTTTAGTTTTTGCGGGCGATTTTTGATAAAAACTGCCTGTATTAACAAAAGGAACAGGCGCCCATGTCATATAATATTATACAAGAAAATAAAAATCAATTTACGAAAAAATGAGAGCCCCGAAAGCGACTACGATAACACCAGCACCAATCACCTGCAACAACTACTGAATCTCTGAGAAGGAAACATTAGCAAATAAAACATACTACATGTACATTGCTGATTTCCAAAATATATTTCTACTGCATAATATGTTTGTATATGTGCAGGTATTTGGGAATTCAAATGAATGAATAAAATGATTATGATTGAATAAATTATGTTTATTTATATTGTTTAAAACTTCTTAATTAAATCTAAAATACTGTACTCGGTATCAAGCGAACCCTTCTGATATCATCTCAAGTAAAAATATTTATCATCCAACAAGTCAGCTAGTAATAAACAATTAATTCGCGGCCAATGCTTTAATTGATACTGGAAGTTCTACAAGTGTTATTAATTTATATCTGATAACAAGTTTTATTAATTTAGGGATTAATAAACTTTTGCCGAGAAGATAATATAACTTAGTTATTATCAGTTCAATACTAGATATTCCGAATCTAAATCGAGTTACTAGAATGGGGTACCGGCATTGCAAAGATATATCAAGAGTATATAGCTAAATAGAAGTTGAAAGGTGTTTATGCGTACCAAGATGATATAACTGTATGCTGAGTTGATCAGTTTGATCATGACATAAAACTAGATATTTAATGATAAATGAAAATTAGAGTATTTTCCCGTTAACATAGAAGCTGTCAACGCTTAAGCAAGGAATAGCATTGTAAGTTGTAAGCGCTGTAAAAATCAGTTAGGTGTAGAAACTGATTCTTTTAATTTTCTGATAGCAGGGAGTAGGGACAATGTGACAGGAAGGTAGACTAATACCTAACGTTATTCTCCAGAAGTTTAAATAATAATGAACGAACCACCCAGCCATAGAGAAAAAAGATCCAACAATTGCTGAGTCTTAAGTGTTTTTTTTTATTATAACGTAATTTAAAATTAATAACTGATAAGCAGTCCATTGCTTTTATGTTTAATCAATGATATTCGTCAAGGATTCAAAATTAAAATTAATAATAATTCTGACATTGTTTATCGACCAGGAAAGGAAAACTTACCTGCTGTTCCTTATTTATACTTTACGCTGTCGCAGTGCAATCAGCAGTACTTTCAACAAGCACTATAGAAAATAAATGAACTGAAATTCGTAAAAACGTCTCTCTATCTAGCAAACGGCTTGATTGTTTTTAATGGTTTGGTTATGACTACTTACTTACATCCACTGCGATGGAGGAGCACCTTTTTTATCAAAAGATATTTTAAAAAATTTACACGAAAAAGGAATGGCAACAACCTATGCATAATGCACAAGGTAATGGACAAATAGAAAAATATAACGCCATAATATTGGTGAACGGTGTTGTTTTTTATTAGTTCTAAGGAGTCGCAATGTGTCCTCAACCACACTTCAATCTATGCGATCACTTCTTTCCACAAACTGTAATCTTCATGAACATATTATGTTCTCTCATCCTATCTTAACGGCTATTACCAATAAAGCTGAATGTCGTCATAACCTTTTTCTATATCAATAAAGAAAATAGTGTCGATCACATTAGACTTAAATATCCAGTAATAAGCATATCCTTCTTTAAGTTGAATAAAGTCAACTTTCTATCTGTTTCTTCCTCCTACTGCAGTTTCGTTCTTCTACCTTACCCTAGGTCTTGTTTCTGAATCTTTCCCTGTGTGCATACTGCATATATACTCGTACTTCGTAGACCTTTTCCTGACCTGCCCTGCGATTCTGTAACTCACTTTTCGAACTCACACAGCGGTTTTCGCATCGGCGGTCGCTCTCAAATCAGTCGTGATTCGTGAAGCAGTCATTTTATGATTTGACATTCTGATAAACAATAAACTACAAGCTCCCACCTTTTCGGAATGCCAAATCAAAATGACTGCTTCACGACTGATTTGAGAGTGACCGCCGATGCGAAAACCGCTGTGTGAGTTCGAAATTTGAGTTACAGAATCGCAAGGCTGTTCCCCTATACTTATATTTTTTTTTTTTGGATTTTATGACCTGGCATTTACAACCTTTAGGTCAACTCTTAATTTTCCTATACTTATATCACTCTTTGATATAGACTGTGCGTTTTCCAATTACAGAGCATTTTACGACTCAGTGCCGCACAATGCCGCATAATTCTGAAGCTTAATTGGAACGTGAATTAGTTTTCAAATGCATCAGCAGAGTGCGCTAAGTCAGTGTTGTAAAAAAAATGTTATGAATTGAGTTAGCAACCTCATTAATGTATAAATAATGTGGTAAATAATAATAATTGGTTGAAAACATTTTACGCTTATTTTAATCATCAAATTATTTCATTATCATTTTTTTTATTGAAATAATAGAAAACCTTTAGAAGAATATAAGGTTTTAACAAGCTAAATTAACAGTAAAATATTTAGTTTCATGTAAGAAGTTTACATTATTTACGTTTTAAGTAATATTTTTTAATGATTTCTAAAAAAAATATATACTTTTCAAAACCATTGCAATTTTTTCTAAAGTATAATCCTGTAAAATAAATTTATTTACAGATCCGAATTTTAAAATAAAATTGTATTCATATTTTAAATGTGGGATATAAAAAAAGTAACTATTTATCATCCATACTAATATTTATTTTTTTTAGCAGTTTGAAATAACTTTAATTATTTTCAAAATCTACCATGAAATGAAAGCCTTACAAATTTTTCAACAATAAATAATATTTACTAACGAAAATTTCGATAAATGCAAACTTAAAGAGAAATACTGGTCAATTTTCTGTCACTGTGTTGGTATTGTTTGAGAGAAGCTCGCGAGAGCATTCGTTTTGAAAGTGCTCAATTGTGCGAAGCGTTGCTGTAGTTGGAACACTCGACGTTGAGCATTATGCCGCAAAATGCGCTCGAGTCCTGTAATTGGAAAACGCACACTATGCACACAGATATGTGTTTAATCAAAGATAATAATAATAATATAGTAGATATATTGTATACTGTTAACGTTAATTAGTCTGTGCTGTTTACGCAGATTGGAAATACTATTGACGGAAATGTCTTCCAAGAATTATGAATTATCAGATGACGAAGAAGAACATTACATATTTGTTGAGTTTGACGATAGTGTTAAACTAGAAAAATATAGGAACATTCATGTTCTAGGTATTGATACGAAAAACCCTTTAATTCAGTTAGATAACACATTTTTCTCAGGTAATATTTACGAATTTTCACTCCAAAGAACTTTAAGTTAGCCCCAACATAACACGATATATTACGTATACACAATATGATTTCCATACTTATTTACAGGTACCTATGAAAATCCATTAGGAACACATATTTTTTTTGAAGATGATCCTTTAGCGCAAACAAGTGATCCACTATTCGACAAGTTACCTGAAAGAAGTCTTAAATATATGGCAAAATCAAGAAAAACTGTAAAAGCTGAACATGTTTATATAAAGATGAAAGAAGGAACCGGTTAGTTTTAATACTTGGTTAAATATTTACATTAAATATTTTATAACTAAATTACATCCCAGTATGTAATTTCTATATAAATACAGAAAAAGATATCCTGGATTCGATTCCCAGTAGGCCCAAAAAATGTGTCTGCTTTTGCGATGTTACAAGACTAAACATATTTTTACAGAAAGTGAAGCTCAAATCAAACAAGATAAAACAGACCATGAGATACCCGCAGTTGCATTTACTTCAGTGACAGAAGCTGTAGAAAGATTTAAAAAAGATTGGATGGCATCACACCCTGAATTGTTTAATGAAACAAAATAAGTGATAAAGAAGAAAATTATTCTTTGTCATTTTACTTTTGTTATTTACTAGAACTCATTCCTATGATTATTATAATAAAATGTCTTTTATTTATGCCTTTGATGTATTTATGCCTGAATGCATGCAGATTATAATGCACAAAATGTGAATATTCATCATTATTAATTTTTAAACTTATCAAATACTATTTCAATAAGTGGTAATGACATGCTGTAGTTTTTACTATATAACATTATTACTTCTATATTAAAAATATGAAAAAATTTGTTAATTAAGAAACAAAAAATCTGACTTGTTAGCCTCATGTATTGGCAAAGCAAATAAAACTAAGCTGATAACCAAGATTGGATATTGCAATTAATATGATGTAGGTTTCTGTCCATATAATATACATAGTAATTATTATTGTTGGTAAAGAGTTAACAAGAACCTCTACAAATTCTGCTGCAAATTGTTTATTTCTAACTTTTTCATAACCCATTTCAATTTTCTGTAAAAGGTGGAACCTAAACCTCTCAGTTATTATTAAGGTTCCTATTTACGTCTGAAGAAAAATACAAAGATATAACGGAAACTTAATTCAAACTCTTAAATTAATTTAATACTCATAAAGAAAATTGATAAAGATGAAGAATAACAAATTAATATAAACAGTAAAATCTTGTATAGTATCTCTCTGCCTAATAGCTCCTGACCTAAAAGTTTTTATTTTTTTTAGGAATTTTATAAATAATATAAACATTAATAATTTATTCTGATAGAAAACTACCAATGGACTATCTACAAAGTCGTTGGCCGTTGCATATTTATATAAACGTGATTTTGTGGCACATACTTAAACTTTTAAGATATTTTTACCAGTAGGTCACAAAAATATTTGTCTCTTGAGTCTCGTTACATAAAATAATAATATGCAATCGTATTGTAGAAAGTAGAAACTAGAAATAAAAAGACAATTTGAATTTAACCATAGATTTCCTTCCTCTCATTTATGGTGCCTTTACTTTGACAATTGTCTTACTATTCATCGATGCAAACATTGCATTATCTGTACTCTCCTGCCGGTCGCCATTTTCTTCCTATCGCCATTTCATTTACGCAGTGAGATGGAGAATTGAAAATTTCAAAGAGAGATAGAAATACATTAAATTTATTATTTGAATAGTTTTAAATTATAAACATAAACATGTCTTTGTAAAGGTAAGATTATATAGAAAATCAGAGATGGTTATGCTGATGTGTATTATATACAGTAAAAGCATTCAATACTCTTTTTAACAAGGAATTGTAATTATACAATGGCGTCCGTGTTATGCTTGAAGCGCGTCTATAGACATTCATCGTCATCCTTTTCTTTCAATCGACACCTCCTATTGAGATGTACACCGCTTTCATCGAACGAAGCTTTTTACGAGTAGAGTAGAACGATAAGAGGTATTTCCCGTTACCTTCGCACGATATGTTTTGAAGTTTCTCGCGTAGAAATAAAGCCGCGCTTTTAGTTTTAAATTATTTAATATTTTCTCTTAATAAGATAAAGAATTACTATTTTATTTCCAGTTTCATCGGCCTTAATTATCAAGTTTTCAGAGAAGCTCACTAGGTAATGTAAAATCATTCAAAATGTTCACGACTAATACTGTACAAGCTGGAGCTGTGCCGGCTTTACAGTATCAAGAACATGCTCAGAAATCACAGGGAAAAAATATTGAGAATGTTCAACAAAAACCCGCGCAACAGGCACAGCAAACTCAGCAGGTACTTATAAATTAAAAAGATATGTAATTGAATGGGGAATAAAACTTGGTAAAGTGACTTATGACTTCAGTAAGACAAATTTTAATTTTGTCTAATTTTTTAAAACAAATTCTTTTTTCTTAAAGGAATTTCCAACTTTCTGCTATACCAATGTTAACATGATTGGTAAAATTAATGCTGGGGCAGCAAATGGAGCAGGAACAGTAGCTGGGGGTGTTAACATAGCCCAACTTACGACCGGCGATGATAAAACCTGCTATATTGCGCAGCCTTTTTCCACATACAACTATGCATTAGTGAACCAAATGCAAATAGCTCCCAATGGAATTCAGAATACAATTTCTAATATTAGTTTTAAGTGTGATGTTTGTGGTCTAATGTTTGGACACTTGACTTTATTGAATGCTCATAAAAGAATACATACGCAAGATACAGGTATATGTAACTTAATTAATGTTTTTCCAATAATAATAGTAGAAGTAGAGATCAGTTTTATTGCTTATATATTTATAAGATGAATTCTATTTTGATGATTCTTGCTATTTCCTACTGTTTTTTTGTTAAAAAGTTTTGCAATATATTTTAGGCTTAAAATTCTATTAAGATAACAAACACATTAAAGTGATCTGTAGCATGGCAATAAAACTAACTTTATTTAAGCATCCCAATTGAAATCTTGTTTACTCTAATTCCAGACAATAACATAACAGTAGTGACAACTGGAGTTAGTTCAGCTAATGATGTTGCAATGCCCCCACACATACAAATACTATCTTCAGATCCTGGTGACCAACAACAGCAGCAACAACATGTACCAATACAGGATAGTGAGTAATGTTTTCTCATCTTTTTAAATGTGGAATTTTGATTCAAAGAGAACAGCAAATCTGGTTGTGATAGGTTTTAAAAGTATTAGTTAAATTTAAAACATTTTTTAAGCTTTATAATAGGGAACGGCAAAACTGGTTGTAATAATTTTTAAAAGTATTAGGTGAATTTTAAATCTGAATTCATTGGTTTTCGTGTATTTTATGTGAAAAAATTAATTCTCTTTTATTTTATCTTTAGTTTCAGCCACAATACTTCCACTTCTGGTGATTTATAAGATTTTAGCTTTGAATTCTTTTTTGTATTGTCTATGGACACAAACTATATAAATCAATTCAATAGCTATTTAAGGTTAATAGTATGTAAATGTATAAGGGAGTAAGATAATAACTATTATATTCTATGTAATTATTAAACAATGTATTCACTTTTAAAATATTGCTGGTGGAAAAAGTTTTATATTAACATTCCTTTTTTTTTCAGCAAAACCTGTTTTAATAGACAAAATACAGAAATGCATAACATGTGGCAATGTGATCCCCAACAACCCAAAACGGAAAGGACCCAAACTGATCAGATGTGAAAATTGTATAGCCCAGGTTAACATTGAACACAGACAAAGTCACTGTAAGAAAATTCAATATGCTTAGTTATGTATGCTTAATAGTATAATAAGTATTATCTATTGGTTTATATATAAAACTCTATGATTAGGTAGGTTAGGTTAGGGTTGCTATGAAAATGTTAAATACATATTGCAATTTTAAGATCAAGAAATATGTACATGCATTTAATCGCCTTTTTAAAAATTAATAAGTCTTATTTTACATCACAAACATTAAATTCTTAAATTTGGTAAATTTTCGGAGTTCCGAAGAAAGCTTAACTGCCTACCCATACGATTGCGGCGTAAGAGGAATGTTTTACAACGTCTCTATAATGTTCTTTTTAATCCTAAAACCCCTAGTTACTTAAAGAAAAATTTTATGTTCCTCTCTGGTGGTAGTTTTGATTTGCGTTCCGTCAACAACCTAATTTTTGAAACTCCCACTCATAAAACTGAGTTCTATCACTCCTCCTTCACCGTGCAAAGTATCCTGCTATGGAATTCCTTACCTATTCATATCAGACGAGCTCAGTCTTTAAATTTATTTAAAAATCTCCTTTTTGATCATCTTTTTTCTGCCTTTTGTTTTGTCTTTTATATATTAATTGTGAGTCAATAAACCTTAGGCTGAGCTTTTACATGTCTGTTTAGACATACTATTATTTATACCTTTTCTTTAGATTTTATTTTATTTAATTTTTAGTTATAGTTGCATGTTATTTTTAGTATCTTTTTGTTAATTAATTATGCATCTCTTGTATTTTTCCCTCTGTAGGTGTTTATTTTTTTCTATTGTTCCATTTTAGGGTTGCCTGGAAGAAATCGCTTGTTAGCGATAAGGCCGCCCGTTGTCTAATAACTCATGTAACCTACTTACTTTTTGGTTTTTTTGTCTATATGTATAATTATGTGTCTTATGGCAGCGAAGTATAAATAAATAAATACAAAACACGAAAAAATTAATAATTGTAGACAAAAGATGTAAAGGGCATTCCAGACAACCCAGACATTAATAATCTCAACATAAAAAAAATACAACATAATATAGACAGTGTTCAATGTCAATTAATAAATATTTATTAATTGTATTAATAATTAAATGATGTATTTATGATTAACATTTCACTGTCTTATGTTTGGATTAGCTTTGTTCGCAAAAACTAATATTTAAAATAATATTTAACTTATACAAAATATCAATATTTTTTTTCTTTGTTTTATACGTTTTAAATGTATATTACTTATAATCAATACCACCAAATGATATCAAAAAGTATATTCAAAATAACAGATATTAGGGTTTAACACTGACATATTTGGTGCTGAACCTAGCCTTCTTATTCATAAAAAGTAAATAAGTTGTACTGTTCTAACTATTGAACTCTTTTGTCTAATTTAGTTTTGCTGTGATGAAAAGATAAATCACTAATTAAAATTACACTTTTTAATATTGCTTTAGTGTGCTTACTTTAACAAATCTTTTTATTTTCCATCAGTGAATACAGCTCAAATATTTGTGGCAGAAGATAATGTAAAGTATGAAGTGAGTGGGGTGCAGCCCTCCACAGACCCTTTGGCGACCGCACAGGCCAATCAACAACAGCAGAAACACTGTAAGCCGATTCTCATGTTTTTAACCAACGCAATGCATTAAAGTTCTAGGTTTGGAAGAAGAAGAAGTCGGTAGGCAAAACTATATGTGGAATTTAAATCTGAGAAGTGGTGTAGTCTTTTTGACAAAATAAATCATCTCGTTCTTACAATCATGATAAGATTCAAGACTTAGTGTTAACTACCAACTTGAATGTTGTCTACTGTGAAAAAAATTATAGTAAATGTATAATAATGCCAACTCTACTCAGGTCTAATGATATGTCAGTTTTTTCAGTAAATAGTGGCTTTATAGTTCTGCATTAAAAAAATTTAATTTTTGGTTAAAGTAGCTTTTTTTGGGTAATGAATTTGAAAATTAACAATTTTTTTCAGTGCCGGGACATCATCCTGTAAAAAAAAGAAACTTAGCCTCAGTGACTAAATGCCAGAACTGTAATGGCTCTGGTATAATATTCGTAGGTGGAAACAAAAATAAAAATAATGCTCAAAACCCGGATAAGTCATATCATTGTAATATTTGTGGTGGATCATTCTCACGATATTCCTCTTTATGGTCACACAAGAAACTACATTCTGGTGAAAAGAACTTTAAATGTGGCATTTGTGGGATTGCATTTGCTAAAGCAGTGTATCTTAAAAATCATTCTCGTATACATACTGGAGAAAAGCCTTATAGGTAATGAAATAGATAATATTGATAGTTAGTGAACCATGAAATTAAACTCTTACTGAAAGATGAGACTTGGCGCTAAGTATGTCAGAAACATATTGGATTTGATATATTATGGCTATGACACTTAGTAAATCTGAATCTAAGGGTAAAAAAGAAACAGAAAAAATGTTTAAAGAATTTTTGAACTATAAAAACTGTCTGTTCACTGCTATTAGAATAGAGAAATAGAATATAGAAGACAATTTTGATCAAACTTGGCCACAAACATTGTTGGAACCTTAAAACTCAGCAGTATTTTTTTTACCCTTATCCTACCGTACTTAAATCACACAATCACATTAGGACTACATATATTTATAAAACATAATATTATAAATTTGAAGTGTAGCAAATAATTCCTAAGCAGTTAGTAATAAAATTCATAAATTTGGTGCTTGGGTGATGGCGCAACTAACAGTATTATAATTTTCAGATGTAATACATGCGGTATGCAGTTTTCACAATCTCCACATTTAAAGAACCACGAAAGAACGCATTCCGGAGAAAAGCCATATGTCTGCGAGGTAATTACATATTTTTAAATGTTTAGATAAGTGTAGTGTAACTATTTACAAGAAACTTAAATGAGATTAAAGTGTGATTACTACAAATGGAAAATAAAAAGAATAGATGGGGACTCAAATTGACTTTAAACTTATCTCTATGTGTGTTATACAAACTTCACCTTATGTAAGGTTAAAAGGCAGGTGAAACATCGAAATTACATTTAAACTAAAAGTGCGATACTTAAATTTGTATATTCTATATACAGATGAAAAATATATTATAAAACTAAAAAAAAATGGTTAATTATGAGATTTAACTATTTTGAATGCTCATAAAAGTACTTTTCTCTAATAAAACAACATATTGGGTTAAAAAAGATATGTAAATATTTTACATTGGTTTTAGTAAAAAAATTTTTGGCTACTACTACTATGAACATGATGTGGCTATCAGACTTCCTCTTGTTTTCCTGGGAATTAAATAACTAAGATTGCTGCGCCTACGAAACAAAATTGCGAAAACAAAACTATCACTTCACAACACACCATGTATATAAATTTTATAATGCAATAGATAATTTAACACCTAACCATTTTTATCCAATAAGTGTTGATATTTTTAGGTCTGCGACAAAGGCTTCGCACGCCACGCGACCCTATGGAACCATCGACGCATTCACACTGGGGAGAAACCTTACAAGTAAGACTTGAATCTTATCCATAATGTGCAACATTATCTACATTATATGATCCACTAAATGTATATCAATAGCAAAATAGACATATGCATATACTGTGTATATAGACTTTCATTAGCGACCATATAAAAATGTTTCATACTTTAGTCTGATGAATTTCATTTGCTTGATGAGACATAACAACAACAACAATGTGAATTCCTATTTTATATTCTGAGTTTGAATTTTTGATTGCATTCTACTTCCATATTCTTGTGTAAAATAATATAATTTGGTTAAACACCAGAGCTATATATAGTATACTTTACTAAAACAGCTTTTATTGTTTTTTATCTGTTAATAGATGTGATACATGTGGTTCAGCGTTTAGTCAGGCAGCTCATCTAAAGAACCATGCAAAGGTACACTCTGGGGAAAAACCTTTCAAGTGCGATATCTGTACAGCAGCGTTTGCTGACCGTTTTGCGCTGAAGAGGCACAGAGGGATCCACGACAAATATGGTAATTAATATTTGGCAATCAAATATTGGTAGGATTAAGAAATAATATTAATGTTGCTTTGAGATTAACGCTTATTTGTAGAGGGTGTAGCACAACTGAACTATTTTGTAACTTTAAGTTGAATAAACATTATATTTTTATCAGAAAGACTATTCTTTCACCAATATTAATATCATTAAAACTATATTGAATTTGAAATATAATGATTGATTTAATTGTTATTGTTATACTGACTACTACTATATTGACTCTATCATGATAAAATTTAAACATTGATTGCTTTTTGTGACAGTAATTCAAGCCAAGTTCACCTTTACATAAAAGTTCAAGGTTGTGTAAACTATTTTCTCAGTTTATCCTATTAGGTCAAAGCCAGTCTGTAAACAGAATCATAAAAACATACTGTTTTCTATAAATAACTAAAACAACTTTAATGCTAGGGCTATTGCAACAGTTGATTGTTTAACTTTATCTTTTCATCCAGCCATGTTTGAAATTTGCCATAGGAATTTTTAATGTTGTTTTACTTTCTAGGTCAAACTGCACCATTACCATCCAAGATACACCAGAATCAATTAGAACAGCAAGCAACCCAATTACAGACAATTTCGACAAACCAACAAGCACAGACAACACAAGCAGCCGTGGAAGTTGAACATTGTCCTGAACAGAGTCTATGAGTCCAACATTTTCCTTTAGTTATAACAACGCTATCATAGTATTAAATAACATAAGCACATTATGTACTCAAGACAATATGTAAATAATTGAAATCTGTAGTATATCATTTGTAAGATACTAATAAAAATGTCACTGCCAACTTATGTAAGAAAAGGTTTACCAATATTGTTTACTTATTACAAGGAAGTGTCTACTTTGCATAAGTTCAAAATGGTTTTGTAAACAATAATTAGTTTGATTAATGAATTTAGCAGTGTAATACATAATTTATTGTAAAGGAAACCAATAATGGAAAATTTACTTTTTATGCAAAAACTGTATATATGTTATTTAAGACTAGACTTAAAATTGTGATTTAGTATTAGAATATTTTAATATAGGTACATAATAATGTAATGGGTGAGAAGTTAAAAATTCTTTCTCCATATTGAGAATTATTAAATGAAGAGAAACAATACTGCATCAAAATGATGCTCTTAAATTAGCATTTTTTCAACGAAAATAAATGTCAATAACATATTAACTTTCATTTTAACCCTAAAATAGTTCAGTTAATATATTTGAAATTGCATCAATAAAGAATAGTAATACAGATACTCAAGCAAGTCTTGGTATGTGATATAAATTATAATGAATAGGGAAATAATAATAAAAGATAAATTTACAATATATTTATATTTTGATTGAGTTGCAAGCTTAACAATAACTGGGAATTACATTAAGGTATGTCTATTCGTAAACCCATTTTTCGGCAGCTGGGGTCCAGCCAACAAGTTCCTTTTCAGTAAACCAGAGATCAATTTCTTTGTTAGCAGAATCAACACTGTCAGATCCGTGGATAATGTTCCGACCGACTTCAACGCAGAGATCCCCACGGATTGTGCCAGGCAGAGAATCAGCCGGATTTGTAGCACCAAGCATTTGTCTGCCAGTCTTGACAACGTTTAAGCCTTCCCAGACCATGGGAACAACGGGTCCGGAGCTCATGTATTTAACAAGTCCAGGGAAGAAGGGACGTGCGGATAGGTCACTGTAGTGTTTCTGCAAAAGCTCCTCCGATGGCCAGACGAACTTCAATGCTACCAATTTGAAGCCTTTCTTTTCAAAACGTTCAATAATTTGCCCAACAAGGCCCCTTTGGACGCCATCAGGTTTAATCATGAGGAAGGTCCTTTCACGTGGTTCAGCCATTGTAGTATAAGAATTTATTAATTGAAGAGGTTACCAATTATTTCTGCAATGTGGTGAAGAAAATGCAATCGCGTCGTGACTCGTGGTCGGCAGCCGGTCAATGACGGAGACAGAATAGAAAGAAATAAAAAGTTAGAGTTAGACAGTAGACTACGCAATTCAATATTTGACATAAATCGTAGGTGGTGGCCATGTCATTCCAAAGTGATGGTCAATTGCCAAGATGGCTGTTTTTTTTTTTCCTTTATGGCTCTGGCACGGTTTGTGCATTCGCCAGCGTCAAGTATAAGATTTTTATAATTCGCTGTTTTAATTATTTACAGTTTATGGATAATAAAAAACGAAAGAAACTAATCGCGACAAAAGACGGCTGTTAAAATGGAACAGCGTGGTGTCAGATGTCAGTTAATTCGATTTTGACATACTGCCTAGACTCGCGCTGAGCGTTAAGTACACCTCGATTGAATTTTGAAACTCAACCCTAAAGCTAGTAAGTAGGTTCAGTTTCTAATAAAAGCTTAGCTTAAAGTCTGAGCTCGATATTTGCTTTTTGTTGCAAAGAAGCAACACGACTTAAGCCGGCTCCAGAGTCGAGGCTGCACGAGTGGAAGCCATCCACAGTCAGAAATTTAAAATACTAATATTTCCTAAATTCTCTTTACGAAATTTTAATTTTAAAAATAGAATTTCTATAAGATAATTCACCCATTCATGTTTCTTCGACAAAAACGCTGCACATCTTCGTGACCTTTTTTTAAAAATGTTCTGTCGCTCATGCGCCTAAAGAAGTTTCACTTCAAAATACGTGTCAGAGTTCCCAATTCATCCGTAACAAAATTAATAATTTACGAATTAACGTATATTCCAAAAAAAAAAAAATGGTACGTGTACATATGTACGCGCGTAAGAAGTTATATTTCTTTGGCTTTCTTTATTTTTTTAAATATTAAATAATTAATAATAAATATTTAGCGTTAATAATTTAACAATATTTAATATAAAGTATATTATTCAAATATTAATTAATATTAATAATAATTAGTTATTATATTATTAATTCAATTTAATAACTAGGTATGTTTCATAACCTTTTAACTAAGTAACAATAGGTCTTTGTAAAAACGCATTAAATTTCTTTGAAAAAATAATTAAACTCCTTTATTTGTTTAAAAGGTACTACAAATGTCATTATGGTCATTCAAAATTCTTGGCATAGCTGCTAACGTCACGCATATTATATTTCTTTTTACTTGTAGATTGTCTTATTCCCATCTCGCTCGCGCACGCTCGGTGCCCATACTGTTAATTTTGTGTCACGGTGCGCGCGCATCGTAAAATTTCACTCTCATAAATTTTTCATAACGCGCCTTTGCGTAAATATGGGTGCATTTATGCTATTTTTTTAAACAAATTTAAAACAAAAATGTTTTTTTTGCGAATACCAACAGTTCAATAATTAACAGATATAAATTTCAGTGGCCTTACATAAAAATGCAGTAAGCCTAATATGTATAGTAATAGGTAGGACAGTTTTAAGTTGTAATTAATTGTCTGCCATCAATGTTGGTAACAAGATTTAACCATGCTCAATCAGAAATATCTCCTTTATCTATAACTGATGTGTAAAAAAAATTCAAAAATTTTAGTCGATAATAAATAAACATAGAATTTTATTTTTACACTTTCATTCGATAAATTAGTTCAGACAGTAGATCTTAACTTTAAAAAAAACTCATTTTAAAAAAAACAAAAAATGTATTTCCCTATTTACTTCCTATACTTCAATTATTTACATCCAAGTTAATTTATTAACTTAAAACTACATTACTTACAAAAATTCTTCGCTATTTAATCTTATTTATTATATTGACAACTATAACACATCTGAACATTTAAGTATCATTTCTAAATGTTGCTATGTTAAAAATTGATACATTTAAATTAGCGAAAATTATGTGTGCCTAGCTCAGTAAAGCTAAGGTTTTCTTAGAAAAGCGGTGCCATTATCCAACGGCCGTAATGTAACGTTGGGTGACGTCACCCATACGTTGTCTATAAATAACATCGGAGTAGGATTACTAGAGAACGTTGAAGTGTGACCGTAACGTCAAATAGCGGTGCTGTCATTTGCATGACGGCCGTCATAGCGGAGATAAACAGTAGTTCAACGTTTTTCGCGTGGCCGTGTAGCGGTGCCCATATTTAATTAATACCATGAGTGGAAACGTGCCATGATGTTTTTTTGCATTATGTTAAAAAGTAAAGACGGCCGTTATTAACAACCGTAAAATGACGGCCGTTAGATAAAATCACCGGATTTCTAGGAAACCTAAGCTTAAGATAAGGCCACCATGACAGATGATTACATGATTTGTAATAAAATATACTATGTTTATGAAATCAGAAGTTATACACAATGTAACTTAAATGTCTAATAACTAGTATAAATAATTTATTAAAACAGTTTAATATACCTAATTTACAAAGCTACATAAAATGTATGTGTATTTTTGAGAACGTATTTAATAAAATAATTATAAAAGATGTTTTCTTTTACCATTTATACATATCCAACTGGATGCATATGTATGAAATAAAATTGGTGTTAAAATTAAATTCCTTCTGAAACAGTTTTACGTTTATGTAATTGTTAATAATAAAAATGAACGTATATTTTCAGTGATACACTGACAATATTTAGTTAATTTGATAAAAAATGTGATACAAATTGTAAAATTTCTCTTTTATGTTATTTTTGGTGACATTATTGTGTATCGTTTTGGAAGGCACAGGCTAGCTGGACACGATCTGCCCCATGCCCCAATTTAGGGGATTAACAGATTTTAGCATAACTTAAGGCGATCACTGATAAGGCTGTTGGTACTGTTGCCGCTGCAAGTGCTGCACCAGAGGCCCTTGTTGCTGTTGCTGTTGTTGTTGCTGCTGCTGCTGCTGCATAGCAAGCATTTGTTGTCGCATGCGTTGCTGTTGCGTCATCTGTTGTTGATATTGGGCGGTTTGTTGCGGCTGCATGCCACGGTAGGGCGGAGCTGGACCGCCCATACCACCCATTGTCACGTTAGGTGCTTGCTATAATATAAAGACATGTAAAGAATTTTTGTATTTCTATATATATGTATCTAGTAGTAATAAAAAAAATTGAAGTCAAAAACAAATATTTTAAGGTACAACACGCATTTTTAAGCGCTAGTTAATCACGACCTGTTCAATACATAGAGCTCAGAGTTCCTCATTTGTAAATCGAATAATTTTTGTATTGGCATAACATAATTTGTCTGTTAAAAACAGTTGCAAAATTGTGGCTTGTGTTTCGCTCGACATATTTTCACAATACAACTAACATATGCATAAAAAACCGGCTAGATAAGCTTTTGTTCGAATTATGTACCAGTTTCGTACTAGTATTGTTTTTGATTCCCACAATGAGTTATACAAATATAAACAAATAGATTTTTAATTCAGTTCAAGCATTAAAAATACATTAAACTTTCATAATTCCAAGAACCCGCCGAAACACTTCTCTAGGCAAGATGGCGTCGTTGAGTTTTTTATTATGATTTTTTTATCAAAAAAGCAATAATGTATACAACAAAAAACGATTTTTTCTATGATGCAAATTCTTTTGATGGGGCCCTATCAGTAAAAAATCTTTTCAGTTTAATTAAAATAAACTTCGAGATTTTCAGCGTACTCAATTACACGTTGTATATGTCCCACTAATGGCCACATGCCTCCTTTCTTAGACGAGAGGGAATGGTCTGTAGTCGCTGGCCCAATGCGTATTGGAGACTTCACATTCATCCATAGAACATAATCTCTTAGGCAGGGGACCTCTTGGGTCGGGGGTCCGTGGCATTTTGCCAGCCCTGCCACCCGATTGTTACGCCAATGTCTAAATAATGCTTTATTCTTCAATAGCCACGTGTTTAACACGTATGACAGAATCTATATTGTTTATTCTCGCTACACGGCAAGGATGCGTAATAATCCTTCGGCCCTTATTTATTTAATGTATTCTAATATTTGCATAAAAGTACCTGAATATACTGCGGGCGGGCGTTTTGCCTTTGCTGCGCTAAATATGCTTCTTGACTTGCGCGACCGCTCATCATGTTCTGAAATTTTTATTGTGATTAATATGACTAACTCTGAAACACTTCTTAGGAAGTTACTTCCTGAATCTATTGAATATAATTGACGTTATAACGTCTTATAAATCGATGAACGCCGGCTCCACGCACAAAAAAACTCATTTAGTCCGGTCAATTTAGACATTTGAAGACGAGATAACGATTAAAAAAGTTATAAAAGTTGTTATCGTCATAATATGCATGAGTACGCCACGTATATACATCTTTACAGTTGTTATATATTATATGTTCAAATATTTATGCACATTCACTCTCATTTTTTGATCTAGATTGACCGGACTAATTGTCACGTTCCGCTTGAGCCGAGCGTGCAAGCGAGAGCGCGAAACAAGCGATAGAGAGAATCGGCCTAAGCGTTTGGCTTGTGCCGCATTTATAATTAATGTAATTAATCTGTATAATTAAAGAATAATATTAGAATTAACGAGTGCAAATATATGTTAATTTATCTTCAAAAAAACACTCCTCTTTGTAGTATACAAAATTAATGATAATAATTACATTCAATTTGTAAAAGTATGCAATTTTTCATTAACGTTTTCTTCTGACGTTATAGACCTTTTTTTAAAAAAATTGATAACCGGAAGTAATAGTAATCCTTTACAATGTTAGCCAACAATCCTACATTATTTAACAAATATTTATATCAATATCTAATTAAGTACTATGATGTCTAGAAACACTTTGTTAGATTGACCATAAGCATTTTGTATATAATTGCCCTAAATCTGGTTCAGGGATCGGGGTTTAGATGTATTCTATTCATACTTCATGTACATACCTGTTGGAATGATTGTTGCCCTGGAAAACCACCCATACCATTGCCTCCTTGGGGTCCCATTGACCCACCCTGACTATTCATACCCATACCACCCCCTTGTGCCATTTGACTCATCTGCCCCATCGATTGACTCATTTGTCCCATTCCCTGACTCATTTGCCCCATACTCTGTGGCATTTGAGCCGACTGCCCCACGCCTTGGTTCATCTGTCCCACATTTTGTCCGATGGAGTTAACTCCCTGACTCATCGGGTTAACTTGCTGTGCCATTTGGTTTACGCTTTGACTCATACCCTGAAAAATAAAATAAAACAGAATACATTAAATAGGTAATATATTCTTTATAAATGGGTAATATATTATCTTTACTCTGGTTGACCACGATTATCAGACTTAGAAAAGCCAGCGTTAGGTAAAATGACAGCATCTCGATTAAACAACTATATGTTTATAGCACCTATATCTTAATTAAAAAAAGTGCGTGCGTACAAAGTACACATGTCAGAAGTGAAACTTCATTGGCAAACTAATTTTTAAGTCTTGTTCTATTAATATAAATCTCAAACTTTAGATTTCCGAGAATTAGAGGGAGGAAAAAAGGAAGTTATGTTAGGAAATTAATGAATTTAATTGTCATCAAAATATTAAGTGTCGAAAATTAATACAAATTATACATTTAATTTTTTTTAATTATTTCTTCTTAATAAAAACACGGCATTTTAATTTACAATGATTTCAATAATTTCATAAATTCGCTTTACGAAATTTTAATTTTAAAAAATATAATTTCTATAAGGTAATTGGCCCGTCTCACTCTCTCTCAAGCGGTCTCAATCGCTCTCTCCCTTTTCTTAGACAAAAACGCTGCACATCTTCGTGACGCTAATATTATTATTATTATTGCTTTTCATCCGTAAAAAAATTACCCTCACGCGTCTAAAGTTTTACTTCAAAAAAATTAAATAACTCTCTTCGTAGTAGCTTATCATTAAAAAAAAATCAAACACACCACTACACGCAATACTCCTCGAGCGAGTTTGCTTATCTTGCCGAAGCCGCGAACAAATTATTTGAAGAAGTCTATTAAGTATGAGGGTGTGCAATTATTTAATAAATTATCATTTAAAATTCGTGATATTGGCGCGTTCAACCAATTCAAAAGGGCATTAAAGATATGCATATCAGAATGAGCCTAGTAGACTAAAATTGGGACGGCTGATGGCGACGTGTATCTCGTTCGTAAATATAAAGTTTCTCGTGTAAATAAAAATACACTTTTTGTAATGAGAAATAAGGCTCTTTAGACATAAAATGAAAGAATCTATAAATAAAATTAATATGTAGCCTACAAACTCTGCGATGTTTGGGTCAAGTGTTTTTATTAGTATATGCGAGAAATATCGAAGCACATAGTTTCTATACAACTAATGTAGAATAAATTTCTCAGATAATGATCGAACTATGAATGTACTCACACGTTCCATAGAAATTGTATCGTTGCTAATCTATTAAATAAAATAATAATTATCAAAATAAATGCTGTTTACCTGGTTCATCATTTGTTGCTGACCACCCTGCATCATCTGTTGTCCATAACCACCATAACTTTGTTGCATACCAGCATACTGGCCTCCGAACATTTGGCCACCCATTCCTCCCATCTGACTACTGGACATTTGCCCACCGGCCATTTGTCCACTACCCATCTGCGCGCCGCCCA
This sequence comes from Pieris melete, assembly GCA_963693345.1. Classification (NCBI taxonomy): domain Eukaryota; kingdom Metazoa; phylum Arthropoda; class Insecta; order Lepidoptera; family Pieridae; genus Pieris; species Pieris melete. Next base: position 70,740 of record CAVNZK010000002.1, on the reverse strand, counting down.
TTTGCCCGCTGCCCATTTGTCCAGCGCCCATCTGGCCGGCACTCATCTGTCCCGGTCCCATTTGAACTCCTCCCATTTGTCCCATGGGACCCATACCGCCCATTCCACTCATCGGGTTCATTTGGCTGTAATAATTGGTTGGTAAACCGAATAAATGTCTAACATCTAAACGTAATCGAAAAAATGGTGAAGCAACAAAATTCAATATAATTTTTAACAAAATATGGTTGTGACAAAATTCGACAACTAATTTAAGAAAGCTCAGCCTCCTTATTCTGTGACTTCAAAAAGCAACCTTCCGATAGCGATTCCAACCTTTTTGTATGAAATTTCGGCGTAGTTGTTCTTAATATTCTTTTTCATTATTTGTATATATGTATTATGTATTAAATATTTAGTTATATGTTTAATATAATTGCTTTTTGTTGAATATAATTTAGGCTGTAGGATTACGAAATAAATAAATATCAGTAACAGTATCGCTGTTGTCGTTACCTTGGGATCGCAAAAAAATAATACATATTCTTGAGACCGGGATCGCTATTGGAAGTTACAGAGTAAGGGCCCTGGTCTGTATTTGATAGTATTATAATCTATGGATGTGGGTATACTTTTGTTCTTTTTAGCATTCATGTGATCAGTGTTTACGACCTAACTAGCTAGCTAGCTATTGTATCAGGGCCGTAAAATTATTGTATCCTAGTGGATATGAGGACCAGTTTATATACCAATACATTAAAAAAATATCGTACAATCCGCGTAGAAGTTTACTATCATAGATCGTTATAATATATTCTTTGTTCAGTTAGGAACCCTGGAGCAGTTGGATTCCTTTTTACGTGATAGGATGAATGTGTAAATGTTTGGTATTTGATAAGTTCTTATAACTTTTATCGTCCATTAATCTATGTATTTCCGAATTTAATTATTTAATTAACACATTGTATTCTTATTGTTCCATATTAGGGTTGCACGCAAGGTTTGACGTATTATTATTTGGTAGATGATAATATTAGAACACTTACGTGGGTTGCATCTGTCCCATTTGGTTTGGCTGCATCTGCCTCATGGCCTGACGTGGGAATGGACCGCGAGGCTGCGGAGCTCCTGGGTATCCACTGCTCTGCTGAATTTAAAAACAAAATAAAAAAAAATTATATGCGACTGATAATCAGTGTTGGTGACAGCAAGTTAAAGCAGAGTGCCCATTTCTAATTAAAGAGATTGTGTTTGTTTTTTTATATATATTATGTGTGCTTTAATCAAATAAACGTATTTCCTTTCTTTCAAAAGTCGGCAAATCTTTCGAAATTGTTCAACTACAATAAATCAACTTCAACTGTCAAATGACAAACACAATCCGTGGAGGCAAAATCTGTGGACATCGCGAAACAACTTGAAATTAAAATATAGATTAAGTTAAAGAGAAAAAATAAATAATTTTATGTTGGCAGTGCTGCTTCAAAAATTATGAATCCCATATTATATCAATATAACATTTTTAACCTTGCTTTAACAGTTGTACAATTTTAGTTAATCTAGGCCTAAAAGACCTAGGAAAAGAACTCAAAGCAGTATTAAACGATATGCTTAGAAGCACAGAAATATATTCAAGTCATCTTAATTATCATTGATTTGTTTATTACCTACTATAAAAAAATACAGTAAATTAGGGTTCGTATTTTGTTTTGAATATTCGAGATCGCTTTATTAAAGAAATAATGGCAGAATACCTGCATCTGTGTCATCTGTGAGAAGGGGAATCGATTCCGCAGCATGTTACTGAGCGCCTGCTTTGAGGCCCCTTGGGCGTTTGTGGGCGGAACTACGCCGCGTGGGTTGACACCCGCTGAAAGAATCATTTTTGTTTCAATCTAGATGACCCCTTATACTTCGTATCACCCTTATATTAATAAAATGTGGTTAAAAGAGATAAATGAATGAAACAGTAAAATTTCTGAAAGCACCTTTTAAATTTGTCTGCTAAGAGACAATTATTTATATCTAAAACGACAAAATACATAAAATGTTTCTGAGCTAGAAACGGTTTCTATTGCAATCATATATTGTAGTTTTTAACATTTTCCTTTAAAACATAAATAATAAGTATTTATGTTTTAAAGGTGGACGGTTTAAACCTTTTAGAAACTACCACAAATATTTCAATATCAAATTTAGTCAAATCGATCCAGCCTTTCTCGAGTTTTGGCCAGAAAAATGATCATATATTATTATACAAATAGATCGTTATTTAATCTATTCTAAATAGATTTTTCTCACTTTATTGTTACAAAGACGGGTTGACTGAAATATTTCTGGATTCCGATATATATTTCTCGTAACGTAGTATACGTCTCGTAAGTGTTTATCATATAACGGCTGATATTTTTTTTATAAATATTGCACGTTTTAGTATAATATTAAGGATAATTTATGCCGCTGGGTAATTATTAGGTGCTTGACTACATTTTTTAATACTTATATAATTTTAATGGATATTACCAAAAATACTTTATATATTTAATTAATATGAGACAGAAGTATACAAAAACATATTTTCATAAGAGATTTTTGTGTCTACCCTCCGTTCTTTTTACGTTCTTGAAATACGTACATAAAAACGTGACAATAAATATACAAACCAGATGGATTATAGTAGTTTTGTCCGTGTGGGAACCACTGCTGTTGTTGCGGCATAAATTGCGGCTGTTGTTGCGTCGCCATCGCACCACCCATTGCCCCACCCACGCCATTCGTCTGACAAAAATACATAAATAATGTTAGCTTTTAATATTTATTTCATTTAATTCTAAAGATTTTTTATGAATCATATTCTTAAGAATCTTGCAAAAAGTGCGCATGTGCAATAGTTTTTTTTTTTTTTTTTTTTTAAATAGCCTCACGCAGAGCGTATTGCCACAGACAAAGGTAAGGAAAACGGAATAGTAAAGAAAAATAATTTTACACCGAATGAACATTACATCGATAAAGGATAGGATCAGCAGGATATAAAACTATCTCTAATACAAAATACTACATTATGGAAAGGAACAGTAATTAATAAAATATATATCATATAGAATACGATTTGTATACATATGTATTTATAATTTTATATTATTTACAGTAAGAAATAAACATAACTTTTTATATATATTATTATTTAAAGATGAAAGCAGAACAGGAACAGATGTAGGTAACGGGATACTAGAAGAAGGATGAGAATGATCGAATAACATGGAGTGGTTATACCGGGGACAGGACAGAATGATATGGTTTAAATCACCAATATTCAGCCCACACTCACACATTTCACTATCAATAATATGAAATCTGGAAAGGTGGGCTGGGGTACACACATGGCCCAATCTCATACGAATGAGAGACGATGTTTCCTTTTTATTAAATTTCATTTTAAAAAACCATGGCTTTAGTGGTATTGTGGGCTGTATACATGAAAAATATTTACCCTTAATTAAACTGCTCTGAATCCAAAGGTCAGTCCAAGATTGTCGAAGAAAAGAAGCAGGAAGTGAGGCCAAATCATGATAATAATTTTTATACGAGTTAGAATCGCCATCCTTAACAGCTTCATTTGCTAGTTGGTCTGCTATGTCGTTACCAAAAATACCAGAATGTCCAGGTATCCAACCAAATGACACGGACAACCCCAATTGCTCACATTCATACAACAAACTCCTTATCTCAATAATGATAGGAAAAATTAATTTGTTTTTTAATGGATATTTTTGGAGAGCTTGAAGAGCACTAAGTGAATCTGTGAATATGATGGATTTCTTAAGTTTCTTACTCAAAACTAATTTTAAAGCTTTAAAGATACCGTAACATTCCCCTGTGAAGATTGAGGACTCTGGAGGAAACTTTATTTTTATTGTAGTTTTACTTTGTAAGTGAAATACTCCTATGCCTACATTACCAGACGAACCGTGTTTAGAGGCATCTGTAAATATGTAATTGTACTCATGGCAGTGTTGTTCACAGAAATAATTAAAAGTAATCCTTGCGTGGGAATCGCCCTTGTTTATACCAATATTGAATCTAATGTCTGGAGAAATAATTAGAGCTTCAAAGTTGGTTCCAAATAAAGGGTAAGTTGGTAAGGTATGAGTTGGAGCTTGAATATTGATAAATTTATTGAAGCTGACGATGAGACAAGGTGAAGATTTATTTGACCAGTACTTGGAAGATGTCAACAATTGAGATAGTTCTTGAAGCTTAGAACGGAGAGGATGGTTGGCATATTGAAGGGAGCGAAATATGAATTTATCAGATAAATATTGTCGTCTAAGATGTAATGGGGCTTCAACACATTCTACTTGTAAAGCATTAATTGGACTAGTTTTCATAGCTCCTGTAATTAATCTTAATGCCTTAGACTGTATATTATCCAATTTTTTTAAACGGGTTGCATTTCAGGAGATAATAAAAAGGTACCATAGTCTAAAATACTTCGGATTAAAGCATTGTACATGAGTTTCATACAAAAGGGATGGGCACCCCACCGTACACCGGATAAACATCTAAGAATGTTCAAGTTTCGCTCACACCTATTAAAAATGTAGTCACAATGATTTACACCAGAGAGCTTAGAATCTAAAAACACACCAAGGAACTTCACAGAGTTTTTAACAGGGATAATATTATTATCAAAATACACGTTGATTGGAGGAGGGAGACGCATTCTAGAAAAAAGCATGGCAACACTTTTAGTGGGGGATATTTCAAGGCCATTAGTATCAAGCCAAGTTTTTAATAAATTAAGAGAATGAGACAGTAATGAGCAAGCAATGGCCGGTGATTGATGAATGGAATAAATTAAAAGGTCATCAGCATACTGGAGAATACAAATCCGATTACCCAAAGAAGCTTTCAAATCATGGGTATAAATATTATATAAGATGGGACTTAAGACTGATCCTTGAGGAAGACCTCTCCATAAGGTTCTGGTTACAACAGTGGAGTCTTGTGAAATTAGAGTGATGTGTCTTTCGTATAAAGTATTTATGATAAAATTTGATAACATTACAGGTACATTCAAATACTGTAGCTTTTTATGAAGAACTGACAACACTACATTGTCATAAGCGGATTGTACATCTAAAAATGTGGCAACAACAGAATCGTTCCTTGAAAATGCTAAAAAAATGTCAGTTATAAAGATGGCAATACTGTCCATCGTACTCTTCCCTCGACGGAAACCAAATTGACTGTCACAAAGTAATTTATTGCTTTCTACAAACCATTCAAGACGAGTTTTCACTAAATGTTCACAGAGTTTTATCAAGACCGAGGATAATGCAATAGGACGATATGAATTTGCGTTAGAGGGATTTTTATTAGATTTCAGAATTGGTATAATGATCTGGTTTTTCCAGCGTGGAGGGATATAACCGGTTAACATAAGTGTATTTATCAATTTCAGGAAATATTCAAGAGTTTGGTCACCTAAATGAGAGATGAAGGAATATGGGATTCCATCGTCACCAGGAGCAGAGTCTATAACTGAAGATAGTATTCCTTTAATTTCATACATAGAAAATGGACTATTGAGACCAGAGGGGTTCAATGGCATCAGAGGTATAATTATTGTTTCAGGAACTGTAGTAGGAGCAAGTCTGTCGAGGAATTGATTTGTTAATGAATCGGGGAGAGAACCAGAAGTTTCAGTAAATGCACACCTGAATCTTCTAATATTACGCCATACCACAGAAGGACGGACATTAGGGGAGATGGAGAGACAAAAAGATTTCCAGCTATCTGTTTTTTTCTTTTTGAATAATAAACTAGTGGCCTTGAAAGCATCTGTAACCAGATCAAAATTTTCAGATGTACAATTCTCACAATATTGGAGCTCAACTTGTTTTCTTTTTTTAATTGAATCTGAACATTCTTGATCCCACCAAGGTGGAGATGGAATAAAGCCCAAAGCACCATTTTTAAGTGGAAAGGTTTTGTCTGCTACTTCTATAAATAATTTAGTTAATGCATCAGCACAAATTGATTCTGAACCATGTGAGATATTAGGAAGGGAAGTCATCTTTTGTTCTTTACGGGATTTAAAGGTATCCCAATCAGCATTATTAAGTCGATGTTTTAATCTAGGTGAATGTCTAAATGTAAAATTAATCTGAAAAGGAAATCTAAGAAGTAAAGGGAAGTGGTCACTACCATAGGAAGAAGAAAGTGTAGACCATGAAATAGTGGAAGCTAAACTAGGAGTACAAATGCTTAAATCAGGGACACTTGAGCCTTCATTGGGAGAGGTCCGCCGGGTCACAGAACCATCGTTAAGAAAGCAAAGATTATGAGAGTTTAACAGTTCCATCAATGAAACTCCGTATGTATTGGTTGTTGAACTGCCCCAAGAATTATGTTGACTGTTAAAGTCGCCTAATAAGATAAAAGGCTTAGGAAGAGTAGAAATGATAGAGTCAATTTCAACAAAAATAGAAGAACTAGGATGAGGAATATATATTGAAACATAGCAGATATTATTAACAATGGCAGCAATAATTGAAAAATCATTACTATGAGAAGGAATAGGAAAGTGAGAAAAAGGAAGATGATGTTTGACTAGTAAGGCAACTCCGCCATACCCGTCAATACGATCCTCACGGAGACAGGCATAGCCTGAGTACCTACAAGGAGCACCTGGTTTTAACCAGGTTTCCTGTAGAGCGAAGATAAAAGGTTTATATTTATTTATAAGATAAATAATATCACTTTTCTTAGACGAAGCACTTCTACAGTTCCACTGTAGAGCTTTGGCTTGCTTGTCCATTATTAATATAATTTGGTAAGCTAACAATAGTGTCAATTAAAGGAGCAGCGTTGGACGGTGAAAGAATATTAGACTGTGATAAAGTGTTAATAAGAATTTTTATTAGGTCTGCAATTGATTGTAATGTCAAATCATTATTGTTGTTTAAGTTTAATCCACAACCATTTCTGGGTGAGGGCATATCATAATCTTTAATTAATTGTTGTTGTGTATTTCTGTCATAACCTTTGGAAAGTTTAGGAATAGATTTAGGTTTGAGAAAAAAAGTCTTTTTGTAAGAGTTACTCAAAGACTGTTTATGAGACTGTTCATTTTGAGGAGTAGAAATAGTAGAAGCACCTACATTGGAAGAAGAAAGTAAAGCATCAGCATAAGAAATTTTTGAGATAGGTGCATGAATTTTAGATGCTTCAGCGTACGAAATACAGCTCTTGGCCATAGATTCTTTGATCGCTTTTTGGCGATCAAATTCTAAACATCTTTTACTTGTGGCAAAATGGGAACCTTGACATAAACAACAGTATGCATCTTCCTCTAGGATAGAGCACTGATCAGCCGAATGGTCTTGGCCACACTTGAAACACTTTGGTTTTGATCTACATAATGATTTAACATGACCAAATCTGCAACAATTGTAGCACTGTATTGTGGGGAAAATGTAAAGATCAACTGGGAGGGAAGTGTAGCAAATAAAAATTCGCTTAGGTAGTATTTGTCCATCAAATGTAAGAACCACAGTTTCAGTAGGCTTAAACTCACTGCCATTACTAGTAATGATACGCCGTCTCATTCTTCTTATTTTTAAAATTGGACCGCATCCAACAGGTAAATTAATATTTTCCGTAACTTCTTCATCTGACCACTCAGCAGGTATGCCTCTTACAACACCCATACGGGTAACAGTAAATGTTGGGATAAAACCTTATACTCGACTGATTGTAAAGCAGAGTTATTAAGGAAAGAATTTGCGTCCTGGTAATTATTAAAAGACAGAGACAGTCTATTACGACCAATTCGTTTTAAGCTTCCGTTAACAATATTGTGTATAGAATTTCTTTTTAAGAAACGACCAAAAGCAATTGGGTGGACTGAAACGCTATCATTTGGAGTTTGCTGTACTCTTTGTATGTGAACAACATATGGTGCTGCATCACTTGGCTGGTATCTTAAACGTGCTACTGATTCTGGCTTTTTATATTCATTAGAATTAAGTTGTGACAGGTTGGATTGTGACTCATTGAACAAGGGAGCAGTGCTAATTTGGGTATTGGTTAAAGGAATGCAATGACACTCGTTTGGTTTGATTTCCTTGCCCTCATGTTTCCGACTACGTCTCTTTTTGTTACAGTGGGTGCAATGTTTATGCACAGTGGCTCTCCGTTTTCGAGCACCACTGCTAGACTTTATAGATCCATCTGTTTCCATTCCAGACTCATCATTTGATATCGTTACTAAACAGCCCACCCCAGGGACTTCTCCGCCCCCAGGGTCATCAGGCGGCTCCATAAGGAGCAAAAGTATATTAAAATAACTTACCAATAAATCTTCTCTTTAATACACTATTAAATAAAACTAAGAAATAACAAATATATATACATTAACTACACTAGACTACTGATCCAAACCCTAGAAATAAAATAAAATTTAATTAAATCGAAAAACGCGTCAGTCTACGATCGTATTTCCCGCGCTTCCCATGTGCAATAGTTATTCATTTGACTCGTTCGGTTGTTTACGAATTGACTCGAACAACTGCCCAAAGTGGGATGGTCGGGTCGGAGTAGGGAAGAGGAGGTTGTAACACATGCGTTCGGGCAATTCCTTTGTTCAAGTTTGAAGTTATACAGTTTACGTTAAATCAGTGAAGTGAATCAAGTCATCATTGGAGTTTTTAATTTCCTACCCTAAGAACTAGATCAACTAGCTCTTACAATATAAAGAAAACATATTTAAACACCCGTCAGCTATAGAAGAAAACATGTTTCCTAGGTTATTTACCTGTTTTAAGGATCGTCACGACAACCAATATTCATAACGAAATTTAGTACTCTTAATAACATGCAGGATTCTTACCGGTTTTTTTAACCGCGATTAGTCAGTTAAAAATCGTGGGCCCTATGAAAGTAAAAGTAACAGAGATTGTCGATAGTACTCACCGGAGTTGTTGGTTTTGATTTCTTCATCTTGTTCATTTTGCAGGACATTTTGCGGCCCTTACCAGACCCAGTCGGACTTGAATCCAGACTTCCATTGTCCTGAATTATACAAATACTGGTAATAATAAAATAAGGTTATAAGTATAATACTGTGTAATACTGGTTATACTAATACTGATAATATTAAATTTTCTACAATATATTTACTATTCTCTAATTTGCATTAGTCTCATAATCTCTCAATTGAAGAGCCACACTACTGCGTCTTTCTAAAAATATAAAAATAAAATACGTTTATTATGGAATATAAGATACTTTTTCCGCGTCATTAAATTTGAATTTGTAGGCATCCCTACTCATCGGCAAAGAAGACAGAGGGTGTAGACCGAGAGAAAAAGCCGGCGTAAAAAACTCTCGGTACTCTTTTAAAATAGCAAATCAACATACAAAATGACTATGGCAAAACAACACTACCACTCATGAATCGTTGAAAATCGAACCTGAATGTATCTCCAGGATCTTTGGGTATACGTAAAATCCTTGAGTTGATTAAGTATAGACAACTATATGATATTAAGTTTGCAAAAGTTCGACGATAAAGTGCTGTAAATAAATCATTTAAGACTTTTTATATAAATAAAAAATATAAAAAATACAAAAGTACCTGTTTGCTATCATTGTTGTCTAAATCTTCGGGTGGTAGCGGCAATGGTTCCAAATAGTAGCTGAGCGGTTTGACTAAGCTGTGCGTGTGGTACTTCAATAATCTATACAAAAATTAAGCTTATAAAAATGTCTCCACATTATAACTACAGCTAGCGGGGTTTATTAACTGCAAAACAAAAATAGGATAAATATTGTTCTTATTAAAAACATGAAATTGGCCATAATTTCTGTAAATCGTCACTGTAGAATGATAACCTCGTATGTCAAAAAACTATTTATTTTTTTATTCTTAGACTCTTATGTCATTTAACTGGTATAATTATGAAGTAAGGACTTATTTTTGTTATTAATAAATTGGTCCTTTTTACAATGTAAAACTATGGACAAAAACACATAATAATATTTTTACGAACGAAATGAAACATTTTTTTCTTTTCCTGTAATGATTGGTTCTCTGGATATACGAGGTTATGATTCTACAGCGACGATATGTTTCGTAATAATTTTATTAAAATGTGATCAACCTTCTGTGTCATACTCTTTAGATGTTTGTGTCTGAGGCATGCCGGTTTCCTCACGACACTTTCCTTCGGGGTCTTAAATGTGCCCAAAACAAAGAAATGGTGATCAAAATCGGTTCGCGTCCTTAGGGAGCGTTCAAGTATTACGTTACGATACGGGACGGTGGTTGAATGACGCGATATTGTTAATATTATTTTCGACTTTCTAGTACGTTACACCACATAGTGGTAACTTTTAGGTATCTCTCTGGGTGGTCAAGAAAAACGTTACGGTACGTTACATGGGGGGGGGGGAGGTCAATAATTTTCAAAAATTGCGTGACGTAATACTTGAACGCTCCCTTAGCGGCTCATGTGTTTGCCTATATTTTTGTTTATACATTAAATTTAAAGTACTTCCACTTTAAATTCAATGTATACATGCGACAGCGAAAACTTGCTTTCTTTGTAATAGATTGGTGTAACTGGATATTTCGACATCTTCTATATTTTCGCTTCCTTAGATTATAATACTTAAAACAAAAATAAAATTTACATGCATCCATAAAATTGACTGAATGAATGGGAATACAATATGACGAAGGGAACATAACGAATGAGACACATAATCTTTAATTCTACCTGGAGATGGATCAGAGTCGAACATGAAATATTTAAAAATGAAATACCGATGTGAGTTCTCATAAGTGAGAGGTTTCCTCTCAATCTTGGTGGCGGCGAAGAGAGTCCACGAGAGCGGAGCTGGGTTTCTCCCGCCCTCTACCAGCTCCCAACTTGATACTGCTAACTTGTCTGTTAGTCGGAGACCCTGCAATTATAAATATTAATTTTAAAGTTTTTGATACTTTCGACCAATTGTTCTTTTCGTGTTTAAATAAGCATTACAACAGTCCAAAAAATTAAGAGTTGACCTAAAGGTTGTAAATGCCAGGTCATAAAATCCCAAAAAAAACAAAAATATATATATCACTCAATAGTTAGCGTCAAACGTCAAACTTGAAGTCTTTTAAGTTTTTATAATTTAATGTTTTGTCAATTTTATTTAGAATATAATTTTAACAAACCTGCTTTTTGTCACTGTCGAAACTCGTAATTTTCTCGCACGCAATAACCTGTAAAAATATTATATTTTTAACACATATCAAAACATCCAACCTAGTTAAGATAATTATAACAAACATACCTCAACAGTATTTTTGGAAAGCGGTAGCAACTGTTTCACAGCTTGTACGCTGGGACCATGTCGATCGCCAATTTCTTTCTTGAGCTTCTTCATCAGATTCTGGTAGTGCTTCCTATTGTTATCGTCACCGCCTTCCGCCAGCGTTGAGTGTATCAGAGTCGCTAGCATGTCGATCAATGTCGTGAACAAGTTGCTGCGACACAGACTACAATAAATTTACTGTAGATTGACAATCCCTTTGCGGGCACGCAGCAAGTCAAATGTGCGATAATTTACTCTGTGACCAAATTTAACAATGTTAGGACGACTTGCTGCGTGCGTTATGATAATGAAATGTGAGGTGATAACCCGACACCGGTGAGGTGGTTTCTTAGATACCTGAATATAGCCGCATTTGCCGATTCAAAAATTAAACTACAAAATAAAATAAATAATTAATAAATACATATTATTAATTTATATAATTCAACTTAAAATAAGTTAAATAGTACGTCTTTAAATCATAATCTACTATATAAAAATAAGTCGGGTTTTCCTTCCTGACGCTATAACTCCAGAACGCACGAACCGATTTCCACGGTTTTGCATTCGTTGGAATGGTCTCGGGCTCCGTGAGGTTTATGGCAAAGAAAATTCAGGAAAAATTTCAACAGAAAAGCGGGATCAAAAAACGAAATGTTACATAAAACGAAGCCATGTGGTGGCGAAACGGAGTTCGCCGAGTTTGCTAGTTCTTAATATAAAAACGCATTCTTCACTTGTATTCTTTGTTTCAATTCCTTGATTTTTTCTCTTATTCTGTCAGCTATATAGTAGATAACCTTTTTCTATATAATTGACTGTAAATTATATATTCACATATCTTCACTACACACCAGTATAGACTTTCAAACATCCTTCATACGTTCCCTCTTACTCAAACTGCCACATTCTCCAGTTCTCACACCTACCTATTGTTATATGCGTCGATAACTTGATGGGCAACCAGCTGTGTCAGCAGAACTGCCCAATCCGAGGTCAGCTGGTAGGAACGGCGGATGGCGTCAAACATTCCTCCAGCGAGAGAAAATCGCAGTAACAAAGCCTCAGGCGCTGCTTCCTCCTGCCAGGTGTCGCCGCAAGCTGATCGTTCGTGATCACGGGCGTGGTTTAAATAGTGCTGCAGTTGGGCGTGGATCGAGCTAAGCAGACTTTCCTGGAGGTTACCATGACCCACATTAGTTTAAATAAGACATATATAAATAACAGACCAAAGTTGTCATGTAACCAGTACAAAGTAATATTGAAAGAGATTTTTGATTAAACTATGAAAAGAAATATGTTAAATGTACTATTGACTTATGACACCGTCGTCTAGTTAACAGTCGTATTTAATGTCACTGCAACTCTCAATATGAAGTCTGAACGAAAGAAACGCAAATTTGTATAAAAATATGATACGTAATCTTTATGTATATGTATGTATGTCACCGGAATATAACAAAATCCGCAAGCAAGCAAGAAAGTTTCGTAGGACGAGAGATAAATAATTTTATTTTAAGCCCACATTTTCATCATTAAACATCATGTATTAAATTAAAGTACATATATAATAATAATATAATATATGTATATGATATTTTTTAATAAAATTTATTATTAAACAATTTAATACAATTCATTTTTGACGCTACTGGCTTAGTCAGTAAAGATAGTGTTTTATGTATTTTTTATAAATAAATAAATAGTTTTATTATTTTAATGAATCAATGATTTGAAATAGTTATTTGATTTTGAGCAATCAAGCCATAAAATATACAGTAATATTTTATACCTTCTGATCATCCTGGTGTCGTAAACAGGTAAGAACAAGGGACAATAATGGCTCGTTTGCTAGTCTCAATGCTGACGCTGCGCACGCGCAAGATCCACCGCATGATGCGCTCCCAACACCCCGTTTGCCCCCACCACCGCCGCCTGCTGATCTGTTAGACGTGTGATGTGATTTGTTTGATTAAACCTAATTTCCCGTAATAATTACGTAATTTTCCGAAACGAGTATGAAATCTCGTTTAAAATAATTATTTGAATGTCAAAATGATGACAAAAGAGTGATAACTGATAACAACTTACCCTTTGTAACTGGGACTCTGATGGCTCTTGCAGTCCCGATGTGAACCACTTCCGCCACCACCACCTGAGCAGTTACCGCTACATCCAGCACCCCAACCACTCTCTAGGATCTGTTGTAAAAATGTAAAAAAATCTAGTACTAAATCGGCTTATTTTTAAACATGAATATTCTATTGAAATATTGTAATTTTATTCTTTAAACTACCAACGGGTTTACACTGCTGGACATTTTTTTTTAACAATATTTGGTTATAAACATAGCATATGTTACTCGGGAGAGCAGTGTTGGCCTAGTGCCTTCAGCATGCGACTCTCATTCCTTGGAGATTAGATCGGATCATTCGCTTGAACGGTGAAGGAACAACGTGAGGAAACCGATTTGCTTTAGACCCAAAAAGTCGACGGCGTGTGTCAGGCACAGGGGGCTGATCATCTATTTGCTTATTAGATTGACAAATCATCATGAAACAGATACGGAAATCTGAGGGGCAGACCTAAAACCAGCCACTATTTTTTTTATGTTACTCGGGATTTCGAACTCGGTACAGTAGTTTTTGAGGTTATTCTTTACAAATACACATGCAAATAAAAAAAAAATGTTTTTTACTATTCGTCAAAACAGCTATTAAATTTATAGAGAAACAGATAAGAAACGGAAAATTGTGGAATATTCAAGTTATAACCTGTCCAGCTTGCTTCAACACTCGGCCTTGTACAGCAGGCGGCAACTTCGCGACGAGTGGCGCCACCAGCCACACAGACTGAGACCACTTACTGGTACTCACCACACCGCGCTCAGTACCCATCCTGCAAAAAATATTATAATATATAATAAAATAATTTAAAACCAATACAGTGTTAATCATAATATGTGCTCTCAGTAAGCACTTCATTATTCTCAGTTCGTAAGTTGATACGTGCGTGCTTTTTAAATCGTTGTTTATATGCTTCCCTTGTTAATATTATTCACAAGGGAAGGACATAGGCTCCAGAGCCTATGAATTGGTTGGTATTACCTATCTTTATCCGGCGGTGGTGGTGCTGGCTGTTGAAAGACGTTGATAACTGCGCGTGCGACGGTATCAAGCCACGCGCTCAATTCCGATGACCCACTTTGGAACTGCTTGAACATTAGCTGCAGGTCTAGCCACGACATACGTAGAGACCACTGTTCCAGGTTCTAGAAAATATACAAGAAATTAACTTTAGCGTATAGAAAAGTTAATTATTATTTATCGAAAGAAAAGTATGAAAACGATATAGCAAAATAAATAAAAAACTACTTAAAAGCCACTTTGTAAAGCAGCATATAAAAACTTTTTTAATAAAAAAAATCGGTTGTCTGTAAAGTCGGTTTACTGAAGATAGTTGAACGTGACAACGTCATAAGAAAATACTGATGGAATGGTTGCATTTTACAAAAGAAAATTTTAATTTTATTTGTTTGATAGATATTTTGTATGAATATAGAGGAGGTAAATGGAAATCACAATTGAATTAATCGATTACAATATAATACGATATATACAATAAAGATGTCGAACGCTGCCGAACGCGGAGGCCGATTGTGCCTCTTTGTCGCACGTTCCGCGTTCTCGCTTGCACTTCAAATCTTAAATGGAACGCCTCAGAGCGAGGTAACGCCGCATGCGTCATGTTCTTTCATGCGTGCAGCCGGCTCGATCAAATTATAAGAGGTTGTTACGTCAAAAATATTGGAGATTGTAATTATTATTTGATTTGAACTGAGAGATACCTCAAGCAGACGTGTTATCATCGTTTTCTGGTCAAGATCGGGATGCGTATGACTTGCCGAGTCCGGATAACAAATCATGTGTAGCAATCTGAAAAATAGTTACGTTTAGAAACACCGAACTTTCTATCCAACATTCAAATTATAAGAATTAAATTAACCATACCTTTGAGCTTGTCGTGGTGTAACGACAGGGTCAAGCAACATATCAGGTTGATACAATTCGTCTGGGTTCTGCAAACATTTCTGTAGAACCCATTCTTCAGAGCAGATTTCAACTAGAACCCTCCTCGCAAGAGAGGACAAAGACTGTGACGAATCTAGTAATGTTGAACCAACACCACCATTTCCTCTGTAATTCGAGAACGGTTCAAATATTTTCAAAAAAAATGTTTTTCAAAGGATTTTTGTGTTATTTACATAGAAACATCCCATTTTAGAAAGTTAAGTTTGTATATACAGAAGATGTTTTAGGGGAGAGTGGTATAAATGGGCACAGCGACAAAGCGATACAATGACTCAGGGTAATTAAAGGGGGTTTTTATTTAGGCGTAAAAGTGGGGGATAAAGTGCGTCCTCTATTGTATCAAATTAAATACGCGTAGGTTTATAAATGGTGTTTATTTTAGTACATGTAAACAATATCAAACCATTGAAAGCTTAACCACAATAGACAATTAATCATTATCGTTGTTCCTATATAAATTTATCGAAGCTGAAAATCCGATACAAAAAGAATCTCTTGGATTGGAATTATATTAATAGGAACAATGATAACGAAATTCCATGACCCCAAGTGAAATGAACTCCACCCTTAGTCTGTGAATGAGGGGATGAGGTGCTGAACTCAAAAAAGGAAAGAAAACAAACCTAGGCGTTTTATGGCCCCCATTCATCTCTGTTTCTACCATCCTATGAACGAAAACATTGCTAATCAATAACGTTCTTCACATTCCGGATTTCAATTATCAAAATTTATTTATTAGCATTAACAAAAAATACATAGTAAAATATTTTTAAGTAGTATTCGGAAAAAAATGAGAAAATACTCACGACAATAGATCAAGTTGTGCGTCACTAGGGACCGTATCACTTGTTCCAAGTATATGGGAGAGTTCACTTGACTTCTTTCCACTCGGCTTACCAGACTCACGTGCTGTTAAATCTCCGACCACTATAATGAAAACAATTACATAGTCCATAGAAAGTGTGTGTGTGTGTGTGTGTGTGTGTGTGTGTGTGTGTGTGTGTGCGTGTGTGTGGCATTTAACATTTTTTAGATTCATATTAAAATTCATAAACTTGTAAACAAATCTTGTAAACGACATCGTACG
The DNA here is from genome assembly GCA_963693345.1 of Pieris melete. NCBI lineage: Eukaryota > Metazoa > Arthropoda > Insecta > Lepidoptera > Pieridae > Pieris > Pieris melete. Next base: position 54,213 of record CAVNZK010000002.1, on the reverse strand, counting down.
TACGACATATATGTTTCCTTACACCCGACAATAATGCCCGTATGCCAATAGGTATCTCAAGCCACAATCCTCATTTTCGAAAATGCCAATCTTAGCAACCTCTTAAAAGTGGATTTAAGTTTGAGTACAGTGCCACATACTTTACTTGCCGGCGACTGAAATTGGTAATACATTGTTTATTTCTTAGTGCGTACAATAAATATGTTATCTATCTACCAACATCTAATAAAAATCCAACGAAAATGTATTTATTTTTATTCCTGGCAAAATTAATTACAATGGCAAAGTTAATTATTGAAAAGTTCTGCTTGCTAGGTATCTGATAGTACAGGTATCGAAAACTATCATATCAATTGTTCCTAAGTTTTTGTCGCATTTATTTATAAATTATTCCCTTTATATTGGTTAATTTTTATTTACTGGAAATACTTATATCCATGACAGCGACGCTCTTACCGGCCAAGATAAGTATGTGGCACTGTAACTGGAATATATTATACTTACTGAGTATAGCCTTAAGGGTGGCCAAAACGGGTGCGACCCCAATATTCTTATGAGCAGCGGCAAGTAAATGCCGATCGCACGATAATCGAACTCCAGCGCCGCTGCCGCCCGGACCGGGAGATGTAGAGACGCTGTACAGTCCTAGATAAAAATTAATATGGGACATGCATTCCAAATCAAAAACCGTTGATAGAACAATGATTTGCCGTTTCTGATCAAATACACGTCAAAAATGTGTTTGTTGACTCGCGTCACAATTTTCGTCTAAAGGTCTAAAAGTCCAAATTGAGAGAAACAGCAGTAAGAAAAATTTCTAAGAGGTTATTGAGAATATTGAAGCAGAAGTAGATAGAGATACCATCTTTTTGGTCAAAAGGAAGATGGAAAAGGAAAGAAAAGATGGTCTTTTGATTTCCTGCTATCCAAGAGCACGTTATATCATATGCCATGATTATTGTTGCTGTGATTCCAAGCAAATATGTTAGGCTAGAGTCATTAGATGCGCAGAAGTAGTTTTTTAGTTTTTTTTATTCGACAGCAGATAGCAATCGTTCGTTTGTATGTTTCATATATTTATTAATTTATTTAATTATTAGTAATGTAACAGTTAACATGCATATTATAAAACAAAACACTTAGACAATACAGAAAGCCAAAACAGATTACATCAATAAACAATATATATGAAACAGAAATAAGTAAGTACATTAATACACAAATATATATAAAAAAATGTGCGTGTACTAGTGTACACACGTTAGAAGTGAAACTGCTTTATGACCTTATTTTTCGAAAAATTATCTAATGCAACTTTACAGAAATTGGTTAAATAAAGTTAAATTAGATAAAGTTTAACAAAAGGCTTTTAATATTGAATACAAATAATACAATTATTTCATTTTACCTTATTACCACTAAGATTATTACAGAATTTCATAAATTGTTATAGAATTTTTAGTATCATTATTATCATTATTATAAATTTTTGTTATTAATGGTTTAGAGTCTCGTTGAATCAACCGTGGTAGGGAGAAGAAAAAGGCGAACGTAACGGTCAAATGTGACGCGTAACCGAAACATGTGACGCGTAACCGAAAAATGTTACACTAAATTTTTTTCCAACCCCGATAAAGAAGTTTCACTTCAAAAACTAAAGAAAACTGAAATTTAACATTTGAAACAACAAATAATACTACTAAACAAAATCAAAGTCTTGATTATTTAATCTATCTATTATTATTTTCTTTATTTGCCTCTTCAAATATTTCCTCACATCTTCTTTGGTGAGGTGGTCAAAGATTATAAAAACTAAATCTAGACAGACTTGATTCATGATTTCGAATGCACTCTTTTAAGTTTTAACTAACGTACTCCGTCTCTTTTCGTCACAGCGAAAGCAGTATTCGACAGAAAGAGACGGAAGAGTTGACTGATTTAGTTTGTATGCCAATGATGATTCTTACCTGGTTGCGGCGTATCGACAGTCTTAAACAGTCTCAGAAGTAAATGGCAGGTGAGACGTGCGCCGGCATCCGGCGATGGCGCAGATGGATGATTGCTAGCGTTACAAGCCTTTACGAGGGAAGGCAACGCCGCGTGACGCACAAAGTCCTCAAGGGAGAAACAATGTCGAGCTGGAACGGGGAAGAATAATTCTCGACGCGTCAGTTGTTAAGAGTCATTAGATGCGCAGTTTTAGATTTTCTGATAGTAAAAGTTTACACGCGTTTTCAACCAAATTCCTTACAAGTTACGTGCCCATACCAATAACTGCAAATAAACTTGTTAAGTTCGCTTTTAAAAGAGTACCGAGAGTTTTTACGCCGGTTTTTTCTCTCGGCCCTCTGTATTCTTTGGCGATAAGAAGGGATGCCTACCTATACAAATTTAATGACGTCGAAAGTGATACCTGTATCTTATATACCATAATAAACATATTTTATTTTATACAAGAGTTGTACGGAGTAATATTAAAACAAATCACGTTTAATGTCAACTATATTTCCTAATGTGGTAAAATGATTGTAAAAAAAAGATTAAGATTGGTTTCAATTAAAAATACTAATTGTGCGTGAGGTGACTTTATATTTCTTTTAGTTTTAATAAATATTCAAGTTATTCAAGAATTAAGATACCATTTTCAGGAGCCTCAAGAGTTTTTTCTCGTACCCATTTCTTTAAAGGCCAGATACATACCGACAAGTATAGATGTGAAGACAGCTAGAGCATCATGAGCAGCTGCATCATGTAAGTCTCTATGATTAAGCAGATCTGGGTATAGGGGCGGAGCGTGGGCAGCATTAGGAGGGTAATGTTGCGCCCCACAAAGCGCCACTAGGGCTCCGAGCCATTCTGCGGCCAAACCACTGCACCATGCCGTCATCTCCGCACATAGAACGCCTATCTCGTTCACACTGTTAATATTTTTTATACTCTTTTTAACACAAATTTTTAATTGCTAAAGCTAATTATACTTTAATACAAAAGATAATTGTTCAAACAGAAATCGATTTTACTACGCATTTAATATTTAATTTATTAAACATTTATTGTCATCGAAATCTTATCAAATTTTTGAATGTCAATTGTGTATGTATTCGAAATATTAACAGTAGGTTTTCTTCTGTCTAACAAAACAATTAATGTGTCACCCGTCTTAAACCATGACACGCTATACTTTACAAGTATTAAACATAAAATTTAATACGCTTTGTTAGATATTTTTAGTGGACACAAAGCGTATTACAACAATCAATTATTATATATTTTTTTGAAATATAAAAAAATAGTAGTTTATGCAACTGTCATATAATAGAGGGTATTAAAACACTCGTGTTTTAATACCTACTTATATGCAGTTGCATACACTACTTTGTTTAATCTCATGGCTATAGGTTTTCCGAGTCATAAACTTGTCGTACGCTTTTCTTGATTTTTCTGGCAAAAGACTATTCGACAGTTTCGTAGCTGTTTCTAGAATGTCAGGTGAAGCCCTTTCTAAATCCAGCACATTGCGCGCGCAGCTCGATCACCACAGATTATGTGTATTTAAATTTAATTGAAACCGCTTTGGTTGGGACACATTGTACTTTAATAATTAAAAAAATATTTTAAAGCATTGTTTGTTAAGAGAATAATGCTTTAATTTAATTTTTTTAATTTTCTTAAAGAAGTATGTAAATAAAATATGCCAATAAAAGTCTGTATTTCATTTCATAATTAGAATATTACCGAATGAGATTATATAAAATTGTTTAGAGAATCGTACTGGACCTGAGCGTGGCTATGGACACAATTAAAAGCTAAATTGATATATTTTACGAAGCTGGGTCATTAATTACAAAGATTAACGTAGTAAAGGCGACTTAAAGTTACCCAAAGTTCTTACCGATCATTATCAACCTCTCTGCAAACGGCTAACATCGCAGAGCACACAAAACTGTAGCGATTTGCGGGCGATTCCGCCACTTGGCGTGCCCATGATATTTCGATTTTACCTAAAATATGACCAATAGTAGTAATTATACAGTTAGCTTTTTTGCGTGGAAACAAATCCTCAAAGTACCAAAAGACGTACCCCAAGGGGCCGTTCAGTATTACGTAAACATATTTACTGCAAAGCTCTCAAAAATAATAGTACATAAACGTATTAATTTTTTCTAGGAATCCTCGAAAATGCATTTACTTTTCAAGCATAGACAATGTCCGTAATATGAGTTAAAAAGTAAATAATTACTGTTGACGTAATCACCAAATAAGAAAATCAAAGAATAAACCAATTGTGCTTACGTAATACTTGAACGGCCCCCAACTAGAATTTATAATACACACCTTTTCTGGGATTAGTGAAAAATTCACTAAGAAATTGTGGGTTGTATTGGAAGTTCGAAGGTGTCGGCGTAAGAGGTGAGTAAAGAGCTTGCCTGAAAAAAAAACGTTTCAAACTCTATCAAAATCAATTTCAAAAACATACCTTAAATTCTGATTGATTTTATAAATTACAAGAATATTTCGCTAACCACTATTTATTGAACACCCCTTGGATACTGTTACTTTTTAAAGAGCAATTAAGACACTCACTTGATCTTAGGATAGGCATTAGCAAATGTGTCTGCATGTGGGGCGTGGAAGAGATGTGCCGCCGCCTTATACAGGTCGTGCAATTGAGCGAGGACGCATCTTTCGGCTGATCCGCAATCCCCAGGGTTCACAACACATTTCACCAGCCGGCATAGTTGCTCGAATACTGCTGATGTTTGCTCCACACATACTGTGTTAAACAAATTACATATATATATATATATATAAGAAAAATGGTCTTCGTTTGAGGCTCTTTCACGCCTAAACCACTGATCGTATCGACATGAAACTACTGCCATGCTACGTTTATGGCTAAATTATGTGTCACGTTGTTTGTCCGCTATGGACTCCTAAGCTACCGAACCGATATCAATCAAATTTGCACGCCGTGTGTATTTTGATCCAACTTAAAAGATAGGATAGCTTATGGCGGATCCACACATGCCCGGCGGCCTGGCCGCCGGCCGTGCCGCCGGGCATGCATTCTTTACCTGCGGCACGCAAGCAAGCGTAAATGCAAGGCGGTCTGTAAGCCGGCGGCAAACCCGGCGGCATAAGCCGGCGGCATGTGTGGATGCGCCATTACATCTCAATTTATACCCGCAATATTATTTTATTGCAAATTATTTGTTAATTATTTGATAGTCACAATTCTAACAGATGGCGCTGTGTTGAAAGTACCAACGTTTCACATAAGCTACAATTTAATGGCATAATCACCTACCATTTACTACTATGTAATATAACAAAAATCTTAGCCACAGCAACGCTTGGCCGAGTCTACTAGTATTTTTATAAGTTTCCATAACCTCCAGTAACCAACAAAAACATGAAATATGATTTAGTGTTTAGTTTTTTAGTGACAATAGAAAGATTGAATTTTTAAAGCCAGAAGAATAACATTATTTATATATTAAAAACTTACTAAGAAGTATAACAGAGAAAAATAACTTACACAATAAACACGAGTGGTATCTCCTCAAAGCGCCAACCGTATAAAGAGCAAGTGCCGACGTATACGCACGCGGTGCCGCCAAACCACTGCTTGGTGCGTTGCGAGTAGTCAACGCCGCCTCCACCTCCGATAGTTCTTTTAATATCTGTTTTTTATGAAGTTATTAGGTTTTTCTTATGTATTATGCTTAAAAGTTCTCCTTTTTAGGATAACATCATTGTTAATATGTGTTTTAAATAGTTTAAATATCAACTAGCTTTTTTGAGAGAAAATTCTTATAAGTACGTAAATATCCGAGTATTAATCATTTAATCGATATTATATTTATATCAGGTTAATTATTAAAACTGTGTTTATATTGAAAACATTTTTTACAAAGGACTGACTAAACGGAAAGCCCTTGTTGACTTAGATTTTTTTAGATCCAAGACTCAATCAATAGCTACAGCGTAACCAGTTGAACAAAATTTATATAATAGTAAACAAACCTGAATGCACGTCTCAATAAGCCCGTGTACGTTCAGGGCGATCTCCATTAGGTCAAGCGCAAAGGCTACGTGTTCGGGCTGCGGCAAGTACGTAGTGGCACCCGCAGCGTACGCGGCCAATGCTTCACACACCGCTCCACCCACTGCCCACGATACCGCGCCTTGTTCGTACATCGACATTGACTGTTCAAATAAACAGTCATTTAAGAGATATCAAACCTATTAACTAATTTAATTTTTTTAATTTAATTTAATTACTACGCGCTCCGTCAATAGTCAAAAATGTGAATTTTACCTACATATTTTACTGTTACAGATACCGGCAAACTTCTTAAGCATTAATTAAACAAGGAAGTGGGGGAAAGTTTGCGCAGCTCGGGACACAAACGTCAACTGATTTACCAATCACGCGATCGACACGTCACTCTCCTCCCAGTGATACCTAAAAATCGCTTCTGCGCAGGCAAGGACATTTGTTCAAGATGTTTGCCGGTATCTATACTTAGTTATACGTCTATAAAAATAAAAATTTCACGTAAGGATTACAGTCTATTCTAGTAGTCTATTCATGATAAGTACGTGTATCAATTATACACTTCAGGGAAAGACAGATACTATACTTTCTATTAGTTATGGAACTATAACACAACACAACAAGGGATGAAAACCGGGAACCCCTTCGTGGCAGCCGTTAGAACTGTAATATTTTTCTGATAATCAATACCGACGTAATTCCAATTTTCTACTTACTTGAAACTTTTGCGTCACCGCCTCAAAATTGAACTCACTACGAGAATGCTTCTTAATTTTCCCACCTTCCGCGACGTCAATCGAAAATTTCTTCGAGAATAATTTACATATTTCTGAAAATAAAATCATTTTAATTAAATGAAATAGTTAATAAGATAATTGATTGAAAAGTATTTCAAGAATGTTTTACTTACCTTTGGTCATCTTCTTAACCGCATGCTTAGCGTCATCCCTTTGTCTTCCAACGCCATACAGCAATATATGTCTCTGATTTGCATCGTGTGGTGTATGCTCTGGCTCAGTGGGTGGTAGCGGGAAGTGCATCGTATAGTGGTAGTGCCGGGACATAGTACCACTTGTGTTGGACCCATTAGAACTCGTAGGACGGATACCTGCTAACAATTTACATTAATTTGACTACAATTGTAAAAGGAACACCTAATGATATAATAATTAAAGAGCAGCGTTATATGCTGGACTAGCTTAGTTAGTCGGACTCCCTCTAGGCTCGTATTTTTTTTATATTTATCTTTTTGATATTTTTATATACTTTAATAAAATAATATTCACTGTAGGTATCTAGTTTTTGACGTCCCAAACGATTTCAGCGATTAAATAAAATATATCTATTGGAAACATTTTTAGAATTTATGGATGTTGATTCTTTACGTACATACAATAACTATTAACTATTTTAATAGTGCTTAAAGAATAATTGTATGAGAAAAAGGTACGGTTGGCTCAGAAAAAAAAATCGTTTTATATTTAGTTGCAGTAATGTATGTGTATGTATGCTGTTATTGAGATATTGTAAGACAATAAATATACCTGGGACGGACATGGGACCCATTCCAATAGTCTGCATACCAGGAATACTCATTCCGCCGGGGCCCATCATTGGTGAGTTAACACTAAAAATTAAAGTTCAATTTATTTATCTATAATTGAATATTTGGTCGTAGAAGTTCCGTAACTTATTAACAGAACATATGAGTACAGTTTACGGTACATAAATTGGCATCTTTTGTTACTACGAATGAGTTTTTTTCTTTCAACGGAATAAAATCTCGACAATACTGTACTGCAAACATTATCAATAAATAAATGAAGAGCTCAATATACCAACAAAACATTCTTAGATTAAAAAAAATATTCATAGATTAATCTCTAAAATCAAAACATTTTATTAATACAAAAATTCACTGCTATCTCCTTTAACACTGAAAGCCTGTAAAGGTGAGCAATCGAAATGTTCTCCAAGAACTCGGTTTCTTTGTACCTAGGGGATATGTGCGATAGCGAAGGCCGAGGTTGTTTGCGATACCAGACCCAGCCTGTTGCCCAGTTTCCCGCAACAAAGATGTTGCGCTCACTGAATGCTGTCTCCAACACTGAGTGACTGTGAGATGACTGTGAGTTCACAGTAGCGATGTTGTGTATCTTATGTATTAGTATTATTATTTTTTTTGACATTATTGTATTGCCTTAGCACTTACTGTAAGGAGAGTGTATGAATTTTTTACTGTAAAATTGGTACAATTATATTACAAGTGTGAAAGTGAGTTATTTGTTAAGATTTCACATCTAAATTCTTAAAATTGATATTATGCAAAGAAGGTATGCCAATAAAATGTTATACACAAATTAATTCATGTGATTAAATAATACGCATAAAGCGTTACCTATGGGAGGGTTCCCCAGGATCCTTCGGGCTGTCTGGTGCGTCCATCGAGTTCTGCTGATCTTCTTTGATATGCTGCAGTAATTTATCCAAATCGTCGTCGATTTTGGAGTCGTCTAGATCCATGCGTACATTCTCCTATATTCAATTATATAAACATTAAATAAATACATAATTGTTTATAATTTTTATAAATGCATTAGTGACGTATTAAAGCGCAGTTACACCCATTATAAAGTTATTGTAAGTAAAACGTTGTTGTATGGTAACGACTAATAATTTACAGAGAAAAAGAACCAAAGGATACTTGACATTGACAGTTTTATTCACATAATTATTGACAGACGGTAAAAGATCTATGTACTATTTTGATATCATTGGTTTAACATTTATACGTGTATTTTTCCGTAGATCTATTCTACAATAATGCTTCATCTAAATTTGCTGCAATTATATCTACTATATAAAAAATAAGTCGGGTTTTCCTTCCTGACGCTATAACTCCAGAACGCACGAACCGATTTCCACGGTTTTGCATTCGTTGGAAAGGTCTCGGGCTCCGTGAGGTTTATAGCAAAGAAAATTCAGGAAAATTCAAGCGGGATCACCAAACGAAATGTTACATAAAACGAAGCCATCTGGTGGCGAAACGGAGTTCGCCGAGTTTGCTAGTTTTTATATATATACTTTGATTATACGTTTGATACTCTATGACTAGGCGATGATGGGGGTTTTTACCTAATGAAGAACAATATGTCTATGTAAAAATTGGAATTGTAAAAGAAACAAAGTTATGTTAAGTACATACCTCCATTTTAGGTTTCAAATCGATACCAGCGAAAATGTCGTCGTCCATGTTATGATTTGTGCCCGCGCTGTTAACTGGTTGGGCCACAGTGTGATTCCCAGAACCAGAAGTAACTATAGGCTCCGTCGGTGATATTAGGTCACCTATATATAGACCTTTATTAATTTTCGATATTAAGTATACAATATCGTGGGACAAATTAAAATCAACCCTTATCTTGCCATGGTTTAACCGATTTTCATGTTTTTTTGTGTGTATTTCGTAAGGCTAAGAATACGTCATAAAATATTGTTTATAACCCCACCCCTAGAGATAGTCACCCACTTAAAAAAAAGTGTTTTTTTTTATGATCTAGCACTAAAAGCACCCTTACTGTTTACCCTTCGAAACCCCATTTTCAATATCGATATTAGTACTGTAACTTTTATATATAATACAACGTTGGCCGGGTCAGATAATTTTGCAATTATTGCGAACATATGTATTTGTAAAGATTATTATCATAAGAAAGGAAATTTACTTATGTGATCTGTGAGCGCTGAGAAGTATAAGAATAATCTGAAATGTTTTACTTAACTATACATTAAAGTTAGACATTTCCGAATTAATTTTTTTTAATTGAAGTAAATATTTTTACGGTCTATATATTTATTTACCTCGTGAGATTAATGTACACATATACGCATCGTGTGAGAACACATCTCTCCGAATCAGCTCACCAAACAAATGAACCAAATTGGCAAATTGCTGCCGATTTCCCGGAGGCGCGTTCGGACTTTCATCTATAAAACACAATTAAAAATAGAATAATCTCATTACTTGCCTTCTATGAATGGTCCATTACTATTTGTCTAAACAGATTTAGAACACAAAAACAACGTGCATTGTAATATACACCTTAAAACTAAGATCATAAGGAGTTATTTTAGTTCAAAGTATTAAATCTTTTTGTCATCAATATGCATTCTATTATATCTGTGGGCTAATTATATTTTAAAAAAACATACATTTATGTGACGATGAAACATAAAATGGTTACAAATTTTCTGTCTAACGACATTCTTAACAATCTTGTTATACTTAAAATTTACTAAAATCAATTACTAAATTACATCACTAGCTACTATTATGTAATTTAGATCCGTTTTTGACAAACGGACTCCAACAAAAATGTAAAAATTATTACCAGTGTTTCTAGAGTCAATCTTTTTAATATTCGTATACGTTACAATGCTAAAGAAACGTTTATTAAAAAGAATTAAAAAAATAATTATTTTTAGTGTATTTAAAATTACCTAAGACCGGTGCATCATTATCTAGAAAGCGAAGCAATAAATTCTGGAAAATTGGTGGACCATTGTAGAGTCCCGTTGCGGAGCTGATCGATTCCTTGTCATCAGACCCTTATTGTAAAGTAAAATAAAAAAAATAAATCAATACTGAATTTTAAATAAACTTAATTTTACAATAGATTATTATAAACATCAAAAAGAGACTACATACATAGTAGATAGTATCTATGATCTCGAATAAAAAGTTAATTGCTTCCGATACTAAGCGAACTGATGCACGTTGTTGTATTTTATTAATCAAACCTTAACTCAAAATATTTTTATTCATATATTGTCAGAAATAAGTTAAATTAATTGTAAATATACATTCACTACCAGTTCGCAAGTCAAAGCCGTAGAGCGGGTAAGAAGAACTGGCAAGAAACTTTCCGCCACTCTTTTTAATCGCCAAGTATTGATATGATTATAATTTGTTACTATTTAATCTATTCCTCTATTACATATCAAAACTATACTGAAAGGTTATATATAATTCAGTTAATAAAATAAGAACTGGTGTTACCTTGATGCTCATGATGGTGATGATGATGCTGCCTCCTATCAAGTAAAGCAGCAGCGGCCATAGCACGATGCTCGCCCCAACGTGCACCGCAAACGGCCCATTCGCATAGTACACGTACAACTGCGTACGAACATACGTACTCCTGGTACAAATAGTTTTAATGTGTTTAAACGATTGACTGATTAACTCGACGTTGCTAAAAGTTTTATTATATAGACAAACAGATTAGTGGAGTAAATTATGGCAGACCTTTTAAAATATACTTTCAACTATTAAATTTCCATTACAATAAACAGACTTTGGATTTGGAGTGGAATTTAGTTATTAAATTTGTGTTGTTTCATATGTTTTCCTGTTTCTGTTTATAAACTCGTTTAAAAAAACGGGCACCTGAGGAAATCTACGTTCTATGGTCGATTTCAGTTAATTAATTGTCTGACGTAGTCTGTATTCTTCTATCGTGTACATTTATGTTATATTCAGAGATAAATCACGCGTATTTATCTCTGGCAATGTTTTTCACAAATTTTTGATGATTTTTTTAAAACCTTATGTCACGGCACAACAAGAAGTGGTCAGCAATAAAGACAAGAAGATTATTTTACTTTTTTTAATGAAATAAAGTTACATTAATGTAAAAACTGTACTATTTATTGGTGTATTAATACATTTTTATTGTGAAACTAGCTGGCCTGGCGAACATCGTACCGCCTAACAGTCTATTCTTTATTTCTTTTAAATACTTATTCTGCTATTCGGGACACCGGTCTATCTAGTAAGATAAAAAAAGAAAGTTGATAAGACAACAAATACATTATGTCAAAAAATTAAAATTTACCTTCCCGGAACCCCTCCACTAACACTTGAACTTTATGATATGGTATTTAAGTTCAAATTGACTTTTAAGTATTATTACGAATCTTTTGTATGAGAATATAGAAAAGTGTTGTTTTTAGACTTTTTTACTTAATTTTTTTTATTTTTCTCTCCGTAAGAACCATCCTCGTACTTCAAGGAATATTATAAAAAAAAATCAGACAAATCGGTCAAGCCGTTTTCATGTTATGTCGTGACAACGGAAAACGGGTTTCATTTTTATATATATAGATAAAACATAGCTTACTACTATTACTTATTTTCTAAGAACTTACGGGGTCTTTAGGATCTTGAATCCCATCTTTGTTTGGCGAAGTGCAATTCGCGAAAACTTCTTTATATAGTGTATCTAAATTATTGTTTGGATCGACACGATCAAAGCAATGTCGGTCTAGGGCTTCAAGCACCGCTAGTACACGTGCTGAAATTAAGTTTGTATGTCAAATGTAATGATACGTCTACAGTAATTATAATTATTAAATAAATAGTTTATTTTACGTTTAATTTAAATATTTGGACCTTAAAATAAACTGACCTTGCGAACTAGTTTGCCATTTGTCTGTACACCATTTGCTCTCCGCTTTCTTACTTCTAGCGGAAATTTCTTGTTCTGCTTCATACACCTAACAAAACACAGTTGATCAGTTAAATAAGAGCTTGATATATTCGGTAGTGGGCTAATCAATTAAAGAAAAGCGTTCTTAATCGCCTATCAGGTACCTAATCCGAACTAACTGTATATCTTTAACTAAAATTTGTGGCGGGTAAGATTTTTATTTTTTTTCTTAATTTTTTGATAAATTGATATTCACCGGAGCACTTTAATAAAAATACATTTTATTGGGATCAAATGATATCTAGTGTCAGTGGCGCTACAACTTTTAGGTCTGGGCTACAGATTTCTGTACGTGATCATTTTTTTTTATATGCAAGTCGGTGATCGAACTTCTGTGTTTGATGCACGCGGTCGACGTTTGATTCTAACTTTCTATGGCATGTGTTTTCCTTCACCGTACGAGCGTGTGTTAAATGTTCACATAGACAGAAAATCCATTAGTGCATAGCCGGGGTTCAAACCTCAGGGATGAGAGGAAGACCTCGCACGCTACTACCACAAGGCCAACACTAATGATATTGATGTAAAATACCATGTATTTGGACAAATTATAATTTCTTATTCTATTTTCTACTACTTCTTATTTTTGAAATCAGTAAGGGTCATATACACTCAATTAAACCCAATTTTCTATGTGAAGTTTAGCCTATCTGACAGCTACGAATCAGAAATGTGGTTTAAATTGTGTGTAAATTGTTATTTTGTCTTAATCTTCAGCTCACTTCCGATATTAACTCAGTCTTCAGTCCACTTACCAGTCGTTTGTGCTCTTCAGTGATTTCTGAATCCATATGAGGCATGGGCAACGCCGATGGTGGTAAAGGAAGAATGTCCAAAGGCGAGCCTTGAAGGGCCGACCCACATCCAGACCAAATCATGGCAGTGGGGCATTCAATACATATAATCTGAAAAAGAAAAATGATCAAGGATTGTAGCACCACCGGATTTGATTTAATAATATAACATTGTGGTCAGTTTATTTATTTTCAGACACATACATGAATGATAAAGATAAAATTCCAATTAAATGAATGAGATTTTTTCTCGACTTTTCTACTACTTAGAGACGTCTTTAACAAACTTGGCGATTCAAAAGAGTGGCGGACAGTTTATTGCCGTTCTTCTCTTCCGTTCTACGCCCTTGATTTGAGAACTGGCAGTTAATGTAAAATTAGAAGCATTTCACATATATTTCTTTTTTGACGTTCATAAATGTACATTGTGTTATCTATATGAATAAATGATTGAATTGAATATCTTCTAAAGAGGTCTTTTCAAATGTTACCCGCGTAAACCGAATACAATATTAATTTTAATCAAATTAATAAAACAACTATGTCCATGTGGTTCAAGTAATATCCCTCCACTTTAATTAAGGATGATTTTTATGCTAAAACTCACCTGTAATATAGTGCCCAACTGAATTATAACATCTCTATGAAAGGAACAATTCAATATTTCCCCAAAACCGACTTGCACTGGATTAAGAGACGCATTTATAACTGTATTCAACGTCGTCTTACTGTCCCGTGTCGGCGACTCATTCTCTTCTTTCACTTGCTCCATCGGCTGGGACGGATTAGGCGTTCCCAAGGGATTGGGTGTTCCCAAAGAGTGGTTAGGGTTTGGAGTCCCAAGGGAATGGTTTGGATTTGGCGTGCCGTGATTCTGGTCTGCGGGAGTTGCAGATCGTTTGATTTGATTTATATTCGGTTTGACATCAACATTTGTTTCGACTGGTGAGAGTGGGTCACAATTTATATCTGAAACAAACAATAATACATAAGGGCGTGACCAAATATAGTGCGGCACTAGAGCGCGCTCTCAGTTTGTCCAAGTACCGCGCGCTTTATTGTGTGCTGGTGCATTCGCATTAAGGACGATCGATATTAGAAAAACATCGATATTCACATGAATATCATAAGAAGAACCTCTTAATCTATTTCTTTGTTGATAAAGAGTAGTGAACGAAGAACGAACGAAGTAATTTGGAGACGTTCATAGAAGACTTAATTTTTTTCGTAAATTGCATTGGTCATGCCGAGGCCGTGAGCTAACATTGATGTTCAATTCCGTTAACATCGATGTTACGATATTTTTCGTAGAGCAACATCGATGTTTTTGCTTTCAACATCGATGCTCATCGAACATTGATGATCATCGAGCATCCCTAACTCGCATTGAGCATACGTTGTTGTGTCCTACGAATGCCGCTGTTGCTGCCGCGCACCTGTTTGGTCACCGCCCTAATGCAACCGTCAAACTTAGCTTTAATAAAAGTAAAATGAGAATAGTAAGCAACATATTTTGTATTGTAAGCCTATTATAAAAAATAAAAAGAGGTTTAACTAGAACTAAGCTAACCTGTATTTCTATCATTTTTAAAAACAACTGGCTGATTAAGTGTACGAAGTGTTGTTTCAGAGAGAACTGAACATATGGCCGCACTTTTCTTAGCACAAGTGGTAGCAAGGCGGCGTGATAGACCCTCGCAACATACGAACTCGCACATGTATTGTAATGCCAAAGGGAGAAACAACCTGTAAAAGTTAATGTTTTAATTATAAACAATAGATTTAAAATTTAGTTTAATCTAGCCTACCCACATTTATAAGTCGTATAGTTGTTTTTTTTGTGTTCTATAATAAATTTAATTTTGTGCATACTCAACATACATATGATTTTTTTTAAATAGCTTCAAAACTTGTCTGTAATAATCATTCCTTCACCTTAATTGTCATTCCTTCACTTTGAATTTTTTTGAATATCTTCATAACTCTCATAAAAGGCGATAATTTTTGGGATCACTACATAATTAAATTCTAGTAACATTAATACTATCAAATTCGCATAAAATAAATATCAAATGATTTCAATATTTCTTGTCATTTTAAGATAGCCGAATTTCGGAATTTCGTGAAAATTCGTTCTTTGTGTTAATTAGGTAAGTTTATAGAATTAATTTGTTAGTTATATCATACCAAAACAAGGAGTAAGCTTATATTTGTTTATGTTTCATATTACAACAATTAGGATTGTGTGCTTGTGGCATTTCACATGTATCTTAAAATAACTAAAAAAATTACCTCAGTAGACCATCATCAAGAGTTCTTTTGTCAAGTAATTCAATAATCCAACTGAGAAAATCATGCCTGTCTAATAACCCCTCATCTAAAAGATACTTTGCTAGACGGCAACAATAGTTCCATTGTTTTAAAGCTTGACGCCAGTCTGTGCTCTCTGGTCCTGGCGTTGATGACCCTAATACTAAAATGATAGAGGTTTACACTATTTTTTTTTTCAGAAAATTGCTAAATGATATAAAAACCTTTAAACTTATTGTTTAAATAAGTATCTAGCTTTAATAAAGTCAACACCTTTCTTTAAGCACATACATAGTAGCATCACTGATCAACTATTTTATAATTTTAAATTACCTTTTTTTACAATACATATATTAACAATAAATAAAAACCCATACAGCTTGAACTCCCAGGAGAGTGCATTGAATTTGATGCAGTGGAATTGGGTGTTGAGCTGCCTGGTAGATGTCCTGATATATTGTGACTCGGAGTACCCTGACCTGTAAGGGTTATTAAAATAAGAATCTATTATTATTTCTATATTTTAATATATTCAAAGAAATATATTATTTATTAACCTGCTACTGGAAAGTTTCAGAGTAGAGACATAGAACCATTTATAACTTACCTGATTGAGATGGTGGAGTTTTGTCAGATATATTTCCTAAGCCACTTTGATAATATTCAGCTAACTTTGGTATTTGATCCTTTAGAAATTTGATTAATGTTGTTGTCCATTCTGAAACATAATTTAATATGTTAGGTAATATGTAATATTGAGACATTTGAAATACTTAACAATATTTCAATAAAAATAATTAATGATGATATGAATTATGAGGCTTAAGGTCAGAAGCAATTGGTCAGACTTTAAGTGGTAGGGGAACAACATTTGCCAAGAACAGTACTTAAGAGCTATCAACATAAATATTATTCCAATTTTATCTATCTATTTTCTTAAATAAGTGTAAATAGTGTATTCAAAAACTGACCTGTTGTAGGATCAGGGTGCTGCCTCTTTTTAATTTTAGCTTCAGAAACAGCAACTGTGTAAGCAGAGCTCAATTTAATAAACCATGCGGCTCTGGGCATTGCCACTTGGTACTCAGTGAGTGTTATAAATATTTCCTCTTTTTTGTTAAAATTTGGGGCCTTTTTTGCTAATACTGACAGTGGCTTGCTACCTAAAGCATACAAGAAAATTTTATAAAATACAACACAATTCATTAAATTCTAAATAATAATAACCTAGACTAGGTACCAGCTAAATCTTTAAACCAGGCCTCAATTTGTGGTTTAGTTCTTGCTGTGGCAGGCCAAAAATTATCCTTAGGGTTTACTTGCTGTCTCTTCTTTCCACAATCAGGTAATGTATTGAGTTCTTCCTTCTTGGAAAGTATACCAGAAAAGAACTGTCCAATCTGAAACAACAGTAAACAATAAAATTTGTTATTATTATTTATAAATTGATCCCATCTAAGACTTTCATATTGCTACACTCTGGAAATTAAATAGAACTTCAATGTTAAGTAAATTAATTACCTTGGTAGCGAAAGCAGAATGATTAAAATTTCTGGCTGTTCCAAACTCATCACTAGATTGTGGAGCAGTTGTGAAGCCATGTTTTACATTTGCTGAGGTAAGTTCATCTTCCTTTTGCCTGGGTTCTTGTGGGTATACATCGGGGGGACCTAATCGAGGTCTTTTTAGAGGTCGTTTTTCGTACATAATCCCCATCTTGGCTGATGAAAGGACACTATCTACTAGACGATACAATAACACAATTCACCCCTAACAGTTCATGCTGGTTGTCCTAGATACGTATATATCTACTATTGCCTGAACTTCTCCATTATGGAAATATTTCATAAATTGTGGAATTTGCGGAGTAAAAAGATTAAATATGATTTAAAAACGAATTCCTAGTCCAAAAGAAAACAAACTTCTTTGATTTCCTTGACCAACAACTCAACCATGTAACCACAGACATACAAGAGGAATTAAATCTGACTTAAGCGATATGACACCCAATAAGAGTAAATAATGGCTATGTAAATTGTAATTGCCTAATGCCTTGATAATTGACATCTCTATAGTTTACTAGCATCATTCGTAGGGTCACAGATTAGGAATGATCTGTAGATCTCTTTGGGGAAGGATCGGTAGTCGAAACAAGGAAATAGGGGGCCTCATAGCCTAGCGGTCTTATTAAGTGGCAGCTAGGTGAGGGGTACCGGGTTCGATTCCCGGTTCGAGGGCAAGTTTTAATTTAATTTAAATTTGTTCTCGGCCTTTGGGAGGGTTGTGCGGTACCGGGCGAGTGTTTAAACCGTACATAGAGGCCGCTGTAGAATTTCTAAAAGATAAGCACGAATTGTAAAAAATCCTATACTTGACGCTGGCTAATTCACAAATCGTGCCAGAGCCATAAAAAAAAAAAAAAACAAGGAAATAGAAAATGTAAACAAACATTGAGGAGACTTTTAATAACTTAATCTAGGTTATATACAATATAATTTACTTTTGTACATTTTTATTATTGTATTAATTTTACTTTTTTTGTAATGATTTAATTGTTGACCAAATTTATTTTATAAAAGGCCAATAAACATGTTCAAAATATTAAGACTAACAACAGTAAGACATTTCTTAAATGTTAGTAATACATTTAATGCAGGTTTGTTGCGACAAATACAAAATGTAGGAATAAATGACATTCCAAAAATATCAGTGTCTGATATTCGAAAACTAATGCGGCAGAAAGGTTTTGCGGTGCAAGATGGATTTACGTCCCTTACTACTAAGTGCTCCCTTTGCCTTAGTGAAGAAAATAAACCGGATAGTAAGGTGTACATAAATAAAACAACTGGTACGTTCACAATCTTACTAAGTGATACATGTAGATTCCTATTATCTGATTAAAGAAAGTTTTATAATATACTCTAATTCATAACACAAAAATACATAACAATTCTAATGTTGCAGGTTACTTCTTGTGCCCTAAATGCAATGCACATGGTGATTGGAATATTCTTGAGAGACTTATAAAGAAGTCTAAAGTGGAAGGAAGTATAAAGGATTACTTTAATAAGTTGCAACAAGATAAATATGAATTTGATAAACATTGGGAGAACCTCCTTGCTGAAACTACCTCATTATTAAACCTAAGTGAAAATGAAGTTCTAGATCTTTTTCGATTATTTGAGTTTCCTGTAAGTTAAAGTTTGTTAGTGATTTGTGAAATACCCAGTTTCCTTATGCGTAATATGAAAATATGTTTCAGTACCACAGTGAAGCCCACAAGGTACTATGTGATGTACAAGTATCCAAGGATCAGACAGTATTATATTTTCCCTTAAAAAATTCTTTGGATACAATTATTGGATATAGAAAAATACAAGCAGGTAGAGAGGAAGAAGTAGAGACCTGCGGTCATCATCTAGCTGGGCTTTTCTCATGTCGATCATTTAAAACTCTCAAAACTGATCAGGCTATTTTAGTGCCAAGTATTCAGGATGTATTAAGCTTAGCTTCTAATAAAGTTGCTGGTAAGAAGATTTCAAGTAAATAGTTATACTAAAACTCACATAATAAGGGTGTTACTTTGATTTAAACTTTATATTTATTGTTTAATGTCATATAAGCCCTGATAGATGCCTAGGATCTGCATTGTATTGTATTTTTTTGATAATTTGTTTTATGCATAATTGTGAGAAGCTACAATTTTACATTAATATAAAACTAGGGCCCTAACGAAACTAGTAGTACATCTGGTCAAGGTGAATTTCAAATACATAATTTGCCCTTTGAGATTTTCAGAGGAAATTTTCGTTGTTGTTTGTTGTTGTTGTATGTGTTAACCTCTTCATGTTTCAGGTAAATTAATATGGTTGAGCAACTGTAGTTTGCCACCTGTTGTGCTTCCTGTTTTGGAACGATACCAAAAGCTCTGCTTGTGGGGTGATTGGGAGAATATGAGAGCAGTTGCAGAGAAACTTGGGGAAGATAGGTGTTTTTTTGTTAGGTAAATTATTCTTTATTCACAAAAAAACAAAACTTGGCGAGAGACAATTAATATTATATTCTTAATTCTATTTAACTTTATTATATGAATTTGATTACTTAGACCCACTGATGGCCTGGTAACTGCGTCAGAAGCAGCCTCAGCTAATTTATCTTTAAAAACACTTGTGTCAGAAGCAAAACCAGCTTCACACAGATCTATTACAACATTTGCCTCGCTCAGAGATGATGTTTATGCGGAACTGACAAACATTGATAAGGTATGATCATATAATCTGTACCTAAAACTTACATTATTAAAATAGGCCTGAATAATTGCAAATATATTATAACATCTAATAACACTGTTTCGTTTTCAATCAAACAAATTTAAAACAAGCTGATCATTAGCCACAGAATGCTTACATTAAACTACTATTGCTCTTTTCAGTTATAGTTTAAGGTTTAACATTAAACAAAAATATAAGACAGCAATTTTACCATCTTAATAATGTTTCAGGTGAGAGGAGTGAAATGGAAGAGGTTTCCAGCCCTTACAAAATTGCTGGGGGGCCACCGAAGAGGAGAGCTCACAGTGATGACGGGACCCACAGGATGTGGCAAGACCACACTTTGTGCAGAGATGTCACTTGATCTTGCACAACAAGGGGTTTGTATTTTAGATTTCGCTTTATTCATATAAAACTATCCCAAAATATAGAACCGCAAATGTTATATTAAGTATCTCAAAAAACAAAATGTCAACAAAACTGTTGTGTGTGTATTGGTGGTGAAAATATTCAGAAAACTATGTTGGGATAAATACGGACTAATAATAAACAGCCAAAGATTTATCCACTTAAGGTTTGCAAACAACCTGATTTTATTCACCTGAACATGCTATGAATTAGAGAGGATGGTCATAGAACTTGACCCAGAAAGAAGGATTGTTGGTCTTAGAATGAATGCCGTTATTACCAATTTTATAAAGGTACTATAGATAAGATGCAACAGTATTACAGAATATGTAGTTGGATACTCATACCTCAGTCAGGCAATATATATCACCAATGCAACAATAAATGAAATCAACACATATAATAGCAAAAGCAGGGAAGAGCTTGGGCGCTTAGAATCATTATAAATAAGAAAGCGAATATGGTAATTAAAAGGAAGCTTTTCAATACTTGTGTACCACCTGTGTACTAACATATGGATCTCATACTTGAACTCAAACGGCGCCAGCGAAAGCACAGCATACAAAGCTATAGGTGTGTCAAACATTGATGAAACAATGTATGATAGGGAAGAAAATATAATAAACAAAACATCATTAAGAATAAGTAAGGTAGCAGATGTTACAATAAAAGTAAATAAACTTAAGTAGAAATGGGTGGGTTAAACTGGTGCCCAAGATACAATATACGCAAAAGAGGAAGACAATTAAGAAGGTGGATAGACCAGATTTAGAGAAAGAATGTGGTACATGTCAGAGTGGCACAATGTAGACGGAAATAGCGGGATTTGGAGGAGGCCTTTGTCAAAAAAGGGCAGAAGGATATCTAAAATGTATGAGATGATAGAAATAGTTTATGAAATAAAAGCCTTTTATTATTATTTAAAAATAAGATGTACTGTGTTATCTTTACTGTATTCAAAGACATATAAATATAAATTAATTATTTTGAATAAAAAAAATTAATTGTGAAAACATTTAATTTATTTTTTGTGGAAACAGTTAACAGCAAGTAAAGTCACAGTTGACTGTGTTTTAAAAATTTGTACCAAACTAAACTATTAAAAATATTTTATAGTATTCTGTATTAGATATTGTATGGCTGATCTTTATATTATTAACGTTATAATATCTATTTTTATAGGTAACAACTCTATGGGGTAGTTTTGAAATCCGCAATTTTCGATTGGCTCGTACAATGCTGCAACAATTCGCTGGAGTGCCACTAGAACAGAATCTTAACGAATTTCCAAAGTTCGCCGATGAATTTCAGAAGCTTCCTATCTTCTACCTCGCGTTTCATGGACAGCAACCGATTAAAGTAGTAATGGAAGTAAGTAATGACTTAAGAAGACAAGAAAGAAGAAAACAAAAATTTAAAATATTTTATGAGTTAATATGCAGAAAATAAATGTTGTATACAGGCGGTAGAACACGCACGTTACATGTACGATATCTCTCACGTGGTGGTAGACAACGTGCAATTCATGCTTGGCCTGGGAGAGGAAAGAGAGGGAGACCGATATTTGCGGCAAGACGCGGTAATCACCGCATTCAGAACCTTTGCAACTGCTAGGCACTGCCATGTTACACTTGTCATGCACCCTAGAAAGGTATGTACACAAGTGATTTTGCGACCCGTGATTTCTGAGGAATCAAAACTTGCAATATCACACTAGGATGATCAGCCTCTTATAAAAAATATGCCTATAATATTTGTATTTAATAATTTGTATTTAATATTACCTATAAAGAAATTAGAAAAATACAAACAAACTGGATAGACAACATTTTACTTTTTGCAATGTTAATAATAAATTCAATTCAATTTAAATGTAGTACCAGTTATCTATAATCAACAGTGTCCTTGCGTAACCTTAAAACAAATAACAGACGGTCAATGTGTTTAAAGGAGCGTACAGACATCGCGAGGCAGTGTAGTGCAATATGTACGTCTCGCCTCGCCGGAGCCATTTTTTTGACTGACGAACATCGTGCCTGGTTGTTTGCGTGCTCAGCTTGAACACGTGTCGTTCGGGACGCGTGAATAAATGTACCGTCGTATGCCTCAGGTTAAGGCATGCGTGACGAACCATTCGCAACGCACGCCTCGCGATGTCTGTACGCGCCTTTATAACTATTCATCCCAAAATAAGTTTTATCGTACCCCTATGTAATGATAACCTTATTATTATATTTACTTTAATCAGTTAGCAGAATGTCTTTTGGTAATAGTAATTAAATATTTATAGGAAAGAGATTCCGAGGACCTGTCAACTAGCTCTATTTTTGGCAGTGCAAAAGCATCACAGGAAGCTGATAATGTATTAATTATTCAGGTAATTTGATAAATTTTGTCCATGGGTTATTTCATTAAAACTATGGATAGAAATGTTTGTTGACCTGTGAATTACTGCTGAACTCTGAACTGATTTAAAACCATTTTAAAGTGATTATAATGCTGATACTCTAGAATGTTTGCCTAACAGAATTCAGAAGATATATACAGGTTGGCCAAAAATTCGTGGAGCAAACGCAACTAGGGGATAGATGAGGTCACCAGCTGCAAAAAATTGTACTATGGGAGGTCCTTAAACTCAACCCTTGCAGAGTTATAATTTATTTTGCGTTTTTACAAGAAAATTGATTTTTTATACTAATTCCTATTAAAATTCGAAAAAATCTACATCCTGTCATCCATCTGTCTGCCATCTATATTTTTCATAATATCCACGAGATTGGTACTGATGAGTCCTTGCGTTAGACATGCAAGTTATAGTTCTCCCCATCTATCCCCTAGTTGCGTTTGATCTACGACTTTTTGGCCACCCTGTATAATTAACTATTTTAGAAACACTACAGAAATAATCTCAACTAAAGATATTATAATTCCAGGATAAACGATTGACGGCAGTCAGAGGAAAGAAATATTTACAAGTAGCGAAAAATCGCTATAGTGGTGACCTAGGAATTGTACCATTAGACTTTGATAAAGATTCCTTAAGCTATCAGCCCAAAAAAAAGGCAAAGAAACAAGATGAACCAGATAAACTGCTGGACAATTGTTTTCAAGAATATTCATTAGATGAGCCCCAAGACATTAGCCAAATATCGAAAAGCAGTAAAAGTAAAAATAATAAGAAAGAAAATGTAGATAGTTTTCTTAATGATATATTAAATTTAAATAGAACTAGATAAGTACAAGAAAGCTAAATTAATATTTGTTTAAGCAATTAAATGCTTGTTATGTATTTCTTTTTTTTTTTTTCACTAATAAGGATTGCATACTATTAGATTTGTTTGGGTAGTTGATAGTCATTAAATGTCAAAAATAGATTAGTATTTATTTTGCAACTTAAATATATGTTTAGTGAACAATGTTTTACAAGCCGGTTCCCAAACAATTAATGTTGCTAATTTTGGTTAAATAAAACATAATTAACTTAATAACTAACAAGAAGATAATATATTAACATTTGAAATTGTGTTTTATAAAATATCCTATTGTCCTGTCCAGAAACGATAAATCTATGCTACATTATCTAGATTCTGAAATATGTGAAATTTTACTAGTTTCACTAATTTCATTATCACATACACCATACAGTTATAATAATAATTCCGTCATAGGAATAATTAACATGCTAATCATGTTAAGGACTACAAAAGGATTTTTAATCCAATAATTTCTCAATATACATGATATTATTTCTATTTATCCTAATCCTACCTAACTCTATTAATTAACATTTATTTTACACTGCACTGACACAAACTAGGTGTCTTGGCCAATTTTGTTTTCCTTTTCAACAACAGCACTATTTTCCAATGTAGCAATATACTACACATTTCACTTATCTGTATTTTTTAATTTAAGACTATGTAGTGCATCAATTAAAGATGAATCATTTGTACGCTCTTGCTTCCTCTTACATTTAGGACATGGCAAAGTGTCATTTAAACATTTAGAATGAAATACACTTGAGCACTCATCACATCTAAATGTCGTACTAGTTTCAAAAGGATATAGTATTTTTGGGTCTCTGCAAACCTCACATATAAAGCCTTTCTGGTTACAGAGCCAACACTCTAAAACATGACCTTTAGCAAAGTGGACAACTTTTTCCAATTGCAAAACTAAAGATCCATTTGGTATTTGAGCCAAATCTGATATTGTATACAAATGCACATGATCATATAAATACTCCCTTGGCCATACCCGTTTTTGCAATTCTTCAATTACTGGCTCTCGACAGGTAAATATGTAAGCTCTTAGAAAATTTAATTGAACTCTTAATTCTTGCAAGTTTGCCATATCTGACACTCCAACATAAATTTTTGGATTCAGCTTTTTCATGTCTATCCATGGTTGATGTTGAAATTCCAAAAGAAATAGTGCTGCTCTTTTAGAAACAGGATATCTTTTGAAATCCCAGTTATGAATAACTCGAGCAGGAATAATGAATACATTAGGATCCATGCAATTAGAGCAAAAGTATTCTCCAGTATAACCACAAACTTTGGCCTTTGATACTGTGCTTCCTAAGAGATCCTGACAACCATGACATTGATAGTTTTGACTATCTAGACCTTTTTCTCTAGAAAGCAACCCTAATTGCTTCATCATTTTTTGTAATTCATTAACTGTGAATGAACCTGTTGAATTTGAAATGACCTCAAAATCTAAGCTATGTAATGATGGATCATCAGGAACATGATCCTCAATGATCAATTGACAATCATCATTATCTTCAGTAGTAATTTTTAACTCTTTATGAATATCTTTCATAATATCTCTTAAGTTAGGAGTGTTTGAGTTTGTCTCAACATACAAGTTTGAGTTATCAATAAGAGATGAAAGACTCTTTAGTTCTGGAGTTTTTATCATACTACTCCCATGAGATGAATTTGAGTTAACAGATTCATTATCATCATTCAAATCTTTGGACCAACCTTTGCCACTTAAAGAATTTCCTGTTATAACAACATCACTAGGAGCAACAAAACCCTCAGAGTCAACTGATGTGCCATAAATTTGAATGGAATCTTGCATCACATCACTAGGTTCTTCCCCAGTTTCTTTATCAATATTTTCAATTTCAGGATTTAAATAATTTTTGTTAACAATCTGATTTTTTTTTTCAATTTCTGTTACATTGTCATTACTTGAAGTCTGTCCTGGATCCTTAGAGAGTATAAAATCTAGAGCTTCATCTTCATTCAATGCCCACATTTTACCTAAACCTGTAACTTTGGATGATTTGTTTGGAGTTGATGCTAACTTTGGTTTTGCATCATCAGACAAAGTGCTAACAACATCCAAACCAGCGGAAATAGGAGCCACTTTCATAGTTGGTACCCAGATACCAGCTTGCATTAATACTTGCTCTGGCCATTGATTAAGAAGACTTGAGTTTGTTGGCAAATTAAACTGAACACATGTTTCTAATCCTTGTATTACCTTTTGAGCCACTTCAAGAACTTCAGAATCACAAACAAATGCACTTCTGTTGTAAAATGGCTTGACAGCAGATATATTTTTTAATAGAGTGGACATGTATGATGAAAGTAAACATTCATTGAGTGCTATACGAAGCCATGCTCTGCATTGTCCTATCTCAGTGTTAATTTGGGGTAATGCAGATATTTGATCAATGTTTTGACGATGGGACAGTACTAAAATAAGTGGCCAGAAGCTTGACTGCGGCCGATAGTCTGGATCTCCAGAAATTACGTTTTTTGCTTTTCGTAAGAAGGTATCTTTTAAACCATGTAAAAATATAGCTTCTAATGCCATGCACAATGTGTTTGTTGAATCAGTCGATCCCAAGACACTGTGAAAATTTTCTTCAAATTGGCTATTGTATTGGATGTCTTTTACGCACTCCGACAAGTTATTTATTAATGATTCTTTAAGAATGGTATCTCGACTTCGAATATTAAAACCCGATGTAACATTTTTAAAAAAAGACATTGTAACGATTGTAAGAAACTCACCAACAAATATAATATTATATTGACGTATAAGTATAATTTAAATTAAAACTTGAAAAAATTGAACTACGAAAATACAAATATTTTTGTTTCTCTCAAAATATTTTTTTTTTTTTAATATTTAAAGACACCATAGATCAATGTCAAAGTGTCAAAATTGCCACAGAGTTGTAGAAAGTGCTCGGTAGGGAGAAGTTAAGGTGCGTTTTCAAATTACAGAGCATTATGCGACTCAGTGCCGCACAATGCCGCATAATGCTGAAGCTTCATTGGAACGTGAATTAGTTTTCAAATGCATCAGCAGAGTGCGCTAAGCCAGTGTTGTAAAAAAAATGTTCTGAATTGAGTTAGCAACCTCATTAATGTATAAGTAATGTGGTAAACAATAATAATTGGTTGAAAGCTTTTTACGCTTTTTTTAATAATCAAATTATTTAATTAACATTTTTTTTATTGAAATAAGAGAAAACCTTTAAAGAATATAAGGTTTTAACAAGCTAAATTAACAGTAAAATATTTAATTTCATGTAAGAAGTTTACATCATTTACGTTTTGAGTAATTTTTTATAATGATTTCTAAAAAAATTATATACTTTTTCAAAACCATTGCAATTTTTTCTAAAGTATAATCCTGTAAAATTAATTTGTTTACAGATCCGAATTTTAAAATAAAATTGTATTCATATTTTACCATCATTCCATTCGTTCATTCAATATTTTACAGAAATGACAAAAACTAACCAACTACATGATTACACTATACACAAATATGATATTCAGCTTAAATAAAATTTTCAGCACCGTGAAAAATACATCTACCATGAACGAAGTTTCCCGCGCTTCTTTTTGACATTTTTTTTTTTAAATGGCTCTGGCACGATTTGTGCATTAGCCAGCGTCAAGTATAAGATTTTTTATAATTCGTGCTTGTCTTTAGAAATTCGACCGTGTCCTCCATGTACGGTTTAAGCAATCGCCCGGTACCGCACAACCCTCCCAAAGGCCGAGAACAAATTTAAATTAAATTGAAACTTGCCCTCGAACCGGGAATCGAACCCGGTACCCCTCACCAATCGGCAATCTCAAAATTCTGCGCCTGTGCCTCTGCGGTCAAACTCATCTGTGGACAAACTCCATCTTATTAAAATTTCATATTTGTTCAGTTTTTGTCTTTTGAAGGTGTCAAGAATCACGTTACTTTTGCTGTAGATGAATTAGTCATATTTAGATTTTAGGTAATAATTGGATTGAATATATAAACAAACGTGTAGAGTGTACCACGAAAAATTACTTCTGCATAATGGCAGACACTGTCAATATGTCTTTAGGTAAGTTAAAAATCAATGAGACAATGAGGAATTTTAAGTGTGCTTTATGTGAATTTTTACTGTTAATAACATGTTTCAGATGAAATCATAAAACAAAACAAGACTAAAAGAGGAGGATCAGGTCGTGGTCGTGGCGGTGGGAGAGGTAGAGGCCGGGGTCGTGGTGGACGAGGTGCCGCTAACCGAGGGCGTTCACAATCTCGATCTAGAACGCCAAATGGTCAACAGCGTTCACGCTCCCGATCCAGAGGACCTAGAGGCGCAGTCCAGCCAAGGGGTCGGTCTCAGTCTCAAGGAAGATCACAATCCAGAAATAGGTCGCGTTCACAGCAACGTCGTAGATCAAATTCACGAGCAAGGTCAACATCTAGATCTCGTTCCCAGATCAGAGGTTTAACTCCTAAAGGAAGAGCCGGTCTTGAAAATCAAGACCATGAAATGCCAAAACTTCTCAGATTTAACAGAGCAAATAGAGGTAATTAATTATAATGTAATAATTTCTATACTTACATTTGAGCGATTGTTTACAATTCTCCTCATTTATATTTGTTTATAAAAAAAAACTTTTCAGGTGGGTTTCCAATGCAATTAAGGCGCTCTAATTCTATGTCACGTTTGCAAATAGCAGATTGGGTTTGATTAATCAAAAGGGAAATATGAATAACAATTATAAACCCCTGGCTGTTGCTAAGCGTGGTATTGCAAAACGGGGCCGTGGGTTTACAACAAGAAATAAATACAGTAATGTAGGACTTAGATCTGATCAAATTCTTCAAGAACAACACAGATCGAATGTCATAAGGTCACAGACATTTACTCGGTCAAGAAACAATTCATTTAATGGATCTGCTTCTCAACTTACAGTCAGTGTAGCTAATGATTTTGTTAAAAGGCGTAGAAACAGTGTTGGCAATAGCAATTATTTAAGTAAGCAAACGTTAGCACAACTTAATAATCAATACGGAGGTGTTCGCAAAAGAGGTGGACGTGGACCAGGAAGTGCAAAATCTGTAGGTTCAAACAGGTCTAACAGGTCAAATGGATCAACACAGTCTCGAGGACGAGGGAGAGGGAGAGGTAGTAATCGTGGAGTTGGCAGAAAGTTTGTAAACAAACAAATTCTCAACCCAAAGTTACAGCAAGAAATTGCTGCTATTCAAGGTAAAAATTATGGAAGTAACACAAGTGAAGCTCCTGCAGGTGTAAATTTCACACCTACTCCTGCTACAACGCAACAACCATTACATCAGAGATTTGCTATGGCTTGAAGTGGAAAGTAATATTCTGACATCTGTAATGTTTTTGTTTTGTACTAAAGATGTGTAAACTAAGTAATAAGTACAAGATTTTTGTATTAAATATTAACTATATTTAAGCTGTTATAGCTAAATCTCTAGGTCCTTCATAGCTAACAGCTTAAAATTTATTAGGGGATATCTAAGTAAAATAACAGCTTGTAACTCACCTAATATAGATTTAATTTTTCTTGTATGCAAAAATGTAATTTGTTATAGACATTGCAATATGCACTCACTTTTAAATATATACTGTAAATGAATGCTTATTGTTTTTGTCTTAAAATTACATATTAAGTTCTTATGACAGTATGTTGAAAATGCCTTGAGTTGATAGGTTATTGTTTTGATAAGACTTTTTTATAGAGTGAAATAAAAACTAAGAATAAATAAACTTTGTCTTTCTATTACACCATATATTATCTAAGAATTTTAAAAATCTATAATTGTCTCTGTAGGTTTTCTGTTCACATGTTATAAATTTTCGGCAGCATTATCAGGGAGTCTGTAACTGAAAATAAGTTGTAATTACTTGAAAGTAGTAGTTTATATATATGATTGAGTTTTATTATATATCATATGCATATTCACTGATTCCTTTATGCATTACTGAAACTGTTATTAAATATGTACTGAACTTACAATTTTCCCCAAGGATGTTTTTTAATATCAAGCCGTGGAATGAATTCATACCATCTTCAATGTTAGAGTTTGACTCTGATCTAGTGAATGTCCAACCTATATGCTGTCCACAGTGTGGACAAACACAAATTTGCCAAGTATATCCTGGAAACCACGAATCAGCACCTTGACTCTAAAAATAAAATATTCTTTTAAAATTTCTACTTCATTTACGAGTTTCGAGTATACGTTTGCAAAAAAAATGTGGATTCAAATGAAATTAAAAGAAAATATATATGTTTGAGATATCAGTAAAGTTATGTATCTCATATTAAGATAACTTTTAAACTATCTCTGCAGCTTTTATAGATTTAAAAAAATAAGGCATTTACTTAAGGCTTCCAATAAATATTTAATGAATAAGGAACTATGATTTCACTTACAGGTCCAATGTTTTTACACTTTGCTTTTTTTACACTTTGCTTTTTCACTAGTAATTATTTCAAAATTAATTCCAAAGGGGTTTATTAGTGTTTGTACAGTAACATTCTCTTTTCCAAACATGCTCTGTTTTTCTACTTTATTGGCCCCTGGACTTAATTTATTGAATAAATAGTATGAGTCCACCAAATCAGTGCCACATTTCCGACACAAAAGCACTTCTGTAATTGAGAAAATAACAATAAACATGATTATCAAAAACACATCCTTCTTAAATTTATTTATTTATATAAATTTTAACAAAGAAAAGACAACACTGAATTAAATAACATAACAATGAACAAAGTACCAAGCATTAGCTTCTTACCATGGCCATGTGTATCTTCCTTACAAAAAGTTGTATCGAAGTTATTGCATATACATATAACTATTAAGAACAAGACGGAAAGCATTCCTGACTTCCTGTAAGGAAAAGTTCAAGTCTATTAGAAAATTACTTTTTTTACTTAATTAATAAACATTATTTTTATAATACTATTGTTATACATAGTTATAAAATAATAATTCGCATAATACTTATTAACAAAGTGTGGCCAATAATGTGGCTGTTAAAAAAAAATATCATCTTAAGCATATACATATTACCTACCTATTTCGACATTTTAAAATATGTATACATATATTAATATTCCTTAAATAATTATTTTATGGATCAAAAGGCAAGTAGCCAAGACAGTTCAAGCTTTTACATAAACATTTTTTTTTGTCCAATTTCAGTTGTTGAGGCAAAATTTTATTATTTGCACCATAATTAAATGTTATTTCAGTATGAGGTTCAATATTTAAACAACTAAATAGAGCTAATTTTGGTATCATAGAATTGACACGAATGGATATCATAATTGAATTTGGTTCACAACAATGATTTATATATCTTCCAATATTACCAAACATGCTAGGATCTACATATGTTTCAATAATTTTATCATTAACAATTTCTTTTAAACTTAGTATGTAATTCATTTTATTTTGTAAGCTATTAGAATGGTGCCTTCTATCTGCTTCAGATTTAGTCAAAATCTCACCAGCATATTCACAAATAAAAGAACCCATTGAAATAAATTCTTTACAAAACAAGCCATATCCTTTAAATTCACATTCCTTAATGTAAAGATTTTTAATAGGGCCTCCTTGAACAGTGCGATTGTTACAAATGATAGAACAAGAACAGCAATCATTACATTCTGATAGAGAAATTACCGACTCTAAATCAATAAACTGATCTAAATGTTTTTTGTTTCTATAAGTGGTCACACAGGGACAATCCTTGGAACATAATACACATAGACAGTGACGGGTTATTTGTGAATTAAAAGCATCAATAAGTGTGTTGTATTCAGAGCTAAATTCACTGGGCCCTGGTATATTTTCAGTAATATAGTAAATATTGCTAACTATATGGGTGTAGTTATCCATCCTATTTATAGTCGACACTCGTAAGTTAAAGTAATTGTATGGATTACATTGAATATTTTTAAATTGTATAGCTAAACAATAAACACACTTGCAGAATCTGCCTAAACTTTCTAAACACTTTCACGGGAGTTTTCTCTTTGAATCCTTCATTGCTTTTCTTCTTAAATATTTATTATTCGTACTTTACACTGAAAAAGCGCAAATACTCGAATTCCTATAGAATAATATAAAGTAATTGTCACAATGATTATTCAAGAAGTAAAGTAAAGATCACGATTTTTTAGATAATAGAGAGGAATATTGAAATTAGAAAAATTTTACCAATTGTTATCTGTGAATTGGCAATTGCCAATTACCAGCCTGACAAATTTACATTTCGAGGAAAAGCGCGGGAAATACGATCGTAGACTGACGCGTTTTTCGATTTAATTAAATTTTATTTTATTTCTAGGGTTTGGATCAGTAGTCTAGTGTAGTTAATGTATATATATTTGTTATTTCTTAGTTTTATTTAATAGTGTATTAAAGAGAAGATTTATTGGTAAGTTATTTTAATATACTTTTGCTCCTTATGGAGCCGCCTGATGACCCTGGGGGCGGAGAAGTCCCTGGGGTGGGCTGTTTAGTAACTATTTCAAATGATGAGTCTGGAATGGAAACAGATGGATCTATAAAGTCTAGCAGTGGTGCTCGAAAACGGAGAGCCACTGTGCATAAACATTGCACCCACTGTAACAAAAAGAGACGTAGTCGGAAACATGAGGGCAAGGAAATTAAACCAAACGAATGTCATTGCATTCCTTTAACCAATACCCATATTAGCACTGCTCCCTTGTTCAATGAGTCACAATCCAACCCGTCACAACTTAATTCTAATGAATATAAAAAGCCAGAATCAGTAGCACGTTTAAGATACCAGCCAAGTGATGCAGCACCATATGTTGTTCACATACAAAGAGTACAGCAAACTCCAAATGATAGCGTTTCAGTCCACCCAATTGCTTTTGGTCGTTTCTTAAAAAGAAATTCAATACACAATATTGTTAACGGAAGCTTAAAACGAATTGGTCGTAATAGACTGTCTCTGTCTTTTAATAATTACCAGGACGCAAATTCTTTCCTTAATAACTCTGCTTTACAATCAGTCGAGTATAAGGTTTTATCCCAACATTTACTGTTACCCGTATGGGTGTTGTAAGAGGCATACCTGCTGAGTGGTCAGATGAAGAAGTTACGGAAAATATTAATTTACCTGTTGGATGCGGTCCAATTTTAAAAATAAGAAGAATGAGACAGCGTATCATTACTAGTAATGGCAGTGAGTTTAAGCCTACTGAAACTGTGGTTCTTACATTTGATGGACAAATACTACCTAAGCGAATTTTTATTTGCTACACTTCCCTCCCAGTTGATCTTTACATTTTCCCCACAATACAGTGCTACAATTGTTGCAGATTTGGTAATGTTAAATCATTATGTAGATCAAAACCAAAGTGTTTCAAGTGTGGCCAAGACCATTCGGCTGATCAGTGCTCTATCCTAGAGGAAGATGCATACTGTTGTTTATGTCAAGGTTCCCATTTTGCCACAAGTAAAAGATGTTTAGAATTTGTTCGCCAAAAAGCGATCAAAGAATCTATGGCCAAGAGCTGTATTTCGTACGCTGAAGCATCTAAAATTCATGCACCTATCTCAAAAATTTCTTATGCTGATGCTTTACTTTCTTCTTCCAATGTAGGTGCTTCTACTATTTCTACTCCTCAAAATGAACAGTCTCATAAACAGTCTTTGAGTAACTCTTACAAAAAGACTTTTTTTCTCAAACCTAAATCTATTCCTAAACTTTCCAAAGGTTATGACAGAAATACACAACAACAATTAATTAAAGATTATGATATGCCCTCACCCAGAAATGGTTGTGGATTAAACTTAAACAACAATAATGATTTGACATTACAATCAATTGCAGACCTAATAAAAATTCTTATTAACACTTTATCTCAGTCTAATATTCTTTCACCGTCCAACGCTGCTCCTTTAATTGACACTATTGTTAGCTTACCAAATTATATTAATAATGGACAAGCAAGCCAAAGCTCTACAGTGGAACTGTAGAAGTGCTTCGTCTAAGAAAAGTGATATTATTGTCATTTATTTATAAGATAAATAATATCACTTTTCTTAGACGAAGCACTTCTACAGTTCCACTGTAGAGCTTTGGCTTGCTTGTCCATTATTAATATAATTTGGTAAGCTAACAATAGTGTCAATTAAAGGAGCAGCGTTGGACGGTGAAAGAATATTAGACTGTGATAAAGTGTTAATAAGAATTTTTATTAGGTCTGCAATTGATTGTAATGTCAAATCATTATTGTTGTTTAAGTTTAATCCACAACCATTTCTGGGTGAGGGCATATCATAATCTTTAATTAATTGTTGTTGTGTATTTCTGTCATAACCTTTGGAAAGTTTAGGAATAGATTTAGGTTTGAGAAAAAAAGTCTTTTTGTAAGAGTTACTCAAAGACTGTTTATGAGACTGTTCATTTTGAGGAGTAGAAATAGTAGAAGCACCTACATTGGAAGAAGAAAGTAAAGCATCAGCATAAGAAATTTTTGAGATAGGTGCATGAATTTTAGATGCTTCAGTGTACGAAATACAGCTCTTGGCCATAGATTCTTTGATCGCTTTTTGGCGAACAAATTCTAAACATCTTTTACTTGTGGCAAAATGGGAACCTTGACATAAACAACAGTATGCATCTTCCTCTAGGATAGAGCACTGATCAGCCGAATGGTCTTGGCCACACTTGAAACACTTTGGTTTTGATCTACATAATGATTTAACATGACCAAATCTGCAACAATTGTAGCACTGTATTGTGGGGAAAATGTAAAGATCAACTGGTAGGGAAGTGTAGCAAATAAAAATTCGCTTAGGTAGTATTTGTCCATCAAATGTAAGAACCACAGTTTCAGTAGGCTTAAACTCACTGCCATTACTAGTAATAATACGCCGTCTCATTCTTCTTATTTTTAAAATTGGACCGCATCCAACAGGTAAATTAATATTTTCCGTAACTTCTTCATCTGACCACTCAGCAGGTATGCCTCTTACAACACCCATACGGGTAACAGTAAATGTTGGGATAAAAACCTTATACTCGACTGATTGTAAAGCAGAGTTATTTAGGAAAGAATTTGCGTCCTGGTAATTATTAAAAGACAGAGACAGTCTATTACGACCAATTCGTTTTAAGCTTCCGTTAACAATATTGTGTATAGAATTTCTTTTTAAGAAACGACCAAAAGCAATTGGGT
Organism: Pieris melete; assembly: GCA_963693345.1. Classification (NCBI taxonomy): domain Eukaryota; kingdom Metazoa; phylum Arthropoda; class Insecta; order Lepidoptera; family Pieridae; genus Pieris; species Pieris melete. The sequence goes on along the minus strand of CAVNZK010000002.1, from coordinate 19,305 downwards.
GGACTGAAACGCTATCATTTGGAGTTTGCTGTACTCTTTGTATGTGAACAACATATGGTGCTGCATCACTTGGCTGGTATCTTAAACGTGCTACTGATTCTGGCTTTTATATTCATTAGAATTAAGTTGTGACGGGTTGGATTGTGACTCATTGAACAAGGGAGCAGTGCTAATATGGGTATTGGTTAAAGGAATGCAATGACATTCGTTTGGTTTAATTTCCTTGCCCTCATGTTTCCGACTACGTCTCTTTTTGTTACAGTGGGTGCAATGTTTATGCACAGTGGCTCTCCGTTTTCGAGCACCACTGCTAGACTTTATAGATCCATCTGTTTCCATTCCAGACTCATCATTTGAAATAGTTACTAAACAGCCCACCCCAGGGACTTCTCCGCCCCCAGGGTCATCAGGCGGCTCCATAAGGAGCAAAAGTATATTAAAATAACTTACCAATAAATCTTCTCTTTAATACACTATTAAATAAAACTAAGAAATAACAAATATATATACATTAACTACACTAGACTACTGATCCAAACCCTAGAAATAAAATAAAATTTAATTAAATCGAAAAACGCGTCAGTCAACGATCGTATTTCCCGCGCTTTTCCTCGAAATGTAAATTTGTAAGGCTTGGTAATTGGCAATTGCCAATTCACAGATAACAATTGGTACAATTTTTCTAATTTCAATATTCCTCTCTATTATCTAAAAAATCGTGATCCTTACTTTACTTCTTGAATAATCATTGTGACAATTACTTTATATTATTCTATAGGAATTCGAGTATTTGCGCTTTTTCAGTGTAAAGTACGAATAATAAATATTTAAGAAGAAAAGCAATGAAGGATTCAAAGAGAAAACTCCCGTGAAAGTGTTTAGAAAGTTTAGGCAGATTCTGCAAGTGTGTTTATTGTTTAGCTATACAATTTAAAAATATTCAATGTAATCCATACAATTACTTTAACTTACGAGTGTCGACTATAAATAGGATGGATAACTACACCCATATAGTTAGCAATATTTACTATATTACTGAAAATATACCAGGGCCCAGTGAATTTAGCTCTGAATACAACACACTTATTGATGCTTTTAATTCACAAATAACCCGTCACTGTCTATGTGTATTATGTTCCAAGGATTGTCCCTGTGTGACCACTTATAGAAACAAAAAACATTTAGATCAGTTTATTGATTTAGAGTCGGTAATTTCTCTATCAGAATGTAATGATTGCTGTTCTTGTTCTATCATTTGTAACAATCGCACTGTTCAAGGAGGCCCTATTAAAAATCTTTACATTAAGGAATGTGAATTTAAAGGATATGGCTTGTTTTGTAAAGAATTTATTTCAATGGGTTCTTTTATTTGTGAATATGCTGGTGAGATTTTGACTAAATCTGAAGCAGATAGAAGGCACCATTCTAATAGCTTACAAAATAAAATGAATTACATACTAAGTTTAAAAGAAATTGTTAATGATAAAATTATTGAAACATATGTAGATCCTAGCATGTTTGGTAATATTGGAAGATATATAAATCATTGTTGTGAACCAAATTCAATTATGATACCCATTCGTGTCAATTCTATGATACCAAAATTAGCTCTATTTAGTTGTTTAAATATTGAACCTCATACTGAAATAACATTTAATTATGGTGCAAATAATAAAATTTTGCCTCAACAACTGAAATTGGACAAAAAAAAATGTTTATGTAAAAGCTTGAACTGTCTTGGCTACTTGCCTTTTGATCCATAAAATAATTATTTAAGGAATATTAATATATGTATACATATTTTAAAATGTCGAAATAGGTAGGTAATATGTATATGCTTAAGATGATATTTTTTTTTAACAGCCACATTATTGGCCACACTTTGTTAATAAGTATTATGTGAATTATTATTTTATAACTATGTATAACAATAGTATTATAAAAATAATGTTTATTAATTAAGTAAAAAAAGTAATTTTCTAATAGACTTGAACTTTTCCTTACAGGAAGTCAGGAATGCTTTCCGTCTTGTTCTTAATAGTTATATGTATATGCAATAACTTCGATACAACTTTTTGTAAGGAAGATACACATGGCCATGGTAAGAAGCTAATGCTTGGTACTTTGTTCATTGTTATGTTATTAAATTCAGTGTTGTCTTTTCTTTGTTAAAATTTATATAAATAAATAAATTTAAGAAGGATGTGTTTTTGATAATCATGTTTATTGTTATTTTCTCAATTACAGAAGTGCTTTTGTGTCGGAAATGTGGCACTGATTTGGTGGACTCATACTATTTATTCAATAAATTAAGTCCAGGGGCCAATAAAGTAGAAAAACAGAGCATGTTTGGAAAAGAGAATGTTACTGTACAAACACTAATAAACCCCTTTGGAATTAATTTTGAAATAATTACTAGTGAAAAAGCAAAGTGTAAAAACATTGGACCTGTAAGTGAAATCATAGTTCCTTATTCATTAAATATTTATTGGAAGCCTTAAGTAAATGCCTTATTTTTTTAAATCTATAAAAGCTGCAGAGATAGTTTAAAAGTTATCTTAATATGAGATACATAACTTTACTGATATCTCAAACATATATATTTTCTTTTAATTTCATTTGAATCCACATTTTTTTTGCAAACGTATACTCGAAACTCGTAAATGAAGTAGAAATTTTAAAAGAATATTTTATTTTTAGAGTCAAGGTGCTGATTCGTGGTTTCCAGGATATACTTGGCAAATTTGTGTTTGTCCACACTGTGGACAGCATATAGGTTGGACATTCACTAGATCAGAGTCAAACTCTAACATTGAAGATGGTATGAATTCATTCCACGGCTTGATATTAAAAAACATCCTTGGGGAAAATTGTAAGTTCAGTACATATTTAATAACAGTTTCAGTAATGCATAAAGGAATCAGTGAATATGCATATGATATATAATAAAACTCAATCATATATATAAACTACTACTTTCAAGTAATTACAACTTATTTTCAGTTACAGACTCCCTGATAATGCTGCCGAAAATTTATAACATGTGAACAGAAAACCTACAGAGACAATTATAGATTTTTAAAATTCTTAGATAATATATGGTGTAATAGAAAGACAAAGTTTATTTATTCTTAGTTTTTATTTCACTCTATAAAAAAGTCTTATCAAAACAATAACCTATCAACTCAAGGCATTTTCAACATACTGTCATAAGAACTTAATATGTAATTTTAAGACAAAAACAATAAGCATTCATTTACAGTATATATTTAAAAGTGAGTGCATATTGCAATGTCTATAACAAATTACATTTTTGCATGGTAAAGAAAAATTAAATCTATATTAGGTGAGTTACAAGCTGTTATTTTACTTAGATATCCCCTAATAAATTTTAAGCTGTTAGCTATGAAGGACCTAGAGATTTAGCTATAACAGCTTAAATATAGTTAATATTTAATACAAAAATCTTGTACTTATTACTTAGTTTACACATCTTTAGTACAAAACAAAAACATTACAGATGTCAGAATATTACTTTTTGTTCTGAAAAACAAAAAAAACTGAAAATTCAAGCTAAATAGATTAATTCCACTTCAAGCCATAGCAAATCTCTGATGTAATGGTTGTTGCGTTGTAGCAGGAGTAGGTGTGAAATTTACACCTGCAGGAGCTTCACTTGTGTTACTTCCATAATTTTTACCTTGAATAGCAGCAATTTCTTGCTGTAACTTTGGGTTGAGAATTTGTTTGTTTACAAACTTTCTGCCAACTCCACGATTACTACCTCTCCCTCTCCCTCGTCCTCGAGACTGTGTTGATCTTTTACTTGCATTTGACCTGTTAGACCTGTTTGAACCTACAGATTTTGCACTTCCTGGTCCACCTCTTTTGCGGACACCTCCGTATTGATTATTAAGTTGTGCTAACGTTTGCTTACTTAAATAATTGCTATTGCCAACACTGTTTCTACGCCTTTTAACAAAATCATTAGCTACACTGACTGTAAGTTGAGAAGCAGATCCATTAAATGAATTGTTTCTTGACCGAGTAAATGTCTGTGACCTTATGACATTCGATCTGTGTTGTTCTTGAAGAATTTGATCAGATCTAAGTCCTACATTACTGTATTTATTTCTTGTTGTAAACCCACGGCCCCGTTTTGCAATACCACGCTTAGCAACAGCCAGGGGTTTATAATTGTTATTCATATTTCCCTTTTGATTAATCAAACCCAATCTGCTATGAATTCCACTTTGCAAACGTGACATAGAATTAGAGCGCCTTAATTGCATTGGAAACCCACCTGAAAAGTTTTTTTTTATAAACAAATATAAATGAGGAGAATTGTAAACAATCGCTCAAATGTAAGTATAGAAATTATTACATTATAATTAATTACCTCTATTTGCTCTGTTAAATCTGAGAAGTTTTGGCATTTCATGGTCTTGATTTTCAAGACCGGCTCTTCCTTTAGGAGTTAAACCTCTGATCTGGGAACGAGATCTAGATGTTGACCTTGCTCGTGAATTTGATCTACGACGTTGCTGTGAACGCGACCTATTTCTGGATTGTGATCTTCCTTGAGACTGAGACCGACCCCTTGGCTGGACTGCGCCTCTAGGTCCTCTGGAACGGGAGCGTGAACGCTGTTGACCATTTGGCGTTCTAGATCGAGATTGTGAACGCCCTCGGTTAGCGGCACCTCGTCCACCACGACCCCGGCCTCTACCTCTCCCACCGCCACGACCACGACCTGATCCTCCTCTTTTAGTCTTGTTTTGTTTTATGATTTCATCTGAAACATGTTATTAACAGTAAAAATTCACATAAAGCACACTTCAAATTCCTCATTGTCTCTCATTGATTTTTAACTTACCTAAAGACATATTGACAGTGTCTGCCATTATGCAGAAGTAATTTTTCGTGGTACACTCTACACGTTTGTTTATATATTCAATCCAATTATTACCTAAAATCTAAATATGACTAATTCATCTACAGCAAAAGTAACGTGATTCTTAACACCTTCAAAAGACAAAAACTGAACAAATATGAAATTTTAATAAGATGGAGTTTGTCCACAGATGAGTTTGACCGCAGAGGCACAGGCGCAGAATTTTGAGATTGCCGATTGGTGAGGGGTACCGGGTTCGATTCCCGGTTCGAGGGCAAGTTTCAATTTAATTTAAATTTGTTCTCGGCCTTTGGGAGGGTTGTGCGGTACCGGGCGATTGCTTAAACCGTACATGGAGGACACGGTCGAATTTCTAAAGACAAGCACGAATTATAAAAAATCTTATACTTGACGCTGGCTAATGCACAAATCGTGCCAGAGCCATTTAAAAAAAAAAATGTCAAAAAAAAAGCGCGGGAAACTTCGTTCATGGTAGATGTATTTTTCACGGTGCTGAAAATTTTATTTAAGCTGAATATCATATTTGTGTATAGTGTAATCATGTAGTTGGTTAGTTTTTGTCATTTCTGTAAAATATTGAATGAACGAATGGAATGATGGTAAAATATGAATACAATTTTATTTTAAAATTCGGATCTGTAAACAAATTAATTTTACAGGATTATACTTTAGAAAAAATTGCAATGGTTTTGAAAAAGTATATAATTTTTTTAGAAATCATTATAAAAAATTACTCAAAACGTAAATGATGTAAACTTCTTACATGAAATTAAATATTTTACTGTTAATTTAGCTTGTTAAAACCTTATATTCTTTAAAGGTTTTCTCTTATTTCAATAAAAAAAATGTTAATTAAATAATTTGATTATTAAAAAAAGCGTAAAAAGCTTTCAACCAATTATTATTGTTTACCACATTACTTATACATTAATGAGGTTGCTAACTCAATTCAGAACATTTTTTTTACAACACTGGCTTAGCGCACTCTGCTGATGCATTTGAAAACTAATTCACGTTCCAATGAAGCTTCAGCATTATGCGGCATTGTGCGGCACTGCGTCGCATAATGCTCTGTAATTTGAAAACGCACCTTAACTTCTCCCTACCGAGCACTTTCTACAACTCTGTGGCAATTTTGACACTTTGACATTGATCTATGGTGTCTTTAAATATTAAAAAAAAAAAAATTTTTGAGAGAAACAAAAATATTTGTATTTTCGTAGTTCAATTTTTTCAAGTTTTAATTTAAATTATACTTATACGTCAATATAATATTATATTTGTTGGTGAGTTTCTTACAATCGTTACAATGTCTTTTTTTAAAAATGTTACATCGGGTTTTAATATTCGAAGTCGAGATACCATTCTTAAAGAATCATTAATAAATAACTTGTCGGAGTGCGTAAAAGACATCCAATACAATAGCCAATTTGAAGAAAATTTTCACAGTGTCTTGGGATCGACTGATTCAACAAACACATTGTGCATGGCATTAGAAGCTATATTTTTACATGGTTTAAAAGATACCTTCTTACGAAAAGCAAAAAACGTAATTTCTGGAGATCCAGACTATCGGCCGCAGTCAAGCTTCTGGCCACTTATTTTAGTACTGTCCCATCGTCAAAACATTGATCAAATATCTGCATTACCCCAAATTAACACTGAGATAGGACAATGCAGAGCATGGCTTCGTATAGCACTCAATGAATGTTTACTTTCATCATACATGTCCACTCTATTAAAAAATATATCTGCTGTCAAGCCATTTTACAACAGAAGTGCATTTGTTTGTGATTCTGAAGTTCTTGAAGTGGCTCAAAAGGTAATACAAGGATTAGAAACATGTGTTCAGTTTAATTTGCCAACAAACTCAAGTCTTCTTAATCAATGGCCAGAGCAAGTATTAATGCAAGCTGGTATCTGGGTACCAACTATGAAAGTGGCTCCTATTTCCGCTGGTTTGGATGTTGTTAGCACTTTGTCTGATGATGCAAAACCAAAGTTAGCATCAACTCCAAACAAATCATCCAAAGTTACAGGTTTAGGTAAAATGTGGGCATTGAATGAAGATGAAGCTCTAGATTTTATACTCTCTAAGGATCCAGGACAGACTTCAAGTAATGACAATGTAACAGAAATTGAAAAAAAAAATCAGATTGTTAACAAAAATTATTTAAATCCTGAAATTGAAAATATTGATAAAGAAACTGGGGAAGAACCTAGTGATGTGATGCAAGATTCCATTCAAATTTATGGCACATCAGTTGACTCTGAGGGTTTTGTTGCTCCTAGTGATGTTGTTATAACAGGAAATTCTTTAAGTGGCAAAGGTTGGTCCAAAGATTTGAATGATGATAATGAATCTGTTAACTCAAATTCATCTCATGGGAGTAGTATGATAAAAACTCCAGAACTAAAGAGTCTTTCATCTCTTATTGATAACTCAAACTTGTATGTTGAGACAAACTCAAACACTCCTAACTTAAGAGATATTATGAAAGATATTCATAAAGAGTTAAAAATTACTACTGAAGATAATGATGATTGTCAATTGATCATTGAGGATCATGTTCCTGATGATCCATCATTACATAGCTTAGATTTTGAGGTCATTTCAAATTCAACAGGTTCATTCACAGTTAATGAATTACAAAAAATGATGAAGCAATTAGGGTTGCTTTCTAGAGAAAAAGGTCTAGATAGTCAAAACTATCAATGTCATGGTTGTCAGGATCTCTTAGGAAGCACAGTATCAAAGGCCAAAGTTTGTGGTTATACTGGAGAATACTTTTGCTCTAATTGCATGGATCCTAATGTATTCATTATTCCTGCTCGAGTTATTCATAACTGGGATTTCAAAAGATATCCTGTTTCTAAAAGAGCAGCACTATTTCTTTTGGAATTTCAACATCAACCATGGATAGACATGAAAAAGCTGAATCCAAAAATTTATTTATGTTGGAGTGTCAGATATGGCAAACTTGCAAGAATTAAGAGTTCAATTAAATTTTCTAAGAGCTTACATATTTACCTGTCGAGAGCCAGTAATTGAAGAATTGCAAAAACGGGTATGGCCAAGGGAGTATTTATATGATCATGTGCATTTATATACAATATCAGATTTGGCTCAAATACCAAATGGATCTTTAGTTTTGCAATTGGAAAAAGTTGTCCACTTTGCTAAAGGTCATGTTTTAGAGTGTTGGCTCTGTAACCAAAAAGGCTTTATATGTGAGGTTTGCAGAGACCCAAAAATACTATATCCTTTTGAAACTAGTACGACATTTAGATGTGATGAGTGCTCAAGTGTATTTCATTCTAAATGTTTAAATGACACTTTGCCATGTCCTAAATGTAAGAGGAAGCAAGAGCGTACAAATGATTCATCTTTAATTGATGCACTACATAGTCTTAAATTAAAAAATACAGATAAGTGAAATGTGTAGTATATTGCTACATTGGAAAATAGTGCTGTTGTTGAAAAGGAAAACAAAATTGGCCAAGACACCTAGTTTGTGTCAGTGCAGTGTAAAATAAATGTTTATTAATAGAGTTAGGTAGGATTAGGATAAATAGAAATAATATCATGTATATTGAGAAATTATTGGATTAAAAATCCTTTTGTAGTCCTTAACATGATTAGCATGTTAATTATTCCTATGACGGAATTATTATTATAACTGTATGGTGTATGTGATAATGAAATTAGTGAAACTAGTAAAATTTCACATATTTCAGAATCTAGATAATGTAGCATAGATTTATCGTTTCTGGACAGGACAATAGGATATTTTATAAAACACAATTTCAAATGTTAATATATTATCTTCTTGTTAGTTATTAAGTTAATTATGTTTTATTTAACCAAAATTAGCAACATTAATTGTTTGGGAACCGGCTTGTAAAACATTGTTCACTAAACATATATTTAAGTTGCAAAATAAATACTAATCTATTTTTGACATTTAATGACTATCAACTACCCAAACAAATCTAATAGTATGCAATCCTTATTAGTGAAAAAAAAAAAAAGAAATACATAACAAGCATTTAATTGCTTAAACAAATATTAATTTAGCTTTCTTGTACTTATCTAGTTCTATTTAAATTTAATATATCATTAAGAAAACTATCTACATTTTCTTTCTTATTATTTTTACTTTTACTGCTTTTCGATATTTGGCTAATGTCTTGGGGCTCATCTAATGAATATTCTTGAAAACAATTGTCCAGCAGTTTATCTGGTTCATCTTGTTTCTTTGCCTTTTTTTTGGGCTGATAGCTTAAGGAATCTTTATCAAAGTCTAATGGTACAATTCCTAGGTCACCACTATAGCGATTTTTCGCTACTTGTAAATATTTCTTTCCTCTGACTGCCGTCAATCGTTTATCCTGGAATTATAATATCTTTAGTTGAGATTATTTCTGTAGTGTTTCTAAGATAGTTAATTATACAGGGTGGCCAAAAAGTCGTAGATCAAACGCAACTAGGGGATAGATGGGGAGAACTATAACTTGCATGTCTAACGCAAGGACTCATTAGTACCAATCTCGTGGATATTATGAAAAATATAGATGGCAGACAGATGGATGACAGGATGTAGATTTTTTCGAATTTTAATAGGAATTAGTATAAAAAATCAATTTTCTTGTAAAAACGCAAAATAAATTATAACTCTGCAAGGGTTGAGTTTAAGGACCTCCCATAGTACAATTTTTTGCAGCTGGTGACCTCATCTATCCCCTAGTTGCGTTTGATCCACGAATTTTTGGCCAACCTGTAAATATCTTCTGAATTCTGTTAGGCAAACATTCTAGAGTATCAGCATTATAATCACTTTAAAATGGTTTTAAATCAGTTCAGAGTTCAGCAGTAATTCACAGGTCAACAAACATTTCTATCCATAGTTTTAATGAAATAACCCATGGACAAAATTTATCAAATTACCTGAATAATTAATACATTATCAGCTTCCTGTGATGCTTTTGCACTGCCAAAAATAGAGCTAGTTGACAGGTCCTCGGAATCTCTTTCCTATAAATATTTAATTACTATTACCAAAAGACATTCTGCTAACTGATTAAAGTAAATATAATAATAAGGTTATCATTACATAGGGGTACGATAAAACTTATTTTGGGATGAATAGTTATAAAGGCGCGTACAGACATCGCGAGGCGTGCGTTGCGAATGGTGCGTCACGCATGCCTCAACCTGAGGCATACGACGGTACATTTATTCATGCGTTCCGAACGACACATGTTCAAGCTGAGCACGCAAACAACCACGCACGATGTTCGTCAGTCAAAAAAATGGCTCCGGCGAGGCGAGACGTACATATTGCACTACATTGCCTCGCGATGTCTGTACGCGCCTTTAAACACATTGACAATCTGTTATTTGTTTTAAGGTTACACAAGGATACTGTTGATTATAGATAACTGGTACTACATTTAAATTGAATTAAATTTATTATTAACATTGCAAAAAGTAAAATGTTGTCTATCCAGTTTGTTTGTATTTTTCTAATTTCTTTATAGGTAATATTAAATACAAATATTATAGGCATATTTTTTATAAGAGGCTGATCATCCTAGTGTGATATTGCAAGTTTTGATTCCTCAAAAATCACGGGTCGCAAAACCACTTGTGTACATACCTTTCTAGGGTGCATGACAAGTGTAACATGGCAGTGCCTAGCAGTTGCAAAGGTTCTGAATGCGGTGATTACCGCGTCTTGCCGCAAATATCGGTCTCCCTCTCTTTCCTCTCCCAGGCCAAGCATGAATTGCACGTTGTCTACCACCACGTGAGAGATATCGTACATGTAACGTGCGTGTTCTACCGCCTGTATACAACATTTATTTTCTGCATATTAACTCATAAAATATTTTTAATTTTTGTTTTCTTCTTTCTTGTCTTCTTAAGTCATTACTTACTTCCATTACTACTTTAATCGGTTGCTGTCCATGAAACGCGAGGTAGAAGATAGGAAGCTTCTGAAATTCATCAGCGAACTTTGGAAATTCGTTAAGATTCTGTTCTAGTGGCACTCCAGCGAATTGTTGCAGCATTGTACGAGCCAATCGAAAATTGCGGATTTCAAAACTACCCCATAGAGTTGTTACCTATAAAAATAGATATTATAACGTTAATAATATAAAGATCAGCCATACAATATCTAATACAGAATACTATAAAATATTTTTAATAGTTTAGTTTGGTACAAATTTTTAAAACACAGTCAACTGTGACTTTACTTGCTGTTAACTGTTTCCACAAAAAATAAATTAAATGTTTTCACAATTAATTTTTTTTATTCAAAATAATTAATTTATATTTATATGTCTTTGAATACAGTAAAGATAACACAGTACATCTTATTTTTAAATAATAATAAAAGGCTTTTATTTCATAAACTATTTCTATCATCTCATACATTTTAGATATCCTTCTGCCCTTTTTTGACAAAGGCCTCCTCCAAATCCCGCTATTCCCGTCTACATTGTGCCACTCTGACATGTACCACATTCTTTCTCTAAATCTGGTCTATCCACCTTCTTAATTGTCTTCCTCTTTTGCGTATATTGTATCTTGGGCACCAGTTTAACCCGCCCATTTCCACTTAAGTTTATTTACTTTATTGTAACATCTGCTACCTTACTTATTCTTAATGATGTTTTGTTTATTATATTTTCTTCCCTATCATACATTGTTTCATCAATGTTTGACACACCTATAGCTTTGTATGCTGTGCTTTCGCGGGCGCCGTTTGAGTTCAAGTATGAGATCCATATGTTAGTACACAGGTGGTACACAAGTATTGAAAAGCTTCCTTTTAATTACCATATTCGCTTTCTTATTTATAATGATTCTAAGCGCCCAAGCTCTTCCCTGCTTTTGCTATTATATGTGTTGATTTCATTTATTGTTGCATTGGTGATATATATTGCCTGACTGAGGTATGAGTATCCAACTACATATTCTGTAATACTGTTGCATCTTATCTATAGTACCTTTATAAAATTGGTAATAACGGCATTCATTCTAAGACCAACAATCCTTCTTTCTGAGTCAAGTTCTATGACCATCCTCTCTAATTCATAGCATGTTCAGGTGAATAAAATCAGGTTGTTTGCAAACCTTAAGTGGATAAATCTTTGGCTGTTTATTATTAGTCCGTATTTATCCCAACATAGTTTTCTGAATATTTTCACCACCAATACACACACAACAGTTTTGTTGACATTTTGTTTTTTGAGATACTTAATATAACATTTGCGGTTCTATATTTTGGGATAGTTTTATATGAATAAAGCGAAATCTAAAATACAAACCCCTTGTTGTGCAAGATCAAGTGACATCTCTGCACAAAGTGTGGTCTTGCCACATCCTGTGGGTCCCGTCATCACTGTGAGCTCTCCTCTTCGGTGGCCCCCCAGCAATTTTGTAAGGGCTGGAAACCTCTTCCATTTCACTCCTCTCACCTGAAACATTATTAAGATGGTAAAATTGCTGTCTTATATTTTTATTTAATGTTAAACCTTAAACTATAACTGAAAAGAGCAATAGTAGTTTAATGTGAGCATTCTGTGGCTAATGATCACCTTGTTTTAAATTTGTTTGATTGAAAACGAAACAGTGTTATTAGATGTTATAATATATTTGCAATTATTCAGGCCTATTTTAATAATGTAAGTTTTAGGTAAAGATTATATGATCATACCTTATCAATGTTTGTCAGTTCCGCATAAACATCATCTCTGAGCGAGGCAAATGTTGTAATAGATCTGTGTGAAGCTGGTTTTGCTTCTGACACAAGTGTTTTTAAAGATAAATTAGCTGAGGCTGCTTCTGACGCAGTTACCAGGCCATCAGTGGGTCTAAGTAATCAAATTCATATAATAAAGTTAAATAGAATTAAGAATATAATATTAATTGTCTCTCGCCAAGTATTCATTTTGGGTACACACGCTTTTTGTGAATAAAGAATAATTTACCTAACAAAAAAACACCTATCTTCCCCAAGTTTCTCTGCAACTGCTCTCATATTCTCCCAATCACCCCACAAGCAGAGCTTTTGGTATCGTTCCAAAACAGGAAGCACAACAGGTGGCAAACTACAGTTGCTCAACCATATTAATTTACCTGAAACATGAAGAGGTTAACACACAAAAATTATCATTGCAATTTTTTTATACACAAGGTAAGGTATGAAAATTTCCTCTGAAAATCTCAAAGGGCAAATTGTGTATTTGAAATTCACCTTGACCAGATGTACTACTAGTTTCGTTAGGGCCCTAGTTTTATATTAATGTAAAATTGTAGCTTCTCACAATTATGCATAAAACAAATTATCAAAAAAATACAATACAATGCAGATCCTAGGCATCTATCAGGGCTTATATGACATTAAACAATAAATATATAGTTTAAATCAAAGTAACACCCTTATTATGTGAGTTTTAGTATAACTATTTACTTGAAATCTTCTTACCAGCAACTTTATTAGAAGCTAAGCTTAATACATCCTGAATACTTGGCACTAAAATAGCCTGATCAGTTTTGAGAGTTTTAAATGATCGACATGAGAAAAGCCCAGCTAGATGATGACCGCAGGTCTCTACTTCTTCCTCTCTACCTGCTTGTATTTTTCTATATCCAATAATTGTATCCAAAGAATTTTTTAAGGGAAAATATAATACTGTCTGATCCTTGGATACTTGTACATCACATAGTACCTTGTGGGCTTCACTGTGGTACTGAAACATATTTTCATATTACGCATAAGGAAACTGGGTATTTCACAAATCACTAACAAACTTTAACTTACAGGAAACTCAAATAATCGAAAAAGATCTAGAACTTCATTTTCACTTAGGTTTAATAATGAGGTAGTTTCAGCAAGGAGGTTCTCCCAATGTTTATCAAATTCATATTTATCTTGTTGCAACTTATTAAAGTAATCCTTTATACTTCCTTCCACTTTAGACTTCTTTATAAGTCTCTCAAGAATATTCCAATCACCATGTGCATTGCATTTAGGGCACAAGAAGTAACCTGCAACATTAGAATTGTTATGTATTTTTGTGTTATGAATTAGAGTATATTATAAAACTTTCTTTAATCAGATAATAGGAATCTACATGTATCACTTAGTAAGATTGTGAACGTACCAGTTGTTTTATTTATGTACACCTTACTATCCGGTTTATTTTCTTCACTAAGGCAAAGGGAGCACTTAGTAGTAAGGGACGTAAATCCATCTTGCACCGCAAAACCTTTCTGCCGCATTAGTTTTCGAATATCAGACACTGATATTTTTGGAATATCATTTATTCCTACATTTTGTATTTGTCGCAACAAACCTGCATTAAATGTATTACTAACATTTAAGAAATGTCTTACTGTTGTTAGTCTTAATATTTTGAACATATTTATTGGCCTTTTAAAAAATAAATTAGGTCAACAATTAAATCATTACAAAAAAAGTAAAATTAATACAATAATAAAAATGTACAAAAGTAAATTATATTGTATATAACCTAGATTAAGTTATTAAAAGTCTCCTCAATGTTTGTTTACATTTTCTATTTCCTTGTTTTTTTTTTTTGTATGGCTCTGGCACGGTTTGTGCATTAGCCAACGTCAAGTATAAGATTTTTTTTTATATAATTCGAGCTTGCCTTAGAACTTCGACCGTGTCCTCTATGTATGGTTTAGGCACTTGTCCGGTACCGCACAACCCTCCCAAAGGCCGAGAACTAATTTAAATTAAATTAAAACTTGCCCTCGAACAGGGAATCGAACCCGGTACCCCTCACCTAGCTGCCACTTAATAAGACCGCTAGGCTATGAGGCCCCCTATTTCCTTGTTTCGACTACCGATCCTTCCCCAAAGAGATCTACAGATCATTCCTAATCTGTGACCCTACGAATGATGCTAGTAAACTATAGAGATGTCAATTATCAAGGCATTAGGCAATTACAATTTACATAGCCATTATTTACTCTTATTGGGTGTCATATCGCTTAAGTCAGATTTAATTCCTCTTGTATGTCTGTGGTTACATGGTTGAGTTGTTGGTCAAGGAAATCAAAGAAGTTTGTTTTCTTTTGGACTAGGAATTCGTTTTTAAATCATATATGGAGAAGTTCAGGCAATAGTAGATATATACGTATCTAGGACAACCAGCATGAACTGTTAGGGGTGAATTGTGTTATTGTATCGTCTAGTAGATAGTGTCCTTTCATCAGCCAAGATGGGGATTATGTACGAAAAACGACCTCTAAAAAGACCTCGATTAGGTCCCCCCGATGTATACCCACAAGAACCCAGGCAAAAGGAAGATGAACTTACCTCAGCAAATGTAAAACATGGCTTCACAACTGCTCCACAATCTAGTGATGAGTTTGGAACAGCCAGAAATTTTAATCATTCTGCTTTCGCTACCAAGGTAATTAATTTACTTAACATTGAAGTTCTATTTAATTTCCAGAGTGTAGCAATATGAAAGTCTTAGATGGGATCAATTTATAAATAATAATAACAAATTTTATTGTTTACTGCTGTTTCAGATTGGACAGTTCTTTTCTGGTATACTTTCCAAGAAGGAAGAACTCAATACATTACCTGATTGTGGAAAGAAGAGACAGCAAGTAAACCCTAAGGATAATTTTTGGCCTGCCACAGCAAGAACTAAACCACAAATTGAGGCCTGGTTTAAAGATTTAGCTGGTACCTAGTCTAGGTTATTATTATTTAGAATTTAATGAATTGTGTTGTATTTTATAAAATTTTCTTGTATGCTTTAGGTAGCAAGCCACTGTCAGTATTAGCAAAAAAGGCCCCAAATTTTAACAAAAAAGAGGAAATATTTATAACACTCACTGAGTACCAAGTGGCAATGCCCAGAGCCGCATGGTTTATTAAATTGAGCTCTGCTTACACAGTTGCTGTTTCTGAAGCTAAAATTAAAAAGAGGCAGCACCCTGATCCTACAACAGGTCAGTTTTTGAATACACTATCTACACTTATTTAAGAAAATAGATAGATCAAATTGGAATAATATTTATATATAGCTCTTAAGTATTGTTCTTGACAAATAATGTTCCCCTTCCACTTAAAGTCTGACCAATTGCTTCTGACCTTAAGCCTCATGATTCATATCATCATTAATTATTTTTATTGAAATATTGTTAAGTATTTCAAATGTCTCAATATTACATATTACCTAACATATTAAATTATGTTTCAGAATGGACAACAACATTAATCAAATTTCTAAAGGATCAAATACCAAAGTTAGCTGAATATTATCAAAGTGGCTTAGGAAATATATCTGACAAAACTCCACCATCTCAATCAGGTAAGTTATAAATGGTTCTATGTCTCTACTCTGAAACTTTCCATTAGCAGGTTAATAAATAATATATTTCTTTGAATATATTAAAATATAGAAATAATAATAGATTCTTATTTTAATAACCCTTACAGGTCAGGGTACTCCGAGTCACAATATATCAGGACATCTACCAGGCAGTTCAACACCCAATTCCACTGCATCAAATTCAATGCACTCTCCTGGGAGTTCAAGCTGTATGGGTTTTTATTTATTGTTATTATATTGTAAAAAAAGGTAATTTAAAATTAAAAAATAGTTTACCAGTGATGCTACTATGTATGTGCTTAAAGAAATATGTTGACTTTATTAAAGCTAGATACTTATTTAAACAATAAGTTTAAAGGTTTTTATATCTTTTAGCAAATTTCTGAAAAAAAAAAATAGTGTTAACCTCTATCATTTTAGTATTAGGGTCATCAACGCCAGGACCAGAGAGTACAGACTGGCGTCAAGCTTTAAAACAATGGAACAATTGTTGCCGTCTAGCAAAGTATCTTTTAGATGAGGGGTTATTAGACAGGCATGATTTTCTCAGTTGGATTATTGAATTACTTGACAAAAGAACTCTTGATGATGGTCTACTGAGGTAATTTTTTTAGTTATTTTAAGATACATGTGAAATGCCTCAAGCACACAATCCTAATTGTTGTAATATGAAACATAAACAAATATAAGCTTACTCCTTGTTTTGGTATGATATAACTAACAAATTAATTCTATAAAACTTACCTAATTAACACAAAGAACTAATTTTCACGAAATTCCGAAATTTGGCTATCTTAAAATGACAAGAAATATTGAAATCATTTGATATTTATTTTATGTGAATTTGATAGTACTAATGTTACTAGAATTTAATTATGTAGTGATCCCAAAAATTATCGCCTTTTATGAGAGTTATGAAGATATTCAAAAAAATTCAAAGTGAAGGAATGATTATTACAGACAAGTTTTGAAGCTATTTAAAAAAAATCATATGTGTGTTGAGTATGCACAAAATTAAATTTATTATAGAACACAAAAAAAACAACTATACTACTTATAAATGTGGGTAGGCTAGATTAAACTAAATTTTAAATCTATTGTTTATAATTAAAACATTAACTTTTACAGGTTGTTTCTCCCTTTGGCATTACAATACATGTGCGAGTTCGTATGTTGCGAGGGTCTATCACGCCGCCTTGCTACCACTTGTGCTAAGAAAAGTGCGGCCATATGTTCAGTTCTCTCTGAAACAACACTTCGTACACTTAATCAGCCAGTTGTTTTTAAAAATGATAGAAATACAGGTTAGCTTAGTTCTAGTTAAACCTCTTTTTATTTTTTATAATAGGCTTACAATACAAAATATGTTGCTTACTATTCTCATTTTACTTTTATTAAAGCTAAGTTTAACGGTTGCATTAGGGCGGTGACCAAACAGGTGCGCGGCAGCAACAGCGGCATTCGTAGGACACAACAACGTATGCTCAATGCGAGTTAGGGATGCTCGATGATCATCAATGTTCGATGAGCATCATGTTGAAAGCAAAAACATCGATGTTGCTCTACGAAAAATATCGTAACATCGATGTTAACGGAATCGAACATCAATGTTAGCTCACGGCCTCGGCACGACCAATGCAATTTACGAAAAAAATTAAGTCTTCTATGAACGTCTCCAAATTACTTCGTTCGTTCTTCGTAGTCTCGCTCGCTCTTTCTCTCTAACACTTCCTCACTACTCTTTATCAACAAAGAAATAGATTAAAAGGTTCTTCTTATGATATTCATGTGAATATCGATGTTTTTCTAATATCGATCGTCCTTAATGCGAATGCACCAGCACACAATAAAGCGCGCGGTACTTGGACAAACTGAGAGCGCGCTCTAATGCCGCACTATATTTGGTCACGCCCTTATGTATTATTATTTGTTTCAGATATAAATTGTGACCCACTCTCACCAGTCGAAACAAATGTTGATGTCAAACCGAATATAAATCAAAACAAACGATCTGCAACTCCCGCAGACCAGAATCACGGCACGCCAAATCCAAACCATTCCCTTGGGACTCCAAACCCTAACCACTCTTTGGGAACACCCAATCCCTTGGGAACGCCTAATCCGTCCCAGCCGATGGAGCAAGTGAAAGAAGAGAATGAGTCGCCGACACGGGACAGTAAGACGACGTTGAATACAGTTATAAATGCGTCTCTTAATCCAGTGCAAGTCGGTTTTGGGGAAATATTGAATTGTTCCTTTCATAGAGATGTTATAATTCAGTTGGGCACTATATTACAGGTGAGTTTTAGCATAAAAATCATCCTTAATTAAAGTGGAGGGATATTACTTGAACCACATTGACATAGTTGTTTTATTAATTTGATTAAAATTAATATTGTATTCGGTTTACGCGGGTAACATTTGAAAAGACCTCTTTAGAAGATATTTAATTCAATCATTTATTCATATAGATAACACAATGTACATTTATGAACGTCAAAAAAGAAATATATGTGAAATGCTTCTAATTTTACATTAACTGCCAGTTCTCAAATCAAGGGCGTAGAACGGAAGAGAAGAACGGCAATAAACTGTCCGCCACTCTTTTGAATCGCCAAGTTTGTTAAAGACGTCTCTAAGTAGTAGAAAAGTCGAGAAAAAATCTCATTCATTTAATTGGAATTTTATCTTTATCATTCATGTATGTGTCTGAAAATAAATAAACTGACCACAATGTTATATTATTAAATCAAATCCGGTGGTGCTACAATCCTTGATCATTTTTCTTTTTCAGATTATATGTATTGAATGCCCCACTGCCATGATTTGGTCTGGATGTGGGTCGGCCCTTCAAGGCTCGCCTTTAGACATTCTTCCTTTACCACCATCGGCGTTGCCCATGCCTCATATGGATTCAGAAATCACTGAAGAGCACAAACGACTGGTAAGTGGCCTGAAGACTGAGTTAATATCAGAAATGAGCGGAAGATTAAGAAAAA